>CM062814.1:123132961-124565159 GCA_031772625.1 Pinus tabuliformis
AACAAAGTTTTTTTGACAAATTATTCTAAATAGATAAGAAAATCAATATTTTAAAAAATAGACTAAGCTTAATACAAAATGAGCACGATTGGAAAAACTATTAATTGGTCATTGATACAATGAATTCTATGTATGACAAGTGACTCAATAGTGTAGGTTGTATAGGATACTCATGTTAAGGGTGGTTGTGCTAAAAAAGATTAGAAAAGTGAAAAATAAATATGAGGTTTAAATTATGGTATTGGAATATATAAGTTTTCTTTATTTGTAATTGGGAATATTGTGACTTGTATTATTCAAATTTGAAATAAGGTATGGTGGCATAAAATATTTAATAATGTGGATAAGAACTTTGTAAGTTGGATAATTTTATATGATATTCTTTATATATTTATCAATGTTTTACTAAACATCATAATATTTGAAAATATTATAAAACAAATTTTGAAAAATATCCACAAATACTTCTTGATTAATAGTTTCTTCAAAGTGCAAAAAAATAATTATTTACATTTAGAATATTGACATTGTTAATGACAATGATATAATTTAATAATAATAAAAAACAAAAATACTTATGGAATGATGCAACAACATCCAGGTCATGGCAGTTAGGGTTTCCCTAGCCATTGAAGCTCTTTTATTCACATGTACTGGATTGTGCCTGTCTTAAAGTCAGATCGAGTGAAAAAGACAAATTGATCTGAATTTTTGATTCTCTATTGCGAATCGGACTTGCTCTGTGACCATCGTTGGTTAATCTGATCTCCACAGAAGTCGTTAACTACTTCAGAGTTATGATGTTTTTTTCGTGGTTTTTTTTTAAGATGGTGCATTCACTAGATCATGATCTTTGGTTGGAAATGGCTACTTCATAAGGGTTTGTTTGCTCATTGGTAGATGAATCTGTATCCTTTAAGGCCCTCATAGCTTCACTCTAAAAAAATTAGATCTAAGGTGCATTCAAAATTTGTGAAAAAGGCAGAGGCTATTCCCTTGGTGGCTCTTCCCATGAGGTTTCTAAGAACTTCTTTAGCATATTTAGAATGATATTTAGTGGGTGAGTTCACAGGAATGTGGCCATCTCCAAGATCCATGGAGATATGGTTGGTGAAAACCCGAAAACCATTAATGAAAGGTAATATTGGCATGTATGCATGCAGAAATGGATTTTTTCTTTCCTATTTGAATTTAAGGAAGATAAATATGTGATTTTTTGAAATGGAATATATTTTTTGGGACAAGAGGTATGTATTTCATTAAATTGTCACTGGTCTTTGACCCATACGAAGATATCCTAAATGCAGTTCCTATTTGTGTCAAGCTTCCTTGGATTCCACTTTCATGTTATAGTGATGATTGTTTATGAGAAATCAGAAATGGGTTGGGGAAATACTTGGATAGGGCTGAACCCAGAGGATTCTAGTTTTCTTGCACCAAAAAATGTGTTGAAGTACATCCGGAGATAGGGTTTCCGTCATAAATAATCTCACATAGGGAGAATGGCCCCATTGCAAGACTCTTGATTATGAGAAATTGTCTTTCAAATGCAGTTTGCAATGAATATGGCCATTTTGTAAGAGATTGAAAGTGGTCTCAATCTGTTAAAGGGGTGGATACAATAATAGGTCAAGAAGAGCAATGGAAAAGTCAATAAAAGGAAAGAATAAAGGAAGTACAACAAATTCTAAATCTCAATCCACATAGGGTAGAAATGCAGCCATGACCTTGGAAAATCATTTTGATGTCCTCTAGTCTCAAGAAGAAAATGAAAAGGAGCAAGAAGAAGTCATATCAAAAGCATCACAAAACAATAAGAAAAAATATGTTGCAAAGGACCAACAAGAAACTCTAGATGAAAATGAGGAAATTCATGAAAAATAACTTGTAGAAGAAATGAATTCATTGGTAAAAAATAAAAACTTTTTGGTTCTAGAACAAGGTGACAACACTGTAGGGAATAAAGGGTAGAAAATGGGCAACACGTATGCAGTACGAAAGGATTCGTAGGTAAACATTGGGAAAGTATTGACTAGATAGGAAAAAAAATAAATGAATTGGGGAGATGAAAAAAGTAGACAAGAAACTCAAGGCTCCAAAAAAGGACTTGGGAGATATTCTAAGAAGGAAGTGAGAGACGCAAAAGCAGAACTAAATAAAATACATGTAAGTCAACCTCAAATCAATGAGATATTCCAATTAGCGCATGGTAATCCTCTTATGATCATATTCAACTTTGTGATGTAATGTAAATGAGTTTGGATATTGGAAGTATTATGGAGGATTTATAGGTGGAATGAAGCCAAAAGTACTATATCATGGGGTAAATGTTTGAGAGGTTGGATTTAGACTTTGTGCTTAATCTCAATCCAACAAAAAATATTGGAAGAAGGAATGTAACGATTATAGGCTTGATCACAACTTCCTTATTTTAATAAAAATAACCATTTCTTTAAAAAAGTAAATAAAAAACAAAAATATTAGGTAAATTAATTCCATAGTTTTCTAATTTTTTATCATCTTGAAATTTCAATGAAGTGGTGATTTAAAACTATTGATTTTCTCTTATTTATAATCAAACTATATCTATATTAACCTCATAGCTATCAAGCATCAAGAGGGCTTGAATTTCATGAGGTGAACAACTATTTTAGAGTGCAAAATTTTTGGTAAGCTTTGCACCTCATTAGATTTGATCCCTCTTAGTGCTTGATAGATCAAGGGTTAGGATGGATCTAGGGTGGTTTCAATCATGAGCGATCACCACAAAATTTGTATATGATCAACATTTTGTATATGTACACGATTAATCTAATAATATGCAATTTACTTATTTTTCTCACATGGTTGAAAGTATAGAAAGTATTATTAAGAAGAATCAATGTGAATTTATCTTCTTTAGTTTCTAGTTTTTTATTATAGTTATAGTATTTGTAGATGACCAAAATTATGTATACATTTAAAGAAAATCTAATCATTTTAAATATACTTAGTTTCCTCGGTTTGTTAAAAGTATATTTCAAGATTTACATGAGAAATATATTGAATAGACACAAAGTAGTGTATTGAATCAATGCATCTACACTGAAATATATGCATTATTCCATCGATTTTAGTTTACATTTTGATTTCTATTTCAATTTCTATGTCTATGTCTATTTCTATTCAATTTATAACACAACAATTTCAATGTAAATTGATCAATAACTAATAAAAAGTGTACATGAAAATCAATGTGTTGATTTCAATATATGTGATTGGTGCAAGAAAAAGTACCATATCTCTCTCTCTCTCTCTCTCTCGATATATATATATATATATATATATATATCTATCAAACATTAATTAGTTTTCTAACATATTTATTCATCTAGTTCACATTTAAGAAAAAATTATTATTTTGAATATTGTAAATATCTATTTATCTATATTGTATGCATGTATATGAGGGAGATATTTCATAACTATTTAATAATGATTTTACTATAAAATATTTAATAAAATATTAGTTTTTCAATAATTGTTGTGAAATATTAAATATTTGTATAAATTACATTTTTAACCTTAACCTAGACTAGCACAACTGTTGAGCCCCAAAACTACCTCTCTTCCACACATTTTCTTAAACCTTTTCTCTTCTTTTTCCCATATTAGTGCCTCATAAGCTATCAAAAGTTGTTACATGTTAATTTCAGGAGTGTATTTGAGTGATTTTCAAATTATATCATTGTGTGTGCTATTTGATCTAGGTTTTGTTTATCAGCTACGAAATGTAGCCACTGTCCGCAACTAACTCGCAATTCTGCAGCCGTTTTCATTGTTCTGTAGGTTACATGTGTCAGTAGGAGGAATGAAACACATGGGCAACTCAGGAATGGTCCACACATGGATGAGGTCCTATTTTCTTAGCCAAGTTCGTGAGGAAAGGTACCGGTCAAAGGGTGGTCAACAGAGAGTTGTACATTAACTAGGACTATGTTCTTGCATGTAAAAGAAGCCCAAAGCTGTTCATGAACTCATGGTTCCATTTTTGCCACCTGTAGGCCATCTCCATAACGCAATCCAACATCCACCTTGCGTAGATTTGCTTCTCATGGCAACTGAGAGGATGAATCCTCGGATTCTGACCTGTTCATGTGTCCATTGCTGAAGAAATTCCTCTGAGATACAGTGATCTATTTCCTATATAAATATAAGCATTTGCAACGTAGATAGTTAGTTCTTGATACTGTTGATGTAGCGTTATTTTGTTGCTGTGTAACTGAGAGACATATTCCTTTGTTTTGATAATACAAAACTCTGTTTTCCACATGGTTGTTTAAGTGTGGTTTGAAGTGACAGCGTGTTAGTACAAAGCTGTTCAGAGGGCCCTTGCATAGCTGAGGACCCTTCTTTTGTTTTGTATAGTTTTTCATGTATATTTTCTCTTATTTGAGCTGTAAATTTCTCATGTTTAGCTTATGGTTTTAATCATTCTAATCCTGTACATGTTTTTGCAGCCTATTACATTTTCTACTAACATTGATCAGTGCACTTCAGAATAGGTCTTTAAGTCTGGTTATGCTCGAGCTTTTTAATGTAGTTTTTGCATCAAGTGGTGATCTGAGACTTGCTTCCTCTCCTGAACTTTAGTTTTAAATTCTAGTTGTTATGCTTTTATTTAGTGAGATTTGTTTACTGCTTAAGATAGTTAGATATCAGTTCTTCATGCTATATGATGATATCTCTCGAGCCTTTAGCTTAACCCTGTTTTAGAAGTTAATTGGCAAGCTATTGTGATTATAGGTGAATTAATTGATTTTTATTTCATTAGTCTGCAAGTAAATAGTTTAGATGTTAGTTCTTTCATGCTATATGATGATATTTCTGGATTCTTTAGCTTAACCCCGTTTTAGAAGTTAATTGATGAAATATTGCAATTATAGATGAACTAATTGACTTTGCTTTCTTTAGAGTGCAAATAAGATAATTTAAATGTCATTCTTTCATGCCCTATGATGATATTTCCAGATTCTTTAGCTTAACCCCATTTTAGAAGTTAATTGACGAAATATTGTGATTATGGGTGAAATCATTGACTAGTTTCCAGTTTCTTTATGTTCTAGTTTTGAGTGCAGCAGTTTATTACATTTCAATTCTGTAATTAGGATGGACAGCAGAGATAGTAACCTCATTTTTAGTACTTCATTTTTAGCCTGATTTATGTAGCTGCATGTTTACACTCTTGTTCAAGTTCTAATTTTGTAGACAACATGTTTTGAGATATTTGAACTTCTAAGTTTGGAAATTACCATAAGAAGCATAAACCTTGTCTTCAATTCTACATCCACACTTGATCTTTAAAAGTATTCTTAAAACTTTAGACTAGGACTTCCATTTGCATTAAACACTTTAGGAGACCAACAAGAACAAAACCCAAAAACAAGATAAAAATTAAAAATAGTGAGGTAAGAAAAGGGTTGTCTAGCACATACAGTGCACTACACTTCATCAATTTACGACTCCTGGATTGAAAACTTATGTAGCAATCTAGGACACACTAAATTGACTAAAAATTTTGGCGCCATTGCTAGGGAAGTGTAACTAGCTAGCCTATCTCTTACATTCAAAAAAAAGGGGGGCAAAATTAATAATTTCTTGAAGTATGCTCTCCTCTTGCACCTAGTGTGATCTGGAGGATCAGAAAAGAGAGTTATTAGTTCAATAATTTCTTGAGTATGCTCTCTTCTTGCACCTAGTGTGATTTGGAAGATCAGAAAAAGGATTATTAGCCCAATTAAAAAAAAATCATCAAAAAAAAAATGACATGCATAGAGAAAGAGATTCTAGGGGAAGGTTTATAGCTAGGGGCAAAAGTTTGATTTTTACAGCTCCAACTACTTCAAGGAATAGAAAAGATACACCTCCATCCCAGAATCATGCTCCCAGCCTTAGGATTCCTAGAATTCAAGGGACAACAACTGAATTAGAAGATTCTCCCACACCATCTACTAAATCTGACCTAGGAGAAGAACCCTTCTTCACCTCCATAGGGGAGCCTATTGCAGTGAAAGAAGTAGAATTACCTGGAGAAGAAGAAGAGGTAGAGACTCTCTCTCATCAGCCATCAATAGAAGAGCCAGAAGATTCCGAGGAAACTGTCATGGCAGAAGAAGTACAAGATGGGGAATTTTCACTATTTGGAGGAGGGGGTAGAGGTAGAGGTAGAGGAAATAATGGAGGTGGTAGAGGTAACAATGGAGGAGGTAGAGATAATAATGGGGGAAATAGGGAAGGAGATAGCTCATTTGGATTCCCTATAGTAGACGAGGAAACCCATACAACAATGAAAAACATTTCACCATCTGTCCTCCCAAACTTTTATGGATTGCGAAGTGAGGATCCTGAAACATTTCTATTTGAGTTTGAAGTCTTATGCCAAACCTAGGACTATCTAGAAGACTCTCAAAAACTCAAATTGTTCCCTTCAACATTGAAAGGGGCTACTCTGAAATGGTTTATGGGATTAGTCACTCAATCTATTAGGACTTGGAATGATATGAGGCAGGCATTTTTGGATAGATACCTGGATTATTGTATACCCACTAATCATAAGGATGAGATATTCAAAATGATGCAAAAAGAAGATGAGATCTTGGAGAATTTGCTTGAAAGATTTCAATACAACTTAAAGAGAGAAAAAATGAACAATTTAGATGAGGAAACCTTGAAATTCCTTTTATTGAAAGCCATTAGAGATGAATGGATATATATTTTAAGCATGATGGGGAAGGGAGACATCTCTCAACTTCCACTAAGTGACATAGCAGAACTATGCGTCCATCTCTCAAGGGGAAAATCTAAAACTGGAAAAGGGCCTACAGATTCTTCTCTTATTAGAGCAAGCAAATCTGCAACTGGGATATTAAGTAGGGTAGAGATTGGAAATTTGATTGATGAGTTCAAAATTGACATTCTAGGGAGCCTTAGTGAACAGCTGGACACCCTCAAAATTCAAAACAAGAAGAAAATAGAAGCTGATGCCTTAGCCATATTTTGCCCAAAATGTAGAAAGAAACATGCTCTAAGAGAATTTCCCTTAGATGCAAAAGTTGTAGAAACATGTATGATTTGCTCAAAAAGTCATGAGACCAAGGATTGTCCTTCAATCCCAGGACTCAAAGCTGTCTTTCAGGAGGACCCAAATTCTATAGAATCTCTTTGTTTCATTTCAAGAAGACCTTGGCAAGGGAAACAAAATCAAGGATTTAACAATTCAATGAATCTTCAGCCCCCACCAAATTGGAATTCTTGGCAACAACCTTGGCCTCAACCTCAAAATCAGTATCAATCTCAATCATGGGCACAAGGGGTACAAAATCCTTATGGGAGATTTTCTCAATATTATCAAAATCCTCAATCTTATCAAGGTTATCCTCTTCCACAAACCCAACAACAAAATCCACAACTTCCAAATCAAATCCCACAACTTTCATTACCATTTCCACAACAACAACCTCCTCAACAAAATCAAAATACTCAACTCTTGCTTCCATTTCAACATAAGCCAAATCAAATACCAGCCCAACCATTACCAAATCCCAACAATAAAAACCCTCAGAATGCTTACATGGTAGAAGGACAAAAATTTCCTACCTACATGATTGTTCCTCTAGATCTTAATGATGTCCAACTTAGGTCTGGTAGAATTTTAGAAAAGGAAAAACCTTCTTTAGATGTTCAAGAGAAAGATGCTTCTGAGGAGGATTCTCTAAAAGTCAATAGAAGTTTTGAAGAAGCATCCCTTCAAAACCCAACCATTCAAAAAGAAAAACAAAAAGAATCAACCCCCACAACTCCTATAGTTGAGAAACATGTATCTGCATCCACACCTCCTTTTCCTGAGAGATTAAAAATTGACAGAGGAGTGGAAAAAAAAATCTAGTTTCTTGACTATGATTTCCTAGATGAATTAAAGAATGTTTGTATCAAGATTCCCTTGCTACAAGCCATTAGAAAGATTCCTATTCTAGTAAAAACAATAAAGGAGTTGAGTATCAAAAGACCAAGTAGGAAACCAAGAGACACAAAAAGAATCCACCTGCTAGGAAAAATAGCAGATATCATGATGGGAAAGATCACTATGCAGAAATATGTGGATCCAGGTAGTCCAATTGTCAAGACACACATAAATGGAATAGAAATTCCAAATACATTAATTGACTTAGGGTTGCTATAAACATTATGAGTAGACAGACTATGGAACAACTTAAACTTCGTAATCTTCTTTTCACACCTACCTTACTGCAACTTGCAGATAGAATAGTAATCAAACCAGATGGTGTACTGGAAGATATTTCAGTCTCCTTATATTCTTGGGAATATCCAGTAGATTTCATGATTTTGACTCCCAAGAATAATCTAGGAGGACACCCACTCATCTTAGGAAGACCTTCGCTAGCCACAGCTGATGTTTTTATTAGTTGTAGCTTTGGTGACATGTACATTTTTGATGGTAGTTCAACAAATAAATCTACTTTGTATCCTCTGGCAAAAGCAATTACAGAAGTAGGAGACAATGAATGGGTCGATGATGAAGATGCTATACAACCTGTCTTTACTCTCTCTAAAGTTAGCGAATATAGTCAAATCTTGAACATATTAGAAAATTTTGAAACATCTTTAGAATACGATCACACACAATTTCAGTTAGATTCTGATATTGAATACTTGTCATCAAGGCAAATGTCTGTCTACTCTATGGAAGAGTTTAGCAGTTCTGCAGTTGAAATTTTTCCAGGTAAAACATTGAATATCAACAAAAATTTGGAAAAGTTACAACAAGAGGAGCTAACCAAAATCTTACAAAAACATTCTGATGCATTTGCATGGGAGTATACTGATATGAAAGGTATTGACCCTAAGACTTGCATCCATCATATCTATATTGAGGAAAACAGTAGACCAATAAGACAACCTCAGAGAAGGATGAATCCAAATCTTAGGGAGATTGTGAAAGAAGATCTCCAAAAATTACTCAATGTGAACTTCAGTTACCCAATCTCAGATAGCCGATGGGTTTCCCCCTTGGTGATAGTACCCAAAAAGAATGGTAAATGGAGGGTGTGCATTGAATAGAGGGAATTGAATAAAGCAACCTTGAAGGATCATTTTCCTTTGCCCTTTATCGATCAACTATTAGATAAATTAGCAGGCAAAAAGTACTTTTCATTCGTGGATGGTTTTAGTGGTTATAATCAAATTCAGGTAGCACTTGAAGATCAGGATAAAACCACATTTACTTATCCATGGGGAACTTTTTCCTACCAAGTGCCCCCTTTTTGGATTATGTAATGCACCAGCAACATTCCAAAGAGCAATACTAGGAATTTTTTCTGATCTAATCCATGATTGTGTAGAGGTATATATGGATGATTTTACAGTCTATGGTAATACATTTGAAGAAGCCTTGGAAAATTTGGAAAAAGTCCTTATAAGATGTAAAGAAATAAACCTTTCATTAAGCCATGAAAAATGCTTTATGATATTTACTGAAGGTATTGTTTTGGAACATCATATTTCAGGGGATGGGATTAAAGTAGACAAAGCCAAAGTTGAAGTCATCTCCAAGTTACCTATTCCAAATTGTTAAAAAGATCTTAGAAGTTTTCTAGGATTTACTGGATATTGTAGAAGATTTATAGAAAGCTTTACCAAAATAGCATCTCCACTCTTCAAATTTTTTACAAAAGACTATGAATTCAAGTGGAGCCCTGACTACCAATCAACATTTGAAGCTTTGCAAATAAGAATATCTGAAGCACCTGTCCTGAGAGGACCAAATTGGAAACTTCCTTTCTATATTTCTACATATGCTTCAGATATAGCTCTAGGAGCTGTATTGGGACAAAAGGACTTGGTTCCTTATGCCATTTAATATACCAGAAAAAAATTTACTCCCACTGAGTTGAATTATACTGTGACTGAAAAAGAGTTTTTACCTGTTGTTCATGCAATTAATAAGTTCAGACATTATATAACAGGCTATGAAAATTCCATTCATACTGATCATTATGCAATTAGATATCTAATGAACAAACCTATTACTAATGGAAGAGTTACAAGATGGCTCCTACTCTTACAGGAATTCAATATTACTGTGTTAGATAAACCAGGGAAACAAAACACAGTTGCTGATTTCTTGTCTAGGATTCAGAATATCAAAGAAGATTCTCCTGTAGAGGATAAGTTTCCTGATGAATACTTATTTGCAGTAACTACTAAAACTCCTTGGTTTGCAGATATGGCTAACTATTTGGTTACAGGGAAACTACCTCCACATTTACTTCCTAGTGAAAGAAGAAAGATTATTCAAGAGAGTTCAAGATATTCATGGATTTCTAGTGAATTGTTTAAAACAAGGCCAGACTTTGTGATCACAAGATGTGTCAGGGGAGATGAAATGCCTGGTATTCTCAAAGCATGTCATGATGAACCATGCAGTGGACACTTTGTTGACAATAGGACAACCTATAAAATCCTTTCTTTAGGATATTATTGGTCGTCCCTCTTCAAAGATGCAAAACAATATGTCAAAAGGTGTGACAGCTGCCAAAGGGTAGGGGAACCTACCCCATCAAATGAGATGCCATTACAACCTCAGGTACTCATCGAACCCTTTGAAAAATGGGCTTTAGACTTTATTGGACCTATTAATCCTCCATCCAAACAGAAGAATTATATATTGGTATGTACTAATTATGTCACTAAATGGGTAGAAGCCAAAGCATTATTTTCTGCTACTGAAAATACAATAGTTAATTTTCTTTATGAGGATATTTTTACTCGCATTGGTGTTCCAAGAGAAATTGTGACAGATAAGGGAAGTCAATTCACATCCAGAATGATGGAGAAGCTGATGGAAGAGTACAAGGTCAAGCATAGAAAATCCACTCCTTATCATTCGCAAGCAAATGGTCAAGTGGATTCCACAAATAAATTAATTAAAGGCATCATTACCAAGACTGTGCATCTACACAGAAGAGATTGGGCAGAAAGGCTTCCTGAAGCCTTATGGGCCTACAAAACTACATGGAGGAACACAACAGGACACACTCCATATGAACTTGTTTATGGGAAGGAAGTTATCCTCCCCATTGAGTTCCAAGTCAAAACCTTCAAGATGGTAGTTCAGTTGGGAATGGATCTATCAAAAGCTCAAAAGCATAGACTGGAGCAGTTGAATGAACTAGATGAGATCATACAAGAAGCAGTTCAAAAAACTAATCTAGTTTAGTAGCAGAGAGCTAAGTGGCGTGACAAATACATCAAGGACAAAAAGTTTCAAGAAGGAGATTGAGCATTGTTATTTGATTCAAAGTTCAAAGATTTTCAAGGTAAATTTCAAACTCATTGGCTTGGGCCATATGAGATTGAATTTTTTTTTAGCAATGGAGCAGTAAGAATCAAAACAATTGATGAGCATCAAACTCCTCTCATTGTGAATGGTCATAGATTGAAGATCTCTTATAAGCCACTCTCAAAGGAGGGATTTATCAAAATCTTTCAAGATAATTCTGCAATGAGTTTGGTCAAGAAGAATCATTCTTCTCCACTAGCCTAGTCTTTGTTCTTTTCATCATCATCTAAAAAAAATAAATATATAAATAAATAAAATAAATAAATAAATAAATAAAAATTTATAAGCCTGAAAACTAGTCACTGATTGGCAGTCTTATATAGAAAATACAGGGCGAAAATCAGAAGATATTGATGCCCAAAAAATCTCTCATTTCACTCATAGTTGTTTTATCCCATTTCATTTCATTTCACTCCATCTCGCCACTACATTCCTTCAATGAAATTTCTTTCAGTTTATCTTCATATTCGCCTTTCCATATATCATTCATACAGTCATTTTTCATTTCCATTCGTTTCCATTCATTCGCCAGGTCATATGTTATTCACTATGTCAGTTTCCGCAGCTGAATTCTGATTCCGCAACTGATTGCTGATTCCGCAACTAATCCTCTGTTACTCTGCAATGACAGTCAAGTGATTAGCTAAATAATAATAGAAGCAAGATGCAGGTATGGAAGAGGAAGATATTTTGAAGACATCAGCACCTAAAAGCACCAATATAGGTAGCCAATTAAAAGTTAGAAAAACGAAATAGGTATGATTCCAAGGTATGGAAAAAACCATTTTCAAATAGCATTTCAAATGCATAATTTGTATAGTTTGTAAATCACAAGCTCCATAATGTGTAATGATTTGACTTGATGGCTGCCTTAACTCAACCATATCCTCCGCATCAATCCTAATGGTCTCATAATCCACTCCTGGGTTTAACTCATACTTAGTCGTACATCCTCATTACACTTGTTAAAATGGCTAATCATGCAGACGTGAGTTGATTGAATATGACTCTTTTCCACTGACGTTCCACTCTGCAGCCTTTTTATGAACCCACTGACATCCACTCCACAGCCTTGTATGAAGTCAAACTCTGTTTAGTTTCACAAGTTTCATGAGTGACACTTTGCCTCCGCATTTTCACGCCAGGTCTTATGATTTTCAGTTCATGGTTTGTTTACACGGACTTCTGCTTCGTGAACCCACTCTCATTTCATGCTCCACATTCTTACCATTTTGTAATCAATGATTTTCTCCGCAACCCTCTTGCATTTTCCGCTCACATAACCGTTCTGCTCCCATAAAACTATCATTTACAGAGGTATCTTCACAGTAAGAAGGAGGAATGGGTCTTATAGTGAGAATAGAGCTCGAAGGAGCTAAATTCATGGAGGGATACCCACAGCTTAAGAGCACATTGAAGAAGGCAAGATGGTTGCAGTTTATTAAGAAGTTCAAGGGTCATAATAAGGAAGTTACAAAAACGTTTGCAAGATCTTTCAATGGTGTAGAAGTTGAAATTGGGGACATCAAATTTCCAGTGACAGAGTCATCCATTGCAGCAGCAACAGAGCTTCCATAAGAAGGAGAGCGATGGTTTAAGAATAAGGACTAGGATGAAAAGGTCTGGAGGGTCATTCTTCGTAATCCAAGTATGGACGTATCAATTTTTAAACGAGGAATCCCTGTTTTAGCCTTAAAGGATAGATGGACTAGTCTGCTATTGATCATTCAGAAATTCATTATATGCAAGGCCAGGTATGGCTCCATGTACATGTATCATATCAGATTATTAATGAATTTCTTGGAGAATAAGACTATCAACCTTCCTTATTTCTTGTTGAGTAGTTTGAGAAAAATGTCTATTACTGTGCAAAAGAATATAGATGATGTGGATCCTCATCTCTACCATCATGGCCTTATTAAGATCCTAGTTGAGAATCATTTGAAATAGAGGAAAGATACATGGGAAAAATTCCTAGTTAGGAATTTCTTCCAAGACCCTCCTGAAGTGCCCGAGGGAAGTTCAACAAAGAAAAGTAGGAGAAAAAGAACAAATTTAACAATCCAAGATACTCCTACTAATGTGACCAAGGAAACCAGTAAGGAAGAATTTCCTTCCGAAACATTGACTGAGATTAGAAAACAAGTAAAACAGTTCTAAGGAAAGAGGAATATTGAAGATATTTACCAGATTCTTGAGCGTTGTTTAGAAGAAGAGCAAGTGATTTCTGAGAGATTAATTCATCTTAAAGAACAGTCAACTAAGGCAAAAGAAAAAGGAAAGGAGAAATAGAGCATAGAAAAGGGAGACACAACCTCACAAGGTCTAAGAAGAAGCTCTAGAATAAAGGGAAAATTGAAGAAAATGAAAATCAAAGGAGATCACTTCATAGACCTGGGAGGTGAAACTCTAGATCAGCCAGCAGAAAACACGCTTCCTGATCAAATTCCACAATATTCTCCTTCTTCTCAATTAGATTTTAAAACCAGTCCAAGGAAGACAACACCAGAAATTGATCAAACTCAGCAACAGATGTATGATTTCATTGAATCATTGGAAAAGACTACAATAGAATAGGGAACTTCATCTAATCAGCTAGGTACAGCTCATGAAACTTTGATGCAGTCATTAAAACAAGAAATTTATGAGTTGGAAGTCTTGAACAGACATATCCAAAGGGAGAATGAGACATTAAAAGAGAAAAACAAATTGGACAAAGTTATCCATGACAATACCATGCTGCATTTAGGATTGTGGCACAAGAAAAATAGAAAACTGAAGAAGAAAAATAGGAGGTTGAGTAGAGCCCTCATCAATCTCAGGTGCAGATGCCTTATGATGAAGCCCAAGATGATAGTGACAGCAATGAAGAAGAAGAAAAGGTTAGATGTCTTAGCAGAAGTTTTAGAATAGATGAATTGAAGAAAGGATAGCTATAGTTTTGGTTGCATGAGGACATGCAACATCTTCACAGTGGGGGCATGTTGAGCCCCAAAACTACCTCTCTTCTATGCATCTTATTAAACCTTTTCTCTTCTATTTTCCCATATCAGTGCCTCATAAGCTATAAAAAGTTGTTACATGTTGATTTCAGGAGTGTATTTGAGTGATTTTCAAATTATATCATTGTGTGTGCTATTTGATCTAGGTTTTGTTTATCGACTATGGAATGTAGCCATTTTCCGTAGCTAACTCGCAATTCCGTAGCCGTTTTCATTGTTCTATAGGTTACAGGTGTCAGTAGGAGGAATGAGACACATGGGTAGCTTAGGAATGATCCACACATGGATGAGGTCCTATTTTCTTAGCCAAATTTGTGAGGAAAGGTATCGGTCAAAGGGTGGTCAACAAAGAGTTCTACGTCAACTAGGACTCTGTTCCTGCACGTAAAAGAAGCCCGAAGCTGTTCCTAAATTTGTGGATCCATTTTTTCCATTTGCATGCCATCTCCATAATGCAATCCAACATCCACCTTGTGTAGATTTACTGCTCATGGCAACCGAGAGGCTGAATCCTTGGATTTTGACCTGTTCACGTGTCCATTGCTAAAGAAATTCCTCTGAGATATAGTTATCTATTTCCTCTATAAATATAAGCATTTGCAATGCAGATAGTTAGTTCTTGATACTGTTGATGTAGTGTTATTTTGTTGTTGTGTAATTGAGAGACATATTCCTCTGTTTCATAATACAAAACTCTGTTTTCCACATGGTTGTTTAAGCGTGGTTTGAAGTGACAGCCTGTTAGTCCAAAGCTGTGCAGAGGGCCCCTACGTAGCTGAGGTCCCTTCTTTTGTTTTGTATAGTTTTTCATGTATATTTTCTCTTATTTGAGCTATAAATTTCTCATGTTTAGCTTATGGTTTTAATCATTCTAATCCTGTACATGTTTTTGCAGCTTGTTACATTTTCTACTAACACTGATCAGTGCAGTTTAGAATAGGTCTTTAAGTCTAGTTATGCTATAGCTTTTTAATGTAGTTTTTGCATCAAGTGGTGATCTAAGACTTGCTTCCTCTGCTGAACTTTAGTTTTCAATTCCAGTTGTTATGCTTTTATTTAGTGAGATTTGTTTACTGCTTAAGATAGTTAGATATCAGTGCTTCATGCTATATGATGATATCTCTAGAGCCTTTAACTTAACCCCATTTTAGAAGTTAATTGGCAAGCTATTGTGATTATAGGTGAGGTAATTGATTTTTCTTTTATTGGTCTGCAAGTAGATAGTTTAGATGTCAGTTTTTTCATGCTATATGATGATATTTCTTGATTCTTTAACTTAACCCCGTTTTAGAAGTTAATTGACGAAATATTGTGATTATAGATGAACTAATTGACTTTGCTTTCATTAGAGTGCAAATTAGACAATTTAAATGTCATTCTTTCATGCGATATGATGATATTTCCAGAGTCTTTAGCTTAACCCCATTTTAGAAGTTAATTGACGAAATACTATGATTATGGGTGAAATCATTGACTAGTTTTCAATTTCTTTACTTTTTAGTTTTGAGTGCAGTTGTTTATTAGATTTCAATTCTATAATTAGGATGGACAATAGAGATAGTAACCTCATTTTCAGTACTTCATTTTTAGCTTGATTTATGTAGCTACATGTTTACACTCTTGTTCAAGTTCTAATTTTGTAGACAACATGTTTTGAGATCTTTGAAGTTCTAAGTTTGGAAATTACCATAAGAAGGATAAACCTTGTCTTCAATTCTACATCCACACTTGATATTTAAAAGTATTCTTAAAATTTTAGACTAAGATTTCCATTTACATTAAACACTTTAGGAAACCAACAAGAACAAAACCCCAAAAGAAGATAAAAACTGAAAACAGTGAGGTAAGAAAAGGGTTGTCTAGCACATACAGTGCACTACACTTCATCAGTTTACAACTCCCGGATTGATAACTTATGTAGCAATTTAGGACACACTAAATTGACTAAACAATAACCACATTTATGTAATAAATATGGTTGGTATACGCTGATAAGAGTTAGTACATATTATTATTAACATTTACTTAAAATCTAAATTTACATATTATTATTATTATTGATGATGATGATGCTTAACATCCACTAGGACCAATGTGGTCTATCGGACCTGAAGAAAAGGGAGTCTAATTGTAATTATTCAAAATCTTGCTTTTGTGATCAAGGAGCAGGGAAAGAAGGATTCCAAGATTTCTATAGTTGGGTTGTATTAATAAGTCAAGAATATTGGAGGTGTGGTTGATGATAGGGAATTGAGAGCGGATGTTGGCAAGAACCGAAAAGTCTAAAAGGAAGTGTTTTCCATCTTCGACCTTCTTAGTATCACAAATCTGACAAATTCTATCGTCCGAAGGAGTCTTCATAGTAGACCATCGCCCGATCTCACTCCGAAGCTCATGAGAGTTAGTTCTGATCCTAGCGATGTTCATTTTCTTGTTTGTTCTAGTCAACATAGAGAGATAATTTTGGTTATCAAGGGTGGGGTTGATCACCTCCTTATAGTAGCTTAGCTTCCTTTTACACTCCAACTTCTTAACGTCCCACATATTATCCTTAAAACTAGAGGTAATATTATCTTTGATACTATCCTTGCTTCCCATGATGATCTCCTCCTTAATCCCCCAAAGGTTGAGCCAAGGTTGAGCATCCTGATGCCACCCACGCTTGAGGTGTAGGTGGGGGTTTTGACTAAAGTTAGAAGCAATTTTGGGGGCCTCTTGGATTCCATATTATGAAGCTTCTTCTTATACATCAAATATCTAAACATAGCCACACTTTCAATGGGGGACAGGCCAACTACGATCAAGAGGATAGGATAGGAAGTATTTCCCTTGATCTTGAGGTTATAGGTTATGAATTGCTTTTGGACCATCTCAATATTTCTCCATGACTCCCTAGATATACTGGACCCCCAAACTTCACATTTGTATAAGATAACGGGGTTTATGAGATTCTCAAAGAGGAACCTTTATTTACTCCAAATGTACAGATCGACTGACTTACAATTGTTTTCAAGCTCATAATATGCTTTTCAACCTCCAATAATTCTTTTCCCGATGTTGTAATTCAAGTTGAGATGATGAGGAAAGTCAATACCCAAATATTTATAAGAAGAAACCTAATCACGAAAATGGTTATCATAGACGAAACTACTATGGGTGATATTTTTGGATTTAATGATCATGACTTTAGTCTTGTCGGTATTAACAATCATACCCATCATGGAGAAGTATACATGAAGAGTCCTAAGCTACTCGTCTAGGTCATAATGGCTCCTTGCAAGAAGAACGATATCATCGACATAAAGTAGAAGAGTAATGATAATACAAGCGAGCTCGGCGCCTTTGCATCCCACAGTTTCTAGACACTCCTCTAGTTTATCGATTAAATTTAATAATAATAATAATAATAATAATCATAATAATAAATTAAATAAATTAAAATTTTGTAATAAAATTTACATTTGAAATGTATTTGTAACCAATTTATTTTTATATTTATGATTATTATTTTCATCATTATTTATATAAATATCTTTATTATAATAATAATGATTATTATCATTATTATTCAAAATTGCAAGGAGTTATTTTTTAAATTGTCAACTTCTAAAAATATAAAAATTTCCCAAAATAAAAAAGAAAATCCTTTGAACTTCCAAAATAATATAATTTTTTTCCCAAATAAAAAGTAAATCCTCTGAAATTGAAAAACAAATTGCAACATAAACAAGAGAGAAAAAAACTATTCCAACATATAAAACAATAATTCGAAACATAGATTAAATTATTATTATTATTATTAAATAAAAAATTTAAAAATAAAATTTACATGTAAGTGGGAGATTGGAGGTTGGAGGTCATACCTTTCTATTTCATATAACAACACAAACATTCTCGACCTTCTGACTCTTGCCTTAACTAGGGTTGAGCCACATACCGCAACAAAATGAAACAACAATCGTCTGCCCTAACATCCTGACTTCCCTCTCATCCTGACCTCTCAACTTTACTTTCTTCTCGACCTTCCTCTTAACTTGACTATGCTCCATGTCAGGCTCCCCCTATCTATTACAACATACATTATATGAAGAATATATTGAATTCTGACCAACTGAATTGACACCCCTTTCGGACGTTAAAGGTTTGAGGTTGTAACTTTGTATTTCATAAAGCACCAACAATGTTCCCGACCTTCCAACTCTTGCCTTGACCAGGGGCAGTGCTACACACCGCAACACAACGAAAGAAAAATATCTCGCCCCAACTTCCCAACTCCTAGCTTCCCTTTTAGATTGACGACAAAGTGCATCGACCTCATGCTATCCATTGCGGTGTACATTATATGAAGACTGTCCTCACCTCCGACCACCCGACTTGCAACCCCTTTCCAAGGTTGGGTGTTAGGCTTCCTATTTCACAAAAAATACTTTCCATATCTCCAACCTTTCTATTCCTGACTACGACGCCATGTGAGAACATACCTGAAAAATATGACCTTTATTATTCTCCACACTCGACCTCTCGATTGTTGACCTCCCTCATACCTCAACCACACTGGAGGTCACCATCATGACTTCCGACTACCCAACTGCCTTGCACTCCAAATAAAAATAAATTATATTTTGGTATGCGTGCCAACCATAATTATCTTTCAAATTTCCCTACTTATTTCTTTAAAACAAACACTAAAACAGGAAGCCACCATTAAAAAAAACATTCCCCCAATTCCCACCATACAACCTCGCCTCAAGTTTTGCACACAAGTGGTTGAAACGTCTCGTCACTTGAATGATTAATTAACATATCTCATGTGAATTGATTGTTGGACATCCCAAGGACCTCACGAAAATATAGCAACATTCCTAATTTGCACTCCCTAATTTTCACTCTCTTCTCCACACCCCGTTTACAGTGGTTCTATAAAACTTATCCTCAATTACAAACTATCAAGTTCAATTTCATTACAACCATTCTAATTTCTAGTAAATATACACTATCATACACAATTGCATTAGTTAATTTCATATATCTGATACAAAGTTGATTTTTTTATATTCATCTACAGGGCACAAGATGGGAAAGAAAGTTAAATCCATGATGTAAAAGTAGGCCATACAACACATCAAAGAATACTTAAAGAGAGCAAAAAATACTAAAATAGAGCTCTGCAATGTCATTAAAACTCTCATTTTTAGAAAACCAACTCACAAAAAGATAGAAAAGATAGATCAACACCTTAGAATTCAGCCTCTTTGAGGGGCAACCTCCTTTACATTACACAAATGAACAATTATTGGATGATACAAATGACTAAACCTCCCTTCTATATATAGGAGTCTAAGGGATCACAATATAATCAAGCTGACATAACAATAATAACATAAGGGCACAAAAATAATGATAGTGGGCTTCTATGGGGCATACTAATAACAATATGGGGACAATAGGGGCACAATAATAACAATAAGGGATACAATGACAATAGTAATGGGGGAATCACTAGTATTATAAGGGCCTAACATGCCCCTCTCCTTCTGAAAAGCGTTGTCCTCAATGCTTGAGTAGTTATCGATGCTTTTGTATAAAATTCTCATCCTCCCATGTGGAATCTTCAATGGATAAGTTCTTCCACTTGATGAGATACTCCGAAAGTGATCGATTTCATAGTTGTCGAGTTCTTGTTTCTGTGACTGCTTCCAGTTCCAATATGATTTTTCCTTCCTCGTCAAGTTCTGGCAATATCGTTTGAACTGGGAGCTTGTCACCTCGAACCTTCTTTAAACATGAAACATGGAAAACTAGATGCACTCGGGAAGTTGCAGGAAGCTCCAATTTGTATGCCATAGTACCAATCTTTTGCAACACCTTGTACGGACCATAATACTTTGGTGATAATTTATTATCCTTCTTAGATTGCTTAAGGAACATTTGTTTATATGGTTGTAGCTGTAGAAATACCCAGTCACCTACATCAAAACTTCTTTCACTACGATGTTCATTTGCCTCTTGTTTCATTCTATTATGTGCCAACGTGAGGTTATCCTTTAAGAGTTGGAGAACTTGTTGCTGATGCTCGATGTGATGTTCCACTGCTTTAACCTTAGAATTTTCTCTTCAATATGATGTGATGGATGGTGGATGATATCCATAAAGTTCCATAAATGGGGTCATTTTTGTTGTAGTATGGAATGAAGTGTTATACCACCATTCAGCCAGAGGCAACCATTTGACCCATTGTGTCTGTTTATCAGATACAAAGCAATGAAGATATCCTTCCAAAAATTTGCTTACTATCTTAGTTTTCCCATCAGATCGAGGATGATAGGATGAGCTATGAGCTAATTGAGTACCGAGACAAGAAAATAATTATGTCCAAAAATTTCTAGTGAAAATGAGATCTTTGTCGCTTACAATAATCTTTGGGTTTCCATGTAGCTTTTGAATTGTTTCCAGAAATGCAGTAGAAAATGTACTAGCTTTAAATGGATGTGATAATGCACAAAAGTGTGCATACTTGGTAAGCTTGTCAACTGCCACCATGATGACACTCTTTCTGTCGGAATTGGGTTAACCTGTGATAAAATCCATTGAAACCTCCTCCCAACATTGGCTTGTAATGGATAAAGGTTGTAATAGACCTAGGGTCTTAATTGTTTCAACTTTATTTTGTTTGCAAACCAAACATTCCACCACAAACTTTTGAATATCCAATTTAAGGCCACCCCAAAAAAAATTCCTTCTTAACCCTGTGGTAAATTTTAAAAAATCCTGAGTGCCCTCCTAAGGGAGAAGTGTGAAATTCCATAAGAATCTTTTGTTTGAGTTGGGAATTGTTACATAGGTATAAGTGATCTTTGTACCATAACGTATAATTTTTCCAGCTATATGTATCAGATGTACTGGGATCTTGTTGTAACTTTCGAATGAGTGCCCACACTTCTTCATCATTCTTCCATTCCTCTCTTGCTTCGTTTATCCAATCTGGTTGGATAATAGAAATGGTGCACAACAATGCTTCCACATCCTCACCCTTTCTTGAGAGTGCATCTGCCACAATATTTTGCTTCCCTTTTTTGTAGATGATTTCAAATTCATAACCCAACATCTTTGTGACCCATTTTTGTTGCTCTTCAGTGGATAATATTTGTTCTAAAAAGAATTTAAGACTATCATGATACATTTTTTCCTTGAAGTGTCTTCCCATTAGGTAGGGTTCCCATTTCTTAAGTGCATGTAGTATTTCCAACATTTCCTTCTCATAAATAGCTTTGTGTAAATACTTTCCCTTGATTGGATGACTTTAAAAAGAAATGGGTTTTTCATCTTGCATTAAAACAACACTAATTCCATTTCCTGAAGCATCACATTCCACAATAAAGGTTTTTGTGAAGTCCGGTGTACCTAAGATCGGTGCTTGGCACATTGCCTCTTTAAGATGTTCGAAGGCCTTTGTTGCTTCTAGAGTCCATGAAAATGCATGTTTCTTCAATAATTTTGTTAGAGGTGTTGCTATTCTCCCATAACTCTTAACAAAATTGCGATAATACCCTATCAACCCGAGAAATCCTCGCAAATGCATTATGGATGTGGGGATTTTCCATTCCTCAATGAATTTAATTTTGCTAGCGTCTACCTTAACACCTTCATGAGATACAATATGACCCTGATATTCCACCTCTTGGACTCCAAAGAAACATTTGGGGCTTTTTGCATATAATTGTTTCTCCTCCAATAGTTTGAGGCATCCTGTCAACATGTTCAACATGATCCTTCCAAGACTTGTTGTAGATTAGTTTATCATCAAAAAATACTAACACAAATTTTCTAAGGGTGGGTTTGAAAATGGAATTCATCAAACCTTGAAATGTAGAAGGTGCATTGGTAAGGCCAAAAGGCATGACTAAAAATTCATAATGACCCTCACGAGTTCTAAATGTGGTTTTTGGATTGCCTTCAGTCTTCATTCTGATTTGATGATATCCTGAACGAAGATCCAACTTGATGAAGTAAATTGATCCATGCAATTCATCAATGACAGCAATGGGAAATTTATTTTTAATAGTGAGCTTATTGAGCTCCCTATAATCTGGACACATGCGCCATGATCCATCCTTCTTGTGCACCAATACTACTGGAGCAAAGAAAGAACTTTGACTAGGTTGAATTATACCAACCTCTAGCATTTATGAAAACATATGTTCAATTTCACTCTTTTGGGCATAGGGATATCTATACAACTTGATGTTTGGAGGGAGACCTTTGGGAGTCTCAAATACCTTGGAATGATTGTCCAAGACATTTTGGAGATATGGAGAAATAGATGATTTCAATGTGGGAACCTCTAGCGAACATAATTGTGCAATTATACCTCGTTGTTCGTTCTTTATAAGCTTTTCTATACCATTAGAGTTGATTATCTTTGTCGATTTCCCTGCAATACCCCTTAATTCAACTTCCTTTCCTTCCACACAAAATTTCATGAAACTTTCTTGAAAATTAAAAGCTATTGTACATTGGATTCCTAGTACAACATTAGCACCACCCATTGGAATGGAAAGCGTTGGGCTATTCAATACATATTCTCCCACGCATAGCTTGATATTATGGCACTTTCCAGAGCAATTTATGGTTCCTCCACTTGCAACCATCACTTGACACTCTGGTGCTAGATATATGAAGCAATTTAATTCCTTTGCTATCTTACAATGAATAAAATTATGGGTACTTCCCGAATCAATCAACACTATTACATTTTTCTTCTTGATATGTCCTTCTATCTTGATAGTTTGAGGAGTGGTAATTCCAACCAATGCATTACAAGTTATGGTTGGATTCATTTCTTCTTTATCTAGGGTTTTTCATGGAGTATATCCTCTTCTCTTGACATTTTTTGTTCCTTTTCTCCCTCCTCTTGACAATCTATGTAGAATAATTTCTTCTGAGCACACTTATGACCTTTAGTGTATTTGCTATCACAACTATAACAAAGCCCTTTTTCTTTTTTTTCTTCCAATTGTTGTGGTGTCAACCTTGTAGGTTGTGGAAGGCTAGGGGAAACAACACTTCCATCTTTATAGTTGTGAGTGGTAGGTTTCCTGGTTGCCATAATTTTCCTCTCCATTTTTCTTGCTAACCTGAATGACTTCTCCAATGAATCAGGTTCCCAAAGGTGAACCTCATGGTTGATATTATCCTTTAAAGTCCCTATGAACACATCAATCCTATGCTCCTCCGAAATATCTTTTACCCTTATGTTCAATTTTTGGAAGTCCTCAATGTGCTCCATCATTCAACCCTTTTGTTTGAGATTTATCAATTGGCTAAAAGAGGTGTTGCTTTTTGTATCCTCATAATGTGCTATCATTTCCTCTGTAAAAATTGCCCAAGTGACAATTTGTTTATGAGAGCAAAGCCATTGATACCATACAAACTTATTTGGTTCCAAATATATAGTTGCAATACGTACCTATTGTGTGTTTTGCACATTATGGAGATCGAAAAATTGCTCCATCTGTAGTATCCATGTTCCGGGATCCTTACCATCAAACTTCCTCATATCGATTTTTGGAACATGATGGATCTTCAATCCAAGATTAGAGCCTATGAAATCATTATTAACATTTCTTTTGTTCTCATCATGAGTTTCCTTTACTACCTTTTCACCATTAGTGACCATTTCTTGTAGCAACTTATCCAAATTTATCTTCAATTTTTCCATCTTATCGTCCATGCCATTCATCCTAGCATCCATGCGATTCATCTTAACTTCCATGCCATCCATCTTAGCTTCCATTCCATCCATCTTAGCTTCCACGCCATCCATCGTAACTTGCATGCCATTCATATTAGCTTCCATGCCATTCATCTTGGCTTCATTTACCTTTAGTGAGAGTGAAATTTGTTATACTTGGTCTTGTAATTTTGATATATCATGTTGCATTTCTTCCTCTTCTTCATGAGTCATGCTAGAGCCTTCAGGTTGCTTACTAGGTGCTTCCATTTTATTTCTTCTGGGCATTAATTAATGCTAATAATTCTTCACTATTCCCTTTGAATTCCTTCCAACTAATTTTTCAAACCAATCTTATGCAAAATTTAAAACAAACTACACACATTTTTTTCACTTTGTAAGAGCTGGATATTGAATCTCTTGTATCTCTGTAACTGCAGATCTCGAATATCTGAAATCTCATCCTACAATAGCCCTTTGAGTCCTCTATCTAACCTCGCAAGTTTGATCAAGACTGGATTCTCCATCATACTCTATTTGGAGAAAACCCTCCCAAGGTTATTGAAGGCCTTAAAGAGGCCTTACAAGAAATAAGAGACTGGTTCATGGAAGATTATTCACATATATCAGATTCTATAGAAGTGAACATGTCCCTAATCTACTTCCTAGACATATTCTAGAGAGGATATCTTTAAGTGAGGTAACTAATCAAACTGCCTTGAATGGAAAATATCGAAAATTGAGAAAATTTCAGAAGAAAATATAGCCAAACTTCCCAATTCACTTTGGAAAAGTTTGCCTCAAGGACCAAGGACATACATTTATGGAGGCCGAAGAACTAAACCATGTTTGGTTTTATTCATTTTCCCTTCATCATTATGACCCTCGCGGAATCATCAATGGCCATTATAGTGCTTTTAGCTACATCAAAACCTACACACACCAGTAGCCCCCCTTTGATGATTTTTTCATTAATATTGATATTTCTGACCAAGATTTTCAAAGAGGGAAGTTGTTGATTGCCAAGGATAGAAGTAAACTCTATCAGTTTAGAGAAACTTTTTATGAGGAATTCCTTAACCATAAGAGTCTTCATAAATACTGCAATGGAAAAGACGAAATCTCTTAAGATTCTCAAATAAAATCTCAATGACATTATTTCACAATTTGTTTCCTCCTCTACAAAAATAAAACAATCCCAACTTGAAAACGTTCCTGATGTTTCTTTCACAACTCAAGAGACAAGAACAACAAAAGAAGGCACTCCTAAAGAAAAGTGTCAGACATTGAGATATACCCACAAGTTGAAAGGAACATAAAACTCACCGGTCATAAACAGGATACACTAGAGAAAGAAAAACCAACATGAAAACAAAATTTTTTCAATGAAAATGTCATTATTATTGACATCCCATATCACTCCACCAAGGAACATATACAGTCGAAGAAAATTAATGAGGAAATTGAATATATGGATATTGACACAACGAAAAAAGAGAAAATTATGAGGGCCCATGTGTCAACATTGACCACTTTCTCTAGTAGAGAAAAAGAGTTTCCTCAGTAGCAAGAACAAAGAACCGAGATATCTATTCCATAGAATTGTCATGGCATATCCATGACTGCAATTTCTACGAAAATACCTCTAGAGTATTTTTATTTAAAATTGTCACTGAAGTACAAATTGTTCATCAAAGCATTCCATCCATGACTGAGTATTACTTTAATGCTCAAACCAATTATGTTTTCAAAAAAAATAAAAAACTTAATAGTTTCGAAACAATTTTAGAATTCAGCTGGCAAGCAACAGGAAATGTTGAGGAAAAGGCTAAAGAATCCTCCCTGGCTCTAGGAGCCTTTTCCAATTACAACCAACACCATTTTTTTGAACTTTCCACTTCCTACAAGAACAAGTCCCATAAGATAAAACATGTGTAAAGTGAAATTTGGAAAGCCAAAGCTTTCAGTGAAGAAAGTTGGCAAAAGCATTCCACAACACTTGTAGGTGGGTTTGCCATCAAAAGAGAGTACTTGCAGAATGCATATCAAAATCATTGGAATGAACTTAAACTAAAACACTTTGCATACATGCAGTTAATTGAAAATGCAGATGCACAACAAATACGAATATTGAAGGAAGAATGTGACGAAAACATTGTAACCATGATGACAACATTGAAACAAGAAATTGAAACTCTTCAATTTCGATCAATTCAAAGTCATGAAGTGGAGAATAGCCTAGAGGTTTTTAATGTGCAAGAAATACATGCAAGCAAAATCTTAAGAAAATAGAAGACTAAGTTTTATAAAGAAATGGAAATTTTTTACATATTCTTTCAACAAAATATTGATCTTGATGACATAATAGAACATTGGGTGGAATAAGATAAGTAAATCAAATAGAATTTCAGATCAATTCTTTAATGGTAGATAGAGTTCCAACCTAAGCACATCTCGAAAGTCTCCAAAATGGATAAAAGACTAATTTTCTCTTCTTTGAGTCAACAGAAGTTTGAGGCAAAAGAAATCAAAGAATGCATCAAAAGGACCACTGAACAATATTTGTTAGTATGGGAGATGGGGAATTATTTTATACAAGAATTCGATCTCTCAGGATCCAAACCACTAAAAGATGGGAAACTCGGCTAAATGCAACACAATCTTAGAAACAATGCCACAAATGACCAGAAAGTCATAACCACCGTCAACACCTGGAATCAACAAAACTTTTAGATATTTTTGCAGTTTCACTTCGAGTAGATCAAAATCATTTCCAAATTTAGAATCAGGTACAAAAAATTAAAATAGATGTGAAAAATTTGATATTTATGTGAGAAGTGAATATCACCCATTTTCATCTTGTCCACCTCTTAGGAATTTCTCAGTTGTTTTTATATTGGGCTAACTACATCAAGGAAAACACACCACATTTTGTCACCATCGACAAAGAAGAGTTAGATGAGAAGGAGGAAGCTTGAACAACCTGCTAGATGCACCTAGACAAAATCCCCTCATGAAGGATTCAAATTTGAGAGCTGGATTTCTGCTTTCTTGCATACAAATTTTACATATTTTCTGATTCTAGACTATTGAACAAAGTTTTATTTTATTCAATGCTATTTATATGACCTCTTATGTTGAAGTAGGGATCCATATGCTCTTGATGGCCAAGACTTTTATTTTCCAAAATGGCTTTTGAAGTGAAAGATTTTTGAAGATGAATACAATGAATTGAATTCTTATTGTTCCTCTGATCACTTTCATTTTTTAATGGATGTTTCTGCTCTTCACTTGTCAAGTTTACTGATTTTTATCTCTTGCTCAATATTGGCATAACATGCTCGACAAGTTTTTTTTTGCATATGATACACCTTGTTTTCTTCTTGAAAGTAACTTGCAACCAATTTCTAAAGTGTGAGTTTTTTTCAAAAAGAAAACTGCAAGTTGTATGTATATTGACCTTTGGGATGCATTCCCTACAATCGCTTTCATTTTTAAATGGATGTATATCACGCTCAATGCTTAAATATATTCATGTCTATGTATGGCACAATATTTCCACATTCTCTTAAAGACTCCTTAGGATGTGGAAATTTATTTTTTTTCTCTCTGAAAGAAAATTGCACTCAACCACGTTATTCTAACTACAATGTAGTAAAGTTCTCATGTTCACAATATAGTCTCCTCTCATGTAATTTTTTGCCTGAAAATTCATGGAAATATATTTTGGGAAGAAGGTTAGTATTTCAAAATGGATTTTGATCTCATTTCAATGCAGACTGACCCACCCTATTCATTTGATCTCATGAATTTTATCTCGTTACATGCAAATTTTCTAGCAAGCCTTCAAATTTAAATTCATTAATGTGTATATGTGCCTGGATAAAACAATGTTTTGTCCACACTTGTCAGCATACCTTGTTGTGTGTTTCTTTTTGTCAAAGCAATTTCTTTTTTATTCTGTGATTGTATATTTATTTCATATTCAACCCTCTTTTTCAAACTACAATGCACTTAATCATTTGTTTTTTAACCATAACATATTTTTAAGTAACATTTCCCCTCATCACATGGGAATTTATCTTTCAAACAACATTTTCATTTTCATTTCCCAATTAATTGTTGCAGTGGAAGATTTAAAAAAAAAAAAAAAAATGAGTTGAATATCTATTTATCTATCCCACACATTTCCTACCTTAATTTTTTTTTTTTGTTCATGTATTTCATACTCCTTTATTAACCTTGTTCATCTCTAGCTCTACATGTATATAACAATAATCTATATATTTTCATGTGATGCATGCAACACTATTTTTTTAGAACATTCTAATTAAACAAAACAAATATGTATTATCTAACTACATATATTTTTTTACTGTCAACCCTAACATTGAAATGACAATGCGCCTAATTCATATGCTTCTCAACAAAACTTCTTTACAAGCATTTATTTTCCTCACGACACATCAGACAATATTCTTTTCACAATTTTGTTATTAAACAAAATAAAATTGTTACGATGATATTCTATTTAACCCCTCCTCTTTCTTTCTACATGTGACATATGCATTGTTTTTTATTTTAGCAAAATGTTGGAAAGAAAAAGGTGGTGAAACCCGAAGACCATCTAATGACTTCACTCTTGATATAGTTGTAAATTTCAAACCCTGCATCTCTCTATCCGCTATATCAACAATGACTAGTTGCAAAGTCATCCCCAATGATTTATGTATGCTAAACGTCTGCACCATTCTTAAAGGCATCAGTTTCATATTCCCTGTAACAACTAGTGTTATTGGCACAATGATTGAACAATTTATATCAAATGGAACGCATGTGTAATTATCAAAAATAACTGTAGCAAACACTGAAAGTTCAAGAGGCTTTGAACTAGGAATATAGTATATATCCTCAACATACCCAAGTGCCTCATTTACCAGCCTAGCTTGAACAACATGAAACGCTCTCCACGACAATGAAACACCTCATGCTTCAAAACATCATTGTCACTTTTAGATATTTATGTTGTTCTCACCTACTCTGTGACACACCTCATAATTGGGTTATTGAATGGTTTGAGCATCTTTCAATTGTGAAATTTCACCAAATTATTTGTTGCAAAAAAGTGAGCCATAGATTAAAACAAACTCTTTTCCTCTTGATGTAGGCAACTGTCAACACATGACATGAGAAGACCCCAATCATGGAAAGCAGGCTCTACATTTTTTATATTTTTAAAAATATTTCGAAAATACACTTGTCTGGGATCACCTCCCTCTTGCCTAAATATTTTATCCAATGTCACAAAAATATTGATGCTTTCCCACAACACCTTACCTGTTTCTCTCCCTACATACAAAGGTTTATCTTTGACAAGAGGAATTTTCCCTAGGTCACCCACAAGAATCATCTACCTGCCACTAAAATGAGAGTCATTCTTCTCACGAAAGGCTTCCTGCAAACGTGCATCTATCTGTACAAAAATCCTTGTACCTATAAAGGCCATCTCATGAATCAGAACATAATGAATGTGCCTCATTTATTCTTGAAACGTCGCTAGGCCTTGCCTACTCAGTAGTTTCATATCTTTTAAGGGAATTTTTAAAGATGAGTGTATTATCTTTCCATGTACATTGAAAGAAAAGATGTCAGTGGGTGTGAGAAACAATAGTGAACTCCTACCACGGTTGTAGTAGCTGAAAGAGCATGAAAAATACACTGAATAAGAGAAGACTTCCTAGTTTTAGCTATACCTTGAATAATCATTCTCAACACATAATTCATTTCAACATCAACAAAGTGGTGTATAATGATCTCAAAAGAAGTTTATTGTTTCTCAAATAAAGGGTAATGTGTAACTAAGCTCTCCCCAATTGAGTCACCATTAAAAAAAATTGTTGACTAACCATGTTTTATAAAATTGATAGCATGTTCCACAATTTCATCTAGCACAATTATTTCCTACCAATTAAAATCAATATCGTAATCCCTTCTCCCAAGATTTTTAAGGTCAGAAATCATTACACTATTCAGAGGAACAATCTGGGAAAGAACTTGCCACTCTTTAGAATCTCTGTCAACATTATCTTCATGAAGAAGGGGCTTGACATTGTCTTCATTACTCTCATTTATAAAAAGGCCTTGATTAGCATGCCACACATGATACTTAAGACTCCTCCACTTCTCAACACCCTAAACAACAAGAGACATGATGATACTTACTTTTCCAAAGGGAAAATTGAAGGAAATTTGATGAATTTTAGAGGAGTGAAGTGTTTTTAGGATTTTCTGGTCAAAGCGTAGTGCCACCTATAGGAACAAAATGCTAGCCTAGAAGCACAATGGCCGTGTAATTTAACACTGGGCAGAAACTCCAGGAGCGTAGCGCTAGGCGAGGAGCACAACACCACCTTTTAGAAGCACAGTGCCTTTTGCAGGAAAATTTTGGAGGCCTTCGCTGTGTCCAAATTGGGCATGGGATAGGTCGTTAGAAATCTTGTTGAGTCTACTTCCCATAACATCTTGAATTTTTAAATTTGGAGTTCATTTTCCCTATCAAAAGTCCAATATCCCAAGACTGGTCAAAATGTGTAGAATGAGACTGCCAAAATGCATAGTGTTGTTGCAGTCAACCTTTGAAGGTCTTCCTCAACTCCAAATTGAGCTCATGATAGTGCATTGGAAATCTATTTGTGTCTACTTATCATTTCACTCATCAAGAAAGTCATTCAGTCATTCCATCTAGGAGAAAAATCGATTTTACCAAGGTCACTCCAGAGGTGCACTAACCCTCCTGAGGCAAATGATGTTTTCGACATTTCTCCCAAACCATGAAACCTGTGTAAAAATTAAAAGAGGTTTTTCTTCATGGGTCAATGATGGAAAACAATATCTCTCACTTTTGTAAAATTCATCTTTTCTTGCTCAGAAACACAGTTTGAAGAAAAAACTTCCATTATGTGTTTTGAATGGCTTGTTCCTTGGAATGACTTCTCGACAAATGATGGATACCTGATGTTTGATGATCTGAAATGGCCTCATACCTTCTGATATCCCTTATACCCCCTCTGCTCAGATATCTCTGCTCCCATAACCAACCCTAGCTCAGTGGGAGAGGAATTTAGGGTTCTAGTGCTTGTTTCTCTTTTGCTTGCCAAGTGGACTGATGCTCAAAGTCACTTGATTTTTGCAGTGGCAGATGCTTGGAAACATCACAAGCTTAGGAGGAGCTTGGGAACAAATATTACATATACAAACAATAAAACTACATCATGAAGAAAGATAAAAAATAATAATACTTTATTTTCACCTCAAAACAAGTTTTGAGGTGAGAACTACCTTCGGCTTTCAAAATGATAAATTATGACTTTACCGATCATTATTGGCTTCCTCATGTCCTTGCTGATCATTATTGGCATGTAATAATTGGATTTGAATATGGTGCGACGCTAAAACCTAGTGGGACCAAACCCTAAGACCTAATGAAATGAATTGCAAAGGGAACATGAGCCATGACTAAAATATATGGAAGAGGATTAGGAAGTATAGATCATGAGGGAAAATTGAAGTAAACCCTACCATCAGTGAATCCATGACCTAATGGAATGAAAACTCATCAGTATGGGACTCCTACTATGAAATGCAAAAGAGAAGATTTTGATCACTAATGGCAGTGTGAAACACTGACACTAACATTGGCTCCAATGGGGATGGTAACTCCTTGGAGGTGCCAAGAAAACCGTAGACCAAGTAGCCTTATCCATTGGGCATGGAGTCAAAAACTCAGAATGAAATGCATGACTAAAAATTGACGACTTGATGACACAAACTGACTTTAACTCAACTAAAAACTAACTCGATACTAAAACACAACTGACAAACTAGAAACGATGCTCAAAATGGAGCTTATTAAATAAAACCTACTCTAACTGTTCCATACATCACCTGATCAAGTGAAATGAAACAACCAACACAACCAAGTAAGCATTCTGGCTATTGTTTGAATTCTCCGCAAGTGCTTGTTTACAAGCAAGAAGAGAGCACTACTGAAATGCAACTCCCATGAAAACTTATAAGTAGTTCCATTGAATAATATGGATTCTCTATCCGACTCCAAAAATACTGCATAAGGATCTTGAAATTCATGTGCGCTAGGACTTAGCTCATCCAATGGATTACTTTGCTTCTCCTCATACCATGAATGGAAACTTCCATCTGAGATTTGTGACGAGACTCTTACTGAAAATGACAAAGAAACCGGCTGCCAGATCCAGTTTGTATCAATACTTCTTTCATGCTCACAGTTAGCTAATGGAGAATGATTTTGACTACAGATATAATCCAACACATCAGCTATTGGATAATGAAAAACTTGAAAAGATTGTTGCAACCCACTTTCTATTGGTTCCAATGAGATTGCATGATTTTCTACAGGCTGCTCATCTGAAGATATGCTATGAAAATTTCCCTTCAAAACCTGAAATTATTCAAAACAGAATGGTATAGAATCATCTTGCATCATTTGATCATATGTTCCAGCTTCCAAGTCTTCATCTACAACTTGACAATCAATGGCATTCGAGGGTTACAAATATATATATGAGAAGTCTTGAACAAGGATTACATTACCCTCTAGATGGTCCAGATCAAAACTTGTTGACAGTTGATTTCTGATTACATGAAAGTTGTCCCTGATGAACTGAAACGAAGTAAAACAAAAAGGAAAAGATTCTTCACATACTTCAAAATTTTCTGCACTTTCCTCCTCACTTCCATAGCTGATATGCAACGGTTGATCACTGTATTCGAGCTGTTGAAAGGGAACTTCCTCCTTCCACAAACTAGCTGCTAATTTGTTTGAAAGATTAGCTTCTATTTGGAGAACATAATCATCATCATACTGATCAAACTGAGGCAAATCGTCAGTATAAAACACATCATCAAGCATACATGTCATATCAACATATCTCTCTTCTCCAAGATGATCTATAAAACAATCATTATCAGATCTATGAGAACCAGGATAAGAAAGAAAATGTTTTGGATCAGCCACTTGTTCTTCTTCAATTAGCGAGCCATGGTCTTGAACATCATACTCATTCCTTGTGGTGATCTTTTGCATCATCTCTTCCACCGCACTTACCAAAATGTTGAGCTTTACCTCTAAAAATGCCGATTCTTTTGGATCTATGCTTTTCTTCTCTTCTTCCTTCAACTTTGCCCTTCTGATCAACAAATTAGCCTCTACATCTACTGCACTATTTTGCATCTCTTCAAGTGCTAAAGGGTTCCTTTCTCTCAGCTGAAACTCCATTTCCGGATCAAAGGCTTCTGGATAGTGCAAGAGAGTGGATCCAGGAGGAGGTCTTATATTAACTGGCATCGAAAAATAGACTTGTCTAAACCTGGTAGAAAACTATTGTACTGTCTCCCCTGGCAATCTTTTCAGCTGGTTATATTCTTCCAGAATCAAGAAAGGGTTCTATCTGACCACCCAGTTGTCGAGGAAAACTTTGACGAACTGCTGGAAATCTGAGATGCTTGCATCAGGCAGGGTTTTGAACCAACTCTTGACTTTGCCTTGCAAAGAAAGAGTAAAAAGCCTAATACTGACATCCTCTTCATTAACTTCAAAAAGGTCAAGAAAAGACTCAAAATTCAATACATGTCTCTTAGTAGTGATGTTGTCACAGTCACCATCAAATCTTGGTAGATATAGGTAATGATTTTTAGGGAAAGCATGGGATATAGGAGGTAAAATCAGAGGTTTGTATTGATTTGGAATTTTACAAGGTATAGGAATATTTACAGAAGGTGTAGAATTATTCTTGATCTCTTGAGGCTCATCAGTTTGAAGACAGTCATCATAAAATTTGGAAGAACGGTCTTGATCAAGATCAAAGGCATGAAAACATTTTGTATTCACAATCTTCAAAGGGAAAGAATCAAATGTAGGTCTAAGATCTTTTCTCAAATACAATATACTTTGTAAACCCTTCTTGACATTCTCGGGAAAAGAGAAGAAATAATTTATAACAAAGAACATAATGTCTTGGATGAAATTCCAACTTGAATACCTGATTTTTCCATATTGTCCTTTCATTTTTTTGCTGGTCAGGTTCATCCTCCAGTGGAGTTCTTGGATCTAATCTAAAAACTAATTTAAAGTCGCAAGGTGAATGATTTTAGCCTTCTGGTGTTTGATCGTTGTCCACCATCAACAATCAGATCTAAACTTGACGCATTTTTCTGAGGAACATAAAACTACTTCCCTAGTATGGTCGCCACTATGTTAGAGCCTAGATTGACCTCAGGCTAAAGGAAGGCAATTCTAGGGTAACCACAAATCAAGATTAACCTGGTAGCTAGCCCTACCAGGCAGAGAGAGGGCTCTCTCCTTCAGGATCTCAGTCAAGGTTACTGGATCAGATAGGGATTTTAGGCTAGGTATAGTAGCTCGAAAGGTTTTGATTGAATTTGTTTGTGTTTGCTGGATCAGATGGAGCTGGGCAATTTAGGTTTGGGAAATTAGGTCAGAATATAGGGTGTTCTATGGGGCAAGGTAGGTATAGGCTTTAGCACTTTAAATTGAGTGAGATGAGATGTCTAAGACTAGTGAGGAGCTAAGGAGGGCATGTAACGATCATGTATCCTTCTCAAACAGCAGAAAACATAGAATACTGAATGGTTTCCCAAGGTAGAGCACTGCAAATAATGAATTCTACCTATCTATCTTGACATCATTCAGCTTAGAAGCAGTGAAATAGATTATGGCATACATAAAACATGTGAACAACTGATAACAAAAGAAAATACTATGCAAAAGCACCATACCACAGGAATCCCATAAAAATAGTTGCAGCTCCTATTAATTTCCTTGCCAAACTACTTACAATGATGTACAATATGGTTTGGAGCATCCAAGTCAATCCAACCTCACCAAATGACCAGGAAAACACATAATATATACATCTATCCTACTCATACTGACCTTCAAGGGTCGAATCCATGAGAAGAGGGGTTGTTTCAACCATTTCCAAACAGAGAACTGGAATATAGGCAGTTAAACAACTTGCCTCTAAAAAAGGGGAAACTGATTCATTTACCTCAAAACCACCTCTAACTAATGAATCTACCCTATAACACTATTTCACCATTACATTTACATGCCATATCATCAATTACATCAGTGAAATCATCCATGAGGAGAGAGAAAAGAAATTTACAATCAAAACAGGTGAAATTTTGATTTTCTAGGCAAACTGGTCAAAAGCGCAACGCCACTGGTCAAAAGCACAATGCCGATTTCCACCTACTTTTGGAGGCCTTCCCCTTATCCAAATTGAGCGCATGATAGCTCATTGGAAAGATCTTCAACTCTAATTTCTGGAACACTTAGAATTTTTGAATTTGGAGGTCATTTTCCCACTAAAAACGTGAATCTCCCAAAATTGCTTCTGTGTGTCCAAAAAGCGGCAGAGAGGTCATTTTTTAGTAGTTTTTGGACCTTTTGGTGGACCAGATCTGCTCCAAAACTTCTGAAACTTTCCAGGGTGTATGTCCTCATCATGCTAAATCCAAAAATGCCAACCTTTTCTCCATCTGATGCCCCAGGAAAAAGCGTAGCACCGGTGGCGCTGCACTTCTAGGCAAATTTCCTGTGTTAAAAATTTCAAAATTGCAAAAATGCAAAAATTCTTCAAAATTTTCCCAAATTTGGCATGGGACACCACCATCAACTACTTTTATGGACTAAGGAGGCTTCAGCCAACATTCTCAATCTATCTTGCTTCTTTTTTCCCTCCAAAGCTCTCCTTAGCCTTGCCTTCAATTTTCTAATCCTCATGTTACAGATTTTGTTGCGGGTCATGTAGTGATATGCCATGTGCCAGAGCATTTTCTTTTCCCTGTTGGCCTTCTCAATTAATCCTTCAATATGCATTTTGACCCTTTCAAGCCAAGTTTCTCGATCTTGTTCAATTTCTTGCTCAATGGGTGTTATAGACATTTTTGTGCCTTACAGCATTGAGCATGAAATGTCCATAATCTAATGGATCCAAAGTCCCTAAACATGTTGTTCCTACCCCTAGAGGAACAAGGCTAACAAACCACAGCAATTCACAAAAGTTCTCCACCAGAAACTGCTCAAAAACAAGTCAATTTAGGATCATTTCAGTGGCTACACTCGCTGTTTGCGCTGAATGTCAAAGCCAACACTGGCTACCTGCGTTGAATGTCAACTGAAACACTGGCTACCTGCGCTGAACGAGAGTGGACAAGTGGCAGGCTCATTTCTCAAGGTGTCAAAACCCAGGAAGCTTCCAAAATGACACTTGCCTCAGGGAATTCGACTGGTGATGAGTAAGAGGTTCCAAATCTCCAAGTGGAAGCAAGAACCTCCAAGTGGACTCAAGAACTGACAGAGGGAGAGGACACTAGTCAGATCTCAAGCTGACTCATCCTCTCTCCAAACATCTATATATGGATCTCTCCTCCATGAGATCTAGAGGCTGGAATTTTGTTATTGCAAAGAATTGCTGTTGGTTTGAGACTGGAAGCATTGGGTGCTTAATGCTTTGAAAGGGGTGAAGATAGGAATTCCATTTGCTGGGAAGGAGATGTTGGATTGGAGCCCTCTGGGTTGTATCTTTTCCTGAACCTTGTTATTCATCAATAAAGCTATCTTGGTTTCTCCTATATGCTGATGTATTTTTGATGTATGAATGTATTAGCATGTTTAGTTTATTTCTAATCCTAAACTAGTTATGAATGTGAATATCTGTCTTTGGGTAGTGTTCTTTTCTTGTCTCAAGTAGTTGTTCTCTTGTCGCAAGTAGATGTTCTCTTGTGATCTTGCAGGAAGTTGAAGCTGGATAAGCAAGAAGGCAAGTAGCTGTGAACTCCCAAAGAGAACAGAGACCGGATCGAGGGACAAACGGAAGACACCGGTAAGTCTATTGATCTCTCTTCTTTCACATTTCATAAAGGAAGAAACCAAAATAGCTGTACTCGTTTGTTGCTAAGGCACTGTCACACCTTAGGTGGATAGGATCGTCCTGCATAGGCATTTTTCCCCACAACAAATTGGCGACTCCGCTGGGGAGATCTGTTTAGTCATTTTGTTTGTGTTTCTATCTTTGTTTGTTTCATAGACTTGACAGCAGCAATCGAACTGCATCTTTCCCGGATACAAAGTAGAGAGTTGCTGCTTTGATCCAGTTATTGGACTTGTCTGTGATCTGAACAATGGATTCACAAATTATTTGATGATCCTTGTGATAGATCTTAGTAGCCCTTCAAAGCATCCCTTTGATTACACCTTGCTTTTTGCTTTTATTTGGCCTAAAACAGTGAATTAAATAGCAATCTGTGACCCAGAACCTGAGGGAAACGAGAGTTTCTCCTTCAGCGCAGACCCAGTGAAGGGATTCTGCATTTCAACGCAGGTCCCGTGAAGGTTACCTGCGTTGAATGTCAAAACCCCTGTGTTGAGGTTGCGCTGAACCAGTTTGTCCTTGTGCAGCTGGGGTTCTCTGCTCTGTTTTGCCTTGTTTTGATCTCTGATTTTTGCAGCCTGTAACCAGCATAGGTACCAATCTGATAACTCCTTTTCTCTGCATAGATTCCGCCTCCTTTTGTACAAAAAGATTGTGAGTGTTTTTATGTGTTTGTGGCGTCATTTACAGTTTTCCTTTGCATAAGTGAAATAGTCATCCTGTAGCCCTTGATTCAGATCTGTTGATTGTGATCTTAGAAGAGAGTTCATTGGTTGTTTGCAGATTGATTATATATTTACTTTTGCTTATTGGTTTGAATTTGTCTCTTTTAAGTGTCGAAACAAGTCTTCATTTCGAAAATCGTTAAGTGTTGTAACCTCTTCTACCCTCTCTGATTTCGAAAAAGTAAACTTGTTTGTATTGGTCATTTAAAAGCAAATTCAAAGTTGTACAAAAAGCTTTCTTTGTAGGCATCAATACTAAGAAAGCGGAAAACAAACACCTGCATTGTGCATTTGCATTTGATAGTTTGCGTGTTGGATTTAGGAAAAGTGCATTTGAGTGTGCTGATTGCTCTTTGAGAAAAGATGGTGTCTTTCTTTTCCCTTAGTAGCTAGGATTTTCAAAGTTGAAAAGATATAAAGCTTTCTTATCATCTTTAGAGTGCATTTAGGAATTGTATCATACATCTCGTGGTGAACCTTGAAAGGCAAACTTATAAAAAGATCAACCTAAAATAAATTGAATGAACTTAACAACACTTTGCAACATAACGCACAACATAGAGGTCTAGGCTAGAGACGTGTTCCGGCGTCGTTAAGCCTGGTGACTGTCGATCTCGTGGATGGTGGGTGATTCCTCCTGAGGGACGATAGCGCCAGTACGGATTGTGCTCCCACGTACCGTCATGTATATATTGGGAGACCCCTATAGGCATAAAACCTTTATCCTTAGGAAGCCGTGTCAGCCACCCTACTGATCGCAATGCACTGAACACAGCATTCAGGAAGATCGACCGCCCGTACCCTAAAAAGTATTCTGCGGTTTTGCGAAAAGTTTGGCATACCCTCTACCTAGAACTCCAGAGCAGTTCCTTTTGGCCTTTTTCAGACTCTATAACGGAAAAAGTCCATCCGAGCATTTGTCACTTCGGGCTCGTTAAAACATAGAAGGAGACTAGAGTCATCTTTTGCTTTTTCTCGACTCTTTAAAATTGAAAAAGCAGGTTGTGTCTAAGCATCGTTAAAATTTATTTTAAACAGAATAATCATCACCATTCCCTCGTTGATCTTCGAAGTTAGTCTCTTTTCATCGTAAGTTCTTGTAGAATCGCTAGAAAATCTTTTGGATAGACTAGATATGTCTGAACAACCGTCGACATCTAGGACTGTGTCATCCGGCACAGCAGTGGCACAGCCTCCTACTGCTACTCCAACGATGTTCAATGGTATACCATCTGTCCCGGAAAGTTATCAACAACAAGCCGGAGTCCCATCAGGGACTGCTTAGACGACATGGTTAGTTCCTATTTCTTCATCCGGATTATCATATGGTATTTCTTATGTTGAAACTCAAGAAATTGATCCAATGTGTCTTCAAAGGCCAATCTACCCTTTAAGTACTGGATTGCCACCATATGGAGGGCAGTATGCCTTTTTATTGTTCCCTCCCAGAGAACAACCATATGAGAGTTTACAACAAAGTTTAGGTCAAACTGGAATTACATCCAGCGGTTGGGTACCAATACTGCCTCAGCAACCAAGGGTTGTATATTCAACACAACCAGTCCACCCTGTGTCGAATATTCCCACTATACCTGCTATGGTGACTGCGTCGCAAGTACAAGCGCTACCTGTTGTATGTCAACCCCAAGTTTCTCAGGTTGCAATACAACAGCCTCTTGTCTCAACGACTCAATCACAACCTCAGGTTAGTGCCTCCTTATCTGGAGCGACTCAGGATCAAACAAGTACTGTGACTCCTCATCTTGGTCAATCATCCAGTATTGGTCAACAACAAATGGTTCAACAACCAGAGCTGGTTCAAACTCAACAACCCCCATTCCAGCAATCATATCAAGGACCTGAGCAACAAGTCTTTGTAAGTAATGGGCAATCGCATTTCCAAAGCGGTAATCAACAACCATATTATAATGGTTATGCCCATCAACCTTGTCAAAGTTGCCAGCATCAAATACATTATGCTAGCATGTAAAGGCCCACTGCTCAGGCGATTCCATCTTATCCTGGGCATGCTTCGCCTAACCTGAATCAACAGTTGCCCTTTGTAGCAACTCTAGAATTACCAGATCTAAATCGGTTGACGAATGATCCAATTGCTTATGCCCCTTGGTGGCCAGCGATTCTTCATAAACTTCCGTCAGATATTCCTAAATTTAATGGAAATCCGGGTGAAGATCCATCGAATCATGTGATGAAATTTCATCTGTGGTGTTCATCAAACACCCTAAACGATGATTCAATTAGGCTTCGCCTTTTTCAGAGGACGTTAACTGGTCCAGCGGTAAAATGGTATATTGAATTGCCTAGAGCTTCGTTCAACAACTTCAGTAACTTAGCCATGACTTTCTTAACCCATTTTCAATTACCGATAAGGTATGAAACGAGAACGGAACTCCTAACCAACTTCAAATAGACAACGGCCACTCACATATCTGATCATATACATGAGTGGCAACGTCGTCGTAGGATGGTAAAAACGTATGTTCCCGATCAGCTATTAGCTGAATGGTTTATCAAATCCTTACTTCTTACAATCACGGAAGATGTGGCAAAGGGGGGAGTCGTAACAGAAGAGCAATTCATCGCTCGTGCACAATATCTGGACTTGGTCTATACTCAGTCTGGCACGCTCTACGACAAAATACCTGACGCCCCTAGACCGGAATTCTCAATTCCTCCTCCTCCTAAATCAAACAATGACTCTCATGCCATCGATGGCGTGATTGGCACGACAGACACGAAATTGACAAAGGCTACATCTAAAAGGGCCCGTAAGATTTCCAGTCAAAATGCAAATGAGGAACTTCTTGCCTTGGAAGTAAATGCCGCGTCGACCGACAAGGGCAAACAACTGAAGCAACCAGGGGACAAGAAGAAAAATAAAGGGAGAAAAAGGGAACCCCCTGCGGGGTGTCATATATGCGATGAGGATCATTGGACGACAGATTGTCCACATATAGCTGAAGTTAAGAAACTCTTTAAGATTTCAAAAAACTCAACAGTATTGACTGATTCGTTTCCAAGCCCGAGTACCAAACTGGTTGCTAATCAAAATGCTTCCTGATACCAAGTGCTTATGTTGTCTATCTCAAAGCAGCAAAATGATGCTTTGGCAAGGAATAAAGATTACGGGAATCCACAGGTGTCGAATAACAAGGCTAATGAACAACCTAGTAGTTCGACAACAACTTTGACCAAAGTTGTGCCACCCACCATTCCTGAACAAATGATAAAGTCGCCAAAGGGAGTAGTGTACAAGTCGACATTTAATCCTCGTGCAAAAATAGCACAGAATTATAATATAATAGAGGACCTCGCCCAATCGCCGTCCGCTATGTCGACGCTTGAGGTACCGCAAAACTGCCTCTCCCAAGAGCAAGCTTTATTATCAGCAATAGGTGAAATTGACCCAATGGACTCCAATCTTGTGGCCTTTGATCATAAAGGATATGACCCTCAGTTACCAGCTCAACTAGCTTTCCTTATTCAAGTGAAAGCCCTCAACAAAATTGTTCATCGAACAATTATTGGTGAGGGAGCATCTACGTGTATTATGTCGATGAGTTGCTGGAAGAATTTAGGCTCACCACCCTTGTCGAGATCGTCAACGACGTTAAAAGCATTTGATGGACGATCATACACTCCATACGGGATTTTAAGTAACTTGCAAGTTGAACTAGGGGGCAAAACAGTAGGAATTGATGTTGAAGTAATCGATGGAAACCTCGATTACAACATCCTATTGGGAAGGCCCTGGATATATGCCATGGCCGCAGTTGTGTCGACCTACTTCAGGAAGATTGCATTTCCCTTTCAAGGAGGAATTACAGTCTTCGACCAACAAACTTTCCTCCCCGACAGTTCACAAGTTACGGGAAGCATTCCAATGATCCATGGAAGCAATCATTCGCTTCAAAATATTGGAGTAGATCTCCTAAAAGACCCTGCCTCAATGGGTACTTTTTCCCTACCGCCTGCAAGTAATCTGGCGGAAGAAGCCACAGTAGAAACCTACAATATGAAATCTTCTATATCTAATGGATTCGGAAGATTCCTAAACATTTTGTCATCATGGATCATCGCCCTAATAGAAATACTGTAAATACAGTGGGCTCCGAGGACAGTTCTAATCTCGTGTCAACCTCGTTAAAAAATGAAACAAGGAGTCATGAGGATAGTTCTTTTACTGTGTCAACCTCATTAAAAAATGAAACAATCTCCTTTCCAAATCTCAAAGGTAAACCTTCATTCCAACCACCAAGTTGAATGCAATGAAGCTTGGGGGGCATGCACCTCGATTTGTGTTGTTATGCTGGGGGCATGCAAACTTATCATCGAGCAGTTTTAGCACACAGTTCATGCTTGTTAAAAAATAAACACAAGATCCGAGCAGTTTTAGCACATAGTTCATGCTCGTTAAAAAATAAACATAAGACCGAGCAAATGTTTCCACCAGCGTTTAAGCTCGTTAAAAAATGAACTATCCCGATAAATAACCACTGTGAATGTAATATCATCAGCGATTAAAGCCTTGGTCGTGTTTGCCCGTCACCTCCACTTTTCCATTGGCCGATCGTTCATCTCCATATGTTTGTTTACCCATTTTGAGGAACAGCTGCAAAGAGTGATTTCACTAGCCATCCTTGTGACACTGCCATGATTGGAAAATTCCAACCTGTACCTGGAATCAGCTGCTAACCCTGTTTATCACTCGTTCCTCAAAAGACGAGTCTTCTTTAAGCTCTTTTCATCTGACTCGTAAAATATGAAAAGATTGCCGAGTCCTTGGCCTTCCAGCTCGTTAAAGGGACAGGAAGTGCTATCCCTCCTCTAGATTTTAATCTTTTTGGACCTGAGGGATTATTGCACAAAAAGATCGAGCGCTTGTTTTATTAGGCTCGTTAAAACTATCGAAAACTCATCCCTTCTGTATTGTTTTATACTTTTTCGGACCTAAGGGATTAGATGACGAAAAAGGACTTTTGGAGTTAACTTTATGTACCTTTTCAGACTCTCTAAAAATGAAAAGGACCGAGTTATCCTTGTCGTTAGACTCGTTAAATGCATTAAATAGCGACAAACTTGTCTTTAGACGAGAACGAGTTTCACTATCGCTAGGCTCGTTAAAACATAGCGATGGGCTTGCCCGAAGGGCAGGTTATAGAACAAGCATATGTTATCCTCCTCAAGCTTGACAAAAATAAAGAGGTACTGGTCAGCAATGACTGGGGAAAAATTGGGAGAAACTCAAGAAAACTTTGATGGTAGCAAGTCGCTCTTGAACATGACACTTTTCCTCCGTACCACAATCGGGTTGGGTTGTTTCATTCACCGGTCACATCCATGGTCTCGCCATACCATCCATATTTGGGGTAATGCTACCGATCCATCGTATCAGTGTCCCCATATGTTCAAGAGAAGTCGTTTAGAAAAGTCAACCGTGTCCCATCCACTGCCATACATTATCCTTCATCCTTTCATGACCGCCACCCTGAATCATATGTCATAGATCGTTTTCACCTCCATTAAAATCATTAACTCCGTTCCATGTCACTGATGTGGGATTCATTAAGGCCCTCGTGTGACGGATCGCTTCTTGTCGACGTCAGCTCATTATCCAAGAAGTTGATCTAGGAACAACCCCTTCAGTACTTTGAAGCTTGCATGCCACAATGGCAAGTTTCTCACTTCCGGCGACAGGTATACATCAATGACCTTCGACCGAAATATTTTGCGTGGTGTTCGATGCCAAGTCCTTTATTCACACCACGTGAATTGTACTGCAGTACCTTGAGGGTCATTATCATTATCGGTGATTCCTCTCGCGCTTGTTAACGGTTTACATCATTGACCGGTAATCAAGCGATGTCTTTCCATGTTCGACTTCAGAACATTTCTCACATGGATCGACTTGTACTTAGAGTGAAGATCGAACGAGTTTGAAGACCCCGGATCTAGTTTCATCCATCCGGGCTGCGATATATATTCAGGAAAGATAAAGACATTGACATGTACATCATTGCAGCAGATAATCATCCTACTCAAAGGATGATAATTTCATCAAAATTATCAGTCTACCATTAGACGATTGTCTGTTCTATGTACAGAAAAATGTATTTATAAAGCTGAGCATGGGAATGCTCGCCTCAGCTAGATCATGAAAGCAGTATGAAAAATAATGTATTGTATTGTATCTTATTACAGGTCTCCTCCCAGCATTGGATGAACTTCGGATCTCCCTGATAAAGCATTTCGCCCGATAAACAGCCTCATACTTTAGGGGGCAACTGTTATAGACATTTTTGTGCCTTACAGCATTGAGCATGAAATGTCCATAATCTAAGGGATCCAAAGTCCCTAAACATGTTGTTCCTACCCCTAGAGGAACAAGGCTAACAAACCACAGCAATTCACAAAAGTTCTCCACCAGAAACTGCTCAAAAACAAGTCAATTCAGGATCATTTCAGTGGCTACACTAGCTGTTTGCGCTGAATGTCAAAGCCAACACTGGCTACCTGCGTTGAATGTCAACTGGAACACTGGCTACCAGAGCTGAATGAGAGTGGACAAGTGGCAGGCTCATTTCTCAAGGTGTCAAAACCCAGGAAGCTTCCAAAATGACACTTGCCTCAGGGAATTCGACTGGTGATGAGTAAGAGGTTCCAAATCTCCAAGTGGAAGAAAGAACCTCCAAGTGGACTCAAGAACTGACAGAGGGAGAGGACACTAGTCAGATCTCAAGCTGACTCATCCTCTCTCCAAACATCTATATATGGATCTCTCCTCCATGAGATCTAGAGGCTGGAATTTTGTTATTGCAAAGAATTGCTATTGGTTTGAGACTGGAATCATTGGGTGCTTAATGTTTTGAAAGGGGTGAAGATAGGAATTCCATTTGCTGGGAAGGAGATGCTGGATTGGAGCCCTCTGGGTTGTATCTTTTCCTGAACCTTGTTATTCATCAATAAAGCTATCTTGGTTTCTCCTATATGCTGATGTATTTTTTATGTATGAATGTATTAGCATGTTTAGTTTATTTCTAATCTTAAACTAGTTATGAATGTGAATATCTGTCTTTGGGTAGTGTTCTTCTCTTGTCTCAAGTAGCTGTTCTCTTGTCGCAAGTAGCTGTTCTCTTGTGATCTTGCAGGAAGTTGAAGCTGGATAAGCAAGAAGGCAAGTAGCTGTGAACTCCCAAAGAGAAGAGAGACCGGATCGAGGGACAAACGGAAGACACCGGTAAGTCTATTGATCTCTCTTCTTTCACATTTCATAAACGAAGAAACCAGAATAGTTGTACTCGTTTGTTGCTAAGGCACTGTCACACCTTAGGTGGATAGGATCATCCTGCATAGGCATTTTTCCCCACAAAAATGGGAGTCAAAGTGACATGAGCCTCTTTGTCACTTTGCTTCTTCAGTTTTAGAATTTCAAGCTCCATGAGGCCCTGTTTATCATTCAACTGTTTCTTCTCTTATTCTAAATATGTGATGATATATTTAGCTCTTGCTAGTTTGTCCATCAACCTTTGAATATGTCCTTCCTTTTCCCTCATAAGCACGCTTTGAGCTGAAGTTTCATTTTGATTTTCTAAATCAATCATCTCTACTCCATGATGGGTATGGTGCTATGGGTAATGGTTTGGAGGAATGGGTGTAAATGAAAGTGTGGGAAAAAATGTATGAGTGAGGGGGTTGACAGGATATGATAGTAACAGTGGGGATGAGGGTTTTAGCTTATGAAACGGGTGGTAGGTGTTAGTGTCGGTCTTGAAGCCCTCCATCAGTGATCAAAGCTCTTTGCATTTGCATAGGTAGGTGTCTCATCAGTGTCAAATTTTGCATCCTGTTAGGCATGCCATAACCCTGATGGAGGAGCTGGTTTATTTATACCCCTCTTGGTTTTGCTGGATCAGGTCATATCAGTCATTAAGCTCTTTCAAGCTTGTCTTGTTTTGTCTTGAGGTCAAAGGTCCTAGGTCTAGGGTTTTGGTCATTTATCTCTGCAAGGTCATGTCTTTGAAAGCCCTTGAGTGCCCAACAAGCCAGAGGGAGGATTGTAAACATGTTTCTTTGATATTTTCATCATGTACAGTTCATTTTTAACCTTGGATTTAAAAACTCTGTTTTTAAAGCCAAGGTCATGTTAAATTTTTGTAAAAAGAATGAAATTCCAAAAAGTCTTCAAAAGGGCAGCAGTAACCCTGGTCCCCTTGCCAAAGTCCCTCAGATGATCTACCTGCAAAAAGAATCAAGTCAAAGCACTCAATGAGTCAAATTCAGGATAAAGGAAACCAAAAATCAGTGTTATAAAGTGTCAAAAGAAAAAACATTAGAAAGTGGGTTTGTAAATGAAATTTTTTCAAATGAGACTTATAAAAGCCCAAATTCCCTCCTTTCACTCTCATTGTGCATTCTAACGCTTGCAAGAGAGATAGAGAGAGTGATTGAGAGAAAGGAGCGAAAGAGGAGCAATTTCGGGCAGCAGAGAGGTGCGCGACCCGTCGAACCAGGTGCGCGACCCGTTGGGTGGTGCGCGACCCGTTGAGAGATCTTCCGCAGTTCAGAAAAGCAACGTGCGCGACCCGTTGGGAGGGGCGCGACCTGTTGGGCGAGGTGCGCGACCCGTCAAGCTGCCTCCCTCCAAACTCACTTCAAATTTTCTCAAGCTCCTCTAACTCATCAAATTTGTTTGAGGTAGCCTCTTTAAACTTGTGAATGGTTGCTGGTTAGTTGGGAGACATCATGAGTGTGTTTGTAATGATCAAATTGTGCAAGAAGAAACACTCCATATGGCTATATGTAAATTTGTAAAAAGATGCTAGGGTTTATTGCTGTTTCATTGTTTTTCCCCTTGTAATCATTCTCTTCATTCCCATTTCATTTTCCCTATATTTCCATGTCAATTTCCCTTTTAAATTTGTTAATAAAATAAACCCTACCCCTTTTCCCTTTAAAAATAAAAATCAAACCCTAAACCTACCCCTCATAACACCCAAGTAAACATATGAAATTGATGATGTGTATGCAATGATGTTTACAGTGTATTTCCCTAAATTCCCTGCTGTATACATGTTTTCCCATTTTCCTTGTAAAAATTCCTCTCCCCTAACATTTCCCTCATGTTCCTTGTCCCCTTGAAACAACATAGAATTCAGCACTTTTTACAGGCAGAGACAGCAGTACAGTTTGTCCACTTTGCTCCTAAATAATGTCAGAAACCGAGACTTATGAGCAAAGTGATGACCAGTCATCATATTCATAGGTTGAGGTACAGAGGAGGCCTCATAAGGGTGGTAAAGGTGACCATCATAGGAGAGAGGATCCCACCTCCTTGACCGATTTGCAGGGGTGGATTTTACAAGGCGAAAATGAAAATGTTTCAAAGGCGGTTGACCGAGGCACTAAAACGGAAAAAGAAGACCAATCCACTCCGTATCTTGGCTGAGGCTTCACTCAAGGATCATGGCACTCATTAGCCTAGCCATAGCTCAAATCCCAAAAAATTCTGAAAATTTTGGGTAATTTTGGCAATTTTTGGAAATTTACAAGTTTTGGCTCCTCAACGGGTCTCACCCCCGGTGAGACCCTTTGTCATGGCAGCTCCTTTTTGCAAAAACTCAGCATTTCTAGATTTTTCATGAAAAGTTACATATGCCTATGGATGGACTTGAGTTTTTATGGAGTTTTGGGCCTCCAGAAGGTCAAAATACATGGAAAATTTGACTTTCTGCCCCTTTTTTGAGTTGCAGAAAGCAGTCTTGGGAGAATTGCGCTTTGACTAGGCAAATGACCTCCAAATTCAAAAATTACAATTGGGTTGGAAAGTAGACTCACAGAACTTTCCAACGAGCTATCCTGCACCCAATTCTGACACCTGCAAGTGCCCCAAACAGAGCTCCAAAGGGGCGCGACTCATTGAGCAGGGGGGCGCGACTCGTTGAGCAGACTTTGCCAGATTTCACTGTACAGCTCGGAAAAGCACAGTTTGACTTGGTTTCACTTTTTGGGGTTGAAGATGATTATCTTTGATGTAATTTTGGTAACTCTAAGACACTTTTACTCTTGTTTAACACTTCTAGAAGATTCATTCATGTAAAGGGTAAAAATTGATTGTATGAACTGGTTTCCAAGTTTATAGAGGCAAGTTGTTTTGACTGCCTATTTTCTAGTGTCTAGTTTAGAAGTTGTTGAAACAGCTCCTAGGATAGTGAGATCGACCCATGGAGGCAGGGAAAGAGGTTAGATCATCTATATTATGTACTTTCTTGCTCATTTTCATGGTTGGACTCTTGAGGGAGAAGCTATCATTGTATTATTTCACTTGTATCTCTGCAATTTTTGGCTAAGGAAGACCAGGGTTTTGCAGTCATCTTTGGGATTCTTGTGGACTCATGTGTTGATGGTGTGTTTCTTCATGTTCTTTTAAGCTTTGTTATGTGATTCATTTCCTTTCTTTACTGCTGCACATTAAACAAATGAAGTGTTAAAGTATGAATTCATGCTAGCCATGCTCTGCTTTTAAATTTGTTTAATTTCCATGTTTTCTACTGTCTAAAGGAAATTCAAAGTCATTGTTTGCTCTCTTTAGCTCCTCATCTTTCATTCTTGATCATCCACCACAATTAAAGGCATCAATACTGTTTCCCACCCTGCCCCAAGGAATCCCCTGCAGAAACTGTGTCCAATCCCCGCACCCAAAATTGTCATTCCCTCAAATTGCCACCAAAAACCCAAAAAACCACAAATCAACCTTTTTAATCAGTTTACTAGCCTAATATCAGTGTTATCTTGTTGGTCATCTCATCCCATTGAAGATCTACTGAGATTGACCGGAGAGAGCCTTCTCCTGCCCCGTAGGGCTAGCTACGAGGCTAAATGGTTTGATGTTGCCTTGAGGTTTACCTTTCTCAGCCTGAGGTGAAATTTCAAGCGCTAACATACTGGTGACCATACTGGGGAGAACAACTAATCCTTTTCTCATTGACGTGTTATTTCATAAGTCTTAGACAGAGCCTAAAGTTATGCCAGGTAGCCTTCGAAACGCTTTTGCTTTGCATTAGCGGAAGTAGATAAACGCTGCTTCAGTCAATCTCCGTGAGCTTGTGAATACGACCACTTCATTTGCATTTCACCCCAGCACATATATCAAGTTCAGATCTGGTGGTTGATGGTGGACAACTATCAGACACTTGAAAGGCTGAAATCATTCACTTGGCGACTTTAAATCAGTTTTGAGATCAGATCCAAAGACTCCACTAGAGGATGATCCTGACCAGCAAAAACATGAAAGGAGAATATGGCAAGATCAGGTACTCAAGTTGGAATTTCATCCAAGATATTTTGTTCTTTGTTCTAAATTATTTCTCCTCTTTTCCTGAGAATGTAAAAAGGGCTTTGCAAATTATACTGTATTTGAGAAGAGATCCTCGACCTACAGTTAATTCTTTTCCTTCGAAGATTGTGAATACCAAAGATTTGCATACCTTTGAGCTTGATCAAAACCTTTCTTCCGAATTTTGTGATGGCCATCTTCAAGCTGATGAACCTCAAGTGACCAAAACTAATTCTATACCTGCTGTGCATACCCCTATACCTTGTAAAATTCCAGATCGGTATAAACCTCTTGTTTTACCTTCTGTTCTTCATGCTTTCCCCAAAAACTATGATCTATACTTGCCGATGTTTGATGGTGAATGTAAGAATGTCAACGCTGAGCAACATGTCTAGAATTTTGAGAATTTTCTAGATCTTTTTGAAGTTGATGAAGAAGATGTTAGTATAAGGCTTTTTGCTCTTTCTTTGCAAGCCAAAGTGAAGAGTTGGTTCAAAGCCCTGCCTGATGCGAGCATCTCAGATTTCCAGCAGTTCGTCAAAGTTTTTCTCGACAGGTGGATGATCGGGCAGAACCTTTTCTTGATTGTAGAAGAATATAACCAGCTGAAAAGATTGCCAGGGGAGACAGTACAACAGTTTTCAGCCAGATTTAACCAAGTTTATTATTCAATCCCAGTTGATATAAGGCCTACTCCTAGATCTGCTCTCTTGCACTATCCGGGTGCCTTTGATCCGGAGATGGAGTTTCAGTTGAGAGAAAGGGATATTGCAACACTTCACGAGATGCAAAACAGTGCAGTGAATGTAGAGGCACATCTGCTGATCCGAAGGGCAAGGATGAAGGAAGAAGAGATGAAAAACATAGATCTGGCCGAATCAACATCTCTAGAGGTAAAGCTTGACATTTTGGTAAGTGCAGTGGAAAAGATGATGGACAAGATCAACTCAAGGAATGATTATGATGTTCATGGCGCGCTGATTGAAGAAGAACAAGTTGCTGATCCAAAACATTTTGTTTCTTACCCTAGTTGTCGTAGTGATTGTTTTATAGATCATTGTGAAGAAGAGAGAGCTGTTGATATGATGTGTATGTTTGATGATGATTTGCCTCGTTATGATCAGTATGATGATGATTATGTTCTCCAAACAAACGCTAATCTTGCAGACGAACTAGCAGCTAGTTTGTGGGAGGAAAAAGTTCATTTTCAGCAGCTTGAATACAATGTTCAGCCATCACATATCAGCTATGACATCGATGAGGAAAGTGCAGAAAATTGGGAAGTAAGTGAAGGATCTTTGCCTCTTTGTTTTGATTCATTTCAGTTCATCAGAGACAACTTCCATGAAATTAGGAATCAGCTGTCAACAATTCTTGATCTAGACCATCTTGAAGGCAATAAAAACCTTGTTCAAGACTTCTCATATTCAGATTTGCAGCCCCAAATGCCATTGGTTGTCAAGTTGCAGATGAAGGCATGGAAGTTGACATATTTGATCAAATGATACAAGAAGGTTCCCTACCTTTTTGTTTCGAATCATTTTAGTTTTTGAAGTGTAGGTTGTATAGTAAATCTTTAAATGGACAGCCTATAACAAATCAGCAATCTCTCAGTGTTAATGTTGAGGACGAGATAGATAACAAAATTCTTGAGCAGCCTGTAGCATCAGATTTGCAGCCACCAAATGAACTTGAAGGGCAGATTATAGATGAAGTTGTGGCAGACAAAATACATGATTTGATGGTGCAGGAGGATTCTATACCCTTTTCTTTCGAAGCATTTCAGTTTATAAGGAAGAATCTTCATAAAATCTCTCAAGAAAAAGATGAACAGCTAGAAGGATGTCATACATTTTCAATGGATACATTGCAGCAGTCTTTTCAAGTTTTTCATGATCCAATAGCTGATGTTTTGGATGAGGTTTGCAGTCAAAGTCTTTCTCCATTAACTACATGTGAGCTTGAAACATGTGCTGATATGAATTTGATCCGGCAGCCAGTTTCTTTGTCATTTTCAGCAGAGGTCTCGTCACAAGGCTCAGATCAAAGTTTGCATTCATGGTATGAGGAGAAGAGAAGTAATCCATTGGATGAGCTAAGTTCCAGTGTGCTTGAATTTCAAGATCCTTATGCAGTGTTTTTGGAGGCGGATAGAGAATTCATATCATTCAATGGGTCTGTTTCTAAGTTGTCATGGGAGTTTCCTTTCAGTAGTTCTCTCTTGTTATTCATAAGCGAGAACTTGTGGAGAATTCAAACAGCATACGGTATACTTACTTGGTTGCATTGGTTGTTTCATTTCACTTGATCAGGTGATGAATGAAACTGTTAGAGTAGGTTTTGATGAATAAGCTCCACTTTGAGCATCATTTTCAGTTTGTCGGTTGTGTTTAAGTGTTGAGTCAGTTTTTAGTTGAGTGAGAGTCAATTTGTGTTGTCAACTCATCAGTTTTAGTCATGCATTTCAGCTTGAGTTTTTGACTCCATTGCCCAATAATTGTAAGGCACTGGTCTGCTCTCCCAGAGGTCTAAGGTTCTTGGTACCTCCAAGGAGCTACCATCCCCATTGGAGCCAATGTTAGTGTCGGTCTTGAAGCCCTCCATCAGTGATCAAAGCTCTTTGCATTTGCATAGGTAGGTGTCTCATTAGTGTCAAATTTTGCATCCCGTTAGGCATGCCATAACCCTGATGGAGGAGCTGGTTTATTTATACCCCTCTTGGTTTTGTTGGATCAGGTCATATCAGTCATTAAGCTCTTTCAAGCTTGTCTTGTTTTGTCTTGAGGTCAAAGTTCCTAGGTCTAGGGTTTTGGTCATTTATCTCTGCAAGGTCATGTCTTTGAAAGCCCTTGAGTGCCCAGCAAGCTAGAGGGAGGATTGTAAACATGTTTCTTTGATATTTTCATCATGTACAGTTCATTTTTAACCTTGGATTTAAAAACTCTGTTTTTAAAGCCAAGGTCATGTTAAATTTTTGTAAAAAGAATGAAATTCCAAAAAGTCTTCAAAAGGGCAGCAGTAACCCTGGTCCCCTTGCCAAAGTCCCTCAGATGATCTACCTGCAAAAAGAATCAAGTCAAAGCACTCAATGAGTCAAATTCAGGATAAAGGAAACCAAAAATCAGTGTTATAAAGTGTCAAAAGAAAAAACATTAGAAAGTGGGTTTGTAAATGAAATTTTTTCAAATGAGACTTATAAAAGCCCAAATTCCCTCCTTTCACTCTCATTGTGCATTCTAACGCTTGCAAGAGAGATAGAGAGAGTGATTGAGAGAAAGGAGCGAAAGAGGAGCAATTTCGGGCAGCAGAGAGGTGCGCGACCCGTTGAACCAGGTGCGCGACCCGTTGGGTGGTGCGCGACCCGTTGAGAGCTCTTCCGCAGTTCAGAAAAGCAACGTGCGTGACCCGTTGGGAGGGGCACGACCCGTTGGGAGAGGTGCGCGACCCGTCAAGCTGCCTCCCTCCAAACTCACTTCAAATTTGCTCAAGCTCCTCTAACTCATCAAATTTGTTTGAGGTAGCCTCTTTAAACTTGTGAATGGTTGCTGGTTAGTTGGGAGACATCATGAGTGTGTTTGTAATGATCAAATTGTGCAAGAAGAAACACTCCATATGGCTGTATGTAAATTTGTAAAAAGATGCTAGGGTTTATTGCTGTTTCATTGTTTTTCCCCTTGTAATCATTCTCTTCATTCCCATTTCATTTTCCCTATATTTCCATGTCAATTTCCCTTTTAAATTTGTAAAGAAAATAAACCCTACCCCTTTTCCCTTTAAAAATAAAAATCAAACCCTAAACCTACCCCTCATAACACCCAAGTAAACATATGAAATTGATGATGTGTATGCAATGATGTTTACAGTGTATTTCCCTAAATTCCCTGTTGTATACATGTTTTCCCATTTTCCTTGTAAAAATGCCTCTCCCCTAACATTTCCCTCATGTTCCTTGTCCCCTTGAAACAGCATAGAATTCAGCACTTTTTACAGGCAGAGACAACAGTACAGTTTGTCCACTTTGCTCCTAAACAATGTCAGAAACCGAGACTTATGAGCAAAGTGATGACCAGTCATCATCTTCAGAGGTTGAGGTACAGAGGAGGCCTCATAAGGGTGGTAAAGGTGACCATCATAGGAGAGAGGAGCCCACCTCCTTGACCGATTTGCAGGGGTGGATTTTACAAGGCGAAAATGAAAATGTTTCAAAGGCGGTTGACCGAGGCACTAAAACGGAAAAAGAAGACCAATCCACTCCTTATCTTGGCTGAGGCTTCACTCAAGGATCATGGCACTCATTAGCCTAGCCACAGCTCAAATCCCAAAAAATTCTGAAAATTTTGGGTAATTTTGGCAATTTTTGGAAATTTACAGGTTTTGGCTCCTCAACGGGTCTCACCCCCGGTGAGACCCTTTGTCATGGTAGCTCCTTTTTGGAAAAACTCAGCATTTCTAGATTTTTCATGAAAATTTACATATGCCTATGGATGGACTTGAATTTTTATGGAGTTTTGGGCCTCCAGAAGGTCAAAATACATGCAAAATTTGACTTTCTGCCCCTTTTTTGAGTTGCAGAATGCAGTCTTGGGAGAATTGAGTTTTGACTAGGAAAATGACATCCAAATTCAAAATTTCTAGTTGGGTTGGAAATTAGACTCACAGGCCTTTCCAACGAGCTATCTTGCACCCAATTCTGACACCTGCAAGTGCCCCAAACAGAGCTCCAAAGGGGCGCGACCCGTTGAGCAGGGGGGCGCGACCCGTTGAGCAGACTTTGCCAGATTTCACTGTACAGCTCGGAAAAGCACAGTTTGACTTGGTTTCACTTTTTGGGGTTGAAGATGATTATCTTTGATGTAATTTTGGTAACTCTAAGACACTTTTACTCTTGTTTAACACTTCTAGAAGATTCATTCATGTAAAGGGTAAAAATTGATTGTATGAACTGGTTTCCAAGTTTATAGAGGCAAGTTGTTTTGACTGCCTATTTTCTAGTGTCTAGTTTAGAAGTTGTTGAAACAGCTCCTAGGATAGTGAGCTCGACCCATGGAGGCAGGGAAAGAGGTTAGATCATCTATATTACGTACTTTCTTGCTCATTTTCATGGTTGGACTCTTGAGGGAGAAGCTATCATTGTATTATTTCACTTGTATCTCTGCAATTTTTGGCTAAGGAAGACCAGGGTTTTGCAGTCATCTTTGGGATTCTTGTGGACTCATGTGTTGATGGTGTGTTTCTTCATGTTCTTTTAAGCTTTTTTATGTGATCCATTTCCTTTCTTTACTGCTGCACATTAAACAAATGAAGTGTTAAAGTATGAATTCATGCTAGCCATGCTCTGCTTTTAAATTTATTTAATTTCCATGTTTTCTACTGTCTAAAGGGAATTCAAAGTCATTGTTTGCTCTCTTTAGCTCCTCATCTTTCATTCTTGATCATCCACCTCAGTTAAAGACATCAATACTGTTTCCTACCCTGCCCCAAGGAATCCCCTGCAGAAACTGTGTCCAATCCCCGCACCCAAAATTGCCATTCCCTCAAATTGCCACCAAAAACTAAAAAAACCCCAAATCAACCTTTTTAATTAGTTTACTAGCCTAATATCAGTGTTACCTTGTTGGTCATCTCATCCCATTGAAGATCTACCGAGATTGACCGGAGAGAGCCTTCTCCTGCCCCGTAGGGCTAGCTACGAGGCTAAATGATTTGATGTTGCCTTGAGGTTTACCTTTCTCAGCCCGAGGTGAAATTTCAAGCGCTAACAGTAGGAAAAATAGGGTTTTCCATATAAATTAGGGTTTTAATTTCAAATATGAAAAACCAAGAAAATCTTGACATGAAAACCGTAAACAACAAGAGACATGATGATACTTACTTGTCAAAAGGGAAACTTGAAGGAAATTTGATGAATTTTGGAGGAGTGAAGTATTTTTAGGCTTTGCTGGTCAAAGCGCAGTTCCATCTATAGGAGCGCAGTAGCGGCCGAGAAGCGCAACACCCGTGTAATTTAACACTGGGAAGAAACTCCATGAGCACAACGCTAGGCTAAGAGCACAACACCACCTTCCAGAAGCATAACGCCTTTTGCAGGAAACTTGTGGAGACATTCATGGTGTCCAAATTGGGCATGGGATAGCTCGTTGGAAATCCTGTCGAGTATACTTTCCAAAACATCTTGAATTTTTCAATTTGGGGTTCCTTTGCGCTGTCAAAAGTCCAATCTCCCAAGACTAGTCAAAATGTGTAGAATGAGGCAGCCAAAATGCATAGAGTTGTTGTAGTGAACTTTTGAAGGTCTTCCTAAACTCGAAATTGAGCTCATGATAGCTCATTGGAAGGATCTTTGTGTCTACGTATGACTTGACTCATCAAGAAAGTCGTTTGGTCATTCCATCTAGGAGAAAAATTGATTTTACCAAGGTCACTCTAGAGGTGCACTAACCCTCCTAAGGCAAATTATGTTTTCAATATTTCTCCCAACCCATGAAACCTGTGTAAAAAATGAAAGATTTTTTTCTTCTTGGGTAAATGATGGACAAAAACCTCTCTCAAGTTTGTCAAATTCATCATTTCTTGCTTAGAAACATAGTTTGAAGCAAAATCGTCCCTTATGTGTGGTGAATGGCTTGTTCCTTGGAATGACTTCTCGACAAATGATGGAGACCTGATGTTTGATGATATCAAATGGCCTAAAACCTTCTTCTATCCCTTATGCCCCTTTTTCTTAGATATCTCTGCTCCCATAGCCAACCCTAGTTCAGTGGGAAAGGAATTTAGGGTTTTAGTGCTTGTTTCTCTTTTGCTTGGCAAGTGGACTGATGCTCAAAGTCACTTGATTTTTGCAGTGGTGGATGCTTGGAAACATCACAAGCTTAGGAGGAGGTTGGGAACCAATATTACATATAGAAACAATAAAATTACATCATGAAGAAATATAAAAAACAATAATACTCCGTTTTCACCTCAAAACAAATTTTGAGGTGAGAACTACCTTCAGCTTTCAAAATGATAAATTATGACATTACCAATCATTATTGGCTTCCTCATGTCCTTGCTAATCATTATTGACATGTAATAACTGGAATTGACCATGGTGGGACCGTAAAACCTAATGGGACCAAACCCTAAGACCTAATGAAATGAATTGCAAAGGGAACATGAGCCATGACTAAAATATATGGAAGAGGATCAACAAGTACAGATCATGAGGGAAAATTGAATTAAACCCAACCATCAATGAATCCATGACCTAATGGAATGCAAACTCATTAGTATGGGTGTTGTTGGGAAAAGTATCCAATACAGAATGACCCTATCCCACTCTAAGGGTGATAGTACCTCAGCAACAATCGAAGCAAAGCTATCTAAGATTTCTTCTTTATGAAAGTAAAATAGGGGAGAAAGAGATCCACTAACCGATGTCTTTCGCTAATGATTGATCCAATCTTTCCTCCTTGCTGCTTGCTCCCCAGCTCCTTGCTCTTTCACTGACCCAGCTACACCAAGATCCTGCAAAATGGAAAGAGAGGGAAACTACAAGAAGCATACATTCATAATTGATTCAAGGATTAGAATAAATCAAATATACAAGTATAACAATACACCATTGAGACACATGCATATAGAAGAACCTCAAATGCTTTATTAATGGAAGAAGTAAAGTTCAGGAAGTGATACAACCATAAAAGGCCCAATCCAGCATCACCTCCCAGCAGAAAGAAATCTCCTCTTCACCTCCTTCAAAGCAAATCACCCAATAGTTCTAAACTCAAACCAACAACACTTCCTTACATTCACAAAATTCCAGCCTCCCTAGACCTCATGAGAGAGCTCTATATATAGGAGTTTTGGAGAAAGGATGAGTCAGCTTGAAGCTGGCATGAAGCTGACTAGTGTCCTCTCCCACTTCAGTTATTCTTCAGTTCTTGAGTCCACTTGGAGGCTCTTGCTTCCACTTGGAGATCTAGATCCTCTTACTCATCACCAGTCGAATTCCCTGATCCAAGTGTCATTTTGGAAGCTTCCTGGGCATTGACACCTTGAGGAATGACTGTGCCACTTGTCCCAACTCACCTAGTGCAGGTAGCCTTCTTTGCAGTTGACATTCAGCGCAGGTACACAGTGGAGAAGTTGACATTCAGCGCAGATGCTCAGTGGAGCAGTTGACATGATCCAGAATTAGCTTGTTTTTGAGTGTTTTCAGGTGGAGAACTAATATTCAGTGTTGTGGTTTGCTGACCTTGTTCCTCTAGGGGTAGGAACAACATGTTTAGGGACTTTGGATCCCTCAGATTATGGACATTTCATGTTTCATGCTGTAAGGAACAAAAATGTCTATAACAATTGCCCCCTAAAGTATGAGGCTGTTTATCGGGTGAAATGCTTTATCAGGAGGATCCAAAGTTCATTCAATCACTGAGAGGTGACCTGTAAAAAAATACAGTACAATACATTATTTTTCATTCTTCTTTCATGATCTGGCTGAGGCGGGCATTCCCATGCTCAGCTTTATAAATTCATTTTGGTACATAGAACAGACGATCGTCTGATGATAGACTGATAATTCTCTGCTGAAATTATCATCCTTTGAGTAGGATGATCATCTGCTGCAATGATGTACATGTCAAATGTCTTTATATTTCCTGAATATATATCGCAGCCCGGATGGATGAAACTAGATCCGGGGTCTTCAAACTCGTTCGATCTTCACTCTAAGTACAAGTCGATCCACGTGAGAATTGCGCTGAAGTCGAACATGGAAAGACATCGCTTGATTACCGGTCAATGATGTAAACTGTTAACAAGCGCGAGAGGAATCACCGATAATGATAATGACCCTCAAGGTACTGCAGTACAATTCACGTGGTGTGAATAAAGGACTTGGCGTCGAACACCACGCAAAATCTTTCGGTCGAAGGTCATTGATGTATACCTGTCGCCGGAAGTGAGAAACTTGCCATTGAGGCATGCAAGCTTCAAAGTACTGAGGGGGTTGTTCCTAGATCAACTTCTTGGATAATGAGCTGAAGTCGACAAGAAGCGATCTGTCAAAGGAGGGCCTTAATGAATCCCACATCAGTGACACGGAACGGAGCTAATCATTTTAGTGGAGGTGAAAACAATCTCTGACAGATGATTCAGGGTGGCGATCATGGACGGATGAAGGATAATGTATGGCAGTGGATGGGACACGGTTGACTCTTTCTGAACAACATCTCTTGAACATATAACGACACTGATGCGATGGATCGGTAGCATTACCCCAAATGTGGATGGTTTGGCGAGACCATGGTGATGAGACCGGTGAATGAAACAACCCAACCCGATGTGGTACGGAGGAAAAGTGTCATGTTCAAGAGCGACTTGCTACCATTAAAGCTTTGAGGTTCTCCCAATTTTTCCCCAGTCATTTCTGACCAGTACCTCTTTATTTTTGTCAAGCTTGAGGAGGATAACATATGCTTGTTCTATAACCTGCCCTTCGAGCAAGCCCATCGCTATGTTTTAACGAGCCTAGCGATAGGGAAACTCGTTCTCGTCTAAAGACAAGTTTGTCGCTATTTAATCATTTTAACGAGTCTAACGACAAAGAAAACTCGGTCCTTTTCATTTTTAGAGAGTCTGAAAAGGTACAGAAAGTTAACTCCAAAATTCCTTTTTCGTCATCTAATCCCTTAAGTCCGAAAAAGTATAAAACAATACAGAAGGGATGAATTTTCGATAACTTTAACGAGCCGAATAAAACAAGCGCTCGACCTTTTTGTGCAATAATCCCTCAGGTCCAAAAAGATTAAAATCTAGAGGAGGGATAGCTCTTCCGGTCACTTTAACGAGCTGGAAGGCCAAAACTCGGCAATCTTTTCATATTTTACGAGTCAGTTGAAAAGAGCTCAAAGAAGACTCGTCTTTTGAGGAACGAGTGATAAACAGGATAGCAGCAAATTCCAGGTACAGGTTGGAATTTTCCAATCACGGCAGTGTCACAAGGATGGCTAGGTGAAATCACTCTTCGCAACTGTTCCTCAAAATGGGTAAACAATCATATGGAGGTGAACGATCGGCCAAATGACGGTGGAGGTGGCAGGTGCAAACACGACCAAGGCTTTTATGGCTGATAAATTTACGATCACAGTGGTTATTTACCGAGATAGGTTCATTTTTTATTTAAAAATGAGCTTAAACTCTGGGGGAAACATTGCTCACTGCTTTTTATTTATTTTTTAACGATCATGAAGACCGCGTTAAAACTGCTCGGATCTTGCGTTTATTTTTTAACGAGCATGAACTTTATGCTAAAACTGCTCGATATACCAGTCGTAAGATAAGAAATGTCTCCTGTGAGATCTCTATTTTTTATGGAGCTTGATCTCACTGAGCTTTGCTCCGATGGCAACTTTTAGATTTTTGCCCCACATCCTTTCTTTATGCAAGTTCGGTTGCGACTAATCCTACGAGTTTAAAGGGTTAGACCTACAGGTTTAAAGGGAGGACCTAAAAATTTAAAAAAATCAATAGCCGCCCTTGCTTGCACTCCAAAAGGTTTGCATGCCCCCAGGTATAAAATACAATTTCAAGGCTGCCCCTACTTATCCATCAAAACATTTGTTTTAAAGGGTGAGGCTTGCCTCTTTCTGGTTACCCAAAGATTGTTTCGTTAACTTCTTCAAACAAAAACATTTCCTCGGCACTGTCTACCGAAATAGACAGGCGTGAATGACCTTTGTCAAACACGTAACTTTGACAAAAGAATCCTGTTCGAGAACAACCCCTCTTCCTCTATGGACGGTGTACGGACTAGTCATATTCTCTCGCGGAAATTCTATCTTATACCTAAGGTTTTCTCTACCCAAAGTAGACCAGGATGCATGCCCCCTGGGTTCCAGTCCCATCTTTCCGAATCACTCGCACTCATCGGGAAGAAGGACTGGGGGTGGAGACATTTCTTGATTGAATAGACCATTCAGGGTTGGTATGTGACTATTTGCGATGTGTGATCCCGGAAATGAAAGTTGGTCTACGAGCTTGACCATCCTTCCTTCGTGTGGAAAACACATTACTCTAAAGAGTGAGGAGACTATTGCTCCCATGCAATATATATAGTCTCGTCCAAGGAGTAAGTTATAATCCAAGGGTCCTTGAACGACCATCACGTTCATTTGAACGGTCTTCCCTTTCAATGTAACAGGCACATTAGGGAGGATCCCTAATGGTCGACTGGTTCCTTTATCGAAACCCGAGAGATTTCTTATCTCAGGCAAAAGCGCCGGGGAACCCAGTGCTTTCCAAGCAATAGAGGAAAGGATACTCACAGATGCCCCTTCATCAATGATAGTGCCAGCCATTACCATTCTGTATATTTGGACCATGATTCTGAATGGTATACTGGCTGGCAACCGGGGTCTGCCTAGTTGGTTCCAATCAAAGGACACAACCAGGTTGCTTGGTGGTGGGACCGAATATACGGCCCGATATGACCCTGACGATGTTCCTTCCTGCGATAAAGGAATGGGCGCATTGCCCTGATGTTCATCAGAGTCTGTGTTGATGAAAAGAATCTGGATGGTGTCATCCTTATTCTCTTCAGTGAGGGTGTCATTTGAAGATGAATCTTCAATGACGGTGTCATTTGAAGATGAAACCTCTGAAGGAAGAACCGGGTCAACTGCCGTTTCGACCTTTGGACTTTCGTCCGGTCTGGATTCAGTAGGTTCATTTTCAATGACTGACGCTTCAGCTGACCACTTGAGCGGGCCAGCTGTATTCTCAACCAACGAAGGACTTGGCACGAGTTTTTTGTATCCAGGAGGAAGTCTCAATGGTGAAATCGGACGATATTCCAAAACTTTCTTCGCTTCGTCTAAGAAGGGACAACGGTGGATGGCGTGATCGCCTTCACACAGTCTGCAAGGGGATCTTGCTCCCCCTCTTTGTCTTGAACCTTCACTTTCGCTGGTTGACGGTAAGCATTCAACATGGCTATCAGAGGTTGATGCTCCCGAATTGTGCAAACGAGGGGACCAGTCCCTTAGTATCCGGGGAATACAGGGACAATCTCTATGGAAGTGGTCTCCTCTACATATGACACATGGCGATTTAGGCCCGGTCTGTGCTGTGTGTGGATTTTCGTCAAATCTCTTTTGCTTGCCCCCAGTCGCCTTAGGCTCCTTCTTCTTCTTCTCTCTCTTCTTCTTCTCCTTCTTCTCCATGGGAGCTTGGCTTTTGCCGGCTCTACCTTGCGAATATGAAGGATTGGAGGAAGAGTTATAAGAAGTAGAAGGCTGGTGGGCAGCTCTAGACTGATCTAACTGTTGACTCGACTGTTCAGGAACCATGGTGTTATGAACTACATTGGTTGAGAATAGCCAAATCGGCAGGCCAATTTTCAGTCCTGGAAGTGACAATGTGGCCATGTGGGGCGCACCAACTTCTCCCCAAGAGGAGAAAGGACTAGGATTTCCATCATGTGGAATTCCTTGGTTGGGGCGTTCCATGTTCTCAACCTACAGATCAACGCAGGAATAGGAGGTGATTATGTTCCGTTTAAAATAAATTTTATAACGACGCTTTAGACATAACTTGCTTTTTCACTTTTTAAGAGTTGAGAAAAAGCTAAAGATGACTCTAGTCTCCTTCGATGTTTTAACGAGCCCGAAGTGACAAATGCTCAGATGGAATTTTTCAGTTATAGAGTTTGAAAAAGGCCAAAAGAAACTGCTCTAGAGATCTAGGCAGAGGGTGTGCCAAACCTTTCGCAAAACCACAGAATACGTTTTACGGTACGGGTGGTCGATCTTCGTGAATGCTGTGTTCACTACATTGCGATCAGTAGGGCGGCCGACATGGATTCCTATGGATAAAAGATATATGCCTATAGGGGTCTCCCAATATATACGCGACGGTACGTGGGAGCACAAGTCCGTATTAGTGCCACCGACTCTCAGGAGGAATCACCCACCTTCTTCGAGATCGACAGTCACTACGTTTAACGACGCCAGAACACGTCTCTAGCTTAGACCTCTATGTGTTTGCGTTATGTTTCAATGTGTTGTTATGTAAATTCAATTTATTTTAAGGTTGATCTTGTTTAGCAGTTTGCCTTTATGGATCACCACGAGATGTATAATACAACTTCCTAAATGCAGTCTAAGATGATAAGCAAGCTTTTCAATCTTTCAACTTTGAAAATCTTAACTACTGAGGGAAAAGAAAGACATCATCTTTTCAAACAGATCATAGAGCACACACTAATGCACTTTTCCCTAAATCAACATGCAAACTTATCAAATGCAAAATGCACAATGCAGGTATTTCTTTTCTCTTTCTTAATGTTGATGTATTACAAAAAGAAAGTTGTTGTATAACTTTGAATTCAATTTCAAGTGAAAGCAAACAAGCTTTGTCCAAAATCAAAAGACACCTTAAGATTTACTTGTTTCGACACTAGAAATACATAAATTCAAACCATATGACGAAAGCAAAATCTCAATTAGCTATGAACAGCAAACAAACTAACTCTTAAGATCAAAACGACACTTATCACAGGTCTAGATCTAAGAGGCCACAGCAAGACTAGTTCACTTTCGTTATGGGAAACTGCAAATGATATAAGAAATACACAAAGAAAAAATACAGTTTCTTTATACAACCGAGGCGGAATAGTGGCAAAGAAAGGTGGTTTCAGATAGGTACATTGACTGATAACAGGCTGCAAAAATAGGGATGAAAACAGGGCAACAAACAGGAGGGAACCCCAGTAGCACTAGGCAAAACTGGTTCAGCGCAGGTAGTACACTGTCAGTTTGACATTCAGTGCAGGTAGCCCCTTCGGGACCTGCGATGAAATGCAGACTGCCTTCACAGTGCCTGCAATGAACAGAGAAACTCTCGTTTCTCTTGGTTTCCGGGTTACAGATTGCTCAAAAATTCACAGTTTTTGGCCAAATCAGAAGCTATCAATCAAGTACACACTAAACGGTAATTAGGAGGATGAAAAGCTATCACTAAGAGCTGTTCAGAGTCCTTGTGGATCAGCTCCTCAAATCATAAACTTGCCCAGAAACTGAGCTACAGTAGCTGCCCTCTACTTTGCATTTGAAAGATCCAAATGCAGTTCGATTCGGTACTCCCTGTGTTTATGAAATGAATAGCAAAAACACAAACAACCAACAATATACGATCCCCAGTATGGTCGCCAATTTGTTGTTGGGAAAAGTGTCCAATACGGAATGACCCTATCCCACTCTAAGGGTGATAGTACCTCAGCAACAATCGAAGCAAAGCTATCTAAGATTTCTTCTTTATGAAAGTAAAATAGGGGAGAAAGAGATCCACTAACCGATGTCTTTCGCTAATGATTGATCCAATCTTCCCTCCTTGCTGCTTGCTCCCTAGCTCCTTGCTCTTTCACTGACCCAGCTACACCAAGATCCTGCAAAATGGCAAGAGAGGGAAACTACAAGAAGCATACATTCATAATTGATTCAAGGATTAGAATAAATCAAATATACAAGTATAACAATACACCATTGAGACACATGCATATAGAAGAACCTCAAATGCTTTATTAATGGAAGAAGTAAAGTTCAGGAAGTGATACAACCATAAAAGGCCCAATCCAGCATCACCTCCCAGCAGAAAGAAATCTCCTCTTCACCTCCTTCAAAGCAAATCACCCAATAGTTCTAAACTCAAACCAACAACACTTCCTTACATTCACAAAATTCCAGCCTCCCTAGACCTCATGAGAGAGCTCTATATATAGGAGTTTTGGAGAAAGGATGAGTCAGCTTGAAGCTGGCATGAAGCTGACTAGTGTCCTCTCCCACTTCAGTTATTCTTCAGTTCTTGAGTCCACTTGGAGGTTCTTGCTTCCACTTGGAGATCTAGATCCTCTTACTCATCACCAGTCGAATTCCCTGATCCAAGTGTCATTTTGGAAGCTTCCTGGGCATTGACACCTTGAGGAATGACTGTGCCACTTGTCCCAACTCGCCCAGCGCAGGTAGCCTTCTTTGCAGTTGACATTCAGCGCAGGTACACAGTGGAGCAGTTGACATTCAGCACAGACGCTCAGTGGAGCAGTTGACATGATCCAGAATTAGCTTGTTTTTTAGTGTTTTCAGGTGGAGAACTGATATTCAGTGCTGTGGTTTGCTGACCTTGTTCCTCTAGGGGTAGGAACAACATGTTTAGGGACTTTGGATCCCTCAGATTATGGACATTTCATGCTTCATGCTGTAAGGCACAAAAATGTCTATAACAATGGGACTCCTACTATGAAATGCAAAAGAGTAGATTTTGATCACTGATGCTAGTGTGAAACACTGACACTAACACTATCCATGGGAGAATATGTATTGAATAGCCCAATGCTTTCCATTCCAATGAGTAGTGTTGATGTTGTACTAGGAGTCCAATGGCTACACTCCTTGGGTACAATAGCTTTTAATTTTCAAAAACCTTTCATGAAATTTTCTTCAGAAGGAAAGGAAGCAGAATTAAGAGGTATCACAGGGAAATCGGGAAAGATAATCAGCTCTAATGGAATGACAAAGCTTCTAAAGAAAGAACAATGAGGCTTAATTGCATAATTATGTTTGCTAGAGGTTCCCACATCAAAATCATCTATTTCTCCAGATCTCCAGAAAGTCATGGACAATCATTCCAAGGTATTTGAGACTCCCAAAGGTCTCCCACCTATTCGTGATCATGATAATGCTATTCATTTGACTCAAGGAAGTGTTCCTCCAAACATCAGGCCTTACAAATATCCCTATGCGCAAAAGAGTGAAATTGAACGTATGGTTGCATAAATGCTAGAGGCTAGTATAATTCAACCTAGTCAAAGTTCTTTATCTACTCCAGTAGTATTGGTGCACAAGAAGGATGGATCATGGCACATGTGACCGGATTATAGGGAGCTCAACAAGCTCACTATTAAAGATAAATTTCCCATTCCTGGCATTGATGAACTATTGGATGAATTGCATGGATCAATTTACTTCACCAAGTTGGATCTTCATTTAGGATATCATCAATTCAGAAGGAAGACTAAAGACATTTTGAAAACAACATTTAGAACTCATGAGGGTCATTATGAATTTTTGGTCATGCATTTTGGAACTACTAATGCACCTTCTACATTTCAAGGTTGATGAATTCCATTTTCAAGCCCTTCCTTAGAAAATTTGTGTTAGTATTTTTTGATGATATACTAATCCATAGCATGTCTTGGAAGGATCATGTTCAACATGTTGACAATGTGCTCAAACTATTGGAGGAGAAACAATTATATGCAAAAATATCCAAGTGTTTCTTTGGAGTAGAAGAGGTGGAATATATGGGTCATATTGTAACTCATGAAGGTGTTAAGGTAGACCCTAGCAAAATTAAACCATTAAGAAATGGAAAATCCTCACCTCCATAAAGCATCAGCTAGGATTTCTCGGGTTGACAATGTATTATCACAACTTTTTTAAGAATTATGGGAGAATAGCAGCACCTCTAACAACATTATTGAAGAAAGATGAATTTTTATTGACGCGAGAAGCAACGAAGGCCTTTGAACATCTTAAAGAGGAAATGTGCCAAGCATCGGTCCTAGCTATGCTGGACTTCACAAAAACCTTTATTGTGGAATGTGATGCCTCGGGAAATGGAATTGTGTTGTTTTAATGTAAGAAGAAAGACCCATTGCTTTCGAAAGTCGTCCAATCAAAGGAAAGTATTTACACAAAGCTATTTATGAGAAGGAAATCTTGGCAATATTGCATGCACTTAAGATATGGCGACCCTACCTAATGGGAAGACACTTCAATGTAAAAATGGATCATGATAGTCTAAAATTATTTTTAGAAAAAATATTATCTTCAGAAGAGCAACAAAAATGGGTCAGAAAGATGTTGGGTTATGACTTTGAAATCATATAAAAAAAGGGAAGCAGAATGTTGTGGCAGACATACTCTCAAGAAAGGATGAGGATGTGGAAGCATTGCTTTGTGCCATTTCTATTATCCAACCAAATTGGATAAACGAAGCAAGGGATGAATGGAAGAATGACGAAGAACTGTGGGCACTCATTCAAAAGTTACAACAAGATCCTTGTAAATATGATACATTTAGCTGGAAAAAGATTTGTTATGGTACAAAGGTCGCTTATACCTATGTAAGAATTCCCAACTCAAACAAAATATTCTTATTGAATTGCACGCCTCTCCCTTAGGAGGGCACTCGAAGATTTTTAAAAACCTACCACAGGGTTAAGAAGGAGTTTTTTTTGGATGGCCTTAAATATGATATTCAAAAGTTTGTGGCGGAATGTTTGGTTTGCCAACAAAATAAACTTGAAACAATTAAGACCGCATGTCTATTACAACCTTTATCCATTCCAAGTCAACGTTGGGAGGATGTTTCAATGGATTTCATCATAGGTTTACCCAAGTCTGAAGGAAAGAGTGTCATCATGGTGGTAGTTGACAAACATACCAAGTATGCACACTTTTTTGCATTATCTCATCCGTTTAAAGCTAGTACAGTTTCTACTGTATTTATGGAAACAATTAAAAGGCTACATGGAAACACAAAGATTATTGTAAGTGACAGAGATCCCATTTTCACTGGAAATTTTTGGACATAATTATTTTCTTGTCTTGGTACTTAGTTAGCTCATAGCTCATATTATCATCCTCAATCTGATGGGAAAACTGAGATAGTAAAAAAATGTTTGGAAGGATATCTCCGTTGCTTTGTATCTGATAAACATACACAATGGGTAAAATGGTTGCCTTTGGCTAAATGGTGGTATAAAACTTCCTTCCATACTGCAACAAAAATGACCCCATTTATGGAACTTTATGGATATCACCTATCGTCCATCACATCATATTTAAGAGAAAATTCTAAGGTTCAAGTAGTGGAAGATCACATTGAGCATCAACAAAAAGTTCTCCAACTTTTAAAGGATAGCCTAACTTTGGCACATAATAGAATGAAACAACAAATAGATCAACATCACAACGAAAGAAGTTTTGATATAGGTGACTGGGTATTTCTATAGATACAACCATATAAATGAATGTCCCTTAAGCAAGCTAAGAATGACAATAAATTATCACCAATGTATTATGGTTCGTACAAGGTGTTGTAAAAGATTGGTACTATGGCATACAAATTGGAGCTTCTTGTAGCTTCCCGAGTGCACCGAGTTTTCCGTGTTTCATGCTTAAAGAAGGTTATTGGTGACAAGCTCCCAGTTCAAACAATATTTCCAGAAGTTGAAGCGGAAGGAAAAATCATAGTTGAACCTGAAGCAGTCATAGAAACAAAAAATCGATAGTTGCGAAATTGATCAATTTCAGAATATATTGTCAAGTGGAAGAACTTACACACGAAAGATTCCACATGGGAGGATGAGAATTTTATACAGAAGCATTGAGGAAAACACTTTTTTGAAGGAGAGGGGCATGTTAGGTCCCTATAATACTAGTGATTCCCCCATTACTATTGTCATTGTAGCCCTTATTGTTATTGTTGTGACCCTATTGTCCCCATATTGTTATTATTGTGCCCCATAGAAGCCCACTATTGTTATTGTCGTGCCTTTATATTATTATTGTTATGTTGGCTTTGATTATATTGTGACCCCTTAGACTCCTATATAGAAATGAGGTTTTTTCATTTGTATCATCCAATAATTGTTCATTTGTGTAATGTAAAGGAGGTTTCCCCCTCGAAGAGGCTGATTTATAAGGCATTGATCTTTCTTTTCTAGCTTTTTGTGAGTTGGTTTCATAGCAAACATTGGGAGGAATGCTTCAATCTAGATAAAGAGGAGTTCTTTACTACCCCTATTTGGGTATGTTTGTATTTTCTTCCTGTGGATTTTTGGCTGATGGAAATCCTAGAGGCCATAGGGAATGCAATTGGGATATTTTTCAAGATATTAGAAGTCACTAAACGTGGGCGAAATATGTCATATGATATAATTTGTGTTTATATGAATATTTCAAAACCTTGTCTGAGTCCATTGATTTGGAATATGAAGGTGTGGTCTGGACCCAACACTTAGGTTATGAGAATGTTCCATTTTGCTATCATCTTTTCCATGAACACAATCACTTGTTTTGTGATTTCCCTAGTAGGAAGAAGGAGCGTCACGAGTTAGGTTTTTTGGCTCAGGAAGGTTATACTAAATTTCCATCACACTGATAGTCTACTCGAGCTCACCCTTCTCAACAATTTAAAAAGTTAGATGATCATAATGCATTTGCTGCTTTGGGGGGTATGGAGGAAGATCCTGTTGTTTTGGAGGATACAATGATGCTTGAGACAAATAAATATATATCAAGGATAAAAAAGTTCTTAGATGGAAGATACTAGAAGAGGAATCTGAGATAGATAGTCCATTTTTAGAATTACCAAGTATTGCAGAAGGGGTTCTTCTCATGCAATAAATGTTGGAAACTTCAGGGGAAGAGGAACAACACATAGTGCAATTGTTGAATGAATGGGCATATCAATATCTGGTGGATCTATCGAAGGAACAATGAGAGTTGTATGATAAGATTTATATGAAATGGAAGAATCAAAAGACTCTAGGGTCACCGAATGTTTTTGGAGCCACCAACCCTCGAGACTTTAAGGAAAAAGGTAAAGAGTTGGTGGGAAAAAAATGTAAATAAAAAGGGGTTGCAAGTTGGAGCATCAGTTGTTCGAGGTTATGGAAGATGAACTAATTAATTTAGGTTAGGCCACAAATATCTCGGTGTATTTTATGCCTTCTCAGCAATATTAGATATGAAGATAATTTCATGGAATATTCAGGGTTTATATAGTAAAGGGAAGCAACACTATTTATGAGAGAGAATCAAAGTAAAGAAGCTGACCTTGGTAATTTTGCAAGAAACCAATGTTTCTTTGACGAAATTGTGTGTCATTACAACTTATTGTTGGAAGGGTTGTGAATTAATGTCTATTGATGGCTGAGGAAATGTAAACGGGTTAGCAATTTGGTGGAACAATGGAGGTTTTTTTCAGGATTGGTTGGCTAGTATTGGAGTTTTGATAGACAAGTTTCAGTATCTTGGTTATACTGAGGTAATTTTCCTTTCTAATATGTATAGTCCACATACAACTTCAGAGAAAGGTTTTTTTTAAGGACATTCAGTTTCATTGACACCTCAACCCTCAAATCTCTTTGGATTTGGGGGGGATTTTAATCTTATCATCTCACTAGACAAGAAAAAGGTTGGGATCCGTTGATTAGATCCAGAATCAACAAATTTTTTATAAATTATGGAATGAATAAAATTGGTGGATATTATGACAACTAATGGTATATTAACATGGAATGATCACAAAGGTGGTAAAAATCAAATCTCTAGTCGATTAGATTGTTTTCTAAGCTCTGGATCAATTTTGGATAAGGACAATTTTGTCAAAGCTTCTATCCTACCTTTTCTTGGGTCGGATCATTGACCAATTTGTTTAGAGATTGGCCTTAAAGAAGCCCCAAGAAATCATCCATTCCATTTTGAAATTTTCTGGTCACAGGCTCCCAACCTTTTGGAGAAGGATAAAACTTGGCGGGAATCATTTGTGTTTTGTGGCCACAATAAAATGCACAATTTTAAGCTTAAACTTAAAGTACTGAAAGCAAATATCGTTTATGGAATAAGTCAGAGTTTGGTAGTATTTTGAGGATAAGATTAATTTGGAAGCTCAGATGCAAGGTATCCAACAACAGATGATAATAGAAGGATGCATTGAAGATGTAATTCTTGAAGAATGCATTGCATCGAATCATCTAGAGATGAGAAGACAATAGGAGGAAACCCTATGGAAACAAAAATATATGGTTCAATGGTTGAAGGATGATGAAAATAACATAAATTTTTTCTATAAATATATGGTTCAACATCTTCATATTAATCATATCTTCTCATTGTCAGGCAGAGATGGGTAACAAAAATTACAACATCATGAGATTGAAGAGGAAATCATTGCTTATTATAAGGATGTATTGTCAGAAACGTCATATTGAAAACAACCTAATATCAATAAAATCACCACTTACATTCCTAAACTTATTAGCACAAAGTAGAATTAAAAACTCATGTGTCCAATATACTTTCAAGAGGTGGAAATAATAATGTTTTTAATGTCGTGTAACAAGTTTCCAAGCCTTGATGGTCTTACAACATATATTTTTAAAGTAAGTTGGAGTTTTTTGGGTTCTAAGATTTTCGAGTTGGTTGAGGAATCTCACAGTACATAGTCCATTGTGGAAAGGTTTGAATGCCACTTTTTTTATGCTTATCCCTAAAACTAGTAAGTTATAGGACCCAAGTGGGTTTCAACCCAATGTTGATCTGTGTAATGTCCTATGTAAAATTATGTCTACTGCTATTGTCAATAGGTTGAAACCATTGACACATTTGATTACCCCACTCAGAAAATTGATTTTGTAGAGGGGTTGACAAATCACTGATGAAATTGTAACAGTTCATGAGGTCATCTACTCATTGAAACATCTCAAGAAACCTAGAATGATTGTTAAGTTGGATTTATCTAAGGCTTATGATAAGATCAATTAGGATTACTTATTGCAGGTATTAGATGCTTTGGGATTTTCCTGGCAATGGATATCATGGGTGTGTTCACTTATTTTGACCCCATTTTTCTCTATTTTAACCAATGGTTTTTCTTTTGGTACTAATCCATGACGTGGACTATGATAGGGGGATCCTCTAGCTTCGTTCTTATTTATCATTTCTATGGAAGGTTTGGGTAGATTATTTTTAAATTCCCATTCTCAGGTGGAGATTAGGGGCTTACAATTGTTTGGACCAAACACTCCAGGTAATGGATGAACAATTTGTTGACAAAGTTTGTCTCTTTGATTTTCCAACTCTTAAGGAGGTGATATAAGTGTGCTACCTTCTCTCAACATTTATAGTGGCTTCTACTCAAGTAGTGAACAATGACAAATCTCACATTGTCTTTTTCAATTGCAAGGACTCGGTCCAATGTCATTTAACTAGAATTCTTTAGTTTCAACGAGATTGTCTACCCTCTAAATATCTTGGAGTGCCATTGAAATCTAAAACTAAGCAATTTTCTTTTTGGAAATACCTTTTTCTTAAGATTTCCAATAAGATTGATACTTGGACATTTTGAGCTCTCGATTTTGCATGTTGGTTGGTTCTTACTAAGTCTGTGCTTTAGGCTCTTTCTCTTTACGAAATGTCAACCATGGCTATGCCTAGAATGGTGATGGAAGATTTTATTTCTAAATGGACAGAGTTCCATTAGAGGGGAGCTAATAAGGCTAAACAGTGGTCCTTGGTTGGATGGGATACTTTGGTATTGTGAAAATGGGCAGAGAGAATTGGATTTCGTGACCCTACAATGATGAGTGCGTCCTTTGGGGCCAAGTTATGATGGTGATGGGTGAACGGAGGTTCAGAACTTTGGAAGTGAATTTGAATGAGGAAATATGCTCCTTTTATGATGAAATAAGACATGTTAAATTTGAATTCTCAGGTGGTTGGTTCTAGCATATGAAATTGGGCTCAGGAAAATCATAAGGTTGTGCGGGAGAATGCTTTCTGGGAAATTAAAAATGGGGAAAAAAATCTTTTTTGGGAGGATATTTGGCAACAACTTCCAAAACTTGCTAATAGAGTGGACCTCTAGGCATTTGTTATGAAACCAGCTCAAGAAAAGATAGAAAAGATAGATCAATGCCTTAGAATTTAGCCTCTTTGAGGGGGCAACCTCCTTTACATTACATAAATGAACAATTATTGGATGATTCAAATGAAAAAACCTCCTTTAGATATATAGGAGTCTAAGGAGTCACAATATAACCCAGAAAACCTAACAATATTAATATAAAGCCACAAAAATAACAATATGGGGATAATAGGGGCACAACAATATTAATAAGGGATGCAACTACAATAGTAATGGGGTAATCACTAGTATTATAAGGACCCAAAATGCCCCTCTCCTTCAAAAAAGTGTTGTCCTCAATGCTTGAGTAGTTCTGGATGCTTCTGTATAAAATTCTTATCCTCCCATGTGGAATCTTCAGTGGATAAGTTCTTCCACTTGATAAGATACTCCGAAATTGATCGATTTCGTAGCTGTCAAGTTCTTGTTTCTGTGACTGCTTCTGGTTCCAATATAATTTTTCCTTCCTCGTCAAGTTCTGGCAATATTGTTTGAACTAGAGCTTGTCACCTATAACCTTATTTAAACATGAAACATGGAAAACTAGGTGCAATCGAGAAGCTACAAGAAGCTTCAATTTGTATGCCATAGTACCAATCTTTTGCAACACCTTGTATGGACCATAATACTTTGGTGATAATTTATTATCCTTCTTAGCTTGTGTGAGGGACATTTTCTTATATGGTTGTAACCGTAGGAATACCCAATCACCTACATCAAAACTTCTTTCACTGCGATGTTGATCTGCCTGTTGTTTCATTCTATTCTGTGCCAACACGAGGTTATCCTTTAAGAGTTGGAGGACTTGTTGTTGATGTTCGATGTGATGTTCCACTGCTTGAACCTTAGAATTTTCTCTTAAATATGATGTGATGGATGGTGGCTGATATCCATAAAGTGCCATAAATGGGGTCATTTTGGTTGCTGTATGGAAGTGTTATACCACCATTCAGCTAGAGGCAACCATTTGACCCATTGTGTCTATTTATCAGATACAAAGCAACGAAGATATCCTTCCAAACATTTGTTTACTATGTCAGTTTGCCCATCAGATTGAGGATGATAAGATGAGCTATGAGCTAACTGAGTACCAAGACAAGAAAATAATTTTTTCCAAAAATTTCCAGTGAAAATGGGATCTCTGTCACTAAATGCAGTGAGGTTTCCATGTAGCTTTTGAATTGTTTCCATAAATGCAGTAGAAACTGTACTGGCTTTAAATGGATGTGATAATGCACAAAAGTGTGCATACTTGGTAAGTCTGTCAACTACCACCATGGTGACAGTCTTTCACTCAGACTTGGGTAAACCTATGATAAAATCCATTGAAACCTCCTCCCAACTTTGGCTTGGAATGGATAAAGGTTGTAATAGACCTGGTGTCTTAATTGTTTCAACTTTATTTTGTTGGCAAACCAAACATTCCACCACAAATTTTTGAATATCTGATTTAAGGCCATCCCAAAAAAATTCCTTCTTAACCCTGTGGTAAGTTTTTAAAAATCCTAAGTGCCCTCCTAAGGGAGAAGTGTGCAATTCCATAAGAATCTATTGTTTTAGTTGGGAATTCTTACAAAAGTATAAGCGATCTTTGTACCATAAAGAATCATTTTTCCAGCTAAATGTGTCAGACATATTGGAATCTTGTTGTAACTTTCGAATGAGTGCCCACACTTCTTCGTCATTCTTCCATTCCTCCATTGCTTTGTTTATCCAATCTGGTTGGATAATAGAAATGGCGCACAACAATGCTTCCACATCCTCATCCTTTCTTGAGAGTGCATCTGCCACCACATTTTGCTTCCCTTTTTTGTAGATGATTTCAAAGTCATAACCCAACATCTTTGTGACCCACTTTTGTTGCTCTTCAAAGGATAATCTTTGTTCTAAAAATTATTTAAGGCTATCATGATTTGTTTTTACCTTGAAGTGTCTTCCCATTAGGTAGGGTCGCCATTTCTTAAGTGCATGGACTATTGCCAACATTTCCTTCTCATAAATAGCTTTGTGTAAAAACTTTCCCTTGATTGGACAACTTTCAAAAGCAATGGGTCTTTCATCTTGCATTAAAACAACACCAATTCCATTTCCCGAAGCAACACATTCCACAATAAAGTTTTTGGTGAAATCTGGTGTAGCTAAGACCGGTGCTTGGCACATTGCCTCTTTAAGATGTTCGAAGGCCTTTGTTGCTTCTGGAGTCCATGAAAATGCATCTTTCTTCAATAATGTTGTTAGAGGTGTTGCTATTCTCCCATAATTCTTAACAAACTTGCGATAATACCCTATCAACCCGAGAAATCCTCGTAGATGCTTTACGGATGTGGGGATTTTCCATTCCATAATGGCTTTAATTTTGTTGGGGTCTACCTTAAATCCCTCATGAGATACAATATGACCCAGATATTCCACCTCTTGTACTCCAAAGAAACATTTTGATCTTTTTGCATATAATTGTTTCTCCTCCAATAGTTGTAGCACCCTGTCAACATGTTCAACATGATCCTTCCAAGACTTGCTGTAGATTAGTATATCATCAAAAAATACTAACACAAATTTTCTAAGGAATGGTTTGAAAATGGAATTCAACAAACCTTGAAATGTTGAAGGTGCATTGGTAGGCCAAAATGCATGACCAAAAATTCATAATAACCCTCATGAGTTCTAAATGTTGTTTTCGGAATGTCGTAAGTCTTCATTCTGATTTGATGATATCTTGAATGAAGATCCAACTTGGTGAAGTAAATTGATCCATGCAATTCATCTAGTAATTCATCAATGACAGGAATGGAGACTTATCCTTAATAGTGAGCTTGTTGAGCTCCTTATAATCTGGACACATGCACCATGATCCATCCTTCTTGTGTACTAATACTACTGGAGTAGAGAAAGAATTTTGACTCGGTTGAATTATACCAGCCTCTAGCATTTCTGCAACCATATGTTCAATTTCACTCTTTTGGGCATAGGGATATCTGTATGGCCTGATGTTCAGACGAACACTTCCTGGAATCAGATGAATAGCATGATCATGATCAAGAATAGGTGGGAGACCTTTGGGAGCGTCAAATACCTTGGAATGATTGTCCAAGACTTTTTGGAGATCTGGAGAAATAGATGATTCCAATGTGGAAACATCTAGTGAACATAATTGTGCAATTACACCCCTTTATTCATTTTTTAGAAGCTTTGTCATACCGTTAGAGCTGATTATATTTCCCGGTTTCTCTGCAATATCGCTTAATTTAACTTCCTTTCTTTCCACAGAAAATTTCATGAAAAGTTCTTGAAAATTAAAATCTATTGTACCCAAGGATTGTAGCCATTAGACTCCTAGTACAACATCAGCACCTCCCATTGGAATGGAAAGCATTGGACTAGTCAATATATATTCTCCCATTGATAACTTGATATTATGGCACTTTCCAGAGAAATTTATTGTTCCTCCATTTGCAACCATCACTTGACACTCTAGTGTTGGATATAAGAAGCAATTCAATTCTTTTGCTACCTTACAATCAATAAAATTGTGGGTACTTCCTGAATCAATCAACACTATTACCTTTTTCTTCTTGATTTGTCCTTCTATCTTGATGGTTTGAGGAGTGGTAATTCCCGCCAATGCATTACAAGATATGGTCAGATTCATTTCTTCTTTATCTAGGCTTTGTTCCTGGAGTATATCCTCTTCTTTTGACCTTTCTTGCTCCTTTTCTTCTTGCTCTTCGCAATCTATGTAGAATAATTTCTTCTCAACACACTTATGACCTTTAGTGTATTTGCTATCACAACTGTAACAAAGCATTTTTTCTCTTTTTTCTTCCAATTGTTGTGGTGTCAACCTTATAGGTTGTGGAAGACTAGGGGCAACAACACTTCCATCTTTATAGTTGTGAGTGGTATGCTTCCTGGTTGCCATAAGTTTGCTTTCCATTTTTCTTGCTAACCTGAATGCCTTCTCTAATGAATCAGGTTCCCAAAGGTGAACATCATGTTGGATATTATCCTTTAAAGTCCCTATAAACACATCAATCCTATGCTCCTCTGGAATATTTTGAACCCTTATGTTCAATTTTTGGAACTCCTCAATGTGCTCCATTATTGAACCCTTTTGTTTGAGACTTATCAATTGGTTAAAAAAAGTGTTGCTTTTTGTATCCTCATAATGTGCTATCAATTCTTCTGTAAAAACTGCCCAAGTGATAATTTGTTTACGAGAGAAAAGCCATTGATACCATACAAACTGATTTGGTTCCAAATATAAAGTTGCAATACGTACCTTTTGTGTGTTTTGCACATTATTGAGATCGAAAAATTGCTCCATCTGTAATATCCATGTTGCGGGATCCTTGCCATCAAACTTCCTCATATCAATTTTTGGAATATGGTGGGTTTTCGATCCCACATTAGAGTCTATGAAATCATGATTAACATTTCTTTTGTTCACACCATTAGTTTCCTTTACTACCTTTTCACCATTAGTAAGTATTTCTTGTAGAAAATTTGTCAAATCTGTCTTCAAATCTTCCATGTCTGTCTTCAAACATGTCTTCAAATCTGCCATGTCTCTCTTCAAATCTTTCTTCAAATCTATCTTCAAATCGTCCATCTTAGCTTCCATGCACTTTATGTTAGATTCCATGCCATTTATCTGAGCTTCTGTTAGCTTTTGTGAGAGTGACATTTGTTGCACTTGTTCTTGTAATTTTGATATATCATATAGCATTTCTTCCTCTTCTTCATGATTCATGCTAGAGCTTTCAGGTTGCTTACTAGGTGTTTTCATTTTCTTTCCTCGGGGCATCATTTATCGATAATAATGCTCTACCATGCCCTTTGAATTCCTTCAAAATAAATTTTCAAACCAATCTTAAGCAAAAATATAAAAGAATATACACACTTTTTTTTCACTTTGTAGGAGATCGATATTGCCTCTGATGTATGTTTGTACTTTCAGATCATCTAGTTTTGAAATTGTGACCTGCAGTAGCTCTCTATGTCCTCTTTCCAATGCCACCAGTCTAATCCAAATTGGATTCTCCAAGGAAGAGTTATGCGAAATCTCCCACAGTGACCTGATTATAGACTAGTTCAGTAGAGCGAAATTGTACGACGTGCCACGAGTCACTGGTTCGACCTTTGGCTTTGAAAAATATATACAGAAAAATACAGTCCGTTCTCTTTCTGTACCTTCTTACAAAATTTCAATCTGATGCTCAGAGAGAAAGTTATGACAATTTTCCCTAGGCCACTTGTTTGGAATGTAATTCAGGAGTCTGCAAAAAGACCAACTTCCTCAGATCATATCTCTCCAAATATAGTGCGAAAATCTCTGAAATTCGGACTTGAGGCCAGCGCGATTTCTTCTCAAATGGGTTTTTTTCTTAGCATCTGAAACATTGCAGAAAAGAAGTTATAGCGAAAATGCCACGATGACCTATTTGGAGCAGCGAAACCCTAGAGTCCAAATCTCTAATACCAAATGTTATGAAACCAGCTCAAGAAAAGATAGAAAAGATAGATCAAGGCCATAGAATTCAGCCTCTTCGAGGGGGAAACCTCCTTTACATTACATAAATGAACAATTCTTGGATGATTCAAATGACAAAACCTCCTTTCTATATATAGGAGTCTAAGGAGTCACAATATAACCGAGCCGACCTAACAATAATAATATAAAGCCACAAAAATAACAATAGAGGGATTCTATGGGGCACAGTAATAACAATATGGGGATAAAAGGGGCACAAAAATATTAATAAGGGATGAAACTACAATAGTAATGGGGTAATCACTAGTATTATAGGGACCCAATAGCATTAAAGCATTTTACAAATGGTTTGGGAGTGGTCAAGGTTAAGGATTATTGGAGTTGGGGGATTGTTGAAGAGTATGGGTGTAAATGGAATGTTCAGAAGGATTGGCCCCACTTATCTTTGGATCCACCCTGGGAAGAATTTCATCAAGAATTATTGGAACAAAGCATAAGGTTATCCTGCGGATAAGAAATTTTATGCTGGGGCAATAGGTCTCTAGGCATGTTTACTGCCAAAGAAGCTTATTTTTTTGTTGCAGGTCATAATCTTTTAGAATGTGGGGATGATTATAAGAAATCTTGGTTGCGGTTTCTTTGGCCTAAAGTATCAATATTCTTATTGTTAGTCCTTCGACATCGGATCCTTACTTGGGATAGGATAAGGAAGAAAGGTGTATCAGGTCCTTCTCTCTGTAGTCTCTCTTTAATGATGAAGAATCCATGGAACACTTGCTACACTCTTATGCTTATGCGATGGATGTGTGGTATTTCCTGCTTTATATCTTTGGTTTTGATCATAGTTTCTATGGTATTCACATGGATTTCCTGATGCAATGGAACTTCTTAGATTTCAAAAATCCAATTTTTAATAGGGCATGGATTTTGGCTAGAGGGTTTATCCTTTGGAATTTGTTGAAGGAATGTAATGTGACAACTTTCCAAAATCAAGTGCACATAACTCTTATGGTGCAAGGGCTCATTCTACAAAATATACATGAGTCTATTGTAGCAGCCTCTTGGTCGAAAGATGAATGGAATGTAGAAGTTTGTGACGCTGAGATCTTGCATCATCTTAATTTATCACACAACACGTGTTTTTCACCCCCTCAAACCCCTCCACATATCCCCTTATCTTCTAGCTCTTCCTTTACATGTCCCCCTTATGGTTTTGTGAAATTGATTTTTGATGGAGTGTCCAGAGGAAATGCAGGAGTTGCAAGTTTTTGGGGGATTTTTTGTGATTGGCATGGGGCTCCCTTGAGAATTTTCACTCATATTTGTGGCTCCACAAGTAATACTATGGCATAATTTTTAGCTATGGCAAAAGGTCTTTCCATTTCTATCCGTGAAGGTTTTAGTTTATTGTAGGTTGATGGATATTCCCAATGAGCAATACAATGTTTGCAGAAGCTCTTAAACAAACAACCACCTACTAAATTGGTCCATAATTGGAGGCTATAGAATATTATGTCAAGTATCAGTGCTCTCATTATTCAACTAGAATATGTTTTAGTTATGCATTCTCATTGTTCAACCAATGCAGTTGCAGACTTTTTGGCAAACCTAGGATGTAAGTCTAGAACCTTATCTTTGGACGAACGCCGCCCCCTTCTTCTTTAGTGGAATAAATTGATAACATCATGGGAATATTATACAAGGATGGTTTCATCCCCGATAGGAGCATATGGTACTTCTTTGGGGTGACATGGTTGGGGTACATTTGTCCAGCAAACTAGATAACATGGCAGCATCTGGGGGAGGGAGGTTGGGTTTCCGCCATGATGTACCTTTGCTTTAAATTCCATTCATTTCATATGGGCTGACACTGTTACCTTCTCCTGATAGCTAGTTTCAAGGACATTCTCTTTCAGTGAGGCTTGTGACCCTATTGCACTCTACGACAAGGCTTTGCAGAGGTAATTGGTAGTATATTTTGCATCTTTTGTTGGCCTCATATTTTAAAGAGTGCAGGGATCTATGACTTATTACACTAGAAATTGATGCTAGCACTTGGCGGTCATGTTGGTTCTTCATCCATGTTGTCTTCATGTACGTCGTTCGTTTGGGATTTTTAAAAAGGTGGCTTTGTGTTATGGCTTCTCATGTTGACCTTTGTGTTTCTTATACAAGAATGACTTGGATGGTGTGTTGAGTAACTCATATCACGTGCCGACTCTCTTTGGTATTGTGGTATTGTGTTATGATTTTCTTTCCATGAGTTGGTGTAACTATTATTACATGCCGATTCTTTTTGGCATTGTGGTATTGTTTTATGATTTTCTTTTGCCAATTAGTTAGTGTGGTGTAACATGTGTCTCGTCAGTCTTTGTTGGGCTAGTGGATTATTTGCTCCTCGACCCTTGTATTGTTCTTCTAGTATGTAAAAAGTGGATTGTGCTAGAAACATGGAGCTCAATTTTGAGGTTGTCATGAGGAATCTGGTTTGGAGGTTTTCTTTAGATATTAAACTCTTTTTGGACATCAATATATAATACCTTTTTGAATTAATAAAATTGTTGCAACTCTGTATTACCACTCTAGAACACTTCTCTTTCAACATGTTCAAAAAATTTCATCATTTAAAATTCATCAAACCAAATCTTACTAAATATTAATCATCTACTATCATAAAGAGTTTTGACAGCATGTTTATAAAAATAGTTCATAAATGCGTGCACGCAATATAATGGAATACAATAGCTTACAGAAGTCCATGAACATGATAGATCAAGCCGGAAGAAAATAGGTGTGAGCAGTGGGTTGACAAGAAATACTCGAATCAGAGCAGAGATCAAAGTCATACATTAATCGCGAGGAACAAGTTTGATGGGCAGTCCATTGACAGGGACAGGCATGGGGTCCACAATCACCTTCTCCCCAGGATTCACTAAATTCCACTTGGTATTCTTCACAATATTATGGAGAAAAATAAGAATTTCCATTCGAGCAAATTCATTACCTGGGCACATTCGCGGCCCACCTCCAAACGGCACAAACGTGTAGGGAGGAGGCCCTGCTCCCTCGAATCTTGATGGATCGAATTTCTCTGGGTTGCTGAAGTATTCAGAATTCTTGTGGGTCGAGTTGACAGTCCAATACATCTGCATATGATAAGCAATTATAGTAAGTTATGTTTTAATCTCAGTAAAAATCCGAAACTAGGATTTCAGGCAGTGGCTCACCTTCCATCCTTTAGGGATTGTGAATCCCTCATATATCAAGTCTTTGACGGCCTGTCGAAAACCTCCTTGAACAGCAGGGAGCAGTCTAAGTGCTTCCTGAGCAACTCTCCAAGAGTACTTCATCCTTTGGAGATCCTCCCATTCTAGAAGTTGCCCTGCCTCCTTTGAACCTGCTATATCCAGTTGCTCTGGAAATATCAAATGAAACCTTTGAGAAACTGCAACCTCTAATTTACATACCAAACGATATAATGTCTTAAAAAAATGAGAGAGACTGAATTATGCATCCAGAGAAGATAAGTGCTGCCGAGCCTGCTCCGTAGGGGAATTTGGGTTTTATCAGAAAACCCCTTCTATTTTTTCAACGGAACTAGGTTCGTGGATAAATATTTGAACAAATCTCTGCCAGCTTATTCTTGAGCACCTTACCTCCAGCTAAAGGTCTTCTGCCTGGAACCAGCCTAGATAGTAGGATCTAGCTATCTATAATGCTAATATTAGAGAATTGATTGATTTAGCATACCTGTTAGGACTTCTTCGTAGCAGTGAGGGTTCTCAGCCAAAAATTTGAGCAGTGCCGTCAAAGTAGAAGTGCTGGTGTCATGACCTGCATATAATAGCAGAAGAATATTGTCCTTAATCTCGTCGACGGTGAGCGACTTACCCTGCTGGTCAACATTAGAGAGCAGGAAAGACAACAGATCTTGCTCTCGAGAAGCCTTTCCCTCCTGCAATGCAATTTTCCTCTCATCAATAACGGCGTCGAGCTGATCACGAATGGCATTAGCTGCATGTTTGGCTTTGTTATATCGGGTGCCGGGTACATCTATGGGAATCTGCAGTACTCCTTTCCCGAAAACCTCAAAATGATGCCAAAGCCTAGCGCGTTCTTCCTGATTGTCTATGCTGACAAACAAGGCACAAGCCAGAGAGAAAGTGTAACTTTTAAGTAGAGAAAAAGCCATCACCTCGTCTTTACCGATCCAGTGCTCGGCTATATGAGCTTTTGTCATTGAATCCACTCGCCCTACGAATTTCTGAAGGGCTTCGGGCCTCAGGAACGTCATCAGGATTCTCCTCAAACTCTTCCCATCGTCTCCAACGGCTGTAATTAGAGACCTTGGGAAGAGATTTCCCACGGAAGTGGGCCATGACATGACGACCAGTTTGTTCTCGTTGGAGAACAAGAAGCGGTTGCCTTCGGGACTGCCAAGTACAACAGTTGGGTGGCCAACAAGAGAAGTGGTGAACACGTTTCCATATTTCTGAGTCCGAATGTGAAAGAATTCACGAGGATTGCCCTTCCTCTGGGATCGTAGAAATTGTAATGTTTCGCCGATCAACGGCCATCCAAAGGTGCCTGGTGGGATTCCTCGCCAGCTCCTACTTCTGTGGGTGCTGATGTGCAGATAAAAGAAGACGGCCACTCCGATAACAGATGCGAGAAATGCAGTGAAGATTAGTGGTGGCTTCTCCAGTTCCTGGGCCTTGTGCAGCACTGAAACAGCTTCCTTCCAAACCATTGTATAGACAGTTTCAAGGGTTTCAAATCTTATACTGGAAAAAGGATAAGCTCCAGACCTCCAAATCACATACGAGCTATGGCTTACCGTTAGGTGTGGACTATATAAATAAAGGGCACTTGGTATCACTGTATAGATATATATATATATATAAAGGGGGAACGTTCGTTGCACGTTGTGGGGCACGCAGATAATCGCTGGAGGGATCGCAAACTTTTTCAATTCGATTAATAATATAATATTAATATTAGACAAAATTATTGAACAACAATACATATAATATAATATTAATATTATAATATAATATTAATATTAGAATAAGGAGTTGTGTTTAGTAAGATTTTCTAGAATTTTAGGTGTCAAAATTTTGGGTTTAAATTTGTGGTGAAATTTTTATTTGTGTTATTTAAATTAGTTTTTTGATTATATATATGGATTCAACACTCTGAAGATAATATATAGATATAGAATTATATCATTGAAAAATAAAGAGAGATTATTTTGTAAAACAACGATAAGATTAAAAATATTACTATATATAGAAAATTTTAATTTTAATATATTTTAAGGATGCAATCTATCTCAATCTTGAAAATAAAAAATATCTTTATATTTTGATTAATGTAAATAAGAAAATAAATATTTTTAAAAGGAAAACAAATTGTCTTGAGTTTCACAGTAAAATTGAGAGTTAGTCAATTCCCAATGTACTTTGAGTTGAATGACTTTATCTCTTATTACTCAATCCCAACACAACATAGTAGAAAAGAGTTTATAACTTCTGTGACATTAAGAGAGTTGAAGATGAAAAACATTTTCTCTTAAATTGTCAAATTAAATTTAAATTTCAAAACATTTGTCACACTATCAATCTTGTTAACCTTTTAACTCAACAAAGTAATCATGGGGTTGGAACACTTTTCTAATTTATTTCAAATATAAAAAGAATTCCAAACAATCTTCTTAAAATTTAAAACCATATTCATTATGATCAACAAACCTTCTTAACATTTTAACATATTAATATATTCAAAATTATATAAATATTATAATTTTTTTTTTTATTGAATCATTTAACGATTTAATATTTTAATAACAATGTATAAATATTGTTCAAAGAGTTAGTTTTAATAAGAGAAAAATGCTAAACTACTATTTTAAAGATTTGATATTTTTAATTACAATGTATAAATATTGTTCAAAGAATTAGTTTTAATAAGAGAAAATGGGTTTTAAAATTTATAGTTTACTTCCCATCAAAATTTAAAATATGATTAGACTCAAAAAAAAAATTGTCATAGTTGTAAAATGATAGATTATATACCAAATATGCTCATTAAAAATAAAAATAATAAATTTATTTAATTTGATTTATTATATTTTAATTTTGTTTTTATTAATAAAATTATAAATATTTTCTCAGAAAAAAGGTTATAATATGTATATCACATTAAAATAAATTTAGATAATAATGATTCATATTTCTAACTATGATATTTCATAACAAATAAAATTTAATAAATTCAATTAATAAATATATAGAAAGAAAATTATTTAATGTAAAAAAAATATAATATAAATAAGAACTATAAATTAAAATTCATTTTCCTAGATAAATTAAAATAATGATTCAAAATTTGTATTTAGATTTAATTAATAAAAATATAAAACCATAATATGTGTAAATAGTTTTTCCAAACTATTCATTTATTTATCTATTTGTATTTAATGATATGCATATTATATTATAAAATTATAGAATTGGTCAAAGAAAAATACCAATATTATATATATATATATATATATATATATATATATATATATATATATTTCAAAAAAGGATTTAAATATAAGAGATACTTGAAATTAACAAGCTGCTTCTATGATAATTATGACAAAATAGAAAAACTCCTTTGAGGATTGAATATTTCAAGGGTTAATACTTATGGGATTTGCACTCTCCACAAGTTAATTTTTCACAATTTTCTTCAATCCATTCCATGCCTTATTGCTCTTACTTCCTTTTTATTTGGCTTCATTGTCTTACTTGGATACCACCTTGAAATACATCACTTGAGCCCCAAGATTGGACTATGAGAAAATCAAGCTCAATTGCTTTCTTCCAAGATAGGCCTTACATAGAATCTCAGCCTCATGAGTTGGCATGTCATCATGCCTTTTTCATGTCATTCTTTTGCAAGGTAAATCTGTCATGGGTCCTCGAGATCCTTATCTTCTGTTATGGATTCTTCCTTAGGTTCTTCTGAAGGGGAGCTAATAATCTCCCGTGCTAATGGATTTTGCTGATGTTGTTCAAGAGATTTTTGCATGACCTCTATAGTGTTGTGTGATTTACCTTTTGCTATTTGCATGCTTGCTTGAATGTTTAATTTCTCTAAAGACTCATTCAGAGAAGAGAGAGACTTGAACCTATTTTCAAATATAGGGATTTGGTTAGGATTTGAGGTACTCGATGTACTCAGATTTATGCTTCATTGGGGGATTTCTCTTGAATCAATTAATGCTTTCTGAGAAGGGTTTTCTTCAAATGTTTCTTTGGGATTCATTGCAAATTCTCTAATAAGATTTCCATATTAACAACAATTTTGCATCTAGAGGGGACTTGCTCATAATCTAGAGACTACTTCCAAACACTATCTTGATAGCAAATATCTATGTACGTTGGGAGATATTCATATAAACATAGATTTGGGCATATGAAGTGTACCTCCCTCTCTTAGTAACCTCCAATACTTTGAAAAAGTTGTTGATAGCATTATTGATGCCTTCAAGGATTTCCTCCACCTAGTAGTCTTTGGGGAGAGAAAAATGATGGACCCACACTAGGGTTGCAAGGAAATCATCCTTCTTCGAATTATATTGCTCCTTTAAAGTTGTATGAAGAGCCCTACATTGTTGAAAAAATATGACCATCCATAAAAAAAACCCTTGATCTATCTTCTATGCTAGAGAAAATGATTGTAAAAAATCCCTTGCCCCATAACTCCAATTCTATTTGACCTCAGGGTTCCATTTATTTCAAAACCACCCAATCACAGTTTTAATAAAATTAAAAATTAGAATATATTTATATAAGAGATGTGTAATTTATATAAATATAAACAATATTGTTAGCAATTATCATACACCCATGTAAACTTCAGATTGTAATCTAGAATCTACCAAATATTAGGAGGAATCAAAATTTCTAGAAATGCAATTCTTTCCTCAACTTTTACACTCAAAAGAAAACAATACATCCATGTAAACTTGGGATAGTAACCTAGAATATACCAAGTATTAAGAAGAATCAAAATCTCTAAAAATACAATTCTTTCTCAACTTTTACAATCAAAAAAAATCTACATATTAAAAAATTCAAAAACATAAATTAAAATAAATCTATACTCATATTAAATAATATGATAATCAAAATACCTACCATCAAATAAAACTATTAAATTGTTTTATAAATTTTATTATCACTATTTATTTATAATTAAAAATAAACCATCCAATAAAATCAAATAAACGTATTAAATTTTCTCTGAATTATATTATCATTCTTTATTTATAATTAAAAATGAACCACCCAAGCAGATTAAGTCCCAATCATTTTATCAATGTAACATGTCATTTTATCGAATTCATTTCAATAAAATTAAAAAACGATCCCATGAAAATTCACTTTCTCATATAAGCTCTACTCAATTCAAGTCAACGTCTGATTCAAATGTAAATTTAACGTATCAGGCCATTTCAATATATTAAAAAGATTCATCAAACCTATAAAATTTTAATATTGATATTGTTTTGGCATGAAGCATGTTGTCTCATGTCATAATAGTTTATACTCTAGCATCGAAAGTAGGTATCGGATTAAAAAAATCATTAACAAAACCATTTTTAATATAATTTGATTACATGTGATTTGAGGGATTTGTAACCAAGACCATGAAAGAATTTGTCGTAGAAATGTGTATTTCTCTAATTCGCAATCAAAGTAATTTTAAATCAACAAAGTTTTCGTTACGCAGTACAAAGGGTGACAAAGTGTTGGGTCATTCAGAAAAATAAGACAAAATTGTCACATAAATTTTAGAAATTAATTTGAAATTTTAAACCTTCGAATTGTTGTTCAATCATTTGCACAGTGAAGGAGCAGGTACAACGTTAATTTTTCAACGGATAGCATAAATAAACCATGGTTTGTTCCTCAAGAACATGGATTACATTTAGGTACATATCTTAAATTTCGTAATGAAGAAATTTTTGGTAAATAATGAATTAATGTATATACATATATTTAAAACTAAATTTAAGTTTTAATGTTGTAAATTTAATTATTGAAAATTTTAAATATTATTCCAATAACTAGAAAATATTTTTATTTTAAAAATTAGTAACAATTTGAAATTATTTAAAAATTTGAAATTTCCATATTAATTTGATAATATAAATTAATAGTAATCATATAATTTTAATTTAATAATAATAATGAAAACAATTATAGAAAAACACACATTTTCAAAATTTATGAAACTTATATATATTTTGGATAAAGAATGGAAATTCAAATTTCACAACTACACCATTGAACCTGTTATGGTCTTGACATTATGACTCCAAAAAAGTTTCATACTTGAAATTATGGTTTCTTATGGTATACTACAATTTTACCATATTTTAATTGGAAAGTGTTATCATTTTCTGCAAAATTAGCTTATTGTCCAAAATTGTGTAGCATATTGTCAATATAAGATGAGGAAAAAATAATGAGATGGAATCAAAATATATGAAGTATATTAGTGAAAAGATAAAATTATTACTTAATATATATAATATTTTACCTAAAGAATAATTTAAGATGTGAGTTAATGAAATATAAGAAGGGAACAATAATATTACAAAAACAAGGTTTTTTTTGACAAATCATTCTGAATAGATAAGAAAATCAATATTTTAAAAAATAGACTAAAATTAATATACAAGATGAGCAAGATTGGAAAAACTATTAATTGGTCATTGATACAGTGAATTCCATGTATGACAAGTGACTCAATAGTGTAGGTTGTATAGGATACACATGTTAAGAGGGTTTGGTTGTGCTAAAAAAGATTAGAAAAGTGAAAAATAAATATGAGGTTTAAATTATGGTATTGGGATATATAAGTTTTTTTATTTGTAATTGGGAATATTATGACTTGTATTATTTGAATTTGAAATAAGGTATGGCATAAAATATCTAATAATGTCGATAAGAACTTTGTAAGTTGGATAATATTATAGGATATTCTTTATATATTTATTAATGTTTTATTAAATATTATAATATTTGAAAATATTATAAAACAAATCTCAAAAAATATCCACAAATACTTTTTGATTAATAGTTTCTTGAAAGTGCAAAAAATAATTATTTACATTTAGAATATTGACATTGTTTTTTTTTTCTCTGCAAATACTAAAATCTATTAAATGAAAAGAGAAATATTTTTACATGGAGTTGAGGCCTCAGAGATCAAAACTCGAGGGCACTCAACACAACAGAACTGCCCCCTTACAAAAAGAAGCTGGGGAGACCAGTTACATATAGCTAGAAAACAGATATAAAACCCAGAGGATGACTTGTATAGCGAAGATAGAGACATTGGCAGCAGAAAGCTTAAATTCTTAGCAAACCAGCCGGTAAGTGAACCACCACTTCCCCGTAGGGATGCCAAAACCATAGGCTAAAAATGTTGAACCTTGACTGTGAGCGAAGATGCCTGGAGGTGGTCATCTGAGCAGTATCAAAAAACAAAAAGGAAAGAAGCAGGCCCAGGTGGCGCTAAACTTCCTTAACCTTACCAGGAGTCTTCTCCGCAACTAGACACGCACTGCCAATCCTCAGACTCTCATTGCCATCCGTCTCGCTGACACGGTTCGCCATGGAGTGACTTATGGCGCCAAGAGTTCCTTCCCCAGCAACTTGGCTTATGTCTTCAAGGGGCGGAATACCTTTAGGAATTTCCTCCTGACCAGACTTATCACTCTTCCAATTCTCTGGACTATCTTTATCCATGGAGTGCTCACTGCTTTGAGAAGGATCAGGAGCGATGCATGCCAGAGGGGAGATTTGATTTTCTTCTTTCGAAAGGATTATAGTAATATGGGCAGTAATCAGAGACCTATTCAAATTTCTTTGAAATTTGAAATGCGTGGTTTGGAAAGTGCTATTAGGAATTGGCTTGCGCCCAGAGCTCAAAGGAGGCACATCCTCATGAGAGGGGGGAAGATTAATAGGCGACTGCTCAGGTTCCACAGAGTGACCGACGGTTGAATGTTTGCCACTTCCATGTCTCCCCCCGGAGCGACTCCTTTTGCCCTGTCGAACCATTATGAAAGACGAAGGGGAGGGCGCAGAGAGACCAGAGAGACCAGAGACAACAATAGAGGGATGGTAAAAATGACACAGAGACCGAATTGAACGCACAGAGAAAGCCCAAGACGGAGACACAACACTTCCAATTCTGAATTCAAGAACTGTGGAGAGCTTACCCCTTAAAGCCGTGCTGAACCTCTTCCGGAGATACAGAGAGTCGACCTGGAGCTTGCCTCTGTTTGCAAGTATCAGCCTGTCACCATATACCACAGCTAACCAGGGCCCGGCGCAGTAAGACTGAGCGCATGGTGTGAGGAAAACATACAGGATCGACATGATTATAACAGCCATAATGTTGCGTTGAACAACGCACTCCATAAATGCAGATATCCTACAGAATCCAGCCTTAATAACTCCATCCCTCTTGCGCGAGGTGAAGTCCTGGGAAGCCACGCTGCTCTACAGCTGGCAGTACCGGGTTTTACTGTTTTGCATGATGATCATTTAAGGCAATTGTGCCACCCGCATCCGGGGAGAATATTGACATTGTTAATGACAATGATATAATTTAATAATAATGAAAAACAAAAATACTCATGGAATGACTTAGAGCTATGCAACATCCAGGTCATGGCAGTTAAGGTTTCCCTAACCGTTAAAGCTCTTGCATTCGCATGTACTAGATTGTGCCCGTCTTAAAGTCAGATCGAGTGAAAAAGACATATCAATTTGAATTTTTGATTCTATGTTGCGAATCAAACTTGCTCTACGACCGTCATTGGTTAATCTGATCTCCACAGAAGTCGTCAACTAATTTAGAGTTATGATGTTTTTTTGTGGTTTGTTTTTAAGTCGGTGCATTCACTGGATCATAATATTTGGTTGGAAATGGCTACTTCATAAGGGTTTTTTCCCTCGTTGGTAGATGAAGCTGTATCCTTTAAGAAACTCATAGCTTCACTCTAAAAAAACCAGATCTAAGGTGCATTCAAAATTTGTGAAAAAGGCAGAGACCTTTCCCTTGGTGGCTCTTCCTGCGGGGTTTGAAAGAACTTCTTTAGCATATTTAGAATGATATTTAGTGGGGGAGTTCACAGGAATGTGGCCATCTCCAAGATCCATGGAACTATGTTTGGTGAAAACCCGAAAGCCATTAATGAAAGGTAATATTGGCATGTATGCATGCGGAAATCGATTTTTTCTTTCCTATATGAATTTAAGGAAGACAAATATGTGATTTTTTGAAATGGAATTTATTTTTTGGGATAAGAGGTATGTATTTCATTAAATGGTCACTGTACTTTGACCCATATTAAGATATCCTAAATGCAGTTCCTATTTGGGTCAAGCTTCCGTGGTTTCCACTTTTATGTTGAAGTGATGATTGTTTACAAGAAATCAGAAATGGGTTGGGGAAATACTTGGATAGGGCTGAACCCAAAGGATTCTAGTTTTCTTGCACAAAAAAATGTGTTAAAGTAGATCTGGAGAAAGGGATTCCCTCATAAAGAATCTCACATAAGGAGAATGGTCCCATTGCAAGACTCTTGACTATGAGAAACTATCTTTCAAATGCAGATTTTGTAATGAATATGGCCATTTTGTAAGAGAGTGCAAGTGGTCTCAATCTGTTAAAGGCGTGGATAGAATAATAGGTCAAGAAGAGCAATAGAAATGTTAATAAAAGGGAAAGAATAAAGGAAATACAACAAATTCTAAATCTCAATCCACGTAGGGTAGAAATGCAGCCATGACCTCGGAAAATCATTTTGATGTCCTCTAGTCTCAAGAAGAAAATGAAAAGGAGCAAGAAGAAAAAATATCAAAAGCATCACAAAACAATAAGAAAAAATATGTTGCAAAGGACCAAGAAGAAACTCTAGATGAAAATGAGGAAATTCATGAAAAATAACTTGTAGAAGAAATGAATTCATTGGTAAAAAATAAAAACTCTTTGGTTCTAGAACAAGGTGACAACACTGTAGGGAATAAAGGGTAGAAAATGGGCAACACGTACACAGTAGCAAAGGATTCACAGGAAAACATTGGGAAGGTATTGACTAGATAGGAAAAAAAATAAATGAATTGGGGAGATGAAAAAAGCAAACAAGAAACTCAAGGCTCCAAAAAAGGACTTGGGAGATATTCTAAGAAGGACGTGAACGGTGAGAGACGTAAAAGCATAATTAAATAAAATACATCTAAGTCAACCTCAAACCAATGAGATATTCCAATTAGCACATGGTAATCCTCTTATGATCATAAATCAACTTTGTGATGTAATGTAAATGAGTTTGGATATTGGAAGTATTATGGAGAATTTATAGGTGGAATGAAGCCAAAAGTACTATATCATGGGGTAAATGTTTGAGAGGTTGGATTTAGACTTTGTGCTCAATCTCAATCCAACAAGAAATATTGGAAGAAGGAATGTAATAGTTATAGGCTTGATCACAACTTCCTTACTTTAATAAAAATAATATTTCTTTAAAATGTAAATAAAAAAAATATTAGGTAAATTAATTCCATAGTTTTCTAATTTTTTTTATCATCTTGAAATTTCAATGAAGTGGTGATTTAAAACTATGAATTTTTCTCTTATTTATAATCAAACTAGATCTATATTAACCTCATAGCTATCAAGCATCAAGAGGGCTTGAATTTCATGAGGTGAACAACTATTTTAGAGTGCAAAAATTGAGGTAAGCTTTGCACCTCATTAGATTTGATCCCTCTTAGTGCTTGATAGATCAAGGGTTAGGATGGATCTAAGGTGGTTTCAATCATGAGCGATCACCACAAAAATTGTATATGATCAACATTTTGTATATGTATAAGATTAATCTAATAATATGCAATTTACTTATTTTTCTCACTTGGTTGAAAGTATAGAAAGGATTATTAAGAAGAATCAATGTTAATTTATCTTCTTTACTTTCTAGTTTTTTATTATAGTTATACTATTTGTAGATGACCAGAATTATGTATATGTTTAAAACAAATCTAATCATTTTAAATATGCTTAGTTTCCTCAATTTGTTAAAAGTATATTTCAAGATTTACATGAGAAATATATTGAATAGACACAAAGTAGTGTATTGAATCAATACATCTACACTGAAATATATGCATTATTCCATTGATTTTAGTTTACATTTTGATTTCTATTTCAATTTCTATGTCTATGTCTATTTCTATTCAATTTATAACACAACAATTTCAATGTACATTGATCAGTAACTAATAGAAAATGTACATGAAAATCAATGTGTTGATTTCAATATATGTGATTGGTGCAAGAAAAAGTCCCTCTTATATATATATATATATATATATATATATATATATATATATATATATATATATATATATATATATATATATATACATAATTAGTTTTCTAACATATTTATTCATCTAGTTCACATTTAAAAAATATATATTATTTTGAATATTGTAAATATCTATTTATCTATATTGTATGCATGTATATGAGGGAGATATTTCATAATTATTTAATAATGATTTTACTATAAAATATTTAATAAAATATTGTTTTTTCAATAATTGTTGTGAAATATTAAATATTTGTATAAATTACATTTTTAACCTTAACCTAGACTAGCATAATCACATTTATGTAATAAATATGGTTGGTATGATAAGTGTTAGTACATATTATTATTAATATTTAATTAAAATATAAATTTACATATTATTATTATTATTGATGATGATGATGATGATTAACATCCACTAAGACCAATGTGGTCTATCAGACCTGAAGAAAAAGGAGTCTAATTGTCATTCTTCAAAATCTTGTTTTTGTGATCAAGGAGCGGGAAAAGAAGCATTCCAAGATTTCTATAGTTGGGTTGACTTAATAAATCAAGAAGATTGGAGGTGTGGTTGATGATAGGGAATTGCGAGCGGATGTTGGAAAGAACTCAAAAGTCTAAAAGGAAGTGCTTTTAATCTTCCACCTTCTTAGTATCACAAATTTGACAAATTCTATCATCCCAAGGAGTCTTGACAGTAGACCACCACCCGATCTCACTCCGAAACTCATGAGAGTTAGTTCGGATCCTAGCAATGTTCATTTTCTTCTTAGTGCTAGTCAACATAGAGAGATAATTTTGGTTATCAAGGGTGATGTTGATCACCTCCTTATAGTACCTTAGCTTCATTTTACACTCTAGCTTCTTAACGTCCCACATCTTATCCTTAAAACTGGAGGTAATATCATCTTTGATACTATCCTTGCTTCCCGTGATGATCTCCTCCTTAATCGCCCAAAGGTTGAGCCAAGGATGAGCATCTTGATGCAACCCATGCTTGAGACGTAGGTGGGGGTTTTGACTAATGTTAGAAGCAATTTTTGGGGGCCTCTTGGATTCCATATTGTGAAGCTTCTTCTTATACATCAGATATGTAAACATAGTCGCACTTTCAATGGGGGACAGGCCAACTTCGATCAAGAGGATAGGATAGGGAGTATTTCCCTTGATGTTGAGGTTGTAGGTTATGAATTGCTTTTGGATCATCTCAATATTTCTCCACGACTCCCTAGATATACTGCACCCCCAAACTTCACATTTGTATAAGATAACAGGGGTGATGAGAGTCTCAAAGAGGAACCTTTTTTTACTCCAAATGTATAGATCGAGTGACTTACAATTGTTTTCAAGCTCATAATAAGCTTTCCAACCTCCAATAATTCTTTTCTCGATGTTGTAATTCCAGTTGAGATGATGAGGAAAGTCAATACCCAAATATTTATAAGAAGAAACCTACTCAAGACAATGGTTATCATAGACGAAACTACCATGGGTGATCTTTTTGGATTTAATTATCCTGACTTTAGTCTTGTCGGTATTAACAATCATACCCATCTTGGAGAAGTAGACATGAAGAGTCTTAAGCTGCTCGTTTAGGTCATCATGGCTCCTTGCAAGAAGAAAGATATCATGAAAATAAAGTAGAAGAGTAATGATAATACAAACGCGCTCAGTGCCTTTGCAGCCCACAGTTTCTAGACACTCCTCTAGTTTATCGATAAATTTAATAATAATAATAATAAAAATTAAATAAATTTAAATTTTGTAATAAAATTTGCACTTGAAATGTATTTGTAACCAATTTATTTTTAAATTTATCATTATTATTTTCATCATTATTTATATAAATATATTTATTATAATAATCATGATTATTATCATTATTATTCAAAACCGCAAGGAGTTATTTTTTAAATTCTCAACTTCTAAAAATATAAAAATTTCCCAAAATAAAAAAGAAAATCCTTTGAACTTCCAAAAGAATATAAATTTTTTCCCAAATAAAAAGTAAATCCTCTGAAATTGAAAAACAAATTGCAACATAAACAAGAGAAAAAAAATAAAAATATTGCAACATATAAAACAATAATTTGAAACATAAATTATTATTATTATTATTATTATTAAATAAAAAATTTAAAAATAAAATTTACATGTAAGTGGGAGATTGGAGGTCGGAGGTCATACCTTTCTATTTCATATAACAACACAAACATTCTCGACCTTCTGACTCTTGTCTTAACCCTGGTTGAGCCACATACCGCAACAAAATGAAACAACAATCGTCTGCCCTGACCTCCTGACTTCCCTCTCATCCTGACCTCTCAACTTTAATTTTTTCTCGACCTCCCTCTTAACCCGACTATGCTCCATGTCGGGCTCCCCCTATTCACTACAACATACATTATATGAAGAATATCTTGACTTCTGACCAACTGACTGGACACCCCTTTCGGACGTTAGAGGTTGGAGGTCGTAACTTTGTATTTCATAAAGCACCAATGATGTTCCTGACCTTCCAACTCTTGCCTTGACCAGGAGCTGTGCTACACACCGCAACACAATGAAAGAACAATATCTTGCCCCAACTTCTCGAATCTTGGCTTCCCTTTTAGCTTGATGATGAAGTGCGTCGGCCTCATGCTATCCGTTGTGGTGTACATTATATGAAGACTGTCCCGACCTCCGACCACCCGACTTGCAACCCCTTTCCAAGGTCGGGTGTTAGGCTTCCTATTTCACAAAAAATACTTTCCATCTCTCCAACCTTTCGACTTCTGGCTACGACGCCATGTGAGAACATACCCGAAAAATATGACCTTTATTATTCTCCACACTCAACCTCTCGACTATCGACCTCCCTCATACCTCAACCAGACTGGAGGTCACCATCACGACTTCCGACTATCCAACTGCCTTGCACTCCAAATAAAAATAAATTATATTTTGGTATGCGTGCCAACCATAATTATCTTTCAAATTTCCCTACTTATTTCTTTAAAACAAACACCAAAATTGGAAGCCACCATTAAAAAAAAAAAACATTCCCCTAATTCCCCACCATGCAACCTCGCCTCAAGTTTTGCACGCAAGTGGTTGAAACGTCTCATCACTTGAATGATTAATTAACATATCTCATGCGAATTTATTGTTGGACATCCCAAGGACCTCAAGAAAATATAGAAACTTTCCTAATTTTCACTCCCTATTTTGCACTCTCTTCTCCACACCCCGTTTACAGTGGTTCTATAAAACGTATCCCCGATTACAAACTATCAAGTTCAATTTCATTGCAACCCTTCTAATTTCTGGTAAATATACAGTATCATACACAATTGAATTAGTTAATTTCATATATCTGATACAAAGTTTATTTTTTTATATTCATCTACAGGACACAAGATGGGAAAGAAAGTTAAATCCATGATGTAAAAGTAGGCCATACAACACATCAAAGAACACCTAAAGAGAGTAGGAAATCCTAAACTAGAGCTTTGCAATGTCATCAGAACTCTCATTGTTAGGAAACCAGCTCACAAAAAGATAGAAAATATAGATCAACGCCTTAGAATTCAACCTCTTCGAGGGGCAACCTCCTTTACATTACACAAATGAACAATTCTTGGATGATACAAATTACTAAACCTCCCTTCTATATATAGGAGTCTAAGGGGTTACAATATAATCAAGCTGACATAACAGTAATAACATAAGGGCACAAAAATAACAATAGTGGGTTTCTATGGGGCATACTAATAATAATATGGGGACAATAGGGGCACAATAATAACAATAAGGGATACAATGAAAATAGTAATGGGGGAATCACTAGTATTATAGGGGCCTAACATGACCCTCTCCTTTCGAAAAGCGTTGTCCTCAATGCTTGAGTAGTTATGGATGCTTCTGTATAAAACCATGTGGAATCTTCAGTGGATAAGTTCTTCCACTTGATGAGATACTCCAAAATTTATCGATTTCATAGCTGTCGAGTTCTTGTTTCTGTGACTGCTTCCGGTTCCAATATGATTTTTCCTTCCTTGTCAAGTTCTGGAAATATTGTTTGAACTGGGAGCTTGTCACCTATAACCTTCTTTAAACATGAAACATGGAAAACTGGGTGCACTCGAGAAGTTGCAGGAAGCTCCAATTTGTATGCCATAGCACCAATATTTTACAACACCTTGTACGGACCATAATACTTTGGTGATAATTTATTATCCTTCTTAGCTTGTTTGAGGGACATTTGTTTATATGGTTGTAGTGGTAGAAATACCCAGTCACCTACATCAAAACTTATTTTGCTACGATGTTAATCTCCCTGTTGTTTCATTCAATTCTGTGCCAACGTGAGGTTATCCTTTAAGAGTTGGAGAACTTGTTGTTGATGCTCGATGTGATGTTCCATTGCTTGAACCTTAGATTTTTCTCTTAAATATGATGTGATGGATGGTGGATGATATCCATAAAGTGCCATAAATGGGGTCATTTTTGCTGCAGTATGGAATAAAGTGTTATACCACCATTTGGCCAGAGGCAACCATTTGACCCATTGTGTCTATTTATCAGATACAAAGCAACGAAGATATCCTTCCAAACATTTGTTTACTATCTCAGTTTTCCCATCAGATTGAGGATGATAAGATGAGATATGAGCTAACTAAGTACCGAGACAAGAAAATAATTATGTCCAAAATTTCCTGTGAAAATGGGATCTCTGTTGCTTACAATAATCTTTGGGTTTCCATGTAGCTTTTCAATTGTTTCCATAAATGCAGTAGAAACTGTATTGGCTTTAAATGGATGTGATAATGCACAAATTGTGCATACTTGGTAAGTCTGTCAACTACCACCATGATGACACTCTTTCCTTCGTACTTGGGTTAACCTGTGATAAAATCCATTGAAACATCCTCCCAACATTGGCTTGGAATGGATAAAGATTGTAATAGACCTAGGGTCTTAATTGTTTCAACTTTATTTTGTTTGCAAACCAAACATTCCACCACAAAAATTTGAATATCCGATTTAAGGCCATCCCAAAAAAATTCCTTCTTAACCTTGTGGTAAGTTTTCAAAAATCTTGAGTGCCCTCCTAAGGGAGAAGTGTGCAATTCCATAAGAATCTTTTGTTTGAGTTGGGAATTCTTACATAGGTATAAGCAATCTTTGTACCATAACGAATCATTTTTCTAGCTAAATGTATCAGATGTACTAGGATCTTGTTGTAATTTTCAAATGAGTGCCCACACTTCTTCATCATTCATCCATTCCTCCCTTGCTTCGTTTATCCAATATAGTTGGATAATAGAAATGACGCACAACAATTCTTTCACATCCTCAGCCTTTATTGAGAGTGCATCTGCCACAACATTTTGCACCCATTTTTTGTAGATGATTTCAAAGTCATAAACCAAAATCCTTGTGACCCATTTTTGTTGCTCTTTAGAAGATAATATTTGTTCTAAAAAGTATTAAAGATTATCATGATCCATTTTTACCTTGAAGTGTCTTCCCATTAGGTAGGGTCTCCATTTCTTAAGTGCATGTAGTATTGCAAACATTTCCTTCTCATAAATAGCTTTGTGTAAATACTTTCCATTGATTGGACGACTTTTGAAAGCAATGGGTCTTTCATCTTACATTAAAACAACACCAATTCCATTTCCTGAAGCATCACATTCCACAATAAAGGTTTTTTTGAAGTCTGGCGTAGCTAAGACCGGTGCTTGGCACATTGCCTCTTTAAGATGTTCGAAGGCCTTTGTTGCTTTTGGAGTCCATGAAAATGCATATTTCTTCAATAATGTTGTTAGAGGTGCTGCTATTCTCCCATAATTATTAACAAACTTGCGATAATACCCTTTCAACCCGAGAAATCCTCGTAGATGCTTTATAGATGTGGGGATTTTCCATTCCTTAATGGATTTAATTTTTCTAGGGTCTACCTTAACACCTTCATGAGATACAATATGACCCAGATATTCCACCTCTTGTACTCCAAAGAAAAATTTGGAGCTTTTTTCATATAATTGTTTCTCCTCCAATAGTTTGAGCACCTTGTGAACATGTTCAACATGATCCTTCCAAGACTTGTTGTAGATTAGTATATCATCGAAAAATACTAACACAAATTTTCTAAGGAAGGGTTTGAAAATGGAATTCATCAAACCTTGAAATGTAGAAGGTGCATTGGTAAGGCAAAAAGGCATGACCAAAAATTCATAATGACCCTCATGAGTTCTAAATGTTGTTTTCGGATTGCCTTCAATCTTCATTCTGATTTGATGATATCCTGAATGAAGATCCAACTTGGTGAAATAAATTGATCCATGCAATTCATCCAATAATTCATCAATGACATGAATGGGAAATTTATCTTTAATAGTGAGTTTGTTGAGCTCCCTATAATCCAGACACATGTGCCATCATCCATCCTTCTTGTGCACCAATACTACTGGAGCAGAGAAAGAACTTTGACTAGGTTGAATTATACTAGCCTCTAGCATTTCTGCAACCATATGTTCAATTTCACTCTTTTTGGCATAGGGATATCTGTACAGCCTGATTTTTAGAGGAAAACTTCTTGGAATCAAATGAATAGCATGATCATGATCACGAATAGGTGGGAGACCTTTGGGAGTCTCAAATACCTTGGAAGGATTGTCCAAGACTTTTTGGAGATCTGGAGAAATAGATGATTTCGATGTGGGAACCTCTAGAGAACATAATTGTGCAATTACACCTCGTTGTTCCTTCTTTAGAAGCTTTGTCATACCGTTAGAGTTGATTATCTTTCCTGATTTCCCTGCAATACCCCTTAATTCAACTTCCTTTCCTTCCGCACAAAATTTCATGAAACATTCTTGAAAATTAAAAGCTATTGTACCTAAGGATTGTAGCCATTGGACTCCTAGTACAACATCAACACCACCCATTGGAATGGAAAGCCTTGAGCTATTCAATACATATTCTCCCATGGATAGCTTGATAATATGGCACTTTCCAGAGCAATTTATGGTTCCTCCACTTGCAACCATCACTTACACTCTGGTGTTGGATATATGAAGCAATTAAATTCCTTTGCTATCTTACAATGAATAAAATTATGGGTACTTCCCGAATCAATCAACACTATTACCTTTTTCTTCTTGATATGTCCTTCTATCTTGATAGTTTGAGGAGTGGTAATTGTAGCTAATGCATTACAAGATATGGTCGTATTTATTTCTTCTTTATCTAGGGTTTGTTCCTAGATTATGTCCTCTTCTTTTGACATTTCTTGTTCCTTTTCTTCCTCCTCTTCACAATCTATGTAGAATAATTTCTTCTTAGCACACTTATGACCTTTACTGTATTTTCTATCACAACTATAACAAAGCTCTTTTGCTCTCTTTTCTTCCAATTGTTGTGGTGTCAACCTTGTAGGTTGTGGAAGGCTAGGGGAAACAACACTTCCATCTCTATAGCTGTGAGTGGAAGGCTTTCTTGTTGCCATAATTTTTCTCTCCATTTTTCTTGCTAACCTGAATGCCTTCTCCAATTAATCAAGTTCCCAAAGGTGAACCTCATGTTGGATATTATCCTTTAAAGTCCCTATGAACACATCAATCCTATGCTCCTCTAGAATATCTTTTACCCTTATGTTCAATTTTTAGAAGTCCTCAATGTGCTCCATCATTGAATCCTTTTGTTTGAGATTTATCAATTGGCTAAAAAAGGTGTTTCTTTTTGTATCCTCATAATGTGCTATCATTTCTTCCGTAAAAATTGCCCAAGTGATAATTTGTTCACGAGAGTAAAGCCATCGATACCATACAAACCGATTTGGTTCCAAATATAAGGTTGCAATACATACCTTTTGTGTGTTTTGCACATTATGGAGATCGAAAAATTGCTCCATTTGTAGTATCCATGTTCCAGGATCCTTGCCATCAATCATCCTCATATCGATTTTTGGAACATGGTGGGTCTTCAATCCAACATTAGAGTCTATGAAATCATGATTAGCATTTCTTTTGTTCTCATCATGAGTTTCCTTTACTACCCTTTCACCATTAGTGACCATTTTGTGTAGCAACTTATTCAAATTTATCTTCAATTCTTCCATATTATCGTCCATGCCATTCATCCTAGCGTCCATGCCATTCATCTTAGCTTCCATGCCATCCATATTAGCTTCCATGCCATCCATCTTATATTCCATGCTATCCATTGTAACATGCATGCCATTCATATTAGCTTCCACGCCATTCATCTTACCTTCATTTACCTTTAGTGAGAGTGAAATTTGTTATACTTGGTCTTGTAATTTTGATATATCATGTTGCTTTTCTTCCTTTTCTTCACGAGTCATGCTAGAGCTTTTAGGTTGCTTAATAGGTGTTTCCATTTTATTTCTTTGGGGCATTAATTAATGCTAATAATTCTTCACTATTCCCTTTGAATTCCTTCCAACTAAATTTTCAAACCAATCTTATGCAAAATTTAAAACAAACTACACACTTTTTTTTACTTTGCAAGAGCTGGATATTGAATCTGTTGTATTTATGTAACTGCAGATCTCGAATATCTGAAATCTTGTCTTGTGGTAGCCCTTTGAGTCCTCTGTCTAACCTCGCAATTCAAATCAAGATTGCATTCTCCAAGGAAAAGTTATGCCAAATCTCCCACGGTGACCTGATTATAGACTAGTTCAGTAGAGCTAACTTGTACGACATGCCACGTGTCACTGTTTCAACCTTAGTACATGAAACTGATACACATAAAACTACAGGCCATCCTATTTCTAAAACTTCTGACGAAATTTCAATCTGATGCTCAAAACAAAAGTTATGATGATTTTCAAAAAGGACACCTATTTGGAATGTAATTTGGGAGTTTGCAAAAACCCTAACTTACTTAGATCATATCTCCGCAAATATACCGAGATAAGCTCTAAAATTTGGACATGAAGTTCAGAATGATTTCGGCTCAAATGGGTATTTTGTAGATTCTGAAATGGCGTAGAACAAATGTTATAGTGAAAATTCCATGATGACCTGTTTGGAGTAGCAAAACCCTAGAATCCAAAGCTCTGATACCAAATGTTAGGAAACCAACTCACAAAAAGATAGAAAAGATAGATCAACGACTTAGAATTCAGCCTCTTTGAGGGGGAAATCTCCTTTACATTATACAAATGAACAATTCTTAGATGATACAAATGACTAAACCTCCCTTCTATATATAGGAGTCTAAGGGGTCACAATATAATCAAGCCGACATAATAGTAATAACATAAGGGCACAAAAATAACAATAGTGGGTTTCTATGGGGCATACTAATAACAATATGGGGACAATAGGGGCACAATAATAAGAATAAGGGATACAATGACAATAGTAATGGGGAATCACTAGTATTATAGGGGCCTAACACTCATCTCTGACACCACCTTTAAAATGCAAATGGTCGGTATGATGAAGTGGGAAGAAACATATAATTTCTTTGAGAATAGAAGCTAGTTAAATTATGAAACTTCAAGTGAGGAAAGAAATAGTCAGTTTGAAAAAATTATAGGTACAAAACTACACAAAGTTGCTAATAGAGCCAAAACGTTTCCTTATTATGACATGGTTTCATGGGCCATGCAACGTCTAGATTTTCCCACCTGAAGTATAGTAGATTGCAACAAAAATGTTATAGCCTCTTGGAATATGGAATTAATTTCACCAATTTATAAGCTTAGTCCTCCCGAAGTCTCCTTGAACACCTAGTTTCTCGATAACTTCAACAATAGAGTGCTTAGGAAGTGTGAAAGAGATTATGACAAAATTATGAAATATTTATTATTAGAAGATAGAGAAGGCTTCAAACTTAAGGCATCAAAATAATATACAATCATCGTTTTCAAAAGACCCATTAGGTTCCTCGTTAAAATTTTGTCCCGTGTATATGGAGAGAAATACCCTGAGCATTTCAAATTGCAATGGATTCTTTTAATGTACAACCTACTCAATAATTCAAAGTGTTTCAATTTGGCTGAAATTATTTCATAGAATATAACATATGACCTTATGTTGTCCATTATGTCTCCTCCAAGATATGATCACCTCTTTTACATGCCAGTCTACATTATCGATATTATAATTGCTTCTTTTCAGTTTCCTCTGATGAAATGGAGGTACCTAGCCGAGAAAAAACTCCCTATTCGGAATTATGCCCCAATTTCGTGGGAAAGTAACTTCAAATTTCAATTTTATGAAATCTGTAATTATAAAATTGCAATGGATGCCTTTAATGTACAACCTACTCAATAATTCAAAGTGTTTCAATTGGGCTGAAATTATTTCATAGAATATAACATATGACCTTATGTTGTCCATTATGTCTCCTCCAAGATATGATCACCTCTTTTACATTCCAGTCTACATTATCGATATTATAATCGCTTCTTTTCAGTTTCCTCTGATGAATGGACGTACCTAGCTGAGAAAAAACTCCCTATTCGGAATTATGCCCCAATTTTGTGGGAAAGTAACTTCAAATTTCAATTTTATGAAATCTGTAATTATGTGATGAGTCCTTTCCATCATATTCTGTTTGGAGAAAACCCTCCCAAGGTTATTGAAGGCCTTATAGAGGCCTTACAGGAAATAAGAGACTGGTTCATGGAAGAATTATTCACATATATCAGATTCTATAGAAGTGAACCTGGTCCTAATCTACTTCCTAGATATATTCTGGAGAGGATATCTTTAAGTGAGGTAACCAATCAAACTGCCTTGAATGGAAAATATTAGAAATTGAGAAAAATTCAGAAGAAAATATAGCCAAACTTCCCAGTTCACTTTGGAAAAGTTTCCCTCAAGGACCGAGGACATACATTTATGGAGGCCGAAGAACTAAACCATGTTTGGTTTTATTCATTTCCCCTGCATCACTATGACCCTCGTGGAATCATCAATGGCCATTATAGTTCTTTCATCTACATCAAAACCTACACACTCCAGAAGCCCCCCTTTGATGATTTTTTCATTAATATTGATAATTTTGACCAAGATTTTCAAAGAGAGAAGTTGTTGATTATCAAGGATAGAAGTAAACTCTAACAGTTTAGAGAAACTCTTTATGAGGAATTCCTTAACCATAAGAGTCTTCATACAAATATTACAATTGAAGAGACGAAATCTCTTAAGATTCTCAAATACAATCTTAATGACATTATTTCACAATTTGTTTCCTCCTCTACAAAAATAAAACAATCCCAACTTGAAAATGTTCCTGATGTTTCTTTTACAACTCAAGAGACAAGAACAACAAAATAAGGCACTCTTAAAGAAAAAGTGTCAAACATTGAGATATACCAACAAGTTGAAAGGAACACAAAACTCACCAGTCATAAACAGGAGAGACCAGAGAAAGAACAACCAACATGAAAACAAAGTTTGTTCAATTACAATGTCATTATTATTGACATCCCATATCACTCCACCAAGGAAAATATATAGTCGAAGAAAGTTAATGAGGATATTGAATATATGGATATTGACACAACAAAAAAAGAGAAAATTATGAGGGCCCATGTTTCAACATTGACCACTTTCTCTAGCGGTGAAAAAGAGTTTCCTTAGTATCAAGAACAAAAAACCAAGATAACTATTCCACAGAATTGTCATGACATATCCATGACTCCAATTTCTACGAAAATACCTCTAGAGTATTTTTATTTAAACCTGTCACTAAAGTACAAATTTTTCATCAAAGCATTCCATCCATGACTGAGTATTACTTTAATGCTCAAACCAATTATGTTGTCAGAAAAACAAAAAAAATAAAGCTTAATAGTTTCGAAATGATTTCATAATTTAGCTGGCAACCAACAGGAAATGTTGAGGAAAAAGCTAAAGAATCCTCCCTAGCTCTAGGAGCCTTTTCCAATTACAACCAACACCATTTTTTTGAACTTTACATTGCCTACAAGAACAACTCCCATAAGATAAAACATGTGCAAAGTGAAATTGGGAAAGCCAAAGATTTCAGTGAAGAAAGTTGGCAAAAGCATTCCACAACACTTGTAGGTGGGTTTGCCATCAAAAGAGAGAACTTGTAGAATGCATACCAAAATTAGTGGAATGAATTTAAACTAAAACAGTCTACATACATGCAGTTAATCGAAAATGTAGATGCACAACAAATACGAATATTGAAGGAAGAATGCAACAAAAACATTGTAACCATGATGACAATATTGAAACAAGAAATTGAAACTCTTCAGTTTCGATCAATTCAAAGTCATGAAGTGGAGAATAGTCCAGAGGTTTTTAATGTGCAAGAAATACATGCAAGCAAAATCTTAAGAAAAGAGAAGACTAAGTTTTATAAAGAAATGGAAATTTTTTACATATTCTTTCAACAAAATATTGATCTTGAGGACATAATAGAATATTGGGTGGAATAAGATAAGTACATCAAATAGAATTTCAGATCAATTCTTGAATGACAAATAGAGTTCCAACCTAAGCACATCTCAAAAGTCCCCAAAACGGATAAAAGACTAATTTTCTCTTCTTTGACTCAACGGAAGTTTGAGGCAAAAGAAATCAAAGAATGCGTCAAAAGAGCCATTGAACTATATCTGTCAGTATGGGAGATGGGGACATATTTTATACAAGAATTCGATCTCTCAGGATCCAAACCACTAAAAGATGAGAAACTCGACTCAATGCAACACAATCTCAAAAACAATGCCACAAATGACCATAGAGTCATAGCCAGCCTCAAAACCTGGAATCAACAAAACTTTTAGAGATTTTTGCAGTTTCACTTCGAGTAGATCAAAATAATTTCCAAATTTAGAATCAAGTACAAAAAAAATAAAATAGATGTGAAATATTTGATATCTATGTGCGAAGTGAATATCACCCATTTTCATCCTGTCCACCTCTCAGGAATTTCTCAGTTGTTTTTATATTGGGCTAACTACATCAAGGAAAACACACCACATTTGGTCAACACCGACAAAGGAGAATTAGATAAGAAAGAGGAAGCTTGAACAACCTGTTAGATGCACCTGGACAAAATCCTCTCAGGAAGGATTCAAATTTAAGAGCTGGATTTCTACTTTCTTGCATACAAATCTTACATATTTTCTGTTTCTAGACTATTGAACAAAGTTTCATTTTATTCAATGCTATTTATATGACCTCTTATGTTGGAGTAGGGATCCATATGCTCTTGATGGCCAAGACTTTTATTTTCAAAATAGTTTTTGAAGTGAAAGATTTTTGAAGACGAATACAATGAATTGAATTCTTATTGTTCCTCTGATCACTTTCATTTTTTAATGGATGTTTCTGCTCTTCACTTGTCAAGTTTATTGATGTTTATCTCTTGCTCAATATTGGCATAACATGCTCGACAATGTTTTTTCGCATATGATACACCTTGTTTTCTTCTTGAAAGTAACTTGCAACCCATTTCTAAAGTATGAGTTTTTTTCAAAAAGAAAACTGCAAGTTGTATGTATATTGACCTTTGGGATTCATTCCCCACAATCGCTTTCATTTTTAAATGGATTTATATCACGCTCAATGCTTAAATATATTCATGTATATGTATGGCACAATATTTCCACATTCTCTTAAAGACTCCTTAGGATATGGAAATCTCTTTTTTTTTCTCTGTGAAAGAAAATTGCACTCAACCACGTTATTCTAACTACAATGCAGTAAAGTTCTCATGTTCACAAGATAGTCTCCTCTCATGTAATTTTTTTCCTACCAATACATGAAAATATACTTTGGGAAGAAGGTTAGTATTTCAAAATGGATTTTGATCTCATTTCAATGCAGACTGACCCACCCTATTCATTTGCTCTCATGAATTTGATCTCTTTACATGCAAAGTTTCTAGCAAGCCTTTAAATTTATTAATGTATATATGTGCCTGGATAAAACAATGTTTTGTCGAAACTTGTTAACATACCTTGTTGTGTGTTTCTTTCTGTCAAAGCAATTTCTTTTCTATTCTATGATTGCATATTTATTTCATACTCAACCCTCTTTTTCAAACTACAATGCACTTAATCATTTATGTTTTAACCATAAAATATTTTTAAGTAACATTTTCCCCTCATCACATGGAAATTTATCTTTCAAACAACATTTTGATTTTCATTTCCCAATTAATTGTTGTAGTGGAAGATTTAAAAAAAAAAACTATGAGCTGAATGTCTATTTAGCTATCACACACATTTCCTACCTTAATTTTTTTTTGGTGCATGTATTTCATACTCCTTTCTTAACCTTATTCATCTCTAGCTTTACATGTATATAACGATAATCTGTATATTTTCTTGTGATGTGTGAAACACTATTTTTTTAGAACATTCTAACTAAACAAAACAAATATGTATTATCTCACTCCATATATTTTTTACTGTCAACCCTGACATTGAAATGAAAATGCGTCTAATTCATATGCTTTTCAACAAAACTTCTTTACAAGAATTTTTTTTCTTGATGACACATCGAACAATATTTTTTTCACAATTTTGTTATTAAACAAAATAAAATTGTTACGATGATATTCTCTTTAACCCCTCCTCCTCTTTCTTTCTACGTGTGACATATGAATTGTTTTTCATTTTAGAAAAATTTTGGAAAGAAAAAGTCGGTGAAACCCGGAGACCATCTAACGACTTCACTCTTGATATAGCTGTAAATTTCAAACCCTGCATCTATCTGTCCCCTATATCAACAATTACTAGTTGCAAAGTCATCCCCAATGATTTATGTATGCTAAACGCCTGCACCATTCTTAAAGGCATCAATTTCATATTCCCTCTAACAACTGGTGTTATTGGCACAATGATTGAACAATTTATATCAAATGGAATGCATGCGTAATTATAAAAAATAACTATAGCAAACACTAAAAGTTCAAGAGGCTTTGAACTAGGCATATAGTATATATCCTCAACATATCCAAGTGCCCCATTTACCAGCCTAGCTTGAACCCACAAATTAAATGTCAAGATGAAATGCTCTCCACGACAAAGAAACACCTCATGCTTCAAAACATCATTGCCACTTTCAGATATTTATGTTGTTCTCGTCCGCTCTGTGACACACCTCATAATTGGGTTATTGAATGATTTGAGCATCTTTTGATTGTGCAAGTTCACCAAATTATTTGTTGTAAAAAAGTGAACCATAGAGTCAAACAAACTCTTTTCGTCTTGACGTAGGCAACTGTCAACACTTGACATGAGAAGACTCCAATCATGGAAAGCAGGCTCTACATTTTTGATATTTTTTAAGATATTTTGAAAAGATACTTGTCTGGGATCACCTCCCTCTTACCTAAATATTTTATCCAATGTGAAAACAATATTGAAGCTTTCCCACAACACTTTACCTATTGCTCTCCCTACATACAAAGGTTTATCCTTGACAGGAGGCATTTTCCCTAGGTCACCCACAAGAATCATCTACCTGCCACTAAAAGGAGAGTCCTTCTTCTCGTGAAAGGCTTCCCGCAAACGTGCATCTATCAGTACAAAAATCCTTGTACCTATAAAGGCCATCTCATCATTACAACATAACAAATGTGCCTCATTTATTCTTGAAATGTCATTAGGCCTTGCCTACTCAGCAGTTTCATATCTTTTATGGGAATTTTTAAAGATGAGTGTATTGTCTTTCCATGTACATTGAAAGAAAATATGTTAGTGGGTGCGAGAAACAACAGTGAACTCCTACCACCCGTTGTAGTAGCTGAAATAGCATGACAAATACACTGAATAAGAGAAGACTTCCTAGTTTTAACTATACCTTGAATAATCATTCTCAACACATCATTCATTTCAACATCAACAAAGTGGTGTATAACGATCTCAAAAGAAGTTCGTTGTTTCTCAAATAAAGGGTAATGTGTAACTACTATCTCCCTAATTGAGTCACCACTAAAAACAACTTCTAACTAACCATGTTTTATAAAATTGATAGCATGTTCCACAATTTCATATAGCACAATTATTTCATACCAATTAAAATCAATATCATAATCCCTTCTCCCAAGATTGTTAAGGTCAGAAATCATTACACTATTCAGGGGAACAATCTAGGAAAGAAGTTGCCACTCTTCAGAATCTATGTCAACATTATCGTCATGAAGAAGGGGCTTGACATTGTCTTCATTACTCTTATTTATCAAAGGGCCTTGATTAGCATGCCACAAACGATACTTAAGACTCCTCCAATTCTCAATTATAATTTTGATTGAATTTCCTATATTTGAACCAATGTCATGAAACCAATTATACAAAAGCAACTCACTCCAACAAAATGTTTCAAACTCCTATGACCCCTCATTTGGAATAGCATAGAAACATGATTAGACATGAAAAATTGCATGTACATTACACAGTTTCCACGCCTCCTACCTCCACTTTGCATCATAGCTCCATGATCTTACTATTTCTATCAAACACAAATGATCAAGGAAATGGGGGAAATTTTGATATAGCTAGACAAAGTTTTTCTCACATGAAATTTCGTTAGACTACAACGATAGTCTATGCAACAATTTCTTGCCAACATTCAAAGCAAAAAATTTGCGATTGCACAAAACAAGAGGTAGCTTTAAAAACATATGGCACTTTTCTTGCACACCAATGTCTCGCTGAACAAGCATTTATGCAAGAAACCTCCTATATGAAGACAACATAGGAGCAACAGATCCACCCACACTTGAAAACCTTGTCAACATCTCATGATAAAGTTTAGACCTCCTTTTGCCTTTGAATCATATTTTGCAATATATTTCAACACTGCGTGTCGAGAAACAACTTCTTGACAATCAATATTTACTCACCACATAGTGATAAGGTCAGCATTGTGGACATTCAAACGGTCATCTACATACATTGCATACTCAGCACACACCTCCCATGGAGCATCATAATGACATGAAAGGATAGATCCCTTCTTCTGTAAACATGAATCAACACTACATTTTGTGTGTCTTTGCACTCTGTTGACCAAATGCTCATAATCTTCATTAGGATTGCACGAAAAAATATGTGATCTTTTCAAAAGGCACAGGTCATCATTAACACTTTGAGGATCCATCACATTATGATGGTGTATGTTGGTTGGATTCCACGTTGTTACATATTTTTTAAAGTAGGACTTGGATTCATCAACATCCAAATGGTTTGTCCAATATAATGTTTCCATATTCGGAGCTCCTGGTAGCCACAAGAAACCATGGATGTGCACTGAGCCCTAGTGTTGGCACTCATGCCTGCCAATTTTTTTTACCTGTAGTTAACATATAAAAATCAACTCAAAATACCATAACCATCATTCCAATCCGATTGACAATACGTCAAAAGCAATAGCCATGAACCTAAGACAATTGAAAGTTAGGCCACTTTGTGTCAGTTACACTCAATGTAAAAAACAATGTTGGGAAACCAAATTACATGATCACGTCGATAAGCTCAGAATGACACTTTTTCCAATACGCCCTCGCAGCCCTAAATAAACAACCAAAATGCATTAGTTTCTTTGCCAGTTGATTGTCAGCCAGATCCCCAAGTTGTTGACACAAATCTTGAATAGTTCCAGGTGCACTCTCATCCATATTCTTTTTCAAGAAGAAAGAATATGTTCCCTATCTACGATGATGCATAATCATATTTAAAAGGAAATACAAAAACTGAGGATGGCTTCCAAATCTATGATCACAATACCTAAGTGGATGCAAACCATATTCATGCATTTCAACATTGCAAATACGTGGATGAAACCAATCAAAATCATCAATGGGGAACAATGTTTCCCTCAACATTATATTCATTAACAAGGGATGTGCCAATATATGGTCATTCGAGTGTGTCGTCTCTTCTAGAATCTACACTTTCAATGAATCTCCTTATCTGTTCCACTTCCTTGCACTCATTAGGCATCCGAGAAAGAAACGATGATTGAGAGTAATGCAAACCCTCAACCCCCAACATGTCGATGTCCCCATCGACTCTCCCTGTTTCACCCAGATCACTATCCACATACTGCAACTTGCTAGACACATCAGTGGATTATTTTTGTAGAGAAACCACATAATCCATATCAATTTCAACATCCCTATAATATTTATCCATCTGAATTTTGTATACCAATGCATCCAACACACACTGCCTCTTCACATAACATTCATAATACTTGGACTCAACACCGCGTCTCCTTACAATCAGAAAATAATATATATATATATATATATATATATATATATATATATATATATATATATATATGGAAAACTAATCATATGCCCACTATATTTATATTTCCCACCTTGGGAATGTGTCACTTGCAATATTGGATTCACTTGCACTATTAGCATTTCTTCAACTTGCATCAAAACTCCTAGGACCTTAGGCTACTCACCAAGATCCATGTTATTAAAGCGAGAGAAATGGTGAGAACCCCTCTTACTCTTACATATTTTGTAGATGGACCCTTCATGCCATCTCACAACTTGTATACCAAGATACGATTCATTACATACTCAACACATTTCCACAACAAACAAGTTATCAATCATGCAATGGAACTTTTTATGCACTTAAATCATGTCCCTAGTAAAATGATGTTGGTCATTACCATTATTTCTGTGAAATACCAATCAAGATTGAGGATAATATGATACAACCTCCTAAGTTTGAGCTTTCAATTGAACATTTATTTCCATAAATTCTTGGGAATTTTCATTCTTCTATTTTGGTTGCAGTTCATTTTGTTGTGCTTGCATAAAGTTAAAATCATAATGCCAAAATTAAACATATAAAAGATGATGACTTACTAACTTTTAGAGACCAAAAACATACATTTTCGAGCCCCATGCACCGACCCATCTCAACTTGACGAGTTGACAAAGGTTGTCTTGTTTCTGAATTTACTTCTCGACCACTATTCACTTTAATATTGTTCTGCAACAAAAAAAAATGATTAAAATATGAATCTAAGAATTTCCAAACACATATACAAATGAGAAAATCCCACTAAAATAAATCCATTTACACAATTTGTCCTGTCCGATGAGAGGTACTCTCCATAGACTCTCTATGATTAGCAACACTACCTACACACTTGCTTCCAAACATGCTTCTTCTGACATTCCCAACTTACTGTCACAAATTGTCAACCATCCCAACAAGCATAGTAAAATAAACAAAAACCTCATATGGATGAAACCCATCTCGACGAACACATAAACTCTCTATTCCTTCCACCTTTGTCTCTACACAAATATTCCTTCCAACATTGTTCTACACAAACCAGTGAAAGAAGACAAAACATATAACAATTAATATATTCCATTCACATGTAAAAATCCTATAAAAATAAAAAATACTTGAGGCGCCTGTTCTCTTCCAAAAGAGTAAGCAGGAGAAGAATCTGATGGAGTCATGATATTCACTATATAGTTCTTGGAACGAATGCCCAACCCCACACTTCCAGAAGACTCACCCAAATTTCCCACAGTGTGACCCACCATATTGTTACCACCAATAAAACTCGATGTTGCAAATCGATCACTCCCATGAATGTGCCCCTGTTCCAATAGTCCATTTCTTCCATTTCCCATAGAGGAACCATCGTTCTCACTTGCACCTACACTTTCTTTGCAAACAAAACGATGGTAAGAAAACACAACGATAAGAAAATTTTGCTTCGCCAAACAAGTATCAACATGTTCAACATCCGTGAAAAGGAACAATTTCAAGAAAATCTTATTCCCATCATACTACTGATATTCTTCTACGTATCGTTGGCCACTCCATCATGTTGATGAATTATCAATGCTCTTTTATTTTCCTAGTACGCGGCTCTTTTGCGTGCATTTACTGCATCCTTGTTCTACCAATAACATTGTCGATGATATTCATTCGATCTCTCACATGAACCAGGAGACTGAGCTCTTTTCGAACCATGCTTACTTATTCCTTCAGTTGACATTTCTACACCAAATTTCAAATCAATTTTAATTTTTCTTTTCAATCTTCTTTCCCATCCCACATGCTCAACAAGTATAATTGTTTAAGTATACACACATTACATAAAGAAATAAATTTCAATGCTAAATAAAATTTAAATACTTACAATCAACCTCCCATATTACACAGACATACATATATATAAACAACATCTCTATTATTACAAAACACACAAAACCACCACTTCCATAGTCTCATATAACCAATTAGGAATGCCTCTACACAATCCACATATACATAATGCAAAAAATAAAATTCAAGCACATTGTTCTATCTGCAAAACAATAAATCAATGCAAATAACATCCAAATAATTAAATTGTAACTTTACATCGTTGTCTCCCTATTGAACAATCAAAATTCCACTTTCCCGTGCCCACCCATCGACACCAAGGGGGAGTATACACTGTGAAACTATCACTCCCAACATGAAGCTATCCCAACGAGACCTGCAATTTTTGAGTTTTTTTATTTCTTCAATTTCCTTGCACTTAGACTTCCCCGTGCCATGGAATTGTCCCATAGTCAGGGTCATCTCTCTCCTCCCCTACTATTCCTCCCCACCCATCCCGACCTCCAACCTCTCTCAGCATAGTTGGGTTTGGATCTCTCCTCCCTTGGCTATTCCTCCCCACTCGTCAGCATAGCCAACATCGCCTCTCTCCTGCCCTTGCTATTCCTCCCCAACCATCCCAACCTCTGACCTACGACATCAACTTCATAGGATGACTTCACAAACGCCCCATTTTTGACAAACCAACATGCTTTCCACCCTAGAAACCAATTATATGTTGCCACACGTGTCTTCCTTTCCTAACCAAGGACCACCCTCACTGATCATACCAACCAACTAGAAATCACCATGCATACTGTTCTTTCTGACCAAAAACCACCCTCAGTCATCACACTAGCCAACCACCATTCACCACACGTACCATCCTTTTCTAACCAATGGCAACTCTTGACCATCACACCAACCAACCAACATTCACAACACATAGGTTTTACCTCTCGCGGGAGCCGCAATAGGCACCCAATCCACACTATAAAGCCACACCACTTCTCTCTCATGTGCATCCAACTGACTCTCTTCCTTCACCATGAATCGACAAAGGGATCCCTTCCCTCCCATGCTGAATGCATCAGATGAAACCCCTCATGCCCGCCCTCGAATCAAGTTCTAAATAAATCAAAATTATTTACTGCTACATCCATTGCAAGAAGCAAGAAAAACCAGGTTATCCAACAGTAGATTCCATTCTTTACAAACTAGCTGAAATTTTATGAGCACTCATAAAGGAAGTCAACAGAATACAAGCACAAGAATCTCAAACGGAAAAAACTCCCAAATACTTGGATCATGTTATCACTCAGAAATTTCGCTAGCTGTAGGAGAAAATAACTAAGGGAACCTCAAATAAATCTTGTAGGTTGAAGCTGGCCCTTCAACTAGGAGAGGGCTCTCTCTATAAAACTTGTTGGGTGTGGCCCAACTTGGTCCAATTTTTGTCCAAAGACTCTGCGTTTTCAGGAATGGAGTGCATGGAGTCCGCAAAGTTATATGTACTGCGCAGTGTCTAGGGGCTTTGGGGTGGGTGAAATCCCCTCATTTTGTAATGGGTATCAAATTTTAGTTAATTGTTTTGTTAATTCCATGGTACGTGGACCATGGTTTTGTTTAGCTATGTAATGTATTTAAAGACATGTGATTCTTGTCAAAGATAAGTAGTCAAAGATATCATAGTTCACAAGCCATCGAGTCTGTAGTTTTGTGCTTTGGGGAAAGGCTCCACAAATGGGTGCGTAGAGGCCTTGAAGATTCTGTAGCTAAGTGTGTAGACCACATGTAGCTGGGTGTGCAGACCACTTGTAGCTAGATGTGTAGGTCAATAAGATTTTGTGTAGTGAAAAGATCTATCTTAATAAAGAAGAAGTTTTGGCGAAGTCTTTGTATCTGTATCTGTATTTATGTTCTATATGTTTATGTGAAGTAACTGCAAGTAATTGGTATTTTGGTGCAATGTTATTGTTCTATATTATGTTTATATTGAAATGAATGTGATGAAGTGTGTACTTAGAATACTCTACGCAGTTATGTTATGAGTGCTAGTTGCTTAAAATATAGAGAAGAGAAATTAAGAGCCACACTGCCAAAGCCACCTCAGGTGAGACTTTGACCAGCTTGCGATAAGGCGAGCAGATCTAAGGGAACAATACTGCTTGTCCTCACTAATGGGGACATCGATGAGATCAAATAAAAGGTCCAAGAAGTAACAATGGAGACCTAGAACAAGGTTGATGATCGCTACAGAATGATCTTGACAGATGTGCAGCAAGGTATTACGGAATTAAAGGTACTGGTGCAGAAAACCGACAAAAATATGTTAGTTAGTGTAGCTAGAGTGACATATAGAGCCGACAATGGGATTCAGGATTTTACAAGTACCAATTGGAGCGTTTTAGCTTGACTCTGTTGAGGACAAAGAGTGAGCGAGAGGATGGGACCGTGTCAACATGAACATTGCTGCACTACTAGCTCAGGTATTGCACGAGTTCCATCAAGGTATTGTAGATGAACTAAAGTAGTGGGAACAATACACCTCATTGTTGAATATTCAAGTGGAAAAGGATAGAACTTTGCTGAAGAAGGAGCTCGACCAAGTGGTCAAAGAAACAGACGATGCATTCTAGCAACAAAATTAGTTAGAGGAATAAATTTCCAAAACATGTAGTGAAGTTCTAGACACTAAGGTCTGAGAAGAAGAACCACAAGCAAAGAAGGTCGCAAAGCTTGGCCTCACGATAAAGGAATCCAAGAACAAGATCACGAAGCTAAAATTTGAATATGAAGTAAATATTTCTAAGCTGCAAATTAGACTACTGCCAATCATGCCACCAGAAGTATGTGAGCAAAGGGAGAAGGATATACAAACTATATTAAAAGGCATCTCCAATATAGTGGTAGATTGTGGGAAATTTCTAGATGAAACAATGCATATTTGGACTTCACTGCAGGAGGATCCAACATTTAGAGGATTCAAGAGGAGATACAGGTGAAGTGGAAGCAATAGAAAGAGATCCTAGCAACTGTGAAGACCCTACCATTTTCATGGAGGCTCTCCAAAATCGTGGAAGGAAAGAATATTCAGAAATAGATTGAAGATATTCGAAGGAAGGAGAAGAGTTTGATAGAGATGACTCAGTCGTGGCAGGATGAGGCCCTCCAACTTTCGCAAGCAGTAGATGAAAGGTTCAGGGAGCTATAATAGAGGGAAAAATAAGTGTTGCAGAAGACTATCAGACCAACCAAAAAGGAATTGCTGGAAGAAGTGCACAAAGAGGAAAAGAAGGTAGCAGAAATCATCGTATAGTACAATGCAGTATACAATGGCATCGCAACAAAGATAAAGAGCACCGCAACTGAATGACATGGGACAAGTCACATGTGAGTGTTGGGAGCCTATTGGGCGTAACCCAACTTGGTCCAAGTTTTGGTCAAAGACTCCACATTTTGAGGAACATAGTGCACGGAGTCTGCAAAGTTATATGTACCGCGCGGTGTTTAGGGGTTTCGGGGTGGGTCAAAGCCCCTCATTTTGTAACGGGTATCAGGTTTTAGTTAATTGTTTTGTTAAGTGCATGGTATGTGGACCATTTTTTTTTTTATCTATGTAATGTATTTAAAGACATGTGATGCTTGTCGAAGATAAGTGGTCCAATATATCATAGTTCACAAGCCATCGAGTCTGTAGTTTTGTCTCTTGGGGAAAGGCTCCGTAGCTAAGTGCACAGAGGCGTTGAAGAGTCTGTAGCTGAGTGCACAAACCACGTGTAGCTGGGTGTGCAGGTCAAGAAGATTTTATGTACTAAAAATATCTATCTTAATAAAGAAGAAAAGTTTTGGCAAAGTATTTATATTTGTATCTATATTTTTGCTCCATTTGTTTATGTGAAATAACTACAAGTACTTGGTATTTTGGCACACTGTTATTGTTCTATATTATGTTTATACTGAAATAAATGTGACGAAGTCTATAGTTAGAATACTCCTATAAGTTATGTTATGAATGTTAGTTAATTAAAATATAAAGAAGCAAAGTTAAGAGCCACACTGCATAGTCCCTCAAGGTTGCAGAAACTTGGTCCTATAATCTCCGATAGCCACCTCAAGGGAGACTTCGACCTACTTGCGGGTCATTGCTAAAAGGGCTGGTGTCTAAGGGTTTTGTTGGTGTGAAGTACAAGCCGAACCTGGGTCAAGCCCAATGATCCAACAAAACTCAACTACCCTATGGTCACTGTAGTAGAAGGTTTTGTGAAATTGAGCTCAGGTGGCCAAATTTTTTGCTATGGATGAATTGTTTGGGTGATCTTAAAAACCATTGGGCATGAAGTCCAGCTACTTAAACAATTGAGATCACAACTCTAATGAGTAGCTTGTACAAATCATGAAAAGTCACAAGTCCTTTGACTGTTTGGAAAATTAGAAGAAAGACAGACTGATGGAAACATATTTATAGAAGGTTGGAGCAACAAGTATTAGTGACTGATAGTTTAAGAGAGGAGCATCAATGAAATCCAATCTCATAAACTAACATTCTCAGGTATGGAAGAAGACACTTATATAATAGAGAAAATACTGGTAGGGAGAAGAAACACATGCATTTCCTACTAACTGCTCATAAAACACTGTGAATACATTCAAGATTTCTCAAATATATATGGATTACAAGTGTTTATTCAATAATTCCCAACCTCTATTTACATATTCATAAATTGTTTATATAATGCTCTATATAAAAATTTTACAAAATAATAGTCCTTACTTAATTACAGAAACAAAGATATTTTAAATATCTCTCAAGTTCATGTATGAAAAAGATAAACTCTAAACTATTATGAATGTCCTACAAAAACTATAGGAAACCATGCTTGCTTTCAGGCAAAAGAAATATCTAATCAACTAATTTCCTTTAAAGTAGAATATGTCCCCAACTATAGTTTAGCATCTATGCTATCAAATAGGTCCCTATACAACTACTCCTTCATTCTTATTCAATTATGTTAGAAAATATCTAAAATTTAAAACTGGAAATTGGTTTTCAAATACTAATCTTCTTTCTTGAAAACTGGAGTGGTTGTAGTTGTTTTTGCAACAATTTATGATTGTTCATATGATCCTTCCTTTGTTGCATTTCAATAGCTGCTGACCCATCTATCTTTAACCTTATCTATGTTCCTATCAGAGAAGTCTTTTCTTTATTGTTTCACTAATATTTCTCTACCCCTTGTGCTTTAGCCCTTTCCTATATTTATTTGCCTTATGACCAAGGGTTGTGACTATAAGCTTAGCCTTGAAGTGCCTACAAATTTTCATTCATTGTCGGGGAAATATTTCCTTTGTTAAATGTTTTAGGACTGAGTTCTTTTAAACTTTCAAAACCATAGGCCAACCCCCACATCAGAGCCCTTCTATCGATGATTTAACCTACTGCACAACACGTCAATTTTTCCGATTGCCAAATGTTGAACACCTTCCGTACTTAACTCTTGGTCCTTTGGTGCTCCTCATAACCATGGTCCAACCCCCATATCGGAGCCCCCTAATAGGAGGTTTTCAATCGACGATTTTAATTATATGCACAACATGCCCCAACCTTCGATCATTGATCTTTGATACATGACATCATCATTGCCATGTCACTGCCATGTGTCACCTTGTGAGTGGTGACATGTGTCACCCCTTTTCGGCCCCATATGAACCGTGAAAATGCCAAATCTTCCTACCATGTGTCCACGTACCACCACGTCATGACGATGTCATCCTCCACGTTTGCTTTATCGGATCGAATCATATTGTGCCACGTGTGTATATGGAGGAGAGAGAAAAAACCCGAACTACTCTATTTTGCAATGAAAATCCTTTATAAATTCTTTTCGGCATCTCCCAGAACTTTAACACTAGTGATGTATTTGTATCGTAATCCCGCATATCGTAAATTTTAACATGTTGTCACTTGGCCTCATTTTCAAATCATTGATCTCCAATTGTTGATAGGCTTTGTGTCATGATCCGCTGATCGTCAATATCACTGATATGCCCCCGATAATGTGATATGTGATGTGCCCTCGACCTCTGATCGCTGATTACTAATATTGGTGATCACTAATCATTGTTTTTCTCTAGCTCAAACTGCCACTGCTTTTCCAAACCTCCGATATGAAGGATCGAGGGTCAACACTTACACATTTTCCCTTTGTTTTCTGGTTTTGAAAGGGGAAACTCAAATTGTTATAACTTCTGATCCCAGGGTCCTTTTGGGGAGTTCTATTTACCATTGGAAAGCTACTTCAGAGCACTTTCCAATGGAAAGGGACCAAGGAAGCTCTGAGTCCTTTTAATGTTTTAAAAATGACCTCTAACGTCCCTGTCTATTAACTCATATTTTCAAAGAAAATGTTTGATAGGCCTGCTATTAAGTAAAGTTCCATGTTTATTACAAACTTAAACATTGACACTAAAACTGTTAGCATTTTCAAAAAGATTAAAAAATGCAAAAAGTTTATTGTGATAACAACTAGCTCCATGGGGATGTTTTCGATCAATGATGGCAACAAGAACTCCCCATAGATCAATTTCCTCATCCGTGGGCAAATTGCAACCTTTTAACCTTATTTTCAACCAATTAACTCCGTTATGCAACCATCTCAGAAAATAAAAGAATGAGATGGATCAATGACTTCAAAATTAGCCTCTTCAAGGGGGCAACCTCCTTTACATTACACAAATGAAAAATTATTGGATGATACAAATGATAAGACCTCCTTTCTATATACAAGAGTCTCAAGGGTCACAATATAATAAAAGCCGACATAACAATAATAATGTAAGGGAACAACAATAACAATACTGGGCTTCTATGGGGCAAAATAATAACAATATGGGGACAACATGGGCACAAAAATAACAATAAGGGGCTACAACGACAATAATAATAAGGGAATACACTAGTATTATAGGGACCTAACATGCCTCTCTCCTTCAAAAAAGTGTTTTCCTCAACATTTGAGTAGTTCTAGATGCTTTTGTATAAAATTCTCATCCTCCCATGTGGAATCTTGAGTGGGTAAGTTCTTCCACTTGATGAGATACTCTGAAATTGATCGATTTTGTAGTTGCCGATTTCTTGTTTCAGTGATTTCTTTAGGTTCCAATATGATTTTTCCTTCTTTTTCAAGTTCTTGAAATATTGTTTGAACTGGGAGCTTGTCACCTATAACCTTCTTTAAGCATGAAACATGGAAAGCTGGGTGCACTTGGGAAGATGCAGGAAGTTCCAATTTGTAAGCCATATTAAAAATATTTTGTAACACCTTGCACATACCCTAATACTTTGGTGATAATTTATTATCCTTCTTATCTTGCTTGAGGGACATTTGTTTGTATGGTTGTATACGTAGAAATACCCAATCACCTACATCAAAACTTCTTTCGCTGTGATGTTGATTTGCTTATTTTTTCATTCTATTTTGCGCCAAGGTTAGGTTATCCTTTAAGAGTTGGAGAACTTTTTGTTGATGCTTGATGTGATATTCCACTGCTTGAACCTTAGAATTTTCTCTTAAATATGATGTGAAAGATGATAGATGATAACCATAAAGTGCCATGAATGGGGTCATTTTTGCTGCAGTATGGAAGGAAGTGTTATACAACCATTCTGCCAGAGGAAACCATTTGACCCATTGTGTCTTTTTATTAGCTACAAAGAAACAAACATATCCTTCCAAACATTTTTTTTCTATCTCAGTTTGCCCATCAGATTGTGGATGATAAGCTGAGCTATGAGCTAACTGAGTGCCCATACAAGAAAATAATTTTTCCAAAAATCTCCAATGAAAATAGGATCTTTGTCGCTTAAAATAATCTTTAGGTTTCCATGTAGCTTTTGAATTATTTCCACAAATGCAGTAGAACTTGTACTGGCTTTAAATGGACAAGATATTGCACAAAAGTGTGCACACATGGTATGTCTATCAACTACCACCATGATGACACTCTTTTCTTCAGACTTGGGAAACCTGTGATAAAATCGATTGAAACATCCTCCCAACATTAACTTGGAATGGATAAAGAATGTAATAGACCCAGCGTCTAAATTGTCTCAACTTTATTGTGTTGGCAAACCAAACATTCTACCACAAACTTTTGAATATCACATTTAAGGCCATCCCAAAAAATTCCTTCTTAACCCTGTGGTAAGTTTTTACAACTCTTAAATGCCCTCCTAAGGGATAGGTGTGCAATTCCATAAGAATATTTTGTTTGAGTTGGGAATTATTACAAAAGTATAAGTGATATTTGTACCATAACAAATCATTTTTCCAGCTAAATGTATCAGATGTACTAGGATCTTGATGCAACTTTTGAATGAGTTCCCACACTTCTTCGTCATTCTTCCATTCATCCCTTGCTTCGTTTATCCAATCTGGTTGGATAATAGAAATGGCATAAAGCAATGCTTCCACATCCTCATCCTTTCTTGAGAGTACATCTGCAACATCATTATGCTTCACTTTTTTGTAGATGATTTCAAAGTCATAACCCAACATATTTGTGACCCATTTTTTCTGCTCTTCTGAAGATAATCTTCGTTATAAAAAGTATTTAAGACTATCATGATTCGTTTTTACCTTGAAGTGTCTTCCCATTAGGTAAGGTTGCCATTTCTTAAGTCCATGTAGTATTGCCAACATTTCCTTCTCATAAATAGCTTTGTGTAAATATTTTCCTTTGATTGGACGAATTTCAAAAGAAATTGGTCTTTCTTCTTGCATTAAAACAACACCAATTCCATTTCCCAAGGCATCACATTCCACAATAAAGGTTTTGTGAATTCTGGTGTAGATAAGACTGGTGCTTGGAACATTGCCTCTTTAAGATGTTCAAAGTCTTTTGTTGCTTCTGGAGTCCAAGAAAATGCATCTTTCTTTAGTAATGTTGTTAGAGGTGTTGCTATTCTCCCATAATTCTTAACAAACTTGTGGTAATACCTTGTCAATTTGATAAATCCTCGTAGATGCTTTATGGATGTGGGGATTTTCCATTCCTTAATGGCTTTAATTTTTCTAGGGTCTACCTTCACACCTTCATGAGATACAATATGACCCAAATATTCCACCTCTTATACTCCAAAGAAACATTTGGAGGTTTTTGCATATAATTCTTTCTCCTCTAATAGTTTGAGCACTCCATCAACATGTTGAACATGATCCTTCCAGGACTCGCTATAGATTAGTATATCATCCAAAGATACTAACACAAATTCTCTAAGGAAGGGTTTGAAAATAGAATTGATCAAACCTTGAAATGTAGAAGGTGCATTGGTAAGGCCAAAAGGCATGACCAAAAATTCATAATGACCCTCATGAGTTTTAAATGATGTTTTTAGAATGTCTTCAATCTTCATTTTGATTTGATGATATCCTGAACGAAAGTCAAACTTGGTGAAGTAAATTGCTGCATGCAATTAATCCAATAATTCATCAATAACAGGAATGGGAAATTTGTCTTTAATAGTGAGATTGTTGAGCTCCCTATAATCTAGAAACATGCGCCAAGATCCATCCTTATTATGCACTAATACTATTGGACCAGAGAAAGAACTTTGACTAGGTTGAATTATACCAACCTCTAGCATTTCTGCAACCATACATTCAATTTCACTCTTTTGGGCATAGGGATATCTGTAAGGCCTGATGTTTGGAGGAATACTTCCTGGAATCAAATGAATAACATGATCATGATCACGAATAGGTGGGAGGCCTTTGAGAGTCTCGAATGCCCTGGAATGATTGTCCAAGAGTTTTTGGAGATCTGGAGAGATACATGATTTCGATGTGGGAACCTCTAGCGAACATAACAATGAAATTACGCCACATTTTTATTTATTTAGACGCTTTGTCATGCCGTTAGAGATGATTAACTTTCCTTGTTTCCCTGTGATACCCCTTAATTCAACTTCCTTTCCTTCTAAAAAAAATTTCAAGAAAATTTCTTGAAAATTAAAAGCTATCGTACCCAAATATTGTATCCATTGGACTCCTAGTACAACAACAACACCACACATTGGAATGGAAATAATTGGACTATTCAACACATATTCTCCAATGGATAACTTGACATTATGGAACTTTCCGAAGGAATTTATGGTTCCTCCATTTGCAACCATCACTTGACAATCTGGTGCTGGATATAGGAAGCAATTCAATTCCTTCTATATCTTACAATGAATTAAACTACGGGTACTTCCAAATCAATCAACACTATTACCTTTTTATTCTTGATATGTCCTTCTATCTTGATAGTTTGAGGAGTGGTAATTCTGGCCAATCCATTACAAGCTATGGTTAGATTCATTTCTTCTTTCTATAGGGTTTGTTCCTGGTGTGTATCCTCTTCTTTTGATGTTTCTTTTTCATTTTCTTCTTCCTCTTCACAATCTATGTAAAATAATTTATTCTTAGCACACTTATGACCTTTAGTGTATTTGCTATCACAACTATAACAAAGCCCTTTTTCTGTTTTTTCTTCCAATAGTTGTGGTGTCAATATTATAGGTTGTGGAAGACTAGGGGCAACAACACTTCCATATTTATAGTTGTGATTGGTAGGCTTCCTTGTTTCCATAAATTTTCTTTCAATTTTTCTTGCCAACCTGAATGCCTTCTCCAATGAATTAGGTTCCCTAAGGCGAACCTCAATATTGGATGTTATCCTTTAAAGTCCCTATGAACACATCAATTCTATGCTCCTTTGGAATATATTTTACCCTTATATTCATTTTTTGGAAGTCCTCAATATGTTCCACCATTGAACCCTTTTGTTTGAGATTTATCAATTGGATAAAATGTGCTATCATTTATTCCATAAAAATTGCCCAAGTGATAATTTTTTTACGAGAGCAAAGCCATCGATACCATACAAACTTATTGGTCTCCAAATGTAAAGTCACGATGCGTACCTTTTGTGTGTTTTTCACATTATGGAGATCGAAATATTTCTCCATTTGTAGTATCCATGTTACAAGATAATTTCCATCAAAATTCCTCATATTGATCTTTGGAACGTGGTGGGTCTTCATTCCAATGTTAGAGTATATGAAATCATGACTAAAATTTCTTTTGTTCTCATCATGAGTTTCCTCTACTACCTTTTCACCATTAGGAAGCATTTCTTGTAGCAACTTTGCCAAAACTCCTTTCAAACATTCCATGTCTTTCTTCAAATATTCAAAGTTTACTTCTAAACCATCCATCTTAGCTTCCACACCATCTATCTTAGCTTTCACGCCATTCATATTAGCTTCCATTCCTTTCTTTAAACCATCCATCTTAGTTTCTATTACTTTTTTTGAGAGTGAAATTTGTTGCACTTGGTCTCGTAATTTTGATATATCATCTTGCATTTCTTCCTCTTCTTCATGAGTCATGTTAGAGCTTTCAGGTTTCTTACTAGGTGTTTCCATTTTATTTCTTCAAGGCATAAATTAATGATAAATATGCTTCACTGTGCCCTTTGAATCACTTCAAACAAAATTTTCAAACCAAACTTATGCAATTTTTTTAAAAATACTAGACACCTTTTTTCTCTTTGTAGGAGCTTGATATTGAATCTATTGTATATCTGTAATTTTGAATCTCCAAGGTCTGAAATTTCGTCCTGTGATAGCCCTCACATCCTCTTTCTAATTCCACAAGTCTGATCCCGATTGGATTCTCCAAGAAAGAGTTATGTCAAATCTCCCATGATAACCTGATTATGGACTGGTTCAATAGAGAGAACTTGTACGAAGCGCCACGTGTCAATGTTTTGACCTTCAGACCTGAAAATGATACAAAGAAAACTATAGACCATTCTCTTCTGTGACGATTTACTAAATTTCAATCCGATGCTCAGAGAAAAATTTATAATGATTTTTCGAAGGTGACCTGTTTGCAATCAAATTCGGGAGCCTACAAAAACCCTAATTTCCTCAGTTCATATCTCTGAAACTATAGCGAGACAAGATATGAAATATAGTCCCAAGGTTCATACCAATTTCGGCTCAAATGGGTTTTAATTTCATCTTTTGAAACTTTGTATTAAAATAGTTATAGCGAAAATTCCACGATGACTTGTTTGAAGTAGTGAAACCATAGAATCCAAAGCTATGATACTAATTTTTATGCAACTAGCTCACAAAATAGAAAAACGAGATGGATCAAAGACTTCAAAAGTAGCCTCTTCAAGGGGGAAACCTCCTTTACATTACACAAACGAACAATTATTGGATGGCACAAATGATAAGGCCTCCTTTCTATATATAGGAGTCTAAGGGCTCACAACATAATTAGAGCCAATGTAACAATAATAATGTAAGGGCACAACAATAACAATATTGGGCTTCTATGGGGCACAATAATAACAATATGGGCACACCATGGGCATAACAATAACAAGGGGCTACAATAAAAATAATAATAAGGGAATACACTAGTATTATGAGGACCTAACAAACTCTGCAGTTGAAAACCACACACTACAAACTGAAAATGGAAATTGAAAAACTCACTGCTGAAAAACCACACTTATTGCATGCCATTTCCTACTCTAACCTACTAAAAGTATCTGCCCAATCAGGTGAAATAAAAAACCCAATGCAACCATGCAAGTAAATGGTTACTTAACTGATTTATTCTCACATTTTCTTTAAGCAGAAAGAAAAAATAAGAAATGGAAACTCAAATTGGAATCTAAATCCAATCCATCTGTTCATGAATAAAACAAGCTCTACCATCACTGATGATTAGATCAGAATAGCCAGAGGGTCTTAGAAAATGTGAAAAGCTACCCCTTCTTGACAATCAACAAAAAGAAAAACATCCCTTCATTTTTTTATTGCTTTTCCTTGTCCTATTCCATCCAACTCAAGATCATTTTCAGAACGAAAGGAAACAATATGTTCATTTGTATTATCATGCACATCAGGGAAACGTTCTGTACTTTCTTGTGAAACTTCAAACACAACATCTACATTTTGTGAATGAAGACTATCTTTTTGGTTATCAAACAATTATAAATTTGTCTCATTAACCTCTTGTAACCTTGTTTGAGAATTTTCATTTTGAATTTCAAAAGAATGAAGAAAAACAACTTCCTACACATGATCTTGCAACTATGAATAACTACCACAATGAATTGGATTTTCAAGGATCTGATTTTCATAAGTTTCTTCATAAGACAAAAATTTAGTAGATGAATGATATGAAGGATATCTTGAATGGTTGTCTTCATCCCAGTCATGATCACATGAAAAATGACAAACCTGTTGCATATCTTTATCAAGTTCAATGGATGAAACATGCATGTCTACAAAAGGAGTCTAATCAGTTTCATTTTCAGTCAAGAGAGAGGATGTTGTTTGCTGAAAAGTATCCTGATTAACATGACAACTATCTTCCATAATTTCTTCATGATAAGAAGGAAATTCATAAAGGGCTTCTTTGATTTCATCCTCCATTAGATCCTCATCATCAATATCAATTCCCATGGTTGAAAAAACATTTTCAAGATTTCCACAAAAGGTTTTAACCAAGACTATAAAATGGTATCTTTCTTTATAGTTTACACAAAATTTTGAATATAAATATTCAAGGGAGTAAATGCTAGCAGGTGGTAAAATTCATACCAAGATCGTGCATTTCCCTCCAAAGTAGCCATGAAAATTTTCAGTAAACAATCCTCATGCAGATCAACCTTTAGCTTTTGTTCATGTATATGAAATTTAACCAGATGCAGAGCAACATCATTTCCTTCTTCATCTTTAAATCTTGGCAGATATGTCTGCCAATCTATGCAAGGAATACGATTTGGAAAGCTAGGAATATGAGCATGATTCATAGGAGCATACCTTGCAGATTGTGGATCCATCTCAAGGCAGAGGAGTTGACAAACAGTTCTTCTGATGCCTGAGTCATCATGAAATTTTTGATCTCTAGATTCAGTTGAGAATGGAGTTTCCAGGTGAATGATGCACAACCTTTTCATGTCTGTCCTGTTTTCACCATCAGAGAGTAGATCTAATATTTATCATTCTCCCAGGGATGATATCACCTTTGTTCCCTCGCAACAACACCAAAATGTTATCACTCAGAAATTTCCCTGGCTATAGGAGGAAATAACTAAGGTAGCCTCAAACCAATATTGTAGGTTGAATCTAGCCCTTCAACCCAGAGAGGGCTCTCTCCATAAAACTCAACTACCCTATGGTCACTGTAGTAGAAGGTTTTGTGAAATTAAGTTCAGGTGGCCATCTTTTCCACTATGGATGAATTGGTTGGGTGATATTCAAAACCATTGGGCATGGAGTCCAGCAACTTAAAAAATTGAGATCACATATCCAATTAGAAAGTTGTACAAAGCATGGAAAGTCACAAATCCTTTGACTGTTTGGAAAATTAGAAGAAAGAGAGACTGAAGGAGACAAATTTTATACAAGGCTATAGCAACAAATATTAATGACATAATTTAAGAGAGGAGCATCAATGGAATCCAATCTCATAAACTAACATTCTCAGGCATGGAAGAAGACAATTATATAACAAGCAAAATACTGACAGGGAGAAAAAACACATGAATTTTCTATTAACAACTCATAAAACACTATGAATACATTCAAGTTTTCTCAAATATATCTAGATTACAAGTGTTTATTCAATTATTCCCAACTTATGTTTACACATTCATAATTTGTTTATATAGTGCTCTATATAACAATTTTATGAAGTAATAGTCCTTACATAATTACAGAAACAAAGATATTTTAAATATACCTCAAGTTCATGTATGCAAAAGATAAACTCTAAAATATTCTGAATTTCCTAGAAAAACTATAGGAAAACATGCTTGCTTTCAGGCAAAAGTAATATCTAATCAACTACTTTCCTTTAAAGTAGAATAGGTCCCCAACTGTAGTTTAGCAGGTCTGCTATCAAACAGACCCCTCTGCAACTGCTCCTTTGTTCTTATTCAATTATGTTAGAAAATATCCAGCATTTAAAACTAGAAATCAATTTTCAAACACTGGTCTTCTTGCTTGAAAAGTAGAGTGGTTGTAGTTGTTTTCACAACAATTTATGACTATTCATACTATCCTTCCTCTGATGCGTTTCAATAGCTTCCGACCCATATATCTTTAACCTTATGTATGTTCCTATCATATAAGTCTTCGGTTTATTGTTTCACTAATATTTCGCGGCCCCTTGTTCTTTAGCCCTTTCTTGTATTTTTTTGCCTTATGACCAAGGGTTGTGACCATAATCTCATCGTTGAAGTGCCTAAAGTTTTTCTTTCAGTGTTGGGGAGATATTTACTTTGTTAAATGTTTTAGGCATGAGTTATTTTAAACTTTAAAAAAAGTGGGCCAGCCCCCACATCAGAGCCCTTCTATCAGCGATTTCCAATCGACGATTTAAATTGGTGCATAACACTTCAACTTTGTCGATTGTCGAACGCCGAGCACCATTTGTACTTAACTCTTGGTCCTTTGGCGCTCCTCTTTATCATGGGCCAACCCCCTTATTGGAACCCCCCAATCACAGGTTTCCAATCAACGATTTTACTTATATGCACAACACGCCCAAACCTTTGATCGTCGATATCCGATACATGACATTGTCACTGCCACGTCTCTGCCAAGTGTCACATTGTGAGTGGTGACACGTGTAACCATTTTGTGGCTCCATATGAACCCTGAAAATGCCAAAGCTTACTTCCATGTGTCCACCATACCACCATGTCATCATGACGTCAACCTCCACGTGGCCTTTATCAGATCTAATCATATTACATCTGTTGGATAGTTGGCATTGTTTGGATGGCTAGTGGCTAGTGGCAAGTGTGTTGAAATTGATGTCAACAGTCATGCTTGGGAGATGTGGTGGGTAGTTGGAATTTCCTAACTATTATCAGGAATGTTGGCATTGATGTCAACCAACCAAGATTGGATGCTTGTTGCAGTAGATGTTGGTAGTGATGGCTCAAGAGGAATCTCAAGGTAGTTGTGGGCTTCATGTAGAAAATCATCATAGTAGCAAGCTTATTGGAGAAGAAATAAAATGATGATTACAATGATGGACCAGATAGAAGTCCATGGTAGCTACACGATTCTTGTAGAGAATAATCACAGTAGCAAGCTTACTGGAGAAGCCATAAAATGATGAACTACAGTGATGGCTCGACAGGAATCCCATGGTTTTCCATGGATTAGAAGGATTCCTATGATAACTGCAAGCCTTAAGTAGAGAATCATCATAGTAGCAGGCTTAGTGGAAAATCCATAAAATGATCAACTATTGTGCTGGTTAGGATGGAATCTCAAGGTGCAGTAGGCTTCATGCAAAGGATCAACATGGTGGGTGCGATTTCAGATGTCTGAAGAGTCAAGGAGTAGAAGAGTGGAAAAGTGTTTGGAGCCCTATCTGAGGTAGAAAATTGGCTCAAAGACTAACTAGACACGCTCAATTGGATAATGCACAGAATAATATTTCCAATGGTATGTGGAAGTCCCATAATGGACTTCTGGATCAAAAGTTAGAGCCAGTTGAAGTTTTGCCTCTCCAAACCAAAAAACAAAGGAAAAAGTTGTGAAATTCTAAGTTTGAGTTGGTGTCCTTTTGGCACATGTCCAATTGGCGATCGGAGGTCCTGACATATCACATATGGGCAATCATAGGTTCTAAGGTGCAGCGCACAATGAATGCAATTAAAAAATTAGCAATTAGTGATATAAAAAATCAAAGGTATGCAATTAGGCATATCGACACATCGACGATTGGAGGTCGGGCAGACTCGTATATTAGTAATCGCATATCAGAAGTTCGGAGATCAAAAATTTCTAAGTGCAACCCTCTGAAATGTTGCAACTAGGTTAAAACGTAAATTATGATGAAATCTGTCGGGAAGGCCAAAAGAAAATTAACAAAAGATTTCAATGTAAAACCAAGGTTGGCAAGCCCCTTTTTCTCTCTCCTCAAGGAAGACACATGGTGGTATACAATTAGTCCCGATGAGGAAACATCGAGAGCATCTGGTGGGCTATCATGAGGAGACATGGCAACCTATGATTGGTTCCAATAAGGCCAAGTGGCTACTGATGTTAGCATGACGTGGCAGGACACATGGACATGTGGCAGGTGTTTTCACTCGTTTTAGATGGCCTAATGGGCCATATTCAAGTGACACAGGTCACCACTCATAAGATGCCATGTGGCAGTGATGATGTCACATTGGTGATCAACGATCATAGGATTGCAAGGGTTGGCACATTGGCCACCTTGGGAAATTATTTACTAGAGGGCTCCAATATGAGGACTAGCACACAGTGATGAAGAGGTCAAAGAATAAGGCGAGGGCTAGACAAAGGAGCTAATTGGCGATCGACGATCAAAGGATTGTGATGGACGACACATGGTCAAAATGTTGAAATCCTTGATAAGGGGCCTCTGATGCTGCTGGTGCTTGGTCGTAAGAAGTTGAAGAACCAAGGGCCCATAACTATTTACAAAGCGAAAATAGCCCCCGAAAAATGTCTAAAGGCTTAAGCAACTTAATGATAAGCGGTAAGGGCTAAGAAGAAGGAGCCAAAAGCCTGAGGAGTATCGAAAGTCAGTGATTGGAGGATTTAGCATGTCACCACTTTATAAGAGTTGGAAATTGAAAAAAAGGCTGATGGAAGGGGCTCCGATATGTGATTAGTGCTTGGTTGAAGAAGTTATAAAATCAAGAGCTCTAAGCTTCTAATAAAGGAAAAGAACCTCGACACAATGTTGAAATACTTACCGCCGCAAGGCTAAGCCTTAGGTCACAACAGCCGGTCCTATGGTTGAGATACACCAAGGAGCTAATCGAAAGGGGCTTGAATATCAAAGATCGGAAATTGACAATAACATTGCATCACTTAAAGATGTGATGTGGAAGCTCCGATATAGAATTGTGGTGTGAATTCTTCGATAGCATAGTACATGACTTTGAAGGTTGGATGGGTCGACAATTGAAGAGTAAATGCAGAGGTAGTGGAGTTGGTTGGTGGAGATATCAAGTGCACGAATTGTAAGAATAAAAGCAAAACAAAAAAGCCATGTTGAAGTACTGTAAGCCATGAAGAGGCATGGAGAGTCTCAGTGGAGTGTGTAGGTGGACTAAGATTAATTTCTCAGCATGGAGAGCCTTAGTGATGTGACATCTCCAAATAGAGAGGACTATTACTTGGTTGAGTATGCAGGTGAACTAACCAGTGGCAGACGTAACAACAACATGGAGAGGTCATGCCTAAGTATAGTGCATAGTGTTGAATGAGTACTGTGTGGCAACATCGATATTGTAAAAAAAAAAGGAACAATGCCCAAGAGCTTGGATAAGTAGGTGGGGGAAGGAAACAAAGTTCTCAGTGAGAGCTAAGAAGAAAATGATCTGAGTGTGTGCACTAATGTAAGGATGTCGAAGAGCCTGTTCTGCATAGTGAGGCTATGAGTGCCTAAGCAGAAAATTATTGATTCTGAGAGCAGCACTATGTGAGATAGGGCTATGAGTTGCCTATGTGATCTGTGTGTGAAAGGCTGATGTTTCATAAGCGCTATGTGTAAAAGGCTATAGATTCTTGTGCGTTGTGAGAAAAGGCAGAAGTTGCTTGTGCTGTGAGAAAGGCCAAGTGTGGTTGTGGAAGAGACAAAGGCTGAGAGTGAATGATGATGAAGAGAAAAGAACAAAGATGCATGGATGATGATGAATGGTTGTTTTTGAGAAGATGAGAGGAGTGCTGCAGAGTGCTATAATAGTGAGCAGTGTCAGAAAAGAAGACAAATATGTTATCAGGTAGAGTGGTTTCCCAACCACAAAGAACATTCAATTATTATTTGAATGTAGGTTAGTGCTTGCATACAGGAAGCTGGTACTTCCATTCTCTAGTTGGTGCTTGAGAAGGCTTGGGGGTCGATGCCTCCTGCAAGTTGGTGCTTTCTTAAATCCAAGGAGCTGAAATTTGGTGCTTGTAACAAATCCATGAGGTCGATGCCTCACATGGTGCTTCTGATAAGCTGAATAGGTGTCTACAAATAAAGGGAGTTGGTGCTTCTTGCTGGTTGGTGCTAGCAAACAATCAAAGGGAGTTAGTGCTTCCTATGAGTGGGTGCTCACAAAACATATTTATGTAATAGAGTAGGTTATCCTATTTACATCAATAACAACAACAAGCATTGTGGTTTATTCCCGAAAGGGTTTCCATCTGAAAAACTTGTGTCTAATATGTATGATTCTTATGGTTTGTTTGCTTGTGTGTTGATTTTATGTTGCTTCCACATTATAGATTGTTGTTGGTTATATGAATGGGTGCCAAGTGAAATAAGAAAAGAAAATTGGCATAAATAAGTAAAAATTAGCCTTAATACTGATTCACCTCCCTCTTAGTATTAAAACTGTTTCCAACAATGCCACGTGTGCAGATGGAGGAGAGATAAAAGGCTCGAATTGCTTTGTTTTGCAATGAAAATCCTTTGTAAATTATTTTCGACATCTCTCTGAACTTTAACACTAGTAGCTTATTTGTATCACAATCCCACATATCGCAAATTTTAACAAATTGTCACTTGGCCTCATTTGCAAATCACCAATTGTTGATTGTCGATAGGTTATGTTTCATGATTCGTCGATCATCAATATCATTGATATGCCCCGATAATGTGATATGTGATGCGCCTTGGACCTTTGATCGCCAATTACCAATATCAACGACTACTAATCGTTGTTTTTCTTTGACTTACACCGCTGCTTCTTTTTGACACCTCCGATATGTGGGATCTGGGATTAACACTTAGGCATTTTCCCTCTATTTTGTGGTTTTGAAAGGGAAACTTTAAACTGCTATAACTTCTGATTCTGGGGTCATTTTGGGGAGTTTTATATACTATTGGAAACTTTCTTCAAAGAAATTTCCAATGGAAAGGGTCCGATGAAGCTCTGAGTCATTCTGATGTTTGAAAAATGACCTCAAACTTCCCTATCTATTTACTCGTATTTTCAAAGAAAATGTTTGATAGGATTGCTATTAAGAAAAGTTCCTTGTTTGTTACAAACCTAAATACGAACGCTAAAACTGTCATCATTTTCAAAAATATTAAAAAATTCGAAAAGCTTATTGTGACAATAGATCCATCGGAAAATCAACGACTTTCCTGAAACCATACCAAATATTACACGTCACATTGCTAAGGATAAAATCCTAAAAAAAAATCATCCAATCAAACATGCAAATAATCACATTTAAAATGCTACACAACATCCTCCACAAAGATTTAAAAAAAAATAAAAAATGACTAATGTTGTTGAAAAACCAAATCTTTTCTCTTTTCAAAACACCATTTCAACCAACAACCCTTAAAAACAACATAAAAAAAACAAATAAAAAATGCAAAACAATTTCTCCATAATGCCCAAAATGCTGGACGTTGGGGTTGGACTCCCCTCCAACTCACTTCTATACAACACCATTATGACCTCCAACTTCCCAATCATCACGAGCTTCGCAACCGATATCAATTTTTTTTTCCAGTTTCCATGCCATCAATTGGTTTTTGTTACTTCCATCTTCTCAAACATGAAACTACCATATTAGAAAATCTAAAAATACACAACTCAAACATTTGTTAAAAACATAATTTTTGTCAAAATAACATCATATAAAAAAAGTATCAATTCTTCATCTTCTTTTCCAATTTTCGTGCAGCCAACTAACTTTTGGTACTTGCCTCTTCTCAAACATTGAAACTACCATATTAAAAAACATAAAAAATATACTACAAAAAAATTTCTTAGAAAAACACAATTTTCTTCAAAATAACCTCATATGAAAAAGCATCCATGTTGTGGGGGAAAGTATCCAACTCGGAATGACCCTAACCCACTCTAAGGGTGACAGTTCCTTAGCAACAATTGAAAGCAAAGCTATCTAAAGTTTCTTCTTTATGACATGCAAGAGATAGAAGGAAGAGATCCACTTACCGATGTCTTGCGCAAATGGTCGATCCAATCTTCTCTATTCGCCGCTTGCTCCCAGCTCCAAGTCTTTTCATGGGCCCAGCTACACGAGATCCTGCAAACAAGACAAAGAAGGGAAACTACAAGAGGCATGCATTCATAACTGATTCAAGGATTAGCATAAATCAAATACGCAAGTAAGACAATACATCTTTGAAACACATGCGAATAGAAGAACCTCAAATGCTTTATTAATATATGGAAGTAAGGTTCAGGTGGTGATACAACCATGAGAGGTCCAATCCAGCATCACCTTCCCGACGGAGAGAAATCTCTTCTTCACCTCCCTCAAGCAATCACCCAATACTCACAACTGTAAACCAACAGCAATTCTTTGCACTAAACTCCGGCCTCCAGATCCCATGGGATGAGATCCTTATATAGAGTTTTGGAGTGAAGATAAGTCAGCTTGATGTGTGACTTGTTGTCCTCTTCAACTCCAGTTGTTCTTCAGTTCTTCACTCGGAGTTTCTGTCTTCCACTTGGAGTTTTAGAAGCTCTTAACTCACCATTAGGCGAATCTTATCATCAAGTGTCTTTTTAGAAGCTTCCTGGGCACTGGCACTTTGAGAAAAAGATTCCTCCACATGTCCAAGTACGCCCAACGCAGGTAGCCTTTGTTCTACTTGCTATGCAACGCAGGTAGCCTTTGTTGTACCTGCTATGCAGCGCAGATGCCTAGTGGAGCAGCTGCAATGATCCAAAACTGACCTGTTTTTGAGTGTTTTTCAGTGGAGAACTGATTTGCAGTGCTGTGGTTTGCTGACCTTGTTCCTCTAAGGGTAAGAACAACTTGTTTAGGGACTTTGGATCCCTCAGATTATTGACATTTCATGCTCTATGCTGTAAGGCACAAAAATGTCTATAACAGTTGCCCCCTAAAGTATGAGGTCGTTTATCGGGTGAAATGCTTTATTAGGAGGATCCGAAGTTCATTCAATCGCCGGGAGGTGACCTGTAACAAAATACAATACAATACATTATCTTTTCATACTTTCTTTTCATGATCTAGCTGAGGCGGGCATTTCCCATGCTCAGCTTTATAAATACATTTGCTGTACATAAACAGACGATCGTCTGATAATAGACGGATAATTCTCTGCTTTTAATTATCATCCTTTTAGTAGGATGATCATCTGCTGCACATGTCTATGTCTTTATCTCCTGAATATATATCGCAGCCCGGATGGATGAAACTAGATCCGGGGTCTTCAAACTTGTCCGATCTTCACATTAGTACAAGTCGATCCCTGTGAGAATTTCTTGAAGTCGAACATGGAAAGACATCGCTTGATTACCAGTCAATAATGTAAACTGTTAACAAGCACGAGAGGAATCACCGATAATGATGATGACCCTCAAGGTACTGCAGCACAATTCACGTGGTGTGAATATAGGATCTGACGTCAAACACCACGCAAAGTCTCCTGGTCAAAAGTCATTAATGTATACCTATCGCCGGGAGTGAGAAACTTGCCATTGAGGCATGCAAGCTTCAAAGTACTGAGGGGGTGTTCCTAGATCAACTTCTTGGATAATGAGCTGATGTCGACAAGAAGTGATCCGTCAAAGGAGGGCCCTAATGAATCCCACATCAGTGACACGGAACGGAGCTAGTGATGATTGGTGAAAACAATTTGTGAAATATGATTCAGGGTGGCGGTCATGGAAGGATGAAAGATGATGTATGGTAGTGGATGGGACCCGGTTGACACATTCTGAATGACATCTCTTGAACATATAACGACACTGATGTGATGGATTGGTAGCATTACCCCATGTATGGATGGTATGGCGAGACCATGGTGAAGGGACCGGTGAATGATAATAACCCAACCCGATATTTACGGAGGCAAAAGTGTCATGTTCAAGAGAGACTTGCTAACATTAAGCTTTGAGGTTCTTCCCAATTTTTCCCCAGTCATTTCTGACCAGTACCTCTTTATTTTTTGACAAGCTTGAGGAGGATAACATATGCTTGATCTATAACCTGCCCTTCGGGCAAGCCCATCGCTATGTTTTTAATGAGCCTAGCGATAGGGAAACTCGTTCTTGTCTAAGGACAAGTTTGTCGCTATCTAGTATTTTTAACGAGCCCAGCGACAAAGACAACTCGGTCCTTTTCATTTTTAGAGAGTCTGAAAAGTGTACATAAAGTAGACTCCAAGGGGTCCTTTTTCGTCATCTAATCCCTTAAGTCCGAAAAAGTATAAAACAATACAAAAGGGATGAATGTTCGATATCTTTATCGAGCCGAACTAGACAAGCGCTCGATCTTTTTGTGCAATAATCCCTCGGGTCCAAAAAGATTAAAATCTAGAGGAGGGATAGCTCTTTCGGTCCTTTTAACGAGCTGGAAGGCCAAAACTCGGCAAACTTTTCATATTTTACGAGTCAGTGAAAAGATCTCAAAGAAGACTCGTCTTTTGAGGAACGAGTGATAAACAGGGATAGCAGCAGATTCCAGGTATAGGTTGGAATTTTCCAATCACGGCAGTATTACAAGGATGGCTAGGTGGAATCACTCTTCGCAGCTGTTCCTCAAAATAGGTAAACAATCAAGTGGATGTGAATGATCGGCCAAATGAAAAGTGGAGGTGACGGTGCACAAACACGACCAAGGCTTTTATGGCTGATGAATTTACGGTCTCAGATGTTTATTTACCGGTACTGGGTTCATTTTTTAAAGAGCTTGAATGCACCAAAACACTGCTCAATCTTATGTTTATTTTTTAACGAGCATGAACTATGCGCTAAAACTGCTCGGTTCTTGCGTTTATTTTTTAACGAGCATGAACTTTGCCAAAACTGCTCGTTTGATAAGATCAAATTCATATTTTACCATGACTGGCTTTTTCTTTTTCAGAGATAGTACTGTATCATCAATTGTTGCAACAAACTTTGTTAGAAACGGATAACATGAAGTAAAAATACTAATATTTCACTTTGAACTACGTAAAAAGCAATTAAAAGATGTTTTTACCCCTCATTTTACCATTTCATGTGCATTTGGTTTGTTGGAGCTTTGGAGGTGCCTCTTCCTCTTGATTTTTCACCAGCTGATTTCGGGAGATTCTGTGGATGATTTTCAGCGCCGTTTTCACCAGGTAGGAGCTAAACCTTAGCTCTATCTTTTCATGGTCTTATTTCTCAGTTTCATGCTTGTTTTCCTGCCCCCATGAGCCCCTGGGGTTTCTCTAGGGCGCTCTGCCATCAGCGCAGGTGCCCTATATCGAAACCTGCGTTGGGGCCTTCATTTTCAAAGGCAGTTTGTTCCCCAACGCAGGTAGACCCTTCTCTACCTGCGTTGGGCGCAGAAAACTTCTTGGTTGCACAATTTTTCATGAGATTTTTGCCATTTTCTTCACTGAGTCAGGGATCTTACTCCTCCTCTTGTTTGTTTTGCAGAGTTTATTGGAGCAGAATGACTCTTACGTGGCGAGAACGAGAGCATGAAGAGGAGGACATGATTGCCCTCCATGATCCTGTTACTGTGAGCGTGTTGCGGAACTGTGGCTTGCTAAAATTCTTCCGCATATCTAGCATGAGGGCACAGATACGTTTACTGCAGTACCTGCTTGATGCTTGGGATCCTGTTAACCAAGTGTTCCAGATTAGGGGCAAGTCCATCCCTTTGACCATAGTGGACATCTACTTCTTGACTGGTTTTTCAAGGCGGGGTGCCCCCGTTTCCTTGTCCGGTTCGGCCCGAGGGAGTGATTCCGTGAAAGATTATATCCGTCAGTATTGCAGGGAGGGATCTCATTCGAGCAGAGACGGCAAGATTTCTATCTGTGATGTCACTGACAGGTCTCTCAGGTCTATTCTGTACAGGATTTGTAGGATGGCCGGTAGTGCATCCCCTCATGTTGCCAACAGGTCATATGTGCAGCACGCCCTGGAGTGTCTTCAGCCGAAAGTTTTTAACTGGTGTGATGCAGTATTAGTTCAGATGAAAAACTAGTTGACCAAAGTAAAGGACGGGAAACTGAAGAATTTTGGCTTCGGTTCAGTTTTGACTGCCTTTGCTTTGGAGAAGATACCCCTGATGCAACCTCAGTACATTATTCTCGACTTGCCATCTCCTACTGAGCCACGCATGCAGAGGGGGGTTGACCACATGGCTAGGCATGCGGGTCAATCTAAGATTACTTTTATTGATGCCTTCTTTAGGTGGTTTGAGCGGCAGGATATGGCTTTTTTCGAGTATCCATATATTGGCATGGACTTCCGAGGTGATCCGGATTTGGTACTACCGGATGGCGAGCTGTGGGGTGATCTTGGTAAATATTTTGACCTTACCACTGTTTACTGTTTTTTATTTATAATGTCCTTGTGCTTTACTCTATCAAGACTCTAATCAAACTCATGTGTGCATGCAGATGTTGGCCCTGTCCGTCCAGCAGTTCGTCCGAGAGCTCCGGTCGCTGCCCCCGTAGGGGAGGCTCCTGGGAGAGCTATTCTCCGTGACCTTGACTTGGCCGAGACTCTTACAGCTGTGCAGGAACATGTCGAGGGTCTTACCCTTGGGATTCCGGATGTACGGATCGACGAGTTGCCTCTACGATTGCAGCGACATACTGTTGGTGTTCCCAGACGATGGTCTCGTCTTCTGCGCATGATTGCACAGGCCGTGGCATGTTATCATGAGCATCACTAGGCTAGGGTGCCCCCCAGCCATTTTTGAGTTTTGGGGTCATATGACCGATTTTGTCTTGGTTACAGAACATTACATGTAAACCGTAAACAGTTATGTATATTTTTGATTTTCGGAGTTTATTCCAGTTTTTATGTGATCCATGTGTGAAACATCGATGATGCTTCTCTTTTTATCAATTTTGCAGATGTCTATCTAACACATAGTTTGCTAATGAGTCGGTTAATGTGTTTAAGTTTCTGGAAATGTGTTGATATTGGATAAAATCAAACTGTCTTTCCAAGATTTTAACTCTTAGGAACTTGCGATAAATAGCTGGATTTCGGACAGAGTAGGTACCATTGAGCTGTAGTACCACGAGCTGTGAGTCTAGCCTGACGACTAGCCGGCGTATGCCATGGGTGATGGCATCAGAGAGGAGCTCTATCAACGCGCTATACTCAGTGATATTATTTGTTGATTGACCAATACATACCCCCCTGAAACTCACTAACTCGCCGCTTGGGTTAAAAATGGCCCATGCTGCAGAGGATAGGTTCCTCAAACTACGACTCGCTCCGTCAGCATATCCAACCCACGGTTCCAATGGATTTGACATCTGCAATAAGTGTAAAAAGCGGATTACTTAAACCGGAACAAACGCTTTAGCGAAAACAAAAATGTAACAAAAGCATACAGGTTACTATTTAGGCATACTAACGCTTAAGGTACAACCCGTTGCGGGGTTGCGCCAGTGGGATTCCGTCAGAATATACTAACTCGTAGGCACCTTTTGCTAACACACTTTTAACAATATAAGGGCCCATCCATAAGGATTTGAATTTCCCAGCTCCCAATTTATCGGATTCTTGGTCATAAAGCAAGACCAAATCACCTTCCGAGAAGACACGAGGTTTGACATTTTTGTCGAATTGCGCTTTGACTCGTTTTTTATGGGCTTCGTTGGCCAAGGCGGCATCACGACGAGTTTCATCCAACTGGATTAACTCTAAGAAACGAGCTTCTTCTTCTGAGGTTCCGGGGAGGAGATCAATTGCGAGTTTAAGGGACGAAATTTCGCACTGGATTGGTAAGATCGCTTCCAGGCCATACACCAGTTGAAACGGTGTGAACCCAGTGGCATTCCTTACCGATGTTCGGTAGGCCCACAAAGCCGAGTATAGGATCAAATGCCATCTTCTTTTGTGAACCCCCACCATCCTTTGCAGCATGCGCTTCAGGATTTTGTTGATCGCCTCAACTTGTCCGTTAGCTTGCGGATAGTACGGAGTAGAGCTGTCGTGAGAGAATCCTAGTTTGGCAGTTAATTCAACCATCATGTGATTGCGAAAATGCGATCCATGATCTGTTACTATGGCCTGTGGCACGCCGAATCTGGCGACTACATAATTAAAAAAGAATAGGGCTGCTGTTTCACCAGTGTTATCCAATGTAGGCATCACCTCGGCCCATTTGGTAAAATAGTCAACTGCGACTATAATATACCCATGCCCCCCGGTCGAGGTGGGGTTACATTGCATGAAATCGATGCCCCACTTGGCAAAAGGCCCCAAAACTATTATTGGCTGTAAAGGAGCGGGGGGTCTTCTGGTTTTGCTATCAAAAATCTGACATGCATGGCAACTTCTAACCGCAGTTATGCAATCTTTGAACATGGTTGGCCATAAGTATCCTGCTCGTAAGATTCTTTGTGTTGTAGCATATCCAGATTGATGCCCCCCACAGGTGCATGAATGACATTCATTCAGGGCTTTTTCGGCTTCCTCATGGGTTAGACACCTTCTCAGGACCGTATCGACACCACGACGGTAAAGTGTATCACCGACGATCATGTAGTCTTTTGCTTGGTATCGAATGCGTTTTCGTTCTGAGTGAGAGGTGTCTGGCCGAAACTTTTGGGTTTGGAGATAAACTATTATATCTCCATACCACTCATCACTTGCTGATATCAGAAACAAACTTTCGTCCACGATCGATTCTTTGGACGTTTCATCGTTGTACGATGACGAGAGATCGCATAATAATTCTGCGAAAACTAAAGCTTTCTTTGATTTGGATTTCACAAATTCCAGATCAAACTCTTGAAGGATAGCTATCCACTTTGAATATTTGCCCCCAAGCAACTGTCGCGACAGTATATAAGTCATGGGGTTGCAATCTGACAATACGGTGGTCTTCCTAAAGAGGACATAGTGCCGAAATCTTTGTATCGCTTGAACAACCGCCAATGCTAGCTTTTCAACATGAGAATATCTACTTTCTGTATCATTTAAGTTTTTACTTAAATAATATATAGGGTGTTCAATTCCATCGACTTCTTGAACCAAAACCATTGCAATGGTCGTATCTGCTACAGCCAGATACAGGTTAAAATCCCTTAGATAGTCTGGGGCGTACATTAATGATGCTTTGACTAGCGCTTCTTTCAAAGCATCAAAGGAAGCTTGTGCAACCTGGTCCCAGACGAAGGGTACATCCTTTTTCAGGAGACGGGTATAACCTTTAGCAAGTTCTGCGTAATTTGGAATGAACCTCCTCAGAAAGTTTGCTTTCCCTTGGAGTTTATGAATCTGAAGCAAGTTCGAAGGTGGAGGCAAATTAATGATTGCCTGCACCTTGCAAGGGTCGAGACGAATCCCATCCTTGGAGACTATAAAGCCAAGTAAACGACCAGAACCGATGCAAAACACACATTTGTGTGGATTGAGTCTTATCTTGTAGTGTCGGCAACGTAGAAATATTTCTCTTAAATGATGCGGATGATCAGTCCGCTTTTGCGAATGAGCCGGAAGATCGTCGAGATAAGATTGAACGATGTTCTTGATGTCATGGAAAGCATAATTCATTGCTCTCTGAAATGTCACCCCTGCGTTCTTTAAACCAAAGGGTAATTTTCGATAAGCGAATGTGCCCCACGGACAAATAAATGCAGTCTTTGACTGGTCCTGTGGGCAGATATTAATTTGATTATACCCAGAAAATCCGTCCATAAATGAAAAGATTTCACATCCGGCGCATTCATCAATTATCTGGTCGATGAAGGGTGTAGGGTAGTTGTCCTTTGGACAAGCTTGATTTACATCCCTATAATCGACGTGCACTCGTATTGTTCCTTGTTTCTTCATAACAGGGACAATATTCTATACCCAATCGGTTAGAGGAACCGGGTAGATGAAACCAGCATGGAGGAGCTTTTCAACTTCCGCCTTGATGGCAGCGGCTTTCTTGGGGTGCACCTGCCGAAGTCGTTGTCTTACTGGTTTGACATCAGGATACATCTTAATTTCATGTTCAACTATACTCGAGTCGATGCCTGGCATTTCATCATATGACCAAGCAAAGACATCTCTAAATTCGCGGAAAAGAGCTTTATATATTTCTTGTTCTGAAGGGGAACAACCTTTGCCGACATAAATATTCTCTACAATGTTTGTTTTGGTCGAGATATTTATGGCTATAGTCTCTTCTATATTGGATAGGTTTCTCTCGGAATCCACCGTATTTACAGTATTTGTTAGGAATTCAAATACTGAAGGGTGATATAGGTCGCCTTGAGTATCTTCCTGAGGAAGGGAACGATGGTGGTTATCATCCCATGGTGCCCCCTCAATCAACATTGATTGCAGGATTCCTTCGTCGCTTGCATGCACTCGTGACCAAGGATCCAAAGGGGTACCACATTCTCCTGACCTATCTACCCAAACGCTTGACGAGCATTGATTTGGGCTCGCCTCCCATGCCTGAAACATTGATTGCTACAATATTTCGATTGGGCTTGGGTGCAAGACCATTGCCCGATCCATGACGACTTTGTCTTTTGCGACCTTCGTGGAAGATATCATATTGCAGGTAGCCACCAATGGTACGTTTCCTATGTACGTATGATTTGGTAGCGAGAAAGTCCCCATCATCGTGGGGTCTTTCAACAGGCCTACTCTTATATCTTGAATTGAATGGTTGCTTTCATGGATCATGGGAATGCTTCCCGTAACTTGTGAACCATTAAGGAGGAAGTTCTGTTGGTCGACGACCGTAATCCCTCCTTCAAACAGGAATGCGATCTTCCTAAAATAAGTCGACACGACAGCTGCCATGGCATAAATCCATGGTCTTCCCAGTAGGATGTTGTAATCCAGATTTCCATCTATGACTTCAACATCAATCTCAACTGTTTTTCCACCTAGTTCAACTTTCAAGTTACTTAGGATACCGTAAGGGGTATATGTCCTACCGTCGAAAGCCTTTAGTGTTGTCAAAGATCTCGACAAGGTTGGTGACCCTAGCGTTTTCCAGCAGCTCATCGACATAATACATGTCGATGCTCCCTCGTCAATAATTGATCTGTGAACAGTTTTGTTGAGGGCCTTCACTTGAATCAGGAAAGCTAGCTGAGCTGGTAACTGAGGGTCATACCCTTTGTGATCAAAGGACACAAGATTGTAATCCTTAGGATCAACCCCCCCTATTGCCGATAACAATGCCTGCCTTTGGGATGGACAATTTTGTAGTACTTCTACAGTCGACATAGCGGATGGCGATTGAGCCAAATCTTCCACTATGTTATAATGCTGTGCCGCTCTGGCACGAGGATTAAAAGTCGACTTTTGTACCACACCCTTAGGTGGTTTTATCGTTAATTCCGGCATTATGGGTGGGACAACTTCTGACGAAGTTGTTGTCGAACTACTAGGTTGATCTTTACCTTTTTCGTTTGACAGTTGCGGATTCCCGTAATCTTTGTTCCTTGTCAAAATCAAAGCATCATTTTGGTGCTTAGAGATCGACAACATCAGTACTTGCGACGGGGAAGCTTTTCCACTATCAACCATATTTTGACCTGGGTTGGGAAACGGGTCAGTCAACACAGCTGGGTTCTTTGGACTTTTAAAGAATCTCTTGAGCTCAGCCTTGTACGGAAAATCTCGTGTCCAATGGTCCTTGTCACATATAGAACATGGACCAGGTGACTTCTCTTTCTGTTTCCCTTTCCTAGGAGAGCTTGAAGAAGCCTTCTCAGGTGACGGATCATCCTGTTGCTTCTTCTTCCCTTTGTTTTGCTTCTTCTTGCTTCCTGGTTGATTGGTTTCTTTGCCTTTATCTGCTGATATGGCATGTACTTCCGAAGCAAGAATCTCTTCATGGGCATTTCGATCTGAAGTCTTACGGGCTTTCTGAGGTGAAGCCTTTCTCGACTTCGCGCTTGCAGTGCCAATCACGCCATCTCCGGCATGAGAGTCAATATTCGATTTAGGAGGGGGAGGAATTGAAAATTCGGGTCTGGGGGCATCAGGTATTTTGTCATAGAGCGTGCCCGACTGAGTATATACCAAGTCTAAATACTGAGCACGAGCAATGACTTGCTCCTCCGTTATGACCCCCCCCTTGGCCACATCTTCCGTTATAGCCGGAAGTAATGACTTTATAAACCATTCAGCTAGTAGCTGATCAGGAACGTATGTTTTGACCATCCTACGTCGACGACGCCACTCATGTATATGGTCAGATATGTGAGTAGCTGTCGTCTGTTTGAAGTTGGTCAGTATCTCGGTTCCTGTTTCATACCTGATAGGTAATTGAAAGTGGGTTAAGAAAGTCGTGGCTAAGGAGCTGAAATTGTCGAAAGAGGCTCTTGGCAATTCTATATACCATTTGGCCGCCGGACCTGTCAATGTCCTCTGGAAGAGGCGAAGTCTTATCGAATCATCGTTCAGGGTGTTCGATGAACACCACAGATGAAAGGTCATGACGTGATTCGACGGGTCTTCACCTGGATTTCCATTGAATTTAGGAATGTCCGATGGAAGTTTGTGAGGAATCGTGGGCCACCAAGGGGCGTAGGCGATAGGATCGTTTGTCAACCGATGTAGATCGGGTAACTCCAGAGTTGCCACGAATGGCAGCTGCTGACTCAAGTTAGGTGAAGCGTACCCAGGATACGATGGGATCGCCTGAGCAGTTGGTCTTTGCATACCAGCATAATGTAATTGATGCTGATATGACTGATACGGTTGATGGACTACTCCACCATAGAGTGGTTGGTTTTGACCGTATTGTAGGTACGGTTGTCCATTATTCGCAAAAATTTGCTGCTCGGTACCTTGGTATGGAACTGCGGTTGATGATACTGCACCAACCATGGTTGTGATACCATTGGTTGTTGTGCGATGCTTACCACTGGGCCAAGATGAGGGGTAAGGGTGCCCGTCTGTGTTTGTGACGCCTCGCTAGCCGACGATTGCGGTTGGGTTGCAGGGTCAACGGGTTGTTGCATTACAACCTGAGAAAACTGAGGTTGACATGTAACAGGTATCGTTTGAACCTGCGACACAGTCACAATTGCTGGTGTCGTCGGGATGTTCGTCACAGGCATCTGTTGTTGCATAGAATACACAACTCTTGGTTGCTGGGATGGCATAGGTATCCAACCACTTGTAGTTATTCCAGTATAACCTGAGTATGGTTGTGAACTCCCGTATGGGTAACCTCCCGGAGGGGGTAATGAGAAAGCATATTGCCCCCCATACGGTGGTGGTCCGGAACCGAGAGGATTTATTACACCTCGACGACCAGATTGCCCCAACGGATTTCCAAAAGGATCAATCTGTTGAGTTCCAACATAGGAGTTACCGGGTATTATCTCGGCAGAACAAACAGGAACAGACCACACTGTCGTCATGGCCCCCGAAGGGACCCCTCCCAGCTGTTGAGAGTTTGGGACAGATGGTATGCCGACGAACATTGTCGGAGTGACTGCAGGGAGTTCTGCTATCGCTGTGTCATTTGGCACAGTCCTAGATGTCGACGGTTGTTCAGACATTTTTAGTCTATCCAGTAGATTGCCTAGTGATTCTTCAGGAACTTCTCTGGGTGGTAGGCTAGCTTCTGATGCAGTAGGAAGTAGAGTGATCCCTGCTCCAAAATGTGTTGGAGTAGTTGCTTGCGGATCTTCTACAATCTCTTCTACTGCGATCAGACCGGGTGGAAGAGGAAGACCGTTAGGTCCGTAGAATATTTCTGGTGCCGAAGAAGGGGTTGTTTCGACAGCGACAGTTGTCTGAGGAGCAAGACTCTCTGAACCGATCACTGATGGACCTGATTCAGTAACACAAGTATTTGTTCTCTGACTAGGATCAGTGTTACTGTCCTTCTGGGGCTGTTGAACTTCTTCAATAGGGGCAGGGTTTCCAGAAATGTTTGGAGTAACCGGAACCTCATATGTCGTTGGAACACTTGTTCTAACTTTGACAGGTGATTTGGAACCAGTTGAACGAGGTCGCTTTGCCCGGGTTGTTTTCGATTCCGGGGACAAAGACGTTTGTCTCGTATTCCTCCGCGAACGACGGTTCATCGATTGACTTTCTTCCACGATTGCGGATTACTTGATCAGCCAACAATGCACAGGGTAAAATGTGTTTTTGAATTGAATTAATTTTAGACGCTTTTAAGACACAACTTGCTTTTTCATGTTTCAAGAGTCGAGAAAAAGCTAAAGATGACTCTAGTCTCCTTCGATGTATTAACGAGCCCGAAGTGACAAATGCTCGGATGGACTTTTTCAGTTATAGAGTTTGAAAAAGGCCAAAAGAAACTACTCTGGAGTTCTAGGCAAGGGTGTGCCAAACCTTTCGCGAAACCACAGAATACGTTTTACGGTACGAGTGGTCGATCTTCGTGAATGTTGTGTTCACTGCATCGCGATCAGTAGGGCGGCCGACACAGCTTCGTATGGATAAAGGCTTTGTTCCTATAGGGGTCCCCCAATATACGCGACGGTACGCGGGGGCACAAGTCCGTATTAGTGCTATCGTCCCTCAGGAGGAATCACCCACCTTCGTAGAGATCGACAGTCACTATGTTTAACGACGCCGATTCACGTCTCTACCTAGACCTCTACTGTGTTTCGTTATGTTTCAAAGCGTTGTTAGATAAATTCAGTTCTTTTTAGGTTGATCTTGCTTAGCAGTTTGCCTTTATGGATCACCACGTGATGTATGAGACAACTCCTAAATGCAGTCTAAGAATGATAAGCAAGCTTTTTCAATTCTTTCAACTTATGAAAACCTTAACTACTGAAGGAAAAGAAAGACATCATCTTTTCAAACAGATCATAGAGCACACACTGATGCATTTTTCCTAAATCGACATGCAAGCTGTCAAAATGCACATGCACAATGCAAGTATTTCTTTTCTTCTTTCTTAATGTTTGGTGTATGACAAAAAGAAAGCTGTTGTACGATTTTGAATTCAATTTCAAGTGAAAACAAACAAGTATTGTCCAATAATCAGAAGAACACCTTAAGATTTACTCGTTTCAATCACAAGAAATACTGAGATTCGAACCATATAACGAAAGCAAATGCTCAAGCAGCTATGAACAGCAATAAACTAACTCTTAGAATCACAATGACACTTTCTCACAGGTCTAGATTCAAGAGGTCATAGCAAGACTAGTTCACTTTCGCTATGGGAAACTGTGAATGACAGCAAGAAATACAATAAGAACAATCACGGTTTCTTCACACAACTGAGGCGGAATGAAGGCAAAGAGAAGTGGTTTCAGCTGGGTATACAGGTTGACAACATGCTGCAAAAACAGTACTGAAAACTGGGCAACAGACAGTGGAGAATCCCAGCTGCACAAGGCAAGACTAGATCAGCGCAGGTGCTGCACTGTCAATCTGAGATGCAGCGCAGGTAGCCCCTTCGGGACCTGCGTTGCAGTGCAGGTAGCCTTTGTTGCAGCTGCACTGAACGAGACAACTCTCGTCTCTCTCAGATTCCGGCTCACAGTTTGCTCAAAAATGTGCGGTTTTTGGCCAAATCAGTTGCTATCAGTCAAGTATACTCTAGAGGATGATTAAAGGAAGATGAACACTATCACAAAGAGCTAAAAAGAGTCCTTGTGGATCAGCTCTTCAAATCATAAACATGCCCAGCACTGGGTTAGAGTAGCTGCCCTCTACTTTGCATTCGAAGAACTCGAATGCAGTTTTCGATTCGGTACTCTTTTGTTTAAGAAAAGAATAGCAAGAAACACAAACTACCAACAAGACACGATCCCCAGTGGAGTCGCCAGTCTGTTGTGGGGGAAAGTATCCAACTCGGAATGACCCTAACCCACTCTAAGGGTGACAGTTCCTTAGCAACAGCTGAAAGCAAAGCTATCTAAAGTTTCTTCTTTATGACATGCAAGAGATAGAAGGAAGAGATCCACTTACCGATGTCTTGCGCAAATGGTCGATCCAATCTCCTCTATTCGTCGCTTGCTCCCAGCTCCAAGTCTTTTCACGGGCCCAGCTACACGAGATCCTGCAAACAAGACAAAGAAGGGAAACTACAAGAGGCATGCATTCATAACTGATTCAAGGATTAGCATAAATCAAATACGCAAGTAATACAATACATCATTGAAACACATGCGAATAGAAGAACCTCAAATGCTTTATTAATATATGGAAGTAAGGTTCAGGTGGTGATACAACCATCAGAGGTCCAATCCAGCATCACTTTCCCGACGGAGAGAAATCTCTTCTTCACCTCCCTCAAGCAATCACCCAATACTCACAACTGTAAACCAACAGCAATTCTTTGCACTAAATTCCGGCCTCCAGATCCCATGGGATGAGATCCTTATATAGAGTTTTGGAGTGAAGATAAGTCAGCTTGATGTGTGACTTGTTGTCCTCTTCAACTCCAGTTGTTCTTCAGTTCTTCACTCGGAGTTTCTGTCTTCCACTTGGAGTTTTAGAAGCTCTTAACTCACCATTAGGCGAATCTTATCATCAAGTGTCTTTTTAGAAGCTTCCTGGGCACTGGCACTTTGAGAAAAAGATTCCTCCACATGTCCAAGTATGCCCAACGCAGGTAGCCTTTGTTCTACTTGCTATGCAATGCAGGTAGCCTTTGTTGTACCTGCTATGCAGCGCAGATGCCTAGTGGAGCAGCTGCAATGATCCAAAACTGACCTGTTTTTGAGTGTTTTTCAGTGGAGAACTGATTTGCAGTGCTGTGGTTTGCTGACCTTGTTCCTCTAAGGGTAAGAACAACTTGTTTAGGGACTTTGGATCCCTCAGATTATTGACATTTCATGCTCTATGCTGTAAGGCACAAAAATGTCTATAACAATCCATTCTTCTTAAAAAATATTTCATTTTTGAAAACATCTCTTTTTTAACACATTTACAAATATTTTCCAATCTTGAAAAAAAATACTCTTTCTTCTTTTTTAACATCTTCTCAAGTAACAATCATGTAAAATAACATTAGCGGAGAAAAAGAAATAAATTTAAATCACATTTCCCTTGCACCCCCAAAACATAAGTACGATGAAAACCATGTATGTCCAACTTGGCATCCGAACCAACTAACTTCTACCATAAAGTATCTCGACCTCCATCCACTCGACTGTCTCTATGTCCCACCAACAATAGAAAAATGTTTTACTTTTCTCAAAGACACTTTCATTTTTCTTTTAAAACATTTTTTCAATTAACTTTTCTTCTTAAATAACATTGTTGTTAATTTTTTTTTATAAATAACATTCATCCTCATGCTGAAAACATGAGTATGGCCAAAACCGTGCACAGTATAGTCCCCCCTCCCCACCCCCCCCCCCCCCCCCCCAACTAATTTCTATGCTTAACCATCATGACGTCCATCCACCAGAATATCTCCACGTTCAACCACCAATAGAAAAAGGTTTTAACTAATTTTCATGCCACAACTCAACTTTTCTTCTTTCTAGGTATTAACACACACACACACACACATATATATATATATATATATATATATATATAAATATTATATATATATATATATATATATATATATATATATATATATATATATATATATATATCTATATATATCCTTCCCGAAAAATTTCTAAAAACAAAAAAAACTAAATGCGACCACATTTATATAAAAAATAAAATAAAATTTTACTTTAAAAACCACGAAAACACCATAGCAACTTCTCAGTTGGGGTCTATCTGATAGTTTTATCCAACTCCTCTACATTTCTATCCCTCCTTCTGACTATCGCACTCAGTCCGCTTTGACTATGTTTGAAACTTCCCGAAATTCTTCCACCCGACTGTCTCCACATCTGACCACCATTAGAAAAACGTTTTTACCGAGTTTTTTGCTACCAATCACCTTCCATTCTCTTCAACCATTAAAATATTCAAACTTTCATGTTAAACATCCATAAAAATATCCTTCAAAAAAAATTTCTAAAAACAAAAAAAATGAAATGCAACCACATTTTTAAAAACATTTATTTTTCAACTTAAAAATGACCAATACACCACAACACCTTCAATGTCAAGGCCCAACTCATGGATTTATCCAACTCCTCTGCATTTCCATCCCACCTTTTGACCACTACACTCAGCCTAGCTATGACTATGCTTCAAATATTCCCTTTGTTTTTGGTGTCGCGCCTATCACTTTCCTCTACTTTTTTCCAATCACCTTTTTTTCAATTAAACCTTCCTTATTGTCCCTTCCTCCCACCTCACCTCCATACACATATAGTTTCTCCTTGAAAGACTCTAAAACATAAATCCTTTTTTCTCTTTTCACACAATATTACATATCAAACAAATGAAAACCTTCTAAATAAGTCATAACAAATTTTGCTATGTAAAAGAACAAACAATGTTGTCTCTTACTCCGTACATGTTAGACAACGCTAATTTTAAATAAGCCTATAGTTTTCTGCGAATTCGACAAGCTCACTTGTGACTTCCTTACATCCACTCACTGGAAAAACCTTCAATTCGTTGCCAGTACAATTCACACCTGTAGCAATTTTGACACCACTTTTACAATATCAGTATAATGAGCCAAGGCAAATGAAAATAAAATTACATTTTTTTAAAACCAAAACCATATCTTGTGTGAAATTATCCAACCACTCACCTCTTCCTAAGTCCCTAGGTAGTCCCCTCCTCTTTCCATGTCCACATGTTGTCCCTCCACGTCAATTAAAAATTCTATCAATCACAACCAAAGAATATTGTTCTATTCAAACAATACATAAGAAAAACTCGCCTAAGTAACAACATAAACCGTTCTTCTCTTCCATCTTTAAAATGCCCATATTATCTTTGGTGTTGAAACATTCCATTTGGTAACATGTGGTTTCCTCTTGACACGCCATGGTCAATCCATTGTTGCAATGCTGGAAGTACATCCATCAAAATTCATTTTTTTTTTCAATGGCTAGGATCGAATGTTGCAGGTTGCCTCTTAACAAACCATCGTTTCCACTACACCCATACTTTTCTCTAACATGACCCTTCGATCCACTACCACCACGTCTCGACACCTCTTCGAGCTCCCTCTCATCCCAACCATCCATCAACCTCTTAGACGACCCTTTTTTTGGGAACACCCCATCCTAACCATTGAAAAATAAGAAATATTAATTTCCATTGATGGACTTCCACCATGAGTTGAGATATATACGCCTATCAGTGAAAGATACATATATTAAGCTTAGGCATGTGTGTGTGTGTGTGTCTCTCTCTCTCTCTCTCTCTCTCTCTCGATATATATATATATATATATATATATATATATAATATATATATATATATATATATATATATATATATATATATATATATATATATATATATATATATATATATATATATATATATATATATATAATTATATATATATATATATATATATATATATATCTGTATATATCTGTTGGATACTCCAACTCAACTTTAACTATAAAATGCATCCAAATCACTTTTACAAGTGTCTCTCTCTAGCGAATTACTCATAATTAATATATTGTATGGATCTACTATTAAATTAAATTTATATGTCAAACATTTATTGATAGCATAATTAAATAATTTATGATAAATTATCATTAAATTTTTATTCTAATTCCATAATTATGGTAACCAATCAAATAGATTGCATTGAAAAAATCAACAACTTATAATTAATATTATAGAAATTGAAATAGACTTTGTTTGTGGTCATGAAAAGATGTGAAAAATGCATTATTAGTCAATTAAAGGTTGTTGGTTATTATAAAAAATAAAAATTATGAGCCCATGGGTGTAGAGAAATTGGTGAATCGGTGCACTATTAAGGAATTCCTTGTGTAATTGTAATTGGTTTGAAACCACATGGATGTCCCAACTGCCATACCCTCAACTAGAGGTTATAGTGGTAGTGGTGGGAATCGACCCAATGCCACATGAGCATGAGACTAACTTAGTTGTTAATTCCTCTAGTCACAAAAATATAAAGATAGTAATTTTGAGAAACTGATATTAACTAATTACTATAAGTTATAATAGCTAATATCTCATATTTCTTAGTAACATATTGTTCACTTCTTCAGAGTTTAAGTTTTCTATTACCATGCATAAAAAGACAAGTACATTGTAATTCAATTACCCTCAAAAATAATTTCTTCTTGACATAGTGTGAATCAATATTGATATGGTCACTTCTATGCAATTTCTATTGATTTTAATTTTGGAGTCCCATCTATGGCATCAATTATATGAATATATTACACTCATTCTAAGTTAGATTTATGGAAATTAAAGAGTTTTAGCATTTCTAATGAAATGATAATATATAAAAATAATGATAATATATTTCTGGGACTTACAAGATATTATCATAAATTTGTTGAGATAATGCATGCATTGCAAGCGCACTCACAACTCTCTTGAAGAAAAATTCAGTTGTATGGAATGTTAATGATAGATTTGTATTCTCTCTCTTAAAGGATGCTTTTTCTTCTCAACATAATTTAACAAAGCATTCACAGTAGAATGTTATAAATCATGATAAGGTATTGTTGCATTGTTGATGCAAGAAGGAAGGCCATTGGATTTTGAAAAAAAATAGTTCAAGGGAATAGATTTGGTGAAATCATGATTTGAAAAATAAATGGAATAAATTCTACATGCAATAAAAATGGCAATAGTATCTCATAGGGATACAATTTAAAGTCAAGAAAAACCATGCTAGCCTAAAGTACCTTTTGGAATGTCAAAGACTGTCATTAGAATAGAAACAAAAATGGTTTGCAAAAAGGTAGGGGTTTGATTTTGAAATAATTTGGAAAAAGGGGAAGAACAATGTTGTAGTATATGCTCTTTCTATAATAGAAGAACCCTAAATTTTATATTCTATTACATATTTTATTCTATTACAGTTGGATGAAATTCACGAGAATGGAAAAATTACAATAGTACTAAACAAAAAATATGATGTATAAGGAAATGAATCAACTCTATGGAACATTGGGAATGCAAAGGAGATATACATTGGTACAAGGGTAGAAAATTTTATGCCCTCAATCAAAGTTGAAGAAAAAAATATTAAGAGAGTCCAATGACTTTTTGATGGTAGGGCATGCAATGTTCCTTAAAACATATAAAATAATACAGAAGTATTTTTTATGGGAAGGAATGAACATATTCGAAATTTTGTAAGAGAATTCTAGTTTCACTAAATAAGTAAAGGAGATATAGTAAAACCTCTAGGGTTGATTCAACCATTACACATACCTAATAAAAATGGCAAGTGATATAAATGGAATTCATTACAGGATCACCAAAATATGAAGGTAAAGACTCCGTTTTTGTGGTCATTTATAGACTCATAGTATACACACTTTCTTGTGGTATTCAAATTACATACATAGAAGGACAAATGGAAAAAGTGTTTGTGGAGGAAATTAATAGACTTAATTGGCTTCTAAGGACAATAGTAAGTGACAAAGATCCTAAATTTATGGGAATTTTTTGGAAAGAAGTAGGAGGGCTTCACTCAAGGAACCTCTAACATAGCACGTGCATTCATGACATACTAAACAATACCTTTAATTTGACTACATATTGGAAAATATCTCTAAAAATCATTTTATTTAACCCCCTACCAATACAAACCCAATACACCTTCCCAATTAAAAAATCTCCTACTTTCACTAGATATTATAGGTATCCATTTTTTCATTAATGTTTTTATACCCCTTTACATTTATATTTCTTTATTTTCATTAACAATGGTAAGAATATTTCACACCTACAAAGATGAACCTAAATACTAGGTAGCTGAAAGCTTGAAAGTTTCAATAAAAAAGAGGCATATATAATTTGGCTAATTTACAAATACATACTATGGAAATTTTGAATGGAAAACACATAGATTTGAACTCTCAATTGCATCTATCTTCTATTGAATACTAAAAAATATACATTATAACATTTCAAAGCAAAACTTCATTAACCAACACAATGGTGCACTTTTCATCTCGCTTATAGAATAGGAAGAGGAGAGAAAGTACAATGAATATGAACACATGCAAACTACTATTTGGATGGACTTTTTCAAATCATAACCCTAATCTGATCACCTAGTGCACCATAGTTGCATGGTAAGAGTGCTAGGTAAGTGTGTCTCCATCAAAAGATGAACTGGAGCATGCAAGCATGCATTCCTTCCTTAAGATTTGTGTCCTCTACCTATGATGGTAATTTCTCATGCACAAGTATTCTAATTGACTAAGGATCTACACCCCCTTTGTAATAATATATCATGCATTCTAAGAATAACAAAAGAAAAAAAGCTAATAATAGAAAAAAATCTATCCAAAACTGAAATTGCTAAATTTAAAACAACATATAATATGGAATTAACTGAAGGTGTGACATGTGTTCCCTTAGCATGCATGCATCCTCTTCCAAACAATAGTCTATTTCACTATCTCCTATGGCATGTATGTTCCCTCTACCAAGAAATAGTTGGTATCATTGTCTCCTTCACTTTCATTCAACTTTTTTATCATGAATGTATGAAAAGGGTGAAGGTTCCATATTTTTTGTGTTCTCTACTACCCCATCATTGGGAGGATAACTAACTGAGCAACAATTAAAAAATATTAACACATGTATTAGACATAGATCATAAAGGTATTGGTAATGTGATGCATGTATGTTCTAGAGCAAGTCTGCTTGGGAGTGGGAGCGAAGTAGAAGTGGGAAGTGGGAGTAGAAGTGGGAGCAAGGAGTGACATTTTCAAAAGCTCCCAGGTTGGCAGCAATTTTGGGAGTGAATTTTATACAATATATATTTTTATGTATTTTGATGCATATATGTCAAAAAAAGCATGTAGAATGATGAATTTGTGATAAAAAACATAAAAACATGGATTAAACCATATAAAATCATTCTTCTAGTAGTTATAATCTTCATCAACCACAAGTCCACAAATTACAAGTTCTGATTTATATAGCATGTAAGGGTGTACATAACCAAAATAACATCGAGTGAAAACCATCTCTGAACTGAAAATGCATCAATAAATAGGCTCTGGATGGCCTCTAGCATCCAAAAAAATCATGCTACAACAAATGCCTACATATCATCAAAATCATTTCCTATCTTGGGATGTTTGTCACTAATATCACCCTCTAATTATTAACACAAGGCAGAAAAATGTAACATGTCAATTCAAGTTTTTTTTTAGTGACATGTACATTTTTAGTAGGGTCATGATAAAGGAGTTTGAAAACCAATGTCACTAACATCAAGGTACATAGAGGGCTTGGTTCTCTTGATTAAATACGAGTTCCATACCCTATTACACAACAAAATCCAATGGAAACATTGTAATCCTCCCATTCCTGAAATCCTGAAAAACTAATAAGTCTGCTGGATTTTGAGTGAGATCTAAAATTCTACTTTCTCCATATGAAATCTAATGAGGTCAGAACCACTCTCAAACATCCTGATTCATTTCATGGTAATGTTAAAAATTTAAGTAAAAGGATTAAAATGAAATATAAAGGATAATGCCACTTTTAATTTACAAATTTAACATTACCATAAATTGCATATCAATACTAGGGCCATAAGCTTGATCATTAGGCTACTAGGGCCATAGGTTTGAATATTAGGCTACTATAGATCTCATATTACCACAATTTTTTCTTTCTCCCTTCCTCTCTTGATACTCCCAATATACTCCTAAACCTCTATTTCTCCAAACCACTTGTTTTTTGCCTCCACATGGCCAATGTATTGTATAAACAATACCTTATCATGCACATATTGTTATACAACATATAAAAACCCTTTACCCCCTATTATATGCTCAATATATTATTCCATTTTTCCCTCATTTTTTATGCCCTAATATGAATGCACATGATATGGTATTGCTTTGTCAGTGAAGGCCCCTCGGAATTATGGAATATGAGAAAAAAATAAGTTAGCAATGAGTTTATCATATCATCCACAAAATATGGTCAAACGTAAATATTTAATAAATGTTTAGAGGGATATCTACAAGGTTATTCCTGAGATAAGAAATATCAATGCTCATAGTGGTTTCCTCTAGCATAATGGTGGTATAATACTACCTATCATACATATATTAAAATGACCTCATTTTAGGCTCTTGATTGATATATAGCTTCTAGTATCTCATATTTTTTGTAAGATAAGTCCAAAGTTTAGACAATAGTGTCACATGCAGAGAATAATAAAGAAAATTTGAAAATTCTTAAGGAAAACCTTTAAATGTTGCAAAATGGGATGAAGCAACAAGAAAATCAACATAGAAGTGAAAGATGATTTGAGGAGGATGATTTGGTATTTCTTGGGACTAAAACCTTATAAGAAATATACATTCAAGCAAAAGAAGAATAAAATATTAGCTCTAAAATTTTATAGACCCTACAAGTTTAGTCACAAGATTGCACAAGTGGCATATGAGTTAGACTTTTCTTTTCTCATATTCATAAGGTATTTCATGTATCATGCCTTAAAAAGGTTATGGTAGAAACTATGTGAGTGTACACAAAAATTATAGAATTAGAGGAAGAAGGGAAGTTTATTTTGAACCAAAAATTGTTATGGATCATTGTTCTCTATCTCTTTGGAGTAGAACCATTATGGAGCACATAATAATGTGGAAGAATATGCCTCTGGAAGAAGCCACGTGGGAAAGCGAGTAGTTCATGAAGAAACACACTCGATTACAAGCTTTGAAGGAAAATGCATTTTAAAAGAGGGTGCTTATGTTAAGGCATTTGTTCCCCAATATTAGGGCCCTAATAAACATTAATTGGTAGTTTATTTTTTATATTACGAAGACAACTAGAACCTTTCATTGTAATTGTACTTTTTTTCTCATATATATATATATATATATATATATATATATATATATATATATATATATATATATATATATATATATATATATATATATATATACACCAAGAAGAGCTAGTCTTAGGATCATCTCTTGTCTCATACATTATATTCATTGTAAAAGGATGTTTCCCCCTCCATGTGAACTGTAATTATTTTCTTTTTATCATTTTTTAGGCACATGGTTTGTTAATTTTTCATAGGGCTATATTGTTCTTTGCTTTGATAACTCCATTTTATTAATTAACATATTAAGCTCACCCCATAACATCATAACATTATTCATATTTACATCATTATTAATCATCATATGCAATTATGTAGAAAGAAAAATATCATCATCATCTATGAAGTGGAACATAAAGGAACAATAAAAGAAAAGCATTCACACATAGAGACACCAAGATTGTTCATAGACCAGGGATAAACCCACTATGGGGAAAACCCTTTCAAATTATTCCTCTTATTAGATTGTCATCAAATGATTAAGAAGAACAGAGTACAATGATCCATATATTCATCTATGAAACTAACCAACAAAATAACTACAACATCCATGAAATGAACCCAACAATGTATCTACTCAAAACTATGATTCTAAAGATTTTAGTGAACTGTTACTGTCTGCATCACTGTGGTCAACTGCCAAACACTATAGTCAATGAGAAAAAACTTTGAAATACCAGCATTTCATATTTTAGGCCTCGGTGGCAGGAAGAGGTGTCATGCGAGCGACTATGGCTTCCCAGTTTCTCCCTTAAGCCTTGCATGTGAGCAACTTGGGTCAAATCTGGATTACAGAAGCCCTAACACCCCAGTTGCATGGATGAAGAGTTGTCTATGTGACTAGAAGGTTCCAGTCACATGGATGATCTTCTATGCAAGCGACTATGGTAGAATCCTTCTTGTGATATGCCTACAACTAAGGCCCAAAACCCTAAATCAAAAATGTGAGCTTCAGACCCTATAATTTCACCTTAGAGTGAACTTGATCCTCAACGGATGAGCCTCAAACTTGTGTGAACCAAAACCAAGATAGAAGAGTGTCTCATACTAGTGTCTAAATGAGGTAGAGGTCACTTGTATTTATAACCTTCCAAGGTGGTCCACTTTTCTTTAGGGTCAACCTTATCAAATATGCACATGTCGAATTTTCTTCATAATTACACTTTCCCTTATTTGATTTGAGTGATATTTAGGTCGATTTTGGTCCTCTAGAAAAGAGGAATTCAATGCAATAATTATCTTCATCAAGTGAGATTTCCAAAGTGGTATTTGACTAAAATTGCATATTTTTAACACCCTATTAACTAGGGAGAATTCCACTTCAATCATGTCATGTGTATGATGTCATCAAATCATATCCAATCTTGATCACCTCAATTCATCTCTTTCTCATTATTTATTATCTATTGATTATCCCTGCTCATATGTTGAATATTCTCAAATCTAAAAGAACAAGAATTTTGACATCAGAGGGGAGCTTAGTCTACCACCATATGTCCATCATGCTATAACCCATAAACTCTGCCAACGGGCTACTACTCGAGAATATCAGTTGGGAGTCAGATCTACGGCCGACATCATCATCAAAGAGCATATCATCAAGGATTAAATCTAACCATGGAACCACATTGAGGATATACTACTCAACCTAGAATCTCATGGGAGAGCTACTACTATGACCCCATATCGAGGAATAGGTGATATAGGGGAACTACTACTCAACCCATCTTATTTCCTACTGATCTTCCCAGCAATGACCCTCATGGGTCATGTGGTAGAACACCTGCATTATAATCTGATCTTGGACAAGATACTTGACTTACTAAGAGGTAAGGATCACATGTCTCCAAGCCTCCTCAACCCGTTTCCTAGATGGGGAGGGACAATCCCAACAAGCCCTGCTTGTGGATATGATGTCAACTGGGGTATACTCTGCAAAGACAAAGATAGGGTGAGCTACTACTCCAACCTTGTGGGTAACAGATAGGGGGTGACACCCTATTATCCAGAGTTCCCTCAACCCCAGGAGCCCTCTATCTCAATTCCTCACCCTGGGAGCATAGATAAGGGGGAAGAGTTGGCTAAGTGTCCTCGATCATCGATGCTCTCACCATAATCATATCTAGTATCAACTTGATCGTCATGTTGCAATATAAGTAGTCTCTTGTTCATGCAGGTCATCAAATCAAATATCATATTAGAACATAAATAATCATATAGATCACAAAAGGATACCATAGTCATCCTCCCTCTCAAGGAGGTTCCAACCACAATCCTAAGCTTCTCTCGTACAACAACATTGTCTCAATATATGAAGGTAACTCAATCCCACCTATATGCGGGATTATTTTCCAATCGGTTCCCACTCTTTGTCATCATAATGTATCCATGTCATATCCAAATCCTACTCAAATAACTCTCCAAGGAGATTCTTCATCCAGCCACATAGCTAGCCATCCTAGCAACATTGTATTCGACCTCGGTTGTGCTATGGACCTCTCATCCAAGATATCATGACATATATCATACTAAGGTAATGCCAAATGTACTCATATCATAAATATAGATCCCAATCATCATAAATACATCCACAGGAGGAATGTATCAAACCAAAAATTAATCATCCCATGAAAATACCTCGACGGATGCTTGGTGGAAACTCAATGTATATGAAGTGGCTCAATCATGAATCGAATCAATATACGAACATGTGTTCAAAAGGAACATCAATCCTTCAATCATCTATTGGTTTCCAGATTAATATCGATAATATCTCTCCACAACTTATTGAAATTCAATCGGAGTGTCCAAGGATTTGAATTTCCATTTTTTCAATATAGATTTTTCTTTTTCCAACTTCAGAAATTGATTCATTATGCCATGATTCTTCAATTCGAGCTTCATAAGTCATCTCCCTCTTACTTCAATCATGACAAGCTCATTACTTGTCAATATTAGACCATCAATATATAAAACCAAAACCAAAATCAAAGTCATACATTGGAACACTTATGAAGTAGATTTTTGAATCAACACATCATCATGGATTGACCAGATAACTATCAATGCAGACATACCAAGATCAAGGAGATTTCTTCATATAGTTCTCTCTGTAAACATAATACATTCCCAAACCAATATGCTCAAACTCACAACATTTTACAATCAAATAAGCTAAGCCGGCTTATCAAAGCTTAGATGCCAGAGAAGAACCAATATCAAAATCATCACAATATCATAATATCAAATTCTTTAGAGAAAGTGATAAGTAGAGCTTTCATCAAGTCACGAATTCATCTATTGACATGCCAACAAGTTGTCATTTGTGAAGCAATATCAAACCAAACTTTATCAAGTCATCCTCATGGTCATAATATAAGTCACTAGATGCAAATGTATACACCAAGAATAAGTCATGCAGGTTCCATCCATTTATCGTGAGGTTACTTCATACTGAATCACATATGTAAATACTTCAACCATTGTGCTTGGAACGAGGAGGCCAATACAAAACCATTATCGAATACCAATATTAGTCACTGAAATTTACTATGGCCACATAGCATTGTCATCAAGGAAAATCACCAGTCATCAAATCAAATCATTAGTCATTAGGTCAAATCTAAATTCGTTATCATAGTGAGATATATAGTCTACAATATATCTCAACATCAAGTCAAAGTTATAACTCATTATCAAACATCATGTCAAAAAATCCAAACACTTCTCATCTATATTAATCAGCCAAATATAGTCATACTTTTGTAGCACAAGCCTCAATGGTTAAATCATAATGACATATGCATATCCTGATCACCTCCAAACACAAGTTTAGTCTACATATATTCATATTGTAGTCAACATTCAAAATTTCCTACTCACATATATTTTTGTTGTTTGCTTCATGTCATTAGGACCGACATATTTCAGGTGAACATATGATTTTATGAATAAAACTTCATTTTTTTGTCCTACAGGCATAGTCGCACCGATAGGCCTTCTTCTGTCTAGTTGGGAGATTATAGTTGCACCCTCCAAGGTGTTATGTGAGTGACTGTGGCTTTCCAATTGTCAAACCCTAGCTTAGAATTGTTTCAGTGCCTTGTTCACACCCTTGATCTTGCTTCAGTGTGGCTGGGAGGCTATAGTCATACCTGTAGGATTTCTTTTGTGCGACTGAGGCTTAGAGTAAGAGAAAAATCTCTCACCTCAGATCAAAACTTTGCTACATATGAACAATTTCATATATTTGTCTATTCATGCCCATAAATCACGCTTCAACAATAAAGAGTATATAATGAAAATTAAAATAGGAGAAGGGATCTTATGGAGAGGTTCTCCCTCTGAATGGGAATCCACTTCAGTCATCTTCATTCGTGCCATCAACTTGTCTATAATGTGATCATGCATCCACATATCTATTGGATCATAAAGTCAGAACATATCACATATTCATCACAGTTATACTATGTTGTCATCAACTACTTCATCATGACATCAATCTGTCATCAAGGGTTAGTGTTAAAGAGTTTATAGAGGTAGAATTCAAGAATCATGATCACATGCATTACTTCTTTGTCACATAAGTCAATCCGTCAAGTTAGGGCATTCAAATTTACCATATGCCATAATTACTAAGCACATCAAAACATAACCATGGTCAACAAAAGATCCTAAGTATCAGTATCATAGTTATACTTCTATCATCTTGGCTACCATGATTCTCACAAACAAATAATGTCAAGTTACCATCTACTAGCATCAAGGTGCTAACCTTCCTTATGGGATCATGATATCCAAAATGATAGATGTTATCCAAACATAAAGTATACCAATATATCAAAAATCAATATTTCCAAGTAGCTTCATAGAATCAAGAAGTTCATTATGTCTAGAAGGTAAGATACTTATTCAATACCAAGTGCACCATTCCATCATAAGAACCATGAATCCAAATTACTTTCATATGCATGCATGAAACATTTGAGAAGGAGACATTCTCGTCATACCTTAGGGCTTTACCTTGCCAACCAATATTACAACTGAAACATAAAATTGAAACAATATATCATGCATACCTTTTTGTATTAAAATACTTGTGCATTCTTTTATTTGACATAGGTAGCTTGTAGCACTTAGTCATCTTTTCATCAGGTTCCTCTTTACGTTTTCCAACTCTGGCTTTTTCTTTCCTACATCAAAAATGATCCTTAAGAAGGATCCTCTTATTACATCTCATCAAGGAGGTTATAAACATAAAAATACTCAAGTATACATGCATGCAATATAAGTAATGATCAAAACAATAATCATATCTACAAGTCTAAATAAAATTAGAGACATAAAGGAGCAGCAAAAGTTAAGAAATACATATCTTCAATGAGAGGTGATCATATCCCTCTTGAACCAAACTTCAAGAGCCATTATTATCCATTTTCCACATAAAAATGTCGCGTTCAATCAACATTATCAACAACTAGGCCGACTAGAGACTATCCCATCTAGGGCTTCATCAAATATATCACAAGTGCTTGAGCATATTTAGATTTATCACAAGTGCTTGATTTCTAGCGCACATTTTATCCTTTATATGTTATGATTTGGGTATGTCTGAAGTCTAGAATAGTTGCGAAGTTATAAGTATTTGTAGATCTATACGTTGGTTCGCTTTAGTGAAGGTGTGTATACACATTGGTTCGGATCTTCCAAGTATCGTATGAAAAAGAAAAGATTGATGTTCAGAGTTGACTGATCTATCTAATCAGTGCTGTTGTTTTACTATTGTCTGTCAATGATGTATTCATTAGATATGAATGTAGAACTGACTATATAAGGAGATTGAGTCTGATTGATTGATTGATTAAGTGAGAAGGGTGATCTTTGTTGCTATGTATTTAAAATTCTATAATTTGATAGTAGATCTTTAGAATGCTACTGGTTGGTACATTTCTTGGTTCAGAAGTTTTATGATTAACTATTTTTATAGGTATACGCAAGTTGACTTAAAGGAAGTAGTGTATACATTCTGACATATTATTTTTGAGGTTGCAGTTGGTTCTGGTTGTTGATGCATTTTTTGGGTTCAACACATTGTTCTGGTGACAATGATCTGACTGTTGAGATTGACTGATTGTTGGTTGATGCAGTTATTGTTGAGTTTGATCTTTAATGTTACTGATGGGTCCAGTGTGAAAATTTGATGAAACGTGGCCTTCATATTGTGTTGTTGTGTACCAGGAGTATCCAATCTGAAAATTTATGAAACGTGGTCCCTAGAGGAAGAGAGAATGCCGTAGCCTTCTATAGGTCGCCACCTATGTACCAGTAAACATATCAGCTATTACAAGAGCTAGTGGGTTGTAGCTCCCTTCCAGTAGAAGTTGGAGAACGAGAGAAGGTTGTAGCCTTCTGCAGGTGGGTGCTTACATACTGGTATGAGTCTGCACCAGTACAAGATTGTAAACATATTTTATTTATATTAAAAGAAGATAGAGATGACAACAATAGGTGGTTTTTCTCCCGCATTGGGTTTCCACCTTAAATCTTGGTGTTAATGTGTCTTACTTATGTGTGATGGTTTATTATGTTATTACTGCACATAGTTACTGTTTAATAAGGTACCAATGCACAGATTAAAGATCAACATATGATGACTTAACTAAATCATAAGTTCACTGGATATATGTTGGTTTCCTTAATAACAATTGCATGCACACGCGAGTTCCCTTCACTAAAGTAGCGTATATAAATCTGATTATGAAATGAAAAGTTATTGATTTGTAAATACTGATCACACCCCCCTATCAGTATTATTCTCAACAATTGGTATCAGAGTAGGTCCTTCATAAGAAGCTTGATCGTTGGAAGGGAGATCTCTCAACATGAACAATCACAAAGGCATGGGATTTATTAGACCACCAATATTCAACAGAAACAACTTAGTATATTGGAAGATAAGAACCAGAGCATATCTTCAGTCACTTAGAGTTGATGTTTGGGAAATTGTGAAAGGAGGATACCAATTTCCAGCAGTAATACCCACAGATACAACAAGAAAGAAGTTATACAAAACCATTGCCAAAGTCGTCAATACTTTATTGGGAAGTCCGTGAGAATCAGATTTCGTCAAAGTCATGCAGCTCAAGATAGCCATGGAAATATGGGACAAAATCATTAAGAGCTATGAAGGAGACTCCCAGGTAAAACGTGTTCAGCTCTAAACTCTCAGAATTCAATATGAAACTCTCAAGATGCATAGTGATTAAAGTATTTCTAGTTACGTTTTACGAGTAGATGAGATTGTAAATTGTATGAATAATCTGGGTGAAGAAATAAAAGAGGCTACTTTAGTAGAGAAAATTTTGAGATCCCTATCTTCTAAATATGAGTCAAAAGTATCTGCCATTGAAGAGAAGTAGGATCTACAATCTATTACTGTTGTTCAACTTCATGGAATTTGTTAAACGCACATGGGTAGCAAGAACAATATGAAAGATAAATCATGCAAGTACAATTTTTATTAACAAGAGATATACATTTATAGTACATTATGTGACCGTTGGGTTTCACATCCCAAGGTCTCTTGCACTACTTAGTCTATTCAGCTTCCACACTAACCCATTTAGGATTAGGTGTCCAACATTCCCCCCCTTAATCCGAAGGGTTATGTATGAGTCCAAGAAGAGAGCTGTAATACAAAATGTAAAAAAAATGCATGGTAGCACTAGGCTGAATGTGCTCTCTGAAATGTTGGTATAAAGGGCGGTGGTTTAAGGATGACCACCAACACTGGAACGCTTAGTGCAGTTCCTGGAACTCTTCCAAAACTGGCAAGAAACTGAAGTCTTCTGCTAGAGGAAGTGATCCTATTATGTTAAAGAGGGAAACCTTCAACCATGAAAGGGAGGCCTCACCTCGCATAAAAGGGAGAACTTCAACCTGAAAAGGGAAGTCTCAACCTGTGATGGTTTAAGGATGACCAAAAACTTTGGAATGCTTAATGCAATTCCTAGAACTCTTCCAAAACTGGCAAGAAGCTGGAGTCTTCTGCTAGAGGAAGTGTCCCCAATTTTGTTCCTGGAATTCTTCCAAAGCTGGCAAGAAGCTGAAGTCTTATGCTAGAGGAAGTGTCCCAAATTGCCAACTGAAGGCATGTTTAGGGGCATCTTTGCTTCTGGCTACAACTCTGAAACTGGTGTGGCAGGTTGTGGCTCAGGCTCACTTGATGTGACTTTGAAGATTGTAGATGACCAGCATTTCCCCCCCTGTCAGATACAAGGTGAGATGATGGAGAAAACTCAACTGCAAGACTGTTCAATACTCTGGAACAAGTTCTGACATGTGATTAGAATATCTTCTTGGTTGTTGATGCCCATTGCCAAGAAGCGATCCATCCAAGATGAATCTTTGTTCTTGCAGGGTGTTTGTTTCTGAAGCATCTGTTTGAAGAATGACTTGTTTTATGACAGTTCTTACATGGATGAAGATAAAAACAGTGATATTTCAAATGGCCAACTCGGTCACAGTGTTGGCATTTCACAATCTGTTGTTGTTGTTGTCGTTGTTGCTGTGGAAGAGAGGCAGAGTACTGGAACAACTGGAGGTGAATTGTCATGAGGAGCAGGTGAACTGTCATGAATAAATCCAGCACTCTGAAACTGAATGGGCTTGGAGTAGTGTTATAGCTCCAAATCTCACTCTTATGGTTTGTGATGCTGCACTTATGGCCTAGGGCAATCCTTCCAGACCTGGTCCAAAATTTAAAAAACAGTGTTTTATTCCCTATACGCTACTTTGTGTTAAACGCGTGTACACGTATGTCATACGTGTATCTATTAAAACATTTAAAAAAGGGCGGTGATCGCGGGTTTACCTGCTAGATCACCTGTTAGTGCCCGTGGCCCAACTGTTCCAACCAACTCCTAACTTTGGAGAGGGTATAAAAAGACATCAAAGGAAGGCCAAGGGAGAGAGAACAAGATTATAATGCTGAGATTTTTCCCTTAGACCAGGTCTGAAGTCCTTGGTGCATCCTGCACTTCCCCCATTTTGCATAGGAAACCCTTGTTTCCATGTGTATTGGTGATCATTCATCCTTGACATCATCATTGAGTAAGACTTGGAAGGAGCTCTTGTTGGAGGCTGGAGGCTGGAATGAATCCGGGAGAAGCTTGCTTGGAGCCTGCTGAAGGTGTTCAGGTGATATCTTTCCGATATATGTACTTTATTTGCCTTTATATATAAAGAAACACGTCTTTGTTCCCGAATAATCTTTCTTTATGCTTATGAGATTCTTGTGTTGAATTCTTATGAAAGTGGTTACTTAAAGATTTTTTATAACTAACTTTATAGCATAAAGATGATTTATATATAAACTTCTATACATGTACTGTTGTGTTCTTTGATTTGTTTGTCTTGCAGGTCAGAGAAAGAAGAAGGGAACTCCAAGAAGGGTTTGCACCCTAACGGTCTTCTCGGACGTAGGACCTTAGGTATGTACCCTAAACATTAGAATTTGCTTAAAAGTAAAAAAAGATGGCTGTGTGTGTGTGTTTCTTTGTATAAGCAATTTTCAGTCTGGTAGAGTCTTAGCCCAAAGGACCCTAGGGTACTTTCCCTTCAACCAAGTAGTCTAGAATATGAAAGGACAAGTCCTTGTCATATCCAAGACCAGTTCTGTGCTTGTTGTGGACAAGTTGTTCCCAAGGTTTGATGATGGGCTTGGGAAGAGCAGACTTAGTTTCTGCATCTGCATGTACAACTGCTGCTTTATTTGAATGAACAGTAACATTATTGACTTGTTGCTGATGGGTGGTTGTCTCAATGTTCTGAACAGAAACAGATTCAGAATGATGACTCCACTGCTGTAATTCTTCTTGTTGTAGCTGAGATTCAAGCTGCAAAAAATCAATCTTTTCCTGTGCATTTTGTAGACATGTCTGAATTTCTGAGAGAAAATCCTTGCTGATTTTGACTGTATTATCCATAGTAAAGAGTACTAGATTTTCCACTAACTCTATATTGCACCAATTGGAGCCATTTTTAACCTCAAAAAATATTAAAACAATGAGGAAAATATGGACACCAATTGCTCTTTTATATAAACTTATGGAAACAACTTCAAATCAATCAGCTTGCAATAGATTCAACACACAAATAATGGTGATATCCGGAAAACAGAGTCCTCATTCAGAAAATGAATTTTCTTCAATTCACCTGAGAATTTAACTTCCAACAAAGCTACAAGCAATTTAGGCCTCAAAAAGATATTTTCCTGTAGCAGCCTTGAATCCAAGGGAACTTGTCCTGGCAACAACTTCAATCTAGTTCAATAACAATCTCTGATATGAACAACCTTTAAGAAAATACGCCAATTTGATCTACAAAGGATAGTCTTGGCTTGAAACAATTTCCACTGAACTCCTAAATAATGCCAAATTACTGCAACTTTAAAGAATATAAACAGTCCCCAATTCTTATGAACATTGAACTCTGTCATTCCCAAAAATCCCCCAGCATAATCACTTTCAAAGCAGAAATGATGGCTATCAAAAGGCAATACCCTTGTGGATTATCTTCCTTTCGAATGCAAGTATCGAAATTCATAAAATAATTATTTGAAGTACCTACACCAACACTTCTTCAGATATATCCAAGTCAGGAGACAAACGAACTGTTGAAGATTCACACACCTTCTTATAGGTCATGGATGTTTTAAATCATATTTAAAATACAAACAAAAAATTGCAGGCAACTTGGTGTTTTAAATTTCTTTAGAAAGCTGAATAATAGTTGGAAAAAGGAATGATTTGCATATTTTCTGCACTTTGGGCATCTTTCACATATTCCAGACCATGTGACCTTGAATGCCCATATGAATTTTTTTTTCAAAAACAAATTGGGTTTGAGAGAATTTAACCGATGCAAATGCCGCAAAATATCACGATTTCCTCTGCTTGGCAGAAATAGAACAAGAAGCTGAAGTCTTAAAGTCGGAGAAAAAATATGCAACTTTGATTTGTAACTCAAATGGAGTCCTGATCAGTTGGACGCAATTGCTTAACTCTTCAAAGGAAGAACACCGCCAAAATCAAAGAATCAAATGAACAAGGAAAGGTACCTTCCTCTGTGAACGGAGACCAAAACAACACATTTGCTTTCAATTCTTCTACGTTGCATTGAAAACATGATTTCAAACACACGTTCCAGCATCAGTTTAATACAACACCAATTGTTTTCCCTTCAACCATTTTTCAAACCAACGTAGCAACCCAATACTCGAGCAAAAGTAAGAGAATGCACATAAAGACCACAGGACATTCAATGCTTATGTTTCATAGTCAAGATATTTCACATCAAGTGAGTGATGGAGGAGGAGCATGCACAACTAGCTGAGGAGGACTGTAGACTGGTGCACGATGAGCGGTCCTTCCTCCTGGTATTTAGATGGCAGCTAACAAAGATTGCATATACATATGAGATAACATATTTGGATGTGTTTTCCAGCTTCAGTTTGAGAAATATGCTACCCAATACCATATATCAAGTGGGAACCATGTCAGTTCAACGCATATACAAAAGCGGTATATACCAAAATAAAACTGCAGAGCTGCTATAGGATCAATTTAAAATTGAGATTTAAATATGATTTAAGTACCATATACCAATCGGACGCAGAGACACCATTCAATATATACGCTGGACCATTCTACAAACTCAGTTCATATTCAATATATACGCTGGACCATTCAACGCATTCAAATGGAAACCATTCAATATATATGCTGGACCATTCAACGCATATACCACTATAGTTCAACGCAAAGACAAACTCTGATATAACGCACAGCGTTAATATTATTCAACACCAACATAGCGTTGTATAGTTCAATGCATGCGTTGTATATGTCAACACCATTCAAATGTCGATACCACTTCCATACCACATTCAACAGTTACCATGGTAGGAAAAGCAGCGTTAATACCATTCTATACATACCGCATTCAACATATTCAAACGCTGTGTTAAAATGTTGATACCACACAACAATTCAAACACATTCAACATGACATTTGAACAACGCATATACCAAAGTCAGTTTCAACGCATACCATGTCAGTTTAATGCATATACCAAGTGAATGCAAGCATTAAGCATAAGAAAGTTTGACCATTATTGCCTGTTCCTGTTTATGAATATTCATATAAGTGGTTTCTTCCTTTGAACCTTAGGAAACAAAGGTTTCATCTGCTATTTAGCATACTTGAATGGGACAGTGCAAGAAACAAGTATAGACGGTAAATTTTTTTTTTTCATTTGAAGATGTTGCAATGACAATTTGAAACTGCAAATACTCACAAAACACTTTGTTAATGATCGCTACGGAAAATAAATGGAGGTGCAGGTGAGATGTTGGGAATCCGCACAAAATAATCAATGGAGGCACAGTATAATCAGGTGAAGCAATTCATGCAATGGAGGCGCAGGTGCAATAACGCCCTTTTTGAAACGTTTATGACAATCAGAGAACTGAACTGTCAGATAGAGGGGTAGCTAATTTGATGGAGAACAGACACCAGCAGCAGTATAATCAGGTTGCAGCGAAAATTGAGCTGAAGAAATATTCATGAATTTCATGGCAGAAATAAACTGCACAGAAAGGCCATAAAACAAATGGCTCAAATTAATTATGCAGGGCAGGAATACTCCTGCTCTGATACCATGTTAAACACACAAGGGAACAAGAACAATCTAAATGATAAATCATGCAAGTACAATTTTTATTAACAAGAGATATACATTTATAGTACATTATGTGACCATTGGGATTCACATCCCAAGGTCTCTTGGACTACTTAGTCTATTCGGCTTCCACACTAACCCATTTAGGATTAGGTGTCCAACAATATTTTAACTGCCTTTGAATGAGGAAAGGAGGTCTATCAGATATTAGAGAAGCCACTTGCAAAGCTTCAGGAAAGGGAAAAGAAAAGGAATATCTCAAGGAATCAGGATATATTTCAGAATAAGATGAGGTAAACTTTGTAAATAAGCTTCAATGGGGTTTCGGAAGATTCAGAGGTAAGCTTCCATTCAAATGTTTTTCTTGTGGTAGAGTTGGCCATTATGCTGCTAAATGTTCTCATAAACATAATCATGAAAAAGGAAAGGAGTTTGCAAAAGATAATAGAAAACAATTTGTTAATAGAAGAAGTTATTATACTCATGAAGATAGTGATGGCCTATCTAATAGTGATGAATATGAATCTGAACAAGATTTTAAACTACTCATGGATTATGACAATGATGACTTTATGGATGCATTATAAGAGGATGATTTTCTTAAAGAAATCACTCAACTTAAAATCTGTTTGGAAGAAAATAATATGGTCATAGACACTTTGATACATCAACTCACTGAAAGAGAAAAGCACAATGAAAAATTAGAATGTGAAGTAGTGGGTATAACAAAATAACTTGAGAAGACAAAATCTCTCAATCTTAGATTTTCTAAAGGATCAAAAACCTTAGATGAAATCATCAAGGTTCAGTGTTCTCCACTTATAAAGACTGGTCTTGGATACATTGGAGAAACATCCCAACCAGAAAAGCCTTCAGTTAGCACCAGAAGCTATCTTGATGCAGCAAAAACCAGTAAACAATGTGTCAATCCTCAACAAAATCCTAAAGGTACTTCCCAGGTAAATCATGCTAATTTTACTCCAAGGGTGGACATCAATAGAACCACCAATCAAAAGGTAAACAACACCAAAATATTTCATAATCACAGAAACTTCTTCTTTAAAAAAAAATGTTTTTCATGCCATAACTTTGGTCATAAAGCTCCTCAATGTGTGGCTTACAAGACTATCATGACTAGAGAAGCGTGAAAACAAAGGAGTGTGACAGGAATCAAGAAAATCTCTTATAATAACTTTTCTCCTCTTGAAGATGAAATTGAATGTTCATTTTGCAATAACTTTGGTCATGTAGAATATGAATGCAGGAGCAAATTTCGGCCAACAATTCAAAAGGAAAAAACATCATCAAATTCCAAGGTATGGAAAAAGAAGGAATTTCAGTCAGAAAGATGTCGCATATATCTGTTTTCAGAAGGACAAGAAAATGAGTGGTACATTGATAGCGGATGCTCTAAACACATGATAGGTGATAAAGATAAACTCCTTTCATATAATGCTATAGAAAAAGAAAAGAATGTCTCTTTTGGAAATGACACACCAGCTGTCATTAAGGGTAAAGGTTCTATTTATTTGAAAGAAAAAGTTAAAGCTAGAAATGTTATGTATGTTGATGGTTTAAAGCATAACTTGTTAAGTGTCAGTCAAATGTGTGATCAAGGAAATGAAGTTGTGTTTCAATCAAACGAATGTGTGATTTGTGAGGTTGACACAGGAAAGACCATAATTAAAGGTACAAGAACTCCAAGAAATCTATATATACTAAAATGAGGTCAAGAACCATGTTATCTAAGAAAAACCGAAGAGAACTAGTTATGGCACAGAAGATTGGGGCATCTAAGATTTTCTCAAATAAGAAAAGCATGCAGGCTCAAGGCGGTTCATGATCTTCCAGATATCAACATCCTAGAAAATACCATCTCCAAACCATGTCAATTCAGTAAGAAAACTAGAGTTCATTTCAATGACAAAGATGGATTAGCAAGTAAGCCTCTTGAACTCGTTCATATTGATTTTTGTGGACCAACAAGGAAAAATTCACCTGGTGGAGAAGAATAATTTGTTTTATTCATTGATTATTTTTATAGAATGTGCTGGATTGGTTTACTAAAGCATAAAGATGAAGAATTTGAAAATTTTAAAGCCTTCAAAGCTTTAGTTGAAAATGAATTAGATCCAAAAATAAAATGTCTCAGATCTGATCGAGGAGGAGAATTCATATCAGATGAATTTTTTGAATTTTGTGAATAACATGGAATAAAAAGATAGTTCTTTGTTGCCATAACTCCTCAAAAAAATGGCGTGGTGGAAAGAATGAATAGAACTGTTCAACAAATGGCTCGAGCTATGCTTGATGAATCTGGAACTCTTGCCATATTCTAGGGTGAAGTTTCACATACTGTTGTAAATATTTTCAACAAAGCTAATGTTTTGGTAAATAGTGATCAAACTCCATATGAACTTTGGTATGGTAAGCCTTCTATTGTAAAACACTTCATTTGGAAGCAAAAGTTTCATAAAAAGGACTGATGAAAAACTTGGTAAGTTGGAACCCAGAGAAGACGAAGGAATACTTCTTGGTTATTCATCTAGAAGTAAAGGATACAAATGTTATAATAAGAGACATCGAAATTTTTTTGAATGCATTGATGTAGTAATCGATGAAGCATGCAGAAATCTGGAACATGTGAAATCAACAAAGGAAGATGACAATGAGGAAGATAGTGAATGAATTCCCGTATCAAATCGAAATGATATAGAAGAAGAAACCATTGAAGCAACATAAGAAGATACAACTGACAGGGAAAATTCTCCATCCAGGTATGTTCAAAAGAATCATCCAGAATCTCAAATTCTAGGAGAAAAAGGGTTTGGAGTACATATAAGACGAAATCTTGCAGGAACTTCCAATTATCTATCATTACTATCCTCCATAGAACCACATAATGTTAATGAATCTAGCAAATATGAATGTTGGGTTAAGGCCATGGAAGAAGAACTTGACCAAATTGAAAATACTGATACTTGGGAATTAGTTCCTAGACCTCATGATAAAGATGTTATATGAAAAAAATGGATATTCAACAATAAGTTGAATGAAAATAGAGAGGTTATTAGAAACAAAGAAATACTTGTTTGTAAAGGGTATGCTCAACAGGAAGGTATAGACTTTAAAGAAACATTTGCACCTGTTGCTAGAATTGAAGCCATAAGAATGTTTCTTGCTCTTTCAAGTTTTTGAAAATTCAAAGTGTATCAAATGAATGTAAAATCTGCATTTATTAATGGAGATTTAGAAGAAGAAGTTTATATTGAACAACCAGAAGGATTCATTCTAGGAAATGATGTAAAGATTGTATGCAAGCTCAAAAAGGCTCTATATGCATTGAAACAAGCTCCAAGGGCTTGGTATTATTGTCTTGACAAATATATATAACAACAAGGGTTCAAAAAATGATCTGCAGACAACAACTTATACAAAAATATTGAGAATGACAAAATGATAATTATCATTGTTTATGTTGATGATATCATCTTTTGTAGCAATGAAGAATCTGAGTCAGAACTTTGCTTCTGTTATGCAACAAGAATTTGAAATGTCCTTACTTGGTGAACTAACTTATTTTCTTGGTCTACAATTACAATAAACAAAATATGGCATTTTTATTTCTCAAACTAAATATCTCAAGCAGATTCTGAAGAAGTATAGAATGGAAGATTCTAAACCAGTATGTACTCCAATGGTAACGGGATGTAGTCTCGGTTCTAACGATGAATCACCTATATTGAATCAACCAACATACATATCTATGATTGGAAGTCGACTTTATCTAACAAGTACCAGACCAGATATCATGCATGCAATAGGAATTGTTGGAAGAATCCAAGCCAATTCAAAGGAATCACATCTTCAGGCTGTAAAACGAATATTCAAATATCTCCAAGGAACTGAAGACTTTGTTCTATGGTATCCTAAAGATACAGATCTCACTCTTCATGCATATACAGATGCGGATTGGGCAGGAAATATTGATGATCAGAAAAGCACTAGTGGAGGTGCATTCTATATGAGATCACGATTAGTGTCTTGCTTCAGCAAGAAAAAAATTCGATTGCCTTATCTACAGCTGAAGCAGAATATGTGGTTGTTGCATCTTGCTACACAAAACTTCTTTGGATGATGCAAACATTACGAGATATTCAAATCACATGTTCTCCACCCATCTCCATTCTATGTGATAATACAAGTGGCATTAGTATTTTGAAAAATCTAGTCATGCATTCCAATATCAAGGACATACCCATTAAGTACCACTTTCTCTGAGAACAAGTGCTTGAAAAAAAGGTTAAGTTGGAGTATGTTCCCTCCAAAGAATAGGTTGTTGATATATTTACCAAACCCCTTCCGAGAGAAACATTTGAATATCTTAGACAAAAGCTCGGAGTAGTTTATGCATCATCCTATTGTTAAATCTAGTTTTCATAGGAATGTTTCATATACACGGGTTTCATGAAGCAGAGTCACATATATACACGAGTTTCTATGGTTGCAGGAGCGTATATGTTTTTATGATAGAAAAACAGTGGATCAAACTAAAAATCAGTTTCTGACATGGGTGTTCAGTCTGATATTGATGGTTAAAGTCTGCTAATATGCCTTGCTAATTGTTGTTTATTTGATTGATGAAGATGCCTTGATGAATGATTTGTTGACAATCCATAGGTAGCACAGGTTCAGGGGGAGCATTAGCCTTCAAAACCATTATGCATTGTTGGCATCATGGTTGCTGAATTCAACTATGGTTTCAGACATTCATATCATTTGTTGTAAATGTCATGTAAAGACTTATGGTGTAATAATATGTCTCTTTCTCTGATTGTCTATTAATGAGTCCTTTTGGACAAATGATGTAATTTGTACCCCCACTATGCATGGGAAGGATGATGTAATAATTGCAAATTTTTAGTCATGTATGAGCATTTGGTATATCCCCACTTCGTTGGGTGATTGATGTATGTATGAGTCATTGGTGATAGGAAGGTCATACTCACATAGTTGAGTTATAGAGTCATGTTATTATTTTGAAAAATATTTCTGCAAACTCTGCATGTACTCAGGGGGAGTTTGGATAGAATAGTGTATTTCAAAAAGGGAGAATATCTTGCTCTGCCCTTTTCCCTTGATGTCAAAGTGGGAGAGTATCTTGGTGTTGTTTGATATATCTAACAGGTTCTACAACTTGAAGTAATAAACACCAATATGGTTGCCATCAAGTCCAAAGGGGGGGATTGTTGGCATTATGATACAGGTGTTCTCCTTGATGGAAACTCACTCACACATCAATTCATAGGTAATAGGGAAATGGTGTAGAAGAATAGGATGTTGGAACAAAGAACTACATATCAAAATCAAGAATTTGAAGAAAAATGGTGTTTTAAGTTAGTTTAAGTTGTATATGCAGGTTCATCTTGTCAAAGAAGTGTATATAAGTGGGTTCATAGAACAAAAAGAGCATATACGTATGCACGCATTTTCACAGAAGGAAAAGTGCATATGGGATGAAAAAATAAGGTTAAAAGAATACCAAGGCTCAATACCATGGTATTAGCCCACAATATTGAGCGAAGTAACAGATATTTGATCTCGTCCAAGAATACCATAGGTTCTAAGTGTTTTTTTGGTCTGAGGTATTGAGAAAGGCTAAAACTATATAAGGAGGAGAAGATAAAAGGGCTAGGTGTGAAAGTGAAAGGGTTTTTCATGAATACTTCTATCTTAAGTATATTTTATGTTGTAACGGCTATGGTAATGATATGATCTGAAATATCACATGCACCTTTGGATACAATGTTGGATCAGGATCATGAGACCTGAAATGACTTATCATTGTATGATATGATAATGGATGAGCTAGATCTGATTGCTAACACACATTTTATCCTTTATATGTTATGATTTGGGTATGTATGAAGTCTCAAATAGCTACGAAGTTATAAGTGAGTATTTGCAGATCTATACGCTGGTTCACTTTAGTGAAGGTACGTATACACGCTAGTTTGGCTCTTCCAAGTAGTGTATGCAAAAGAAAAGATTGATGTTCAGAGATGACAGATCTATCTGATCAGTGCTACTGTTTCACTGGTATCTGTCAATGATGTCTTCATTAGATCTTAATGTAGAACTCACTATATAAGGAGATTGAGTCTGATTGATTGATTTATTAAGTGAGAAGGGTGATCTTTGCTGCTGTCTGTTTAGAATTATGTAATTTGATAGTAGATCTTCAGAATTCTACTGGTTGGTACAATTCTTGGTTCAAAAGTTTTATGATTCAGTATTTTTAGAGGTATACGCAGGTTGGCTTAAAGGAAGTAGTGTATACATGCAGGTTGGCTTCATTGAAGTAGCGTATACATTCTGACATATGATTTTTGAGGTTGCAGTTGGTTCTGGTTGTTGATGCAGTTTTCTGGGTTCAGCACAATGTTCTGGTGACAATGATCTCACTGTTCAGATTGACTGCTTTTGGTTGATGCAATTATTATTGAGTTTGAGCTTGAATATTACTGATGGGTCCAGTGTGAAAATTTGATGAAACGTCGCCTTCATATTATGTTGTTGTGTACTAGGAGTATCCAGTTTGAAAATTTAGGAAACGTGGTCCTTGGAGGAAGAGAGAAGTTTGTAGCCTTCTGTAGGTTGGTGCCTACATACTGGTAAACATATCAGCTAGTACAAGAGCTAGGGGGTTGTAGCTCCCTTCCAATAGAAGGTGAAGAATGAGAGAAGGTTGTAGACTTCTACAGGTGGGTGCCTGCATACTGGTATGTGTCTGCACCAGTACAAGATTGTAAACAGATTTTCTTTATATTAAAAGAAGACAGAGATGACAGCAGCAGGTAGTTTTTCTCTCACATTGGGTTTACACCTTAAATATTAGTGTTCATATGTCTTTCTTATGAGTGATGGTTTATTCTATTATTACTACACATGGTTACTGTTTAATAAAGTACTGATGCACTGATTAAAGATCAACCTATGATGAACTAACTAAATCATAAGTTCACTGGATATACATTGGTTGCCTTAATATCTGTTGCGTGCACACGCGAGTTCCCTACACTGAAGTAGCGTATATAAATCTGATTATGAAATGAAAAGTTATTGATTTCTAAATACTAATTCACCCCCCCTCTCAGTATTATTCCCAACACAACTGAGCCCCAAAAACCTAAATCAAATATGTGAGCTTCGAACCATGCAATTTCACCTCATAGCGAACCTCATCATTCATGGACGAGCGTCAGACCTATGCAAGCCAAAACCAAGATAGAATAGTGTCTCATAGTAGTGTCTAAATGAGGTATAGGTCACCTGTATTTATAGCCTTCAAAGGTGGTCCACTTTGCTTTAAGGCCAACCTTATCAAATATGCACATGTGGGATTTTATTCATAATTACACTTTCCCTTATAATTAGGGGAATTTTAAGGTCTAAAATGGGCCTCCTAACGAAATTATAAACTAATAGTGGAAATAGTAAAATAAGATTAGATTACATCATTAAATTTTAGAGGGAAAAAAGAAAAAACTAAATTTTCTACTTGTATTTTCAACTTATCTCCCTATGGGTTTACTCAAGTTTCGGGCGACAACACTAGTTGGATGCAGAATGTGATTCCTCATCCAAGGAGTACCCATGTTGCATACTTTCAATGGACCCTACTACATGAAAAATTAGAAATACATGAAAAACATGCTTGCAATAACTTTTTTCATGTATTTCTCTTTTTTCGTGTAGCAGGGTCCACCAAAGGTATGCAACATGGGTACTCCTTAGATGAAGAATAAAATTTTGCATCCAACGAGTGCTCCCACTCGAAATTTTAGTAAAACTTTCAAGAGATAAGTTGAAAATACAAGTTGAAAAAGTAGTTTTATTATTTATTACTTTTAACCTTTTTGCTTTTTCACCCCAGAAAGGGTGAATCATCCCTCATGGTTGACATCATCATCTTTTGGTTGTACATTTTTCTTAGGAGGCCCATTTTAGACCTCAAAATTTCTCTAACGCTGATTTGAGTGATCTTTAGGTCGATTTTGGTCCTCTCAAAAATATGAATTCAATGTAATAATTATCTCCATTGAGTGAGCTATCCAAAGTGGAATTTTACCTCAATTGCATAATTTTAACATGTTTGATAGTGATGCTTCTCATTCTTAAATAATCTTTTTATAAGGCATAAAAATTTCCATATTATTGAACCAATCATCTACCAAAAATAAGTAGTCACATCTCTTCTTTGTTGTTCGAAATGCACCCACAAAATCCATGGAAATTATTTCCCATGGTTAATTCAGTATATGTAAGGAATGAAATAAACCTTTCTTTGTATATCATTCTTGTTAGTAACTTAGTACAACAAACTATGCATACTCTAATATATTAAACTACATATTTCCTTTTGGGTCAATATAGATACCTTTGTAAATTGGTAAATATCTTTCCAACACCAAAATTTCTTGCAACCTTGGAAGTGTGATCCTCTTCGATAGGCTATAATTGTTCATCTTTAGGAACAAACTATTATCTATCTTATAGAGAACATAATTTTGGAAATGATATTTACCCTTATTGTATTTTTTCTATAATAATTTTTTCTTTTCATTGCTAAAACACTTTAATAAGTTCCTCATCTTTTGTGTATGCCTCTTTGTGTGTGTCATGGGAAAAGGGATCACTAGGAGTAAGAGTTTCCAAAGATATGGTCTTGGATGTGGGTGGCCTTGAAATCAATTATAGCAACTTATTATTGCTTCCATTATTATATTTTATGACTAGATGAAAGTGTTGTAAAACTCCCATTCACTTGTAATATCTTTTTTACACTATATTTATCTAGATCTACAGATATTACAGTGACTAGTGATGAGTGTGGATAATAGTTTCCATGCTTATTAGCTAGTGATTCCACTTCTTAACAACTTCAACCAAGGCATATATTTCATTATCATATATAGGGAGTTCAAACGTTTATATGTAAAATTCCATTCATATTCCTCCATAATAATTCATCACAATAGATCTTATAATATTCTAAAATCCTAGATTATGCAATTTATTTCTTTAGATCCCACATTAATTAATATCATCTTAATTCTTGCATTTATGAAATAACTAAAATTGAAAATTAAAGAAGTGAGAAAAATAATACACCATTCACACAAATGACCATAATATGTACCATATGGAACTCAACATCGAAGAAAACCTAGATAGAAAGTGAGGCCTATGCTTTGCTCTATTTTATTTAGCTATGGAAATGGAAATACAAAGAAAAAGACACTCATTGTGGAGTTTCACTTATATTTGTTGCTTGATTAATTATTATACAATATTTCCATCCTCTAATATATTCTCAAAACCCACTCATATATGGTCTAATTAGCTATGAAACAAGTACAATACTAAATAATGGAAACCCATATCCTCCTAACAAATTAGTGTTTAAGATAGCCCAATAGCCATCTAGGGTTAGGGTTTTTGCATCCTCCACCATCAATTAGTGATACTGTTTTTGGAACTTCTAGAAAATACTTAAAATTTCACATGTGATTAGCCCCTTATGTGTGAGAAATGGTGGTTGACATGGCATGTATTAATACCATGGTGGTTAACAAGGGAGGTCAAATTTATATGGGTATACATTCCATATATGAGCTCTATTTAACGTGATTTTTGTGCTATTAGAAAGAACATGATGTGTAATAACATGTCAAGGGAGTTTCAAGCCATGCTCATAAATGTTTGACTCCAAAATGTAGTTTAATCCCCCAAAAAGGCTTAAAAATGTTTGAGCCTTAAATTTCTGAACTAGGACCTGCCACTATGATGGGATTTGCAAGTCAATTCCTCCTATTTTTCCTCTAACTATGCATGCGATGCTAACGCTTAGTCCTATATAGTAGGTAGGACCTATACCTCAATCTCCTAATCCAACATGGAAGAATCATAGAGTTTTATATTATCCACATACACTATTGGGTAAATGCACATATATGGGGGATAGATTGAGTATGTAGACATAATGATCCATATTTTTCAATACTTCAAAAGGACCATATCATAGATCCTTCATCTTCTTCGACCTTATAATATTTCCTTATTTAGCTATAACCAAACTTTGTCTCCCACGTTGAATGGTTTCTCTATTATATGTTGATCATGTTAGACCTTGTATCTTTCCTATGACTTCCTTAAAATCTCACATACATGAAAATGGATTTGCCCAATATTTTCAATAGATATCCCTACTTAAAATTCTTGTCTTGTGATGGATTTCCCCACTCCTCCTTATTTTCCATAGATAACATAAAAGGGTGAAGGTGGAAAATACCCAAATAAAGTTTCAAAAGGGGATGTATTAATAGAAGTATGGATTTCTATGTTATAGCAGTTTTGAATGTGATCATATTTTCATCCTAGATTTTCGCATGCCTATAATTATAATCGAGTCAAAAATTGAACCAAAGTCCTATTGACTACTTCTATCTACCTATTTTTTTATATTATTATTGTATGGATTGTGTTGGAAACATAATCAGGTAAAGATTTTTTGTTTTATTGTGTTGTAGCGGCTACAACCACCCTCCAAAATTTTTCCTTAGATTTATTTTGGAGCCTCCCTTTTGTTGTATCTCTGAGATGATAATGGTCAGCTATCATGCTAGAGCATCTAAGATAATTGTTTTGGGGGTTTTGTTTTAATTTGGAGGACCAATGAATGAAATAGAAGTAAAACTGTAATGCCTAACCTTGTGAATAATACTAATATCAAAGCAGAGGGCTGCTATAAAATTTCACACAGTGATATAGCTTGTACGGTGGCGAGCAAAAAAAGAGAAATAATATGATTATCACAATTTTCAAATTGAAAATTAAATAATCATAAGTATGAAAAACTTTAAACTATGTTCATAAGGTTTAAGAGAATATGCTTAAGCTTACAAAAGATGCTGATAGTTTATTGATTCAGAGGGAATTAATTAAACAAACAGTCCATTAATTCATTCTCTTTATAAATTATCACTTCAGAAGCTTATAGGAATAGATTGAAACCCAATTATTCCTACCTAGTTATCTCTGTAAGACATAAGAATATGAAGAAAAACATAATGAGTAATACTGGAAAAACTTATAGGAAACACAAATTGTGTAAAACAAAATTCAGAATCATTTGCTTTATATTAAGGATCCAGAAAAGTCAAGTAGATCAAATGTTTTCAAATGCTTCATCAAGGGTGCAACCCGTAATAACTCATGAAGAGAGTTATTTATACAATAGTAGAACTAAGAAAAAATCCTAAACTGTTTTTACAAAAATAGATTATTATAAAATCAAAATAAAGACTGCTAGTTGATCTGACACTAATTTGATGCTTCGATGTTGGTGACTATCACTGAAAAAAACTGAAAATTGTTGAGGCTAGCTGACTGTTCCTCCAAAAGCTGAATGTTGTTCGATTTTCACGTTGGATGTCATATTTACTTATGACCTTTCATCTGATACACTTTGACTTTTATTTCTTTATCTGTCTCCTGTGTTTATTCTTTTAACTGTATGCCCTGTCACCTACTTTTACTTTTACCAGTCACAGTAAAACACATCATCTGGTATCTCTTACTCTTATCCTGCATTTATGTCTTTAGTAAAGGTGAATTTCACTAAATACCTGTTTGACTTCATGTGAAAAGGTGATATGTTGTTGTTGATTTATCTCTATTTTAACAATTACTGCCTCTGTGTAAATGATTTCTTCTGCTCTGTGTATAGTTGTCTTTTCCTTCTAAATAAATCCTTTTGAGTAGATTTCTTTGCGAATCTTGGAGTAAAGAGGTCTTGGAACTTGTATCAAAATTGTTTATCCAAGCTTATGGCCTTCTAATCACCTGCAAAATAAAACAATCATTAATAAAAAAACACAGGTTGACAGGGAGGTGATAATGGCTTCACGGAACTGGGAAGTCTATGGGCAGAGTCCCAGCGTGTTTAGAAGGTAATCGATGGTCGAATTGAGTTGAATATTCTCAGGGTGGCGTAGGAAGGCTTAGGTGGCTTTCAGTGAAAAACAAGCAAAAAGAGTGAAAACGAGGGTCTTCGGCATTTTAACGGGTAACGGCTAGAATTGGCACATAAATCAATAGGTTTTGGCCTATGCAAGGAGGTGGTATTAAGGTTCATCACACCGCTTTTGGAACTCGGGTGGTTTTTTCATGAGAGCACATGAGTTCACATAAAGCTACCACGTAACCGAAAGGGGCCTAAGAAAAACCACGAATCTTGCGTGCTCTCGGGCTTTTAACTGTCCGACATCGAGAGCGTGCGATATGGATGTGGGTCGTTGGATTTTGAAGTGGATGATCGGAGGGTTGTTGTGCGTTGAGATGCACGGATGAAAATCAAGCATAGATTAGCGGGCCCGGGGGATAATTACAAATGATTTGTAATTATTTAATATTATAAAGCAGGGCTAAAAGTATAATGCACGGGTTCAATACAGTGGGACAAGGGTTAAAATGTGGTGGGGTTTGTTAACCACACCAAGGGGGGTGGGTTAAAAGGTTTTTTATCTGGAAAATGGTGAATTGTGGAGTTAATTAAAATAAAGCGGGGAGAGACAAAACTTAGGCTAAAGGGTCTTTATGGGTTTTTTAGGCATATGGCGGAGTTAATAAAGTAATGCGCGGGGGGGGGATTTAAACTTAGGACAAGGGGGGTTTTATGGGTTTTTAGGGAAATTACAAGGGTAAAGTGATTTTTTCAATGGGGAAAGGGTTTGACATTAGGGAAAAAGGGTTTTGGGTAGGGAAATGACCTTTAGAGGGCAATTTGCTAGGAAAATGTGTGAAACCAAAGGGTAAGGGTGAAAATGAAGGGAAAAGCGTATTTTCATAAGAAATGTTGGGATAATGGGAAATTAGTAAGTATGTAGTGGGGGATGAAATGAAATGAGGGGAAGTTAATTAAATTAGCTTGTGAACATCCTTTCACTTTCATAACTGCTTCTGCACACTGAAACATATGATCAAGCATGATAAATGTGCTTATGCTTTGACAACCTTGTACGTCTGTAACCTTTCTTCTACCTACCCTTTACTTATCCTAACATTTTTTACCTATTTTTCAGAGTGCATTTAAGCTAGCAACCCAATATTTCTTTTCATGAATAATCTACCTTTATAGCTTATTCTCTCCATTGGATCAGATTAAACTGTTGAGCCAATTGTATTTTCTACCTATGACAATCAATTTAAAACAAATCCAATTATGATTAAACTATATAATTGGATTAAATAAACTAGTGTGGCATCTAAACAAACTGCACACAACTATTATTTTCAAAAGTGAATTAGTTTAAAAGTAGTGACATTTAGATTTGCAACACTTTTAGAGTTTATTGCTTTTTGCTTTTCTTTCTAACCTAACATTTTATTTTTGCCTTCATTTTTTAGGGCATCTATTCTAACATTTTCTTTGATATGGACATATTTATGAAAATATTTCTTAACATTTTTATTCAGTATTCTTTTTGTCCATATCCTAGCTTAACATTTTTTGAAAAATATTTTCATTTTTTTGGACTAATTTATTTTAATTTACCAAAACCAAAAAATGCTACAACATTGGATCCATCTGGGGACTGCTTTCTCCTGTAGAATGCTGAGAACCTACAGATCCATGTGCCTTCTCCTCGAGCTATGGAGTCTTCTATTGTAAAAAAATCACACTAACATCTTGAAAAGTAAAAGAAACTGGAGTTTTTACAATGGTAGTAATGAAATATACTTCAACTTATGGGTACTGAATGTAATGTTTGAGAAACCTTCCATTTACAGGATAAGTGGAATATATCCCCTCAAGATTTTGTAGCATAAAAGTGTTGTTTCCCTTCACTTCAACAATTGCTAAAGGTCCAAACCACAAGTTGTCAAACTTGCCATGTTTTCCCTTTTCTTCTCTCCTGGAATCCCATCTTAGAACTAGATCACCTTCCTTGAAGTCCCTTTCCCTGACTCTTCTGTCAAACAGGCTCTTCATCTTATTCTGATACTTTTTCAATTTGTATTGAACTTTATCTCTGTTTTCATTTAGTTCAATAATCTGATTCATTCTCCTTGAAAAATCATCAGGTTCATCTGTTGAATCCTGCAGAAATTTTAAAACAGGGAAGGCCAAATTGGTAGGGAAGATTGCATATTTCCTATAAACTAACTAGAAAGGAGATTTTCCAGTAGATCTCTTAGGAGTAATTTTGTTTTCCCATACTGCATAAATTAAATGAGAGTCCCAGCTCTTTTTATGATCTACTAGAGTCCTTTTGATTACCTTTACTAGACTTTTATTTGAGGATTTTGCAAGGCCATTACCTTGTGGGTAATATGGAGTTGAATGATGTAATAGAATCTGATATTTCTGGCAAAAATCAATCATTTTAACACTAGAAAAAGCTGCTGCATTATCAATGACAATTTAAGTTTGGCAACCAAATCTAGATAAGATGTTATCTTCAATAAATTGATTACTACTGAATCAGTAGCATTTCTCACTGGAATTTCTTCCACCCATTTAGTGAAGTAGTCTGTTGTAGTGAGGATCCATCTATGCTGATTACTTGAAGTGGGATGAATCTCTCCAACAAAATCTAATCCCCATTGAAGAAAAGGTTCTGAGACTATTGATGGAACCAGTGGAAGAGCTGATAATTTTTGCTTACCAACAAACATTTGACAAGGAACAAAACCTCTGACCTTTGCTCCTACTTGTAAGAAGAATGTTGGCCAATAAAATCCTCCCCTTAATATCTTATATGCTATTGCTCTCCAGGCATAATGTCCTCCACAAAATATTGTATGAAACTGGTGAATGATTCCTTCAGTTTCTGATTCTGTTGAACGTAATAACAAAATATTTAGTGGTTCTTTCCAGTACAAATTTACATTTATGATACAGTACTTGACTGCTTTCAGTTTGAGAGTTTTACACTGGCATTTGGAGAATGATGTTGGACATTCAAAATGGGTCAAGAAATTTACAATGTCCTGGTACCAATCTGACAACAGGAATTTGTCATCAATGTATAAAAGGCGGATCTGATATGAAGGTAAAGGTTCTTGTGGATTCTTTTCTTCGGGATGAAGGGAAGGTTCTTGTGGATTCTCCCCTTCGAGATGAAGGGAAGGTTCTTGTGGATTCTCTTCTTCAGGATGAAGGGAAGGTTCTTATGGATTCTCCCCTTCTGCAAGGACAAAAGGTTCTTGTGTATTCTTCTTATCTGAAGTTTGAGAAGGTTCTTGTCGATTCTTCCCTTGTATCTCTAAAACAGAATTGATTCCGAGCACTTTACAGTTGGATTTAGCTAGAAGCTTAGCTAATCCTTGGCCTTTTACTAGCTTTGTAGTTTTGATAGTTAGATAAAACTCTAGTATTTGAGTGATCCGTCTACCTCTCTTTCCATCAGTGTCTGGTTGAGTTAAAACGATTTTCACAACACTATTAGGAACACAAGCAGTAATAGGAGAATGTAGGACATACATCATGAATGATTTCAGGGCTTGAATAAGGGCATAAGCTTACATCTCAATTATGTCATACTTAAGCTCAGAATCTCTCATAACCTTACTAAAGAAGGCTATGGTTTGGTCATGTGAATCTTCATTCTTTTGTAGTAGAACAATAGTAAGGGTTGTTTCTGAGGCAAAGGAAAAGATACTTAATGGTTTAGTGTAATCAGGGTTGGCCAAGGTGGGAGCTTCAGAGATAGTTTTCTTAATCTGATCAAATGCATGCCTGGAAGAGATAGTCCATTTAACTTCATGATCTTTTTGGAGCATGTCAATTATATCTTTTACAATCTCAGTATAATTTGGGATGAATCTCCTTAAAAAATTAATCTTGCCTAGAAAAGCTTGAATCTCCTTCTTGTTTCTAGGTAAGGTCAATGTTTTAATGGAAGACACACGCTTGGGATCAATCACCACTCCTTATTTTGAAATTATATGGCCCAACAGTTTTCCTTCTTTGATAGAAAACAAAGACATTTTAGGATTCAATGATTTTCCAAATTTTCTATACCTATCAAAAACCTTCATTAAGTGCTTTAGATGTTTCTAATTAGATTTAGAAAAAAAAGTTATGTCATCAAGATAAATGACCACAAATTTATTTACTTGACCCTCAAAAGCTATGTCCATAGCTCTCTGAAATGTTGCTCCAGCATTGGATAAGCCAAATGGAATTCTAGCATACATGAATGTACCCCAGGGTGTAGTAAAGGTTGTCTTCTCTCTGTCTGTTGAATCAACATTTACCTGATTATAGCCTGAAAAACCATCAAGCATAGAAAGTCTTTGTGCTCATGAAACCATTTGAAGTAACTGATCCATTTTGGGCAAAGGATAGTTATCCTTTAATGATGCTTTGTTCAAATTTCTAAAGTCCACACAGAGTCTGATTTCTCCATTCTTCTTTCTAACAGGAACTAAATTTGCAACCCAATTAGAATATCTAAGAGGGAGAATGATCTGGGCATCTAGCATTTTCTTAATTTCCTTTTCTACAGTTGGTAGAAGAGCTGGATTGATCCTCCTATGTTTCTGTTGATAAGGATATGCTTCTAGCTTTAAAGGAATCTTATCTTGTATTAATGAAGTATCATAGGTTTTTAGATCAGCATAGATTCATGCAAAAACATCCTTATAATTTTGAAGTAACTTAAGATATTGAGCTTTGATCTCAGGATCTATAGATGCACAGATTTTGATGTTTTTAATATCATCATTTGTTCCAATATTAATTTTTTCTATGTCATCTTGTGAAGAAATGGACTGAGGGTTTTGGAGGACATCATTTTGATCAAACAATTTTTCTAAAGGAATGAGGCCTCTGGGAATAAAATTGTTAGAAAATTGAATAATGTCATGATCAGAAATTTTTGAATTTAAATTTGAAGTATCATTTCCATTTGTATTTTCAGTTATTTATGTTCTATCTTCATCAATTTGTAGAAATGAAAATTCATCTATAACCTGCATAAAATATTTCAAATGTTCATCATCTTCAAATATCTGCCAGTGTTTTAGATTGTCTGGGATGGATGGTATGTACTTGACTTGTATTTGATAGAGTACATTGGTCTAATTAGGAATTTTAAATGAACTAGAAGAAATAGCTAAGGAATCGACATGAATATTCTGATTTCTTGGAATATAAGTCAAATTAAAAGCATCAAAGAAGTTTCGACTAAATCCCATACTTCATTTCGATAAGACCTAAGTCTAGGATGCTTAGTCTGGAAAATATTTCTCACTTGTTTGACAATAAGTTTTGAATCAGTAAAAACACTTAAGTTTTGAACATTTAAGCTTTTCGCTAATTGTAGACCCAAAAGGAAAGCTTCATATTCAACCACATTATTTGTAACTTTGAAGTCGAGTTTGCATGATTGGGTGATATTTTATTTTTCTGGTGAAATTAAAACTACCCCAGCTCCTGCTCCATCTTTTGTACAAGAACCATCAAAAAATAGTTTCCATACATCAGTTTGATTTGGTATAGGACTTTCAATTACATCTTCTATTTTAACTTGAGTTTCATGTATTTGGTTTGAAGAGAGTTGAAAGCAACCAAACTCCTGACCAATTACATAAATGGGATGGTTCCTGTTATGCTCCTATACCAATAGCTGTCATATTTCATGGTTGACTGGTAAAAGTCCCTAATATGTTCATCCTTTCTTTGCTGCAAAGGTTTCCATATTTTGAAAAAATTGAAAAACTAAAAAAGGTAAAGAGGGTCTGCCCTAAAAGAAAGATCAAAGGGTGAAAAGAATGAAATGGTCAAAAAAGAAAAGAAATGAACCCCAAGTAAAGAAGACCAGGAAAGTGTGCAAGTCCAAATGCCACTACTATTTCATGTTCTGTAAATAAAAAAGTTTCATGTGCAGTTTGTTGAACTTGATGTTGCAGTTGATGAATGGCCAAACAACTCAATCCTGGACAGTTCATCTTTGAATTTCCTATTTTAGAGATAGAGAATAAAATATGTTCAAACTGTTCAATCTTGGCAGATAAGTAGTTAGGTAGAGAAGAAAAGGAGCTCAACTGTTAAATCTGAGCTCTTAGAAGAAATAAGTGTAGATATAGATAGGTTTTCAGTCAAAAGAAAAGAAGAGAATGAGTGTTTGCCAGTCCAAGTGCACCCAAAGAAAAGAAGAAAAAATGTTAGGTACTGTAGGCTGGGTAGGTAGTTTTGGTGTTGTAGAAGCATGCTTATGATTAATTTTGTCCCTTAAAGATGTTCATCTTATGGATATCATAAGTACCATGGCAATTGTTTGGTTACAAATCAAGTGAGGCATGACTAACTTCCCTTCACACTTCTCCCAAAATCACTTACTAACCTCCCCCTAAAGATATTGAGATCTGCTCAATACTCCTAAATCACTCCATTTCATGAAAAAGCCTGAGTAAAATAACATTCTTGCTTTAGGCAAAGAAGCCACATTTCTTGTGTAAAAATCCTTTCGTTCCCTTAGCCTAAGTTGTTGAACTTTAACTTAGCGCCTATTTTTCATAAACTCATATTAACTATTAACATAATAAGTATTAAATCCCTTATAAATTCCCCTTCCCCCGTATTAATATATCTATACAATAAAACCCCCAATATGTAATGATCCCGCCCCTAGTCGATTACGGCCATATTTCTATTTAAACAGGGATTATAGGTTCATCAGGAACCATATAATAACCATCCCCCATGCATTGTTTTGAAATCAATCAACCCCATGTTAATTGATTAACAAATCACCTCGCCACCAATCATATCAACCCCAAACAGCATTAAAACTTTTGATTTTGTACGTGGGACCCCGCACCGTAACCCTCCGCCAACTCCATTGAGCGATAACCGTTGGATCTGGGCCCGCTCATCGGACGGTCCACGCTTTTATCGCACACCCCCTTCCACCCGACCGTTAACTTCCAGGGAGTCGGCGGTATTACCGCCGTACCAGGGACACGCGGCGCCTTCCCACCATGCTCGCGGCCCCTCCGCCCAAAACTGCCTTAGCTCATAATCGGTGCGGGCCCAAACCACTTACTACCTCCTGCTAACCCCGCCCACTAACGTCATCGCTACGTCACCTCCACATCAACATCCCGTACCCCTGTGTCATGACAAAATGTCACATCTCGATGATGTCATCTGAACAAAAAGCACCAAAAAGCCTCGCGAAAGCCAAATTTTTGTTAAAAAGTCGTGAAAATGTCATTTTCGCTCATTTTCATTCATTTTTTTCGTGAAACTGTTGCATGAAAACTACGTCCAAAACAACTGTTCGAGCATACAGTTCGCCACCCGGCCAAACAAAGTCCAGCATCCTGCTCCGCAGCTCGTCGATCAACCTGCAATTGCCCTGTTCGCCTCCAAAATACAAGTATTTACCTCGTCCCACCTCCCAAACCTATATTTTCATTTTTCCTCTGTAAATTATACCTATAACAACCAAATTCAAGCTGAAGCAATCCATAATTTCCATACCAAGACACCCAGAACTGCTCTTTTGCCCTTTTTCCACAGAAACTCCACCTCCAGTTTAAAAGCACAGAGAACTGAACATGGAAGCCCCTGTGGCCCTCAATGTCACACCCCTCAATGCACCTCACAAAGACTAGGACTGGTTGCCCTTGGCTGACAGAGATTTTCAAATTAAAGAGTTATCTGGTGATATGAACCATCTCCAGGCATTTTGCAGAATTAGAAATAGTCATATGAGTGACTCTGATATCCTTGGAATATGGGAGTCTAATCTCCCCAGATATTGCCTTCCCTCAGTTAATGTGTTCCCAGATCTTATCCACCATTGCTATGCAAACTATGACCCTGTCAGTAAAGCAGTTATGACTCCATCACAAACTGTTCTTTTCTACATAACTATTGAGTCTATCAATGAAATTTTACACTTCCATCCAGCTCAGCCCCTTGCTCCTCTTTCCATGGGATTTTCACTTGAGCAAAGCTCTCAATTGTCCAGTGCAGAAATAACCCAGATTGCTAAGTTATTTATGAAGCCAGATTGCCAGCCTCAAGGCCCACCTCCCTATGTACATGCCTGGTTCACTGAAACTGGCAAGCTTATTCTTGACATGATATCCTTTATATTGGGATTCAAAACTAGTGAATTTGTTGATGAGACCATCTTTGTTATGTTGTCAATGTTTACTCCAGGAAAGCCCCCTGCTGTCAAATATGATTATGCCTCTTCCATTGCGAATAAAATCAATGAGCAATTCATAAATCTGGAAAGAGAAGGAGTCTGCAAGTACACTTCATTCATAAATCACCTTCTACTATATTATTAGATAGACAGCTTTTCATTTCCTATCAGAAAATTGGATTCCAAAGGAGAGAGGAGGTCTGTGATCTTTTGGACCTCAGTCTTCCACAATGTTTCTGAGTCCCCTTATACCTACTGTGAATTCATTGACTGGTTTATACATCCAGCCTCCACTTTATTGATAGGAGCTCCTCCTCCTAAGCTCTCTGGGGATATATAGAAGATTTTATAGCTCTCCAAAAACTAGAGAATAGGTGACTAGTACCTCTACCAGAATTACACTGAAATCAGAATTTATGGCTGTGAACTGTGCCCTTATAAGTTGCCCAAATATGTGCCCATGAGACTATTTGCACTGGAGTATTTCAGGAAACTTACCAATGCAGATTTAACTCGCTTTTGCAATGTAAAGAAGAAGGCTCAGTTGAGAATAAGAAACCAATTAGGCCCTTTTATCATTAACAAGAGGGAGGCATGGGAAGATGTTGATAGGATATTGGGGGAATGACTTAGACTGAAGAAAAGTTTTTGGTGGGTACCATATGACCCAAATAGCTTTATAAGTGACAAAAAACTAAAAAACAGGCTATCGGCCTATAAACATTTTAGGATCCCTGAAATAGAGCAATTTGCTAATCAGGATGAGTGGGTAGAGGGTACATTAATAGAAGAATTTACTCAACAAGAAGGGATGGAACAAGCTATGAAAGATCTTGAAAAGAACCTTGACCTAGACTCTTTTGGGCAGGTATCTTTCAAGCTACCTCAGCAAACCGGAGTGGGTACATCCTCTGCTGGAACTTCACAGCAACCTGTATAGGAAACCAATGCACCAAGTACAGGGTCTTCTAAGGGCAAGGAAGTAGCAAGCACAGAGCAGCAAGCAATGACTGGTCAGCAGGGGAAAATTCCTCCGGTACAAACTAAAGCACTAGAGATACCAGCGTTACAGACTCCTCTAAATGAGGCAAAAGGCAAGAAAAGAGATAGAGAAGATGGCACACCAATCAATGGACCTGCAGAACAGCCGGTGCAAAAAGACAAAGGCTGAATCCTCTGTCTGAAGAGGAAATCATTGAAGAAACAATAGAAAATCTAAGAGGGGAGAGGGCAACCAGCCAACAGACCTCTCTAGTGATAGAGACATCCACTAGCTCACATATGCAGGAGCTAGAAAGGCAGCATAGTGTGGAAGTTTCATCCACTAGGCCACCAAGTAAGTAGACCTCTGACATCAAAAGAACATTCACAGAGATAAAGGCTAGAAATGATCCACTGAGGCTGCAGATTTACAATCAATATCTTAATATGGCCCCCATAAAACAACAAAGATTAATTTCAGCATATGACATTAAAGAAGGAAAATTGATCATGAGTTATTTCAAGCCCAAGGTGCAGCAACCACAATCGGAAACTGATTATATCAGGACAAATTTGGAAGTCTTGGCCAAGGACATTCATCCAATAGACCAGATTGAGCTGCACAAACAGACTGGAGAGATGGTGTATTCCATGCTAGCTGATAAAGCAATGTTGGCTCATAAATTGCAAAATTCCTTAAATAATACCTCTGCTCAGTTAGACTTAGAGAAAGCTTCTTCTCTAGCAAAGGACAACAGGATAAAATCCTTGGAAGACATTATCATTGAACTGGGACATGATCCCAAAGATGCCAAAGGCATAAAAGCACTAATGAAGAAAAAGGAAGAGGACATTGCTGCCCTCAGAAAACAACTCAAAATGCCTCCTTCTATGCATCCACAGACAGCAGATGTTGTACAGCAGAAGTTCGAAGAGGACATGATGGACCTACTCATGAGGTTGAATGAGAGATTGAGTGAGACAGAGCAGGCATTGGAGAAAGCACTACAAGAAAAGCAGGGAGAGTCGACCTCCCAGCCACTTGAAGTAGCTCCAATAGTCACAACTTCCCCTTCCACAGTTATAACAGCAGTGCCTCCCACTGTCCCGGCATCAACAACAGAAATCATCACAGGAGCGACATCAACAGCACCAGGCAGCAGTACTACTATGACTACAGAGCAATTAATAAAAGCCATGGAGGATTTGAAACTCCAAGTATCTGAGTTGAAGCAAGTCAAAGAAAAATTGGCAAAAATAGAACAAAGTTATGATAAATCCAAGATGAATGTGGCAGAGAAAACGAGGGAGATCAAAGAATTGGAGAACAAGGTAAGAGCCTTAGAAAAGGACCTCTCTCTCAACAAGCCTCTGGTAGAAATCAGAGGAATTTTGTGGACCAACATCACTCAATCCCTTAGTGCTGTGTGGAGGTCTATTCAAACCATTTATGAACAAATTGATTTGATAAGAGTGGCCCAAGTGGAAATTCAGAAAACAAGAGCCTTATTGGGACAGATGTCTGAGAAAGCTAACAGGCTAATACATTTTTTGAATACCAAGACCAGTGAAGAACTGGAAGCACTGGATATTAGAGACAGAACATGTACCATTCTGGACATCAAGAGAGTGCTAACCATGAGAACTCTAATGCAAACATTGGATAGAAGATGCTAGGACATGCAGGTAGAGATTGATTCTTTCACAGAAAAATTTACAGTCCTACATCAAAAAGGTTTTCCAAGTCCTTTGGGAAGTAATGATCGTCTGATGAAGCACAAGGACTATGTACGTAAATTAAATACATATGCTGCTAATCAAGCTAATGCATCTTCAAGCACTTCAGGAGAGAAGGCACTTCCATTTGGCCAGTCCCTTTATGAAAGCCTGGAAAAACTATTCTACATAGAGCATGAGGTGAAGCATCTGTTCACCATCCCACCTAATTTCTTCAGGTACACAGAGACTGACGAAACTCTGAGGAAGCTGTAGAGACATAAATTACCAGGACCGGAGTGGTGGCAGAGCATGCTAGAGATCCTATAAACTTATCTTTGGTCAAATCAAAACTGTACACCATCTGCTATAATGTGGAGAACATAAATGAATCACGGTCATACGGGCCAGAGTGTATCACATCAGAGTTAAAGAAAGCCTGGCCAAGGAAGAATTACCAGCATAGAGGATCAATAGCAAATGATCGTGAACCGACTTACATCACCTACCTCCAGTACTTCTCATAAAGATAGAACAACTAGCGCAACATGAATTTATTGCACCTATTTATTGTCTCCCTGTTTTCGAGACTGTCTGTCTCTATCTATGTAAAAGAAGAATTAATTGTCAGCAGATATTATTTCTATCAGATATTTTGTATGATATCTTGACATTTTTGTATAAATACCCCCCCAGACAAAGTATTTGGGGTTGGTTTGTGAGCGGTGAATGTTCATAGTTTTGATTGTAATACTGAAGAATTTTGGAATAAAAGGCTGTTGGAACCATTTTTGTCTAGCTTACTGAATGAGGAATTGCTGCTGAGGACTATGTTACAAAATTTTTGAATCATCTTATGGATCAATAAGTCCCTTCTAACTTGTGTCTTACAGTTTCTCTGTTTACTATATCATATATGTTTCATGATATAAATAATAGAGAAAAAGAATAACTCATAATTTGCTAGTTTGCACTCTGTGTTCAGTCTTTGTTATTATTAATGTTTTCTTCAGAATTAGCATAAACAATGAATTCTTAATTGCTCCTGTTTCCCCTAGTTCTTTCATCTTGAATATTAGCTAAGGAATTCTTAATTTCTCCTTAGCAGTAATCATCCATTTTCCCTCTGTCAACATGATGAAGGATTCTCGATTTCCCTTCACCATTGACTCCATTCCATCTTATTTCAGCCTATGAATTGTTCCATATTTGAGTACCTTGCTCTGTGATAAATCCTCTGGTAAGAAACCTAACCCAGAAATCTATCCTCCTTTGACTCCATCATGCCCAATGGACTAAAATGTTTCAATTTTACCTCACTGTTCTATTGACTCCCCATCCTTCCAACCAAACTCAAAACAAAACCCTTGCACTTCATAGCTAGCCTAATATACCTTAAACAAAGCTAAAACATAAAGAGAGAGCCCTCTTTGGATGCAAATTGGCTAGAATCTGCATCTAAAAGATTGGTCTATGGTTACCTCGGCCGTTGGGGATTTGAATAATTGTTTGATACCGCTGTTCATTTTTGTTAAAGCTACAGACGGAGCCTGCAGTTAGCCAGGTAGCCTTTGAAACTACTTTGGCTATGCAATTGCAGGAGTAAATAAAAGCTGCTTCATTCTATCTCCAGTCTAGTTTTAGGCTTTGAACAGTTGTCTCGAATACTTGATCAGTCCCTTGTTTCAATAGATCTTAAGGAAAATTCAAAACTCCCACATTTAAAACTTCGTAGAAAGATACTGTCAAAAGTTGTATCCTTCAAATATTTCAAGAAAAACCAAAAAATATATTCAGAATCTGGCTCCAAATAAGAAGATCCGTTACACTAGATCAAATCCAGATCCAAATCCCCCACCTGTGTTTCAAAATCCTAATCTGATTCCTAAGAACCTTAGAAGCCAGCAGAGCCAAGAACATTCTGCTAGTTCACCCCTTGACACACATCAGCAGAACCTTATCCAATCTGAGCTTACTCCTGGAAAAGCACCAGTCCTTTCTACCATTACTGTTGCTTCTCCTAGTTCACCATCAGCACTTCAAACCATCTTTTCCACTCCCCCATCCACAACACATATTTCAACTGGTATCCCTGCTCTTCCAGCTGTTACATTTATCTCTACAAAAATGGCAAACCGATATGCTCCCCTACAATTATCGGCAAATCCAGGGGCTATGCCTCAAGATTATCAAAGCAAAATCACCTATTTTGATGGTACTAGCACTTACACAGCTCAACAACATACCAAGAAAATGATGGATTATTTTGAAAACTATGAGATTGATGATGATGATGTAAGAATGAAAGTCTTTGTCCAAAGCTTAACTGGAGATGTTAGAACCTGGTTTAGAGCACTCCCTGCAAACACTATCAATGATCCAGAGGCTCTTTATCAGACCTTCTTAAACAGATGGGAAAAGAAAAAAGATCCTCTCCACATTTTATCAGAATATGAAAACTTAAAGAGAGGTCCATAAGAAACTGTTCAAGATTACTGCACCAGATTTAACAATGTATACAATGCTATTCCTCAGAATCTCAGACCTCCACCAGACTTGGCCTTGATCAAATTCCCTAATGCATTTGACTCTGACATGGCATACCAGCTTAGGGAAAGGGCTCCTCGAAGCTTAGAAGACATGCAGAGTATAGTTGTCAGTGTTGAGGCCAACCTGATTTCTAAACAAGCTCGGGCTAGAGCTGAAAGGAGGATACCCATCAAAGAAGAACCTTCTGCCTTTGAACAAAAATTAGATGCTATCATTAAAGGAATGGATAGACTTGGTGATAGAGTAGAAACAATTGAGAGGAAGTCCCCTTGGGATGGTCAACCGAGCAACACTGGAAGAAACCCAAATTTCAGAAAAAATCAGAATCCCAATACTGGAAAGGCTGGCCCTGACCAAAACATTAGACCTCCATTCCAAGAAAACTATGTTGAAGCTTCAACTTCTAGTGAACCAACAGAAGACACTCAAATTAACTTAATGGGGCTCAGTAGTGAACAACAAATTTTCTTAACCCAAGAAGACCAAGAGGCTCACACTCTTAATCAATTCCAAATCCAGTCAGGTGAATCATTTGATTTTAGGGAGGGATATGACACAACCATCTATGAAGTTCACAAACAATATAATCTGAAAAGCATAAGGATAGACGTCCCTGAAAACAATAAATAGAAAGAAGCCAAGCAACCTACCAAAGCTAAAATCAAGAACCCTCCTGTACAAACTTCTCCTAAAACAATTCACAATCCAAACAACCCAACAGTTGAAGATGTTTCAGATAGTCAGCAACCTAATAAACAACCTTCGACTTCCATTTCTCTCAAAGAAGCTGTGGAAGAACCTCCAGAAATTCACATAGAAACAACTTCAGCTCATAACAACATTCCTGTAAAAGAGATACACACAAAAAATGTAGTAGAAAAAGAAAACCTTGCTGCCCGAAATGCAAAAATTCAAAATGAAAAACCTTTCAACCTTGAGACCGAAATAGGAAAATTAAAGATAGCAATTCCATTATTAGAATTGGCTAAACACGATGTCTATAGAGAACAAATCAACAAATCACTTCAAATTTCAGAAAACAGAGATGCAATAAATGTCCTTGATGATCAACCAGAATTAATTTTTGACCCTGAGGTAAACGGAAAATCAGTAGACGGAGGGGTCCCTCCTTTCTATGTAAGTTTGAACATTCATGATAAGATACTCCATAATACAATGTTTGATTCTGGTGCTTCTCATAATTTAATGCCTAAATCTGTGATGGAGAAGTTGGACCTAGATATTACCAGGCCATACAAAGACTTGTTCTCTTTTGATTCAAGCCAGGTCAGATGTCTAGGATTGATCAAAGATTTGTGTGTATCATTAGTTCAATACCCTGCCAAGACAATTTTAATGGATGTAGTGGTAGCTGATATTCCACCAAAATATGGCATGTTGTTGTCTAGATCTTGGGGTGCAAAGCTCCAGGTATCTTTACAATTGGACATGTCATATGCCACCATTTTAGTATTTGGCCAACCAAAGAGATTGTATCGAGAAACTCTGATGAAATATGTGGTCAGCAGCTAGGAGAAACCCCAGAATTTTCCCATCTATTCCATGCATTCTGATATGGACTCCTTCATCCTATACAATGCTGAAATTTATCCCCCAACTGATGTCAAGGCTTTAGCTTTAGAGAAAAAAAAAATCATAAATGAAAAATCTAGTCTTCAAACTCAAGAAATTTCTGTGAACAATGGTATATCAGACACACAAGGGAAACTAGATGAAACTGAAAATCCAAATCTCCCTAGTAAGCAAATTTCTAAGACTCCTGATACCAAATATAAAAATGAAATCCTTTGGTACTTGGAATTTGATGGATCAGTCAATAAACTAGGAGCAGGAGCAGGGATTTGGATACATAATATGGAAAATGATCATGCTGAAGGACATGCATACAGGTTGAATTTTAGATGCACTAATAACATGGCTGAATATGAAGCCCTCTTGCTAGGACTCAAATTGATCAAAAGCTTAGGGGCAGTTAGGATATCAATTTTAGGAGACTTTGATTTAGTTATTCAACAAATGAAAGGAAAATTCCTCACAAATGATCTCAGATTAAGATCTTATAGAGGGGCAGCAATTGAAATACTCAATACCTTTCTAGAAACACAGCTTGCCAAAATTCCAAGGAAACACAATTTGCATGCTCACAGTTTGGCAACATTTGCCAGCACTTGTAAACTGCCATTTGAGCCTAATCATCATTTTACAGCTGAGATTAAACACAGGCCAACTGTACCTGACAATGTAAAAAACTGGCAAGTGTTTGACAATGACACTCAGATTAATAATTTCCTGACCTTAAAAGAAGAATTTTCCAGCACTAATATAGACACAGGCACTGTTGGAGAAGTTGATCAAATAGACAAAATTGAAACACACATTTTAGTAGAAACTGTAACACAGATACTACATCCAACAAAATTTACCAGCAAAGAGTTGCAAGAGCTTAAAGAAAGAGACTTTGATGAAGCTATTGGAGGAGAATCTGAAGTTATTGATTTAAAGGACAACTATTTACGCACAGGATTAACTCCTCTGAAAGACATTTTTGATTCTAATGATATCCCAAGGAAACCCAAAATGTAGCCTCTAAACGCTGACATTGAAGACTGTAACATAGGAACTGAACAAAATCCTAAAATGATAAAATTGTCTAAAAATTTGCCTCCTGACCAAAAGCTTAGATATGTTGAATTGTTGAAAGAATTCCAGGTCGTTTTCACATGGAGCTATGAAAATCTCAAATCCTATGACACTTCTGTGATTCAACATACAATACCCTCAAAGAAAATCAAAAACCTTTCAAGCAAAAACTCAGAAGGGTCAACCTTGTACTCCTCCCTCTAATTGAAAAAGAAGTCAAAAGAATGTGTGACGCTGGGATAATTGCACCTATTAGATTTTCAGAATGGGTCTCTAATTTAGTGCCCACTAGGAAGAAAACAGGAGAAATCAGACTGTGTGTTGATTTAAGGAATCTAAATAAAGTCTCTTTAAAATACCACTACCCCTTACCTAAGATGGACCACATTTTACAAAGGGTAGTAGGTGCCTCTAGAATTTCACTTTTGGAAGGGTTTTCAGGCTTCAATCAGATTCTATTTCACCCTGATGATCAAGAAAAAATTGCTTTTACAACTCCATGGGGAACTTTCAAATATGTGAAAATGCCATTTGGACTCAAGAATGCAGGGGAAACCTTCCAACATGCAATGGACATAGCTTTTGATAAAGAAATTCATGATTTCTTAGTCATATACCTAGATGATCTCACTGTGTTTTCCAAATCATATCAACAGCACCTAGATCATCTGAGACAAGTGTTTTTAACTTGTAGAAAATATGGTATATCACTAAATCCAAAGAAGTCGTTATTTGGCCTAGAAGAGGGCAGACTGTTAGGTCACATAATCTCAAAAGATGGCATTAAAATTGACCCTGACCGAATAGGAGCCATTTTACAAATACCACATTCCAGAAATGTCAAAGAACTCCAAGCTTTCTTAGGGAAAATTAATTTTTTAAGAAGATTCATACCCAACTTGGCTGAATTAATTAGATTGTTGAATAATATGCTGAAAAAAGATTCCAAGGTCAAATGGACATTAGAAGCCAAACAAGCATTTGAAGAAATCAAGATAGCTTTGACCAAAACACCAGTCCTTACAAGCCCAAAATTTGACAGAGACTTCATAATATTTTCATTTGCATCAGAACACACTATTGCTGCTATTTTGCTATAGAAAGATGATCAAGGATGTGAAAAACCCATAGCCTTCTTTAGCAAATCACTGAGGGATGAACCTCTAAAATACCCAATCATGGAAAAACAAGCTTATGCACTTGTGAAAGCCATCAAAGATTTCAGAGTCTACATATTATACTCTCATATAATAGCTTATGTTCCAAGCACTGTTGTCAAAGATATCCTAACCCAAGAGGGGATTGAAGGCAAAAGAGGTAAATGGATTGCTACTATATTAGAGTATGATATTGAAATAAAACCTGCAAAGCTTATAAAAGGACAGGGATTGGCTAAATTCATGACTAAAACCAATTGCCAAGCCCTAGATATTAATGAACTGGATAATGAATAGGAGATGGTGACTCCACAAATCAGCTAGGCCTTCTTAGAATCACCTTGGTATGCTAATATATGTTATGTATTATTAAACCTGTAGGCTCCTTCAGGGTTATCCAGAACAAAGAAAAGGTTTATAAAAATGAAAGCTTTAAAATTTGGTATTTTAGATGGTGCTCTCTTTTGGAAAAATCATGAAGGTGTTCTATTAAATTGTCTAATAAAAGATGAAATTGACAAGGTGCTCAAAGAATTTCATGCAGGGGACTGTGGTGGACATTTGTACTGGAAATCAACTACTGATAAAATCCTAAGGGCTGGATTTTACTGGCCCACCTTGTTTGCTGATGTCAAAACGTTTGTCACTGCTTGCCATAAATTTCAAATCTTTGAAGGTAAGAGGAAACTTCTGCCTCTACCCCTTAGAGCAATTTCCACTGAAATACCATTTCAACAACGGGGTTTAGATTTCATTGGGGAAATTCACCCTCCCTCTTCTGGCCAGCATAAATGGATTTTGACAGCTACAAACTATTTCACCAAGTGGATAGAAGCCATCCCTTGTAGACAAGCCAATGATTCAATGATCATGCAATTCTTAGAAACCAACATCCTGTCTAGATTTGGTTGTCCTGAAAAAAGTATAACTGATAATGCTGTTGCTTTCAAATCCAAGAGAATCATCAGTTTCTGTCACAAATACCATATCACTCTAGGTCACTCCACAGCCTATTACCCTCAAGGTAATGGTCTAGCTAAGTCATCCAATAAAATCCTGATCAATATCATTAAGAAAGTATTGGAAGAAAACAAGAAAAATTGGCATAAAAAGCTTATAAATGCATTATGGGCAGACAGATTGACTACCAAGAGATCCATTGGAACTAGTCCCTATGAGCTTGTCTATGGTATGGAGGTTGTATTTCCTTCATCTCTAGGGGTACCTATAATGAAATTATTGCAAGAAGTCCAAGTACAGCCCAATGACATTCAAAGAAGGATAAATCAGACTATACATTTGCAGCAGACTAGAGAAGAGGTATATCAAAGATCTCAAGTACTACAAGAAAAACTCAAGAAGATATTTGATAAGAGGACTAAGGCAGAGGATTTTTTCATAGGAAACAAAGTTTTGAAATGGGACTCCAGAAGAGAAGATAAAGGAAAACATGGGAAGTTTGACTTCCTATGGAAGGGACCTTTTATTATTCAGGCCTCACAGGGAAACAATACCTACTTTTTGAAAAGCCTGGATGGTACAAAAGCAGAAGATGGACCAGTTAATGGTCGGATGCTGAAACATTATTTTGATCCAGTTTGTTGATATATCAGGACTCTAACTTGTACATAAGGATGTTTAGTTTCTGCAGTTTATTACAACAATAAGAATGGGAAGGAATGTGTAGAAAATTTTGAGGAGCAGTCAAGGAACTTTACCACCTTTTTTGTGTTACCTTTTTTTTAGTTTACCAGAAATTGTAGAAGACTTGGGAGCTGAAAATATGAGAACAAACATTCAGATAAACTATCCAAAACAGAGGTGTAATTGTTTGGATCAGCTCATGAGAGATGTATATATTTTACATGGTCCTCTGTATAGTTTTGTTTACTTACAGCAAAGGAAGATTTCAGAGTGCAGCAAGAGTTGTTTAGAAGGCCATATGACTTGCTGTTCTTGACATTTCACCAGGAAAAGCCATCCCCAAGTGGAGCCAGTGTTATGCTCCTATACCAATAGGTGTCATATTTCATGATTGACTGGTAAAAGTCCCTAATATGTTCATCCTTTCTTTGCTGCAAAGGTTTCCATATTTTGAAAAAATTGAAAAACTAAAAAAGGTAAAGAGGGTATGCCCTAAAAGAAAGATCAAAGGGTGAAAAGAATGAAATGGTAAAAAAAAAAAAAAATAAATGAACCCCAAGTAAAGAAGACTAGGAAAGTGTGCAAGTCCAAATGCCACTACTATTTCATGTTCTGTAAATAAAAAGTTTCATGTGCAGTTTGTTGAACTTGATGCTGCAATTGATGAATGGCCAAACAACTCAATCCTGGCCAATTCATCTTTGAATTTCTTGTTTTAGAGATAGAGAATAAAATCTATTCAAGCTGTTCAATCTTGGTAGATAAGTAGTTAGGTAGAGAAGCAAAGGAGCTCAACCGTTAAATCTGAGCCCTTGGAAGAAATAAATGTAGATCTAGATAGGTTTGCAGTCAAAAGAAAAGAAGAGAATGAGGGTTTGCCAGTCCAAGTGCACCCAAATAAAAGAAGAAAAAATGTTAGGTACTGTAGGCTGGGTAGGTAGTTTTGGTGTTGCAGAAGCATGCTTATGATTAATTTTGTCCCTTAAAGATGTTCATCTTATGGATATCATAAGTACCATGGCAACTATTTGGTTACAAATCAAGTGAGGCATGACTAACTTCCCCTCACACTTCTCCCAAAATCACTTACTAACCTTCCCCCAAGGATATTGAGATCTGCTCAATACTCCTAAATCACTCCATTTCATGAAAACGCCTGAGTAAAATAACATTCTTGCTTTAGGCAAAGAAGCCACATTTCTTGTGTAAAAATCCTTTCGTTCCCTTAGCCTAAGTTGTTGAACTTTAACTTAGCGCCTATTTTTCATAAACTCATATTAACTATTAACATAATAAGTATTAAATCCCTTATAAATTCCCCTTCCTCCGTATTGATATATCTATACAATAAAACCCCAATATGTAATGATCCCACCCCCAGTCGATTACAACCATATTTCTGTTTAAACAGGGATTATAGGTTCATCAGGAACCATATAATAACCATCCCCTGCGCATTGTTTTGAAATCAATTAACCCCATGTTAATTGATTAACAAATCACCCTGCCACCAATCATATCAAGCCCAAAAAACATTAAAACATTTGATTTTGTACGTGGGTCCCCGCGCCATAACCCTCCGCCAACTCCATTGAGCATCAATCGTTGGATCCAGGCCTACTCATCAGACGGTCCACGCTTTTATCGCGCACCCCCTTCCGCCCGACCGTTAACTTTCGGGGAGCCGGCGGTATTACCGCCGTACCAGGGACACGCGGCGCCTTCCTGCCATGCTCATGTCCCCTCTGCCCGAAACCGCCTTAGCTCATAAGCGATGTGGGCCCAAACCACTTACCGCCTTCCGCTAACCCCACCCGCTGACGTCATCGCTACGTCACCTCCACATCAGCATCCCGTACCCCTGCGTCACAACAAAACGTCACATCCTGATGACGTCATCTGACCAAAAAGCGCCAAAAAGCCCCGCGAAAGCCAAATTTTTGTTAAAAATTCATGAAAATGTCATTTTCACTCATTTTCATTCATTTTTTCTGTGAAACTATTGCATGCAAACTACGTCCAAAACAACTGCTCGAGCATACAGTCCACACCCGGCCAAACAAAGTCCAGCATCCTGCTCCGCAGCTCGTCAGTCAACCTGCAATTGCCCTGTTCGCCTCCAAAATATAGGTATTTACCCTGTCCCACCTCCCGAACCTGTATTTTCATTTTTCCTCTGTAAATTATACCTATAAGAGCCCAATTCAAGCTGAAGCAGTCCATAATTGCCATACCAAGACACCCAGAACTGCTCTTTTGCCCTTTTCCCACAGAAACTCGACCTCCAGTTTAAAAACACAGAGAACTGAACATGGAAGCCCCTGTGGCCCTCAATGTCGCACCCCTCAATGCACCTCACAAAGACCAGGACTGGTTGCCCTTGGCTGACAGAGATTTTCAAATTAAAGAGTTATCTGGTGATATGAACCATCTCCAGGCATTTTGCAGAATTAGAACTAGTCATCTAAGTGACTCTGATATCCTTGGAATATGGGAGTCTAATCTCCCCAGATATTACCTTCCCTCAGTTAATGTGTTCCCAGATCTTATCCACCATTGTTGTGCAAACTATGACCCTGTCAGTAAAGCAGTTATGACTCCATCACAAACTGTTCTTTTCTACATAACTGCTGAGTCTATCAATGAAATGTTACACTTCCATCCAGCTCAGCCCCTTGCTCCTCTTTCCATGGGATTTTTGCTTGAGCAAAGCTCTCAATTGTCCAGTGCAGAAATAACCCGGATTGCTAAGTTATTTATGAAGCCAGATTGCCAGCCTCAAGGCCCACCTCCCTATGTACATGCCTGGTTCACTGAAACTGGCAAGTTTATTCTTGACATGATATCCTTTATATTGGGATTCAAAACCAGTGAATTTGTTGATGAGGCCATATTTGTTATGTTGTCAATGTTTACTCCAGGACAGCCACCTGCTGTCAAATATGATTATGCCTCTTTCATTGCCAATAAAATCAATGAGCAATTCATAAATTTGGAAAGAGGAGGAGTCTTCAAGTACACTTCATTCATATATCACCTTCTGCTATATTATCAGATTGACAGCTTTTCATTTCCTATTAGAAAATTGGATTCCAAAGGAGAGAGGAGAACTGTGATCTTTTGGACCTCAGTCTTCCACAATGTTTTTGAGTCCCCTTATACCTACTGTGAATTCATTGACTGGTTTATACATCCAGCCTCCACTTTATTGATAGGAGCTCCCCCTCCTAGGCTCTCTGGGAATATAAAGAAGATTTTACAGCTCTCCAAAAACTACAGAATAGGTGACTGGTACCTCTACCAGAATTACACTGAAATCAGAATTTATGGCTGTGAACTGTGCCCTTATAAGCTGCCCAAATATGTGCCCATGAGACTATTTGCACTAGCGTATTTCAGGCAACTTATCAATGCAAATTTAACTCACTTTTGCAATGTAAAGAAGAAGGCTCAACTGAGAATAAGAAACCAATTAGACCCTTTTATCATTAATAAGAGGGAGACATGGGAAGATGCTGATAGGATATTGGGGGAAGAACTTAGACTGAAGAAAAGTTTCTGGTGGGTACCATATGACCCAAATAGCTTTATAAGTGACAGAAGAGTAAAAAACAGGCTATCGGCCTATAAACATTTTAGGATCCCTGAAATAGAGCAATTTGCTAATCAGGATGAGTGGGTAGAGGGTACATTAACATAATAACTTACTCATTAAGAAGGGATGGAACAAGCTATGAAAGATCTTAAAAAGACCCTTGACCTGGACTCTTTTGGGCAGGTATCTTTCAAGCTGCCCCAGCAAATCGGAGTGGGTACATCCTCTGCTGGAACTTCACAGCAACCTGTACAGGAAACTAGTGCGCCAGGTACAGGGTCTTCTAAGGGCAAGGAAGTAGCAGGCATAAAGCAGCAAGCAATGACTGGTCAGCAGGGGAAAATTCCTCCGATACAAACTAAAGCACCAGAGATACCAGCGTTACAGACTCCTCTAAATGAGGAAAAAGGCAAGAAAAGAGACAGAGAAGATGCCACACCCATCAGTGGACCTGCAGAACAGCCCGGTGCAAAAAGACAAAGGTTGAATCCTCTGTCTGAAGAGGAAATCATTGAAGAAACAATAGAAAGTCTAAGAGGGGAGAGGGCAACCAGCCAACAGACCTCTCCAGTGATAGAGACATCCACTAGCTCACATAGGCAGGAGCTAGAAAGGCAGCATAGTGTGGAAGTTTCATCCACTAGGCCACCAAGTAATCAGACCTCTGACACCAAAAGAACATTCATAGAGATAAAGGCTAGAAATGATCCACTGAGGCTGCATATTTACAATCAATATCTTAATATGGCCCCATAAAACAGCAAAGATTAATGTCAGCATATGACATTAAAGAAGGAAAAATGATCATGGGTTATTTCAAACCCAAGGTGTAGCAACCACAATCGGCAGCTGATTATATCAGGAAACATATGGAAGTCTTAGCCAAGGACATTCATCCAATAGACCAGATTGAGCTGCACAAACAGACTGGAGAGATGGTGTATTCCACGCTAGCTGATAAAGTAATGTTGGCTCATAAATTGCAAAATTCCTTAAATAATACCTCTGCTCAGTTAGACTTAGAGAAAGCTTCTTCTCTAGAAAAGGAAAACAGGATAAAATCCTTGGAAGACATTATCATTGAACTGGGACATGATCCCAAAGATGCCAAAGGCATAAAAGCACTAATGAAGAAAAAGGAAGAGGACATTGCTGCCCTTAGAAAACAGCTCAAAATGCCTCCTTCTATGCATCCACAGATAACAGATGTTGTACAACAGAAGTCCCAAGAGGAGATGATGGACGTGCTCATGAGGTTGAATGAGAGATTGAGTGAGACAGAGCAAGCATTGGAGAAAGCACTACAAGTAAAGCAGGGAGAGTCGACCTCCCAGCCACCTGAAGTAGCTCCAACAGTCACAACTGCCCCTTCCACAGTTATAACAGCAGCGCCTCCCACTGTCCTGGCATCAACAGCTCTAGGCAGCAATACTACTATGACTACAGAGCAATTAATAAAAGCCATGGAGGATTTGAAACTCCAAGTATCTGAGTTGAAGCAAGTCAAAGAAAAGTTGGCAAAAATAGAACAAAGTTATGATAAATCCAAGATGAATGTGGCAGAGAAAACAAGGGAGATCAAAGAATTGGAGAACAAGGTAGGAGCCTTAGAAAAGGACCTCTCTCTGAACAAGCCTCTGGCAAAAATCAGAGGAATTTTTGGGACCAAAATCACTCAATCCCTTAGTGATGTGTGGAGGTCTATTCAAACCATTTATGAACAAATTGATTTGATAAGAGTGACCCAAGTGGAAATTCAGAAAACAAGAGCTTTATTAGGACAGATGCCTGAGCAAGCTAACAGGCTAATACATTTTTTGAATACCAAGACCAGTGAAGAACTGGAAGCACTGGATATTAGAGACAAAACAAGTACCATTCTGGACATCAAGAGAGTGCTAACCATGAGAAATCTAATGCAAAACTTCGACAGAAGATGCTAGGACATGCAGGTAGAGATTGATTCTTTCACAGAAAAATTTACAGTCCTGCATCAAAAAGGTTTGCCAAGTCCTTTGGGAAGTAATGATCGTCTGATGAAGCACAAGGACTATGTATGTAAATTAAATACATATGCTACTAATCAAGCTAATGCATATTCAAGCACTTCAGGAGAGAAGGCACTTCCATCTAGCCAGTCCCTTTCTGACAGCCTGGAAAATCTATTCTACATAGAGCATGAGGTGAAGCATCTGTTTACCATCCCACCTAATTTCTTTAGGTACACAGACACTGAATAAACTCTGAGGAAGCTGCAGAGACATAAATTACCAGGAACGAAGTGGTGGCAGAGCATGCTAGAGATCCTATAAACTTATGTTTGGTCAAATCAAAATTGTGCACCATCTGCTATAATGTGGAGAATAGAAATGAATCATGGTTATACGGGTCAGAGAGTATCACATCAAAGTTAAAGAAAGTCCGGCCAAGGCAGAATAACCAGCACAGAGGATCAATAGCAGACGGCTGTGAACCGACTTACAGCACCTACCTAGAGTACTTCCCATAAAGACAGAACAACTAGCGCAGCATGAATTTATTGCATCTATTTATTGTCTCCCTATTTTCGAGACTGTCTATCTCTATCTATGTAAAAGAAGCATTAATTATCAGCAGATATTATTTCTATCAGATATTTTGTATGATATCTTGAAATTTTTGTATAAATACCCCTCCAGACGAAGTATTTGGGGTTGGTTGGTGAGCGGTGAATGTTCATAGTTTTGACTGTAATACTGAAGAATTTTGGAATAAAAGGCTATTGGAACCATTTTTGTCTAGCTTACTGAATGAGGAATTGCTGCTTAGGACTATGTTACAAAATTCTTGAATCATCTTATGGATCAATAAGTCCCTTCTAACTTGTGTCTTACAGTTTCTCTGTTTACTATATCATATATGTTTCATGATCTAAATAATAGAGAAAAAGAATAACTCAGAATTTGCTAGTTTGCACTCTGTGTTCAGTCTTTGTTATTATTAATGTTTTCCTCAGAATTAGCATAAACAGTGAATTCTTAATTGCTCTTGTTTCCCCTGGTTCTTTCATCTTGAATATTAGCTAAGGAATTCTTAATTTCTCCTTAGCAGTAATCATCCATTTTCCCTCTGTCAACATGATGAAGGATTCTCTATTACCCTTCACCCATTGACTCCATTCCATCTGATTTCAGCCTATGAATTGTTCCATATTTGACTACCTTGCTCTGTGATAAATCCTCTGGTAAGAAACCTAACCCAGAAAGCTATCCTCCTTTGACTCCATCATGCCCAATGGACTAAAATGTTTCAATTTTACCTCACTGTGCTATTGAGTCCCCATCCTTCCAACCAAACTCAAAACAAAACCCTTGCACTTCATAGCTAGCCTAATATACCTTAAACAAAGCTAAAACATAAAGAGAGAGCCCTCTCTAGATGCAAATTGGCTAGAATCTACATCTAAAAGATTGGTCTGTGGTTACCTCAACCGTATTCCCTTTCTTGCAACTTTAGGGAACAACCTGAGTGATAAAAATTCCTTCGCTCATCTATTTTTCAAATAGTGTGCACAAATCTTACCTCTCTATATAACCTTAGTTTTTCTCCCCCATAAACTGGAATGGTGGCATGAGACATATCCATCTGAAGAGTTCCCCCTAATTTGGCATAGCAAGACTAGAAAGCAGTATTCCAAATTTGGGAGGAATATCCATGACAACTATATCAAGCACTACACTTTTCACTGGAATTTGGGCAAGAGTGACTACTGAATCCTTAATCAATCCTAAGCAGGGTACTCTTTTAGAATCAAAGGTGTACAAGTCATGATAGGATCTAGTTATGTCAAGTTTCAAATGGTCCATAATAGTTTTTGGCATGAGGTTATGTGATGCTCCAGAATCAAGCATACAATTATATAACATGGAATCATTTGTCCTAAGAGTTACATAGAAAGGAGGCACTATTTCATCTATCATACCTGAGCTAGGACCAAAGACAACTATTGGTTTTTCATCTTGCAAACTAATGATATCACTTTCAGCATCAACCGAGGTGTTTTGTATCCATTTGGAGACTTGATTTTTAGACCCAAGGTTTTTGGAAAGTTTTGAAAGTGGAATTGGGATTTTAACTCTTTCTAACTATTTTTCAACATTAAATGTAGTCAAAGCATTTTTATCATTTTGAGCAGTATCAGTTGACTGATTTAATGGTTGAATAATAGTTGTTTGAGTTTCAACAACTTTGGTACGAGGTTCAATTATTGGAGTTTCCTTAGGAGGTCTTCCAGGGCCAGGTCTAGGCATAAGATCATATCTCTTGTTCAACTCTGTAATTAAAAATTCAAAGAAGGCATGGTATTTAGAAACCTGTGAGGATTCTCAATCTTATTGAACCTTATTTTGTTGTGAGAGGGGAATAATCATTGTTTGATTAGAAGAAGTATCCATGTTATTGATATCCTCAGTAATAGTCATAGTATTTTCATCAGGTTGCTGGTCATCTATCAGTAAAGGAGTGGGAACTTGCTGATCATTACTAGGTCTCTGAAGAATTTGTAATTGTGGATTCCTTTTATACTAACCTTGATTTTGATTTTGGGGTCTAGTAATTGTTTGTTGAACTGTCCTAGGTTGAGTATAAATCTTGGAAATTATATTAGATAGATTTCTAAGAAGAGAAGTTATTTCATCTATTTTAGAATCTTTTGTTTTAGTCTTAGAAGAACTAGAGGAACTAGAGGCCTCTTGAATAGATTTGATTTTTCTTTGGGTCTTTTCCTCCTTAGCTTTCAAGGAAGTCGAAGCAGCCCTATTTGCTTCCACCTCTATAGCATTTGTTGACATATCTTCAAGAGTTCTTGAAGTTCTCTCTCTTAACATTACAACAAAATCATCGTCAAAGGCTTTAGAAAACCTAGACTTAGCTGCTTCTACAGGGGGTATACAATCAGGGGGCATCTTATGATAAATTTTATTGAACCTTTTGATAAAATCTGATACAGGTTCACAAAAGTTTATTTTAAGTTCTTCAAACTCAATTAGAAAGTAAAGACGATCTTTATTTACACCCCATTGATTTTTAAATATGTTTGTAAGATCTTCCCAATTTCTAATGGAATTTACACGTAACTGCCTAAACCAGATTCTTACATTTCCTTCAAGTGACTGTACAAACAATCTCATGTAAACATTTTCTTGTTTGATATTCATGTTTTCTGCAAAGTCTATAAAAGCTTAAAGATGGTCCTCAGCTGAGGGACTAGTTTCTCCATTATACCTGGGAAGGAACCTCAAGTACCCAGCTGGGAATGCATCGAGGTTAGCAGTGTAGAAAATATGTGATAGGTTAACTCGATAATTCAATATAAATCAAAGAAAAATACTATAACCTACTTCTACTATCAATTTACGGAAGCTTAAAGATCGAGCTGAACGATATTACCAGAAGAAGAATAATCAATGGCACAATACACATGAAAATACATTGGGGAAAGTCTCAGATAAAAACCCCACACTATTATATCATCATACATGGTGGAAATACATAGGAATTATACAAAACATTAGCTCTCACAGCTAGCCATCTCTCAGTACAATCCTCATAGATTCTCACAGGAAATCTTGGCTTCTCTCCAGCCTTCATCTCTGCCCTCCAAGCCCCTATTTCCTTGCGTTGTTCCTTATGGATGATTAGCCTATTACCAAGTGGAAAACCAATCCTTCAAAACTGTGTAATCCTAAAGGATGAATCCTTGACTGCATGCATGAGTTTTCTCCATGAGAAAACACATGCAACTGATAGTACACTATCCTTGAACATTAATCTCAACTGGGTCTTTCTCAGAATAGACATGCATGAGTTTAAGATTTGGGAATCTTTAGTTAACTAGAGTAGCACTAGTTGAGTGCATTAATGCATCAACTAACTGTTAACTCACTATCAGTTCCTCAAATAGTTTGGAACTAATTTAACTGGACTTAACTCAGTAAACTGATTTAACTAATTACAACTCAAATATAACTCAATCTTATCTCCTTAATTTAAGGGATAACTCTTGCATGACTTCAGAAAGACTTCTAACTTGAATTTCTCCAACTAATTAATTTAAAATAACTAAATTAATTATTTCCAAGTCGCTGTTAAGACTAAATTTGATTTTAATTCACAATTTAATTCAAGGACAAATTAAATTGGAATATTCTTGTTGCCATATTTCAACACTCCCTCTCAATAAGAAAGGGATTATCTGCCACCTTGATCTTGTCTCTATGGAACTCAAATTTACACTTTGACAATGCCTTTGTCAAAATGTCAGCATCTTGTTCCTCTATCAAAATATACTACAGCAACATGATCCTCTTGACCTGTGAAAAGCCACTGGCAACAAATCTTGCCTTATGCTTCTCCACACTACCATCAGTAGCTTGATTTACCTTGTAAAGCCAACGTGAACTCACAACTGACTTGTTCTCCGGTCTCATAATCACGTCCCAAACACTGTTACGAACTATGGAATCATACTCCTCCACTATAACATCAACCCAAATCGGCTACTGCACTGCTTCCTCAAAGGAATATGGCTTAGTCTCAACACATTCCCCAGCAAGGGCCATGTATCCAGTGTACCTCTCAGGTGACCTCCTCTGTCTGCGCTGAGAATATGGTGCTCCCACATTCCCTCTCGCATCCTCCAACAATCTGTCAGCTTCTCTTGTGCACTTTTTCCATCTCTGGAAGACTCTGCTTGAGTGGATATCTCCACTCCTAGAACCTCTACATGCGGCTGCTCCGCATCAGTCTGAGTCTCCTCCTCCTTAGGAACCAATAGTTCCTCCACAACCTGTAGTTGGAGCTCCCTCTAAAGGGAAACTCTGCTCTCGGCTCAAGCTTCTTCCATGCATCCTTTGTCACATGGAAATATACCAATGAGCTAAAGATCCTAAAGTGACCCACATCTGGTCTCTTACGGGAGAAAGTTTCCTTTGGTGTCTTCATCCCAAGTATGTGATGCGGGATTCTATTCTACAAATAGACCATTGTGTTGCATGCCTCAGCACAAAAGTTAAGTGGTAGGCCTTGTACATGTAGCATTGTCTGTGCTGCCCCTACAATAGTTATGTTCTTCCTCTCGGCCACCCCATTCCGCTGTGGGTTATGAGGTGCCATCAAGGCATGTTTGATAGTAATGTTCTGCTCTCAAAACTCTTCTTTACTGTGTTCTGTACATTTACAGCTTCATTGTAGTCTCCATGCTACAGTATCAATGACAACCAGTCTTCTTATGAAAGAGTCTTTACAACTCCTCATATTGTCCACACAAAGTCTCCAATAGATGACCTCTAATAATGTCTCCACACAACTTTAGTGAGTCTACTATTAGCTGCACTAAGCTCTGCATAAGAACCAACTTTCTGTTCAAGCATCTATTCTTAGTGTCACAGTAAATGCTTTAGCATGACTGCTTTTCTGCTGGCTACTTCTCCCTTCAAACAGTGTTAGATAAAACTTTATTCATTACATCAAAGAATTATTCTTCAGACTGCATTGTGTACCTAATTAATTCTTTCACAGTGTAACACGATTAGCTGAGAAGCTCACCCCCTGAATGCCTCCTGTCCTATTGGTCCTTCGGCCCTTTTTTGTTTTGCTAGACCCTATTAGCTGCCTCTATTTCCTCCAACTTTTACAATAGTGTTCGACACTCCTTTTTCTCTATTTTTCCTGTTTTATACATTCCTGGTGCCCTCTAACTATTGGTTTCCTCTTTCCGCTAGCTCTTTGGCTTCCTCCTTGGTCTCTATAGTTTCCTTTGCCTTGCTTGATTCTTCGGCTTCCCTCCTTGGTCGTTGTGGCTTCCTCTGTCTCTTCGTGCTCACCAACACTCCTGGGACACGTTGATTCAACAATGAGGACCAATACATAGAGGAAAAATGTTGCATATTAAAACTATAACAGAACCTGTTTTTCAATGATAATAGGCATACACAGGACTTTGTTGTTTAACGAAGAGACTATACCAATCAATACGGCCCCTGCCTGCCACATCACCATCACAATCGTAATTAGCATAGTTCAGGCCTCCTAAACTATCGGGAGCATTTCTTAATGCATTTTTTCCTTCAAACCCCATGCAATGCAAATATTCAAATACACAGGAATATATGAGAAAAAGGACCGAAACTCTAAAGGCCGGATTTCAAATTTATTATGCCTTGCATTTATAACTTTATTAGGTCCACTACATATATCGCAATTGGCAGTCGCAACTTCTCGATGGCCAATCGCCGATTCACCTATGGATGCGATATGATATTAAGCCAAATTTTAATGTTGCATCATGTCCATAACATATATCGCAATCGGTGCTTTCAAGGGTGACACCCCTTTGTATTATTGCAATGGGCGGATGCAATATAACATTAAACCATTGCATAATATTGTTGTCGGGTCCGCACATATATGTCGCTGTCGGGGGTTTCGGGTAGTGGCTAAATGTAGAACCCGCCGATTACAATATCGCCGATATATATATATATATATATATATATATATATATATGATATATATATATATATATATCTCTGTTCTACCTCCGATAGTGTATATCGATATACCTATGTTTTCCACCTCTGATAGTGTAAATTGCCTTTATGTATAGGTTTTCGATATAACTATGTCTTCTACCTCTGATAGTGTAAATCGCATATAAATGTTATATGCTGCTCTGTCGATATTTGCATGCATATAACTCTTTTTTGGCATATATTGCTCCGATAGTGTATTCTTTGACATATTTTGCTCCGATAGCTCTCAATAGTGTATTCTTTGGCATCCATTTCCCTGATAGTGTATTCTTTGGCATATATATATGACATATATATATGGCTCCTCCTATAGCTCCAATAGCTCTGTTATGCCTCCTCTGGCATGTTAACTACTCTTTTTGATGACTTCTTCCTCTCGGTTCTTCTTGGGCATGTATTACATGCAATGCTCCTCCGATGTGGCTCCTTTTGCTCCAATGTGGCTCCTCTTCCTCCAATGTCTTACTTTGGCTTTGCAATGTCTTTCAATGACCTCCTCTTGATACCTTCATACCTTGATGGATTCTGCCTTCTCTGATATGCCTCTCTTGCTCTAATATTCTGCAATACTCTTAAGAATAAGCGATAGGTTTGATATGCCTCCTTTGTTAACTCCTCCGTTAACAGACTCTTGCTCATGGCTTGGCTATCCTGATGGCCTTGCTCCTGTCTCTTCATGGATATGTTATGCTTCCCCTTCATGGATCATCTAGTATCTAGAATATTGCCATATTGACATCAATGACAACCTAGGTCAACAATCTCCCCCTTTGTTATTGATGGCAATATTCTTCTTCTCTCCCCCTTTGACATCAATGGCAAAGGAGTGCTCTAGGACTCCCTCTATCAAACTTCTTCTGTTCTTCATGAATGGTAGGTCTTCATGGGTCTGGGACTCCCCATATCATAGTGCTCTTTTTTTACTCAAGATAGAAGGATTGACGCTTTATCATTAATTAGCACATTATTCCCTCTTTATGTCTCAGAACTACTTTATCATGGCTTTAACAATGCTTAAAGATGCTCTACTTCAATGCTTTCAATTAGATTGCAAATAGCCATACACCAAGTGTCCAAGTCCAGGTTTTTATGCTTCAATCCATGTTGTTATCTCCACGGTCAAAATTGAGAGGCCTTCATAGTCCGAATCAAGAGAAAATGCCACTAGATTTTTCTTTCTTTCCATCTTTCTTCAGATTTGAGTTCCTTTGTGTTTCTGTGCTTCTTCTTAAGTCACCGCCATCCAATTTTCAACATCATTGCATTTGGATGAAATGGTGAGAGGTGGTGCCTCACTGTTGCTATATTTTCTAAGTGACCAGTATCAGCTTAAGTTATTTTTGATTGCACACCATTCTCCTTTCTGTGAGCCATATTTTCCTTGTGTTCTTGTACATATCTCAGTAAGTTATTTCCCTAGTAGATTTAGATATCCAATCTGTGACTGTCTTTTAAATTCATTTTGCTAATTTGCATCTTCTTGCAATGCTTTAGTTTTGTTATATGCTGCCAGCTGCTCTTACTTCAAACTCCATTCTAGGTGTATCTATTTGTTTGAAGGTTGCTTCTATTTGTGTCCATAATTTACCTTTTTAAATCCCTGAGTCAAGACATTTAACATCTGTAATATCAGCACCATAGTTATTTGCCCTATTTCTCTAGCAATAGATGACATTCTCTATTGCTCCAAATACTACTTAGTGATTAAGTGGAAAGCATCTTTAACAACAGTCCAAAGAATGGTTATAGGGTCATGTTCTTCAATGGAGTACTCCTGAGAAATGATCTTTATCAAAGAATGACTATTAGTATATCTCAACAAGGATTTCATAGGGATCCTTTCACTAATAGTTTCTGCAATAATGATCAAGAATCACAGGCTCCCCCTAACTGTATGCATCATCTCTTTTGGCAGAGTCTTCCCATCAAATGCTTAGATTGTCAAAATTCAGGCCAATGACATGTTTTGTGGGCTGGAGAGTTCAAGGGACTTTCGGATTGTATTTGCTTCCTTCTCCATACTTGTGTAACTTTCTTCTTTCACATGGTTCTAGCTTGTGTAAGAGCCCAAGTTAAGTTACAATCACATGCCATATGACCAATGTTACGACACTTGAAGCATTCTACATTGTTCATGAATAAGAGTTCATGATTTCTTCCAACAAAATTGTTTCTTGGAGATTGTTGGGGACCATAATATCTATCTTTATGATATGCTTTATAGTCTTTTTCCATGTGACCAAATTTTGTACAAGAATAACAATAACCAAAAAACGAACTTTGGTACCTAGGAGATGGAGATTTCCTTAACAAGCCTTTATGCCTTGAGATCCTCTGATGATAACCATTGCCTCTCGCATCTTTGACATCATCTACATTTCTTCTTGGAGCAGGATTTCTTCCATTGTAGCCTTCATGTTTCTCCTTGCCTTTGCTGGAACTAGGAGCATCACCATTTCTTTCTGGCTTCTTCACATCCCTTTTGTTCGAAGCATTATCATTCTTGTTTGAGGATTCACCTGCATACCCAAGACATGATTTATCAAATGGACATATGTGATAGTTGAGCATGTCATCCAAGGCCTAAGAGCTCTTCAAGTTTTTGTTCATCGCTTCAACCTTTTTTATGAGGAAGAAAATCTCTTCTTCCAATATTTCACACTCATTATTCTTCTTAGCAAGTTGTTTCTCAGTTTCTTCCTTGATACGAGTAGCTTCATCTGCTTCTATTTTAAGGGAGATGATATCTATCTTCATTTTGAAGATTTCTTCATTCTTTGTTTTTAGTTGACATATCATGGTGTTTAATTCCTTTCCTGCTTCATCAACCTATCCTTCTATGACTTCCAATGCTTCCATGGTCTTTTCAGCTCCTTATTCTTGTTCAATTTGACTTGACAAGGTATCTTCCCGTTTCTTTGCTTTATCCAATTGATTTGTCATGGATATGACTTCTTCATGATGCTTTCTTTTGCTTTGATGAAATTCCTTCTTAAGCTTAGCAAGCTCTTCATCCCTTTCTTGTACTTGAAGCTTGACAAGGTTAACTGTATCCCTTGTTTGATCTTGGTCACCAGCTAGTGCTATCTTCTTAAGTTCCTCATTTTTGTTTTTCAAATTTTTAATCTCTTCCATGGCAGCCATAAGTTGAGTGAGGATATCTTCTACAAAACCTTTCTCATTCTCTTCATCTTCTAGGTCTGCTTTGGCCTTGATGTCATCATTCTCATTTTCTGCTTCTATGATGGGTTCTGGATTTCCTTCTTGATTTCCATCATCTTCTTGACTGATGGTCATGGTCAATGCTCCTTTTGAGTGAAGGTCATGAAGTTTGTCCCATATACCCTTTGCTGATGAATATTTTCCTAGATTGTTCTTTATAGAATCAGGTAGTCCATTCAAGATTGCCTTCATTGCTTTTGCATTGTACTCCTTGGATTCTTCATCCATCCTGCTATCAACAATCATTGATTTCCAGATTTCAATGCCTTGAGTCTATAAGAAATTCCTCATTCTTGCTTCCCATATGTTAAAGTTCTCATTGAACCATGGAGCCTCCTCAAATTGATTGTCTTCTATTTTAGTAGTAGAGGGAGACACATCCTTAGGACGTTTGGAGACTTTCTTCCTTGACTTCGCCATTTGTGTTCTCAGGATCAACCTTCAAGTTGTTAGGCTTTGAATGAAGGTACTGCGCTGATACCAATTGTTGGAAATACTGATAGGGGGCGTGAATCAGTATTTCATTTTCAACTATTATTTTACAAGTTAAAACATTTATATTCAGAACACAAGATGAACAACAAGTATCATGCTTTTATTAATATAATCTTTTCAATAAAATAGATACAATATATAACTGGTTGCAATCAATTACCAAGCACCAACTTGGACTTTTGTGAGGCTCCAACCTCTAGAGCTCCAACTCTGTTTCGCCAAGGCAACAATCTTGGACTTAGGAGCACCAACTCCTGAGGACTTCAATCCTTCTAGTTCCTGAGACACCAATCGCAAGGACTCCTATCCTTCCTACTTCTGACGCACCAATCCCAAGGACTCAAATCCTTCTTATTTATGAGGCATCAACCCCAAGGACTCCAATCCTTCTTACTTCTGAGGCACCAACCCTAAGGGTTTTGACCCAATCTTGTCAAGGCATGTTTGATAGTAATGTTCTGCTCTCAGAACTCTTCTTTACTATGTTCTGTTTGTTTACACCTTCACTGTAGTCTCCATGCTATAGTACCAATGATAACCAGTCTTCATATGAAGGAGTCTTTACAACTCTTCATACTGTCCACACAGAGTCTCCAATAGATGACCTTTGATAATGTCTCCACACAGCTTTAGTGAGTCTACTATTAACTGCACTAAGCTCTGTATAAGAACCAACTTTCTATTCAAGCATCTGTTCTTAGTGTCATAGTAAATGCTTCAGCATGACTGCTTCTCTGCTAGCTACTTCTCCCTTCAAACAATGTTAGATAAAACTTTATTCATTACATCACAAAATTATTCTTCAGACTGCATTATGTACTTGATTAATTCTTTCACAGGGTAACACGATTAGCTGAGAAGCTCACCCTTCGAATGTCTCCTGCCTTGTTGGTCCTTCAGCCCTTTTTGTTCTACTGGACCCTACTAGCTGTCTCTATTTCCTCCAACTTTTACAACAACGTTTGACACTCCTTGTTCTCTCTTTTTCCTGTTTTATACATTCCTGATGCCCTCTAACTGTCAGTTTCCTCTTTCCACTGGCTCTTTGGCTTCCTCCTTGGTCTCTGTAGTTTCCTCTGCCTCGCTTCATTCTTTGGCTTCCCTCCATGGTCGTTGTGGCTTCCCCTGTCTCTTCGTGCTCACCAACACTCCTAGGACACGTTGATTCAATGGCAAGGACCAAATACACAGAGGAAAACTGATGCATATTAAAACTATAACATAACCCCTTTTTCAATGATAATAGGCATACACAGGACTTTGTTGTTTAACGGAGAGACTGTACCAATCAGGATGGCCCCTGCCTGCCACATCACCATCGCAATCGCAATCGGCATAGTTCAGGCCTCTTGAATTATCGAGATCATTTCTTAATGCATTTTTGCCTTCAAACCCCACACAATGCAAATATTCAAATACATAGGAATATATGAGAAAAACGACCGAAATGCTAAAGGCCGGACTTCAAATTTATTACACCTGCATTTATAACTTTATCGGGTCCGCTACATATATCGCAATCGGCAGTCACAACTTCCCGATGGCCGATGGCCAATTCACCTACAGATGTGATATGATATTAAGCCAAATTGTAATGTTGCATCGGGTCCGCAACATATATCGCAATCGGCGCTTTCAGGGGTGACACCCCTTTGTATTATTGCGATGGGCGGATGCGATATAACATTAAACCATTGCATAATGTTTTCATTGCGTCCGCACATATATGTCGCTGCCGGGGGTTTCGGGTAGTGGCTCGATGTAGAACTCGCTGATTACAATATCGCTGATATATATATATATATGCTGCCTCTGTACTCCGATATATATATCTTTTCTGCCTCCGATAGTGTAAATTGCATATATATGTTATATGCTGCTCCGCTTGTATTTGCATGCATATAACTCTTTTGTGGCATATATTGTTCCTAATAGTGTATTCTTTGACATACTTTGCTTTGATAGCTCCCGATAGTGTATTCTTTGGCATCCATTTCTCCAATAGTGTATTATTTGAAATACTTTGCTTCGATAGCTCCTGATAGTGTATTCTTTGGCATCCATTTCTCCGATAGTGTATTCTTTGCCATATATATATATATATATATATATATATATATATATATATATTTATATATATATATATATATATATATATATATATATATATATATATATATATTTATATATATATATATATATATTTATTTATTTATATATATATATATATATATATATATATATATATATATATATATATATATATATATATATATATATATATATATATATATATATATATATATATATATATATATATATATATATATATATATATATATATATATATGGCTCCTCCTATAGCTCCGATAGCTCTGTTTTGCCTCCTCTGGCATGTTAACTCCTCTTTTTGATGACTTCTTCCTCTCGGTTCTTCTTGGGAATGTATTACATGCAATGCTACTTTGATGTGGCTCCTCTTCCTCCAATGTCTTCCTTTGGCTTTCCAATGTCTTTTAATGACCTCCTCTTGATACCTTCATACCTTGATGGCTTCTGCCTTTTCCGATATGCCTCTCTTGCTCTGATATTTTGCAATACTCTTAAGCATAAGTGATAGCTTTGATTTGCCTCCTTTGTTAACTCCTATGTTAACAGACTCTTTCTCATGCCTTGGCTATCCTGATGGCCTTACTCCTGTCTCTTCATGGATCTATTCTGCTTCCCCTTCATGGATCATCTAGTATCTAGAATATTTCCATATTGACATCAATGACAACCTAGGTCAACATACCGTCCATCATCACCCATCTCTATGTGCATCTTGAGGTATTTCTCCTCCAAGGCATTGAATAAATTTTTATCAGCAGTCATGTTGAATGAGGCTCCACTGTCAAGATACCAGGCACAACCCATCATCAATGACACCATGCATGCGATGAGGGTAAATTCCATTTCGAATTGAGAGGCTAATGCATCACTGTCCAAGGATCCTTTCTTGGACTTCTTCGATGGGAAATTAGTCACATAATGTCCCATCTTGTGACAATTAAAGAATCTTACTTTAGACATGTCACCCTTCTTCCCTCCATGAGAAGAATTTGATTTGAAATGGGAAGCCTTCCCCTTCCCTTTCCTTGCTTTACTTTCTAAGGAAAAATTTTCTTCATCATCATTCTTGGATGAAGAACCATCTCATGTTCTCCTCTTGATCTCCTCCTGCATAAGATCCAACCACAGTCATTCCCAATCCGACAGTTTCTCCCTTCCATTCACAGAGTCCTGGTAGCTATTCCAACTCTTTGGAAGGCTGAGGAGAGCGAGGCTCACCATATCATCATCGGCAGTAGTTATTCCCACACTGCCAAGTTCATCTCTGCAGGTGGTGAGCTTGTTCAGATATGTGGAAATAGTATCGCCCTTCTCCATCTTGGTTCTTCGAAGCTTATCCTTGACTACAATTTCCTCTGGTCGCTACTGTTCTGGTAGAGGTCCTTCAAAGTCTTCCACATTGAAAATGGAGTATCCTTCCCATGGAGACTCGAGACAATATGGTCTCGAACTCCCTCAAGGATGATCCATCTCGCCTTCACCACACACTTCTTCCACTCAGCCAACTCTTGTGCATTAGTTGAAGCTAGCTTTGGGATTTGTTGATCAATGAATTCCTTCAAGCCATTGTCTTCTAATACAGCCTCCATTCTATCTTTCCATGCTATGTAATTTGAGCTACCTTCCAAGGCATACTCGAGTCTCAAGCCATACAATGCCATTGGCCACCCTTGAAGTATGATATGAATTTGATTTGCACCTGCAACCCCAAACTTCAAACTTTGAATTCTCTTCTTAGTATATTGTTCACAGCGTTGATACCATGTAGAAAATCTGTGATAGGTTAAGCCGATAATGCAATATAAATCAAAGCAGAATACTATAACCTACTTCTACTATAAATTTGTGGAAGCTTAAAGATCGAGCCGAACAATATAACCAGAAGAAAAGAATCAATGGCACAATACACATGAAAATACTTTAGGGAAAGTCTCAGATAAAAAACCCACACTATTGTATTATCATACATGGTGGAAATACATAGGAATTATACAAAGCCTTAGCTATCACAACTAGATAGCTCTTAGTACAATCCTCACAGATGCTCACAGGCAATCTTGGCTTCTCTCCAACCTTCCTCTTTGCCATCCAAGATCCTATTTCCTTGCACTGTTCCTTGTGGACGATTTGCCTATTACCAAGTGGAAAACCAATCCTTGAAAACTATGTAATCCTCAAGGATGAATCCTTGACTGCATGCATGATTTTTCTCAATGAGAAAACACATGCAACTGATAGTACACTATCCTTGAACATTAATCTCAACTGGGTCTTTCTCAGAATAGACATGCATGAGTTTCTGATGAGGGAATATTCAGTTAACTAGAGTAGCACTAGTTGAGTGCATTAATGCATCAACTGATTGTTAACTCACAATTAGTTCCGCGAATAGTTTGGAACTAATTTAACTGGACTTAACTCAGTAAATTGAGTTAACTAATTACAACCCAAATATAACTCAATCTTATCTCCTTAATTTAAGGGATAACTCTTGCATAACTTCAGAAAGACTTCTAACTTGAATTTCTCCAACTAATTAATTTAAAATAAATTAATTAATTATTTCCAAGTAGCTGTTAAGACTAAATTCGATTTTAATTCACAATTTAATTCAGGGACAAATTAAATTGGAATATTCTTGTTTCCATATTTCAACAAGTAGGTAAGACTAAAGCTACATATCTAGCCTGTACAATATGTCGGAATGCCATAGTAGAAGGTGGTGTATGAGGTGTTTGTGGGTATGAAGAAGAAGAAGATGAAGAAGAGGTAGAAGAAGGTAATTGAGGGGGTGTGTGACTATGTGGATGTGAAGAAGGAGGGGATCCCCTAAATAACTTTAAAAGAGTTTTAAGAACTAACTTTTGGACCTGTGAATGAATACCTTCTTTTGTTTCAAAGAGTGGATTTGAATATACAGAGGGTCTCTTCAGGTTGTTCTGAAGTAGAAGCTTTAGGTCGTTCAGAAGTGGAAGGAAATGAAAGTGTGGTAGGGGATATGAAATCTGTGGGTTTCTATTCAGGTAAATGAACACCCAATTCAAACTTAGTTTTAGGTGATCCTAGTGGTAGTGGGGGTTCTTGATGTGTTTCAAAAGAATGAATGAGGAAAGCTGAATCTAAATCAACCCCCCTATCTAATAGTCCAGAAACCCTAGGAGGTATTTGTGTCCAATCAGGATCGGATGGAATATTACTAAAAGGATCAAATGATACTAAATCTTCAGACTGCAAGGTTGAAGAAGAAGAAGAAGATTTTTGATGTCTCCTTTTAGAACTAATTTTCTTAGAATTTTTTCAGGATCTGACAGAGGATTAACTAAGTCAGATTCCGAATGAGATTTGGTGTGATTAAAAGGTGCCATTTTGGGCTAGTGGAGTCGCCAGGTGAAATATTTTAACCTTTCTAGACCTTTAATCACCTTACAGGAATATAATGAATATCGTTGCCCCAGGAAAACTTAATGAAATTTGAATTCCCCGGAAACGGCGCCAGATTGATGTTTTATCTCTGAGATGATAATGGTCAGCTATCATGCCAGAGCATCTAATATAATTGTTTTGGGGGTTTTGTTTTAATTTGGAGGACCAATGAATGAAACATATGTAACACTGTAATGCCTAACCTTGTGAATAATATTAATATCAAAGCAGAGGGCTGCTATAAAATTTCACACAGTGATATAGCTTGTATGGTGGTGAGCAGAAACAAAAAAATAATATGATTATCACAGTTTTCAAATTGAAAATTAAATAATCATAAGTATGAAAACCTTTAAACTATGTTGAGAAGGTTTAAGAGAATATGATTAAGCTTACAAAAGATGCTGATAATTTATTGATTCAGAGGGAATTAATTAAACAAACAGTCCATTAATTCATTCTCTTTATATATTATCACTTCAGAAGCTTATAGGAATAGATTGAAACCCAATTATTCCTACCTAGTTATCTCTGTAAGACATAAGAATATGAAGAAAAACATAATGAGTAATACTGGAAAAACTTACAGGAAACACAAACTATGTAAAACAGAATTCAGAATCCTTTGCTTTGTATTAAGGATCCAGAAAAGTCAAGTACATCAAATGTTTTCAAATGCTTCATCAAGGGTGCAACCCTTAATAACTCGTGAAGAGAGTTATTTATACAACAATAAAACTAAGAAAATATCCTAAACTGTTTTTACAAAAATAGATTACTATAAAATCAAAATAAACACTGCTAGTTGATTTGGCACTATTTTGATGCCGCGTTGTTGGTGACTATCGCTGAAAAAAACTAAAAATTGTTGAGGTTGGCTGACTGTTCCTCCAAAATCTGAATGTTGTTCAATTTTCACGCTGGATGTCATATTTACTTATGACCTTTCATCTGATACACTTTGGCTTGTATTTATTTATATGTCTCCTCTGTTTAGTCTTTTAACTATATGCTCTGTCACCTACTTTTACTTTTACCAGTCACAATAAAACACATCATCTGGTATCTTTTACTCTTATCCTGCATTTATGTCTTTAGTAAAAGTGAATTTCACTAAAGACCTGTTTGACTTCATGTGAAAATGTGATATGTTGTTGCTGATTTATCTTTGTTTTAACAGTTACTGCCTCTATGTAAATGATTTCTTCTACTCTATTTATAATTGTCTTTTCCTTCTAAATAAAGCCTTTTGAGTAGATTTCTTTGCAAATCTTGGAGTAAACAGGTTTTGGAACTTGTAGCAAAACTATTTATCCAAGCTTCTGGCCTTCTAATCACCTGCAAAATAGAACAATCATTAATAAAAAAACACAGGTTGACAGGGAGGCGATAATGGCTTCAGGGAACTGTGAAGTCTGTGGACAGAGTCCGGAGCGTGTTTAGAAGGTAATCGGTGGTCGAATTGAGTTGCAGATGCTTAGGGTGGCACAAGAAGGCTTAGGGCACTTTTAGTGAAAAAACGAGCAAAAATAGTGAAAACGAGGGTCTTCGGCTTTTTAACTGGTAACAGCTAGAATTATCGTGGAAATCTATAAATGAATAGTGGATGGTTTCGGCCTACACAGGGAGGTGGTATTAAGGCTCATCGCACCACTTTTGGCACTCTGGTGGTTTTTTCATGAGAGCATGCGAGTTCACGTAAAGTTGCCACGTAACTGAAAGGGGCCCGAGCAAAAACACGAATCTCGCATGCTCTCAGGCTTTTAACTGTCAGACATAGAGAGCGCGTGATATGGATGTGGGTTGTTGGATTTTGAAGCAGATGATCGGAGGGCTATCACGCAGTCGAGATGCACAAAAGGAAATCGGGCAGAGATTAGCGAGGCCCGGGGGATAATTACAAATGATTTGTAATTATTTAATAATGTAAAGCGGGGTTAAAAGTATAATGCACAGGTTCAATACAGTGGGACAAGGGTTAAAATGCAGCGGGGTTTGTTAACCACACCAAGGGGGGTGGGTTAAAAGTTTTTTTATCGAGAAAATGGTGAATTATGGAGTTAATTAAAATAAAGCAGGGGGAGACAAAACTTAGGCTAAAGGGTCTTTATGGGTTTTTAGGTGTATGGCAGAGTTAATAAAGTAATGCGGGGGGGGGGATTTAAACTTAGGACAAGGGGGGTTTTATGGGTTTTTAGGGAAATTACAAGGGGAAAGTGATTTTTCAATGGGGAAAGGGTTTCACACTAGGGAAAAGGGGTTTTGGGTATGGAAATGACCTTTAGAGGGTAATTTGCTAGGAAAATGTGTGAAACCAAAGGGCAAGGGTGAAAATGAAGGGAAAAGGGTATTTTCATAAGAAATGATGGGATAATGGGAAATTAGTAAGTATGTAGTGGGGGATGAAATGAAATGAGGGGAAGTTAATTAATTCAGCTTGTGAACATCCTTTCACTTTCATAACTGCCTCTGCACACTAAAACATATGATCAAGCATGATAAATGTGCTTATGCTTTGACAACCTTGTACTTCTGCAACCTTTATTCTACCTACCCTTTACTTGTCCTAACATTTTTTACTTATTTTTCAGAGTGCATTTAAGCTAGCAACCCAATATTTCTTTTCATGAATAATCTACCTCTATACGTTATTATCTCCATTGGCTTAGATTAAACTGTTGAGCCAATTGTATTTTCTACCTATGACAACTAATTTAAAACAAATCCAATTATGATTAAACTGTATAATTGGATTGAATAAAATAGTGTATCATATAAACAAACTGCACATAACTATTATTTTCAAAAGTGAATTAGAGTAAAAGTAGTGGCATTTAGATTTGAAACACTTCTAGAGTTTATTGCTTTTTGCTTTTCTCTCTAACCTAACATTTTATTTTTGCCTTCATCTTTTAGGGAATCTATTCTAACATTTTCTTTGATATGGACATATTTATCAAAATATTTCCTAACATTTTTATTCAGTATTCTTTTTTTTCCATATCCTAGCCTAACATTTTTTGAAAAATATTTTCATTTTTTGGACTAATATATTTTAACTTACCAAAACCAAAAAATGCTACAACACCTTCCAACCTTCACAATAGCTTGCCTTGCTTCATTAAGTTCACAAGCTTTAGTGTTTTGACTACACAAAGGCATCTTGTTGATCACAACTTGATGTATTCCCCTCACAGGCTATTCACCCAGACTTGGTCCAGCTGCAGGCTGAGCAACTTCCCCAAGAAAATTGCACATTTCTGGAGGGCAACTGACCTTCCCTCTAGAAAATTTCACAATCTTGTGTGGCAACCTGCTGGGATCCAAGATTGCGGAATTCTTCCATTCAACACTCCTAACAAGAATTGCACAATTTTCCCCAGCAGGGCTGCTCAGCCCAGAATTTGTGCAAATTTGGGAAGTAGTAAGGTACTATGCCCAGAAATTGCACAAATCTCCTGGGCAATCAGCCTAGTTCCCATCCAAAAATGTGCATTTCCTTCAAGCAGTCGAACAACCTCTTGCATGTGTAGCTGAGTTGACTGGTTCCCTCTAGGACCGAGAAAAATAGATTTGCATGCATGGGCTGTTTCTCCCAAGGCAGCATGCAAAGACATCCCTTGTTCTTGGGATCTATGTTTAGCAGTTGGAGATTACATGCAAGGATCATTTCAGAAACCTCCCACCAAGTGTTGATTTCCCTAGATTTGTGGCATGTGCGTCACAACCTCGATGTTATAAAAACTCATCAACCAGACACTGCAGAGCTCATTCCTCACATCAACCTTGCAGGTCTAACATCCAACATCACATCTAGGTTCTGTTGGCTCATTCAACTCAGTTGCTTTGGGGTAAGCCCACTTCCCATGCCTTGTGTTGTATTTCTGTCGCTTTTTGTGTTTTAGCTTGCATGAGTACTGTTTTCTTGATTTCTTTGAATGCCTGCTGTCATTTACATGTATATTAGCTTGTCCTAGCACCTTTTCAGTTTTCGTCAACGTGTCACTGCTGTCGCATGCATGAAACTATTTTTTGCGAACGGTCGCTGATTCAGCGGCTCACCTTACTCACTTGCATTTTGTTCCATTTTCTAAATCACTCATTCACCATTTTCATGCATGGTCATTCACTTATGGTTACACTTAGTATCAGCATGCATTTGCACTCACATTCACTTTCAGTTTCCCGTCGGGGAGTTTGGGCAGCCTTGGCACGGAATCTACCTCAGTAAGACAAAATTGTGCAATCCTGAGATGGAAGGCTCTACCTTCCTCTCCAAAAATGAGAATTTCTACTTAGTAGTTGTTTCCTAGGCCTACTTTCCACAATCCTGAGGGACAGTGACTGTTGGCCCAGAAAATTGTGCAATGTCGTCACTGAGCCTATAGTCATTGCCAGCTGATATTGCACATTTCACAATCCCAGTAGTCAGTAGCCAAACTGGACTATGCATTGTATAGTTCCAGCAGTCAGTCAATCTCCCAGCAGCCCAGACTGTACCTTTTGCATTCTTGGCAGTCAGCCTCCCAACCTCTTCGCCGAAGTTGCGAAACCTTCATGATCAGTCACATAGGTATGTTGCAAGTCAGTTCTCAAGTTCATTTTGGTTTTCGAATGAAACATTTCTTGCCATGAGTGTTGCCATGTCTCCAGGTATTGTAGGTGTTCATCTTCCTCTCAGCAGTGCAAGTACAATGGTTCCCAATAGAGTAGAGTCAAAGACACCATCCAAGGCACACTTGGAGATGCAATCAATCAAATGTCTATGAGTTTGTCTTCTCATGAAGATATCAAGTTATTCGTAGACAAGAACATAAAGATATGACAACAGAAACATCATCGTGAGTAGCATCAAGAACAACAGCTAAAGGCAGCATACCGAATTCAGCGAATGCAACGAATGCAGGGGGAAGGTTGTAGACAACACAGAGGTGGAACAAAGTTGCAAGATCAAGTAGATCCACTGATGATGAAAGAAACTTTGGAGACTTGGGCTATGAGGTGATGGCACAACATGAAGATCATGCAAAGATAGAGAATGGAACAAAGGAGGAGTTACATGTGTTAAACCGACAACTCAAGGAAGAACATGAAGCTGCACAGACAGACAAATGAGTTGGAGCAAGAACAGGAATAGCATTGGGCGCAACATGCACTCACGGATGAAACTGCACCCGTATAAGTTAGAGATCCATCCCAACAGCTGGAATGGAGTAGACATGGTGAGCAATGTTGTTGATCATATGAAAGGGATTCATGTCATTGTGCGCACACATGAGATCCAATCCATTCAAAAAACTCTCCAAGGTGAAGACAAGAAGCAAGTCCAACTGCAGCTGAACATGTATTTTGGCAAGTTTATGTGCATGACCACCAGCACACACTTGAAGATCAGCATGAACACTATGCATCAGTGTGTTTCAAGCTCAGCCGTACCCAAGAAGATCATGCGCATGTTAATAGATGAGTTGGATGAAGGGGCCAAACCAATGCATCGATTGCAACGGAGGCAAGATTTCACTTCAACAAGATGTCACCATGAGGTGCATGGACACCATCACGGATGACCAATCTTGGCATCAGCTCACCACCTTCACCATCACAAGCATGTCAAAGAGTTGGTCTCATCACAGTGGACCGAGTGTCAATGATGTCTTGCATGGCTTTCTCAAGCCATGTTGTCTCACATGAGTACATGTGCATTGTAATATTGAGTCATGTCAAGTGTAATTCAAGTGTCAATAGTTGGATGTAACAGTCATAGAGTAGGTGAAGAGTCATAAGGGTAGTTGAACGGTCACAAGGGGAATGTCAACGATCACCCCACCCTTTTCTATAAATAGTCCCTCATAACTCATTGTAAGGTATTTTGGTCAACCAAGCTTCTGATAATATTATCTTGGAAAGAGCTTCGATAGGATTATAATGCACCTTGGCTTCTCCACGGCACGGAGCTAGTTCATCTCTTTGGAGGATCAGGTGGATGTGGCTGTAACTTTTCACTATTGGGGCTAGCAAGTTTAAATTGATGTATTGTATGATTGGAGCTTACACTTCTTTAAATAATAAGAGCCAACACGTTTTCACACATGTATTGTATTTATTGTAAGACTGATCTTTAACACTTGTAATGCATTTTGCTTTAACTTGGGTTTTACATCTGAACTGTTTCATTTGTTGTAATGCATAATCTATTAATGGAAATGTGTTTTATATGTTGTTAATGTTGTCCCATCCATGTCGACTTCTCTGCCGGACATCAGACAGACCTTTCATATGAAGCTCGCTGTAAAAAATGTTGCACTCGTTCGGACTGATCTGTGAGTGTTGTACGTGTTATCTTACCTTGTATGTTGTGAATGTTGCATCCGTGTGGACTGCTCCGCCGGAATCTGTGTATGTCCTATGTGTTGTGTGTTCCTAGCCGAGTTGGGACTGATCCCTTTCAACCTGGAACTCACCTTCACCCTCATCTCAACCCACCCATGTTAGAACCTCTCATACACCTTCCTTGACTCACTGCAGTGGTCACACCCTTGCTACTGACAGAGTTATCTTACTTGCCTCTATGCGACATCGTAGTTACGGCATTACCATACAACCCACTGCTGGGACTCCTACACCAAATGGTCTAAGGTCTGATTGGGACTTCTTACTAGGGAGATCCCCTTACATGTTGGTGGGTCTAGCACCATCAACATTTTGGTGTTAGAAGGAGGGCCAGATGACAAGCTGAGTCCTCACATGTGTTTTGAATCTCTACACATCTATCATGACTACCTACCGAATTTCTCTTCCGGAGTGCATGTCCTATGGAAATGACTTCATTATCTCAGAAAATCTCTCTGATAACTTGTCTCACAAAACATATGATGGTGGAGGCTACACAACCTTGGTTAGGCTCACAGTCGGCGTTATAGGCTCATGCGAAAGACATGGACTCTTTGAGGAATACATGAGATGCACATTGTTCATCTACACACTTGAAGGGCACCTAATGCAGTGGTGTGCCACACGTCATGAAAAATATATGCATTCTCTTGTTCATCTAGTTAGAGAGATATACCATGCTTTCAATCACTTTGACCATGAAGCGCTTGACCAAGAAATTTTGAAAGTACAAAAAGAACCCAATGAATCCATTGATCAGTTTTACACATGCTTTTGTAATCTTGCATACCGATTTCCTGAAGATGAAATTGATTGGGAATTTATTTATGGAAGATTTGAGTATATTCTTTACATATTCGAACCCCACTCAGCACACTTCGGTGAAGGATTTGCACAACCACAGGAAGGCACAGTCGCTGTCACAAGTGACTATCCGCCTTCACCTCATCAAACAACTCCACCACCACAAAGTGATGTGGGAGATCATGCACATGCCTCTGTTGAATTGTCCCACTCTCCCACCCCACCTGCTCTTGAGATTTGCACATATTTGGCTTGCAGGCCTATTGGTTGTCACATGGACTCTTTCCCTCAACCTCCATCCTTGTGTTTTTTTATCCTCTAGATTGTACTGCCTTGTGTTCTCCCATTTAGGTCTCCTCACCTATTGTGAACGAGGACCAGGCTATCGATGGAGTTGGTGTTATGCAGCCAAGCTGTGCCATCATTCATGGTGATTGTGTGCGAGAATCTAAAGAAGAAACAACGGTGAAGGATGACTCCCCTTCAGCTGCACCTCATCCACTTCATCCTGACATCCCTTGTGATTTTTCCATTGTTGATTTCCCCTCTGAAAACTCATTTCTGGATGATTCTAATTCTGATCATTCAAAGGATAGTTTGGATGTCAGTCTGTCATTACAGTGCGGAGAGGACATATATTCCTCAGAACATCCATCCAATCCGTCATCTATATTTCTTGAAAACTCAAAGGGCGAACACATTTTCTTTTCATATACCCCTCTACCCAATTCATCAAATCATGAGGATGCCAACGAACATCTCGAATTTTCTGATCTTGGTTGTCGTGATCTATTCACTTCGTCACCTGATCATGATGTTGATTCAACCATTGTTAATCTATTCGAGAGACTGGTCTACAATGATCTATCTGTCAATGAAGTCGAAACCCCCCAGACTGTCGAGGCTCTTCAGCCTGAGCTGATGATTATGTTAGTCCCTTGCTGTCCTTAGGTTGCTTTCACTTTCAGTCAGGAAATTGTTGAAACACTCAAGGCTCCTCATCACTCTCTTCTTTGTGTAGAAGATCAACCAAACACTCAGATTACGCTTCCTCCACTTGGACTACACGATCCCATCGCTCATGCATTGGAGGAATCTTACACATCAAGCACACATGCACAACACAAGTGGTTTACCTTTCTCACGTTTGGTTGCATGTCACAGTGAATAGAATGTATACACTCAGCATCTGCACGCAATGTAGCACAACATCATGGCAGCACCACAGAATGCATGTCATGCACTTTCACTCATCTTTGTTATTTTGTCACTAGTAAGCTCAGAGTGTGTTTGTCTTCACTGTTATATCTCTCTTGTATGCTGGTTCGCACAATTGTCTTGTTCACGAACCATGCCTTCACCAACATGGGTCAGCCAATGCGCCGATGGCTACATTGGAAGTATCACTTCACATGAGATGACCCATGCACTGTTAGCTTAGGAGTAGTAGTGTTTTCCTTTGAGTTGTATGATTGTATGCTTGTTTGCTTGCGTTTTTTGTTTGTTTGTCTGCTTGCTTGTTTTCTTACTTGCTTGTTTGATTTTGCTTTTGCTTTTGCTTTACTTTGTTGTTTGTTAGTTCGCTTGTTTCGTTTCATAGGATAGTTTCGCATGAAACCGTGTATGACTGTTGAAAAGGCTGGGTAAAGTACAAGAAGCCTTGTGTTGCTATCACTACTTGGTTATCTGTCATCCTCCCTCTGATGAAGAACTTGTTACTTTTATTCCTTGATACATCGATGGAAAATACGTACTGTTCAAAGTGAACCTTGGTGAAAACACAATGCTTGTGCACTAACTAGTGTCACCTACTCTAGTCTGTTGTTTTTGGGTTAACCCTTGTCAGCTCAGACAAGTAGAGTAAAGTGAGGGGGAAAACCTTAACAGGCACGTCAGAGGTATAATAAACTACTTCTTTGTAGGAACAACCTCTTCTGCTCTCAATAAGTTGGGATCCCTCTTTCGCCTATGAAATGATTAAGTGTTATGCACAATTAAAAAATGAAAAAATGAAAGTGAAAAAATTCAAAATGAAAAATGAATAAGACAAAAGAAGAGAAAGGCTTCCTGTGTAGGGAGATGATGCAAGTATCTCTGTCAGGGTACTGACCAGGCTCACTGGCAGTGGAGCCATGCTTTTGTTCTATGTGACTCCATCGGGGTACTATCCAGGCCTGCTGGTAGTGAAGCAACACCAGAGATGAAACTAAGACTTTGATGACTTTACTTCTTGTGCCTTAATATACCCCTCAACCCCAATCGAAACAACTATGTTTCCTTGGCTTGGAATGTGTGTCAATCAACCAAGAGCTTGGAAGATGCTACATCTTACAATCAAGCTAGTGTGGAAACCAAGAGGAGCTGAGAACTAAACAATACTTTTGGAGGTGTTAGACTTGCTTTTCATGAACAAGATCCATTCAGAGACCTGGAGTTCTACCAGTGTGTCGCCAAGTTTTGTAGCGGCTACAACCGCCCTCCAAAATTTTTCCTTAGCTTCGTTTTGGAGCCTCCCTTCCAACCTTCATAGCAGCTTACCTTGCTTCATCAAGTTCATAAGCTTGAGTGTTTTGATTGCACAAAGGCAGCCTGTTGATCACAACTTGATGCATTCCCTTTATAGACTATTCACCAGGACTTGGTCCAGCTACACGCTGAGCAACTTCCCCAAGAAAATTGCGAATTTCTGGAGGGAAACTAGCCTTCCCTCCAAAAAATTGTGTAATCTTGTCTAGCAGCCTGCTGGCCTCCAAGATTGCGCAATTCTGCCAATCAACACTCCTTGTAGGAATTGCACAATTTTCCCTAGTAGGGCTGCTCAGCCCAGAATTTGCACAAATTTGGTCAGCAGTCAGCTTCTCTGCATAGAAATTGTGAAAATCTCATGAGCAATCAGCCTAGCTCCTAGCTAGGAATGTGCATTTCCTTCAAGCAGTTGAACAACCTCTTGCATGTGCAGCGGAGTTGACCAGTTCGCTCCAGAACAGAGAAAAATAGACTTGCATGCATGGGCTGGTTCTTCCAAGGCAGCATGCAAAGGCATCCCTTGTTTCAAGGATCTATGTTTAGTAGATGGAGGTTACATGCAAGGATCATATCAGAAACCTCCTACCAAGTGTCGCTTTCCCTAGATTTGTGGCATGCGTGTCACAACCTCGATGTTATCAAAACTCATCAACCAGATGCTGTAGAGCTCATTCCTCACATCAACCTTGCAACTCTGACATCCCACATCACATCTAGGTGTAGTTAGCACATTCAACTCAGTTGTTTTGGGGTAGGCCCGCTTCCCATGCCTTGTGTTTCATTTCTGTCTCTTTTTGTGCTTTTGCTTGTATGATTACTATTTGCTTGATTTATTTGAACGTCTATTGTCGTTTACATGTATATTATCTTTTCCTAGCACCGTTTCAGTTTTCATCAATGTCTCACTACTGTCACATGCATGAAACTGTTTTTCACGAAAGGTTGCCAATTCGGCGACTCGCCTCACTCACATTCATGTTGTTCCATTTTCTGGATCTTTCATTCACCGTTTGCATGCATGATCATTGACTTATGCTTACACTGAGTATCACCATGCATTCACACTCATATTCACTTTTAGTTGCCTGTCGGCGAGTCTGGGAAGTCTTGGCCTCGACTCTGCCTCGCCAAGACACCATTGTGCAACCATGAGAGGGAAGGCTCTACCTTCCTCTCTAGAAATAAGCATTTCAGCCCAAAAACTATTCCTGAGACCTACTTTGCACAATCCTGAGGGACAATGACTGCTGACCCAGAAAATTGCGCAATGCAGTCACTGAGCCTACAGCCATTGGCAGTTGAGATTGTACATTGCACAATATTAGCAGTCAACAACCAGACTGGACTATGCATTGCGCAGCTCTAGCAGTCAATTAGTCTTCGAGCAACCTAGACTGTGCCTTGTGCAGTCTTGGTAGTCGATCTACCGACCTCCCGGTCGAAATTGCACAACCTTCATGATCAGTCACACAGGTATGTTGCAATTTAGTTCTCAAGTTGATTTTGTTTTTTTCCTGACATATTTCTTGCCATGAGTGTTTCCATGTCTCCATGTATTGCAAGCATTCATCTGCCTCTCAACAGTGCAGGTACAATGGTTCCCAAGAGATCAGAGTCGAAGACACCATCCAAGGCACACCTAGAGATGGAATTGATCAAATGTCTATGAGCTTTCCTTCTCACGAAGATATCAAGTTGTTCATAGGGAAGGAAATCAAGATATGGCAGAAGCAACATCACCGTGAGCAACATGATGAACAGTGTTTGGTCAATTCAATTTCCTTGAATTGGTAACCATAAATTGTCAACTAGGGTGCGTAGACTGATGAAGTACGGGTGCACAATATGTGCTTAGAAGTTATTCATTAGGTTATTATGTATTTGTTAATATCTAAACTCAAGATGGGGTGGTGTTTTTCAATTGCATTAGTGTTGTAATTCTTAGGGATATTGATTAAGTTTCCTAGGAATTAATCTCTATCCAATTAGTTCGTGGATGATGTGAGAGTGATTTTTCTTATGTTGGATTGTTTGGGATTTTTGACCTTAAATCTCTATGCTATAGATCCTAATTCTCTTAAGTGCAAAAAGAAACCTATTTTATCATCTATGAAGGAATACCATTGAATTCAATTGTTTTAGGAGAGGTCCTCTCGCTTGTTCAATTTCTTCTCAAAGTAACCCAAGCAACATCTATATTGTGACTTGAACACACTTAAATTACTCTAGATAATAAGGAAAGGAAAGAATTGTGCAGTACCAGGTATAAAGAAAATTAGATAGCAGTCTAAACTAGGTATAAAGCAAATTAAAGTTCTTATGCAGATAACAATTCGCTGGCGAGATCATTATGCAACGTTTTCACACAAAATAGAGCAATTGAAGAATTAAAGAAAATCAGATTGTATTTGATTAAAAACCTGCCACTGTTTGTAGGGGCCCTCCACATAGCAGTTTAGAGCTTCAAATAAGCACAACACTTGCACACAAAAACCAATTTCATTCACATGAAATTCACAGACTTGTTCATAAACACATCATTCGGCGCACACCCAAATAACAGTACAGCCATTAGGTTTATAGTAGGTCTCTTGGCATAACTATATGACTATTTTAAGCCTAATATCTCTTAATCCTATCTAAACTTATATTGTGAAACCATCATTTTTCTATTCCGAAATTAAAACAATAATGTTTCAGCTGATCTCGGGTTTTGTTCTACATTAATCCAACGGTTGACTTGGAGTTTGACCACGATCTCATGTGCTTCTTTCGGCAAATAGTTTTGAGTGGATAGGAAGGTATCCATGAGGGAGTCATCCTCTATCCATCCTCACCTTCCACTACTGACCTAGCACTCTGGAACCTCACGAACAATGAAGACAACTACAAAATCCTGGACTAGTTGCGGAAACAGACTAATTCGGTAGCCAATTGTAACTTTAATTAAAATAATAGGGTATACAGTTGAATATGAACAAGAAAACATACTAATTCATACCTTCATCAAAACCTGGTAGATATGGCTTTATTTAAGTGGTAAATATATATGAAAAAGAGAGGATCTTTAGGTAAAAAGGATGTCATGGTAGGACAATCTTCAGACTCTACATTCCCCCAGACTAGAGATGTTGTATGTCCTCATACGCTTCTTCCTTGTCTTTTTCTTGTACCTCTTGTTTGTCATCTCCCTGCTTCATTGTTTTCTTCTTTTTGGCAGAGATTGGCATTCTAGGCTTCCTCATTAGAATTTTATACTTTAAACTGATTATCTCTCTCTACATAATTTTGTTCTCTTTCTTCAACTTCTTGTTTTTCTTATACCACAAGATTAGATGTAGGATCAGATTGTCACTCTTGGCAATTTGTATCTCACTCTGTGTCTTCAGGGCTTTCTTTTCATTTTTAAGATATCGATTCAGTGTTTCTAGTTCAAAGATTTCCTGCTTCAAGATGTTTGAGGCTGATTGTTCATTCACCTGGTTGCTTCCCTCTCCAGGGCTCTGTATTGTTTCCTTTGTTGTTGTCACCTTCCTTTCGAGTGACTCTATGTAGTCATAGATTTCCTATTGTGCAGGGTCAATTCCTGGACTCTGTATCGGGCTTTCTAGAGGTGAGTTGTAAGGCTATGGTGGTGATCTTGGTGACCCTTTTGAAGAATTCCCAGAGCTTTCAATTGACTCATCCTCTATTGGCTTAATCTCTGTTGGAGTATTCTCTGTTGGCTCAATCTCTATTGGCTCCTCTTCAGTTGGCTCCTTTTCATTTGGATCATTTTCCTCAAGGTTAATGTAGTCTGTAGTCTTTGAGGTCGTTTGTGGAATCATGCTCAATCTCGTGCTCCTTCTTAACCCTTGGTTTTGTGTTTTCTGCACTTTCCTCTTCTTATTCTCTGGTTTTTCTTTTAGAGGAGAGGTTTTAGTTTGTGAGAATTCTTCTTTACCTCGGCTAGCTTTCTTTCTTCTAGGGTTTCCCCTCTTCATTCTCTGCAAAATTTTTACTATAGGCAGCTCTTCTTCTGTTACCTCTGTCTTAGTCTGAGGTGCCTGTTCCTTTATCATTTCTATGGTTCTCTTTCTCCCTCTGAGGGCTCTGCTGCTACTTGGTTTTTCTAGGGATTTTATCTCAAAATGGTTTCTTATTAGGAAACTCTGCCAGTCGTCTCCTATACTTCCGAGATGAAATTCGATCAATATTTTCACGAAACCATGATGATACATGGTGTTTTCTATGCATTGAATTTTGTTCTGAACATTTGTAGCCATTTTCCTGAGGTTATTCAAGAGGAAATAGGGGAGGTTCATATGATGATCCTCGAGCAAGTGCATCATCATTCTAACATGATAAAAATACATTTGCTCGAACCTACCCTCACAAGTGATAAACTTCTAAAGCACAAGTAATAAGTTTCTCCATTTGCTTTTAAGAGCAGAGCTTCGAATATCTTTTTTGTAGACCGTGGTGTCCATGTTAGGATTCTTGAGGAAAACCTTCCAGTCCTCGTTGTCAATTCCTCTGTTTTTAAACCATTTTTCTCCATGTCTTGGCAACTCAGTGGCCTTAGCGATCATAGACTCCCTTACTGTGAGTTTTATGTCCCCAATTTTAGCCTCCATTCCATCGAATGAGCACACAAATGTCTTGGCTATCTCTTTGTGGAAGCTATTAAATTTCTCAACGAACTATAGCCATTGTCTTCTTTGTAGCGGCTCCCTAGTCTGTGGGTACCCCTCTAGGAATTTCTTCCCTGCTGGCTCAGTTTGAACAATTACCCCATGCCGAAGGATGCTTTGCCTATAAGATTGGCTACCTTGACAAGAAAATGGGACTGGTAGGGTTTCCTAGCTGGCGGAAAGATGGAATGACTGTGAAAGAACAGAGGAGTGTAAGAATAGGGAAGAACGGATGGATTATCAAAAGGATTATGGGAATGAATTCGACTATTAAGCGCATTCAAACTTATGATTTGGTATTTAATTTGATAGATTTGGCACAAGGTCGTGATATGAATTTTAGAGTTGTGGCATATGATATTTCGTTAGGCATCCATTACCCTTCGGTTATAATGTTTGCACTTTAGTACTATATTTTCTTACTCATACATGTTATATAACCTTCCCTATTGTTAAATTAAAGTAGCACGTACCTTTTAATTTTTTGCTTCTAACCTTATTTGTTGTCCTTTAATCTCTTGCAAGTGCCTTGTTGTCAACTGTCCTTTAATCCAGATCACCAAGTATTCTTGTAGACTTCAAAATTTTTAGGCTGCAGAAATTTGTTTAGCTACGGAAACTTGTCCAAGCTGCAGAAACTTGTCCAAGCTATGGAAAGTTGTTGTTTCTGCAGCTTAAGAGAAAGAAAGCTTTAGTAGATGAACTTTATTTTTGTTTTCTTTCTTTTGAAAATAAAATTTGAAGTGCCAACGAGTTGGTTTTCACTTTAAATTTTTTGTATAAACATGCCAACAACATGTTGCTTTTCATGTTTATACAAAATTTATTACTATTTTATTATTATTATTATATATATACACACATATAATTTATCATTATTATTATTATTATTATTATTATTATTATATGTATATGTATATATATATATGCACACATATAATTTATCTATTATATTTTTATTATATTTTTTTCTTCTTTTTTCTCTTTTCCTTTTTTTCCCTTCTTTTTTAATTTGAAGAACAAACTGAATGAAAATTTCTAAGCTGGAAAAGAAGAGGAATTCTTCTTGACCATCTTCAGTACTGAATTATCCTGAAATATCTTAACAAATTCCTCTCTTGTTAATGGTTTCTAGTAAAGCTTGAGTTGATGTCCATTTACTAATAGAGGAGTTCTTTCTTCGTCAATAGTCCTGATTCTAACTGCACCATTTTCAAATACATTCTCAACCTCATAAGGTCCAAGCCAATGGGTTTGGAATTTTCCTTGAAAATTTTTGAATTTTGAATCAAAGAGAAATGCCCAATCTCCTGGATGAAAATCCATTTCTTTAATGTACTTATCATGCCATCTTGACCTCTGTTGTTGCACTAGGCTGGTCCTCTGGAAGGCCTCTTGTCTGATTTCATCGAGCTCATTTAATTATGTCATCCTTTGCTTCTGGGGTTCTGAAAAGTCAAGATCTAACTGGACTGCTGTCTTATAGGTCTGGATCTGGAATTCTATTGGAAGTAAGACTTGCTTCCCATAAGCAAGTTCATAGGGAGTATGTCCTATAGTATTCCTCCATGTAGTCATATAGGCCCATAAGACTTCTGGAAGATTTTCCACCCAGTCTTTCCTGTGTACATGTATAGCCTTTGTAAGAATAGCCTCGATCACCTTACTTGTAGACTCAACTTGTCCATTGGCTTGTGGATGGTATGGAGTTGACTTCCGATGTTTTATCTTGTATTGGTCCACAAGCTTCTACACTAGTCTAGATGTGAACTATATCCCTTGATCTGTTAAAATTTCTCTTTGGACATCAAAACAAGTAAAAATATCCTCAAAAGGAAATGAAACTACAGTACTTTCAGTAGCAAAAGGGAGTTCTTTAGCTTACCCATTTAGTGACATAATTAGTACATACTAGAATATACTTCTTTTTTTTTAAGGTGGCTGATTGGTCCAACAAAATCCAATGCCCATTTTTCAAATGGTTCGATAACTACCTGTGGTTGTAGTGGCATCTCATTTGAAAGAGTAGATTTGCCCATTCTCTGACAACTGTCGCATCTCTTAACATATTCCTTGGTGTCCCTAAAAATGGAAGGCCAATAATATCCTAAAAGCGGGATTTTGTAAGCAGTTCTCTTGTCAGAGAAATGATGTCCACATGGCTCATCGTGACAAGATTTTAGTATCTCTGGTATTTCATCTTCTCGAACATATATTTTGATGATGAGGTCTAGTCCCGTCTTATATAATTCCTCATTTATCCATGAGTAGGATGTGCTATTGTGGACTATTATTATTTTTCTCTAGGAGATAAATGAAATGGAATTTTTCCTTTGGCCAAATAGTTAGCAATGTCTTCATACCAAGGTGATTTAGTAGATACTGCAAGGAGATATTCATTAGGAAATTTATCTTCTACGGGTCGATCATTATTTTCATTTTGTATTCTAGGTAGAAAATCGGAAATTGTGTTCTGTTTTCCTGGTTTATCTAGAATGGTTATGTTCAATTCTTGTAAAATTAGGAGCCATCTAGTTATTCTTCCATTAGTGACTAGTTTATTCATTAGGTATCTAATGGAAAAATGGTCTGTGTGGACAAAGGTTTCATAACCAGTTATATAATGTCTGAATTTATTAATGGCATGAATTACAGCTAAGAACTCCTTTTCGGTTACAGCATAATTTAACTCTGCAGGGGTTAAATTTTTACTAGTATAATAAATGGCATAAGCAGTGAGATAGTTTGTCCTAAAACAACTCCTAAGGCTGAATCTAAAGCATCTGTTGAGATATGGAAAGGAAATTTCCAATTAGGTCCTTTTGAGATGGTTGCTTCATAAATTCTCTTTTTCAATGTTTCAAGGGCAACTTGACATTCGGAATCCCAACCGAATTCACAGTCTTTAGTGAGTAATTTAAAGAGTGGGGATGCAATTTTTGTGAAGTTTTCTATAAATATTCTATAGTATCCAGTAAAACCAAGAAAACTTCTAACATCCTTTTGACAACTTGGCACTGATAACTTGGAAATGACTTCCACCTTAGATGAGTCTACCTTAATTCCATCTCCAGAAATATGGTGACCTAAAACAATTCCCTCGTTAAACATCATGAAACATTTTTCATGGCTTAATGAGAGGTTTGTTTCTTGACATCTTATTAAGACTTTCTCTAGGTTTTCTAGTGCTTCATTGAAAGAATCCCCATAGACTGTGAAATCATCCATGTACACCTCCACACAATCATGGATAAGGTCAGAGAAAATGCAAAGGGTTTCCCTTTGGAATGTTGCTGGAGCATTACATAACCCAAAGGGAAGTACCTGGTAGGCATAAGTTCCCCATGGACAAGTGAATGTGGTTTTATCCTGATCTTCAGGGGCCACCTGAATTTGGTTGTATCCACTGAACCCATCCAAGAAGGAAAAATATTTTTTCCCTGTTAAATTATCTAAGACCTGCTCTATCAAAGGTAACGAACAATGGTCTTTTAATGTTGCTTTATTCAACTCCCTGTAATCGATGCATACTCTCCATTTTCCATTCTTTTTAGGGACGATTACTAGGGGTGAAAACCATTGGCTATCAAATATTAGATAGATGGAATTTACATTTAATAATTTTTGCAATTCTTCCTTAACAATTTCTTTTAGATTTAGGTTCATTCTTAGTTGAGGTTGTCTAACTAGTCTTGCATTTTGTTCAATGTAGATATGATGTTTGCAAGTTTTAGGATCAATCCCTCTCATGTCAGTGTATTCCCATGCAAAAGTAGAAGAATGTTTCTGTAAAATTTCTAACAATTGTTTCTTTTGCATGTCTTCCAAATTTTCATTGACATTCAAGGTTTTTCCTCGAAAGATTTCTATCAAGGAATTCCCAAATTTTTCCATGGACAACAATGATAATTGTTTAGAGGTGAGATATTCATTTCGACTACATTCATAATGTGAGGAAGATTCATTATTTTCTAGTAAATTCAAAATTTTATCTTCCTCTTTTACTTGTTTAGTGACAAAAATAGGTTTTATATCTTCTCTATCTTCTATCCATTCTTCAGTTTTTGCATCTATTTTTGTTCTTGCAGTGGGGTATAATGTAAATTTCTTTGTAGAATTTCCATTTGAGGTAAACATATCACCTGACCTACAGCCGATAAAAGTGTCTGCTATAGCCAACCAAGGCCTTCCTATAATTAATGGATGTCCTCCTAGATTGTTCTTGGGTGTTAAGACCATGAAATCAACAGGATATTCCCAAGAATCTAAAGATACACAAGCATCTTCTAACACACCATCTGGTTTAATAACAGATCTATCTACTAATTGCAATAAGGTTGATGTGTATTGACGATTAGGAAGCCTAAGTGTGTCCATAACTTGTTTGCTCATTATGTTTATGGCTGCTCCTAGGTCCATTAGTGTGTTTGGTGTTGCATTTCCATTGATGTGAATTTTTACAATGGGGATTCCTGGGTCTAAATATTTTTGAATTGTTGTCTTCCCCATCATAATGTCTGCAATTTTTCCAAGTAACTGAATTCTTTTTATATCTTTTCTTCTTCTTCCTGATCGTTGTGTACTTAATTCCTTAATTGTTTTTGCAAAAATTGGTATTTCTTTTATGGCTTGCAATAAAGGAATCTTAATACAAACATTTCTCAATTCATCCATCATAATGTAATCAAGAAAGATAATTTGTTTCTCTACTCCTTCATCGATTTTCAACCTTTCTGGGAAAGGTGGTTTAGCTGATATTGAAGGTTGTTCTATGATATGAGCATCTATTGAAATTTCTTCTGTTTGTTTATTTTCTTTTTCAGGGAGAGAAGTCTCCCCTCTAATTGATTCTTATGTTTTTGAAGATGAAATTTTGTTTTTTGAATGACAACGGGAGGGTTCTCTGGTAATACTCTTCCAGACATTAATTGGACATTGTTTAGGTCTAGCGGGTCTATCACATAAGTTTGAGGATTCTCACCCTCCATGTTGTGTACTGATTGTTGTGGTATCTTGTTATTAGGATTTGGAAGTGGTTGAGTGGGTAATTGATTTGATTTTTGTGGAAATGGTAGGGAAAGTTGTGGGTTTTGATTCTGAACTAGGACTTGTGGCAATTGATTAGCTTGAGGAATTTGATTGGACGGGGTTAATAATTGTGGTGGAATGTAGGATGGGGAGTATTTTTGATATTGAGATAGGCTCCATAAGGATTTTTCCATCCTTGATTCCAAGGTTGTGATTGTGGCAGAGCCCAAGGCTGCTAGGATGAATTCCAATTACTTTGTGAAGATTGGGCAAATTGTTATGGTCTAAATCCTTGTGATTGATTTGGTTGGGGGTTTTGCCATGGTCTTTTGGCTATAAAGTAAAGAGGGACTACTGGTTCTGATATTCCTTCTATTGGGTGTGGAGCATGATTATCATCTTAATTTAGAGGTCTTTGTTTCAGCCAGATGTATATCCCAGGAAGATTGTACACCCGTCCATGCGGGGGGGTGCGGGGGGGAAATTTCTAGTCAATCTGGGCCGTTCATTAGGCGGATGGTCTAACGGTAGAATTTATGTTTAGTTTAGGGTTTTTTTCCTTATAAGCCAACCTCTCTCTTTGTATGAGGGTATTGTATTGAGGCTGTGGAATATATGTGTATTCTCAGAGTGAGAAACAAAGATGTGAGACTGTGAGAGAAAACAGAGGATATTACAGCGGATCTGTTGTAGGTTGTGCCTCTTCATTTTGATGGATAATAGAAAGGAAGGACTGGCTATTCGAGGTGGATGTAGCCCAAACTGGGTGAACCATGTATATCTGTGTCTCTCTGGTTTTATGTGTTTGTGTTTTTCCACATATTATATGTCTTGCATTTCTCTGTCATATATAATATTTTTCTAACACCTTCCTCATTGAATACAGCCTTAAGACTGGGTAAGGATGGACATTCCTTTGTATCATGATTATCTGCACATATGACATAGGTTTCTATGGCTTTTGAGTCTAAGGGACACTCTCTCAGTGCATGTTTTTCCGACATTCGGGACAAAAGATGGATAATGTAGCATTTTCGGAATTTTGCTTGTTTTGTATTTTAAGCGTGTCTATTTGTTCACTTAGGCTCCCTAAAATATCTATTTTAAAGGTGTCAAGCATATTTCCTATTTCTGCCCTACTAATTTTCCCAGCTGCAGACTTGTTTATTCTTGATAAGAGAGGGTCCCTAGGACTCTTTCTAACTCTTGCTTTGCCCCTCTAGATATGTACACATAAATCACAAATATCTGCAAATGGTAGTTGGGAAATATCTCCTTTTCCAATTAGGTTAAGGAGATTGATCCATTCATCTTTAACGGCTCTGAGTAAAAGAGATTTTAAGGTTTCTTCATCCAAATTATCCATTTTTTCTCTTTTAACATTACAAACAAACCTTTCTACCAAGTCTTCAAGGTTCTCATCTTATTTTTGTGTCATTTTTAAGACTTCATCTTTAAGGTTACTAGGCATACAATAATCTCTATACTTGCCTAAGAAAGCCTCTTTCATCTGTGCCCATGTTGTTATGGAATGCACTCCTAGACTCATGAACCATTTTAATGCTAAGTCTTTTAATGTGGCGGGGAACAATTTCAACTTTTGAGCATCATGCAGATAGTCATATGATCTACATAATACTTCAAATTTGAAGAGAAATGTCTCTCGATCTTCATTTCTTTTACCATGGAAATTAGGAAGAATCGAGGGTGATATATTTTTCATTGTGAGGGCTATATCTTCATCAAGAATATGGAATCCCGAAGGATCTTGATTTCCTCTACCTCTACCCCATTCTCTACGTCTACCTCTTCCTCTTCCTCTACCTCTAATCCTATCTTCTTCGCCATGGACATTATGTACTTCTCCTTACCCTTCTTCAGCCATGATAGATTCTTCGGAACTAAGATAGTGTTCTTCTAATCTTTATGGTTCCTCTATCAATGGTTGTTCATAATAAGTTTCCAATTCCTCTTCTTCACTAGGGATTTCTAATTTTTCTCCCAGAATTTGTTCACTAGTGGGGGACAAAAAGAGTATTATTGTGGTTGGTGATGTAGGATTTTCTTCAATTATAGCTTCAGTAGAAGAAGTAGGTGAAGTTCTGGATTGAATTTCTGATCTTGATACTTCAGGAAGTCTTTGTCGACCTCCAAATGGAATTCGGGTTTGAGTAGGTGGTGTGGAATCTTGAAATCATGGTGGAGTGAGTGGATTTGTGGGAATTAAACTTCTTCCTCATCCTACAAATCTACCCCTAGAGTCTCTATCCCTACGCATGTCATGTTTTAAATTAATGATGGTTTTGTTTTTTTGTTTTTACTTCTAATTGTACTTCCCTAGCAACGGCGCCAAAATGTTTGGTCAATTCAATGTCCTTGAATTGGCAATCATAAATTGTCAACTAGGGTGTGTAGACTGATGAAGTACGGGTGCACAATATGTGCTTAGAAGCTATTCATTAGGTCGTTATGTATTTTTTAAGATATAAAATAAAGATGGGGGTGGTGTTTGTCAATTGTATTAGTGTTGTAATTCTTAGGGATGTTGATTAAGTTTCCTAGGAATTAATTTCTATCCAATTAGTTCATGGATGATGTGAAAGTGATTTTTCTTATGTTAGATTGTTTGGGATTTTTGACCTTAAATCTCTATGCTACAGCTCCTAATCCTCTTAAGTGCAAAAAGAAACCTATTTTATCAGCTACAAAGGAATACCGTTGAACTCAATTGTTTTAGGAGAGGTCCTCTCACTTGTTCAATTTCTGCTCAAACAAAGTAACCCAAGCAACATCTATATTGTGACTTGAACACACTTAAATTACTCTGGATAATAAGAAAAGGAAAGAACTGTGCAGTACCAGGCATAAAGAAAATTAGATAGCAATCTAAACTAGGTATAAAGCAAATTAAATTTCTTATGCAGATAATAATTCGCTGGTGAGATCATTATGCAGCATTGTCACACAAAACAAAGGAATTGAAGAATTAAAGGAAATCAGATTGTATTTGATTAAAAACCTACCACTATTTGTAGGAGCCCTCCACATAGCAGTTCAAAGCTTCAAATTAACACAACACTTACACACAAAAACCAATTTCATTCACATGAAATTCACATACTTGTTCATAAACACATCATTCAGGGTGCACCCAAATAACAATGCAGCCATTAGCTTTATAGAAAGTCTCCTGGCATAACTGTATGAAAATTTTAAGCCTAATATCTCTTAATCATATCTAAACTTATATTATGAAACCATCTTTTTTCTAGTCTGAAAGCAAAACGATAAGGTTTCAGCTGATCTCGGGTTCTTTTCTGAGTTAATTTGGCGGTTGACTTGGAGTTTGACCATGATTGCATGTGCTTCTTTTGGCAAAAAAATTCAAGTGGATAGGAAGGTACCCATGAGGGAGTCATCCTCTATCCATTTGCAGCTTCCGCTGCTGACCTAGAGCTCTGGAACCTCATGGACAATGAAGACAGCTACGAAATCCTAAACTAGCTACGGAAAACAATAGGGTATAGAGTTGAATATGAACAAGAAAACATACTAATGCATACCTTCATCAAAACCTGGTAGATATGTCTTTATTTAAGTGGTAAATATATATGAAAAAGAGAGGATCTTTAGGAAAAAAGGATGTCATGGTAGGACAATCTTTAGACTTTACAAACAATAGCTAAAGGCAGCATACCGAATGCAATGAACATAGCGAATGTAGGGGAAAGGATGTAGACAACACAAAGGCAGAACAAAGTTGCAAGATCAAGCAGATCCACTAATGATGAAAGAAACTTTGGAAACTCATGCTACGAGTTGACGACGCGACATGAAGATCGCACAAAGATAGAGAATGGAACAAAGAAGGAGTTGCATGTGCTGAAGTAGCAACTCAAAGAAGAACATGAAGATGCACAAACAGACAAATGAGTTGTAGCAGGAATAGGAACAACAATGGGCACAACATGCACTCACGGATGAAACTTTGCTCGTACAAGTTAAAGATCCATCCCAACAGCTAGCACGGAGCAAACATGGTGAGCAGTGTTGTTGATCACATGCAAGGGATTCATGTCATTGTGCACATGCATGTGATCCAACCAATTTAAAAAATTCACCAAGGCGAAGACAAGAAGCAAGTCCAATTGGAGCTGAACATGTACTTTGGCAAGTTGATGCGCATGACCACCAGCACACACTTGAAGATCAACACAAACACTATGCATCAGTGTATTTCCAGTTTAGTCACACCCAAGAATATCATGCACATGTTAACAGACGAGTTGGATGAGTGGGTCAAACTAATGCACCAATTTCAACGGAGAAAAGAGTTTTCTTCAGGAAGATGTCACCATGAGGTGCATGGACACCATCACGGACGCCCAATATTGGCATCAACTAACCACCTTCACCATCACAAGCATGTCAAAGAGTTGGTCTCATCACAACGAACCAAGTGTCCATGATTTCTTGCATGGCTTGCTCAAGCCATGTTGTCTCAGATGAGTACATGTGCATTGTAATGTTGAGTCATGTCAAGTGTAATTCAAGTGTTAATAGTTGGACGTAACAGTCATAGAATAGGTGAAGAGTCATGAGGGTAGTTGAACGGTCACAAAGGGGAATGTCAAGGGTCACCCCACCCTTTTCTATAAATAGTCCCTCATAACTCATTGTAAGGGCTTTTGGTCAGCCAAGCTTCTGATAAGACTATCTTGGAAAGAGCTTGGACATTATTGTAATGTTCCTTGGCTTCTCCACTGCATAGAGCTAGTTCATCTCTTTGGAGGAGCAGGAGGATATGGCTGCAACATTTCACTGTTGGGGCCAGCGGGTTTACATGGATGTATTGTATGATTGGAACTTACACTTCTTTATATAATAAGAGCCAACACATTTTCACACATGTATTGTATCTATTGTAAGACTGATCTTTAACACTTGTAATGCATGTTTCTTTAACCTAGGTTCTACATCTAAACTGTTTAATTTGTTGTAATGCATAATATATTATTGAAAATTTGTTGTATATGTTGTTAATGATGTCCCGCCTGTGTCGACTGCTCTACCAGACATCAGACAGACATTTCATATGAAGCTCGCTGTAACCACTGTTGCACTCGTTCAGACTGATCCGTCAGTGTTGTACGTGTTATCTTACCTTATATGTTGTGATTTCCCCATCCATGTGGACTGCTCCTTCGAAAGTTGTGTATGTCCTATGTGTTGTGTGTTCCTAGCCAAGTTGGGACTGATCCCTTTCAACCTAGAACTCACCTTCACCCTCATCTCAACCCACTTGTGTTAGAGCCTCTCATACACCTTCCTTAACTCATTGCAGTGGTCACACCCTTGCTACTAACATAGTTATCTTACTTTATTCTATGCAACATCGCGGTCAAGGCATTACCATACGGCCCACTACTGGGACTCCTACACCAAACGGTCTGAGGTCTGATTCGGACTTCTTACCAGGGAGATCCCCTTACCCATTAGCGGGACCAGCACCGTCAACACACTGTTAATTATAAATAAAATAGAGATATCTCTTCTTTCTGCCCCCTAGATACTAAGTACTTTCATTACATTGTTATATTTCATTTCTAACGTAGGTTTTAACTTGTCTAACTATGGTTGGTTAGATTGGTTATTGCAAAATCTAGTTATTATTTTGAATTATTCTGACGAAGGTTATTTGTTCCTTGTGTGGAAGTCCACAAAGTCCAATAACGAGCAAAGGGATTGGAATGAGGAACGTTTGTGCAATTTTTCTTCGACCTTCAGTTTAGCCTGATAGGTCCTCCAACCAACTAGTAGTTATTTTTGGATTGGTTTAAGCTAGAAAAGGAAAAGTGAAGCATTCATATTTGATATATTTTTTTTTTATCTATTATGGTTTAACCATAGCCATGTTTATTTTTTGTGTAGCATTGGGAGGTATTCTTGCATGCCAAAAGGCCTCCTAAACCAGCCTAGAAAAATAATGAAAATTAAAATAAAATAAATTATATCTGTAGGTTTCATGTAGGATCAAAAGGAACAACTCGGCCCCACCATGAAAGGATGTGTCCCTTGGGGTAAATGCACCAATTTTACTTGTATATATACACATTATCTGACACTTCATTTGTATCACTCACTCATCATCTCTCTTCTATAGAAGGCACTCGTGGGAGCAAAAATATGATGAAATGGAAAAAAATGGACTTGGATTTTTACACAAATTTCTAGACAATTTATTGTAAACCTTGTTGAAGAAGAATTTCTCCTAGAAGAAGAGCTATTGGGTTTCCTCCCAGGTTTGGGTTTTTGAGGGAAACTTTTGTTGTCTCTATTGTGCATGGCTGTCTCTTTATGATCTTTATTGTTTCTACTATTTTTGCTTCTTTACTGTTTAATTTTTTTATGTATAACTGATTAATGATATCAGTGACAAAAGATGAATTAATTAAAGATAATTATAAGTAAATATCATATTAGAAAAATAATTTTTTACTTTGCAACTTTCTATAACAATTCAACATGGTATTAAAGCTTTGTTAAGAGAGTAGCCTATAAGAAGAAACGTTCAAGAGTGGTTTGTTTATGCTTGAGGGAAGACAAATTGAAGTTATATTAAAGAAAAAGAAGGGCAACTTTATTTCATAAATGGCATCCAATCGCGAAGGAGAAAATATATTCATATTGAGAATAAATTAGAAAAATAATATTGTGGAGGCCCTAAATGTGCATGAACTAGAATTGTAGAGATTTTGAAAGAAAACATGTAGTCCAAAATAATGCGGCTGAATGAACTATAAACTATCATGGATATTGCATTGGACAATTTGTTAAAATAGAACTCATAAAATTATATTTAAAAGTTTAAAATCTACACTATAATTTAATTTCCCTTTAGAATTATGGGTCTATAGATTACTGTTAATAGCGTATGCATACGAATTTAAATTATTCATAAAATAGAGAACAATGAAATAAAAGCTCACAAACACATTTGACACAAGATATGACCTGAGAAACCCTTTCAAGAGAAAAACCAAACTAGAAGGTGACGTTGCTTTGCTCTCTTTCTCTGAATAGAAAATGGATGCGAGTATAAGGAAGCATGAACTATGGCTCATGGGCTACTACAGTGCACAAATACTCTCTATGTTCTCTAGCTATTATCCCTCCTAGATATTTTTTTCTCTTCTACGGAACAAATGCACTCGAAAGAATGGAACCCCTTTTCCTCCTAGTGGCCGGTTATAAGACAACCTGATAGCCTACTGGTGGTTAGGTTTGACTAACTCAACTCTTAGCCAGAGTTACAATATAGAATCTTATAGATTCTTCTTTGTCACAATCATGTGGATATCTGATTTGTCATGAATCATGGAGACTAATATGGCAACCTCTCAAATTATGGTGGTGAAAATAGGAAGGTCAATGTCTGACTGACATAACCTTCACATACAGACTCTAATTGACGTGATTCTTGCACCGTTGGAAAGGGATTTATGTGTAGAATAGGAAAATAAAGGTGTGAAACTTAAGAAAAAAATTACCCCCAAAAAAAGTCGTTTGATGTCTCAAAATTCTCCTAGAAGGTTTCATACCCGAATTTGTCAAATTGGGTTTTGCCAGTAAAAATGGTCCTAAGAGATGATTTCTCCACTTTTTCCACTCTAAAAGCATCAAGATGGATGAAAAAAAATATTATGATCCAATATGGATCACTGAATAAATGAAATACAGAAAATAAACGCCTTTATAAAAAAGAAAAGAAAAAAAAGACGCAAACATCGCAAAGTTACAGAGAGGCACAAAGACATTGAAATTCTCAAACAGACTATAATTTTAAACATTGAAGGAGATATTAATACTCTAGATGAATCAAGATGCACAGTGGAATTGAAGAAGTAATTAGTACAAGTTCGATGCAATAAGAGGAATGTGCAATCACAGTGACCTCATAATTTGTGGGTGAAACTAAAAACAAAGAGCCACTTAAAGTTCTTGGCATCATGTCTCCCATTCCGATTTCAATTACTCGTCTTGATGTGATGGCCCCCTGTTTTATATTTGCAATGGAGTTTTTTAATGGCGTACTCATTCTCCACTGAATTGCTCATTAAATTGATATAAATATTCAATAAAAAAATAAATAACAACCATACAACTACATATCTCACTGAGAGAGATATCAAAGGATGTGAACATGGCATCGAATCTGAGATCGAAAGGAATTGATTTGATCAAAGAATTCATGTAAGAAGACACATAAATTTTTTTGGAGGTTAACATACGTGGCAGTGTCGGGCCTGTCAATTTGTACATGAAGATTAAAATAAATTGAAAATTCCATAGCTCAGATATCCCATCGAGGATGAAACCGATAGGCCCATTAATTCTCCAATCCAACATCTCCAGTGTGGTCATATTCCAAACTTTGAAAAGAATTTCATCGGATAATTTATTGTCATAGAGGTGCATATAAAACACATGGTGGAGCCTCGCGGGATGGAACCAGTTAAATTGTGACAATGCCTATAGCATTTCTAGTCAACTCAGGGGTTCTCCCATGGGATTGATAAATTTAATACCTAAGAGATGAACTATTGGAGCATTTCATTCCATCATAGCACATATTTTATAATTTTATCATCATTTTGGAGGGCGATTTGAGGGAGAAAATTTTGGCTGAAAAATATCAGCAATAGAAGAAACTATAATAATAAATGTTATTTCCTGGAATAAATGTTATGTGCTTGATTGTTGAGCTGAAAAAAAAGGAGCCCTGGATTCTTTTTTTTTTCAGTCAATAATGTGCAAGCATTGCTCATCCCGTTGGCTCCAAGGGATTCTAGCATAATGTGTGAGAAAATGCATTAATTCTTGGACCACTTATTAATCCTCTAGTAATACTTAGTAAAATATTCAATTAGCTATCTCTTGTGTTAGAAGAAGAAACATTAAGGTTTCTTGAAGGATTTTGTTGCCTGTGCTTGCTCTAGAAGTTAGCTCAAACGAAATATAACATAAATTTATTGACATTATGACTCAACATTCACCTAGTCTTCAACATATTCTCACACTCCTAGACATTATTATATTGACGTAGAAAATGAGGTGTACAAATGCACGTCAGATAGGATAAATTGTGAAACTGCACTCCCATGATGATTATTCTAAACTGACATTGTATAGATATTACAAGCAAAATCATAGGCACAGTTTCAGAAGGATTTGTGAGAAACATGAAAATAATGTTGATAGTTAGTATCTTTTTCTATTATATGCCCATTATAGTCTTTTTTGTGATTACATGCTTAGATGGTAGCATCATACCTAATCCCAAAGTTCAAAAATCTAGGTATGCATGTGGAGGAAGCACTGGTGTGGAGTGTTGCTCATGGAAAAAGGATGGAAGGGTTTTGACCCACTTTGCATTAACTATAATCACAATGTTAGTCCATGAAAACAATGATAGAAGCTCAGGTGTGCATTATTAGTGGTACTATTTCGCAATGGTACTTATGCACGGTTGACTCATCTCAACCTCTAAGTATCAAGAACTCTATCATGATGAAGAAAGAAATGAATCTAAGCTTGATGAGATTGCATATGGAATTCATTAAGATGACGTTCAAGAGAATTATTGGCAATGTGACATATTTGTTAATGCATTATAATTTCAAGATACACATCTTGCTTTTATGGTGACTTTAGGGTGATGATATGTGTACAAGCACCAACATAAATGCACAAAAGCGCGTTTACAACATAATAAAAAAATTTGAAGAAAGGGTAATTTATGTTAATGAAATTGAAAAAAAAAAGAGTTAAAATGTAAATAAATGATAACAAACAAATTTCTTACACTTTTTCATTGTGGAGCTATGATTGTGATGGAAATCACAAAATAAATTTGAGGGAGGGAGAGTGGGGAAGAGGATGTAGAAATAGTTGCTATGGAAATCAATATTGACGACAAAATGTTGGAATTCATAAGCAAGGAACTTGGGTTGATAGTGTAAAGAAAAAAAAAAAAGCATTAATGCTTGAAAGGCATGGAATCATATCAGATAGTAGAAATGAAAAAACACTAAAATAAAATAAAATATTATATTAACTTACTAACTCACCCTTGAATGGATAATATTATGAAAAGTGTATATGAATGACAATTTTTTAAATGGAAGATTGAAGAAAATATCTAAAAACCAATACATTACCTCAATTTTGTCATGTACATCACCAACATATCTAATTAATATAAATGTATCATTAATCGATGTGTATGGTTACTATTAATCCACCACCAAAGTGTTGAAGTATTAATTCCAACTGCAACGACCGTATTTACTCCAGGAAAATCGCCAGTCTTCCATCGCACCGCTTTTCACAAGTTGGTGGTATTTTCTCAAATGGCAGTGATAAAATCCATCGATCGACATGTGGACAGTGGTTTTGTCAGAGCAGTTTTTTCCCGGAGCATAAATTTCGTGTGGATTGAGCAAGCGATAACCGTCCGATTGAAATCAAGGTTGATGTTCGTCGATTGAAACCAAAGTTGCGTACAGGCCTGCACCACATTGTGTGAAGTGAAATGAATTTTGTTTGACCGACAGTTTGCCAGTAAAATAGTTAATGAATTTACTATAGTCGTAGATTGTAGGTAAAATTTTAATTTTATTGTTTTTTTATCATGTACGGGAGTATGGCAAAAGTAAAAACGTATGGTCATGTTTTTTATTGTTAAAAAATATATATGCAATGCAATATGTATGTAGAAGCGAAAAAAGAAGAACATGTAAGTTTTTGTTGTTTGGTGAAAACAACAAGTGCAAACGCGGCAGCGTGAAGAAACTTCTTCGGTGAGCGAAAACGAAAGAAAATTCGCAGCAGTGAATGTAATGTAATTTTTTTTGTTGTTGTTGAACATATGTAATGGGAATGCGCAGTAGCGCTAGTGTGAATGTTTCTTTTGTAGTTGAAATGTAATGTGAGGAACGTAGTAGGGCATATGTAAGGAATTTTTTTTCACAGCAGTGTAAAGTTTGTAAGGAGATAGAGTAATTTTTTTGTGTGGAACTGAAGTGTTCCTAGTGTAATCCCTCTATTAAGAGGAAGATCCTTTTGTATCAGGCAGTTTTATTAATTAATACAAAGTTTTTATGTGTGTGAAAAACTTTGTTCTTCTCCCAAACAATTTTATGCTTCCCTGTGTTAAGATCCTGTGTTAAAACAGAGCATTTTTCCTCTGTATATTTTGTTTGGAATTATCAGAAATTCCCAACATGGTATCAGAGCTTGTCCAGGCTCTTTGAAGGTGTCAAAGAAGCTTAAGGAAGGATTTCTTGCTGCAGCATCTTCTGCAGCAGAGTGAAGACTCAGTCAAAAATCCAAGGTATTTCTCAAGCTAGTCTTTTGTTGAAGACAATTAGTTATTTTAATACACAGTCAAGTATTTTGAAGCATAGTTAAGAGTGCAAGGATGGCTGGAGCCAGCACTAGCATGGGTATCTATAATACTCAGCTCCCACAATTTAATGGGAAAAACTATGACTATTGGGCAATAACCATGAAAGCTTTGTTTGCTTCCCAATACTTATGGGAATTTGTTGAAGATGGTTTTGAAGAACCAGGAGATGAAAATGAGTTTAACAGTTCAACTCAGGCAGAGAAAGATCTGTTGAAGAGCTATAAGAAGAAGGACTCAAAAGCCCTCTGCTTTTTGTATCAAGCAATGCATGAGAGTGTGTTTCCAAGGATAGCAGCAGCAAAGACATCCAAAGAAGCATGGGAAACTCTCAAGAGAGCCTATCAAGCCATGGAGAAAGTGAAGACAGCAAAACTACAGTTGCTGAGGAGAGATTTTGAGAATCTATGCATGAAGGACTCAGATAATATTGACTCATTCTTCACACATGTGATTGGTCTAGTCACATAGATAAGGTCTCATGGAGAGATTCTTGAAGAAAGGAGGATTGTGGAGAAACTATTGAGGATCCTACCCTCAAGGTTCGATGTGATTTTCACCACCATAGAAGAGACAAAGGATCTCACAAACTTCTCAGTTGATGAACTACATGCATCACTGATAACACATGTGCAAAGATTGAGTAGAAATGAAAACTCATCTCTAGAACATGCCTTTAAGACCCAGATGTCCTTTGGAAGAGGAAGAGGTCAAGGCAGAGGAAACAAAAGAGGAAGAGGCAGAAGCCAAAACAGAGGTGGAAGAAACAGTCCAGCAAATGCTCAAGGAAGAGGTAGCAATCCAAGTCAGAACGAAGGCCAAGGCAGCAGCCAACAAAGTGGACAACATCATGCTCAAGGACAAAGGTATGATAAATCCAATGTCCATTTTCATTATTGTAAAAAATATGGGCATTATGCAAATGAATGTAGGAAGAAGCAGCATGATATGAGTAATAGAACTAATGCAAATTTCACTAGAGAAAATATCAGCCAAAACAATTTGTTTTTAACTTGTAATATGGCTGAAGAAAAAAGTGAAGATGTATGGTTCCTAGACTCCGGTTGCAGTAACCATATGACAGGAAACATAGCCCTGTTTTCTATGTTAGATCAGAATGTGAAGTCATAAGTCACACTAGGGATTGATAATAAAGTTTCTATTATGGGAAAGGAGAAGTAAATGTCTTAACGAAGAAAGGTGAAAAGAAAACCATAGCAGATGTTTATTATGTTCCTGGAATGAAATGTAACCTCTTAAGTATTGGACAGCTTGTTCAAAAGGGTTACAATGTTTTCTTTGTGAATGATGTATGCACCATCATGGATAAAGCACCCAGCAAATAATGTATTGCTGAAGTAAAGATGACAAGGAACAGGATGTTCCCTCTCAGAATGAAAGCAGATTTGAAAAATAAAGAAGAAATAGCAGCAGTGACTCAAGAGGCTTTCCAATGCGAACCAAAGGATGAAAATTGGTTGTGGCACTTGAGATTTGGACATCTCAACTTTGGAGGTCTTAACTTGTTGAAAAGAAAAGGAATGGTAAGGGGATTACCATTGATAGAGAAACCAGACAGCCTTTGTGAAGGTTGTATCTTGGGGAAAAAACACAGAGAAATTTTTCCATCTGGGAAAAGCATAAGGGCAAAAGCACCCTTAGAGATTGTCCACTCAGATTTATGTGGACCAATGCAAACTCCATCACTTGTAGGCAGCCACTATATACTAACATTCATTGATGATTTTACTAGGAAAACTTGGGTTTATTTCCTGAAGAACAAAAGTGAAGTGTTTGAAAGATTTTGCAATTTCAAAGCACTTGTAGAAAACCAAAGTGGGTTGCATATCAAAGTCCTAAGAACTGATAGAGGAGGTGATTATATCTCCAACGAATTTCTACGTTTTTGTAGAGAAAATGGAATCCATAAGCAGTTTACCACTAGGTACACCACGCAGCAAAATGGAGTTGCCGAAAGGAAGAATAGGACAATCATTGATATGGCGAGGAGTATGTTAAAGGCAAAGAATTTGCCAAATGATTATTGGGCTGAAGCTGTACACTGTGCAACGTACATTTTGAATAGATGCCCTACAAAAGCAGTCATGAATAGAGTGCCGGAAGAAGCATAGAGTGGGAGGAAGCAAGGAGTCACTCACATGAAAGTTTTTGGATGTGTGGCCTATGCACACATTCAGATCAACTAAGGAAGAAGTTGGACAGCAAAGGGGAGAAATGTATTTTCATTGGATACAGTGAGGAATCCAAAGCTTACAGGTTGTATAACCCATCCACTAAGAAGCTTATAGTGAGTAGAGATGTTCAGTTCATTGAGAAGGAAGCTTGGGATGGAAGCATAGAGAAAACAGTGAATGCTAAAAACTCTTTGTCACATGATGAAAATGATGAGGAGATGGCTGAAATACATCCCCAAACAGCAGCACCAACACAAGGATAGCAAGGGACACCCTTGAGGAGAAATAAAAGTGCTTCTCCAAGCACACCACAAGGAGGAAATTCAAGTGCTTCTTCAAGCACTTGTACACCAAATGAAAGAGGTAAGAAGTTTAGAAATTTAAGTGACATCTATGAACAAGAGGCAACAAATGAAGGTATGAATTCTTTGTTTTCTTTATATTGTCATGTTGATGACCCTATTTATTTCGATGAAGCAATTAAGGATAGGAAATGGATAGAAGCTATGGATGAGGAGATCAATGCCATAGAAAGAAACAAGACATGGGATTTAGTTGAACTACCAAAAGGAAAGAAAGTCATTGGAGTTAAGTGGGTCTACAAGACCAAGAGTAATGCTGAAGGCAAAATAGAAAGACACAAGGCAAGACTAGTTGTCAAAGGATATAAGCAACAGTATGGGAGAGACTATGAGGAAACTTTCGCACCGATTGCTAGAATGGAAACCGTGAGAGCAATGTTGTCCATAGCAGCACAAAACAAGTGGAAAGTTTACCAAATGGACGTGAATTCAGCATTCCTAAATGGAGTGTTAATGGAAGAGGTTTACATTAAACAACCTCTAGGCTATGAAAAGAAATGCCAAGAGCACAAAATGTGCAGATTGAAGAAAGCTCTTTATGGGCTAAAGCAAGCACCAAGAGCATGGTACAGTAGGATAGATTCCTATGTACTGGAAAATGGATTTGAAAAATGTGAGGGAGAACCCACCCTCTACATCGAAGAAAAGGATGGTAAATTACTAATTTTTGTGTTATATGTTGATGATGTTATTTTCACTGGAAATGATGATTACCTTATTAAAAATTTCAAAACAATCATGAAAGAAGAATATGAAATGACTGACATGGGTTTGTTGAGATACTTCTTAGGAATAGAAGTAGAACAAAGTGGAAATGAGATTTTTATCTCACAAGAAAAATATGTTAATGAAGTGTTGGAAAGATTTAATATGCAGGAGAGCAAGGCAGCAATCACTCCCACAGTGATGGGATTAAAAGTCAGCAAAGAGGACATCAACAATGATTTTGATCCTAGTTTGTACAAGAGCATAGTTGGCAGCCTCATGTATTTTACTGCAACTAGGCTGGATATAATGTTTACTGTTAGTTTAATTTCCAGATTCATGGAGAGGCCAAAAGAAGCACATTGGCAGGCAACAAAAAGGATTCTGAGATATGTTAAAGGTACTAAAAGGTTTGGCATTTTATATACTACTTCAGAATGTTCAGATTTAATTGGATACACTGATAGTGATTGGGCTGGAAGTGTAGATCGAAAAAGAACATCTAGTTATGTTTTTCACATGGGTTCAGGAGCCATTTCATGGACTTCTAAAAAATAGCCTATTGTAGCATTGTCTACAGCAGAAGCAGAATATGTGGCAACTACAGCAGCAACATGTCAAGCAATTTGGATGAGAAGGATGTTAAGGAGCTTATGCCAAGAGCAAGCAAAAGGAACTGTGATTTTTTGTGACAACAGCTCAGTTATTGCATTATCCAAGAATTCTGTGTTTCATAAGAGAACGAAACACATTGACACAAAGTTTCATTACATCAGGGAATTGGTAAACAATGGAGAAATTATTTTAAAAACACTACAGAACTCATGAGCAGGTTGCAGACATTCTGACCAAGCCATTGGGACAGAAAAGCTTTGAATTTTGGAGGAAATGTCTGGGTATGACTGATAACCCAGCAGTTGAAATTAAAGGGGAGTGTTGAAGTATTAATTCCAACTGCAGCGACCATATTTACTCCAAGAAAACCGCCAGTCTTCCATCGCACCGCTTTTCATAAGTTGGTGGTATTTTCTCAAACGGCAGCGATAATATCCATCGATTGACACGTGGACAGTGGTTTTGTCAGAGCAGTTTTTTCCCGGAGCATAAAGTTCGTGTGGATTGAGTGAGCGATAACCGTCCGATTGAAATCAAGGTTGATGTCCGTCGATTGAAACCAAAGTTGCGCACAAGCCTGCACCACATTGCGTGAAGTGAAAAGAATTTTGTTTGACCGACAGTTTGCCAGTAAAATAGTTAATGAATTTACTATAGTCGTAGATTGTAGGTAAAATTTTAATTTTATTGTTTTTTTATCATGTACGGGAGTATGGAAAAATTAAAAATGTATGGTCATGTTTTTTATTGTTAAAAAATATATATGCAATGTAATATGTATGTAGAAGCGAAAAAAGAAGAACATGTAAGTTTTTGTTGTTCGGTGAAAACAACAAGTGAAAATGCAGCAGCGTGAAGAAACTTCTTCGGTGAGTGAAAACGAAAGAAAATTCGCAGCAGCGAATGTAATGTAATGTTTTTTTTGTTGTTGAACATGTGTAATGGGAATGCGCAGCAGTGCTAGTGTGAATGTTTCTTTTGTAATTGAAATGTAATGTGAGGAACGCAGCAGGGCATATGTAAGGATTTTTTTTTTCACAGCAGTGTAAAGTTTGCAAGGAGACAGAGTAATTTTTTTTGTGTGGAACTGAAGTGTTCGTAGTGTAATCCCTCTGTTAAGAGGAAGATCCTTTTGTATCAGGAAGTTTTATTAATTAATACAAAGTTTTTATGTGTGTGAAAAACTCTGTTCTTCTCCCAAACAATTTTATGCTTCCCTGTGTTAAGATCCTCTGTTAAAACAAAGCATTTTTCCTCTGTATATTTTGTTTGGAATTATCAGAAATTCCCAACAAAAGGATATGCACCTACCAAATTTCAAGAAGAATTGTTCAAAAAATATTCTTAGAAAAAAAACCAAAATATCGAAGATTTAGACTATAACATTACATTGTGGTATGTTAACAAGAAGTACAAATATTATATATGGTACACCTAGTCATTTTCATTACACTAATTACAGAGATAAGCACATCTATTTTGGAATAGGGATTCTACTTTTTTATTTTAATTATCAATGTTTATTAGGTGGACTATAGAGAAAAAAACTCCCTACAATATTCTTGAATTCTATTTAGTAGTCGCAAATCAAATGTTGAGATTTATCTTAAAAGTAGGCATGTTATTTCTGCACTTTTAATTATATTGATTGATTAAAAGATATACATATCAAATGAACATAAATTATGGTTTGTTGGACATATGGTATTAGTAGCTCATAAAATTGGCCCTTGGTTAAGAATGGTGCCACATATTTTTTAAATGTATATAATTTAACTCATATATTAAACTTTTTTATAACTAATTAATAATAATAATTTAAACTAAAATTACAATTTAATGATATTTTATGAATTTTTTTTTTGCATTTTAAGAATACAAATATTATAATATAAGTATTTTTACTTCTTTATATTTATGAACCATTTAATTTATATAGCTAAACTAATTAATACAATAAAATATAATATATAAAAATATGCTTATAGATACATTTAAATTTATTTTTTATATTATTATATTTGTATTTAATTAATTTCATTCAACCAAAACATTGATGTATAAAGTCACTATCAACACTTTGCTAATAATGCAACTGTAATATACAAAAAAAGGAGGAGTTGTCGTTAGTGGGACTTTTTGGAATTCACGGTGATTTGTGTGATTTAAACTAGTTTTTTTATTGCATATATGGATTGAACACCCTAAAAAATCCCTAGAGCGGTTTGATTGTGCACGAATTACCTATCAAACTTGTGATTTCAATAAATTCTTACTGGATTTTAAATAAATTAAACAAAAAAACACTCAAAAAAACTTTCAAAAAATATCACTAAAAATTTCAACCCCATGAGTTTTCTTTATCACTCCATGCCATTTAGTTTTAAATCCAAACATGATAAAAATTCTAAAATATGGAAATGACAATAATTTTCTGAAAACACAAATTTAGAGATTTCACAACTGCTGAAATTGCAGAAATAAAACATAAAAAAATTGTAACGGCCACAAACAGAAAATAACACAGTGATGTTTTTTTCAATGTGACCCTTGGAAATATGACCCCGCTATATCGAGTTGCTCTGGAAATATGAAATGAAACTTTTAAGAAAATTGCAACCTCTAATTTGCATACCAAATGATATAATGTCTAAAAAGAAGGCGAGACAGACTGAATTTTACATCAGAGCCTGCTGCGTAGGGTAATTTGGATTTTGTCAGAAAAGACGCTTCTATTTTTTCAACAGAACTAGGGTTAGTGGATACATATTTGAACAAATCTCTGCCTACTTATTCTTGAGCACATTACTCCCAGCTAAAGGTCTGATCCTGAAAATACCATAGGTCATAGGATGTAACAATCTACAATCCTAATATTAGAGGAGAATTCGTTGATTGGGCGTACCTCTTATTACTTCTTCATATCAGTGAGGGTTTTCCGCCAAAACTTTAAACAGCACTGTCAAAGTAGAACTATTGGTGTCATGACCTGCATATAATAGCAGAAGAATATTGCCCTTAATCTCGTCGACGGTACTCCTTTCCCGAAAACCTCAAAATGATGCCAAAGCCTGGCTTCTTCTTCCTCATTGTCTATGGTGGCAAACAAGTCACAAGCCAGAGAGAAAGTGTAACGTTTCAATAGAGAAAAAGCCATCACCTCGTCTTTACCGATCCAGTGGTCGGTTAGGTGACGTTTCGTCATGGAATCCACTCGCCCTACAAATGTTTGAAGGGCTTCCGGCCTCAGGAACGTCATCAGGATTCTCCTCAGTCTCTTTGCATCGTCTCCAACGGTTGTAATTAAAGAACTTCCGAAGAGATTTGCCATGGCGGTGGGCCATGAACTGACGACGAGTTTGTTCCCGTTGGAGAACAAGAAGCGGCTGCGTTCGGGGCTGCAAAGTACAACAGTTGGATGGCCAACAAGAGAAGTGGGGAACACGTTTCCATATTTCTCCGTCCGAATGTCAAAAAATTCACGAGGATTGCCCTTCCTCTGGGATTGTAGAAATTGTAATGTTTCGCCGATCAAAGGCCATCCAAAGCTGCCTGGTGGGATTCCTCGCCAGCTCTTAGTTCGGTGGATGCTGATGAGATAAAAGAAGAAGCCAAATCCGATAACAGATGCAATAAATACAGTGAAGATCAGCGGTGGCTGGTCGAGTTCCTGGGCCCTGTGCAGCACTGAAACAACTTCCTTCCAAGCCATGGTATATATAATTTGAATGGTTTCAAATCATGCACTGAAAAACGGATAAGTTCACACACGAGCAATGGCTCACCGTTGGGTTTGACTTTGAACGAATCACTCAGGTAAGCAGGAGAACCGAAGCACACTTATAAAGTACATGTGGATGGGGCTAGCAGGTAATCGTTTAAGTCAACTTGCATTTTCTATAAAGTACATGCGGATGGGGAAAGCACATAATCGTGTGAGCGAACTTGCATTTTTATAAAGTTGATGTTTTTAGGTCACATGTGCCAATCTTATCAATAGGAATGAGCTATTTTCGGTAAATAGTTGACTTTGAGAATATTTTAGAATTTTACAGCGGAGAGAGAGGTCCAGAAAGATCTCTATAATAGATTACTTTATTATATTGTATATTTTTTTTATATAAAAAATAAAAATTTAAAAAATTATATAAAGAATAAAATTAAAATAAAAAATGGTTTAAATTTATTTAAATGGATAATTTAATATTTTTCCTTACACCATTATAATTTAAAAAAGAAAAGTTATTATTTTTGTTTACAGTAAAATCATATTATTATGGAGTTCATGTATTCACGTATTTATTTTACAAATAAGTGTGATAGTAATTGAGAGGTGTATTCTACAATAGATATAATGGGGATTGTGATTCAATACTTGTTCAATGTGGAGATCACAAATATTCTTTTGTAAATAAAAAAACAATGTCAAGTATAACTAATATAGATCCATCTTAAACATAAATATACCAATTACACAGAGGGATCAAATTTTTTGATATGCAATCTTTTTTTTTGAATACGAAACACACACACACATATATATAATGTTGTTTAAATTGTATTTTTAAATGTATAAATGGATCCATTGTGCAGGGAAGGGAGAAGCTTGGAGAGATGCCCAAAAAAGCCTCTAATAACATTATGAGATTCCTCAATTCTAAGTCCAAATCTGAACTTGAAGATTTAGGAATCAGTGACAGAACTACCACTATTTTAGAAGTTAAGAAAGTTTTGACTAAGAGGAACCTTATTGATCAGTTGGAAGAATGATGTGAAACATTGGAGCTGCAAGTAAACAAGTTTTCTAACAGAATTGAAGCATTGATCCAGAAAGGATTGCCCAACATTTATGTAATAAATGATAAATTGATCACTTAGGAAGACTATGTCCTAAAGATGAAAGAAATGGCCAAAAGCAGTATCAAGTTCAGTGGTATAAAGCGCAATATGATAGCAAGGGAATTTTTAGAAACCATGTCAAATGATTTCTACATACAGAATGAGGTAAAAAGCATTTTTACAATGAAACCAACTTTTGCCAAATACATAGAGGTCGATGAAATTTACCAGAGGGTGATTAAATTGACCATACCAGATGAAAAAAAATGGGAAGAGCTTTGTGATTTAATAGATTGAAGAGTAATTCAGATGCAGTAAGACAACGACTAGCACATCAACCAGCACAATAGTCATCACATCAACACAGCACAGTTTCAGGTTGACTTAGCAACCATATCCACCAAAATAGAGCCACCTTTCCTTCCAGTTGTATACATGGCCTATTTTTCTGCCAAAGATAAATCATACTGTTTGTAATTAGGCTAATAATACATTGTCAGTTTTGATAGTGTTTGTGTAATTATTTTGTATAAATACTTTACTGTTTGAAGTATTAAGGGTTGATTTCTGAATGTAATTTCTTCTGCATATTGTAATTTTCAAAGTACTGGAGCATCAATATTACAGGGACCTTTCACAAGATTCATGTGGTGTACAAAATGGTGATGTGTTTCTTCTGTTTATTTGTTTAAACATTTTTTTCCTTTCTCTGTTATTCTGAAAATCTCAATTACTTAACATAAACTGTGATGAAGTACTAGAGCATCAATAATATAAGGACCTTTCACAGGATTCATGTGGTGTACCAAATGGTGATGTGTTTCTTCTGTTTATTTGTTTAAACATTGTTTTTCTTTTTCTGTTATTCTGAAAATCTCAATTACTTAACATAAATTGTGATGAATAAGATTTGTTTTTTAGAGCACCCTATTTTGGTTGTTATTAATTTTCATGTTTTCTTCTGAAGTTAATTTAAGGAATTCTTAAATGATCCTCAATTTCTATTGAACCTTACAGTTCTGTTCTTTCACAGTCCATTTAAAATTCATGAAAATATACAAATAGTGCAACCTAGCTTTCCTTGTGAAACTCCTCTAAAAATTTATGCCAAATCCAGTTTAATCTATAGACTCCATAGCTCAATGGAATTATAACACTAAAATCAACCAATCCTTTCAAATAAAACAATCAATACATTCACAACTAGCCTAAAATTTACACTAAAACAAAGCTAAATTTTACAGAGAGATCCCAGCTTCAAAAGTGGTTATGATGTTGTCTTATGTGTTTACTCCCTCAATCTCAAAAATACAGAATGACAACAATACATATATTAAAATGACCTGATTTCAGGCTCTTTATGGATATATAACTTCTAGTATCTCATTTTTTTTGTAAGATAAATCCAAATTATAAATAATAGTGTCACATATAAAGAATAATAAAGAAAATTTGAAAATTCTTAAGGAAAGCATTTAAATGTCGCAAAATGGGATGAAGAAACAAGCAAATAAACATCGAAGTGAAAGATGATTTAAGGAGGATGATTTGGTATTTCGTGGGACTAAAACCTTATAAGAAATATACATTCAAGAAAAAGAAGAATAAAATATTAGCTCTAAAATTTTATGGACGCTACAAGTTTAGTCACAATATTTCACAACTCGCATATGAGTTATATTTTCCTTTTCTCATATTCATAAGGTCTTTCATGAATCATGCTTTAAAAATGTTATGGTAGAAACTATGTGTGTGAAAACAAAAATTGTAGAATTAGAGGAAGAAGGGAAGTTTATTTGAACCAAATAATGTTAAGGATCATTGTTCTCTATCTCTTTGGAGTAGAACCATTATGGAGCACATAATAAAGTGGAAGAATATGCCTCTAGAAGAAGCCACATGGAAAGTGAGTAGTTCATGAAAAAAAACATTCGATTACAAGTTTTGAAGGAAAATCCAAAGAGGGTGGTTATGTTAAGGCCTTTGACCCCCTATATTAAGGCCCTAATAAGCATTAATTGGTAGTTTATTTTTTATATTATGAAGACAACTAGAAACTTTCATTGTAATTGTACTTTTTTTCTCATATATATATATATATATATATATATACACCAAGAAGAGCTAGTCTTAGGATCATATCTTGTCTCATACATTATATTCATTGTAAAAGGATGTTTCCACCTCCAGGTGAATTATAATTATTTTCTTTTTATCATTTTTTAGGCACATGGTTTGTTAATTTTTCATAGGTCTATATTGTTCTTTGCTTTGATAATTCCATTTTATTAATTAACATATTAAGTTCACCCCATAACATCATACATTATTCAGATTTACATCATTATTCATCATTATATGCAACTATGTAGAAAGAATAATATCATCATCATCTATGAAGTGGAACATAAAGTAAAAGTAGAAGAAAATCATTCACAAACACCAAGATTGCTCGGAGACCAGGGAAAAGCCCACTATGGGAAAAACCCTTTCAAATTCTTCTTCTTATTAGCTCATCATCAAATGATTCAGAAAAATAGAGTACAATGATCCATCTCTTCATCTATAAAACTAACCAACAAAATAATTACAACATCCATGAAATGAACCCAACAATGTATATACTCAAAACCATAATTCTGAACGCTGTAGTGAATTGTTACTGTTTGTGGTCACTGCGGTCAACTGCCAAACACTACAGTCAACAAGCGAAAAATTTGGAACACTAAGATTTCATTTTTTATGCCTCATCACATGGAGGAGGTGTCATGCGAGCGACTATGGCTTCACAGTTGCTCCCTTAAGCCTTGGATGCGAGCAAATTGGGCCAGATCTGGATTGTGGAAACCCTAACACCCCAGTCACATGGATGGAGAGTTGTTTGTGCAACTAGAAGGCTCCAGTCACACAGATGATCTTCTGTGCAAGCGACTGTGGTTGAATCCTTCCTGTGTTGTGCCTACAACTGAGGCCCAAAACCCTAAATCAAAGATGTGAGCTTCAAACCCTATAATTTCACCTTAGAGCGAACATGATCCTCTGAAAATGAGCCTCAGACATGTGCGAACCAAAACCAAGATAGAAGAGTGTCTCATAGTAGTGTCTAAATGAGGTATAGGTCACTATTATTTATATCCTTCCAAGGTGGTCCACTTTTCATTAGGGTCGGCCTTATCAAATATGCCCATGTGGGCGTTTCTTCATAATTACACTTTCCCTTATCTGATTTGAGTGATCTTTAGGTTGATTTCGGTCCTCTAAAAAAGTGGAATTCAATGTAATAATTATATCCATCAAGTGATATTTACAAAGTGTTATTTGACTATAGTTGTATATCCCAGCGCTCCCCGGATGGTGGTACTTCACATTGTGACTCAGATGGGGGGATTTCACTGTCTTACCCAGCCAAGTTTGACCCGACCCAATACACTCAACCGAGTACACAAGGGTTTTCACTATCCCGCTACCCCAGGGAGCCCTCTTTGAGAGACAAGCGACTCCATCACTCCCAAGCCTCGGGTTTTTACTACTACCTTGATTATCTTTGGAAAAGAACGAACTACATCTTCCTTTCGATCTCCTACTAAACTTGAATATTATTTTTAACACTCCCTCTCAATTAGGGATAATTCCACTTCAATCATGTCATGTGTATGTTGTCATCGAACCATATCCAATCTTGATCATCTCAATTCATATCTTGCTCATTCTTTATTATCAATTGATTATCCATGCTCATACGTTGAATATTATCGAATCTAAAATAAGAAGAATTTTGATATTGGAGGGGATCTTAGTCTACCACCATCTGTCCATTGGGCTATAACCCAGAAAGTATGTCAGCGGGATACTACTCGGGAATATCGGCAGGGAGTCAGATCTACGACCCACATCATCATGAGAGAGAATATCATTAGGGAGTACATCTCAACCTGGAACCACATCCGGGAGCTACTACTCAACCCAAAATATCATGGGAGAGCTACTACTACGACCCCATATCAAGCAATAGGTGATATAGGGAAGTTACTACTCAACCCATTTAATTTCCTACTGATGTTCCCAACAATGAACCTCAAGAGTCATGTGGTAGAACACCTACATCATAATTTGAGCTTGGATGAGATACTCGACATACCAAGAGGTAAGGATCACATGTCTTCAAGCCTCCTCAAACCATAGGCCAGACAGGGAGGGACAATCCCAACAAGCCGTGCTTGTGGGTATGATGCTAACTGGGGTATACTCTGCAAAGACAAATATAGGGTGAGATACTGCTCCAAACCTATTGGTTACAGATAGGGGGTGATACCCTATTATACAGAGCTCCCTCAACCCCAGGAGCCCTTTATCTTAATTCCTCACCGTGGGAGCTCAGATAGGGGGGAAGAGTTGGATCAATTTCCTCAATCAATAATGCTCTCATCATACTCATATCTAGTATCAACTAGATAGTCATGTTGCAATATAAGCAGTCTCCTGTTCATGTAGGTCATCAAATCGAATATCATATCAGAACATAAATAATCATATAGATCACAAAAGGATATGATATTCATCCTCCCTCTCAAGGAGGTGCCAACCACAAGCCTAAGCTTGTCTCGTACAACAACACTCTCTCAATATATGAAGGTAACTCAATCCCACTTATATGCGGGATTATTTTCTAATCGATTCGCACTCTTTTTCATCATAATGTATCCATGTCATATCCAGATTCTACTCAGACAACTCCCCACGAAGATTCTTCATCTTGCCACATAGCTAAACATCCTAGCAACATCATATTCGACCTCGATTATGCTATGGACCTCTCATCCAAGATATCATGACATATATCATACTAAGTAACATCCAAATGTGCTCATCTCATTAATAATGTTCCTAATAATCATCAATACATTCACAGGAGGAATATGTCAGACCAAAAATTGATCATCCCATCCAAATACCTTGACGGATGCTCGGTTGAAACTCAATGTATATGAAGTAGCTCAATCATGAATCAACTCAGTAGATGAACACGTGTTCAAAAGGAACATCAATGCTTCAATCAATTGTTGGTTTCCAAATTAACTTCGACAATATCTCTCCACAACTTCTTGAAATTAAATCACAGTGTCCAAGGATTTTCATTTCCACTTTTTCAATATACATTTTTCTTTTCCCAACTTCAGAAATTGATTCATTGTGCCATGCTTCTTCATTTTTAGCTTCAGAAGTCATCTCCCTTTGACTTCAATCATGAGAGGCTCATTACCTGTCAATAGTAGACCATAATTATATAAAACGAAAACAAAAATCAAAGTCATACCTTGGAACACTATGAAGTAGATGTTTGGATCAACACATCATCATGGCTTCACCAAATAATTGTTAATGTGGACATATCAAGATCAAGGAGCTTGCTTCATTTAGTACTCTCTGCAAACATAATACTTTTCCAAACCAATATGCTCAGACTCACAGTATTGTACAATCCAATCAGCTAAGTGAGCTCATCAAAGTTTAGATTCTAGATCAGAACCAATATCAAAATCATCACAATATCAGAATATCAGATTCCTTAGCCCAAGTGATAAGTATAGCTCTCATCAAGTTATGAATTCATCTATTGACATGCCAACAAGTTGTCATTTGTGAAGCAATATCAAACTAAACTTCATCAAGTCATCCTCATGGTCATAATATAAGTCACTAGATGCAAATGCATACATTGATAATAAGGCACGCAGGTTCCATCTATTTATCATGAGGTTACTTCATACTGAATCACATGTGTCAATACTTCAACCATTGTGCTAGGAACGGGTAGGCCAATACAAAACCATTATCGAATACCAATATTATTCACGGAAATTTACTATGGCCACATAACATTGTTATCAAGGAAAATCATCAGTCATAAAATCAAATCATTAGTCATTAGGTCAAATCCTAAATTCGCTATCATAGTGAGATCTATAGTCCAGAACATATCTCAACATCAAGTCAAAGTTATAAATCATTATCGGACATCATGTCAAAAAATCTAAACACTACTCATCTATGTCAATCAACCAAATCTAGTCATACTTTTGTGGCACAAGCCTCAATAGCTAAATCATAATTACATATGCATATCTTGATCACCTGCAAACACAAGTTTAGTCTACATATATTCATATTGTAGTAAATATTCAAAATTTCCTACTCACAAATATTTCTATTGTCTTCTTCATGTAATTAGGACTAACATATTTCAGGTCAACATATAATTTTATGCATAAAACTTCATTTTTGTGTCCTACAGGCATAGTCGTACGCATAGGACTTCCTCTGTGTGATTGGGAGATTATAGTCGCACCCTTTAAGCTGTTATGCGAGTGACTGTGGCTTCTCAACTTCCAAACCCTAGCTTAGAACTATTTCAGTGCATTAGTCACACCCTTGATCTTGCTTCAGTGTGGCTGGGAGGCTATAGTCACACCTGTAGGCTTTCTTCCATGCAACTAAGGCTTAAGTAAGATAAAAATCTCTCACCTCACATCAGAACTTTGCTGCATATGAACAATGTCAAATATCTGTCTATTCATGCCCATAAATCACACTTCAATAGTAAATAGTATATAATGAAAATGAAAATAGGAGAAGGGATCTTGTGGAGAGGTTCCCACTAAGAATGGGAATCCACTTCAGTCATCTTCATTCATGCCATCAACTTGTCTATAATGTTATCATGCATCAGCAGATCTGTTAGATCATAAAGTTAGATCATATCACATACTCATCATTGTTATATTATGTTGTCATCAACTACTTCATCGTGACATAAATCTGTCATCAAGGGTTAGTGTCAAAGAGATTATAGAAGTAGACTTCAAGAATCATGATAACATGCATTACTTCTTTCTCACATAACTCAATCCATCAAGTCAGGCCATTCAAATTTACCATATGCCATGATTACTAAGCACATCAAAACATAACCATGGTCAACAAAAGATCATGAGTAACAGTGTCATAGCTATACTTCTATCATCACGACTACCATGTTTTTCACAAAGAAATAATGTCAAGTTACCATCTACTGGCATCAAGGTGCTAACCTTCTTTATGGGATCAAGATATCAAAATGATAGATTTTACCCAAACATAAAGTATACCAATATATGAGAAGTCAATATATCCAAGTAGCTTCATAAAATCAAGAAGTTCATTATGTCTAGAAGGTAAGATACTTATTCAATACCAAGTGGACCATTTCATCATAACAACCATGAATCCAAATTACTTTCATGTGCATGCATGAACCATTTGAGAAGGAGACATTCTCATCATACCTTAGGGCTTTACCTTGCCAACCAATATTACAACTGAAACATAACATTGAAACAATATATCATGCATACCTTGTAGTATTCAAATACATGTGCATCCTTTTATTTGACATAGGTAGCTTGTAGCACTTAATCATCTTTTCATCAAGTTCCTCTTTACGTTTTCCAGCTTTAGCTTTTTCTTTCCTCCATCTAAAATCATCCTTAAGAAGGATCCTCTTATTACATATCATAAAGGAGGTTAGAAACATACACATACTCAAATATACATGCAAGAAGTATAAGTAATGATCAAACAATAATCAAATCTACAAGTCTAAAAAAATTAAAGACATAAAGGAGCATCAGAAGTCAATAAATACATACCTTCAATGAGAGGTGATCATCTCCGTCTTGAACCAAAATTCAAGAGCCATTATTATCCATTGTCCACATAAAAATATTTCCTTCAATCAAATTTATCAACAACCATGCCTACTAGAGACTATCCCGTCTAGGGCTTCATCAAATATATCACAAGTGCTTGAGCATCTTCACATTGACCCTGGAAGGTTTCTAGATTTCATATCTGAAATATTTCCATAAATCAGAGTTTCTGTCAAACCCTCATATCATGATATCCATCAAACCCTAATACATAAGTTGCTTAAGGTTATCTTCAAACCCTAGAATTCTTTTAGGTCTCCTCCATCTTTTCTTACGTCCATCATAGGTGTATCCATGGGGGTAATCTCCATGACTTTTCTTCAGCCTAACTCTGATACCATGTTAATTTTTCATAGGGCTATATTATTCTTTGTTTTGATAATTGCATTTCTTCATTAACATATTAAGGTCACCCCATAACGTCATAACATTATACATATTTGTTATAGACATATTTGGGCACTTCAACCTGAATCTTATATGTCGATAAACTAGGGCTCTTTAGTCCCTAAAGGTATTGTTTCATACCCTGAAAGATCATGGTCAACTGATTACATCATTCCCCAAAATTTCCACCTGAAAAACCATCCAGAACTGGCCAAAATAGGACAATACTGACTGCTCCACTGTCAGGGTGCAATGCATACTGACTTCTACACTAGCCAGGTGCGATGCATACTGATGAGGCCTTCTATGGGGTGCGATGAGCGAGAATGGAAAAATGTCCGAGATAGTTTGCTAAGTGGATGCTCATGGAATCTACTAGAAACTTCTCCTATGACAATTGTTTCTCTGAATTCGCCTAGGGATGAGTAAGAGATCCAAGAAATCTCCAAGTGGAACCAAAAAAAACAAGTGGAATGACACTAATCAAAAACCTAGAGATGACTCACACCCTTGCAGACATGTATAAATGGATCCCTCATCTGAGAGATCTGGAGGCTGGAATTTGGTAATTTGTAAGGAAGTGATGATAGTTTATATCTGAGAAAGAGCATTGTATTTTTGGGTGATCTTGCTTTTCATGAGGTGAATAGGGCTTTGATGCTGGGAGGATGATGCTGGATCAAACAGCTGGGTTGTAATTATCCCTTCTATTATTAATAAAGTTCTTTGAGTTTTCCTCCATACAATTATGTATTTGTGAATGCTATGGTATGTTCATTGTATTTATGCTTCTGCAATGCTTATGATATAATAGATCAAGATGCTTTGATGGTGTTTTGTTACTTTGTCTCTACAGGTATTCACTGAGTGGGATAAGTAGGAGAAGAGGCACAAGCTCTATCAAAGGGGAGAGAAATCAAGAAAGCAGTCAAGTGGAAGATCCAGGTTGGTCCCTTTGCTTCTCTCTTATCTATCATACATAGAGGAAATTGCAAATTGCTTTGATTGTTTGTTTCTAGGATAGCTGCCAATCCTAGTGGGGATAGCAGATTGAAAAGACACTAGTTTTCCCGGAAAAAAAATGCGGACTACGCTGGGGATAGAATAGATGTCTGTTGGTTATTGTTGTTTGTTTTATAAACTATAGACAGAGCCTGAAGTTAGCTAGATAGCCTTTAAACTACTCTTGCTCTACAATTGCATAGTAGATGAATGTTGCTTCAGTCAATCTCCAGTTTAGTTTATGAACTGAACATCTGACTTAAAAACATTCTAGATGCCATTGTGGTAGCTTAGTAACCTCCCAAGATCATACCTCTATACTTTTCTTTTTACTGTCTATCATAGCTCAGCTTAACTCACCGAAATCAGCTGCAAATTTGAGCCAAATCCCACTTCAATTGCACTCTCTAGCCCATTGCACTGTCTGTCACTGTCAACCAGTATGCATCGCAATTCCTAAGTGTAGTAGGTGCGATTCATACTTTTTTCTGTGAAGCATAGGTGCAACGACTGACTGAACCTATTTCTTTCCTTGAAATTTGGGGTTTTTTGTCTTTGTTTTCAACTATGTTTAGTTGTTTTGCTACTCATGAATAGTGTCTCATTACTGAAGCCTGCTTGCATTACATAGATCAGCCTCCATTGATTAGGATTAGTAAATGTTTTTATGTATTTGTCCACCATTAACGGTCCTTTGTCGAAAATTTTCTTAAATCGAACTGTCGTTTTGGTGCAAAAGTGTCGTAACTGTCGTTTTGTGTCAATAAGAGAACTGTCGTCGAGTCTTCCTTCCTTAGATAGTCGATTGAACTTTTTTTCATGTATTTGATTTGATTTATTTGATATTTAAAGTGTCGAAAACATTTTCTATTCGAAATTGAAAAGTGTCGTTTAGTCTTCCTTTCTATTTTGAAAAAAGAAATTGTTGAAATGTCGCTTTGAAGAAAATATTTCATATCTATGCTTAGTTTTCCTTTTTGGCATTTTTCACATTAAGGGGAACGAAAAACAAGTACATGCATTTGCATTTGCATTTAGATTGTGTGCGAAAAATGATTTAGGAAAAGTGCATTTAGTGTGTGTTGTTTGCTCTCTGTTTGAAAGAATCGCAATCTTCTTTCCTTAGTAGCTAGGATTTTCATTGATCAAAATAAACAACGATTGTTTATCATTGTAGACTACATATTTAGGAATTTTATATCTACATCACGTGGTGAACCATTGAAAGGCAAACTTTTAAACAAAATCAACTCTAAATAAATTTCAATGAACTTAACAACGCTTTGGAACCTAACGCAACACATCTAGAGGTCTAGGCTAGAGACGTGTTCTAGCATCGTAAAATCTAGTAACTAACGTTTTTATTGAAGGTTGGGTGATTCCTCCTCTTTGATATGATAAGTGCTAGCACGGACTTGTGCTTCCCGTACCATCGTGTATATATTGGGAGACCACAATAGGCTTATATCCTTTATCCATAGGAAGCCGTGTCTGCCACCCTATCGATCGCAATGCACTAAACACAACATTCGGGAAGATTGACTGTCGTACATAAGTCCTTGGTAATTTCTCTTTAATTTATCACCAAGGTCTATTTTGCAGTTTTGCGATTGGTTTGGTAATCCCTCTGTCTAGATCTCCAAAGTAGTCACTTTCATTCCTTTTCGACTCTTTAAAAGAAAAGGTCCATCTGGGCACTTGTCACTTTAGGCTCATTAAAAATCGAAGGGGACTAGAGTCATCTTTAGCTTTTTCTCGACTCTTAAAAATTGAAAAAGCAAAAGTTGTGTCAAAGCGTCATTAAAAATTATTAATTTCGAAATAACATCCCTGTTTCCATCGTTGGTCTTAGGTTGAGATAATGGAGTCCACCAATCAAGGAATCCCTTTAGACGTGATTCCTAGTCCTTTTACATCTTGGGGAAATATTGGTGCACCTCATATGGCCACTTTGTCCTTTCCGGGACTTACTATTGGCCTGCCAGTATGGCTATTCTCAACCTCTGTGGTTCAAAATAATGTGATTCCTCAGCAATCGAATCAACATCCAATTGATGTTAAAATTGACCCCTCACCTTCTTCTTCATTTGTTTCTCCCTCCCCTTCTTCCTCTTCGCTTGGTGAAAGTAGTGATGCTAATAACCAAGTGGCTAAGAAGAAGAAGAAAGGTAAGGAGAAGAAGAAAAAGCCAACTCAGCAAGGGGGCAACCAAGCAACCATAGATTTGGATGCATCAGCTGGTGAAAATCCGCACATTAAAGCTCATAAACCCAGATATCCTTGCATAATCTGTAGAGGAGACCATTATCATCGAGATTGTCTGTGCATTCCTCGAATCTTGAGAGAATGGTCCCCCCATTCGCACCAACCAGTGTCATCAACCTCTGCTGATCATGTTGATAATACACCATCAACTAGTGATAGTGAAGTCCACGGACAGAAAGGAAAAGTCAAAGTTCCATGTGAATTATGTGAAGGGAACCATATACTTCCCCATTGTCCTTTTTTGGGTGAGGCCAAAAGAGTCTTGCATAACCATCCTGCTTCACCGCAACGACTTCCACCTGGATACAAGAAACTCTCCCCTAGTCCTTTACTAGTGGAAAATCCAATTGACTTAACTGAACCGTCGGTCGAAACACCTATTGTTGAAAGTGAATCTTCTGAGTCCATATCGGACCAAAGTCAACAGGTCGAGATGGCAGTCGACCCATTTTTACCTTCAGAAGATCATATCCATCCTCAAGAGAGTGAGAACGATACCGTTCAAATTCTCTTTGTTACTTCAGAGTCCGATGAACTTGGGGGCAATCCGCCCATTCCTTCACAACAGGAAGAGAATCCCCCAGTTCCCGCTACTCAAGGGGTTATTTCACCCATTTATTTGGTACCCCCTCCAAGCAGTCTAATCACTTCCTTTGATTGGAATCGACTAGCAAGATCCTGCCTTCCTTCTAATGTACCATTTTGGATCATAGTACAAGCTTACAAAATGATTGTGTATGGCACTATCATAGATGAAGGGGCATCAGTGAGTATCCTTTCCTCAACTGCTTGGAAAGCACTTGGTTCACCATCGCTTATGCTTGTTACATAGAATTTTTCAGGCTTTAACAAAGGAACCAGCAGACCATTAGGGATCCTTCCTAAGTTACCAATTACTTTGAGAAGGAAAATTTTTCACTTGAACGTGATGGTAGTCCACGGGCCATTAGATTACAATCTACTCCTTGGGTGTGACTATGTTTACAACATGGCGGCTATTGTTTCAACACTCTTTCGAGTGATGTGTTTCCCGCTTGAAGGAAAAGTTATCACCATTGACCAGCTTTCATTCCCTGGTTCAAGCATACCTCCAAGTCAAACATCACCCCTAAATGGTCCTTTTTCATCAAGAGTGTCTCTTCAACCTTCATTCCATCCACCTAATTACCACGAGTAGTCTGTTGAATGTAAAAAATCTTAAGGGGCATGCACCCTGGTCTGCTTAGGCAGACGAACCCAGTTGAAAAGATAGGTTTCCCTGTAGGTTATGTGATTGTAAGTGTTATCTCACACCATTCACCTTTGTCTATTTGATGGACAAAGCCAAGGAAGTGTTTCGTTAGCTCTGCTGACAAAAACAATCATGCTTAACCGCAGTGATTTCCATATGGTTACCTGGAGACTCTCCTTTTCTCGATGTCTGGGGGCATGCAAACCTTTTTATGCAAGCTAAAAATGACAAATTTCATTTTTTTTAGCTTTTTATCTTTTTAGCTTCTAGCTTTTTAGCTTTTTTATTTTTTAACTTCTTAGGTTAGGTGATCGGTCTAACACACCATTCACCTTTGTCTGCTTCGCGGACAAAGAAAAGGAAATGTTTTGTCTAAACTGCTAACAAAACCATCCTACCTAACCTCAGTAGTTCCTTAACTTTTTAGTTTTTCTAGCTTTTTAGTTTTGTCGTTTCTAGTTTACATAAAAAGAAAACTAAATATGAGCATAGTTTCCGCAAGGTTCAAGCTCGCTAAAAAATGAACCTGCCTTAACTGAGCATAGTTTCCGCAAGGTTCAAGCTCGCTAAAAAATGAACCCACCTCCATATGAGCAATGTTATCGCATGGTTCAAGCTCATTAAAAAATAAACCTACCACTAAGCATAGTTTCCGCAAGGTTCAAGCTGGTTAAAAAATGAACCCACTTCCAACAGAGCATATGTTCCCCCAGAGTTCAAGCTCTTTAAAAAATGAACCTACCTTCGGTAAATAACCTTCGTGATTGCCACTACATCACCCTTTGAGCCTTGGTTGTGTTCCTGCCATCACCTCCATTCTTTTGGCCGATCATACGCTTCCACTTGATTGTTTATCCTTTTGAGGAACAACTGCGACGAGTGGTCCTATTAGCCACCCTCTTCACATCACCATGTTTTGAGAAGTTCCAAGATTACCGGGAACCAGTTGCTACCTCGGATACCACCCGTTCCTCAAGAAGCGAGTCCTCTTTAACCCCTTTTCAGACTTGTTAAACATGAAAATATTGTCAAGCTATTGGCGCTCACTAAAGTAATTGAAAGTGCCATCCCTCATGTAGATTTTAATCTTTTTTGGACTTGAGGGATTATGTCACGAAAAAGTTCGAGTGCTTGTCTTTGTCGGCTCGCTAAAGTGATTGGAAAAGTCATCCCTTTTGTATTATTTTAATCTTTTTTGGACCTAAGGGATTATGCTACGAAAAATAACTATTGGAGTTTTCTTTTTGTCCCTTTTCAAACTCTCTAAACATGAAAAGGACCGAGTTACCTTTGTAATTAAACTCGTTAAAACAATAGCGACAAACTTGTCCACCCAGACAAGAACGAGTTTCACTATCGCTAGACTCGCTAAAACATAGCGACATGTTTGCCTGAAGGGAAAATTATAGAACAAGCACATGTTATCCTCCTCAAGCTTGACAAAAATAAAGAGGTACTGGTTAGCAATGACTGGGAAAAAAGGGAATAAAACTTAAAGAATTTTATGGTAGCAGGTCGCTCTTGAACATGACACTTTCACTTCATCACCATGATTGAGTCGAGTTGGGTTATTCCATTCATTGGTCATTTCACCATTGGTCTCTCACGCCATTCATTTTTGGGGTTAATGCTACCAATCCATCGCAGTGTCGCCGATATGTTCAAGGGAAGTCATTCAATTGAGAATTCACCATCCAGTTAATGTCTAATCCACTGCAATACCTTCAACCTCCATTTTTCATGACCGCCATTCCTAAACCTTGTGTCGTCGATCGTTTTCACCTCCAGAAACTCATTTGCTTTGTTTCGTGTTGTAGATATGGGATACATTAAGGCCCTCCTACGACAGGTCACTTCTTGTCGACATTAGCTCATTATCCAAGAAGTTGACTTAGAAACACCCCTTTCAGTACTTTGAAGCTTGCATGTCTTAATGGCAAGTTTCTCAATTCCGATGACAGGTTGACATCAATGGCCTTCGACTGAAAGATTTAGCGTGGTGTTCGACATCGGATCATATATTCAGACCACGTGAATTGTACTGTAGTACCCTAAGGGTCATTATCAATATCAGTGATTCTTCTCGCGTCTGTTAACAGCTCACATTATTGGCTGGTAATCAGGCGATGTCTTTCCATGTTCGACTTCAGGACGTCCTTTCACATGGATCGACTTGTACATCAGGCAAAGATTGAATGAGTTTGAAGACCCCGGATCTAGTTTCATCCATCCAGGCTGCGATATATTTAGGAATATAAAGACATCAAATGTACACAGAAGCTACACAGATGGTCATCCAAGCCAGGGACGATGACCCTACATATGAAGAATCACCAGTCTGCAACTGCAGATGATTATCTATTCTATGTACATGAAATGAATTTATAAAGTTGAGCATGGGAATGCCCGCCTCAGCTAGATCATGAAAATTATATGATGATGATGTATTTTATTTTATCTTATACAGGTCACCTTCCAGTTTCGAAAACCTCAGATCCTCGTGTTAAAGCATTTCACCCGACATCAAAGATGTATGACTTCATGCTTTAGGGGGCAGCTGTTATAGACATATATGGGCACTTCAACCCCAATATTATATGTCGATAAAGTAGGGCTCTTTAACCCTAAAGGTGTTGTTTCATACCCTAAAAGATCATGGTCCACTGATTACATCATTCCCCAAAAGTTCCACCTGAAAAACCATCCAGAACTGGCCAAAACAGGACCATATTGACTGCTCCACTGTTAGGGTGCGATGCATACTGACTTCTACACTAGCCAGGTGCAATGCATACTGATGAGGCCTTCTATGTGGTGCAATGTGCGAGAATGGACAAATGTCCAAGACAATTTTCTAAGTGGATGCTCATGGAATCCACTAGAAACTTCTCCTATGACACTTGTTTCTCTGAATTCAGCTAAGGATGAGTAAGAGATCCAAGAAATCTCCAAGTGGAACCAAAAACTACAAGTGGAATGACACTAATCAAAAACCCAGAGATGACTCACACCCTTGCAAACATCTATAAATGGATCCCTCATCTAAGAGATCTGGAGGCTGGAATTTGGTAATTTGTAAGGAAGCACTGATAGTTTGTATCTGAGAAAGAGTATTGTATTGGTGGGTGATCTTGCTTTTCATGAGGTGAAGAGGGCTTTGATGTTGGGAGGATGATGCTGGATCAGATAGCTAGGTTGTAATTCTCCCTTCTATTATTAATAAATTTCTTTGAGTTTTCCTCCATACAATTGTGTATTTGTGAATGTGGTTATTTGTGAATGCTATTGTATGTTCATTGTATTTCTGATTTTGCAATTCTTATGATATAATAGATCAAGATGCTTTGATGGTGTTTTGTTACTTTGTCTCTACAGGTATTCACTGAGCGAGATAAGTATGAGAAGAGGCACAAGCTCTATCAAAGGGGAGAGAAATCAAGCAAGGAGTTAAGCGAAGGATCCAAGTTGGTCCCTTTGCTTCTCTCTTATCTATCATACATAGAGGAAATCACAAATTGCTTTGATTGTTTGTTTCTAGGATAGATTCCAATCCTAGTGGGGCTAGCAGATCGAAAAGACACTAGTGTCGTTGATATGTTCAAGAGAAGTCATTCAGATAATTCACCATGCAATTAATGCCTCATCCACTACAATACCTTCACCCTCCATTTTTCATGACTGCCATTCTTGAACCTTGTATCATCAAATCGTTTTCACCTCCAGAAAATCATTTGCTTCATTTCGTGTCGTAGATGTGGGATATATTAAGGCCCTCCTATGATGGGTCACTTCTTGTCGACATTAGCTCATTATCCAAGAAGTTGACTTAGAAACAACCCTTTCAATACTTTGAAGCTTGCATGCCTCAATGGCAAGTTTCTCACTTCCGGTGACCAGTTTACATCAATGGCCTTCAACTGAAAGATTTTGCGTGGTGTTTGACATCGGATCATATGTTCACACCACGTGAATTGTACTATAGTATCTTTAGGGTCATTATCATTATCGGTGATTCCTCTCACGTCTGTTAACAACTCACATTATTGGCTGGTAATCAGGCGATGTCTTTCCATGTTCAACTTCAGAACATCTTTTCACATGGATCGACTTGTACATCAGGTGAAGATTGAACAAGTTGAAGACCCCGAATCTAGTTTCATCCATCCAAGCTGCGATATATTTAGGAATATAAAGACATCAAATGTACACAGAAGCTACACAGATGGTCATCCAAGCTAGGGACAATGACCCTACATATGAAGAATCACCAGTATGCAACTGTAGACGATTATCTGTTCTATGTACATGAAATGAATTTATAGAGCTGAGCATGGGAATGCCCACCTCAGCTAGATCATCAAAATTATATGATGATGATGTATTGTATTGTATCTTATACAGGTCACCTTCCAGTTTCGAAAACCTCGGATCCTCATGTTAAAGTATTTCACCCGACATCAAAGATTTATTATTTCATGCTTTAGGGGGCAGCTGTTATAGCCATATTTGGGCACTTCAACCCCAATCTTATATGTTGATAAAATAGGGCTCTTTAGTCCCTAAATATATTGTTTCATACCTAAAAGATCATGGTCAACTAATTACATCATTCCCCAAAAGTTCCACCTGAAAAACCATCCAGAACTGGCCAAAACAAGACCATACTAACTGCTCCACTGTCAGGGTGCGATGCATACTGACTTCTACACTAGCCAGGTGTGATGCATACTGATGAGGCCTTCTGTGGGGTGCGATGAGCGAGAATGGACAAATGTCCAAGACAGTTTGCTAAGTGGATGCTCATGGAATCTACTAGAAACTTCTCCTATGACACTTGTTTCTCTGAATTCGTGCAGGGATGAGTAAGAGATCTAAGAAATCTCCAAGTGGAACCAAAAAGAACAAGTGGAATGACACTAATCAAAAACCCAGAGATGACTCACACCCTTGCAGACATCTATAAATGGATCCCTCATCTAAGAGATCTAAAGGCTGGAATTTGGTAATTTGTAAGGAAGTGCTGATAGTTTGTATCTGAGAAAGAGCATTGTATTGTTGGGTGATCTTGCTTTTCATGAGGTGAAGAGGGTTTTGATGTTGGGAGGATGATGTTGGATCAAACAGCTGGGTTGTAATTCTCCCTTCTATTATTAATAAAGTTCTTTGAGTTTTCCTCCATACAATTGTGTATTTGTGAATGTGGTTATTTGTGAATTCTATTGTATGTTCATTGTATTTCTGATTCTGCAATGCTTATGATATAATACATCAAGATGCTTTGATGGTGTTTTATTACTTTGTCTCTACAGGTATTCACTGAGCGCGATAAGTAGGAGAAGAGGCACAAGCTCTATCAAAGGGGAGAGAAATCAAGAAAGGAGTCAAGCAGAAGATCTAGGTTGGTCCCTTTGCTTCTCTCTTATCTATCATACATAGAGGAAATCACAAATTGCTTTGATTATTTGTTTCTAGGATAGCTGCCAATCCTAGTGGGGCTAGTAGATGGAAAAGACACTAGTTTTCCTGGAAACAATATTTACATCATTATTCATCATCATATGAAACTAGGTAGAAAGAACAATATCATCATCATCAATGAAACAAAACATAAAGAAACAATAGAAGAAAAACATTCACATATAGAGACACCAGGATTGGTTGGAGACCAGTGCAAAGCCAACTATGGGGAAAACCCTTTCAAATTCTTCTTCTCATTAGATCGCCATCAAAAAATTCAGAAAAAGAGAGTAAAATGATCAATTTAATCATTTATGCAACTAACCACTAAAACAACCACAACATCCATGAAATGAACCCAACAATGTATATACTAAAAACTCTAATTCTCAAGGCTGTAGTGAACTATCACTGTCTACGATCTCTACAGTCAACTGTCAAACACTACGATCAATGAGCGAAAACTTTGGAAGGCTGATATTTCATCTTTTAGGCCCTAGTTGCATGGAGGAGGTGTCATGCAAGTGACTATGGCTTCCCAGTCACTCCCTTAAGCTTGGCATGCGAGTGACTCAGGTTAAATCTAGACAGCAAAAAATCTAACTCCCTAGTCACATGGGTGGAGAGTTGTTTGTGTGACTCAAAGTTTCTAGTTGCATGGATGAGCTTTTGTGTGAGAAATTGCTGTCAAATCCTTCCTTTGGTGTGCCTGCGACTGTGGCCCAAAACACTAAATAAAAGATGTGAGCTTCAGACCATGCAATTTCACCTCAGAGCGAACCCGATCCTTCACAGATGAGCCTCAGAGCTATGTGACCCAAAACCAAGAGAGAAGAATGTCTCATAGTAGTGTCTAAATGAGGTAGAGGTAACTTTTTTTGATCAATGGTTGTCATTGATGTCAACCCAAGCAGCACCAGGCGCTACCCCGATCTTGCATGGGAATTTTGACTTGACAAATTACTCTATTCAGAGTCAAGGATCTTCTAGATGGATTCTACTCATCGAGATGTTTCCATTGATATATGGCATGCCAAGTAATTATTCATGGTTTGAGAGATATTCATGTTTGAAGTCGGTAACCCCAGTTAATGGGCTAAAACCCTACGGGGTTGTGGCATGGCACTCGCAATTGATTGTGGTCATTGAATAGTCAATAATTAATAATAAAGAAAAAATTCTCCTAAAATCCCTCCAACGTTCACTTGTTGAGGACCCTCTCAACTCAAGACATTCATATAAATAATGACCCTCATATCCTCCTCTAGTAGGGATTTTGTAGCTTCAAACAGATCATCATGGAATTTTCGCTATAACATTTTTCCGCGAAGATTTAGAAGCTGAAATTAAAACCCTTTTGAGCAAAAATCATGATGAACCTCATGACCAAATTTCATATCCTTTTTCACTATATTTTCAGAGATATGAGCTAAGGAAGTTAGGGTTTTTGCAGGCTCCTGGATTCCATGTCAAACAGGTGACATTGGGAAAATCGTCATAACTTTCTCTGTGAGCATTGGATTAAAATTTCCTAAATAGTAACAGAAATAGGACGGAACATAGTTTGTTGAGTATTTTTTTAATGGATAAAGGTCACAACAGTTACATGTGGAACTTCGTACAAGTTCACTCTACTGAACCAGTCTATAATTAGGTCATTGTGGGGGATTGTGCATAACACTTTCTTGAAGAATCCAATCTTGGTCAGACCTATTAGGTTGGAAAGGAGACTCATAGGGCTACCATAAGATTAAATTTTATACCCTGGTGATCCAAAATTAAATAGATACAATAGATTCAATATCTAGATCCTCGAACGCAAGAAAGAGCATGCATTCAAGGATCACTGTAGTAAGGACCACACATCAATAGTCAAGGGTAAGTCTCCTACAGAAAGGTATGTATGATTAGTGTTTACATTTGTAATATGAGTATCATCTTTGACATATATATTTGCAGGACAATGTAAGTATATACATGGTCTCGGTTATATCTCTATGTCTCTATATGTCACAGTTAGTTTTGATACCACATTTCGGATGTTCTATTCTTGATACTACACATTTTATGCTACATATTCTTGATGCTACACCAAGTTTTCTAAATCTATATGATGTTGCAAGTTCATGTTACTTGTGTTGTCATAGTTGATAGAATGGTCTCTGTTGTTGTACTTAGAACTTGGTCCATCACAAGTCTAGGATCTGTCATCAGATTTTATTGTATATATCTTTAGGTCAATTTTGGATGTAGTATTGCATAGAGTCCAAGCCTATATCAAGAGTGGGAGTTTTACAGAAAGAGGTAAGTTGAAGGGTATTTTGTTTTGTTTTGGGATTGGTTTTCCTAGGAAAATTTTGCATGCAGGTAGAAGAATATTCAAGTACAACTTCAAGCAAGAATTCGAGGGAAGAAGTATCAAATCAAAGCAAGAATTGTAGCAGGACATCCTTTGAAGACATGACAACCATCCGTATATTGTGAAGAAGTGTCAAGGCCAAGAGTCATCATTGTAAAGTTGTAAAAGAGTCATTTGTAAAAGTCTCATCATTGGAAGAGTCATTATTGTAAAAGATTCAATCCGCCTAGAGTCGAAAAGAAATTATTGGGAGGTATAGGAGTCTCTATTGGGATGATGTCATGGTTGGGTTGCAGGTCATAATGTGATTGGGTGTTCAGTCAAAATAATTTTAAATCATATTGTATCGTGGATCGTTGTCCCTCGTATGGGAATCCACACTCTTGTCTCATTTCAGTCATTATAGGGTGGTAGGGAGGTGTTAGGTTGGTGCATGAAGTTGCCTACAGGTTGGAGCCTGTGAACACTTCAGGGTGGTAGGTTGGTCTAGGGTGTTGGGGCATCCATTCAGTTGATTACTGAAGAAACTAGGGCACTTGGGCGTCCTTCCAATGGGAGATGGAGAAGACTTTTCTAGAATTATAGGAAGCTGTTGTATTCATTTCATTTGGGGCTGAAGATTAAAGAATTTATTAGAAAAGCGTTTGATGGCTTTTGACCCGGAGGGGGTTTTCCACCTAAAATTCTTATTTCTACTATGTTCTTTTATTTACTATTATTACTGGATAAACATTAACAATAATTGAAGATTAACTAATGCTCTGAAAAGATTAAAAGTGCTAATTACTAAGGAATATTGATTTGCCCCCAATTAGTATTTCCAACAACTTGTATTTATAGCCTTCAAAGGTGGTCCACTTTCCTTTAAGGCCGATCTTATCAAATATGCACATGTGGGATTTTATTCATAATTACACTTTCCCTTATCATGATTTGAGTGATCTTTAGGTTGATTTTGGTCCTCTCAAAAATATGAATTTAATGCAATAATTTTCTCCATCAAGTGAGCTATCCAAAGTGGATTTTTACCTAAATTGCAGATTTTTAACATGTTTGATAATAATGCTTCTCATTCTTCAATAGTCTTTTTATAAGCCATAAAAATTTACATATTATTGAACCAATCATCTACCAAAAGTAAATAATCATGTCTCTTCTTTGTTGTTGGAAAACCACCCACAAAATCCATGGAAATTATTTCCCATGGTTAATTTAGTATATGTAATGAATTAAATATATCTTTATTTCTATATCATTCTTGTTAGTACAACAAACTATGCATGCTCTAATATATTAAACTACATCTTTCTTTTTGGGTCAATCTAGATACTTTTGTAATTTGGTAAATATCTTCCAAACACCAAAATTTCTTGTAAACTTGGAAGTGTGAACCTCTTTGATAGGCTATAATTGTTCATCTTTAGGAACAAAATATTTTCTATCTTATAGATAACATATTTTGGAAATGATAGTTACCATTATTGTAATTTTTCTATATTAAGTTTTCCTTGTCATTTCTAAAACACTTTAATAAATTCCTCATCTTTTGTGTATGCCTCTTTGTGTGCATCATGGGAAAAGGGATCACTAGGAATAAGAGTTTCCAAAGGTGTGATCTTGGATGTGGGTGGCCTTGAAATAAATTATATAAACTTATTATTTCTTCCCTTCTTATATCTTATGACTATATGAAAGTGTTGTAAAACTCCCATTCACTTGTAATATCTTTTTTACACTAGATTTATCGAGATCTACAAATATTGCAGTGACTAGTGATGAGTGTGGATAATAGTTTCCATGCCTATCAGCTAGTGATTCCACTTCTTAACAACTTCAGCCAAGGCATAGAGTTCCTTATCATATACAGGGTAATTCAAACCTTTATATGTAAATTTCCATGCATATTCCCCAGTAATAATTCATCACAATAGATCTTATAATATTCTATAAACCTAGATTATGAAATTTATTTCTTTAGATCCCAAATTAATTAATACTATCTTCATCCTTACATTTATGAAATAACAAAAACTAAAAATTAAAGAAGTGAGAGAAATAATCCACCATCCACACAAATGACCATAAGATGTATCATATGAAACTCAACATCGAAGAAAACTTAGATAGAAGGTGAGGCCTATGCTTTGCTCTAATTTATTTGGCTATGGAAATGGAAATACAAAGAAAAAGACACTCATTGTAGACTTTCCTTTATCTTTGTTGCTTTATTAGCTATTATAAAATCTTTCCCTCCTATAATATATTCTCAAATCCCACTCCTATATGTTCTAATTAGCTATGAAACAAGTACAATGCTAAATAATGGAAACCCATCTCCTCCTAGCAACTTAGTGTTTAAGATAGCCCAATAGCCGTCTAGGGTTAGGGTTTTTGTATCCTCCATAATCAATTAGTGATACTGTTTTTGGAACTTCTAGAACATTCTTAAAATTTCACATGTGATTAGCCCCTTATGTTTGAGAAATGGTGGTTAACATAGCATTAATTACTACCATGGTGGTTAACAAGGTAGGTAAAATTTCCATGGGAATACATTCCATATATGAGCTCTAATTAAGGTGATTTTTTCACTATTAGAAAGAAAATGATGTTTACTAACATGTCAAGGTAGTTTCAACCCATGCTCATAAATGTTTGACTCCAAAATGTAGTTTAATCCCCTAAAAAGGCTTTAAAATGTTTGAGCATTAAATTTATGAACTAGGATCTACCACTACGACGGGATTTGCAAGTCAATTCGTCTTATTATTCTACCAACTATGCCTGACCTGTTAGCGCTATGTCCTCTATAGTAGGTAGGACCTATACCTCAATATCCTAATCCAACATGGAAGAATCATAGAGTTTTAGATTATCCACAGACACTATTAAGTAAATGCACATATATGGGAGGTAGACTGAGTATGTAGACATAATGATCTAGATTTGTTGATACTTCAAAAGGACCATATAATAGATCCTTCATCTTCTTCGACCTTATAATATTTCCTTATTGAGTTGCAACCAAACTTTGTCTCCCACATTGAATAGTTTCTCTATTCTATGTTGATCATGTTAGACCTTGTACCTTTCCTATGACTTCCTTAAAATCTCACGTACATGAAAATGGATTTGCCTAATATTTTCAACAAATATCCCTACTTGAAATTCTTCTCTTGTGATGGATTTCCCCTCTCCTCCTTATTGTCCATAGACAACGCAAAAGGGTGAAGGTGGAAAATATCCAAAGAAATTTTCAAAAGGTGTTGTATTATTATCAGTATGGATTTCCATGTTATAGCAGTTTTGAATGTGATCATATTTCCTCCTAGATCTTCACATGCCTATAATTATAACCAAGTCAAAAATTGAACCAAAGTCCTATTGACTACTTCTATCTACCCATTTTTTTATTATATTATTGTATGGATGGTGTTGGAAATAGAGTAAGGTAAATATTTGTTGTACTATCGTTAATTATAAATAAAATAGAGATGTCTCTTCTTTCCACCCCCTAGATATTAAGTACTTGCATTACATTGTTATATTTCATTTCTCGCGTAGGTTTTAACTTGTCTAACTATGATTGGTTATTGCAAAATTTAGTTATTATTTTGAATTATTCCGAGGAAGGTTATTTGTTCCTTGTGTGAAAGTCCACAAAGTCCAATAAGGAGTAAAGCGATTGCAATGAGGAAAATTTGTGCAATTTTTCTTTGATCTTGAATTTAACCTGGTAGGTCGTCCAACCAACTTGTAGTTATTTCTGGATTGGTTTAAACCCAAAAAGGAAAAGTGAAGCATTCATATTTGATATTTTTGATCTATTATGGTTTAACCATAGACATGTTTATTTTTTGTGTAGCATTGAGAGGTTTTCTTGCATGCCAAGAGGCCTCCTAAATAAGCATAGAAAAATTATGAAAATTAAAATAAAATAAATTGTATCTTTGGGTTTCATGTAGGATCAAAAGGAACAAGTCGGCCCCACCATGAAAGGGTGAATCCCTTGGGGTAAATGCACCAATTTGAATTGTATATATACACATTATGTGACACTTCATTTGTCTCACTCACTCATCATCTCTCTTCTATAGAAGACACCTGTGGGAGAAAAAAAATCATGAAATGGAAAAAAATTGGAATCTGATTTTTGCACAAATTTCTAGACAATTTATTGTAAACCTTGTTGTAGAAGAATTTCTCTTGGAAGAAGAGATATTGGGTTTCCTCCCAGGTTTGGGTTTTGGAGGGAAATTTTTTTGTCTTTATTGTGTATGGTCGTCTCTTTATGATCTTTATTGTTTATACTATTTTTGATTCTTTACTGTTGAGATTTTTTTATGTATAATTGATTAATGATATCAGTGACAAAATATGAATTAATTAAAGATAATTAGAAGTAATAATTAGAATAGAAAATCAATTTTTTACTCTGTAACTTTCTATAAAAATTCAACGTGGTATTAGAGCTTTGTTAAGAGAGTGGCCTAGAAGAAGACAAGTTCAAGAGTGGTTTGTTTGTGCTTGAGGGAATCCAAATTGAAGTTATATCAAAGAAAAATAAGTGCAAGTTTATTTCATAAATGGCATCCAATCACGGAGGAGAAAATACATTCATATTGAGAAGAAATTCAAAAACTAAGATTGTGGAGGTCCTAAATGTGCATGAACTAGAATTGTAGAGATTCTGAAAGAAAACATGCAGTCCAAAATGAATGCGGCTAAATGATCTGTTAACTGTCATGGATATTCCACTGGACAATTTGTCAAAATATAACTGATAAAATTATATTAAAAAATTTAAAATCTACACTATTATAATCTTATTTCCCTTTAGAATTATGGGTATGTAGATTACTATTAATAGCGTATGCATGCGAATTAAAATTATGCATAAAATAGAGAACAATGAAATAAAATCTCACAAACACAATTGACACAAGATATGACCTGGGAAACCCTTTCAAGAGAAAATTAAAATAGAAGGTGAGGTTGCTCTCCTCTCTTTCTTCGAACAGAAAATGGCTGCGAGTACAAAGAAGCATGGCATGTGACTCATGGCTACTACAGTGCACAAATCTTCTCTGTGTGCTCTATCTATTATCCCTCCTACATAATTTTTTCTCTTCTATTGAACAAATGCACTCGAAAGAATGGAAACCCTTTTCCTCCTAGTGGCCCAGTTATAAGATAACCTGATAGCCTATTGGTAGTTAGGTTTGACTACCTCAAATCTTAACCAAAGTTACAATATAGACTATTATAGATTCTTCTTCATCATAATCACATGGATATCACATTGTCATGAATGATCGAGACTAATGTGGCATACTCTCAAATTATGGTGGTGAAAATAGGAAGGTCAACTTCTGACTTACATAAATTTCGCATACAGATTCTGATTGATATGATTCTTGCATCATTAGAAAGGTCTTTATGTGTATAATAGAAAAATAAAGGTGTGAAACTTACGAAAAAAATTACCCCCAAAAAATGTTGTTTGATGTTTCAAAATGCTCCAAGAAGTTTTCATACTCTAATTTGTCAAATTGGGTCCCACTGGTAAAAATGGTCCTAAGAGTTCATTTTTCTACTTTTTCCACTCTAAAAGCATCGAGATGGATGAAAAACAATATTATTATCTAATATGGATCACTGAATAAATGAAATACATAAAATAAACACCTTTATGAAAGAAAAATGAAAAATGAAAAAGAAAGAAAAAGAAAAAGAAAAGACACAAGAATCTCAAAGTTACAAACAAGCACAAAGACACTGAAATTATCAAACAAACTATAATTTTAAACATTTAAGGAAACATTCATACTCTAAATGAATCAATATACACAGTGTAATTGAAGAAGTAATCAATACAAGGTCAATGCAATATGAGGAATGGGCAATCAGGGAAACCTCATAATTTGTGGGTGAAATTGAAAACAAAGAGCCACTCAAAGTTTTTGGCATCATGTCTTCCATTTTGATTTCAATTAGTTGCCTTGATGCAATGGCCCCCTGTTTTATATTCGCAATGGATTTTTTTTTAGTTGTGTACTCATTCTCCATTGAATTGCTCATTAAATTGATAGAAATATTCAATAACAAAATAAATAACCATACAACTACATATCTCACTGAGAGAGATCTCAAAGGATGTGAATATGGTATCGAATCTGAGATCGAAAGGAAGTGATTCGATCAAAGAATTTATGTAAGAAGACACATAATTTTTTTTGGAGGTTAACATACCTAGTAGTGTCGAGCCTATCAATGTGTACATGAACAATGAAATAACTTGCAGATTCCATAGCTCAGATATCCCATCGAGGATGAAACCAGTAAGCCCATTAATGCTCCAATCCAACATCTCCAATGTGGTCATCTTCGAATTTTTGAAAAGGATTTCATCGGATAATTTATTGTCATAAAGATGTAGATAAACCACATGGTGGAGCCTCTTGGGATGGATCCAGTTAAATTGTGACAATTCCTATAGTATTTCCAATCAACTCGTGGATTCTTCCATGGGATTGATAAATTTAATACCTAGGAGTTGAATTATTGGAGAATTTCAATCCATCATAACACATATTTTATAGTTTTATCATCATTTTGGAGGTCGATTTGACGGAGACAATTTTGGCTGAAAAATATCAGCAATAGCAGAAACTATAATACTAAATGTTATTTCCTGGAATAAATGTTATGTGCTTGATTGTTGAGATAAAAAAAAATGAGCCCTAGAGTCATTTTTCGTCAGTCAATAATGTGCAAGCATTTCTCATCTTGTTGGCTCCAAGGGCTTCTAGCATAATGTGTGAGAAAATGCATTAATTCTTGGACCACTTATTAAATACAATGGTTTTGATTAGTAAAATATTCAATTAGCTATCTATTGTGTTAGAAGAAGAAACATTAGGGGTTCTTGAGGATTTTGTTGCCCATGCTTGCTCCAGAAGCTAGCTAAAATGAAATATAATATAAATTTATTGACATTATGACTCAATATTCACCTTGTCTTCAACATATTCTCACACTCATAGACATTATTATATTGACGTATAAAATGAGGTGTACAAATGCACATCAGATAGGAGAAATCGTGAAACTTCACTCCCATGATAATTCTTCTAAACTGACATTGTGCAGAATTTACAATCAAAATCATAGGCATAGTTTTAGAAAGCGTTGTGAGAAACATGAATCTAATGTTGATGGTTAGTATCTTTGTCTATTATATGCCCATTATAGTCTTTTTGGTGTTTGCATGCTTAAATGGGTGGATCATACCTAATCCTAAAGTTGAAGAGTCTAGGTATGTGTGTAGAGCAAGCACTGGTGTGGAGTGTTGCTCATGGAAAGAGGATGGATGGGTTTTGGTCCACTATACATTAACTCTAATCACAATGTTATGGTCTATGACAACAATGATAGAAGCTCATATGTACACTATCAGTGGTACTATTTCACAATGGTACTTATGAAAGGTTGATGCATCTCCACCTCTAAGTATCAAGAACTCTATCATAATGAAGAAAGAAAGGAATCTTAACTTGATGAGATTGCATATGGACTTCATTAAGATGATGTTCAAGAGAATTATTGGCAATGTGACATATTTGTTAATGCATTACAATTTCAAGATACACATCTTGCTTTTATGGTGACTTTAGGGTGATGATATGTGTACAAGCACCAACATAGATTCACAAAAGCATGTTTACAACATAATAAAAAAATTTGAAGAAAGGGGTAATTTATGTTAATGAAATTAAAAAAAATAGTGAAAATGTAAATAAATGATAACAAACAAATTTCTTACACTTTTTCATTGTGGAGCTATAATTGTGATGGAAATCACAAAATAAATTTGAGGGAGAGAGAGTGGGGAGGGGGAGGTAGAAATAGTTTCTATGGAAATCAATATTAAAGAATTTGGGTTGATATTATAAAGAAAGAAAAACATTAATGCTTGAAAGGCATGTAATCATATTGGATGGTAGAAATGAAAAAAACACTAAAATAAAATAAAATATTATACTAACTTACTAACACACCTTTGAATGGATAATATTATTAAAAGTGTATATGAATGACAATTTTTTAAATGGAAATTTAAAAAAAAATCTAAAAAATCAATACATTACCTCAATTTTGTCATGTACATCACCAACATATCTAATTAATATAAATGTGTCATTAATCGATGTGTATGGTTACTATTACTGCACCACAAAAGGACGTGCACCTACCAAATTTCAAGCAAAAATGTTGAAAAAATATGATTAGAAAAGGAACCAAAATATAGAAGATTTAGACTATAACATTACACTGTGGTATGGTAACAAGAAATAAAAATATTATATATGGTACAGCGAGTCATTTTCATTATGCTAATTACACAGATAAGCACATCTCTTTTGGAATAGGTATTCTACAATTTTTAATTTAATTATCAATTTTTATTAGTTGGACTATAGAGATTTAAACTCCATACAATATTTTAGAATATTCTTTTAGTAGTGACAAATCAAATGTTGAGATTTATCAAGTAGGTATGTTATTTCTACTATTTCAATTAAATTGATTGATTAAAAAAAATGTACATATCAAATGAACATAAATCATGGTTTTTTGGACATGTGGTATTAGTAGGTCATGAAATTAGCCCTTCTTGAAAATATTGTCACATTTTTTTTAAATATATATAATTTAACTCATATATTAAACTTTTTTATAATTAATTAATAATACTAAAATTATAATTTAATTCATTTTTATATTTTTTTTCTTACTTTCATTATTTTTCATTTTAAAAATATAACAAGCATTATAATATAAGTGTTTTTACATATTTATATTTAAGAACCATTTAATTTATATAACTAAACGAATTAATACAATAAAATATAATATAATATATAAAAATAAACTTATAAATACATTTAAATTTATTTCCTATATTATTATATCTATATTTAATTAATTTCATCAAACCAAAACATGGATGTATAAAGTCACCATCAACACTTTGCACCTACTGCAACAATGCGCTTTCATGTACAAGATTGAGCAATAACATGTAATGCAAAAAAAAATTCTTTACCGGTTTTAGGTTATCTCACGTGCCTTTGATTGTACAATAAAATGTAACACGCAAAAATATAATACACGAACGTAACTTCTCATTTCCATTTTTTTAAGTCACAATTCTTTTCTTTCGTAATTATATCTATATATATATATATATATATTTGATTTTTTTAAATAAAATTATATAATTTAATTATTTAAAAATTATTTTAATATATTTAAAACAAAATTGCTATAATTGTAAATAAAATAATGCCAATGTGGGCAGGTTGATGCCATTCACTACGCAGGTCGATGAAATGGAAATAGCGATGACTTCAAGGAAGATTTAAAAATGAAAGTCGGTTATATTAAATGGAAATAGTGATGACCACGTTAATGAAGATTTAAATTAAAAATATAGTTTACTCATATAGTATAATTATATTAAAAATATAGTTGATTCATATAGTATAATTATATTAAAAATATAGTTGACTTATATAGTATAATTATAATAGTCGAGTGATATAAATTAAATAATTTTGTTATTAAATGGTTAGTAAATAACTTGGTTATCAAAGAGCTAATAAATATGGATAGACATTAGAATAAATATCAAAATACTCATTTTGTTAAATTTATTTAAATATAATTTTATTTTAAATTATTATTTTATTATTAATAATTTTAAAAATAATTAATATACAAGTTACACATCCAGAACAGGAAAACGAAACTTTAAGTGACAACCAAGATGATCAAGGTGAAATGGAGATAGATACACAGAACATGGCAGTAGATGAGGAGGAACAGGAAATGGTAAAATTAATACAAGAATGGCGCCGGCTAGATGATCGCTTTATCCCAGAAGAACAGAAAAAAAGATACAAGGAAGCCTTTCAACGCTACAAAGAAAAAAAAAGAGGGAGCACAGGAGAGAAAACAAGCCAAGGTACAGAGAAACCAGATGTGGGAACGGGCAGAGCAGGCAAAGGTGGCAAAAAGCGAGGAAGAAAACCTCTCACTGAGGCAATACAAGATGTAGGTGAGGCACTTGTAAATTCCGGAAGGGTAATACCACTGTCAGAAGTGTTCCAAAACCCCCGAAAATTGTTAAAATGATAATCACAACATGGAATATACGCGGCCTCAACAGTAGAGGCAAACAAAGGTATCTCATTGAGAGACTGAAAAAGGAAAAACCAAGCATCATGATACTTCAAGAAACCAAAGTAAGCACGGAGAAGATGAGTGAAATCTTAAACAGAAATAAAAGCAGGTATGAGATGATGGGACAAGATGCTTTGGGAAGTGCTGGGGGATTGGTATTTCTTTGGAACCCAGCTGAAATCCAATTCACTAACTGGATGAGTTTCCCAAGGATTTTAACAGGAAATGCTCATATTCTAGGTACAACAGAGGAGGTAATGGTAACAGGGGTGTATGGCCCACATTTACAGACAGAAAAGGAGAACTTCCTTAAAAATTTAAAAGCATTAAGAGGCCTTATGCCAGAAAAACAATGGATAATTGGAGGAGACTTCAACATGATTAAAGCCACAGAGGAAAAGAGAGGAGGGATAAGGAGATTGGATACGGTCTCAGAAAAATTTGGAGACCTAATAAGAGAACAAAAGATGATTGATGTCCAGACCATAAATGGAAAGCACACTTGGAACAATCGAAGGGGAGGAGCTAACCAAATAGCTTCGCGCCTGGATAGGTTTCTAATCTCTGAGCAAATAATGATCAAGGATATCTTCATAGAAGCATCAATACTTCCTGTTATAGGGTCTGATCATTGGCCAATTAAATTAGAAATTGACATAAAGCGACGACCTCCCAACAGACCATTCAAATTTGAAGCCTTCTGGTTGAGAGATGAGGGGCTAATGGAAAAACTAGAAGACTGGTGGAGAGCAAGTAACCCGAGAGGTAAAAACAAAATGCATTCCTTTCAGCTTCAATTGAAGGAAATAAAGACCAAATTAAAAAAATGGAACACAGAAGAATTTGGGAATATCTTAGAAGAAAAGCAGAAATTAGAACAGAAAATGGAAGATCTGCAACAAATGGACATCACTCAAGGCATTCAGGAAGAGCGAACAAAAGAAGAAGGAGTGATCCTAAATAAGCTTGAGGAAAGAAGGAAACAAGAGGAAATACTCTGGAAACAAAAATCAAGGGTTCAATGGCTCAGGGAGGGTGAAAGGAATACGAAATTTTTCCATAAAGCCATGGTACAACACCGTCAAGGAAACAGAATATTCTCAATAAAAAACAAAGAAGGGCAAAGAGTTCTTCAGCAGGAAGAGATTGAGAAAGTGCTAGTTAATCATTTTAAAGACATCTTGAAGGAAACTCAATCGAACAGAATAGAGGCAATAGCAAAGATAAAAAGAGAAATACCTCAAATTGTGACCAGAGACCAAAACCAGGCTCTAATGAGAAAAATAACCAAGGAAGAAGTGGAGGAGATTGTCAAAAACATGAAGAGAAATAAAGCTCCAGGCCCAGACGGTTATACTGTTGAATTCTTTCAAGCGGCATGGCACTTTCTCGCTGATGAAGTAGTGGAGATAGCAGAAGAAGTCAGGATAAACCAAAGATTATGGCCAGGCATAAACGCTATGCTTCTGGCTCTTATACCTAAAACTAATCAGGCCGACCAGGCAGATGGATTCAGACCCATTGCCCTTTGCAATGTCATTTACAAGATTGTGGCATCCATAGTAGCTCAAAGACTGAAACTAATTCTCCCCAGCATTATCTCACCAGAGCAAACCGGTTTTGTTGAAGGAAGACAGATCTTGGATGGGTTAGTGGTAGCACAAGAAGTAATCCATACATTGAAAACAAAGAAGGAAAAAGGTATGTTGATCAAATTAGACCTATCAAAGGCTTATGATAGGCTCAGCTAGAAATATCTAACTGAGATCCTTAAAGCTTTTGGATTTTGTGACAGATGGGTAAATTGGGTATTAAGCATGATTTCTACGCCAAATTACTCTATTTTGCTAAATGGAGCGCCTACAACAACTTTTAATGCAACAAGAGGTCTCAGACAAGGGGACCCTCTCTCCCCCTTCTTGTTCATAATAGCAGCTGAAGGTTTAGGAAGATATATCAAAAAGGAATTAAGGGACAGCAACATTCAAGGGCTACAATTATGGGGAACCCGAACCACTGTCACCCATCAACAGTTTGTGGATGACATAATGATATACTGTAAAGCAACCCTTCGTGAAGTAAAAAGGATCAAAAAAATCCTAGAGATTTTTATGGAGGCTATAGGTATGGAGGTCAACAAAGATAAGTCCAGGACTTTCTTCTTTAATATAGTGGAAGCTATACAAAAGCATCTCACCAGAGTCCTGGGATATCAGTTAGGGAAACTCCCAACCAAATATTTAGGGATAATGTTAGACTCCTCATCCACAAGAATAAGGAATTGGCATCATATCCTTGAGAAAATCAAAAAGAGAATGGAAAATTGGACATTTAGAGCCCTGAACGTAGCAGCAAGGATGGTGCTTCTCAAAGCCACGCTTCAGGCAATCCCGATATACTCCCTGTCTGTGATGAATGCACCTAAAGGAATATGTAACAAGCTGGTTGAGATATACAGGAAATTTCTTTGGGGAGGACCAAAACAAGAAAAGAAATGGGCGCTGTGCTCATGGGAGAGCTTAGCCAAAACAAAGGAAAAGGGAGGCTTAGGTCTCAAAGACCCAGGAATTTTAAATCAGGTGATGGCAGCCAAACTTCGATGGAGATGGTTACAAGGAGGACAGGACTTATGGAAGGTGATTTGGACAACTAAATATCGTATGCCCAATAACCCGGAAGAAATTATCAGACAGCAAGAAATGCCCCGGGGATCGGATATCTGGAACCTATCAATTCAAAATAGGGAAATAGTAGATAATAATATATTCTGGGAAATCAAAGGGGGACAGATAGCGAGGTTCTGGGATGAATCTTGGCAACAGCGAGGAAAATTGGTTAATCTCACAGGAATGCAGGAAATACAAAGAAGAGGAATACATAGGAATTTGATAACGGTAAATGATTATTGGGATGCAGACCAAGGCAATGGGGAATGGAGGATATGGAAACCGCTGGAACAATGGGAAAGGAACCCAACAGAAGAGCAAAAAACAACCTTCAATAAGGAAATGAACTCAAGGAAAATAAGGAACAGAGAAGGTAATGACATACTACGGTGGGGAAAAGAAACAAAAGGGACCTTCACTATTAAGGAGGCTTACAAGATAAAAACATACCAAGAGCAAGGAGAGGATGATCAAATTTGGAAAAAAATCTGGAGCACAAAGTGGTGGCCAAAGGTTAAATTATTTGCCTGGCTGGTGGGAAGAAAGAGAATCCTAACATGGGATAGAATTCAGAAAAGAGGCTTTTCTGGTCCTTCCAGATGTCATCTCTGTAATTCTGCTGTAGAAAACCAGGAACATATCCTTAACGGATGTACAGTGGCACAGTATCAATGGGAGGAAACGCTAAAGCTCTTTACTAAAACAAACAGAAACTCAACGGACATAATTCAAACCATCAAAAATTGGGGAGAAGCTGAATTCCAGAGCAAAGTAGTTAACAGAGCTTGGAGTGTCACTGCAGGTTTCAATATTTGGAACTTATGGAAGGAAAGGAACTACCGCCTATTCAGAGGGAAGGCATCAGGGCCAGAGGAGGTGTGGAAGCGGTCTTTGAACCAAATTAGGGAGACAATTCTCGCTGAGAAATGGGATGATGAAGACTGGAAAACGTCGGAGGCAGAATCTGCCATCTTGAAGAAATTAAACTTGGAGCCGGGAATGATCTTCCAGCAAGGAACCAAGCAACGACACCCTTCAGCAAATCAGAGCAGGACAAAATTTAGAAAACCTCCAGACGGGTTTGTGAAACTGAATTTTGATGGTGCGGCGAAAGGAAATCCTGGGCCAGCAGGGTTCGGCGGAATTATCAGGAATGACCAGGGGAAAACGGAGTGGATATATGCGGACAATGGTGGTACTATGACAAATAATGAGGCGGAGTTTATGGCTGCTTACCAAGGTCTTAAAATTGCAAAGCGAAATGGTTATAGGAGAGTTGAAATAGAAGGAGACTCCACTCTGGTCATCGACTCGATCAGAAAACTAGTACAGGGAAAGAACTGGGAGCATGTGGTGACAAGCTGGAGAAGTGCCAGCACAGTCAGAGACATCGGAGAGATATTAGAAGGGATTGAATACAGTCTAACCGCGCATGTCCGACGGGAAGGTAATAAACCTGCTGACTGTTTAGCAAACTGGGGGTGTGAGGAACATAATGGCAAAGTAGATGACAGTTGGACAACTCAGTCCACGCTGGAAAAATGGGAAGGATTAAGGCAAATGCTGGACAGTGATATTAAGGATGCAGGACAAGGATAATCGTTACCCCGCGTGGCTGGGGGGAGGAGAAAATACGCCAAAGCAGGAGGGACGGTGGAAAGGACAGCAGGATAGGACAATAAAATCATGGATTGAGGAGACAATTAATTTCACAGCGAAGCAGGGACGCGGCCCAAGGAAAAGAACGAACCCCATGACTTTTTTCATCATGCGAAGTAAAGACGTTCATGGGAGCGGGAAGAAATCCCATCACATAGGTAAAGGTGGCAGCAAAGATATAAGAGGAAACAGAGGCAGACGGGAAGGCATTGTTAGCTTGAGAAAGGTAGCGAAAACAGAGGATTTTTGTAATCAAGTCACAGAGCAGGAAGAAATCGTTCCAATTATGAGTGATAGGAAGAGGATGGTGACCCAAAAAGGGAAGCAAATGGCCGAGGGAAGATATCAGGAGCAGCAATATGTAAGCATCGACATCGAGAGCTCTGAAGAGTCGAAATACATGCAAGAAGGTGGTAAGGGGAACCAGGGGGACTGGGGCCAGAGCAGCAGAGATCCGGGTCCAGTTAGGCAAGGAAGAGCGCGTCTCAATAAGGAGCAGGAAGCAAACAGGCCGAACAGAAACAATTTAAACGAAGCCGAAGAGACCCGACCGCCACCCAGGAAAAGGAGAAGAAATAGGACGACCAGCTCTGCCATGCATGCGGCGGAACAAGCTTACAAGGAGGAGACCAATGAGGAAATCAGGCAAGTCTTGGAAGGGATGGAGGCGAGGGCCCTGGATGAACCTTCAGACCCAGAAATGAATGAGTGGGCTTCACAATTGCCTGATCCTGGGCACACGCGTGGAAGGCTTACGCTGTATCGTAGAGCCCTGCACACTTATTGGGTGCTCAAGCACCTCCTTGCAAACGCTCTAGAGCAGGTGGCGTCGGAAATGCTTGAGATTGCGCAAGCCTCTGCAATTGCTCAGCAGGAGACCTCCAGTCTGGCAGAACAGGTGCGTCAGCAGTCTGAACTTCTCAAAGAAATTAGAGCTATGCTGAAGGAACTGCAGCAAGACAGAGCCAGTAGAGCAAGCGAGCGCGGTTTTGCAGAGGAGTAAGAGGCAGGTTCCTGCTCTCTTTCCTCGTTTTAAATCTGTTAATTTTGCTGAGAGGCTTTTGTATTTTTTTGAAAAAACCTCCATGGTCATAAAGTGATAGGTTTAGAATTTTAGGAAGGCACAGAAGTCTTTGCTCTGCGTCTTTGATAGGTTCTTAGCATTCTGAAAGACTAGCTCTCCTTTTGGGTTATTTGGAGGAAAGAGTTGTGGTATTTTTGAGCTAAGGAAACAGGAACCAAACATAGAATTTCTTGACTCTTGGTTGATAAGGAGCCAACAGATCTGGTTTCCCCTAGAGGCAGATTGAGGCTCCTTTGTTTTGTACTTTATGTTGATATGTTTATATGAATAGAACTACCGCAGCTTACAAAAAAAAAAATATACAAGTTACATATCAAATTAAAAAAAATATAAAAATATTTCACAAGATTTTTCATTATGAAGATTCACTTTATTTTATTATGGAAATTCTTATTTTGTAATGAGGTTTTGTTAAAATATCATGGTTTATAGATATTATATGTAAAAAAACACTCCTTTCATATGACATTTTTTAAATTAATCAATTTAATTAAAAATAAAAAAAGGACACTTTGATGGGTGGAGGAACTTGGTCTTAATAGTGTAGCAGGGAGTGGGTTTGACCCTCCCACATGACAATTGGAAGACATATGTGCATTGCTAGAGACAAGTATTGGTGGGATCTCAAAAGGTTCAAGATGGGCATGGTTTGGGCTTTAAAGTGGTTGGCAGGTTGGCTATGTCAGTTGTGGTTTCAAGTTATGGGCATTTGCAAAGGTGGTGAGAACAATGTCAAGTATGGAAAGGCTTCCAACCTATGCATGCTCTTCAGTTTGTTGATATGTGCATCTAGGATTATAGTGAGTTGGCATGGTCTGTTTTGAAACTCCATTGGGGAACCAACTCGTAAGATGTGGGATCTTGGAGTGAGCCTTTGTTCGAATTTGTCTTGTTGTTGGTTAGTCCTGGTGTTGGAGGATGCTTTGCTACATTGGCTCGGTATTCATCGACGAAAAGGAGTTTTGGGCTCTTCTAGTGCCTTTCTAGTAAGTATTTTTTCCTTGGTCCTGAGGTCACACAGAATTGTTCTTGTAAGAAGCTTGGGGTTAGGTAGTTTTGCTTCAATTATGTCCTCTCCCCCATAGACATTGTGGAAGTATTTAGGGGTTTCCAATTGATAACGGTTATTACTATGTGTCTTTGAAGCCTTTTCTGTTTGGAGCGGAGGCCTGGAGTGATAGCTTTTATAAATGACCTGCACCAGAACCAATGAGAGATCCTTGACTTCTTGGCTTCTCTTAGGAGTCAAAGGTGCACAAATGATTAGCCTGATCAGGTTGAGGGTCAGCTTGCTCATATGGAGTTTCATGTTCACAAGGATCCTAGACCTCGAAACACACCTGGTGTGGGGCATGCACCAACGTTTCCTCATGATCCTTGATGGTAACTATGTAAGTTTTGACAGTTTTCTCTTAGCTTTTGTATTATTCTCCTTAGCAACAGATCCAGTAGAAGACTAAGAGATAAGTGATATTCTTGTTTATCTCATATAATGTTTTAAAAAAATAATAAAAATTGATTGACTATATAAAAAAACAAAAAACAAAAAAATACTTTGTAAGATTAAAAAACTATTTTAAAAGTTTCACAAAAACCTGCCATGTATTAATCTCCTATCCTTTTAAAATACAATAATTAAAAAAAAAATTACAATAGACCATATAAATCTCAGTAAAAGCTAATCATGCTAAAAAAAATTATGAATACATACATATAATATAATAGTTTACAGAAGTCCATGCACGCTGCAACAGACAGATCAAACCGGAAGAAAATAGATGTGGGCGGTGCGTTGAACCAGAAAAAAGAGTAAAGGCACCTGAATCAGAGAAGACATCGAACACCTCCATTAATCGTGAGGAACGAGTTTTATGGGCAGTCCATTAACAGGGGCAGGCATAGGGTCCACAATCACCTTCTCACGAGGATTCACTAAACTCCACTTGAAATTCTTCACAATATTATGGAGAAAAACAAGAATTTCCATTCGAGCAAACTCATTACCAGGGCACATTCGCGGCCCACCTGCAAACGGGATAAACGTGTAGGGAGGAGGCCCTGCTCCCTCGAATCTTGATGGATCGAATTGCTCTGGATTGCTGAAATACTCCGAATTTTGGTGGGTTGAGTTGACAGTCCAATACATCTGCACATGACACCCCATAATAATTATGTTTTAATATAAGTTAAAATCTGAAACAAAGATTTCAGGCAGTGGTTCACCTTCCATCCTTTAGGGATTGTGAATCCCTCATATATCAAGTCTTTGATGGCCTTGCGAAAACCTCCTTGAACAGCGGGGAACAGCCTAAGCGTTTCCTGAGCAACTCTCCACGAATACTTCATCCTTTGAAGGTCCTCCCACTCTAGAAGTTGCCCCGCCTCTTTTGAATCTGCTATATCCAGTTGCTCTGGAAATATGAAATGAAACTTTTGAGTTTAAGAAAATTGCAACCTCTAATTTGCATACCAAATGATATAGTGTCTAAAAAAAGGCGAGAGAGACTGAATTTTATATTAGAGCCTGCTGCGTAGGGTAATTTGGATCTTATCAGAAAAAAACCGTTCTATTTTTTCAACAGAACTAGGGTTAGTGGATACATATTTGAACAAATCTCTGCCTACTTATACTTAGAGCACATTACTCCAAGCTAAAGGTCTGCTTCCTGAAAATACCATAGATGATAGGATGTAACTATCTACAATCATAATATTATAGGAGAATTGGTTGATTGGGTGTACCTCTTAGTACTTCTTCATAGCAGTGAGGGTTTTCCGCCAAAACTTTAAGCAGCACTGTCAAAGTAGAACTGGTGGTGTCATGACCTGCATATAATAGCAGAAGAATATTGTCCTTAATCTCGTCGACGGTGAGCGACTTACCCTGCTCGTCAACATTAGAGAGCAGGAAAGACAACAGATCTTGCTCTGCAGAAGCCTTTCCGTCCTGCAATGCAATTTTCCTCTCAGCAATAATGCCCTCAAGTTGATCACGAATGGCATTAGCTGCACGTTTGGCTTTGTTATATCGGGTGCCGGGTACATCTATGGGAATCTGCAACGATCCTTTCCCGAAAACCTCAAAATGATGCCAAAGCCTGGCTTGTTCTTCCTCATTGTCTATGGTGGCAAACAAGTCACAAGCCAGAGAGAAAGTATAACGTTTCAATAGAGAAAAAGCCATCACCTCATCTTTACTGATCCAGTGGTCGGCTAGGTGACGTTTCGTCATGGAATCCACTCGCCCTACAAATGTCTGAAGGGCTTCCGGCCTCAGGAACGTCATCAGGATTTTTCTCAGTCTCTTCGCATCGTCTCCAACGGTTGTAATTAAAGAACTTCCGAAGAGATTTGCCATGGCGGTGGGCCATGAACTGACGACGAGTTTGTTCTCGTTGGAGAACAAGAAGCGGCTGCCTTCGGGGCTGCAAAGTACAACAGTTGGGTGGCCAACCAGAGAAGTGGTGAACACGTTTCCATATTTCTCCGTCCGAATGTCAAAGAATTCACGAGGATTGCCCTTCCTCTGGGATTGTAGAAATTGTAATGTTTCGCCAATCAAAGGCCATCCAAAGGTGCCTGGTGGGATTCTGTTGGGTATTTTTAAATGGAGAAAATACCAAAACCAAATAAAATAAACACCACAGAGACAATGCTCTGTTTCCTCTGTCCAGGATCTTTACACAGGGAAGCTTTTAAAACAAATTGACTCAGAAGACAACACAGTCACAAAGCATTTCTATTAATAAAAAAAAATAACTGATACATATTTCATCCTCTGTGCAAAGAGGGAATTACAAAAAACTACTCTGCTGCTCTCACAGATTTTCCACTGCTGTGGAAATTACATAAACCAATTTCATGGTGTTCCTCTGTTTTTCAACAACAGCAAAATAAAACATTACATCCCTTTTATCTCTCGCACTGTTGTGCGTTTTTAGCTTACAGCAAGAAGAACAAACAAAAAAAAAACTTACATGACACCGTGCGCATGCACCACTCACCAAAAAAAACTACCCACTACAGCACGTAGCCATGTTTTTAACATATGACAACGTATACAAAAAAAATATAAATCGTATGTCATATGGGACAATGCCCATAACCAAATTAACTATATGCCCACAACGTATTAAAAGTCCTCCACCAAAAAGAACGACAAACATTAAAAACCATAAGTTTTCACCTACGGCGGTCAACGGGACAATGACAAAATTTGATGTGACGTGGGCGGACAGCACATTCGGGAAGTCAACGGCGGAGATCACGCGATCAAATCGCTGAGCCGATCCAACGTGGTTCGCACGCCAACCTCCAGCAAAACAAACGGACTTTAGCGTCCGGGGAAAGCAGTTTTTGGGCGCTCGTACATGGGACGCGTGGCGGCAAGTGAATGTGTTCGGAGGGCTCCAAGGAAAAACAGCCTTTGCCAAAAGGCGGTGCGAACAAGATAGGTGGTTTTGTTTGGTGGTTTTCGGCTGCATTGAAATTACACATTTAACACTCCCCTTTAATTTCAACAGCTGGGCATTCGGTCATTCCCAAACACTTCCTCAAAAATTCGAAACTCTTCTGAACTAGTGGCTTTGTCAAGATGTCTGGAACCTGTTCCTGGGTCCTACAATGTTCTAGGACAATTTCTCCATTGTTCACTAATTCTCTGATGTAGTGAAACCTTGTGTCGATGTGTTTCGTTCTCTTATGAAACACTGAATTCTTTGACAAGGCAATAGCTGAGCTATTGTCACAAAAGACCACTGTTGCTTTTGCCTGCTCTTGGCCTAAGCTTCTCAACATTCTTCTCATCCATACTGCCTGGCATGCTGCTGCTGTCGCTGCCACATATTCAGCCTCTGCTGTAGACAATGCTACAATGGACTGCTTCTTAGAAGCCCATGAGATGGCTCCCGAACCCATATTAAAAACATAACCGGAAGTGCTCTTCCGATCATCTACACTTCCAGCCCAATCGCTATCTGTGTACCCGACCAAATCTGAATGTTCTGAGGCATGATATAGAATTCCAAACATTTTGGTACCTTTGACATACCTCAAAATTCTCTTTGCTGCCTGCCAATGTGCCTCCTTCGGCCTCTCCATGAACCTGGAAATCAAACTAACAGCATACATTAAATCAGGCCTAGTTGCTGTTAAATACATAAGGCTGCCCACAATGCTTTTATACAAGCTAGGATCAAAATCCTTGCTGCTGTCCTCTCTGCTGAGCTTTAATCCCATCACTGTGGGAGTGATTGCTGCCTTGCACTCTTGCATGTTAAATCTGCCCAAAACTTGATTTACATATCTTGCTTGAGATATAAAAATCCCTTTTTCATTTTGATCTACTTCTATGCCTAAGAAGTATCTCAACAAACCCATGTCAGTCATTTCAAATTCATTCTTCATGACTGATTTAAAATTCTCAATAAGATAAATATCATTTCCAGTGAAAATAACATCATCTACATACAAGACAACAATTAAAATTTTACCATCCTTTTCTTTGATGTAGACTGTGGGCTCTCCTTCACATTTGTCAAATTCATTCTCCAATAGATATGAATCTATCCTGCTGTACCATGCTCTAGGCGCTTGCTTCAGCCCATAAAGAGCTTTCTTCAATTTGCACACTTTGTGCTCTTCACCTTTCTTCTCATATCCGAGAGGCTGTTCCACATAGACCTCTTCCTTTAACACTCCATTTAGGAATGCTGATTTCACATCCATTTGGTAGACTTTCCATTTGTTTTGTGCTGCTATGGACAGCACTTCTCTCACGGTTTCCATTCTTGCAACCGGTGCGAAAGTCTCCTCATAATCTCTTCCATACTGCTGCTTGTAGCCTTTGACAACCAGCGTTGCTTTATGCCTTTCAATCTTGCCTTCAGCATTGCTCTTGGTCTTGTAGACCCATTTCACACCAATGACTTCTTTGCCTTTTGGTAATTCAACCAAATCCCATGTTTTGTTTCTTTCTATGGCATTCATTTCCTCATCCATAGCTTCTATCCATTTCCTATCTTTAATAGCTTCTTCAAAATGGATAGGATCATCAACATGACAAAACAAGGCAAATAAGGAATTCATTCCTTCTTCATAAATTTCACTTAGATTTCTAAACTTCTTACCTCTTTCACTTGGTGTGCAAGTGCTTGAAGATGCACTTGAGTTTCCTCCTTGTGGTGTGCTTGGAGAAGCACTCTCATTGATCCTCAATGGTGTACCCTGCTGTTCTTGTGTTGGTGCTGCTGTTTGGGGATTCATTTCAGCCACCTCCTCTTCATCTTCATCATGAGGCAAACAACTTTTAATGTTCATTGTTTTCTCTATGCTTCCATCCCAAGCCTCCTCTTCAATGAATTGAACATCCCTGCTGACAAAGAACTTCTTGGTAGATGGAATGTACAGCCTGTAGGCTTTGGATTCCTCACTGTATCCAATGAAGATGCATTTCTCCCCTTTGCTATCCAACTTCCTCCTTAGTTTATCTGGAATGTGTGCATAGGCCACACACCCAAAAACTCTCATGTGGGTGACTACTTGCTTTCTCCCACTCCATGCCTCTTCTGGCACTTTGTTCATGACTGCCTTTGTAGGACACCTGTTCAAAATATAAACTGCACAATGTACAGCTTCAGCCCAATACTCATTTGGCAAATGCTTTGCCTTCAACATGCTCCTTGCCATCTCCATGATGGTTCTGTTCTTCCTTTCAGCAACTCCATTTTGTTGTGGGGTGTACCTGGCTGTAAACTGTTTATGAATTCCATTTTCTCTACAAAACTTTAGGAATTCATTGGAGATATACTCACCTCCTCTATCAGTTCTCAATACTTTTATGTGCAGCCCGCTTTGGTTCTCCACAAGTGCTTTGAAGTTTTGGAATTTCTCAAAGACTTCACTTTTGTTCTTAAGGAAATATATCCAAGTCTTTCTTGTAAAATCATCAATGAATGTCAAGAAATATAGGCTGCCAGCTAATGATGGAGCTTGCATTGGTCCACACAAATCTGAGTGGATAATCTCTAAGGGTGCCTTTGCCCTTATGCTTTTCCCTGATGGAAAACTTTCTCTATGTTGTTTGCCCAATATACAACCTTCACAAAGGCTGTCCGGCTTCTCTATCAATGGTAATCCCTTTACCATTCCTTTTCTGCTTAATAAGTTTAGACCTCCAAAATTTAGATGCCCGAATCTCAAGTGCCATAACCAGTTCTCATCCTTTGGCACGCTTTGGAAGGCCTCTTGGGTGACTGCTGCCATTTCCTTCTTGTTCTTCAAGTCTGCTCTTATTCTAAGAGGGAACATTCTTTTCCTTGTCATCTTCACTTCAGCAATGCATCTTTTGCTGGGTGGTATATCTATGATGGTGCACACATCATTTACAAAGTAAACATTGTAACCCTTTTGGATAAGCTGTCCAACACTCAATAGGTTACATCTCATTCCGGGGACATAGTAAACATCTGCTATGGTTTTCTTTTCTCCTTGCTTTGTAAATATTTTTACCTCCCCTTTTCCCATAACAGACACTTTACTATCAGTTCCTAGTGTGACCTCTGATTTCAAATTCTGATTTAAGGCTGAAAAGAGGGCTATATTCCCTGTCATATGGTTGCTGCAACCTGAGTCTAAAAACCATATGTCCTCACTATGTGTTTCAGCGATGTTACAAGCTAACAGGACATTTTCTTGACTGCCGTTTTCTCTTGTAACATTTGCATTTTGTCTGCTGCTCATATCATGCTGTTTCTTTCTACAATCACTAGCATAATGTCCATACTTTTTGCAATAATAGCATTGAACATTAGATTTATCATACCTTTGTCCTTGAGCATGATACTGATCTCTTTGTTGGCTGCTGCCTTGGCCTTGGTTCTGATTTGGATTGCTGCCTCTTCCTTGTGCCTTTGATGGGCTGTTCCTTCCACCTCTGTTCTGGCTTCTGCCTCTTCCTCTTCTGTTTCCTCTTCCTTGACCTCTTCCTCTTCCAAAGGACATCTGGGTCTTGAAGGCTTGCTCAAGGGATGAGTTTTCATTCCTACTCAACCTCTGCTCATGAGTTATCAGTGATGCATGTAGCTCATCAACTGAATACTTTGAGAGATCCTTTGTCTCTTCAATGGTGGTGACTATGGCATCGAACCTTGAGGGTAAGACCCTCAATATTTTCTCCACTATTCTTCTATCTTCAATTGTTTCTCCATGAGTTCTCATTTGTGTGATTACACCAATCACATGAGTGAAGAATGAGTCAATGTTATCTGACTCCTTCATGTTCAAGTTTTCAAAATCATTTCTCAGCATTTGCAATTTTGCTGTCTTCACTCTCTCCATGCCTTGATAGGCTGTCTTGAGAGTTTGCCATGCTTCATGTGATGTTGTAGCTGCTGCTATCCTTGGGAATATACTCTGGTCCACTGCTTGATACAACAAGACAATGGCCTTTGCATCCTTCTTCCTATTGAGCTTCAGCTGATCCTTCTCTCCCTGAGTTAATGCATTGAACTCAGTTTCATCTGCTGGTTCCTCAAACCCATATTCTACTAGTTCCCATATATCTTGAGCGATGAACAAAGCTCTCATGGTTATAGACCAGTAGTCATAGTTCTTCCCATTAAAGTGTGGGAGCTGGGTGTTGAACATACCCATGCTTGTGCTTGCCATTCCTTGCATCTTGAACTATGGTTTTAAATCCTTGACTGTGATTTTTTTTAAAAACTGACTGTCTTCAGCAATAACAAGAGAAATGCTTTTGGGGAATACCTGAATCCTTCGCTGTCTGAGTCTTCTGTCTACCTGAGAGGTTTTGCTGCAGCAACAACCTTCTCCCTTCAGCTTCTTTGTCTCCTACAAAGAGCCTAAGCCTTGCTCTGATACCACTGTTGGGTATTTTTAAATGGAGAAAATACCAAAACCAAATAAAATAAACACCACCGAGACAATGCTCTGTTTCCTCTGTCCAGGATCTTTACACAGGGAAGCTTTTAAAACAAATTGACTCAGAAGACAACATTACACAGTCACAAAGCATTTCTATTAATTAAAAAAAAAAAACTGATACATATTTCATCCTCTGTGCAAAGAGGGAATTACAAAAAACAACTCTGCTGCTCTCACAGATTTTCCACTGCTGTGGAAATTACATAAACCAATTTCATGGTGTTCCTCTGTTTTTCAACAACAGCAAAATAAAACATTACATCCCTTTTATCTCTCGCACTGCTGTGCGTTTTTAGCTTACAGCAAGAAGAACAAACAAAAAAAAAACTTACATGACACCGTGCGCATGCACCACTCACCAAAAAAAACTACCCACTACAGCACGTAGCCATGTTTTTAACATATGACAACGTATACAAAAAAAATATAAATCGTATGTCATATGGGACAATGCCCATAACCAAATTAACTATATGCCCACAATGTATTAAAAGTCCTCCACCAAAAGGAACGACAAACATTAAAAACCATAAGTTTTCACCTACGGCGGTCAACGGGACAATGACAAAATTTGATGTGACGTGGGTGGACAGCACATTCGGGAAGTCAACGGTGGAGATCACGCGATCAAATCGCTGAGCCGATCCAACGTGGTTCGCACGCCAACCTCCAGCAAAACAAACGGACTTTAGCGTCCGGGGAAAGCAGTTTTTGGGCGCTCGTACATGGGACGCGTGGCGGCAAGTGAATGTGTTCGGAGGGCTCCAAGGAAAAACAGCCTTTGCCAAAAGGCGGTGCAAACAAGATAGGTGGTTTTGTTTGGTGGTTTTCGGCGGCTGGTTTTCGGCCAGCTCTTAGTTCGGTGGATGCTGATGAGATAAAAGAAGAAGCCAAATCCGATAACAGATGCGAGAAATACAGTGAAGATCAGCGGTGGCTGGTTGAGTTCCTGGGCCCTGTGCAGCAATGAAACAGCTTCCTTCCAAGCCATGGTATATAAAATTTGAAGGGTTTCAAGTCATGCACTGAAAAACGGATAAGTTCACACACGACCAATGGCTCAACGTTGGGTTTGAATGAATCACTCAGGCAACCAGGAGAACCGAACCACACTGTATAAAGTATATGCGGATGGGGCTAGCACGTAATCGTTTAAGTCAACTTGCATTTTTTATGAAGTATATGCGGATGGGAAAGCACATAATCGTGTGAGTGAACTCGCATTTTTATAAAGTCAATGTTTTTAGGTCCCATGTCCCAATCTTATCAATAGGAATGAGCTATTTTCTGGAAATAGTTGACTTTGAGAATACTTTAGAATTTTACCGTGTGAGTGAACTTCCATTTTTATAAAGTCAATGTTTTTAGGTCTCGTGTCCCAATCTGATGAATAGGAATGGTCTATTTCTGTAAATAGTTGAGTTTGAGAATATTTTAGAATTTTACAGCGGAGAGAGGTGTCCAAAGAGGTCTATAATAGAGTACTTTATTATATTGTATAATTTATATATATATATATATATATATAAATAATTAAAATAAATTATATAAAGAATAAAATTAAAATAAAAAATGATTTAAATTTATTTATATTGATAATTAATTTTTGTATAATATATTATTATTTTTGTGATTTTTTAATTTTTTAATTAATTATATATATATATATATATATATATATATATATATATATATATATATATAATATTTTTAGCGGGTTTATTATAGCCGATACAAATTGCACAAAAATCATATTATTAGGGAGTTCATGTATTCAAGTATCATTTATTGTACTGAGAGGTGCATTCTACAACCTAGTATGAAGACAATGTGTGATTTGGTCCATGCTCAATGTGGAGTTGGCACATGTTTGTTTTTAATACAAATATATATGTATATAGTAAATAACTAGCATATAGCACTAATTAATGCTTTTTAGACAAAAAAATATTAAGAAAAGGAAATGATCGTGTTACAATGAAATCTTACTATAATAATGCTTCCTTGAGCCTTACAAATCATGAGGCCTATGTTGAAATTAAAGACCTTGTGTGATTATGCCAACATGAATGCCTTATAAATAAAGCCTTGAGCCTTACAAATCATGAGGCCTATGTTGAAGTTAAATACCTTGTGTGATTATGCCAACATGAATGCCTTATAAATAAAGAAATAGATCGTGATTTGTTACCTTCAAAATTAGAGGTTGTTTTGGTACAATTCCTCCATATTTCTTCTTGATCACTTCTTATTGAGTCACCTCTGTATTATTTCTTTCATGATCCTTGAAACTATTCAAAACATCACATTGTTATTTACCACTGATCTCCTTGGTGTCTGCCATGTTCTTGTTTTTTAGTATAGCTGATATGAAAATTATGTAGAAAGAATATGGAGGTTGCAAGATTTTTGTTGGGAGTACAATGTTTTTGGACACATGTTATTATTTTTGAAACCATTATCTAGAAGCTGATTTTTTGAAAGAATGTTCAAATTATCAATTTCAAGATTTTTATTTTAGCTTTAAATTTGCAAATGCAATGCATGCATGAAAATAGTTACATATTATTGTCATGCATGGAATTAGATTGAGTCATCCAGGCACTACAATTCCGTTGAAGTTTCTAGCGTGAGGATAGGTAGAGACAAGAGAGTAACAGGACTCACAATACTCTGTCACTGTGACTCGACTGGTGTTTATTTGGACATAATAGTAGGTAGTAATTGTAGATAGCAGGAAGCTAATGTAGAGTTAATTGGGGTGCAAAAAAATTAACTCAAAGTATCACTCGGAATAACCTTTTGTTGTAACATTTTCCAATAGCTTCATCAACCTTTTAGGAGTTGGATCCTTTGTTGGCCCAAGGCTTCGAGGCTCGCAAGGTGTTGAGCAAGCTTAAAGCGACATGCTCGTAAGTAATGCACGCCACATATTTGTATTTTGTCTTCGAACTTAGAATAGTGATTTGAGGGGAAGAAATAAAAGAGTTTATAATTGCATTGTTTAATAAGGAGGACAAGGAAGGTATACATTAGGATTGGCTTTCGATTCGAATATCATTATCCCACCCATCCATCAAGGCACATCTATCTACTGATCCCAAGGCACCATTGGCAAGCCTCGAGTGCACCATACTTGCCCACAAACACAACCGCAGCATATAGTCAAACAGTAAAAACTATGTCCGATAGGTTTGGAGGGGTGCAACCATGTGTGTGCTTTGTTCAATTTGTATATGTGTTGGCTTTCCCGCACTGGATGGACTCAGCCGTTGGACTTCTCTATTGGACTTCACCAGCGAGTGATTTGATCATAATTTAGAAGTATTGAGAAAAACAGAATATATACTGCTTCTTTTCCTGCTCGAATAGAGACATCTAATATATCTCTATGTACTCCCCATTAAAGTTACCATTTCCTAAATCCTGTAACGTCTCTTTTACACTATGGTGGTCATTATATCTATTGCTTGAACCATAAAGATTTCCAATCGGTGCACTTTCCTATTCCTTATGCTTAGGTTTTTCATGCTTGAAGCCTTTGAATTTGCCTCTTCCTCTACCCTTCATTGCTTTGTGCTACTCACAACCGGCCATCCCTTTCATTGGTAACATAAATCTAGGATTTGGGGACACTAAATTGCCTTTCGTAGAAGTAGGGAATGATCTAGGATGTTGTCTACCGTCGCATGGCATTTTGTCCAGTTCTGAGAAAGAAAAAGGCCAAGTGATCCATATATCAGATTAACCATCTTGCAACAAGCATCGGATAAAAAGAGTCTTCAATATATATACACCACCCACCACTCAAACTACTTTTATGGATTGTCATGTCTATTTCTCTTCGATTTGCAAATGAATGAGAGGGAACTTATTCGAAGGAAGAGGTATAATGAATAACATTTAAAAAATAAACATTATTTTGCAATTTAACAATGTTTCTTGATACTTGCCTTTTGTATCCTTAATAAATTGGTGAGATTTATAAAAATTGTGACACAAAAATATACCCAAGTTATATAATGCATGGAGTCAATTGAACATAATCATTCTGATAGGCCCATGGTTTACTATGCATTTTGGAAATTCAAGAGATGTGTATGAAATTAAGAGATGGGCACTAAATTGGTTGATTTATCATTATATGCAAAACATAAATACACAATCAAGAGCTACAAGTGAAACCTGCATTAAAAAGGTTTTGTAAACATAACTATGCACGCTTAAAATCAGGTCCTAGTTTAAATGGATTTGTCAATCTCAAGCCACTATATTTCTACGACCTCAAACTCCATGTTAGACAGGTATTTTTGGATCTGGTGTATTCGAATCAGGGAAAAATACCCAAGTTTACATTAAGATAAATTCATGCAAACATTACTTTTGTATACCTCAATTGCTTGGGGGCCTTGGTTATGAGATTCATTAAACCAACACGTCCATAAAACTTGGTTAAGAAAATAATGGCATTCTCTTGCAACTTTGTTGTCCTTATCTAGTGAAGGCAGGGTCGGAGAACACATAATTCATTGCAACCCTTTCTCAAGACTCAACAACCATTGCACCTAATCCTCATTATTATATGAATATATGACAAAAGAAAACAAGCACAGACAACAATACTAGATATATTATACTTCCAAATTTTAATCACTTTCTCATACCATGGAGAAACCATTGACAAATGAAAGAAATATGAATATTAACTTGCACATATACGAGAAGGCATAACTGGGAGTATGCATATCTCTCAATAAACAACAAGTCATGCAAGTTTTCTTGCAACTTCAATTTTCGACTGCGTGATTGACAGGTTCGTGGGGCCGAGAAACCCTCAATTACCACGACATTGTTCGACCCAAAAAAGGACATTCAGATGCATATGGGTGCCACTTCTCCTGGGGCATGTTCCCATGTTATGGAAGGAAAACAATTTGATGGTCCCACCTTCATGTCCATTTTGTCACATTGCTTTTCCACAAGTGTCCTTCCGATTGTTTTGTAACTCTACTACTTCGAATGGTTTATTTATTTGGTGTTTTTTGTTTGGTTTAGTTTTATGTTATTTTATAATAAATATTATTGTATATTATGAGTGGTTATTTTGGAATTATCAATAATTATTAATTATTAGGTTCATGGTAGTAATTTAACTTTTATTAATACTCTTTTAGTAATGTAAATAGTAATGTAAATGAACTAAAGGTTAAAATTTATTTTGAGAAAACAAGTATGTTGTTTTTTTCCTTTTAATTAAATTGATTAATTAAAAAATGTCATATTAATATGTGCCATATGAATATGAGTTATGGATTTTTGGGCATGTGGTATTAGTAAACCATGGTATTGACACATAGTATTGCAACCTAGTCTATTTACATGTTAAGGTTATCATTTCATATGATACTTATTTGTACAATATTTTTTAATTAATCAATTTAATTAAAAAATTCAAAAGAGCATAGCTATTTTGTAGAATCTCATTTTTTGATTAATGAATATTACTAAGAATATTATGTTAAATCCATACTATCTACCTAGTAATTATTAATGATTAAATTGAAACTTAGGAAGCCACATTTCAAAATAAACATGAGTATAGATAATGTAACCATTTCTATTGAGAAAGATTAATTTTTTATAGAAATAACTTTTTTATTTCAAAATATGTTTAAATAAGAAAAAAGTGGGTTGAAGGATGCACATTCATAACTTTAACTTTCCATAAAACTTTCAAAGATGAATTGATTTATATATTTCAAAATATGTTTAAATAAGAAAAAATTAGAAATGTCCACTTTATTAAAAAAAATTAGAAAAGTTAAAAAATTAAAAATAAATTGATTTATATATTTCAAAATATATTTAAATAAGAAAAAATTAGAAATGTCCACTTTATTAAAAAAAATTAGAAAAGTTAAAAAATTAAAGAAAAAAATGAAAAAAAATAAAGTAATAGATATTAGGGTTTTTCTTTTGATTGATCGATTTCTTTTTTTTAAATACAAATCTTTTTTACACACTTATATATAATTTAATTTAAAATCACATAAGTTTTATTAGTTATTTAAAAATATTATATATATATATATATATATATATATATATATATAAATTTTAAAATATCTTAATATTTATTTTTTTTAAATTTTAATAAATTAATTAAAATTTGTTTAAAATTTTCGAAACTAATTGAAAATTAAAACATAGTTTTCAATCAATTTTTTATAAATGAGAATTATAAACGAAAATTATAGATTATATTTAGCATTTATTTAATTAAATTCCTTAAGCTTCTTAATCTAAAAGACGCCACTGAATTGACTAAGATGGATGACCAAAACTAATTATTTAACCGCTAGGAAAGAGAGCTTTTTTACGAAACCAAAAATAATATAAAATATTTTTCACGAAACCAAAAATAATATAACTTATAAGTATAAAAATAATATATGTTAAACGATTTTCAATTTAAAAAAAAACAAAAAAAAATTACATATAATATTATTTTAAATTTTGAATATTCAAAATTTAAAATAAAATAATTACATATATTTTATCATTAAATTTGAAATATTATTTTCACTATAATTTATAAATATACATACGTTAAATATAATACATCTCTGGTATGTAACTCTATCAAAGAACTCTTGTACGATAATAAAATAACATTATCTACACAAATTCAATTAGGAGCCATAAGTTTTATAACATTATATACTTTTAGTTGGGAGTAAAACCTTTTATGTTTTTATATTATATAATATTAGGAGATAATAGTTTATTTGTTTTAATAATGATAAATATTTGGTTTGGTTAGATGACAAAATTAATTTTAAATCATGTAATTTTGATGATATATTTCAAATTTGCGTGGGAACGGTTGATATATATCTAACATTATGGACTTTTCACAGTGCAACTTCTTTGAAAAGATGAAAACCACGGCTAATTCTCTAGAAGATTTTAGGATATAAATTTCTAAATAGTATGTTAATTCATGGAAAATAACTTACCACAGGAATAGGAGGATACAGGCGCAAAGTATCTTTCAAAGCGGCATGAAGATAGTGCATCTTGTCCAGCACTGTATGTGTCAGGCTTTCAACGAACATACTTATAGATTCTTCCAGGGACGCACATTCATTCTTGGCTTTGACCACATCGTTGATTTCTTGGAGAAGCCTTTCTTCGACGTCTGGATTATGGCAAAGAAAATGAAAAAACCAAGAGAGTAATCGCACTTCTTCGACGTCTGGATTATGGCAAGGCAAATGAAAAAAACAAGAGAGAGTAATCGCGCTTGTATCTCGTCCGATTATTATAAAATTCATAACATTGTCTAGGAGATATTTGTCAGAGTATTTCTTTGGATTTTTGTCAGTTGCTTCCATAAAAGAGACAGTAGATCAGGCTTTCCTTGTATATACTTTTCACAGACATGGTTATTTCAGAGAGAAATTTCGTGCCTTTTGCTCTGAATGACATTGTAGACAAAATCATCCATAGTTTAAATTAATCATCCACAATTTTAATGCTTTCTTTGATGGTGACCACGGATCTTATATTGAAGTGTCTTTTTATCTTCCAAACAAGGTCAAAATGATGCCCGACAAGCATAATATCCGCAGTTTCGAAACAATGTTTATATTTGACAAGTTATTGGCCTCTATTCCAAACCATAGTTACCAAGTTGGAATCGAATTTGAATTCGATACTTAAAAAAATTAAATTAGATTGTTTAAAATTAAATATGGAAAAAAATTGAGAGTAAACATCTACAAATATTTAAATATATTGTTTTTCCAATTGTTAGAGATAACGGAGAATATTCGTAGAATAGTGAATTGGTTCACGGTACCTCAAGATAGGAATTAGTTTCTATTTCTTAGGGTATGGTTCTAATTTCCCTAAAATCGTGTGTGGTATTTAATGTGTGATGTACATGGACAATGTAGAGCGTTTTGCAGATCCAGACTCTCTTGGTTCAGACTCTTTGTCGTAAAGCTCACCAGTGGATGTTTTTTATTAATTCAAACATCACTTTTAACATGGTACCAAAGCGACTGAGTTAAGAAACCTGTTCACTGAGTGAAGAATTTGCCCATCGCGCTTGAGGCGAAATCATCGCATGGTTTGGGGGAAACATCACGTTAATACCACTGTGAGACTTCCCACATTCTATTTTGGATGACTGTTGCGAATCCGTGCTAGATAATCGCGCTAACCGTCGCGAATCCCTATTGGCTAATCGCGTCGACTGTGCAAACAAAAAAAAGGGGGTTGCGTCTTGGCAGTGGCTGCAGAGAGTAGGTTGTGTGGAAGCTGGGGTCTGTCAAGAGAAGGTTGCGATGACCCTATACATGGTTCCTCACAGGGCTATCGTGGAGAGCGCACAATGTGGTGGAGACTTGCCTGGAGGTCGCGTGGAGAGGGCGCGCAGACTGGAAGGGATCAACCAATACTAGAAGCTATTGAAAATACCAGAAATCAGACTCACGGAGATCAACGATTTTTTCCTTTGACATAGATCTTGGGTAGATCTATTTTATTTCCTGTCAAATATATATTTTTTTTAAATCATCAAGATGAATAATCAAATGATCGAAGCATACTTGAATGAGCATAACAAGCTCGATGACTCCAATTATGCGAATTGGAAATTCAAGATGCAGACTCTGCTAGAAGTGCAGAGTGCTTGGACAATTGCAAATGGGGATGAGCAGAAGGCAACAACTGGATCAACATCGATCCTAGAATGGGAGAAGCGAGAAGGTAAAGCAAGGACGCTACTGAAGATGTCAGTAAAAGAATGCATCATAGCACATATCATAGAATGTAAAGTAGCAAGAGAAATCTGGGGAATTTTGATGGATTTGTATGAGATCAGGGATACAAATAATTTTTTGTTCCTAAAGAGCAAGATATTATCCCTGAATATGGAGGAAAATTAAACAGTTGCTTCCTTCATAGCGAAGATCAGAGATCTGAAGAACAAATTGGCAAACATTGGTGATACAGTTGCAGATATAGATCTAGTAACCATTACCATGAATGGTGTGACCGGGGACTGCCAGATGTTTATCACTGGGATAAATACGAGAAAGAAAATCCCAAAGTTTGAAGAACTGATAGGAATATTAATGAAAGAAGAAGAAAGAAGATTGACTCTGAAGCCCTAGAGTGCAGATCTTGCGTTGATGGCGAAAAAGAACTTCTTCAAAGGAAAATGAAATCTGCAACAACAAAACGGAGGAAACTCACAGAAAAGACCAAACCAGACTCAAGGTATGCATCCAAATAGAAACAACTCTGAAATTAAATGTTTTTATTGCGGAAAACTTAATCATATAGCTAAGGAGTGTAGGAAGAAGAAATATCATGAACAACAGCAGAAGTAGAATGACATGCAGGTCATCTCGCAAATGATAATCATGAGCAGAACTTTAGATTGTTCTTGGCAGACTTTGATGAGAATGTTGATGCAGACATCTGGTATGTAGATTCAGGAGCATCCACACATATGATGGGAAACAAGCAATGGTTCGAAGATTTTAAAGAAATCAACGACGGAGCACAAATCTACCCAGGTGATGATAGAAGTCATCAAATCAAAGGGCGTGGGAAAATTTCTGTCATTTTACCTAATGGTACTGTAAGACAAATTCATAATGTCATGTATGTGCCTGGTGTAACAAAGAACTTGATTTTTGTATCTATGATTACAGATCAAGATCTTAAAGTTGAATTTTTTTAATCTAACTGTTATATTAAAGATCTGTTAGATGGCATGAAGACTATTGCTACAAGAATTCAAACAGAAGGTCTATACAAATTGGATGTAATACCAACACCAGTTTGAGCTTTGACATCAGCGAGTTTGACTACAGAAGAGTTGTGGCATCAGAGGTTTGGTCATATCAACTACAATGATTTGATGTTACTTCATAAAAAAGAAATGATAAGAGATTTTCATATGTTAAAACAAGTGCATAATGATTGTGATGCATGTACATTAGGAAAGATGCATAGAGAGGAATTCCCTGTTCGAGTAGAGAAGAAACAGAGAGACATACTTGAATTAGTGCACATAGATCTTTGTGGACCCATGCAAACAAAGTCATTAGGAGGTGCACTGTTTGTTTTACTATTTATTGGTGATTGCACAAAGTTTTCTTGGGTATATTTTTTTAGTAAGAAAAGTCACACATTTGAATACTTTAAGCAGTTCAGAAACATGATTGAAAAGCAAACAGGGAAGCATATAAAAATTCTCCTCTCCGATCAAGGGGGAGAACACAGGAAGGATGCACTTATCAAGTATTGTAAAGACCATGGGATATTACAAAAATTCACAGTACCACATACTCCTCAGCAGAATGGAGTAATGGAAAGAAAGAACAGAAGTCCTACAAAGAATACTGCAGTTTACTTGAAATATAGGAGTCCTACAAAGAGTCTTGAGTTTAAAACTCTCTATGAAGCATTATATAGCTTTAAACCTGCAGTAAAACATTTAAGAGTGTTTGGGTCTGAATTATTTGCCCATATTCCAAAGGAAGACAGAAGAAAACTAGATTCAAAAGCCATCAAATGTACCTTTATAGGGTATTGTTCACAATATAAAGCTTATAGATTATTTAATCCCTCTACTCTCAATATTTTTGTTAGTAGAGATGTCATATTCCATGAGCAGGATCATGAAGAATCTCATAAGTGCAATGAGGAATGGGATATTTCGTTCTTGGTGGAAGAAATCGAAGAAACATGAAACAACCAGGATTAGCAGACAAAGGCAGAAGAAGAGAATTCAGATGCAATAGTCAAGCCGAGTCGAGCAAAGGAAACTCAGAATAGGTCAGAAGCTACACCAATGCTCAGAAGATCAGGTAGGTGGACTCAATTGCCTACTAGATACAGGAAAAATGCTTTTATAACTAGTATGATGAATGTTGTTGAACCTTTTCGTTATAAGGAAGAAAATGAATGTAGTGAATGGAAAACAGCTATCGAACAGGAATATGAATCTATAATCAGGAACAACGATTGGGAGTTGGTTGAACTTCCTAAAGGGAAACAAACCATAGGTTGTAAATGGTTGTATAAACCAAAGATTAATCCAGATGGAAACATAGATAAATTAAAAGTTAGGTTGGTAGCAAAGGGGTATTCACAAAAAGAAGGCATTGACTATGAAAAAACCTTTTCCCTTGTAGCTAAACTAAATACCATCAAAATGTTGATTGCTTTAGCTACTAAGAAACATTGGATGATTCACCAACTAGATGTAAAGTCCGCATTTTTAAATGGAGAATTGAAAGAGGAGGTTTATTTAGAACACCGCGAGGGGTTTGTCCAGAAAGGGAAAGAAAATTTAGTCTGTAGATTAAAGAAAGCTCTTTATGGACTAAAGCAAGCACCCAAGTTCTGGTATGAAAAGATTGATTCATTTTTTTTGCAACTTGGCTACAACAGAAGTAAAAATGACCCTAATCTGTATACCATGAAAAATGAACAGGGACACATAGTGTTGATTTCTTTGTATGTAGATGATTTAATTATGACAGGTGATGCTATTGCTCTAATCAAAGAAATCAAGAAACAAATGTCACAGGTGTTCGAAATGAAAGACCTTGGTGAATTAAGATATTGTTTAGGTCTTGAGATCTGGAGAGATTCAGGACAAACTTTTCTGTCCCAGGGTAAGTATGTCAAAGGTCTACTAGAAAGATTAAGGATGGATCAATGTAAGGCTGCAGCAGTACCATTATAGCAGAACATTAAACTTTAGAGTGAGGATGGCTGTAAAGAGGCATATGTGACACTTTATAAACAGCTGGTTGTGAGCCTAATCTACCTGACCACTACTAGATCAGATTTAGCTTATGCAGTCAGTGTGCTAAGTCAATACATGTCCAAGCCACTTGAGAGTCATTGGAATGCAAAAAAATGTATATTAAGGTATCTACAAGGTACTGTAGACTGATATTATTTATACCGATTCCTCTAATGTTAGATTGACAAGATTTACAGATTCAGACTGGGATGGAAATGTAAACGACCGCAGATCCATAATAGGCTATGCATTTAGCATTGGATCCGGGGTGATTACATGGAGCAATAAGAAACAGAACACAGTTTCCTTGTCTTCAGCGGAAGTAGAGTATCAAGCTATGTGTGCATCAACGTGTGAGGCAATTTGGTTGCAGAGACTTCTCCAGGATGTCAGGGAAGAATAGAAAGATGCAACAACAATCAAATGCGACAATCAGAGTTCAATCAAACTTGCTAATAATCTGGTGTTTCACAAGAACACAAAACACATTGATACACAATTCCACTATGTTAGGGAGAAAGTATAATCAAAAGAAATCCATCTTGTATATTGTAATACGTGTGATAATGTTGCAGACATTTTCACTAAGCCTCTTGGCAAAATTAAGTTTGAAATGTTTAGGGAGATGTTAGGCATATTTGTAAACCCCTTCTCCATTAAGGGGGAGTGTTAGAGATAATGAAGAATATCCTAGAATAGTGAATTAGTTCACAGTACCTCAGGATAGGAATTAGTTTCTATTTCTTAGGGTATGGTTCTAACTTCCCTAAAACCGTGTGTGCTATTTAATGTGTGATGTACATGGACAATGTAGAGCGTTCTACGAAGCCAGACTCTCTCTGATAGAGCTAATCAGTGGATGTTTTTTTATTAATTCAAACATTGCTTTTTAACACCAATATTTTAAAATTTTGAAATATATAAATGTCTATTATTTTCCATTAACATTAATCTAATCAAATCAAATTCTTTACTATAACTATTAACAATAACATTTATTATTCTATATAATACAAACTTTAAATATTATAATTCATCTACAAATATTTAAATATATTGTTTTTCCAATATTTTAAAATTTTGAAATATATAATATCTATTATTTTCCAATAATATTAATCTAATTAAATCAAATTCTTTACTGTAACTATTAACAACAACATTTATTATTTTATATAATACAAACTTTAAATATTATAATTTAATATTTACTCAATTTTCCTTGTATTTAAATTTAATGAATATATAATACATATTTTTATGTATATTAAATATCCTAAATAATCTATTGGTCACTTTCCTTAACTTTATACACATTTTATTAACAATTTTATTTAAAAAAAATACTTCCTAAAATCTCATGAATTAAAAAACCAACTATTAACAACCTTGCCAAAAAAAAATATACTTCCTAAACTCTCATCGATTAAAAAAAATATACTTCCTAAAATCTCATCGATTAACAAGCGAACAAACTTTACCATTCATTAATACTTAACTTGCCATCTCACAGGGCTTGGAAACTTAGAGATTAAAAAACCAACCATTAACAACCTTGCATTAACAACCTTGCTTAAAAAAATATACTTCCTAAAATCTCATCGATCAGCTTTACCATTCATTAAGACTTAACCTGTCATCTCACATCTCTTGGAAAGTTGCTCTGATGTCCATCAATTCTAAGTTCGTTAATGGAAAGTTGAATATGATTAATGTAGTTTTATGGAGCTGAAAGGGTTTTTGAAGAGCAGATGGGTGACCCGGAAAACTGCCCTTAGCTGTTATCTCCTGTAAACTCAATCGGCTGTGTGGAAAAGGGTTTTTGAAGGTTTTTGAAGAGCAATCGGCTGTGTGGAAAAGGGTTTTTGAAGAGCAGATGGGTGACGTGGAAAACTCTGTAAACTGGATTATCTCCTGTAAATTCAATCGGCTGTGTGGAAACGGGTTTTTGAAGAGCAGATGGGTGACGTGGAAAACTCTGTAAATTGAATCGGCTACGCAAAAAACTGTTGTGCTCTCTTGTACATTGAACATGACATACCGAACTTCGAATTAACGAATTAGTTCACAAACTGAACCAAACTCCCATATTTTCGAATTTTTTCCATCAATTCTACAGAATTTGATAACTATGTTCCAAACCCTAATTTGCATATTGCGTCCATTGTTGATCGTAGAAACAAACCGTGCAATTGGAGAAAATAGAAAAATGGCTCTTTGTTTTCGAGCGAAGCAGAATAATTGGTTTCGTCAAAATACGGGTTTCCAGTCAGATGATTAATATTATTTTTATCATGTTGTTTTCATAGAGAATGCCTTACTGCTTAAAAATACAATATTTTTATAATAAAAATAGAATTGAATATATATATACATATATATATATATGCAAAATAAGTACTTAATTATAAATAAAATAATTTAGTGATTTGCTAAAATGAAAGAGATATGTAGTTTAACGTAGAAATTGATATATAATACTAAAAAACATATTTTTAATAAGATAATTATTCAATTTGCATCATAAATAAAATATATTTGAAAATAAAATTAATAAATTAAATAAAAAATAATATCTTAATATATATAAAATATTTTAATGCCCATAAATAAAGTAAAATATTTCAATATCAACTATGTATATTTTATATAAAGAAATATTTTTTTTGTTAATTTTTTTCAATCCTTTAAAGTAATCTCAATATTTTATATTTTGGTTATAATTTTTTGTTAATTTTATTTAAAATTTAGCAACTATTTGTTGGAATTTCAAATTTAAATTGTGTAATCTATACATTTCAAGTGCCCAAGGGGAATTTCAAGACTTTGTATCCATTTATACATTCAAAAAATCAACTTAATATATATAGACACACACACACCACAAATTTATAATGATTTGAGGTGCAATTTTATTTTCAATTTTTGCTCTCTAAAAAGGTTACATATGAAGAGATTTGATACGCTTGGTGGTTGGTAGATCCTGTATTAACATGGATTTATACTAGTTGCACTGAGAGGTATATTCTACAACCCAATATATGTATGATTCTGTTAGTGAGAAATGTGGAGTTGTCTTATATTCTTATATATAACAATGTCTCTCTCTCTCTCTCTCTCTATATATATATATATATATATTTGTTTAGTTTTTATTAAACGAATTATAAAACATCAATAATTTCATTTTTACTCGTGGGATTTATTGTTAATAGTACAACTTAGTATCAAAGAGACATGTTCAAAATATTTTGTTTTCATTCTCAATATCATAAATAAAATATATCAATGTCTTTAGAAAGTTAGGTAACTTTTATATTTGTTTTATAAATCTTTTTAAGACTTAAATAAACTATTTGAACATATCGATATTAACTAATATATTTCATCAAAGACATATAGTGATAAAATATGTATATGCATGTATGTTTCAATTCTCAAAAGAAAGAAGTAATTAAAACTAAAACAATTTAATTATTTTATAAACAAAGGGGAACGTGTAATTCATTCAAGTATTAATATAAAATTGATATATAACATTTAAAAAATATTATTAATAATAAAAATATTCAATTTTGATCATAAATAAAATTTGTCACTGATATGTATTTGAAAATAAATTTAATAACTTAAATAAAATACCAGCATAGATCCATCATAACCGTGGATCTAACCTGAGATGAGAGGGATCAAATCTCTTCAGTTTCAATCTTATTTTAGAGTGCAAAAAAACTGGTTTTTTTTATTGATATATTTTTAAGTATACATCAATATTAATCCATATTAAAATATGTTATTCATAACCCCATTCCATATTTTATTATATACAACATTAAAATATTTTAATTATTTTACATGAAATTATATTAGGTCATATGGACAACCAATTAAATATGCATAACATATTTTTATTTTATTCTATAGAACATTAAAATATTTTAATTATTTTATATGAAATTATATTAGGTCATATGGACAACCAATTAAATATGCATAGCATAATTTTTTTTCTTTTTTATTATAGCGGATATTGCTTTTCTATTTAGAGAATAATTTATTTTTATTTTAAGAGAGATAAACATACTTACACATAGCCTTCACACTAGGTTGTAGAATGAACGGAGCTCTCAAATTTTAATATAAACAATATAGTCATAAATAAAATATTTCAATGTCCGTACTAATTAAAATATGTCAATGTGAACTATGCATATATGTATAGATTATATAAAACAAGGAAAAAATATTTTTTTATGCTTAAAATATTTTTAAATATTTCAAATACTTTTACAGTTTTATATTTTGGCTACATTTTTCTATGAATTTCATCTAAATTTCTACCAAAGTTTGTTGTAATTTCAAATTTAAGTTGTGTATTCTCTACATTTCAAGTGCCCAAGTTTATATATATATATATATCATTGGAGGTGCAAACATTTCTCAAATTTTTGTACTCTAAAAATGTTTACATATAAAGAGATTATTTGATCCCTATAACCTGGACCTATATTGGTTGCGTCTAGAGAAACATTCTACAGCCTAGTATGAGTTCGATCTGTGATTTTGTTTGTGCTCAATGTTGAGTTGACATATGTGATTTTTAAAATAAAAAATATATATTGTAAATGAAAAGACAATGTTGCCCTTGTTAATAATACAACCTAGTATAAAGGAGATTTTGTTAAAAATATTTTATATTCACTTTAATGACTATAAATAAAATATTTAGATATCTATTGTAAGTAACATAACTTTATAGCAACTTCAAAAATATAAAGTAACTTTTATAATTTTTTATAAATATTTCAAAGATTTGAATATCTATATTAACTCATATATTTCAATATGAACTTTATATATAGAGAGATAAAGTACATATATATGTGTGGGGCCACGCTAAAGAAACAAAAGTAGTTAAAAGTAAAATAATTTAGTGATTTTCTAATAAGAAGCAAATATGCAATTCATTTAAATATTATTATAAAATTGATATGCAACATTTCAAAAATATTATTATTAATAAAAATATTTAATTTAATAAAAAAAATTATCACACTATACAAGTAATATTGATATCTGAAAATGAATTTAATAACCTAAATAACATATATGTATATATTATATAAAGCAATGAAAAAAAAAATTATGGTTAAAACATTTTTAAATATTTCAAGTAATCTCATTATTTATATTTTGGCTATATTTTTGTGTCAATTTTGTCTAAAATATAGCAAAGATTTATTCCAATTTCAAATTTAAGTTGTGTAATCTATACATTTCATGTTCCCAATAGGACTTTTTTTTTAACATTGTATCCATTTATACATTCAAAAATGAAATTGGAAAAAATTATATATATATATATATATATATATATATATATATATATATATATATATATATATATATAGATGGTATGAGGTGCAAATAGTTTTTCATTTTTTTCACTTGAAAGTTGTTTACATATGAAGAGATTTAATATATTAAGATGGATCTATACTGATTTATTGATATTGTATCTTACAAGTGGCAATGGAAGATCAAAGGCTCCAATTCCAATTCCAATTCTAATTAGAATGTGTTCTCCATCAAAAGCTCCAATTTGAATTCCAATTCCAATTTGAATAATATCCCCATCTTCTCGCTACTTTGATTTACAAATGGTGGCTACCCATCTTCCATGGCTCTAGATACTTTGTTTTCTCTACTTGATTGGATTTTTGAATAGTAACTCGATGCCTTCTTTATTTATATTAAACATGAAGACACCAAAGTTTATATTAAATATGAAGATACCAAAGTAGGCTACATGGATCCAAATTGATTCAATGTAGATTTGATTCTTTATTATCATAAATTCAATTTGATATTCAATTTAAATTTTCATTTTTAAGCAAGAAATTATTATTTTTATCTTCTTCCGCGATATATTGTTTTGCATCATAATTCACATTACAGCAATAAGATTATCATTATTGTGCCAAAAAATTTTAGTAACTTTATATTTCTTTTATTGACAATTGTTTTAATTGAGGTTCTACATAGTTGTTTTTTTATTTTTATTGGAGGTTGTTGTTATATGTGTAAAATAATATTATAATTTGATTACCTTTGAAAAAATCATTGCAATTGTTCAAATGATTGGACCAAGTACTTTTTAAGTGAGAAGCAATTTTTCATTGTATTTGAGAGATAGTGTCATAGTTTTATTGAATTCACTTCTTATAATTTATAATTTCCTATATCAACTATAAGTAAACTATCCAATTGAATTCCATTTGTATGATTCTTATATATATTGTCCTATTAAATTCCTATATAAATTGTAAACAGATAGTCTTATTAAGTTTTTTCTATATGATATGTATTTGTAAAGTGTAATTAGAGTTAACACATGTTAAATAAAAAATTTTATTTAAAATTTACACAATATAATACACTTTAAAAAGTACTTTAAAAAGTGTATTATGTGAGATATACATGAAATTTTAAATCATTTTTATTTTTATGTAAAAATAATAATTTATTTTAACTTATCAACATTAAAAAGTTAAAATGAAATTAATGGTAGAAATTGAAATGCAACATTTTTTCTTCAAATTTAATCTTTAATATAAAATAATTAAAAACAATATTAAAAATATATTCTACTATTTTATCATTAATTTTTTAATATATATTTTTATGAAGATTCACACTAATTTTTATGAAGATTCACACTAATTATGAAGTGTTTATTTTGAAATGATTTTTAAATAGAAATACATTATGAGCATCGATGAAGGTGATGTGTCATGGTGGAAAGGCGGGCCTGTGGATTTTTAAATAAATTTATAAAATCTAATTATTAATAGGGAAGTGTTCGAATATAACAAGGTCTTTATGTATTTAAAGATTAGGTTTTTAATAAACAAGCGTTTTAAGTATAATGGAATTCATTTTTCATAGATTTGAATAATGATTTGTTTTTGTTTAAGTTTTATATGTTGTGTAATTAAATAATATGGGAGTTTCTTTTAAATTCGTTGCAATTTTAATTAATTTCTTTATAGATAGATATGATGTAAAACTGTTAAATTTTATTGATGATTGAGAAATAAAGGAATGCATCATTTTGAAAAATAAAAATAATATTAAAAATATGTTTAAGTAAAGAGAATATAGAAATATTTTGATGGGTAATAGAATATATGGTAAATGTGAAGGGTAACACTTGCCATTCTATCAATTGTCAAAAGAGTTTAAGAGGGGTGACGTGGTTTGTCATTATTATTTATAAAGTGTGTGAATGTGTGACAATCAGTATTATTGATGATGGATGGTTGAACTCTGGATTATTTGTTTGTGGTATTCTAGTAGAGATGTAGGTTATCCCATTTTTTCCCCTAAAGAGGGTGGGATTTTCCTTCCCCTCTAAGTGTTTGGTTATTATGTTCTTTCATGGTGGTTAGTCTAAGATTCTGAAGGTGGAGGGGAACTTTCATTGTTTAAATTGGTATGCTGGTGCTTTTTCTTCAATGGGGAGGAATTGGATGGACAATTCTTTAATTCTTTTGTTAGTACGAGGAGCTGGAGAAAATGGTGGTAGCAAGGTGGAAAATGGTTTCGATGGAGAGCGCTTGGATTGTTGGTTGGACTGGATTGGATGGGTTGTAGACTCGAGGCACCTTATTGACTAGTTCGTGGTTCCTCTTCTTTGCGACAAGTTGATAACTTGGTTCTCTAGGCCTTATATGTTTCTTTCCATGGTTTCTATATATGACTAGTTCACTATGGGTGTCAGAATTATATTTGCAAAGGTATTTGTCGGTGGTCTCTAGCTTTTATGTCTGGAGGTTTTGTTTCAATTTCAAGGCTCGGTGTTCACCCAATGTTTACTCGTTTTGGGCATATGGTTCTCTTTCCTGCTGAATTATTTGGTGGAATGGTTTGCCACGTTCCTAAATTATGTGGTAATTATTTTGGTTTGTGGGGGTAGCTATAGGATTTGGTTGTTTGTTGGTCTGAGATGTCCCGTGGGGCAGTAGTTTGTCATTTTTCTTCTTTTCTAGCTACATTGGATGGGTCAGCGATTTGGGGTTCCTGATCAACCAATCCATGGTTCCTCTTCTCTGTGATAAGTTGGTAGTTTTGTTCTTTCGACCTTCTATGTTTCTTTCCTTGGTGTTGTATATGAATGGTTCACTATGGGCATTGGAATTATATTTGCAAAGGTGTATGTGGGTGGTTTCTAGTTTTTACGACTGGAGGTTTTTTTTTCCAGTCAAGGTGTTGACCCATGTTGGCGTATGGTGCTCTTTCTTGGTCAATTATTTGGTGGACTAGTTTCTTGTGTTCCTAAATTATATGGTATTTTTTTTAGTTTGTTGGGTAAGATTTAGGGTTTGGTTGTTTGTTTGTCTAAGGTGTTATGGCGGGAAGTAGCTTGTCCTTTTTCTTCCTTTTTGGGATTCAAATTGAAGGAGTTGATCTCAGATTAGAGTTCTGGAAGTTGGGGGATATGTTTTCCAAGTTTCTATTGTATCTCAGTGGTCAGCGTTGACTTCATGGCATGTGAAAGGATGCGAAGGCATTGCCGAGGTGGGTGATGTGGCCAAAAAGGCCACTCACAAGCCTATTTGTAGGCTCAGGAGGTTGCGTCTACATATTATTTAGCTACTCCTTTAAGCACTCAGGGGGATACATAGAGGCTTGAGAATTAGGTGTCCCATAAGTGATAGGTTTACTCATATTATGAGTTATTTGGGGTGGTTTCTTGCTGGCTTCCTGACCCTAACCACATCAAGGGAAGAAGGAAATAGTACATGCATTCTATAACTCTCCATTTGTAGTTAAAGACCCTATTAGGAAGGGTCTTAAGAGAAACAAATGAGGGCAATAATGATAATATTTCTTTCATGGATGATATTCAATGGAACCAATAGAAACAACATGCATGTCTTGACAGGTTGGAAACTCACTTAACTCACATGGAAAGTCACATCTAATGTGAGTTTAAACCCACAATTCCACCTAGTTTGAGTGTAAAGGATATAGAGCCTATGACATCATTGGACACCTAAATTGACTACCATGTTAGGTTATCTTTTAGTGAAATTCTTTTTGCTTTATGTTATCAATGTTTTTCTTTGTTCTTAGCAGATAATTTAAGTTTTCTAGAACTTACCAATAAATCTATTTTCCTATGTGGCAGGTGAGGTCGGTTATTTTTGACTATCAATTATGTAATTTTCATTTTGAGGTAATATAATTAAGTTACAGAAAAAAGGATGACATAAATATGAGAATTTAAATATCTTATGAGGATATGGGGGCTCTATAACATAGATTTCACACTGTAGTTAGGGTTTGGCATTTTTTTTTTTTTCTTTAATTTGTGGCAAGTTTCTCTTGAGGTCCACATGGATCCCACTCGCATATTTCTCTATCACATCTTCAATTTTCTCCCCCTTTAGGAAATGACTTTAGTTTTTTAGTTCTACTCTCTGGCTGTTTCGATATACCATCTCCATGCACATGTGTCCCTTTGAAGGAGGCAAGCATAGATGGAAGAGGACCTCCTTGATTTCTCATCCACTTCAACACATTCAATTATATACTATTTGAAATAATATTATACGATAGATCTACCTACCATTAGTCTCTCTAGTGTAGCTTGTACACATTTTTCTCCCAAGTCGTCTCTTGGATCCACTTGTTCCATGACATGTCTAGCCTTTCTGTTTGCAATTTTGATTTCCTTTTTCTCCTAGAAATCTGAGTTCCTAGTCTTAACCTCCTCCCCTTCTCTTAAGCAGTTCTTTGTTCCTCCTCCATGAAACATGACCATAGTTGTCCCTCGCCAGGCTCCTCCCATGTCCAACTTTTCCTCGTTATCAAACTGGTCTCTTGAATTTGTGTTGTCTCACCAAAACAATTCATAGTGTATTCTAAAAAATAAACATCGACTTGATTGGTGATGGGTAGGGATATAAGAATCGATGTGATTCTCCCTTTTCTGGGAAGGAGTTTGGCGTATATATTCTTCGGCAAAGAAGTCTCAGAAAAAATCCTTAGGGGTTGGATTGAATCAACATGGGAATCAACCTTAGATAATAACCATCCATTTCATCTTGGTAAGGGGATGGCTTACTTTTCTCTTTACTAAAGATAGAGACACCTCAAACATTTTTTTGGGTTCATGGTCATGGGGATCATCTGTTCTCACCCTTAAGTCCTTATTAGTGGATTTTGATGTGGCCCACAAGCCAGTTTATCTTTAGAAAATATCAACAATACTTCGATGGATCATTTTGGTATTATGTTATGAGGGTATTTTAATGGATAATGAAAATAAAACATGCCATTCATTCAACTAGAAAAGAATGGGGATACCAAGTCTGACCAAATTTGGTGTTTGACAGAAGTAGAATTGAACAATGCGAAGGATTAACAAGAGAAATTGAGCTTCTTTATGGGTTGCTAATAGTGCCCCATAATATATATTATTGGAGGATCCCTTTTCATCGTTATAAGTGCCACTAATTGGGTCATCTCAGATCCAATTTCTCCATATTTGGGCCTCATAGCCACTTCCAAAAAATATGGAAAAAGTCATTACATGTAATTTTATAAAAGGTCTCTAAAATGCCAAAAATAGCTCCATAAGAAGACCTATAAATAGATGCTCAACCAAAATCAGAGTTGGCAATGACATGTGCACAAGTCTCTTATGTGTGCTTCTTCCCTGGGTAAGATCTTCACACATGTTTCTCATAGTGTTTTCTCTATTCCTCAAGCTTTGCTAGAAATTTTAATTGGTCATATTTATTTTTTCCCTTCTCTTATTATTGACCCCCATAATCCCACTATTATCTCCCCCATTCCCTCCCCCTCGCTACCTATGCCTCTACTTTGCCTCATCCCCTCCCTCTCTCATCCAATGTGTAACATCCCCTATTTTAGCCTTGCTTTTCCATTGTTAAATGTGACTACAACACCAATTTGAAGAACCATGACTAGATAAAATGATGATTAAACATCTATAAATCATTATTTAAAATTAATTAAGCTAACTGAAGGAAGGAAAACCTTATCTATCCTTAGATTGAAGGAAGCTACTTTCTCGCTCACATGTTTTGAAAAGGCATACCTGATCTGATAATCACCCTATGAGTGACCTCAGTTAAATATTTATTGAATAAAGGTATTACAGACTTGTGTGCTGGTGTGTGTGTGTGTGTTATTTAAGCAATGGATCAATCGGATTGCAAATACACAGACACTTGAAATGGAAAGACAACAGAGAAATACAGTAAGCAAATACAAGAACACAAGAAATTAATAAGGATTTCACCCTATCCTCCAGGGCTACATCTCTGGTCCAGCTCTTAGCGGTGGCCTTATTTTATTGTGTCTTAAGCAGAGGATTACAATGCAGGGACTCAATATGAGTTTCCTGAAACAGGTTTGCTTGGCAGGGTGGTTCTTGGATTCTGTAAACCACTGGAGTGCACAGACTCTTCTGCCTACCAGCTCTTTGACCTCCCTGGTCTGATAGATCCTCTTGGGAATGGCTTGAATCTCTCAAGATCTCTGGTGCTTGACACTACCCTTGGTCAGCTCAGCCCTTTATCTTCTTTTTGCTTTTGCTTCACTGTCTTCTTCTCTGTGTTCTGTCCTCCTATCGAGGTTCTCGTCCCTCTTCTATATGTGTCTTCTATCTCTGTTCATGGCTTTAAGGACATTCATTCCCATGTCTGTTCAGTTCCTCTTCCTCCTTCGTCAAATCGCCTACTGCAGCTACGCTTGGAGTTCCCTATTCAGTGCAATCATCAGGCTCATAGGTCCTCCTGTAAACAGCGCCAGCCTACTTTGTCAGTTCAATTCTTCGGTTAGGTAGTGGAATGAGTCTTCCTCCACCATGGCGGTCGAAGCAGACCTCAAATCCTTCTAAATCACGTCTTATTCCCTCGTTAAATCCAATCTGGCCATCAGGCGCAATATCAACCATCAGATCTGGATCCCCTAGATCCAACGTCGTCCACTCATTTCACGCGATTGATTTGATCGACCATTAGCGCGCGATGAGCGACAGTTTTCTCTCTCCTCCACTTGCCACGCATCGGGTGCTGAGTGGAATCGCTATGCTTTCATCCAAAACCACTTACCGTTCAAGGAGCCCCCGATCAATACCACCGGTTTCAGAGTGGGTCCCGCCTTTTCGCTTTTAGCCTTTTTCGCCTTTTGCCCTTCGGTTCTCCAGCTCTCCATGCGACCAAGCGCTCAAGCCTTCTCCATTTCGAGCCCTTTCGCCCAGCGATGTGCTAATCGTGCATCAAAAAACCTCCTCTGTTTCTCGATCCAGGCCTCCCAGGGGCTAACTTCGCCTCCCGCGCAGTCTCCATGGGCCTCGGTCAGTACGGTTTGACCGAGGTCCTCTTCGTTCCATGCTGGCTGCCAACTGCCACTGGTTTAGAGGTGTTTTTTATCACTGTTCTGAATTATTTAATGTTTGTCCCAACCTAATACAGTCATGTTTTTTTTGACACTTCTTTATGGATCCAATTTGAATCAATACCAAACCAAATTTAATGACGAAAGACACTTACAACTAGAAAAAGCTATTACTTAACACATTTATTATCATAAGACTGGGGAAGAACTAGATTATGAAGACATTAATTTCTGAGATGAGACTGAGTTAGTGGAAAGAGAGTGTGGTGCCCATTCCCCTTCTCCCCTCATGTATTAAGGAGACAACCAAAAATGGCTCTTTAGGAAAATAGTGGAGAACCAAGTTATGCCTTCTCAAATGCACAAAAGAGTTATATTGTATCCTCCCAACATACGTTAGAGACAAGGTTGTGCTATCTCATATGAATCAAGCGGTGTAGAGAAATTATCTATATATACACATGATAAAATAGAAAAAGAGTCAGTTGGACTTCATTTGATTAGAAATTGAATTTTCGACTCTCATGGTTGGTTGTGAGATAGGTGTTGGTTCTCTCAAGATCTCATGTTTTCCTTTGGTTGGCTTGCACTTTCTATTTTTTATATTTGTTCTTGGCATTGATCATTAATCATGTGTGGAAATCAATCCTCTCTCTCTCTCTAGTTTTGGTGCATGGTAACTCTCATCCTCTAGAGAATAAAAGTTGTTCAAGACTAATTCTAAATTGTGTGGAGATGAGAAGCATGATATAGATGATTTGGAAAATATGGAGCTAATTATTGACCTTATGTTATGTGACCTTAGGTGTTTGCTCTTGTGAGTTTGTATTTGAGGCCATGGTACCATGTTCTATAAGCCTATATTATCAACGATAAGCTCGTGGATGACCAAATCATTGTGGTGTTGTTTTATAGTTATTAATCACCTAGATAGCAAAATCTAAGTCATTATGGTGCTTGCTAGAGGGTTGTTAACCACTTGGATAGTGGATTGAATGACCTAGAATGAGAAATATCCCCATCTAGACCCTAATGTTTAGCCTTATGTTTGACCTAGGAGAAGTAAGTGGGTCACTACAGTGCTTAATACTATAGAGTAGTTGATAAACCACATGGATAGTGGAATCCATCTTCTGAGTGTTTGACTAAGCCATTTTTGTGAATTTCCCTATGTAAGCATTTCCTCAAACTATAAATCTATCTCGAGGGTGCTTAGCTGCAAGAGATATTGCAGTGTAGATGACATATGGTTAGGTGGAGAGTGGAAGTCCCTCCTTTAATTTCGAGCTAAGCTAACACACTCAGATAAGTATAAATACTCATGCATATTTAGAATATGAATAGTGACTTTTCTAATTATGCTTGTGATTAATGCAAGGCTCTATATGTTTATGAATGGTTATATGGGGTTTATTGTTATGCTCAAAATTGAAAAGTTATCTTATATATCTATGGTGTTAGTAAACGCTTGAGTTATAAAGTTTACTTCCATACACATGATTTATAGGTTATTTTGTATGATGTGAGTTGATTGGATATCTAGTTTGTGTTGATGATCACTTAGTTCATGAATGATGTGGTAAATCTATGGGTCTGTTCACACTCATATTCTTATTATGATTGAGAACTCTAACTAGCTTAGTATCATGATATTTACTATATAAAACATGGTATGTAGCCCACTTAAGTGGTCTCACAAACTTGCATTTCTTATTGAAGATGAATGAAGGAATCCTATTTAATTGAAGAAGTTAACTAGCTTGCAATAGGTAGTAGAGTTGGATTGCTTGAACCTTGGTGAATTGGCCTTTGTATTCATGTATTTTCTCTCACTATAAATATGGTGTAGTTTGGGACTTGTTGGTGCCCCCTTTTATCTTCTTGTGGAATGACACAATACTTAGAAGAGCCTTTTTTCAAGCCTTGACCTTTATCTTTAGGAAATGCGGAATTTGGGTATATGCCCCTTGCCTTGATAAATATCAATTATTTCCATGTTTCCTTAGCGCTTTGTAGAAATTTGATGATCTAGGGTTAAGGCATAGCTCCTTTGTACATGGACCATATTTCATCTAGGGATTGTGTTATCACCCTAAAATATTTGTTTCTAAGATTTGGAAAGTTTGCCTTGTTTCTAGTCATAGTCTTATAGGTTTTGAGTCATCTCATCTCAATAAGTGTCATTCTCTTTTCCAAAAAAAAGTTTCATAGCCTCATTCCACGTCCTAGAAGCCTCACCATGTGTTTTGACATCAGTTTGATTCCAAAGGATTGATGTTAGTCTTGGTCTAGTCTTTCCATGGTTGTTTTAGAGTCTAAAATCTAAAAGAGAGTCTTGTTGGTATGGTCAAATAGGTTCAATACTCTATTTTTTCCTATCACTGGTCCCACATCACACATAAGTTCCATGTGTCAAACTTGTGTCAAGGTTTTCGTAGTGCAAAAATCACTCTAGGTGTTTTCATAGCGCAAAACCCAGAATTTTCACTGGCTGCGCTATGAAATCAAGGATTCTGAACTAGGAGCTTTCGTAGCGTGCTACGAAACCCCTGAAGCAGCCTGTTTCAGCATAAAAGACTCTGTTTTTTGCTTTTACTAGTCAACTTCCAAAAGGGTTCCTTAGCAGCTGGGAACTCAATTTTCAAAATTAAAAGAGGTTTTTCTTCCTAACATACTCAAATAAAAAAAAAAATTCAGTTTCTTGAAATTTGTTCTGAGGTGGGAGGAATTTATGGTTAAACTTGCGCTACGAAACTGTTGAAAGTCAAGCTTTGTCTTCTAATTTGAGCAGTCCTTTTCAAGATCAGTTTATGGTCACAGGAAAAGGTATTTTGGAATTTTGAAGGAGGTTTCTCTTCATAAACTCTCCAGCTACAATAACATATCTCACTTTCTTCATAAGTGTTTTTAGTTGGGATATACTAAGCTTTCTTTGAAACCCTAATTTCAGAGAACATATTTTTCCTGTTTTACATGTGTTTTTCAAGGAAGGATTCTGGACAGCTGGAGAAGTGTTTTAAAAACCAAGAGAGGTTTTTGTTCCAGACAGCATGGAATACAAAAACCTCCTTCAGTTTCGTAAAATATATCATGGATGAGAAGATAAAGGCTCTCTCCCACGTGCCAATTTTCAAGGATCCTAAACCTAAAAACAGGGAAACATGTTCCCTAATTTCTAGGGTTTATCATAAGCAGTAAGGTGACAACGTGGAAGGCTTCATCAAATTCGACCTCATGAGGTTGCAGCTGTCAAAGAATGCTTTCAATGTTTAGATAAGGTTGTTGTAATCATAATAAGGAGTTACACTCCTAGTTGTATTAGGTCACTAGCACTGCTAGTTAACAACTAGTTCTAATTAATGGTTTGTTTTATGGTTAGAATAGGCGTCACTCATAACAAATTCGAATTATCTTGATGAGGGATGAAGGAATACATGTTGTAAATGATATATATAAAGCAATAGGTCGAATTAGCAAAGGGTTGGAGACTTTTTGGCTCAGTTGCTGCTCTATGTGCAGACTGTGTATATTTCTAACCTAATGCAGAATTTCTACTTAGATAACTCAAGATTCATGAAGAGTTCTTGTATGTTATTGTTTTGATGGCATCTTCCAATACTTACATTGTAGTGGTGTTTATTTATGATACTGAGAATTCATCAATGATGCTCTGACTTCCTTCATAGATAAACTAACTGTGTTTCTGTGTTTTATATTTGCATTTCTGCACTTGAACTCTATAATGCCTTGACTTCCATGCTAGGTAGAATGTTTTGGTTTCACTACTCAGGATTCAAAGAGATTTTTTAATGTCCTATTGTGTCATGGCTTTCCTCTTTCACTTACTTGCAGTGGTATGAATACATGTTACTTAGAACTCATCAATGATTCTCTAACTTCCTTCATGTATTTATAAATTGTGTTTCCTTTCATTGTATCTTTGTTTTGTTGATATATAAAAATTCTCTATGCCCTGACTTCATGTTAAGCTGATCTTGCTGTGGTACTCAGACATACTTTGACTCCATAGCCCAATTGTAGCTAAACTTCTCCTTTCAACCTATAAACATATACAATCACAAACCATAGAGTTAACCATCTATCTTATTCTTTAATCAAAATCATTAACCCTTTGAGAGAGCCCTCTCAGGCTGAGGAGGCTAAGCCTTAGCTAATAGATTGGTTTGAAATAGTTACACTGAGATAGTCTGATCAGCAGCCTATCAAGGTCCTATTTTGGTTATAACAGATTGATTGCCATTTTATGTGCCTTTCACATCTAGTGATATGGGGTTTAGGGCTAGCAAGACATAGTTCCTTTGTATGTGGCTCATATTTCATCGAAGGATAGATTCCAATTTTGATGTGCCTTTCCCTTTTTGGATCTATGGATCTATGGTTAGATAAGGACCAACATATATGCACATGAGCAGATGGACCATGGTTGAGTTTCCCTGTTAAAGTGTTGCTACATTCGAGATCTGAGGATTCGACGGTGGATGAGGGAAAACACATATGCACATTACCATATGTACCTGGGATAGATTTCCCTATCTAGGTATTTTTGCATTCAGGATCCAAGGATCCAGTGGTGGAAAGTGCCATCACTTTTATGTGGAGACCGAATCATGCCAAAGTCATATTTTCCTTGTTTAAGTGTTATTGCATCCAAGATATAGAGATATCGTGGTTGCAAGGGTGATCACTATTGTGTTGAAAATCCTATTTTCATGTATTTTCATTTTTTCTTGATGTGGGTCCACTCAGAAGTATGCAAAGTGGGTAATAATTGGATGTGTAATTTAATTTGCATCCAACATGCGTCCACACTTTACATTTGAGAAAATTTTAGGAGATAAGCGAAAAATACAATTTAAAAAAGTATTTTTCTTCTTCTCCCTTTAAAATATTCTCCCATAGGGATGACATCACCATCTTGAATCCTATTGGTTCTTTTAAAGTTAATTTTCTTAGTACATTTTTCATTTTGAGGTGTATTTTTTTACCTCAAGACTCCCCTAACGAGAGTAGGTCAAGGTCTAATGGAATAACTTCGGACCAAATGAAGAAACCTCAGAATATGTATATCAAATGAGGGTCCTCTTCCCATTTTGTTTTAATGTGTAATCAGATGCAAAGGGTTGTAACTATAAAGATCATTTTTTGTTTCGGTTTATAGAAAACTAAGGATGTTGTTCATTTAAGGGGGTGGGGTTTGTAACATCCCTTTTTTTACCTTTGACTTTTCTAATGTTAGATGTGACTGCTACACGAATATGAAGAACCACAAATGGATGAAATAATTATTGATAATTTACTAATTATTTTCTAAAACTAATTAAACTCGATAAAGGAATGATATCCTTAGGATGCTTACTCTGAGGGAAGTTTCTTTCTTTCTTGCATCTTTTGAAAAGTCATACCTAATTGAATTTAATGTTAGAAACCACTTGCAAATAGGAAACGCTACTCCCTGATATATTTATTATGTTGTGATTTGGGAAGAACTAGAATATGATGATATTCATTTATGAGATTGGACTGAGGCAATGGAAGGAGAGGGAAATTCCCATTCCACTTCTCCCCTCACAAATCAAGAAGATAGATAAAAATGGTCCTTTAGGAAAACAACAAAAGAACCAAGTTGTTCCCTTTCAAATGCATGGAAGAGCCAAGGTTGTGTTCTCTTAAACACATGAAGAGATGCACACACATGCTCACAAACACACACACACATATATGATATAATAAAAATGGGTTCGGTTGGAATTAATTTGATTAGTATTTCATTGTTAAACTCTTAATGGTTTATCTTGAGACAGGTGTTGGTTCTCTCATGCTTTCATGTTTAAATTTTGTTGTCTCACACTCTCTATTTTTTAGATATGTTCTTTGGATTGATCACTGGTCATGTATAGAAATAAATTCTCTCTCTCTCTTTAGTTCTAGTGTGTGGGTACTCTCATCCTCCTAGAGAAAAGGAGGTGTTCAAAATTGGTTCTGGATGGTGTGGATCTGGGAAGCCTGATATATATGACTTGGAAAAATTGGAGTTGATTATTGATCATGTGCTCTATGACCTTAGTGTTAACCCCCGTGTTTTTGTCTTTGAGGCCACCTGACCATGTTTTCTAAGCTTGTGTGGTCAGTGGAAGGTTCAACAAATGGATGAATCACTATGGTATTGCTATATAATTAGTAACCACCTAGATAGGGAAATATAAGTTATTATGGTGCTTGTTGGAGAGTTGTTAATCATTTGGATAGTGGAATATGGATCCCAATGGTGTTTGCTATGAAAATACAACTAGGAGATCACTTTCACGTGGATTCAACCAATTGGACTAAGCAATATCCCCATTTGGCCCTTGGGGAGTAGCCCTATGATTGAACTCAGAGAAATAGTTGGGTCATCATGGTGCTTACTTCTAAAGAGAAGTTGACATACCACCTAGATAGTGGACTCCATATCTTAAGTGTCTGAACAATCAATTGATGTGAGTTCCCTTGTGCAATCATTTCCTTAGACTTTGGATCCAACTTAGGGGTGGTTAGTGACAAGAGAGATTGCATTGTTGTTGGGCTATGGTTGGGTGGAGAGTGGAAGTCCCTCCTTCATATGCTTGATAATCTAACACACTTAGATAACTATAAGTACTCATGCATATTTGGAATATGACATATGACATTTCTAATTGTGCTTGTGATTAATGCAAGGTTATGTGTGTTTATGAATGATTGTATGGGGTTTATTGTTATACTCAGAATTGAAAAACTATCTAATATATCTATGGTGATAATGAATGCTTGAATTGTAAAGTTTATATCAATACTCACGATTTTCACTTATTTTATATGTTGTGAGTTAATTAGATATCTGGTTTGTGGTCATGATCACTTAGTTCATGAATGATGTGGTAAATATATGGTTTTGTGCACATTCATATTCTTTTTATGATTAAGAACTGTAACTAGCTTAATATCCTAAGATTCACTATTTAAAATATGGTATGCAACCCCCTTAAGTGGTCACACAAACCTATATGTCTCCTTGAATATGAATTAAGGAATCATATTTCATTTTAGAAGCTAACTAGCCTACAATAGATATTAGAGTTGGATTGCTTGAATCTTGTTGAATTCACCTTTGGAGTGATGCCTTTTCTCTTAATCTATATATAGTGTATTTTGTGCCTTGTTTTTGTCCCCTTTATCTTCTTTTGGAATGGAATATTACTTATAAGAGATTTTTTTCAAACCTTGACCTTTATCTTCAAGAAATTCAACATTTGGGTAGATGCCCCTCGCCTTAAGAAAACTTAGTTATTTCCCTTTGTCCTTAGCACTCTGTAGAAATATGATGATCTGGCTTTTGGGGTTGGAAAGGGATATTTCCTTTGTACACAACTCATATTTCATATAGGGACAAATTTCCCTTATTATGTTCCTTTCACATTCAATGATCCGTGGTTCGGGGATGGAAAGGCATAGTTCCTTTATACGTTGCCTAGATTTCATCCAAGGCCAAATTCCTTGTTTTTGTGTGCCTTTCACATTTGGGATCTTGGGATTCAGGTTTGAATGAGGACCAATACATTTGTGAATGAACAAATGGACCTAGGCTAGATTTATGTCAAGCTATTGTTGCATTTGGGATTCAGGGATCCAAAGGTAGATAAGGGAAAAACACATATGTTCATCACTAGATGGACCTAGTTTGGATTTCCCTGTGGAGGTGCTGTTTCATCTAAGAATCAGCATCGGAAAGGGCCATTACTATTGTGTGGAGGAAAAATCACTCAAGGGCTGGATTTCCCTTGTTTAAGTTTTGTTGCATCTGGAACTTGAGGATTAAGTGGTGCCAATGGCCATCAATATTGTGTGTAAGTTTGTTCACACTAGGGTTGTATTTCCCCTTTTTAAGTATTATTGCATCCAAGGTTAGGGATTTGATGGTGGAAAGGGGAAATATGATTATGTGGAGGTTGGATTATACAAGGGCCATATTCCATTCAAGGATGGATTAACCTTATAGCTATTTCCATCCATGGATTTGGGCTCCAAGGGTGGTGAGTATTGTCACAATGTTGAAAGGGAAAAATGCCCATGTACCAAATATAACAGTGAAGCAACGAAAAATTATGATGTGAAAGGATTTGGTGGACCCTGTACTATGTTGACATGTCAATGCTACGAGGATCCGATTAGGACCACGCGGTAGCAAAATGTTGGCTTGGCTTAATATAATTGATCAAAATTCTAAGGGGCATAACTTTCAATCTGGGAATTGGATTAATGTAAAATTTATATGATCCGAAACATATCTATGATTTGAATGAGATGGTGGAATTTGTTTTGATATTTGAGGACTTTAAGAAAAAGAGGATTTTGTGACCTCATATTCATAACAAACCTTGGAGATCAGGTTAAAGAAAACATGTAACACTTCCCATAGTTGACGTAGGATAAGGGAGTCAGAGGAAGTGTTACACCAAGCCTCCTGATCATCATAAGGTATTGATCCCCACCCACCCTCTCCTCATTCTCCTTCCCTAGAGCCTCATATAAGTCATGCCATCCATTCTCATAAACCTTATGACTTAAGGTCTTGGTTTTATTCAAAGGAGGACATGGCCTCCTTTGGACGTTTGGCATAGACATAGGTCATCCCAAACCCTATTGGCCACAAGTCCAGCCTTTTGAAAGCACAACCAAAATGTTATAGATGATATTAGTTCTTGAAAATAGGAACCATTTCCAAGGCCTTTAGAGTAGGGATAACCCTCCAATTTTACAATCCATGAATATTATTTCCTTTAATTATTGAGGGTTAATGTTTTCCCCTATTAGACATAGACATGGCAGAGACAAAATAGGAAAGATAAGCAGGAGAGTATATTTATTATTAACAAATGATATACATTTATAGTACATGTTGTGACCCTTGGATTCATATTCCAAGTGGTTTCTTGGACTCCTTTTGGTTGTTCAGCTTCCACACCAACCCGTAGAGGATTAGGTGTCCAACATTCCCCAGTTAATTTGAAGGGTTATGTATGAGTTCAAGAAGAGAGCTGTAATACAAAATGTGTTATAATGCATGGCAACATTAGGCTGAATGTGCTCTCTAAAATGTTGGTATAAAGGGTGGTGGTTTAAGGATGACCACCAACACAGGAATGCTTAGTGCATTTCCTAGAACTCTTCCAAGTCTGGCATGAAGCTCAAGTCTTCTGCTAGAAGAAGTGCTTCTAATGTTTTGAAGAGGGAAACCTTCAGCCATGAAAGGGAGGTCTCACCCCTCATAAAAGGGAGAACCTCAATGTGAAAAGGGAGGTCTCAACCTGTGATGGTTTAAGGATGACCAAAAACTCTGGAATGCTTAATGCAATTCCTGGAACTCTTCCAAAACTGGTAGGAAGATGAAGTCTTCTGCTAGAGGAAGTGTCCCCAATTCTTTGAAGAGGTATCACTGACTGAAGGCATGCTCAGGGGCATCTTTGTCTCTGGCTACAAATTTGAATCTGGTATGGCATGTTGTGGCTCAGGCTCGCTTGATGTGGCTTTGAAGCTTGTAGATACAAGGTGAGATGATGGAGAAAACTCAACTGCAAGACTGTTCAATACTCTAGAACAAGTTCTGACATGTGACTCGAATATCTTCTTAGCTGTTGATGCCCATTGCCAAGAAGCGATACATCCAAGATGAATCTTTGTTGTTGCAGTAGGCTTGTTTATGAAGCATTTGTTCGAAGAATTACTAGTTTTGTGACACTTCTTACATGGATGAATATCAAAATAGTGATATTTTAGATGGCCAACCCAATCACAGTATTGGCATTTCACAATCTATTGCTATGGAAGAGGGGCAGAATCTGGAACAGTTGAAGGTGAACTGTCATGAGGAGCAAGTGAAGATGAACCATCCTAAAGAAATCCAACACTTTGAAATTGGATTGGTTTGGAGTAGTCTGGAATATGAAAGGACTTATCCTTGTCATATCCAAGACCAGTTCTGTGCTTGTTGTGGACAAGCTGTTCCCAAGGTCTGACGATTGGCTTAGGAAGTGTAGGTTGAACTTCTACATTTTCATGTAACTTTTCTCTTGAACCAACCTCAACTTCAGATTCTTGTTGCTGATGGGAGTCTATCTCAGTATTGAAGAGAGGATTGTTCTGAACAGAAAACAATTCAGAATGGTGTATTTTCTATTGTAGCTCATCTTTCTGAAGTTGAGACTCTAGCTGCAAAAATTCAATGTTTTCTTGTACATTTTTTGAACAAGTTTGAATGTCTGCAACAATGGCTCTGTCAATCATAACTGTATTTTCCATAGTAGAATGTATTAGAGTATTCAATAATTCTAATATAGTGCTGACTCTATCCATTTCACAATAATATCACTGCAAAAATTGATTGGCGTACAAATTTGTCTTCAAAAAATATTCAAGTATGTAGGCTCTCAATATACCTCCATATACAATGCAATTTCATACCATATGACATATGGCCATAAACGGGGAAAATCCCACATACCATATTAAGTACTACTTTCATGGCATGCCATACATACCTTTCATGTCTTACCATACATACCTATACCTATGATATGTTCACCACATATAACTCATGGCCTTCATAATATATTCCATATAAAGGGCCAACGTGCTCACATTTTATGGTCTTCAAAACATATCACTCAACATATGAGCCAAGGTTTGAATTTAATATGTATGAAAAATATATATATCCATCATTATCTATACCATAAGGCTTCCTTTTAAAAACTCAACTCATATATAGAAAAATCATTTAAAGGTTGTCATATGCCCACATTAAAGGTATTTAAAAACTTCAACGCAATTTCCAATGGATTCCATCCCATATGCAGTCAAGCTATCATACTGGATATAATTCATATATATATGACTATTCAACATGCTTTTAAAACTATGACCTCGAAAATTCCAATGCGTGACCTTTCAAGGCTCAATGCGCATACCATAACAAGGCTCAAACACACTAGGCCATGAACACGTGATCTAGCCAGTTGTAATCCACACTCACCTTCGACTATTTGGAGGTCCGCACGGTGGACTACTTGGCGTCCTCATAAACACCATCTACACTAGGCTGCTACAGCGATCTCAGAATGGGAACCCTGATTACGTCAACTTGAAATTTCGAAGATGAACTCACGACTTCTGTTGTTTCTGAGAAGTCAAAAATGAGGGCTTGAAATAAGGACAGGGTCAGGGTGAAGGATGAGCTGGCCAGTTTTCCAAGGGAGCCAAAGAGGCAGCCGAGTGGAATTTATTTTACTTAAATGGGAAAGGTGAGAGGCACTGCAGTGCATACCACTGAGCAACACCCTTCATGCACAATGGTTTCTCCTGGCAGTCTTACATGCACCCCCATAAACCTCTCCTCTCGTCACCTATGGTTACATAAACCACCCTTCCACATTACGCAACTTGAAAATAACTGTCGAGGAGTTGATGAAGCCACCCGCCGGATTCCTGTCCATGGCTATCTCGTTCAAGTAGATGCCTGGAAGGATGCATGGTGGTGCCTCTGGTACTGATGTGCTCTTGACAGTGCTCAATTCCTGTCCACTTCCTTCTCTCAGAGGGCTGCAAGAAGGGAGTCGAATGAGCAACAATATTGCAAAACGACCCTTTTACAACATGTTTGATTGCTATCCTAATGACATGGAAGAGAAGAATATGGCTGAATTTGGCAACTCTATTTCGAATCTGCAGTTAGAAAAGAAGAGAAGGTTGTCTGCAGAGCAGGTTTGTTCATTAGAAAAGAGCTTCGAGATGGAGAACAAACTCGAACCCGAGAGGAAAATGCAGTTAGCTCAGCAGCTTGGACTACAACCATGGCAGGTGGTTGTTTGGTTCCAGAACAGGCGAGCTCGCTGGAAGACAAAGCAACTTGAGCATGTTTACGATGCTCTCAAGCAAGAATTTGACACAGTTGTAGCCGAAAAAGAGAAGCTCAAAGCCGAGGTTGGGCAGCTCACTGCTAAGCTAGAAAGCTATAAAAACAATGGAATGATTGGAAATGGCATAGGCTTGAACAAGATAAAAGCTGATAGTACTGAACATGAGGAATATGTTCAAACACATGTTGACAGGGTTGTTGCAGAGATGAGCCATTCATTGAGTGAAGTAGAGAAACCTATACAGGAGGAATCATGCATGCAGGAAGAAGTGTCAAAGAAGATGAAAGATTTCTCTGGGAGCTCCGATGCACCAAACTATTAAAGGCAGAAATCATAGAATGTTCTGTCCATTGCAGGGATTCATGGCAGGAATGGGAGTTACAAATCTGAGTGTAGAAAAGGCTGAGCATTTTGTATGCAGGTATCGAGCAGCGACAAGAGTAGAGAAGGCAACACTACAGAAACGTTCAAGTCAATGAATACACTGTCAGACCAGTGGAAGCGTCAGTGTCAGAGCTGCCAGGCTTAGCCATGTTGGGGATTTTTCTGATAAAATCCAAAAAACACAAAAATAAAACTCAACACACAGAGACAATGCTCTGTTTCCTTCTCTCCACAAGATCTTTTGTGCACAGGGAAGCTTTAAAAAAAATTTGTCTGAGAACAGATTATTACATCACCATAAAAAGATTTCTATTCATTAAAACAAAATGCCTGATACATATTCATCCTCTTTGCTGAGAGGGATTTACACAAGAACTTTCACCAAAACAAAATACTCAGTCTCTCTTTTACAAAATGATTTTTACACTGCTGTGTAAAATCTTCATTCACATTTTACTGCTGTAAAAAACATTTTACATATACTGCTGTAAAAATAATTTTACATATGCAATAAAATTTTTCATTACATTCACAAAAAAAAAAATTCTTTGCTCACACCATACAAATCTTCATTCGTTCTTCCCTTTTTTTGAGCAACCAACAAAACTCAGATTTTTATATTTCGCACTGCTGTGCGTTCATCACCTCCTTGCTTCACACGTTGTTCAATTCATAACTTATGCACTGCTGTGCACTCCTCTCTGTTCTCTTTCGCTGCCCCGGGCTCACATATGACAATGGTCAACACCAAAACAAAAAAAACATATTTCATATACGATACATATGCAACCAAATAAAAAAAAAACTTACGTGCTTTTCTTACCCATACCTCCGTAAGTTAAAAAAAAAACAATAAAATTTAAAGTTTCTACCTAAAACTATGACTAAGCATTAAATGCATTAATTAAAAGCAAACGGTAAAAGTAAAATTAACGTTCTGGCAGGTTGGAGTGAATCCATATGCATTGACCTGATCGGACGCAATTCGCATACCAACCTCACACAACTCAAACGACTTTTAACGTCCGGGGAGTTGGTGGTTTCATGGTTGTACACTGGACGTGTGTCTCGTGCTAATTGTGTCGGAGCCCTCCTTACGAAAACAACTTTTTGCGAATGGTGGGTGGTTTTACCAAACCACGCTGCAATAAACGTGCGGTTGAAATTAATATTTCAACACTCCCCTTTAATTTCAACTGCTGGGTTATCAGTCATACCCAAACACTTTCTCAAAAATTCAAAGCTTTTCTGATCCAATGGCTTTGTCAAAATGTCTGCTACCTGTTCTTGAGTCCTGCAATGTTCTAAGATAATTTCTCCATTGTTCACCAATTCCCTGATGTAATGAAACCTTGTATCAATGTGTTTTGTTCTCTTATGAAACACTGAATTCTTTGACAATGCAATAGCTGAGCTATTGTCACAAAAAATCACTGTTGCTTTTACCTGCTCTTGGCCTAAGCTCCTCAACATCCTTCTCATCCAAACTGCTTGACATGCTGCTGCTGTAGCTGCCACATATTCAGCCTCTGCTGTAGACAATGCTACAATGGACTGCTTCTTAGAAGCCCATGAAATGGCTCCTGAATCCATATGAAAAACATAACCGGAAGTGCTTTTTCGATCATCTACACTTCTAGCCCAATCACTATCAGTGTATCCAATTAAATCTGAACTTTCTGAGACACTATATAATATGCCAAACATTTTGGTACCTTTGACATACCTTAAAATTCTTTTTGCTGCCTGCCAATGTGCCTCCTTTGGCCTCTCCATGAATCTGGAAATTAAACTAACAGCAAACATAATGTCAGGCCTAGTAGCTGTTAAATACATAAGGCTGCCAACAATACTCTTGTACAAACTAGGATCAAAATCCTTGCTGTTGTCCTCTCTGTTGAGTTTTAATCCCATTACTGTGGGAGTGATCGCTGCTTTGCATTCTTGCATGTTAAATCTGCCCAACACTTGATTTACATATCTAGCTTGTGAGATAAAAATTCCTTTTTCATTTTGATCCACTTCTATGCCTAAGAAGTATCTCAAGAAACCCATGTCAGTCATTTCAAATTCCTCTTTCATGACTGATTTAAAATTCTCAATGAGCTAATCATCATTACCTGTGAAAATAACATCATCAACATATAAGACAACAATTAAAATTTTACCATCTTTTCCTTTGATGTAGATAGTGGGTTCTCCTTCACACTTGTCAAATTCATTATCCAATAGATAGGAACCTATCCTGCTGTACCGTGCTCTTGGCACTTGCTTCAGCCCATAAAGAGCTTTCTTCAATTTGCACACTTTGTGCTCTTCACCTTTCTTCTCATAGCCTAGAGGCTGTTCAACATAAACCTCTTCCTTTAACACTCCATTTAGGAATGCTGACTTCACGTCCATTTGGTAGATTTTCCATTTTTTTTGTGCTGCTATGGACAACACTGCTCTCACGGTTTCCATTCTTGCAACCGGTGCGAAAGTCTCCTCATAATCTCTTCCATACTGCTGCTTGTATCCTTTGACAACCAGCCTTGCCTTGTGCATTTCTATCCTGCCTTCAGCATTGCACTTGGTCTTGTAGACCCATTTAACTCCAATGACCTCTTTACCTTTTGGTAGCTCTACCAAATCCCATGTCTTGTTTCTCTCTATGGCATTCATCTCCTCATCCATAGCTTCTATCCATTTCTTATCTTTAATTGCATCTTCGAAATGAATAGGATCATCAACATGACAATACAAGGCAAATAAGGAATTCATTCCTTCATCATAAATGTCACTTAGATTTCTAAATTTCTTACCTCTTTCACTTGGAGTGCAAGTGCTTGAAGATGCACTTGAATTTCCACCTTCTGGTGTGCTTGGAGAAGTACTTTCATTTATCCTCAATGGTGTTCCTTGCTGTCCTTGTGTTGGCGCTGTTGTTTGGGGATGTATTTCAGCCACCTCCTCCTCATCTTCATCATGAGACAAACAGCTTTTAACATTCACTGTTTTCTCTATGCTTCCATCCCAAGCTTCCTCCTCAATGAACTGAACATCTCTGCTGACAAAAAACTTCTTGGTGGATGGGATATACAACCTGTAGGCTTTGGATTCCTCACTGTATCCAATGAAAATACATTTCTCCCCTTTGCTATCCAACTTCCTCCTTAGCTGATCTGGAATGTGTGCATAAGCCACACATCCAAAAACTTTCAAGTGGGTGACACCTTGCTTTCTCCCACTCCATGCTTCTTCCGGCACTTTGTTCAACACTGCTTTTGTAGGACACCTGTTCAAAATATACACTGCACAATTTACAACTTCAGCCCAATAATCATTTGGCAAATGCTTTGCCTTCAGCATGCTCCTCGCCATATCCATAATGGTCCTATTCTTCCTTTCAGCAACTCCATTTGGTTGTGGGGTGTACCTAGCTTTAAACTGTTTATGAATTCCATTTTCTCTACAAAACCGTAGGAACTCCTTGGAGATATACTCACCTCCTCTGTCAGTTCTCAAAACTTTTATATGCAGCCCACTTTGGTTCTCCACAAGTGCTTTGAAATTTCGGAATTTTTCAATCACTTCACTTTTGTTTTTAAGAAAATATACCCAAGTTTTTCTTGTAAAGTCATCAATGAATGTTAGGAAATATTGGCTGCTTGCTAATTATGGAGCTTGCATCGGTCCACATAAATCTGAGTGAATGATCTCTAAGGGTGCCTTTGCCCTTATGCTCTTCCCTGATGGAAAACTTTCTCTGTGTTGTTTTCCCAAAATGCAACCTTCACAAAGGCTGTCCGGTTTCTCTATCAATGGTAATCCTCTTACCATTCCTTTCCTGCTCAACAAGTTTAGACCTCCAAAATTGAGATGTCCAAATCTCAAGTGCCACAACCAATTTTCATCCTTTGGCACGCTTTGGAAAGCCTCTTGGGTGACTGCTGCAATTTCTCCTTTGTTTTTCAAATCTGCCCTTATCCTGAGAGGGAACATCCTGTTCCTCGTCATCTTCACTTCAGCAATGCATCTTTTGCTGGGTGCTATATCCATGATGGTGCATACATCATTTTCAAAGAAAACATTGTAACCCTTTTGAACAAGCTGTCCAATACTCAAGAGGTTACATCTCATTCCAGAGACATAGTAGACATCTGCTATGGTTTTCTTCTCACCCTTCTTTGTAAATATTTTTACCTCTCCTTTTCCCATAACAGAAATTTTGCTATCAGTTCCTAGTGTGACTTCTGATTTCATATTTTTATCAAGGGCAAAAAAGAGAGCTATATTTCCTGTCATATGGTTGCTACAACCTGAGTCTAAAAACCATATGTCCTCACTGTTTGTTTCAGCCATGTTACAAGCTATCAACACATTATCTTGACTGCTATTTTCTCTAGTGACATTTGCATTTTGTCTATTACTCATATCATGCTGCTTCTTCCTACATTCACTGGCATAATGCCCATATTTTTTACAATAATAGCATTGGACATTGGATTTTTCATACCTTTGTCCTTGAGCATGATGTTGTCCTCTTTGTTGGCTGTTGCCTTGGCCTTGGTTCTGATTTGGATTTCTGTCTCTTCCTTGAGCATTTGCTGGGCTGTTCCTTCCACCTCTGTTCTGGCTTCTGCCTCTTCCTCTCTTGTTTCCTCTGCCTTGACCTCTTCCTCTTCGAAAAGACATCTGGGTCTTGAAGGCTTGCTCTAGAGATGAGTTTTCATTTCTACTCAACCTCTGCTCATGTGTTATCAGTGATGCATGAAGCTCATCACCTGAAAAGTTTGAGAGATCCTTTGTCTCTTCAATGGTGGTGACAATCGCATCAAACTTTGAGGGTAAGACCCTCAATATTTTCTCCACAATCCTCCTTTCTTCAAGGGTTTCTCCATGAGTCCTCATCTGTGTGACTAGACCAATCACATGTGTGAAGAATGAGTCAATGTTATCTGACTCCTTCATGTTCATATTCTGAAAATCCTTCCTCAGCAATTGTAGTTTTGTTGTCTTCACTCTCTCCATGCCTTGATAGGTTGTCTTGAGAGTTTGCCATGCTTCATTGGATGTCTTAGCTATTGCTATCCTTGGAAACACACTCTGGTCCACTACTTGATACAACAATACAATGGCTTTTGCATCCTTCTTCCTATTGCTCTTCAGCAGATCTCTCTCTGCCTGAGTTAAGTTGTTAAAATGATTTTCATCTGTTGGTTCTGCAAACCCAGATTCAACTAATTCCCATAAATCTTGAGAGATAAATAAAGCTCTCATGGTTATTGACCAGTAGTCATAGTTCTTCCCATTAAACTGTGGGAGCTGGGTGTTAAACATACCCATGCTAGTGCTTGTGCTAGCCATTCCTTGCATCCTCAACTATGCTTCAATTTCTTGATTGTGTATTTTAAAACACTGACTGTTTCTTCAACAATAACAAAAAAAACTTTGAGGAATACCTGAATCTTTTGCCTGAGACTTCACTTTGCTGGAGAATATTTACTGTTGCAACAAAAGACTCCTCCCTTCAGCTTCTTGAACACCTTCAAAGAGCCTAAGCCTGCTCTGATACCACTGTTGGGGATTTTTCTGATAAAATCCCAAAAACACACAAATAAAACTCAACACACAGAGACAATGCTCTGTTTCCTTCTCTCCACAAGATCTTTTGTGCACAGGGAAGCTTTAAAAAAAATTTGTCTGAGAACAGAGTATTACATCACCATAAAAAGATTTCTATTCATTAAAACAAAATGCCTGATACATATTCATCCTCTTTGCTGAGAGGGATTTACACAAGAACTTTCACCAAAACAAAATACTCAGTCTCTCTTTTACAAAATGATTTTTACACTGCTGTGTAAAATCTTCATTCACATTTTACTGCTGTCAAAAACATTTTACATATACTGCTGTAAAAATAATTTTACATATGCAGTAAAATTTTTCATTACATTCACAAAAAAAAAATTCTTTGCTCACACCATACAAATCTTCATTCATTCTTCCCTTTTTTTGAGCAACCAACAAAACTCAGATTTTTATATTTCGCACTGCTGTGCGTTCATCACCTCCTTGCTTCACACGTTGTTCAATTCATAACTTATGCACTGCTGTGCACTCCTCTCTGTTCTCTTTCGCTGCCCCGGGCTCACATATGACAATGGTCAACACCAAAACAAAAAAAAACATATTTCATATACGATACATATGCAACCAAATAAAAAAAAAAACTTACGTGCTTTTCTTACCCATACCTCCGTAAGTTTAAAAAAACAATAAAATTAAAAGTTTCTACCTAAAACTATGACTAAGCATTAAATGCATTAATTAAAAGCCAGCGGTAAAAGTAAAATTAATGTTCTGGCAGGTTGGAGTGAATCCATATGCATTGACCTGATCGGACGCAATTCGCACACCAACCTCACACAACTCAAACGACTTTTAACGTCCGGGGAGTTGGTGGTTTCATGGTTGTACACTGGACGTGTGTCTCGTGCTGATTGTGTCGGAGCCCTCCTTACGGAAACAACTTTTTGCGAATGATGGTGCGGGGAAGTTTGGGTGGTTTTACCAAACCACGCTGCAATAAACGTGCGGTTGAAATTAATATTTCAACAAGCCATAATGGCATAAACCTGATAAGGAGAAGTGCTCAGATCTACAAAGGCCACAAAACAATGGCTCAAATTTGAGCAGGGCATGAGAACATCCGCTCTAATACCATGTTAAACACACACATGGCAAAGACAAAATAGGAAAGATAAGCAGAGAGTATATTTATTATTAACAAATGATATACATTTATAGTACATGGCGTGACCCTTGGATTCATATTCCAAGTGGTTTCTTGGACTCCTTTTGGTTGTTCAGCTTCCACACCAACCCTTAGAGGACTAGGCGTCCAACATCCCCAAATTTGTTGGACCGCAAACAACTAATAAAAGAGTTTCATCCAAAAATCATACTAATTGAATAACAATAATTAATGGTAGCCAATCCATTGCTACTCTCGAGCATGTTCTTGAGTCATGGCTCCCAAATTAGGCCTTCAAAGCCACTAATTCATTAGGTTTTTTGAGTGGCCTCATAATTAGGTGGAGTCCTATGTTTCAATATTTTAGTTATTCTACATTTTCTTATCTTTGGAAGCTAAGAAATTTGGAATATCCTTTAGGAGTACAAAGGGAAGTATTTAAGCCCAGAGAATTTCCCCCATGATGTTATCAAACAAAAGATTGATTTTTTTTCCATTTCCCATGACCCATGTTAATCTGGATTTGATCATTGGAATTGTGGCATATATTATCCTCCATATCTAAGAGGTTCCCCTATTGGGGAGAAGCTAAAAGATAGAGGAGTGCATTTCCCTGGAAAAATATTTGTACTGCAGAAATTATTTCCACCAGTCATAATTCCCTGTAATTAAACACAATATTAGTTTGGCACCCACAATAACATCCATGAATATTGGATCTCTTATTCTTAATCCACCGAAAATTTTGGGAGGAAAAATCTTCTTCTAGTTAATCAAGAGAAATTTTTTGAAATTCATTTTCCTCATCCCTTCCATAATAATTTATTGATATCCTATGTAGTTCACTACTTTACTGAAACCGTAGCGAAAACCACAGAGAGATGGTAGAGGAAAAGAGTTGTAATGAAAAACTTTAATTAAATCCTTCCTACTAGATTCAGCGAATAAGCTCCCCATTTCTCAAATTTGGATTAAATTTATAAATAGAACTATCCCATGAAGGATTAGGAAATGTATTTAAACAAATAGGTATCCCTAAGTACTTCAACTTTGTCCAAGAGTATTTGTCAGAGATTCCAAGGATTTGGAAAATCCTTCCCTGCAGACCATTATTGGTGTTCCATCTATATAGATGGATTTTTCCTTCATTAATATTTCCTCCAAAAACTACCTTATTTTTGTCTAAGAGTGACCTAAATCTTTGAGCTATTATGCAAGAATCTCAACTTAGAAAAATTGCATCATTAACAAACTAGGAATGATTTAAGCTTCGAATTCCCTCCATAAAGCCAATTTCGAGGAAATTTGAAATTCTATCATGACCTAGATGCCTACTTAATGACATTGTTGTAAATATGAAGTGGATAGGTGAGAAAGGAAATCCTTGTCTCAGTCCTTGAGAATCCTAAAAGAAATCAGCATATGCAGGCCCTTACACATTTCAAAAATCCTCTGCAAACCTCATTCGCTTGAGAACTAAGAATATAAAAAAGTGTCTTACTTTGTAAATGGATTTATCAAAATCTAGTTTAATCGCCATTCATTTATCCCCTATATACTTTCTAGAGTGGATTGTTTCTTGGAATAACACGATGTTATCCATAATTTTCCTTTGGCTTATAAAACCTTAATTTTCTGAAATGAGCTTAGGAAGAAAAGGTTGCATTCATTGAACCATAATTTTAGTAATTATTTTCTATGAGAAATTACATAAGAAATTGGACAAGATATTTCAATAGATGAGGGATTTACCTCTCTAGGAGCCAAGGCCACAAAGGATTAGTTAAGAAACCTCCCCTCCATTTGTCATAACTTTTAAACAAAAGAGACCATCCCGCATAGGTCAAATTTAATCACATATAATTTTTTTTGAAAGAAAGAGCCAATGAACCCATTAGGCCTATGGGCCTTATCTAGAGCAAAGGAGCAAACTTCTATGCAAATTTTATCCTCCGATATGGCTTCCAAAAACTATGAATTAATCTCAGGACTGGTGAGTTGAGGGATGTGATCTAAGAATTTTACTTCCCTATGGGGAGAAACCTATCCTTCCTATTTATACAGGGACTGAAATAATAGAAAATCCTCTTCTTTTACTCAAATGGTGTCTGTAAGAATATTTCCATTGATCTAAAATTCATTAACCCTATTTCATAACTCCCTCATTTTTGTTTTCTTATATAATAATTTAGTATTCTTATCTCCTTATTTTAGCCAGATACTTTTGGATACAAGTCTCCAAAATTGTTCTTATTCTTTTTATTTCTTATGCATATCTTCATATATTTATTTTTCTTTGAGAAATAGGTTTTTCATCACTAGATTATCTTCCATTTTCTGCAGAACATCTAGTAATTGAGAATGAATGGGTTGAACTCTAGCAGATCTAGATTTTGACATTTCTAGAATCCATTTCTTTATTTCCTCTTTCGGTCGTTTTATTTTTTCTTCCCATATATATATGGGTGATTCAAACACCCATCTAGACCAAGCACAATTTACCAAAGATTTGAAATTTGACTCTTTTTGTGGATTTTATAATAATGGAATGGGCCCCCGATTTGGAAACCATTCAATGGCCAACTTGACCGGGCAGTGACCAGAGCCACTCTAGGATAGATGGAAGGTAGAGAGATATAACTATTAGTCAATAATTTTTCTTCCCATTAGGAATATATCTAGCTTGGAGGATATATGACTTGGCCCTATTATTTTGTTGCACCGTGTGAACTTTTAGAATTTTGGCTTCACATATAAGAGGTTGAGCTTAGAAATAAGCTCCTCCATCTTTTCTTGGAATTGAACCTAACCACAATTTATCCTTTCTTCTCCCACTCATGAATAGTGACATTGAATTCACCTCCTAATATAAGGATAGAGTTATGAAGATTATCCTTCTTCCCAAGGAGGGACTCCCCACACTCTACTTTAGCTTGATAATTGTTATGCATATAATTATTAAGAATGCTGCAAAATTTCCTAGATGGAATATGAATCAACTTGGTATTAATCTAATGTTGGGATATGTATTCTTGTAGAATATGGAAGAGTGAAGAAGACCAAATAGTGCATATTCCTCTAGACGCTCCCCTAGATCGTGAGGATGCAATGCTAGAATTCTTCCATATCCTTCGACTTTTGAGGAGAGCCTTTTACTCCCCAATTTTAGTCTCCTGGAGAAGAAGAATATCAGGATTCTATAGTCTAAGTACATTTCTAATTTCTTGTTCCCTTTTTTCATTTCCCACCCCCTACAATTCTAAGATATTATATTCATTATTTACAGCTTGTTTGGAGCCGCCACCAAGGGATGGGCTTGTTGGACTATTTTTCTTCTAGTTTTTAGAGAATTTATATGATGGACTGTTTATTAATCCATGGTTTACCTTTTCCTTCTCCATTTCTACATGTCCTGAACAAACTTACCTGTTTGATTTTCTTCTAGCTATCATAGTTGATTTGGATCTCATCACCTCTTTGACTGCTTCCGTCTTTGATTTGTCCTTAGTCGAGATGGAGTTTCCCTAGGGTCATTCCTCACCTTTGGGGACTCATAGTCCTATTCATCCTCTAACACTTGCGTCTCCATCACTCTTTTAATTACTTGGGAATATTTTACACTAGGTATTATTTCTCTTGGTGTACTTTTTATTTCTTCTTTCCTTTTGGTTGTTGTGATTCACCTTCTACCTCTTCATTAACAAGAACTTCAAATGGGTTTTCAGATTTATGAGCTTGTTCCTTTTCTCCTCCCACATGCATTAGGTCAACTACCTTCTTACTGGGAAGGGGGAGGGATACAAGTCTCATTTCCTTGTCCTCAATGTGTACTCTATTGGGTTGGATCTTTTCTCTTCCTCTAAGTCTAAAATTTCCCTTCATATTCTTAGAAGATGGTCATTCCTTTTTTATTTGGGTAGTTCCTAGCAAAAATTCCATATTCATTTGAACATATGAATTTGAAGGGAATCTAATCATAATATACTAGCTCAATAAATTACCAATTATCCATAGAGATTTAAAGCGCTTCTACAAGACCTTTTCCTAGGTCTACTTCAACACATATTCTAATACAAACGTACATTTTTTGGGTGTGGAGCCTGATTATATTCCTCATTATTTAGAGTTATTTTTTTGTTTCAGTCATGTTGGATCTTTGTTCTTAATGAGGAGGCAATACCACCCATGTGATCATCGTCAGGGGGTCCACGGGTAGACGACGGTGATTTTATGAGCACCCTCCTGGTAGGGGTTCAAGGGTTGCACCCCTGCAGCTAAAAATAGATGAAAAAGTGTCTTGTAAGATATTGTAATTTCTTAGTCAATATAGGTCGTTCATTAGGGGGATGATTTGACGTAGAAGTTATGTTAATTTAGGGTTTTTTTCCCTATAAGGCAACCCTCAATTTATATGAGGGAATTATATTATTATTGTGTATTATTATTTAGAGCAAGGAAGAGAAAGGAGACTATGTTAGAGTGAAGAAGAAATTACAATGGATATGTTATAGGTTGTATCTCTTCATTTTGTTGGATAACATAAAATGAAGGAGTAGTTGTTTCTCTGTGGATGTAGCCAAAATTGGGTGAACCACATATATATGTGTCTCTCTTGTTTTATGTGTTTCTATGTTTGTATTTATGGAATATTTTTATGTGGCCTCCTTGACATCCCAAGGCTCCTCAAATGTTGTGCCTTCTTGAGTATAGAATCCTTCATTCTTTTCTATCTTTGTCCACCCCTTCCTCTCCTCTGCTTCATTTCTTCCTTTCTGTAGGCCTAGCAACAAGAGTGGATTGGGCTTGAGTCCAATCCAATTGAAGTTTAATCTTTGCATGAGTATTTTGTACAAGGGTGTTCTTTCCAATGCATTCCTCGACCTTTTAGGAGAGTGATACTCCTTGATCTGAAGACAGTGGGGTAAGGCATTCCATCTCCTCTGGTATGCTTGTTGGATTTCTATAACTAATAGCATAAGTGTGTCTTCAAAATGTGATATGGCTTTCTCCTGGGTGGCAAGGTATATGGGTGCTAGTTCAACATCATTGGAGATGATGTTATGACTGCTAATGACAACCATTCGACTTATTAACTCTTCTCTGATATATACTGGCTCCTTTTCTTCCTTTTCCATGACTCTCTTTACTTCATTAGCTCTTGCCTCCTCATGAGTCATCCAAGATGCTAGGGCCATCATTTATGTATCCCCCAAATTTTCATTTGGATCCCAAATATTCATATTAGTCAAGGTGTGGTTATGAATGTAGAACTCATCCAATTTTTCTCTGTTTTCTATGCTAACATGGTTGCAAAATTCAATGAAATGTTTGTAATCTCAAAATGGAATAGATCCATGTTGTGTTAAGGTCTTGATTTTGAATTTCATCCACTTCTATTTGAGAAAGAGTGCATAAGACTTGGATGGTTTTCTACACTATAATGCCTCCATGGAGAGGCTTTCCATTGTGGCCAGTTGAGTTTCCTTCTCCTATAACTTCTCCCTCAACCACCTATTTTCTACATATAGTTTCTCCCTCATTATGGAATCTCTCTCTCTTAGCTCACTTAATTCTTTTCCCATTTCAAGGACCTTTTCTTCCATGAGGCCCACATATTCCACCTTTTTAGACTTAGAAATTTGAATCCATTAGTGGGTTGTTCCTCTTTCGTCTTCTAGCTCAAAGAAAAGTGGGACTACAAATTTTTGGGGAATAACTCTCCCTCCTTCAATGAATTTGTAATAGGAGCTTAAACTAGGTTATAAAATAGCCCCCTAGAGCTCTGGGAAGTCCTTCTCAAATGTTTTTGGGGAAGCTGCTACCTTTTGTAGTTGTTGTGTCACATTATTCCCCTCTTGTTTTTCATTCTTCCCCTTTGATAGCATCCTTTGTTCATGTTGTAGCGTACTATGTTTTTCCTGTAGCGCATTCCATTTTTCCTATGGAATGCTCTTCCATTCATGTAGCTTCCCCTTTTATTCATGTTGGAGGTTGGTAGGTGTCTTGGGTTGTTTGAAGGAGGTTGATCTAGTGGTGGGCCTCCCTACACATGTATAGGAGTCTTTGTTATGTATTTTGGAGAGGTGACCTCTTCAATTTTTCTTTTAGTGGGCCTCACCTCCTCTTTCTTACTTGGGGACTCTTAAATTTTGATAGGGGGCTTGGTGGGAGTTTGAGGCCTTCCTTGCTTGATCCTGGTGCTTTACTTAGTCTTAAATTATGGGGGGCTTGCCTTTGTCTTCTATTTTTAGGTTTGAATAGGGTGCTCAATGTAGATATGGTGGAATCTACCTCCTTTTCAGTGGGTCCTAGAGACAAAATTTCTTGCTCTACAGATACCTTTGTTTCTTTGGGTTCAGTAGTTTTCTTAGGAATTGATTTTTCCTGTTGCTCCCCCTCTTCCTCTTCATCTTGCTCTTTTTCTACCTCTACCTTTGGTTCTTCCCTGACCTCTCTACATCTATTTCCCTTTGTTCTTATTTTGACCCTACTGCTTCTTCCTCTTCTGCCTTTGCCCTTTCTTCTTCTTCTTCCATTTTCTTCTCTCTTCCTCCAACACTAGAGGCTTGGGTATCACTTGGTGTGAGGGCCTGTGTGTCAATTAAGGCCTCTCTATCCATGTCTATGAATTTGGACCAAAGGATATGTATTCTCATTTTTCTCAGGGCATCCACCACAATTCCTTTAATGAGGCCATGGTGGCCTAGGTGTTTGTGTTTTCCCTTTCTCACTTTTTGACTCATGCCCATAATGAACTATAGGAGGAAGTATGGTACACTGAGTCTTTGAGCTAAGGGAAATTCTGCTTGAAACCTGAGTTAATGAAGTAATCTAAAATGGTAGGCATATACCACACTCAGCCTTCCTTCACGAGAGATGTATTTTAGGATATAGTAGGCCACCTCATCCCAATGATAGGGTAGGATTTCTATCCCAACTACATTCTTGTTGTTAACAGGTTTTTCATTGGTAGTGAAGAGTTTCTTTTTAGAAGTGACATTGGTAGTTTGTCTTCTCTACCCCATTTGATCCCTAGGGGTAGGGTTGTCACTTTGTTTATTAGCTCAGGGCCAAGTGAGATAGCTAATCCCCTCACCATAGTGGTGGCACTCTCTTCTATTTGTGAGTTTAGGGCCATGGAAAATTCAAAGGAAATATCATCATAATATCCTTTAAACAGTTCAAATAATGATAACCACTAGTGCCTTCTAAAAATGTCTACCAAAGGAGGACGTAGATGGATTCTTTTGGTATCACAGGGCTCTCTTCAATTAAATCCTCCCCTCATATCATCTCTATGTTTTTAGCTAAGTGAAGGAGAGATACTTCCTGTAACAGCTTTGGTGTATAATACAATGGAAATAGTGGGTTAAAATACATGTTTGATGATAATTTCCTACATTCCCTCCAATCTACAACCCGAAAAGATCTTTCAATTTCACAATTTGACTACTACTTGTAGAATTTGAAGTGTGCCCTGCATACAATTTATGGATGGATGAAGGAGATGTTGCACTTACTTTTTATCATGAGGTTTGGGATGAAGGTAATAAAATGGATACTAATTTGACCCTTTATATCATTCCTTCATAGTTTTAGTCTTCCTATAGCAGTCTCTCGACCTTCTTGTATCAATTGCAGGCTTTCCTGTAGATCCCTCCTATAGAAATGGTAGAACAGGGTTCAAAACTCCTCGATGGAACCTCGAGCACGTCCTCTCCTTAACCTTTTTTTAAATGAGCATTTGAGTAAAATAATTCGAGCCATAGTACATAATATGCATTGTTATGACATGGAAGTCACACCAGGTTTCCTCGTTTCGACTATTATCCCACTCAGAGTAATTATTCCATTTTTCCTTGTAATCGCCACCCACTCTCTGTGATCCCAACTTGACTTATGTGACACCTCCACATTTCATGAGTGCTTATAATCTCTTTTTGTTTACTAACTTAGGGTGGCCAAGTTAACTGGGCACCTCCAACTTATTAAAATGTGTCCTCTCGACATTTACACAGTTTTTTATTTAAACATATGGAGTAGGTGAGAGTTTTCCATACCTGTGCCTACCTCATGATCTAACTAATGTAGTGATGTGCATGTTGGAGCTGGACTTCATTATTGTCATCAAGGGAGTTGACTTTCTGTGTTTTTTCCTATGTATTTCTTCTTTTCTTGTCGTGATATTTGACTGTTGTGGTTTTTGTGTGTGCAGGTACCTTGTTGATGTCCAAGTCAGTCTTGCTGGTGGAGAGTATTGCTAGGAGTGATATGACTACTACAAATTCGTATCATAATTTTTCATCATCCCCTACTTATGAGGAAAAAACAATATTATTGCTTTATGTGATGTGTGCACAGGTTGCTACAAGAAGAGGTTCTCTTCTTGTAGTAGTCCTTTTCTTTTCTTCTAGGGTCTTAAAGCTACATGGGGGTGATGACAGAGGATGTAAAAGGTCTTGAGGAAAATGATAGGACTTCGAGAGAGTGGTGTAGATTTGTGGAGATGAAGAGGATGTGCTATGTGGGTTTCTTCAAAAAAAAAAATTAAAAGGGGTAAGAGAGAGTGGATTTTTTTTATATGAACTAGGATGGATGAGCGATTGATGGATGGTGGACCATGGTGGGGGAACCTTATTCATCCTTGCAAGGTCATGCTGGGATGTCCTTTCCTTCAGATCTCCCTCTTGTAGCTTTTCGAAGCCCTCTTGTAGCACTACATGATCTTCTTGTAGCAATTACAGGTCCTTCCTATAGCAATCCAGAGAGGTAGTGAAACTCGAATTTTGAGCTAATGGGATGATGGAGATGAGTGATCTCATGAGTTTGGATGATGGATATGAATTGGATGGAGGGGGGAGTTGAGAGAATCTTGAGGATGTTGGCCTTGTATCTATGGAATATTCCATTGTCTTTAATCATGCAAAATGACAAAAAAAAATTAACATACATGTTGTAGATCCATTTCTTGTGTTTTTTTCCTTTTTCTTTTCCTTTTTGTTTTTTGAAGACATGCAGGCTACCTCAGAGGAGGTTTTCAACCTATATGCCTACCTTAGGTGCCTCAAGAGAGGTTTTCATCTAGGGATATTTAGCATTTCTCTTCTCTTTTTGCTCCTGGGTTGCCTCAGAGAGGTTTTCAACCTAAGAGTTGGCCTCAGATGCCTCATAAATGTTTTCATGTAGGCATTTTATTTTCTTTATTTTCTCTTTATGTTTTCCAAAAAATGTATCTATAAATGTTGTGGACCGGAAGCTATGACACCTCTAATCACATTGACTTATCTACTGGTTGTACTGATGAATTCTTCCTTAGAAACATGTTTTCTATATGCCTTCAACCTGTAGCCATTGACAAGCAAGGGGATCCCTCCCTCATAAATGGTCCTTATTTGAACAACTCCATTGTCATGAAATTTCTTTATCAGGTATGGGCCTAACCACCTTGTCATCAGTTTTACTTTGAAATCCTTGAACCTAGAGTGATATAATTGTGCCCAATCTCCTTCTTTAAAAACTTTATCCTCTGTATGCTTATCATGCTAGACCTTTCTTTGCAATTGTACAACTTTAGTGTGTAGGAGGGTCTGCATTCTGAACTCATCCAAGCCATTCAATTGGAGTAGCCTCTCTTGTTGTGATTTGGTGACGTCTAAGTCCTATTGGGCTACCATTATCAAAGTATTATAATCAAACTCCATATAAATTAGAGCTTTCTTTCCATAAACTAGATCATATGGAGTGAACCCAATAATTTTCTTCCAAGTTGTGTTATAGGCCCAAGTGACCTCCACCAATCTGTCTACCCAATCTCTCCTGTTGATGGTCACAACCTTGGCGAGGATGCTCTCCAATGCCCTATTTGTAACCTCTACTTTCCTTAGAAAGATTTTTAGTAATGAAGTAAATGAAATAAGGTAACTTACCATCTATTTGTCCCAAGGCTTCTGCCACAACTTTTTTGGATACATCAACATGGATATGGAAAGGCAGAGCCCAATTTGAGCCCCTAAGTATGGGTGCAGTGGTTAATTTCTCTTTCAAAATCTCAAGGGCCTCTTGGAAGCTATTTTCCAACAAAATTATGAGTCCTTGGCCAACAATCCAAACAATGGTGAAGCCAATTTACTAAATTCCTTGATAAACCTCCAATAATATCCATCTAAGCCCAAGAAACTCTTGACATCCCTATAATTTTGAGGAGTAGGGATCCTTTTGACGATGGAAATATTATTTGGGTCCACTTGTATTCCCTCTTGAGATATTGAATGGCTAAGGACAATCCCTGCATTCATTAAGAATTCACATTTCTCAAGACTAAGCGAGAGGTTCATTTCAATGCACTTCTTCAAGACCTTTCCTAGGTTATAGAGAGCCTCCAAGAAGTCACACCCATAGGGAGTGAAGTAATCCATGTAGATCTCTACAAAGTCATGGACCAACTTAGCAAAGATGCTCAGAATTTCCCTTTGAAAAGTGGCAGTGGCATTATATAGACTGAAAGGTAGGACCTTATAAGAAAAGGTACCCCAAGGACATGTGAAATTAGTTTTGTCCTGATCTTGAGGGCCAATTTGGATCTAATTGTAACCACTGAATCCATCCAGGAAAGAGAAGAACATCTTCCTTGCAAGACCATATAAAACTTGATCAATGAAAGGCGAAGCGAAATGGTGTTTCTTGGTATCGTTGTTCAGTTCTCTAAAATCCACTCAGATCCTCCACTTCCCATTTTTTTGGGGACAAAACTAGAGTGGACACCCACTCACTATCTGAGATGGGGTAAATGAACCTTGAATCTAACAACTTTTGAAACTCTTCCTTTACTATGCCTTTGAGGGTATGGTTCATTCTCCTTTGAGGTTGGTGCACATTACATCCTCAACCATTATGTCCTGATCAACTCCTTCATGAACCAGTGTGGATCTATCCGCAAGTTGCATCACTATAGTGGTCTTTCTTAAGGATCCTTGGAGGTTTAATTTTAGCATGGTTTCTTTAGTAATCACATTGATGGCAGCCCCAATATCAATCAGGGTATGAGGGACAATGATGTCATCAATGTGCACATCTACTACTAGACTTCTAGGGTCTAAATATTCTGGACAAATCACTCTCCCCAACATCAAATTAGATAATTGACCAATAACATTGATGGTGGGGGTGTTTTTTTTTCTCCTACAAGAGTGTTTGAAACATTTCTCTTTGACAATCTTATTGTAGATGGGAACATCCTTAATAGCTTGGATGTGTGGTATTTTAACACACAAATTCTTTAAGTCTCCCAAAAGTTCAATCTCCTCTGAGGTGTGTTGGTTAGGATGGATCAATCTCTTAGGAAAAGGAGGTGGGTTTATTGAAGGATACTCTCTTCCATTTCCTCTTAAAGTTATTCAGGTGGAGATGGAGGTTGGTTATCTGGAAGCACTCTTTCAGATCTGAGGTTGATTCCTTGAATCTCCACAACATAGGTAGGGTATCTCTCCACTGTAGACCTGTTGTGTGTTGGAAATAATACTGAGAGGGGGGGTGAATCAGTATTATTAAGCAATTTACCAAATCTTCCTTATTTGATCTTTTGAATTATTCTTGCATATCAGTACCATAAAATAATGAGCTTGAATAAAGAAAATAGACAGTCACACCAAAGAACACAAGATGTAAGGTGGAAACCCAATGCGGGAGAAAACCACCTGCTGCAATATGTCTCTATCTTCTTTCAAGAAATTCTTTTACAATGATTTTGTACTGGTGCAGTCCTTTACCAGCACGCAGGCTGCAACCTGCAGAGAGCTACAACTCTCTCTCGTTTTCCAGTTTCTCCTGGAAGGGAGCTACAACCCCCTACTTCTTTTCATGAAGAATCAAATGATCAACAAGTATATAACAGATACAGTCCACTATAGATATCAGATCAGTAATTACAGAAATAACCCAGAACACCTTATGAACAGAAATATACAGTCAACAGATCATCTTAAGACAGGGACGCATATTTTCTTTCTGTGGCCTGCGACTGGACGCAGTCTACCCTCCGCTATTCTGCGTGCAGACGCACTATTCCTCTATGCTTTGCTGCGACCGGCGCACCCCGAAACACTATCACGCCGCGTCTTTTGCTTCAGAGACGCACCCAATAACACAGTCGCGCCGCGTCCTTTGCCTCAGAGACGCACCTGAGCCTTTACTGTACTGCGTCCCGGCGCACTTGCCCTTCACTGAACCTGCGTCGCTTCAGATATAAAAGATATGAGGACTTCAGAACCAACCCAAACACTCAGATCCACAGATCTGATCATGCGCCATAGAGATCACAGTCCATTAGAAGATTCGCCCTCATAGATCTGGACTAGATCTCACCAAAAGATATTCAACCAAGATGATGCTTAATCCAAATGAACTCCTTTGCTTTATATAGGCAAGCTTCTCCCCAAAACATGGAACAATACCATGAGCCGACACCATAGAAACACAAAAACCGTCGGCTAGATACCACGCAAGAAACCCCCACGTGCTTTTCTCTGCCTTGAAATGTGTGCACTGGGCGGACGCACCTCCTGAACGGCTGGGCGGCGTCCCTGGACGCGAGTTCTGTATGGTATACCTGCGGGGACGCACTTGCTGAACATATTTCCTGCGTCCTTCTTGATTTATCACCTGAATGGGTTTGCCATCAAGGACAACACTTGAATCATAATGCCAACAATCTCCCCCTTTGGACTTGATGGCAACCACATAATCTTCAGCTTCATTCTCCCCCTTTGACATCAAGAGCAAAGGGTATGCTCCCCCTATGCTCATGCATCTCCAGATCTGTAACCAGAAATCCATCAACAAACAAAACATTTCCAGCCTTAACATCTTCTTTTAAAGGAGCAATACCTTTTCCTTTTATAGTTGCAGGAGTATCATTTCCAAAAGAGACTTTCTTTCCCTTTTCTAAATTAGAATAAGACTCAAGTTTTTCTTTATCACCTGTCATATGCTTTGAACATCCACTGTCAATGTACCATAGATTTTCTTGTCCTTCTGCATAAAATGCTATCCCACATCTTTCTGTTTGAGGTTCCTTTATTCTCCATGTTTTGGTGCCTGAGGCTTGTTCCTTTTTCTGCTCTTGTACCTTTCTTTCCGGAAACCTGCTTCTGCATTCAAAGTCTTTATGTCCAAAATTATTGCAAATAGAACATTCAACTTCATTTTCAAGAGCTGAAAAGTTGTTATAGGTCCTTTTTGTAATCCCTGTCATACTTCTTTGTTTTTGAGCTTCCCTAGTCATGATTGTTTTATACGCAACACATTGAGCTGCTTTGTGACCAAAGTTATGGCAAGAAAAGCATTGTCCATTGAAGAAGCTTCTGTGATTATTGGATCTACCAGCCAACTGATTGTAATTTCTATTTTCATCTATTCTTGAACCAAATTGAGAAGATTTTACCTGTGGCTGGTTGTGGCTTTTGTTCACCCTTAAGCTGGATTGCCCCTGATAGTTTCTGTTTGACATTTGTCCCTGCTTTACCTGATGATCTTCCTTGTGCTCTTGCTCATTTCTTCTTGCTGCATCAAGATAACTTTTTGAAGTGGATGCTTGAGAAGTTTCTCCATTATAGCCCAAACCTGTCTTATTTAGTGGAGACCGCTGCACACTGATAATCTCATCCAAAGTTTCAGATCCTTTGACAAACTTGAGATTAATAGTTTTTGTTTTCTCAATTTCTTTTCTAAGACCAACAATTTCACCTTCTAATTTTTCAAGATGTTTTTCCTTTTCATCAATTTGGAATTGTAGAGTATCAATAATCATGTTCTTTTCTTCTATGCATCTCTTGAGTCTAGTAATTTCATCATAAAGGTTATCCACATCTACAGCATCCTCATAATCATCATCTTCAAATGCCATTAACAACCTATATTTATTACCTTGTTCATCTTCATCACTGTTTGATAAGCCATCACTATCTTCATGGGTGTAGTAGCTTTTCTTATTTGCGCTTTGTTTCTTGTTCCATCTAACTGGTTCCTTTCCTTTATCCTTATAAGAGCATTTTGCAGCATAATGACCTACTCTTCCACAAGCAAAGCATTTGAAAGGTAGCTTACCTCTGAACCTTCCAGAACCTCTTTGAAGATTTCTGACAAAATTTGATTCTTCTTCCTCTTCTTCTGGATCATGGCTTGCTTCATAGTAATCTTCTTTGCCTGATGCTTTAAAAGCAGCCTCCCTTCTGTCTGATGGTCCTCCCTTTGTCATTTCATAAGCAGTTAGAATTCCATGTAGCTGAGACATAGTAAGAACACGGAGATTTTCTTTTTCTTCTATTGCAGATACTTTGGATTCAAACTTGGGGGATAATGATCTTAGAATCTTTTGAACTACTATGGACTCCTTTACTTCTTCACCCAAATTTTTCATACAATTAACAATCTCATCTACCCGAAGAAAATAATTAGCCACACTTTCATCATTATACATCTTGAGAGTCTCATATTGAATCCTGAGAGTTTGAAGTTTAGCTTGTTTTACCTGTTCATCTCCTTCATAGCTTGTGATCATTTTGTCCCATATTTCTTTTGCTGATTTGAAGTGCATTACCTTCATGAATTCTGTTTGGGATATACTTCCTAATAGAGTACTGACTGCTTTTGCATTTGTTTCATACTTCTTTTTCTCAGCTGGATCTGTAGGAGTAGCTGAAGGAAAAGCATAGCCTGTTTCTACAATGTCCCAAACTTCAGTACCAAGAGATTGAAGATATGCAGTAACTCTTACCTTCCAATAATTGAAGTTTGTCCCATCAAAAACTGGTGGCCTGATTGATGCTTCTCTCTCGTAGTTGCTCATGATGAACGATCTACCTTCAAGCGATCAAGCTTTTCTGAAGGACCTACTCTGATACCAATTGTTGGAAATAATACTGAGAGGGGGGGTGAATCAGTATTATTAAGCAATTTACCAAATCTTCCTTATTTGATCTTTTGAATTATTCTTGCATATCAGTACCATAAAATAATGAGCTTGAATAAAGAAAATAGACAGTCACACCAAAGAACACAAGATGTAAGGTGGAAACCCAATGCGGGAGAAAACCACCTGCTGCAATATGTCTCTATCTTCTTTCAAGAAATTCTTTTACAATGATTTTGTACTGGTGCAGTCCTTTACCAGCACGCAGGCTGCAACCTGCAGAGAGCTACAACTCTCTCTCGTTTTCCAGTTTCTCCTGGAAGGGAGCTACAACCCCCTACTTCTTTTCATGAAGAATCAAATGATCAACAAGTATATAACAGATACAGTCCACTACAGATATCAGATCAGTAATTACAGAAATAACCCAGAACACCTTATGAACAGAAATATACAGTCAACAGATCATCTTAAGACAGGGACGCATATTTTCTTTCTGTGGCCTGCGACTGGACGCAGTCTACCCTCCGCTGTTTTGCGTGCAGACGCACTGTTCCTCTATGCTTTGCTGCGACCGGCGCACCCCGAAACACTATCGCACCGCGTCTTTTGCTTCAGAGACGCACCCAATAACACAGTCGCGCCGCGTCCTTTGCCTCAGAGACGCACCTGAGCCTTTACTGTACTGCGTCCCGGCGCACTTGCCCTTCACTGAACCTGCGTCCCTTCAGATATAAAAGATATGAGGACTTCAGAACCAACCCAAACACTCAGATCCACAGATCTGATCATGCGCCATAGAGATCACAGTCCATTAGAAGATTCGCCCTCATAGATCTGGACTAGATCTCACCAAAAGATATTCAACCAAGATGATGCTTAATCCAAATGAACTCCTTTGCTTTATATAGGCAAGCTTCTCCCCAAAACATGGAACAATACCACGAGCCGACACCATAGAAACACAAAAACCGTCGGCTAAATACCACGCAAGAAACCCCCACGTGCTTTTCTCTGCCTTGAAATGTGTGCACTGGGCGGACACACCTCCTGAACGGCTGGCCGGCGTCCCTGGACGCGGGTTCTGTATGGTATACCTGCGGGGACGCACTTGCTGAACATATTTCCTGCGTCCTTCTTGATTTATCACCTGAATGGGTTTGCCATCAAGGACAACACCTGAATCATAATGCCAACATTGTGCTTGCTTGTTATTCGAGTTCAGATTGGGTTGAGTAGACATCTAAGGTTGCTTGGGTGGAGTAGGATGAGTGAATTGTGGTTGAGATGGAGGTGGAGGCAGTAAAGCAGTAGGAAGGTGTTGAGTGGGACTTTTTACCTGTTTCATGCAGCATCTTTCCCCATTTTTTATTCTCTTATCCTCTAGGCCCATGAAACTTTACATGATTAATCACCCTTTTTCTCATTTATACAACATGTTCCACTTTCATGTTATTTTTCCATTTTTTGCTGAATAATATGATATTATATTCCTTTTTGTGGCTAACTGGGGTGAGAATTGGAGGAGTATTTTGGAAGCTCTTCTCTTTTTCAAGTGTTTCTCACGAGAACAAGGTTATGGAGTAAATAGACAATGCTGATCGATTTCAAAGAAGGGTAGAGCAGTGCGATGTTAGACCATGTATGTTGTTATAGGTTTCTATTACACACTGAATGTTGTTATAGGCTATTGTTACACTGCATACTGATATAGAGGACCGATGTTACACCAAGGGTGTTGTCACCAGTGATTGTCGTTACATCCGGAACCTCTATTCACTCACAGGATGCTGTTGCATCAGAGATGGAATGTTGTTGGTACTATTCCACATAACAACTTTCGGGTGTTAGGAATTGTTTATTTTAGAAGAAATAGACCCAAGTGGTTGCAATCTTAACCAATGTATTTGAGAAGTATTTGTATTTAGAAATAGGCTGTAACTACTTTTACTTTTTATCAGCATGAGAATCGTGAGATTCTCATGACTAGTCTATTCCTAATTTTGGGAATGTAATAATTATAAAAGAAACTTTATTTCCTATGTACAAGGAAAGCATATAGAAAAGAACGATTACTCTACTCTTATAAATCTGAATTATTTTTAATATTAAAATCACTAAGGTGATGTTGTTACTACTCTTCATCTAATTCGTTAACTAATCTCATGTTATTCCTGCTCCCCTGCTAGGGAGGAAGGGCCCTCCTCTTTAGCAGGGACTGCAGAGTAGAATTAGTGTACATTATTGTTTCTTTTATTGTAATATGGTTTTCTGTTGTTGCTGTACAAATTGCGAAATACATCCGCATCTGTTCCAGATTAATTATGATGTTACACTGGTTTGATTAAATAGAATGATAGTGACCAGCTGGTGTAGTCATTAGTTTACTGTGTGGCGTGTCCTTACTCTGGTAATTGCGAAGTGTGATTTCAATTTGGTGGAGTGTTTTAATTTCTACATGAATGATTTGATTTTTGTAATTGATTCAGTGACATGTTTTACTGTTCTTTGTATATTTTATTCTTGGCTGTAGTGTATTGGCACAAATGGTGCAAACTCCATTGAAACAACAAGACCTACACTAGGTTGACAACTAAATGTTGTAGTCTCGGTCAATTAGGATTGATTAAAACAACACTACATTTTGGCATCGTTGCTGGGGATGGCAGTTGATGATACAGTCAGCCAAGTTGTTTGTTTGATGATAGAATGTTCCTAGTCCACAATCGTTGGGTGATAAGACGAGAGGTAAGAACATGTGCATCACTCTAACATACCTCGGCGGCCTTGTCATTGTGATCGCTAGGGAACTTAGGGTGTGGCATTTTGGTGTTTTTTTTAGTGTGTCTTTGACTCTTCAGTTGTTGGGCAGTAAGACGAGAGGTAAGAACCTGTGCATCGCTCTAACATACCTGAGCGGTGTGATCACTGTCGGAGACTGAGAAACTTAGAGTGTGAATCAATACACATAGGGTCCATGTGTGCAACTATTGGAACTATAAAAATACTAAAACTACCCCCACGCTAATTAGTCATAGGAAAAATAGGTCATAAAAAGGAAAGGAAGAATGTAGATTTTGGAAGGAAAACGTTTATCCAGGAACTAATCTCTAAGGTAGAAAAAGAAAAATCAAGCTCTCAAAAGGACACAAGGAAAACATCGCCACAAAATGTTGTCACTCCCATAACAAGGGCAGAAACCTATGATTCCTCTATCTCAGAGTGATATCATTGTAAAGCTAGCGCCCACACTCCAAAGATTAAGCATCCAATTCAGGAACAATAGGAGGAATCAATTCACCATAACTTTAGGATAGAGGGATAGGGGGAAACTGAGGGGGGACATCAAACACTTGAGATAAGAGAGTACGTATTGGTTTATCAATATCCAGATTTAGGTAGTTCGATGAAACAACTAGCCCTGGAGTTACTTGAGCCATCAATTACACCTGCAAGACCATCACAAGAGCAGTTTGAAGAATGTCTATTACAAAAAGGGTTAGAAGGATTAGCCATGGGGGACTATTGGCTGGCTGGGGCCTGACCTAGGTTCAGCGTTAGTTAGCCAAAAAAGTCCCTACACTAATATCCCTTTCGGCATAAGCTCGCAGAGCACAGACCAAACTCTCACCCAAAGCACTATGGGATGATTCTGGAACCAAGTTTCCACACCCCAAGATGGTCATGATGTTAATTTATTCATTCTATTCCTACCTTCATGCAGGTCACTTAGGCCTAGGGCTTGCCAGACTAACCCTCTATTCCGCCCTTCAGTACCTTTGCGAAATGGTACGATTGACCTTTGTGTAGCCCTAACCTGTGAGTTAGGTACTTTAGCGCTGCTAGGGTAGCGTATTGTGAAGATTCCCAAACTAGTCTAAGTGTCTTACTGATCTTATTAAACAAGTATAGTTAGCACTGCGTAAACCGATGTTCTTACTTGCGTTCACTTAACCAACGTAATTACATACATTTGTGCATCATATAAACATTATAAATGAAATTCATACATAATGCGACAAGATGCATTAACCAAAACAAAGACAGAATTTGCAGAATACTTCTCTTTATTGATATCTTCAAGTGATTATAGAATCTATCCACCCTGTGCACACAACTGTAGGGGTCCACTCACTTAGCTGTTGACTTCCACCCTAGGCCTCTGTGCACTCAGCTACAGAGCCTCTACCTACTCTACGACCCGAACTTAGACTTCTTACCTTAGATCTATCACTAGCTTAGCTACTACTTAACTACTTAGAGCTTACTTACTTAGCTCTTATCATACAAGCCCATGGTCCATGGACCATGGGTAGATATTTTACAGCTGACTCTAATTTACAAAAATAAGGGAATACTTTATGACTCATGACACCTTCACGCTCTGCGACCACAAAATGCAGAGAATTTACAATTTTATTGCAAAATTCGACCCAAAACATTGGCCTTTAGCCCCAAAACTGTCATTAGGGGATCTTGTTCCCAATAGGCCCCCAACACAAACATCGTAAATTTCCCTCGAATCACTCGGCAGGCATGAAGATCTTAGCACGAAGACCTTCCAGCTCGACTTGTATGACCGCAACCTCGGCAGTTCACTGAGCTGCTGCCTGCTTTGCGTCTTCGACCATCTACTCGGTCATGGCTCCTGAACTATTAGCTTGAAGCTTTTTCTGAGTGGCTTAGAGAGTCACAAGCTTTCCTTCAATAGAACCTGTCACTATGTAAGCCTCATCCAGCCAGGGCTTCAGTCTTGCCTTCAACATTGCTTCCTTGTGTAGTGTTGCATCCACCTATTCCTTTAGCTTCTTGGCCTTTTGCAGCTTTGCTAGTCTTTGTGTTAGCACGACGATTCACACTATTCCTTTAGCCTCATCTTAGTATTGTTGTATGTCGCACGCTTACATCTCTAGTCATTGTACATTGGGGTCCTCCTGCAAGCTTGTCAGGACCTCAAATAACTGCTCAAAAAGTTGCGTACAGTCTGCTACTGCTTCTGTGACAGCATTCACCTATTGCTCCTTCACTTTGGCGGAGTTGAAGGTTGGGCGTTCAACTATAACTCTATGATTTGTAGGTTCAACTCCAACTAAACCCTCTCCATCTCAGTATGAGTGTTGTGCACCCCTATGGCTAGCTTGTGGATGCGCACCTCGACTGGCTCCTCCTCAAGAATGGCCAACTCTAGGACCATTCGACATGCCTCCTCGACGACTTGGATAATGATCTTGTTCTGAATGGTTGCCTTAGTCACAGCGGCGATGACAGAGTCTCGTTGTAGTGCCATCTGCTCATTGTTGATCCACTGTTCACTGATCACCTGGAGGGCATGGTGCTCATAGGCCCTCAACTCTGCAATCACTCCATTCTACAAGAGGTGGAGTTCTTCACCCTCGAGCACTGCCAAATTCAACCCTACTCCCTTTAAGGTGCTAACAGTGGGCTTGTCAGCCTCATTCTCTATGGTCAATGCTCCACCGAGCAGAACTAACACATTGGATACCTTTGCCTGCAGCATCTCATCAGTTGCTAAAGTGCTAATACCAAGGCTGGTAGACACCATGCTAGCCTGAGATGTGTGGGTCTGCAACTGCTACAACTTTGTCTATATAGCCCCCAAGATTATCTACTACTACTGCTCAAAATGTTGCAGGACCTCCGCAGTGACGTCTTGCATCGTGTCACCGATGTCGTGCAGATCACCCTCTGTTAGTGTGATAGGGTCCATTGATCTCTTGGTAGCCTTTGATTTATTCCTGGACCCTCCTTTCTCCTGCTCCCTTGGGTGATTGATGTAGGTGGACATATCTTGTGGGTCCATGCCGTGTTGCTCGTCCCACCTGTCTACTATGATGTCTGTTGCGCGGCCTCGCGCTCCACCTAGGCCTTCTCAGCGGCCTCCTTCTTTCTCTTTTCGACCAACTAATTCATCTTTAGCTTGGCCTCCTCCTTCTTTCTTTGCATGGCAGACTTTCTCCCTCCCACCACCAAGTCTGTTATAGCATGACATTCTGCCGACCATTGATCAAGTACTACATCAATGGCGTCATCCATTGCCAAGTAAGGCAAGTTGTACCATTTCTATGCAGGGTCCTTCCGCACCCTGATGGACACATGGTGGAAGTCTGCTTTAAACTCTGGATAGCCCTACAGGTTGGCGTACACCGTAGGTGACAACCGTGATTTGTGATTGATGGCCATGTAGATGTTCATCTCCATCAAGATCTAGAAGATATTGATGTCCTTGACTTGTTGCATGGCCTTGGTCGCCCACAACGAAGCGTACTTTGCTACTTCTGCGAGGTTTTGCGTGACCGAAGGGAATTGGCTATCCTCTTGAAGCTCCCACACTACCAGCACAATTGACAGCAAGAGCCACACGTAGTGGAATGTCTTGCTGAGCTCCTGTGTTTCATGGTAGTTTGCTAGGAACTCTCCGTGAAGGTAGTCCGACCAGTTGAACTGGACTCCTTCAGCGCACTGGGTTGCTAGCGAGATGACAAGCACCGACACCTCATCGACACAACACATCCTCATCACTTTCCCTACTAAGATCTGTGTAGCTACCTTTATAGCAGTGTCGCAGATGTTGGATATGGCATATCTGTGTGGCTTCTTCACCAGCTTAAACTTTTCTTTCATGGAATCTGCGAGGGCCTATTCACTACCTTTTCCGCCAAATATCATGGCTGGATTCTCTCCTGTGTAAGGCAATACCATTATCCTATGAATCAATCTATCTATGATGGGTATTAGTTCCTCCAGCCACAAACACCCATCATGCACCAAGCACAACAGCTACTTGATGACCAATACTGTCACCGGGGTGCGGTTGTAGTGTGCACCCAAACGAGGTTGAGAAACCCTACCTTGTCTACTCATATGAGCCACCTCCACAGCTCCAATGCAGTCATTCAAGTGTTTGTATCAATGGTGCGGCGCATCAGCTGCTTCGTCGCCAATTGTGGGAACTTCACGTGATCAGCTAAGTCCCAGTCCTTAAGTTTTAGTAGCGGTATCTGTGCCAAGTGTGGTCCATTGAAAACAATTTCATCTAGGAGTAGAGGGGTTCGCAAGGGGGTCTTTCTCTCACCAATGTCCTTCAGCACGTTGGTCTTGGCCTTGCGTGGAGGGATATACTCAGGCAACTGACTAATAGGGTCCGTACCCTGGGCTTCAACCTCCTCCACTTCGACTCCCATATCCTCATTATCCATCGGGATGTCTTCAATGTCTTCCTCCTTTGCCTCCAAATTGATGGTTTTTCCCTTCTCCTATGCGGTGGGATTCGGTGGGTTCCTTCTTGGGGATGTGTGCACTAGTATGGTAGGTTGCTTCCCTTTTTATCCTTTGCGGTCTCCTTGGTTGGGGTCAGCTTTGGTCTCGGCGTCCTCGCTAATTTTGGAAATTTGGCTAGTACTTCGGTGACCTCTAAAGTATCTACCTCTGCCTCTATCTCTATTTCTAGCACCGACTCCTCTACTTCGGTATCTACAGCTTCTGTGGGTGTCGACATAATGCTTTTCAACAGCGCTCGCGACGTCTCTGGTAAGTTTGCAAATGATGGAGTCTCTTTCAATGCCTCAAAGAATTCTCGGTTCATGTGTGCTTGAGAGCTCAACAACTCAATTCTCAAAATGCCAAGTGTTTTTTGCTGGATAACCACTTGTAATTTATAGGGCATTTTGAATTCAAATCCGACATTGCCCCCAAATTCGGTTCATTAATTCCGGATTGGTTGCAGATCTTGAAGGATTTGACCCATAAATTTTGTCTTAAATGTCAACCACCCACTCCATTTGACCGCATTTCTACCATCAAATCATGAATAGTGACTTTAACGGTCACTTTCCGGCCAACCTGCGCGATTTCTCCCTGGGTAGCACAGCTCCCTTCATGCTGTCATGAGTCCTGTGCCACTTCCTTTCTTTGCATAGTCCTCAAATCGTGTAGCTCCCCAACCCGAGCAGTGTAGTTTATAGTCCCACACCTCCTTTCAGCTGCTTGGAGTGCTAAGGTTGTGCTACCTTTATCTAGTCACATGGCTGGACTGCCGGTGTATGGCTTCAAGCGACTGGCATTCACCCTTCCTGGGAAGGGATCTCCATTCAATTTGACCAATTGCACCGCTCCTCTGTCAATAATCTCAGTGACATAGGGCCATAACTAGTGCATCCTGAACTTCCCTGGAAATTTATCAAACTTACTGTCATATAACAAAACCAGGTCATTTACCTTAAAGGTGCACAACTTAATGTGTCGATCATGCCATGCTTTTTCGTGCTGCTTTTGGACTTGCTGGTCAAATCCAGCTAGAAATCTATCTTCCTCAAGCTCATCCAGTTATGCGATCCTTTCCTCCAGGGCTCTGCGATCCGTCATACCCGTGAGCACCACTATGCGCAAACTAGGCACAATATATTCCATAGGCATTACTGCTTCAACACCATAGACAAGCCTAAAGGGAGTTTGTCTAGTCAGCTTCTTCGATGTCATCAGATAAGCCCATAGTACTGTAGGTATGCATAGGTCCCAGTCACTTCACTGAGTGTTGCAAACCTTGGTCAGCGCATTCTCTAGCACTTTATTGAATGCTTCCACTGTCTCGTTAGCCTGCGAGTGATAAGGCGTGCTCTTCTAGTGACATACCTGAAATTATTGTGTCAGTGCACTAATTGTCTCATTCAGAAAGTGCATACCGCAATCACTCATTAAGATCTTTGGACAACCAAATCGCGTCAGTACATACTCAAAGAGGAACTTCGCAGCAGTCATGCCTATGAAATCCTTCACAGCTTGTGCCTCCGCCCATCAAGTCAAATAATCCATCGCGGTGATAATGTACCTCACTCCCATCTTTCCTTGGGGCTGGATGGGTCCCACAAAATCTATCAGCCATTTCTCAAATGGTTGTAACATTATCTGTGGATTAAGAGGCATCTCATCCCTTCGCGATGGTTTGTCAGTATTTTGACACACAACACACGCTTTGCAGTAAGCTTTTGAATTGTGATGGAGGGTTGGCCACCACAACCTTGCGCGTAGAATCTTCTACATAGCCGGTCTCCCTGTATAATGTCCTCTCGCGGCGCCCCCATGAGTGTCTGCAAGGATGCTGCTTCTTTCAAACTCTGGTACATATCGTCACAATATCTCATCAGACCCCATTTTGTACAGATGCCTAGCAATGATAGAAATTCTTCCGCACGCACCCCTAACTCCTTCTGCTCGACGGTATATCCCTCTAGGGTAGTTCCTGTCATTTAGAAGTGTATTATATCCTCAAAATGACCATCTGCAATGTGCACTGCAAATAGATGCGCATCAGGCAATCCCTCCTCTAAATTAGTGGGCTCTTCCCCTGTTTTGATGTGCGATAGATGGTCTGGTCCCACGTTCAGTCATCCAGGCTTCACAATAACTTCAAAATCATATTCCTAGAACAATAATAGCCACCTACAAATTCTCCCCCCCAACAGAGGCTTATTGACCAGCTATTTCAGTGCGGAGTGATCTGTATACATCTTAAAATGGCCACCCAACAAGTAGTGCCTAAACTTTTGGAGTTGATATACCATGGCTAACCCTTCACACTCGGTGGTGGAATAGTTCCTCTCCACCTTGGATAACCTTCTGCTTGCAAATGCGATAGGATGGTCCAAGTCTCCTCTGCTAGCCTATGTCAATAATACTCCCAACGTTATACATGACGCGTCGACATGTACATGAAACTCCTTCTTCCAATCCAGGAAGACTGAAATCGGCACAGTGACCATCTTTTCTTTCAATACATCCAAGCTCTTTTTACAGTCCTCATTCCAGTAGAATGTGAGATCCTTCTTTAATAACTTCTCCATAGGCGCGGTGATCTAGGCATAGCCTTTGTAATATCCTGTATGTCCTAGGGTAGTGCGTAGCTGTTTCACACTCCTCGATGCTTCCAAGTTTAGTAGCACCACTATCTTCATGGGATCTACCATCAGTCCATGTCTGCAAACCACATGACCAAACAAGGTCCCAAAAGGAAAAGAAAACAGAAACATTTTTAGATTGAGCGTGATCTGGTATCTTCGACAAGTATCTAGAATCAGGCATAAATTAGCGACATGGCGTTTCACCATCATGAACATAGTCCAGTCATCAAAGTATACTTCGAGGAACTTATGAATAAATTCCTTGAATATAGAAATGACTACGCACGAGAAAATTGCAGGTGCATTCTTCAACCCAAATGGCATTACACTGTACTGAAAACACCCCCACTCGGTCCGAAGATTGTCTTGCTCCTATCCTTCAGTGCGATTTTGATCTGATGGTACCCAAAGAACCCATAAGGAATATGCTTCCTGGCCACCTACATTGTCCAACACTTCATCCGTGAATGGAGTCGGGAAAGGATCATGTACGCAACTGTCATTCAACTTTCTGAGATCCATGCATATCCTTATTTCATCCTTTTGCTTCTTCTCCTATACCACCATTGGGCTTACCCAGTCAGATTCTTCCACAGGCTCAGTGATGCCTGCCGCAAGCATCTTGTCTATCTCTACACAGACCTTCTCCTTATACTTCAGATTTAGATGGTAAGGTATTCGCTTAATCGGCTTCGCGTCGGGCTTCAGTGTGATCTACATAACACCCAGGTGCTTGATTATCCACTTTAGATACGTAAAATTGGTAGGGAACAAATACTGGTATTTGTAGAGAAATTCAACGACCTTATCCACCGTCGCCTTGTCCCACTAATCTTCAATCTTTGGGAATTTGGGCTCTGCCTCCATGCCATGTTTACTTGTTTCGTTTTTAGTGGCGCTCTTATATGAGGGTTCTCAATCTACCGTCCTTCAACCTTGCGGTGGCCTTTTGTTTCAGGGATGTTAGTCTTTCGCGGATCCTCACCTTCTTCTTCAGTGGTGACATTATAGCATTCCAACGTGTGACTTAGTTGAGTAGCCCACTCAGGCTGAACCAAGTCCAAAGGGTCCTGCGGTATCCTAAAGGTTGTTTCTTTCAACTCTTGTAGCACCTCATCAATACAGTCAAACCTATCTTCAAAACTGAATGTCATTATGAATCCTTCACGCAAATATCCCATTCACCTATACCATGGCAAAGCTACATTTCTACATACTAGTTCATTAAGATGACATCCAGGGTGTGACAGAACAAGTTCACCCATTCAAGTTGGGGCTTCTCTCCATAAGCCTAAGTCCATTTGGCCAAGTGCACGTGTGGATCATCCTGCCCAAGATATTTGTCTGTTATTCACACCTTCAGCTTCCAAAATTGTGTTCTCATCATCCTCCTACATTCGTGCCAATCATCAAAGATTACCTTATGCTTACCCCACTATCTTGCAGGCGTAGCACGTAGTGCCCATTCTAATGCCTGCAAGCACTGCTTTTCTGGTACCTCCCTCTCAAATTCATCCAAAAATATATCTACATTGTTTAGGCCATCATAAGTAGGTAGATTTCTTACATCTGATGACACATACCGCAGTGACTGGGCCATCATGTTACAGCTCAGTGTATTTACCTCATGTAACTGATTATGCCATCGCTCTAATTCTTCATCAGAGTCTGAGGTGCAGGAACTCTCATGATACCATGTAATTCATCCATCCGTTGTTGGATTCACCCAATCTTGGTCTCACGCTGATATCTTACAGATACAGTCCAGATCGTCGTCACTCTCATAATCACAGAGTGGATCAATATAGTGCAATCCTTCAGTAGGATCTAGGGGTACTATTACGCGGAGCGATTTCTTCTCAAATATCACCTTTCGCTTATTTAGGTTGATTACCCTGTTCATATCAGTAGCCCAATCAATGCCAAGGAGCACAGGATAGGGGTTGCTATCATCCACAATTTCTATTACCTCGAAGTCAGCCAGCATGCTTGCACCTTCAATATCTACAGTCACCCCTTGTAGCCGCCCCATGGGGATGATCTTCTGCTGATTCGTCATCCTTAGTTGAATCGGAGATCACTACAGCATTGGTCTCCCCATCCATTCCCAAGTCTACTTTTGTAGGACATTCGCGTCTGACCCTAGGTCCAAAATAACTTGATCCATTTCATATTCTCCTATATGCGCAGTTAGCCTCATATCCTGTCCCGTCCTTGTTTTATGCTTACCAATCTTTCATACTACGTGCGGCTCACCCGGGGTGTTTCCGATGCATCTGTTTATAAGCTCATGTAACCCCTTCAAGCCCTACTATCACGTAGTAACTTCATGTAGGTCTCCAGGAAGGTTGTAAGCATAGAAGGGTCCATCTCCTGATCAGGATTATCCTTGCTCCCTAAGGTGGAGGCCTCAGCGAAGCTCTTCTTTGCTTCCATGAAGGTTTCACGTGCATGCTCCAAATTGAACTCAGTTTCCTTCGTTGGAGCTTTGCAAACCCATGTATTGTCCTCGGGTTGTTTCCCCTTGTCATCTTCTATTGTGGTTCCACTTTAGAGCACTATATTCATGTTCGGATCCTCTTCACGCTACTCAGACCTCATCATCTGCAAATTCTGAGTCGACTGAGGTGGTAGTGCCTCTTTGTCACGTATCCTTGCTATCATTGTAGGACAGTATTCCATTTCATGATCAAACAAAGTGCAATACTTGCATGACGGACATGTTGGGTTAGTGCAATCGCAGGCATAGTGTCCTAGTCCTTTGTAATTGTAGCAGATTAGCTGTCCTTGACCTTTATCAAGTCCTCCTCTGCCTCGTCCTCCTCCATGCCCCTGAAAGCCTGTCTACACCATCCTCGCACTCTAGTCAGGGGGCCACATTTGTGCCTAAACCTTATAGGTGGGAGTTCTATACATCACCAATTCATAACTTCTACAAGTACTCTCATCTTTCCCTATCGACCTGCAAAATTTGAAGAACAGTTGTTGCGGTGTCTGTACAAACTTTTGCAAAAAATGACAGTTATCCGTGGAATGTTTTCCGGCTACTTGACATATAGCACACCCCAATTCAGGCCTCGCGCTTGGTCCTGCTTGAGCTTCTGGCCTCAAAGGCATCAGTCCTGTTGTGGGGAAAAATGCCTATGCAGGACGATCCTATCCACCTAAGGTGTGACAGTGCCTTAGCAACAAACGAGTACAGCTACACTGGTTTCTTCCTTTATGAAATGTGAAAGAAGAGAGATCAATAGACTTACCGGTGTCTTCTATTTGTCCCTCGATCCGGCCTCTCTTCTCTTTGGGTGTTCACAGCTGCTTGCCTTCTTGCTTATCCATCTTCAACTTCCTGCAAGATCACAAGAGAACAGCTACTTGCGACAAGAGAACAGCTACTTGAGACAAGAGAAGAACACTACACAAAGACAGATGTTCACATTCATAACTAGTTTAGGATTAGAAATAAACCAAATACACTAATACATTCATACATCAAAATACATCAGCATATAGGAGAAACCAAGATAGCTTTATTGATGAATAACAAGGTTCAGGAAGAGATACAACCGAGAGGGCTCCAATCCAGCATCTCCTTCCCAGCAAATGGAATTCCTATCTTCAGCCCCTTCAAAGCATTAAGCACCCAATGATTCCAGTCTCAAACCAACAACAATTCTTTGCAATAACAAAATTCCAGCCTCTAGATCTCATGGAGAAGAGATCCATATATAGATGTTTGGAGAGAGGATGAGTCAGCTTGAGATCTGACTAGTGTCCTCTCCCTCTGTCAGTTCTTAAGTCCACTTGGAGGTTCTTGCTTCCACTTGGAGATTTGGAACCTCTTACTCATCACCAGTCGAATTCCCTGAGGCAAGTGTCATTTTGGAAGCTTCCTGGGTTTTGACACCTTGAGAAATGAACCTGCCACTTGTCCATTCTCGTTCAGCGCAGGTAGCTAGTGTTCCAGTTGACATTCAACGCGGGTAGCCAGTGTTGTCTTTGACATTCAGCGCAAACAGCTAGTGTAGCCACTGAAATGATCCTGATTTGACTTGTTTTGAGTAGTTTTTGGTGGAGAACTTCTGTGAATTGCTGTGGTTTGTTAGCCTTGTTCCTCTAAGGGTAGGAACAACATGTTTAGGGACTTTGGATCCCTTAGATTATGGACATTTCATGCTCAATGCTGTAAGGCACAAAAATGTCTATAACAGTTGCCCCCTAAAGTATGAGGCTGTTTATCGGGCGAAATGCTTTATCAGGGGGATCCGAAGTTCATCCAATGCTGAGAGGAGACCTGTAATAAGATACAATACAATACATTATTTTTCATACTGCTTTCATGATCTAGCTGAGGCGGGCATTCCCATGCTCAGCTTTATAAATTCATTTTTCTGTACATAGAACAGACAATCGTCTGATGGTAGACTGATAATTTTGATGAAATTATCATCCTTTGAGTAGGATGATTATCTGCTGCAATGATGTACATGTCAATGTCTTTATTCTTCCTGAATATATATCGCAGCCTGGATGGATGAAACTAGATCCGGGGTCTTCAAACTCGTTCGATCTTCACTCTAAGTACAAGTCGATCCATGTGAGAATTGTTCTGAAGTCGAACATGGAAAGACATCGCTTGATTACCGGTCAATGATGTAAACCGTTAACAAGCGCGAGAGGAATCACCAATAATGATAATGACCCTCAAGGTACTGCAGTACAATTCACGTGGTGTGAATAAAGGACTTGACGTCGAACACCACGCAAAATCTTTCGGTCGAAGGTCATTGATGTATACCTGTCGCCGGAAGTGAGAAACTTGCCATTGTGGCATGCAAGCTTCAAAGTACTGAAGGGGTTGTTCCTAGATCAACTTCTTGGATAATGAGCTGATGTCGACAAGAAGTGATCCATCACAGGAGGGCCTTAATGAATCCCACATCAGTGACACGGAACGGAGCTAATGATTTTAATGGAGGTGAAAACGATCTGTGACATAAGATTCAGGGTGGCGGTCATGAAAGGATGAAGGATAATGTATGGCAGTGGATGGGACACGGTTGAATTTTTCTGAACGACTTCTCTTGAACATATGGCGACACTGATGCGATGGATTGGTAGCATTACCCCAAATATGGATGGTATGGCGAGACCATGGATGTGACCGGTGAATGAAACAACCCAACCCGATTGTGGTACGGAGGAAAAGTGTCATGTTCAAGAGCGACTTGCTACCATCAAAGTTTTCTTTAGTTTCTCCCAATTTTTCCCCAGTCATTGCTGACCAGTACCTCTTTATTTTTGTCAAGCTTGAGGAGGATAACATATGCTTGTTCTATAACCTGCCCTTCAGGCAAGCCCATCGCTATGTTTTAACGAGCCTAGCGATAGTGAAACTCGTTCTCGTCTAAAGACAAGTTTGTTGCTATTTAATGATTTTAACAAGTCTAACGACAAGGATAACTCGGTCCTTTTCATTTTTAGAGAGTCTGAAAAGGCACATAAAGTTAACTCCAAAAGTCCTTTTTCCTCATCTAATCCCTTAAGTCCGAAAAAGTATAAAACAATATAGAAGGGATGAGTTTTCGATAGTTTTAACGAGCCGAACAAAACAAGCGCTCGATCTTTTTGTGCAATAATCCCTCAGGTCCAAAAAGATTAAAATCTAGAGGAGGGATAGCTCTTCCGGTCACTTTATCGAGCTGGAAGGCCAAAAATCGGCAATCTTTTCATATTTTACGAGTCAGTTGAAAAGAGCTTAAAGAAGACTCGTCTTTTGAGGAACGAGTGATAAACAGGGTTAGCAGCTGATTCCAGGTACAGGTTGGAATTTTCCAATCACGGCAGTGTCACAAGGATGGCTAGGTGTAATCACTCTTCGCAGTTGTTCTTCAAAATGGGTAAACAATCATATGGAGGTGAACGATTAGCCAAATGAAAAGTGGAGGTGACGGTGCAAACACGACCAAGGCTTTAATGGCTAATGATATTACATTCACAGTGGTTATTTACCGGGATAGTTCATTTTTTAACGAGCTTAAACGCGGGTGGAAACATTTGCTCGATCTTATGTTTATTTTTTAACGAGCATGAACTATGTGCTAAAACTGCTCGGATCTTGCGTTTATTTTTTAACGAGCATGAACTTTGTGCTAAAACTGCTCGATTACCCAGTCATATGATAAGAATGTCTCATGTAAGATTCCATTTTTTATGGAGCTTGCGCCTTACCAAAGCTATGCCCCGCATCCTTTCTTTATGCAAGTTAGGAAACGGCTAACCCAAAAAACAGATAAATAACCGCTCTTTGCTTGCACTCCAAAAGGTTTGCATGCCCCCAGGTATAAAGTACGATTTCAAGGTTACCTCTACTTCTTTTCCTTCAAAACAGTTGTTTCAAAGAGAGAGGCTTACCTCTTTCAGGTTACCCAAAGATTGTCTCGTTAATATTTCAAACAAAACACTTCCTCAACAATGTCTACCGAGATAAACAAAGGTGAGTGACGAGACCCGCCCTCTCACATAACTTTGACAGGAGAATCTTATTCCAGAACAACCCCTCTTCCAACCACGGACGGGGTATGGACTAGTCATATTCTCCCACGGAAACCTACCCTATACCCAGAGTTTTCCTGCCGAAGCAGACCAGGATGCATGCCCCCTGGGTTCCGGTCATATCCTCCCAGATTACTCGCGCTCATCAGGAGGACGGACCATGGGTTGAGACACTTCTTGCGTGAATAGACCATTTAGGGATGGTACATGACTATTTGCGATGCATGATCTGGGAAACGAAAGTTGGTCTACGAGCTTGACCATTCTTCCTTCATGCGGAAAACACATTACTCTAAAGAGTGAGGAGACTATAGCTCCCATGCAATATATATAGTCTCATCCAAGGAGTAGGTTATAATCCAAGGGTCCTTGAACGACCATCACGTTCATTTGAACGGTCTTCCCTTTCAATGTTATGGGCACATTGGGGAGGATCCCTAAAGGTCGACTGGTTCCTTTATCAAAACCTGATAGATTTCTCATTTCAGGTAAAAGCGCTGGCGAACCAAGCACTTTCCAAGCAATAGAGGAAAGGATACTCACAGATGCCCCCTCATCAATGATAGTGCCAGCCATTACCATTTTGTATATTTGAACGATAATTCTGAATGGTATGCTTGCTGGTAACCGGGGTCTGCCTAGTTGGTTCCAGTCAAAGGACACAACTAGGTTGCTTGGTGGTGGGACCGAATAAACGGCCGGATATCGCTCTGACGAACTTCCTTCCTGCGATAAAGGAATGGGGGCATTGCCCCCTTGTTCATCAGAGTCAGTGTTGATGAAGAGAATTTGGACGGTGTCGTCTTTATTCTCCTCTGTGATGGTATCATTCGAAGATAGAGCCTCTGAAGGCAAAACCGGGTCAACTGCCGTATCAACCTTTTGACTTTTGTCAGGCATGGATCCAGACGGTTCATCTTCAATGATAGGTGCTTCGGCTGACCACCTGGGTGGGCCAGCCGGGTTCTCAACTAGTGAAGGACTTGGCAGGAGTTTTTGATATCCACGAGGAAGTTGCGCTCGTAAAATCGGGCGATCTTCCAGAACTCTTTTAGCCTCGTCTAAGAAGGGACAACGGTGGACGGCGTGATTGCCTTCACACAGTTTGCAGGGAAATCTAGATTTCCCTCTCTGTCCTAGGACTTCACTTTCACTAGTCGACGGTGAGCAGTCAACATGGCTATCAGAGGTTGATGCTACCGAATTGTGCGAACGGGGAGACCAGTCCCTTAGTATTCGAGGGATACAGGGACAACCTCTGTGGAAGTGGTCTCCCTTGCATATCACACATGGCGATTTAGGCCTGGTCAGTGTTGTGTGTGGATTTTTGTCAGACAACTCTCGTTTGCCCCCAGTCGCTTTTGGCTCCTTCTTCTTCTTCTCTTTCTTCTTCTTCTCCTTCTTCTCCTTAGGAGCCTGGTTTTTGGTTTTACCAGTTCCGTCAAGCGAAGAGGAAGGAGGAGAGGAAGATGAAGTAGAAGGCTGGTGGGCAACTCTAGACTGGTCTGACTGTTGACTCGACTGTTCAAGAATGGTGGTGTTCTGAACGACATTGGTTGAAAAGAGCCAGACTGGCAGGCCAATTGTCAGTCCTGGAAGCGACAATGTGGCCATATGGGGCGCACCAACATCTCCCCAAGAGGAGAAGGGACTAGGATTTCCACCAAGGGGAATTCCTTGGTTGGTGTGCTCCATTTTTTCAACCTAAAGATCAGCGCAGGAATAGGGGTGATTGTTCCGTTTAAAATAAATTTTAACGACGCTTTAGACACAACTTGCTTTTTCAATTTTAAAGAGTCGAGAAAAAGCTAAAGATGACTCTAGTCTCCTTCGATGTTTTAACGAGCCCGAAGTGACAAATGCTCGGATGGACTTTTTCCGTTATAGAGTCTGAAAAAGGCCAAAAGGAACTGCTCTGGAGTTCTAGGCAGAGGGTGTGCCAAACTTTTCGCAAAACCGCAGAATATTTTTTAGGGTACGGGCGGTCGATCTTCCTGAATGCTGTGTTCAATGCATTGCGATCAGTAGGGCGGCCGACACGGCTTCCTAAGGATAAAGGTTTTATGCCTATAGGGGTCTCCCAATATATACGCGACGGTACGTGGGAGCACAATCCGTACTGGCGCTATCGTCCCTCAGGAGCAATCACCCACCATCCACGAGATCGACAGTCACCAGGCTTAATGACGCCGGAACACGTCTCTAGCCTAGACCCCTATGTTGTCCGTTATGTTGCAAAGCGTTGTTAAGTTCATTCAATTTATTTTAGGTTGATCTTTTTAAAGTTTGCCTTTCAAGGTTCACCACGAGATGTATGATACAAATTCCTAAATGCAGTCTAAAGATGATAAGCAAGCTTTATATCTTTTCAACTTTGAAAATCCTAGCTACTAAGGGAAAATAAAGACACCATCTTTTCTCAAAGAGCAATCAGCACACTCTAATGCACTTTTCCTAAATCCAACATGCAAACTATCAAATGCAAATGCACAATGCAGGTGTTTGTTTTCCGCTTTCTTAGTATTGATGCCTACAAAGAAAGCTTTTTGTACAACTTTGAATTTGCTTTTAAATGATCAATACAAACAAGTTTACTTTTTCGAAATCAGAGAGGGTAGAAGAGATTACAACACTTAACGATGTTCGAAATGAAGACTTGTTTTGACACTTAAAAGAGAAAAATTCAAACCAATAAGCAAAAGTAAATGTATAATCAATCTGCAAACAGCCAATGAAGTCTCTTCTAAGATCACAATCAATAGATCTGAATCAAGGGCTACAGGATGACTATTTCACTCATGCAAAGGAAAACTGTAAATGATGCCACAAACACATAAAAACACTCACAGTCTTTTTGTACAAAAGGAGGTGGAATCTAAGCAGAGAAAAGGAGTTATCAGATTGGTACCTATGCTGGTTACAGGCTGCAAAAATCAGAGATCAAAACAAGGCAAAACAGAGCAGAGAACCCCAGCTGCACAAGGACAAACTGGTTCAGCGCAACCTCAACACAGGGGTTTTGACATTCAGCGCAGGTAGCCTTCACGGGACCTACGTTGAAATGCAGAATCCCTTCACTGGGTCTGCGCTGAAGGAGAAACTCTCGTTTCCCTCAGGTTCTGGGTCACAGATTGCTATTTAATCAACTGTTTCAGGCCAAATAAAAGCAACAAGCAAGGTGTAATCAAAGGGATGCTTTGAGAGGCTACTAAGATCTATCACAAGGATAATCAAATCATTTGTGAATCCATTGTTAAGATCATAGACAAGTCCAGTAATTGGATCAAAGCAGCAACTGTCTACTTTGCATCCGGGAAAGATGCAGTTCGATTGTTGTTGTCAAGTCTATGAAACAAACAATGATAGAAACACAAATAAAATGACTAAACAAATCTCCCCAGCGGAGTCGCCAATTTGTTGTGGGGAAAAATGCCTATGCAGGACGATCCTATCCACCTAAGGTGTGACAGTGCCTTAGCAACAAACGAGTACAGCTACACTGGGTTCTTCCTTTATGAAATGTGAAAGAAGAGAGATCAATAGACTTACCGGTGTCTTCCGTTTGTCCCTCGATCCGGTCTCTCTTCTCTTTGGGTGTTCACAGCTGCTTGCCTTCTTGCTTATCCAGCTTCAACTTCCTGCAAGATCACAAGAGAACAGCTACTTGCGACAAGAGAACAGCTACTTGAGACAAGAGAAGAACACTACACAAAGACAGATGTTCACATTCATAACTAGTTTAGGATTAGAAATAAACCAAATACACTAATACATTCATACATCAAAATACATCAACATATAGGAGAAACCAAGATAGCTTTATTGATGAATAACAAGGTTCAGGAAGAGATACAACCCAGAGGGCTCCAATCCAGCATCTCCTTCCCAGCAAATGGAATTCCTATCTTCAGCCCCTTCAAAGCATTAAGCACCCAATGATTCCAGTCTCAAACCAACAGCAATTCTTTACAATAACAAAATTCCAGCCTCTAGATCTCATGGAGAAGAGATCCATATATAGATGTTTGGAGAGAGGATGAGTCAGCTTGAGATCTGACTAGTGTCCTCTCCCTCTGTCAGTTCTTGAGTCCACTTGGAGGTTCTTGCTTCCACTTGGATATTTGGAACCTCTTACTCATCACCAGTCGAATTCCCTGAGGCAAGTGTCATTTTGGAAGCTTCCTGGGTTTTGACACCTTGAGAAATGAGCCTGCCACTTGTCCATTCTCGTTCAGCGCAGGTAGCTAGTGTTCTAGTTGACATTCAACGCAGGTAGCCAGTGTTGGCTTTGACATTCAGCGCAAACAGCTAGTGTAGCCACTGAAATGATCCTGATTTGACTTGTTTTGAGTAGTTTTTGGTGGAGAACTTCTGTGAATTGCTGTGGTTTGTTAGCCTTGTTCCTCTAGGGGTAGAAACAACATGTTTAGGGACTTTGGATCCCTTAGATTATGGACATTTCATGCTCAATGCTGTAAGGCACAAAAATGTCTATAACAAGTCCTCCTCCTACAATATGGTTCGCAATGACGGGGAAATTATCTTTGTCATGTCCTTAATCCTTGCATTTCAAGCACCATACCTCTTCGCACACCTTTGGTCGAACTTTTTTGTTCTGTTTCAAAATTTGCATCTCAAGGAAAATATTTTTCAACTGCACATGGATCTGTTGAACCCCCAGATTTGGATCTTACATCGGTGTTTCATGCAGTTTCATTGCAATCTCTAAGGTCTCTGCCTAAGTTGTTATCTTCTACTGTGACAAAACAACCCTTAAGTGTGGCAGTAGTGAAGCCACAAACCACTCGCGATGTTGCCCATCTATTAAGTTCATATTAGCTTCACAAATTTTGCACTTCAATCTCTGATCTAATTCCCAAGGTGTCTCGCTTGGCTACATCATGATTTCCTTGAACCCCACAATCGACTATGCCTCAGATTTAGGCCTACTGAATTCTTTGTTCAACGCAGTCTGGATGTTTGCCAGTCCAACATTTAGGTTATCATTAGAGTACTTGATATACCAAGTTAGCACGCGATCCTGCAAAGCACTAACCAATGTCACCTTCTTCATGTGATCATTTGTAATGCCCTAAGCTTCCCATGTGGATTTCACGACAAACCAAAACTGGTATGGGTCCTCATTTCCCAAGCCTTCGAACAAAGGAAGCTTCACAAAATTTTCCATACTGAACTGCGGTGGAGGTGGAGGTGGTACGGTTCAAGTCACAGGCGATGGTGGTGAAGTTGGAGGTTCTGTGCGTGGAGGTGGTAGTCATGGGAATCCTTGTCTTATTAACTGAATAACACTTTGCGGAGAAGCATGAGCTACTCCCTCTTCATCACCTTGTGGAGGCAAAATCAATGGACTATATTTAGGACATCTTTTCCGCTTCGCGTAGCCCCAAACATCAAGGTAGTTGCATAACCCACTTTTCGCACAATAACATTTTAATCTAGGTATTCAAGGAAATCAAGTATCTCACTGTCCTTTGAAAAAGCGATGCTTTGCCTCGCTGTAGCTGACTGAGTTATCAATCATGAACATAGTCACAAATCCTCCTATGACACGATCGAGCCAGTGATCAACAGTGCAGGCGATCTTATCCTCAAATGCTTCCAATTTCTATACTACCTCTAGGGTCCAAAAAATAGGATTGTCAAGTCTCCACATTCCTTGGCTATCTGCTAGCTTTGCGACCCACTCGTGTAGCCCAACTAGAAAGGAGCAGAAAAAGATCTCGTGGATCTCTGTATATAGGTACCTGTCCAACCACTGTTCCTTTGCTAGTCGCGAGTTTCTATTCTCCCGTGCCACAAATTCATGGATCTTCCTATCCAACCATTCTCTGATCTCTTTCTTAGTTGGATTCAGGTGATACGACATCACACATCTCTTATGCAGATTCCGGTCCTGACAACAGAACCATTTGTTGGTTTGTTGGGGTCTAACCCAAGTTCAACGTTAGTTAGCCAAACAAATCCCTACACTACTGGCCCTTTCAGCATCAGCCCGTGGAGCGTGGACTGAAGTCTCGCCTGAAGTAGTATGGGGGGATGCTGGAACCAAGTTTCCGCACCCTAAGATGGTCATGATGTTGGTTTATTCCTTCTATTCCTACCTTCGTGCAAGTCACTTATACCTAGGGCTTGCCAGACTAGCCCTCTATTTTTCCCTTCAGTACCTCTGCGAAAAGGTACGATTGATCTTTGCACAGCCCTAACCTGCAGCTCGGGTACTTTTGCACTGCTAGGGTAGTGTACCGTGTAGATTCCCAAACTAGTCTAAGTGTCGTACTTATCTTATTAAACAAGTATAGTTAGCACCACGTAAACAGATGTTCTTACTTGCGTTCACTTAACCAACTTAATTACATACATTCGCGCATCATGTAAACATTATAAATGAAATTCATATATAATATGACAAGATGCATTAACCAGAACAAAGATAGAATTTGTAGAATACTTCTCTTTATTGATATCTTCAAGTGATTACAGACTCTATCCACCCTGCACACATAGCTGCAAGGGTCCATGCACTCAGTTGCACACTTCCACCCTAGGCCTCTGCACAGTCAGTTGCAAAGCCTCTACCTACACTACGACCTGATCTCAGACTTCTTACCTCAAAGCTATCACTAGCTTAGTGACTACTTAACTACTTAGAGCTTACTTACTTAGCTCTTTTTATACAATCCCATGGTCTGCAGACCATGGGTAGATCTTTTACAGCCGACTTTACTTTACAAAAATAAGGGCGTACAACCCTTTATGACTCATGACACCTTCATGATCCGCGACCACAAAATGAAAAGACTTTACAATTTTATTACAAAATTTGACCCACAACATGGGATTTTAGCCCCAAAACTACCCTTGGGGGATCCCATTCCCAACAGGGAAAAAAATGACAACAACGCTAAACGGATGCTACTGTTACCACCCTTGAGTTCCCAATTGGGGATATCAGAGGTGAAGCTCCTATGAAAAATATTCCTCTATCATTCTTACCATCCTTCCAAGGGATGACCGTGGAAGACCCAGACACCTTCTTATTTGAATTTGATGTCTTATGCAAGAGTTATGACTATATCTCAGATGCACAGAAACTGAAATTATTTCCTACTATTTTGAAAGGGGCAGCCTTGAGATGGTTCATGGGAATGGGCTTCGCTTTTATTCGAACATGTAGCGATATGAAGGAGACATTATTGTCAAAGTACCAAGACTATTGCAGAACTAGAGACTTAAGGGAGGAAGTGTTCAGAATGACACAGAAGGAGGATGAGAGCCTGGAAGACTATGTAGACTGGTTCCACTATATTCTACAAAGGTATACACACAGTGATTTAGACCATGAGATCTTGAAGACCATATTTATTAGAGGAATGAGGGACGACTGCCTTGACACCCTGAACCAACTAGGGAAAGGCGATATATCAGAGGAACCATTTTCTAAAATCGTAAAGCTCTGTCTAAGATTCTCTAGAGGACCATCTAAGGGAAGAAGCACAATTCGAGATGCCTCTACTCGAATACAAAAATCTGCAGGAGGAGGAGTAACTAAAGAAGAGATCGAGGATTTGTTCGAAAATTTCAAGACCTATATCCTGAGTACTCTATCTGCGTAGATAGCAACAGTGCAGATTAAGAAGACACAAGCATAAGTTGATATACCTCTGGCTATGTTCTGTCTGAATTGGCAGAAAAAACATCTCTTGAGGGAATGTGAATTCAAGAACATCAGCTTGTGCAATATTTGCAAGCTCGAACATTCGATAGGTCAATATCCGGAGCTTCCTAGACTGAAGGCATTGCTTAGAGAGTCAAGCGAGGAGGTGTAGTCCTCTTATTTCATCGCACCAAGGAGGCCATGGCAGCCACGACCTCTAGGTATGTGTCAAGATTTTTCCTCTTTCAATTCATGGAAGAATGCATATAATACTCAACAATATACATGGAAATATCCTGCTTCTTATTTAGCACCATTTCCTTCACCCTGGAACCAATGGTCTCCATCTCCCTCTATCCAAAATCCTCCATCTCAATCATACCCTTGGAACCAGAACTGGAGAGGAAATACCCAAAATACAACTTTACTTGGATTACCAATGCAGCAACATCTACAATTACCTCCTTTCCAAACTCCTGCTCCTACACTGCCTATGTGACCCCAACTACCTATGCAACATAACCCAAACCTGAATAATAAATCAACTCAGGGCATAGAGTCTTTTACTACCTTCGAGGCCTACCTTATTACCCCAGTGGGGTTTAATGAAATTCAATTGTGATCAGGTAAGGTAATTAAACCAAATCACTCCCCTATCATTACTGAGGAGGAATGTGAACCTTCCAGTGGAGATATAATAGGCTCTGAGGCGATTGTTGCACTTATAACAACCAACAAAGAAAATTGTTACGTATGTAACAACCAACCTGCAAAGGATTGTTACTCCTGTAACAACCAACTCGAGAAAGGCTGATACACCTATAATAGCCGAATCAACTGCTATAACTTATATCCTCTATATCCTCACAGACTGACTGAGCCTGGAATGACCTCACAGCCTGAATTTGATTTTCTTAAGGAGTTGCAAAATTTGCATGTATGAATTCCTTTGCGCAATCCCTTAAAGAAGTACCTATTTATGCTTAAACAGTACGAGACTTGTGCATCAAGAAACATAGGAGGAAGCCTAAAGACCCTTCTACCATACATGTGATGGGGAAATTATCCGAATTAATGTATGTTCATCCTCTTCTAACTAAGTATAATGATCCAGGAAACCCTATGGTTATTTTCTACATTAATGATCAGCCCATAACTAACACATTGATCGATCTTGGGGCTGCCATTAATGTGATGACAACGGACCTCTTTACCACCCTAGGGCTACAGCGGCTTAGACATACTCCTATTGTACTTGAATTAGCAAATAGATCCCGTGTTAAACCCGAGGGGGTGTTAGAGGACATAGTCATTACAATAGCTTCCTAGAGGTATCCAACTGACTTTCTTATATTACAAACCAAATCCAACTTGGGGGGACATCCTTTGATCTTAGAAAGACCTTGGCTGGCCACCGTAGATGCATTTATAGGTTGCAGATATGGATCTATGGTGATCTCAGATGGCTAGGCTACAAATAATGTTAATATTTACCCCCCAAAACCAAATGTGGATTTATATAACCCTTGGTGGGATGAGTTTGAGCCCGAATCAAATATTTCCCTACCGCTCCTCAGTCTGGGGAAAGCCCAGTACTTCAAGGATGAGACAGAAGATGACATCATTAATGGTTTCATTAGTAACCCACTTTTTGTCACTTCGATTAAAAATTCGAATGATGAAGAGGAGGTATAACATATAGATTTTGAACAAATGAGAACCACTCTGAATACTGACATCATTCCAATTGAAATAGAACCAGGAAAGTTTCTGAGCACTAACCTCAACCTTATTGTTGAGCAAAGCCAACTGCTATTACAACTATTATAAAATTACAAAAATTCATTTACATGGGACTATATGGATATGAAAGGGATCCACCCTAACCTGTGCACTCACCATATTTATTTGAAGGATGGATGAAAACTAGTTAGACAACCATAGCACCGCATGAACCCTGAGCTAAAGGAGTTGGTGAAGAAACAATTACAAAAACTCCTGAGTGTTAATTTTATTTATCCGAAATTTGACAGTCAGTGGGTGTCTCTGCTTGTCATCATTCCTAAGAAGAATGGAAAGTGCAGAGTCTTTGTGGATTACAAAGAACTCAATAAGGCCACTCAAAGGACCATTTTCCTTTACCATTTACAGATCAAGTTCTTCACACCCTTTCTAGAAAAAAATTCTTTTCATTTCTAGATGGGTTTAATGGCTACAACTAGATACAGATTTCTCTAGAGGATCAAGATAAAACAACCTTTACTTACCCTTGGGGAACTTTCGCATACATAGTACTCCCTTTTGGACTCTACAATGCGGAAACAACCTTTCAGAGGAAAATACTGGGAATTGTTTCTGATTTGTTGAATGACTACCTTGAAATGTTCATGGATGATTTTACACCTTATGGAGATTCTTTTGAAACATCATTAGCTAATCTGGAAAAAGTGTTGGAATGTTGTGTACAGACTAAATTTTCTTTCAGCACTAAAAAATGTCACATGATTATCACTAAAGGGATCATGCTAGGACACTACATTTCTGTTGACAGCATCAAGGTAGACGCTCCAAAAATAGAGGTAATTCTAAAAATTCCAACCCCCAAGACACAACAAGAGGTACATAGTTTCTTAGGGCATGTAGGGTATTATAGGAGATTTATAGAAAAAAATTCAAAAATTGCATCGCCATTATTTTCTTTTCTCATGAAGGATGTCAACTTTTTGTGGATAGGAAAGTGTGAGCAGGCCTTTTTGAAGCTGAAATGATGTGTATCAGTAGCTCCAGTTTTACGAGGACCTAATTGGGAACTGTTGTTTCACATAGCTACATATGCATCTGATATTGTTGTAGGTGTTGTTTTGGGCCAACTGGAGGACATGAAACCTTATGCTATTTACTACATAATCAAAAATCTAACTCCAGCTGAGCTCAGCTACACACTGACTGAGAAGGAATTCTTAGCATTCATGCACACCATCAATAAATTCCGACATTATATCACTGGGTATCAAGTATCTGTACACACTGACCACTTTGCCATTCATTTCTTAATGAATATGCCAAGTACCAATGCTAGAATTACACACTAGTTATTGTTGTTACAAGAATTTGATATCACAATTGTCGATAAACTTTAAAAAGATAATGTAGTAGCTGATTTCCTTTCTAGGTTAACTATTGATGACCATTGCATTCTTACCCAGGATTTTTTCCCTAATTAATATCTCTTTGATATTTCTACTTACTCACCTTAGTATGCAGATATAGCCAATTATCTTGCTGTAGGGAAGTTTCCACAATATTTGTCCTCGAAGGAGAAAAGAAAGATCATACAACAAAGTGCTACCTATACCTATATAGATGGGAATATTTATCACACTGGACCAAATTTCTAGATCAGAAATTATGTTAGAGAAGATGAGATCTTTGACATCCTTAAGGCCTGTCACGAGGAACCTTATGGAGGGAACTTCGTAGACAAGCGAACAGGGTACAAAGTCCTTTCGACAAGGTATTATTGGGCAACAATATTTCAGGATGCCAGGAAGTTTGTGAAAGGATGTGATGGTTTCCAAAGGATGGGCCAACCATTGGAATCATATGAGATATTTTTATAGCCCCAAATAGTCTTAGAACCTTTTGAGAAATGGGCCCTAGATTTTGTGGGGCCAATTAATCTTTCATCTAGACAGAAATCTTACATCTTGGTCTGCACTGACTATGTCACAAAATGAGTTGAGGCAAAGGCATTAACCAGGGCCACGAAGCAAGTTGTTTCAGACTTTCTGTTTGAAGACACCTTTGTCTAGTTTGGTATACCCAAGGAGATAGTCACAGATGGAGGGCCCCAGTTTACATCTCATATGATCCAAAAGTTGGTTGAAAAATATAAAATCCATCATACAATCACAACACCTTATCATCCACAAGAAAATGACCAAGTGGAGATCACTAAGAAATTTATTTAGGGGATCCTTACCAAGACCGTGGCCAGTCACCAAAGGAATTGGGCCGACAAACTTCCAGAAGTGTTGTGGGTGTACAGGACTACATGGAAGAATACCACCATATTCTCACCATATGAACTTGTGTATGGTAAAAATCTCTTATTCCCTATTGACTTCGAAATCAAGACACTGAGAACAAAATTGCATGTAAATTTGGATCTGACTAGAACACAAAAGTAAAGATTGAACGAACTCAATGAATTGGAGGAGAAACAACTAGCTGTTATCTAGCAGTAGAGAGCTAAGTGGCACGACAGATTCATCAAGAAGAAGAAGTTATAGAAAGGAAATTGGACTCTCTTATATGACTCAAGATTCAAAGACTTCAAGGATAAGCTCTACACCAGATGTCTAGGTCCCTATGAGGTAGATGCAGTCTTTGACAATGGAACTGTAAATTGGTTACCATTGATAGTGTGAGGACACCATTGCTTGCAAATGGGTAACTTCTTCGGTTATATCAAAAACATACTTCAAGAGATTCATTCATCAACATTGTCACAAATTCAGATCTTCATATTAAAGGAACAGGGGAAAGCCTCTCTATGCTACCAAAATTCTAATTTTTCAATAAGTGTAACATCTCAAAATCAACCACTATTAGCAGTTGTTACACCTTCAAACTTAAATAATAATAATAATAATAATAATAATAATAATAATAATAATAATAATAATATGGCTATGAAAAACTTTTTCAGGCATAGACAAACAATTTATGTAGTAGTTGAAAACAACTTTGTGGCCGCTGTTACACACTCTGTAAGAACATTTTTTATTTCAAGCATGTTTTACAATAATGTTGTTAGATGACCTTTTTCTTCTTTTTTTTATCTTTTGTAAAAATTAATAATACATAATAGTCGGCTTGGCTATTACACCTGTAATAGATGATGACTTCTAGAGATAATCCGAGTAAGTTATTTATTGCAACAGACAATAGGCAGCGTCCTGGTTCAGAAAATAGTTTATCTGACCACCGGAGTTAAGTTCATGCACCTCGCAACCAGCGACTTCTCCCCACGTCACCCAGGTACATCATACAAATGTAATATCGTCATCCACTTTTATTCAATAATTATGGCAATTTAACATGATATCCCTTTTAATGGCTGAGGTCAGCGTTCACATTTAAGCCGGGGAGGGTGGGGGGTAGGGGGGGGAGGGTGTGAATTATATTGCGACATGACCTTTGCATGACCTCTGAATATTTAAAAAACCACAATTAAAGCATGGTGATTTGGTAATCATTGTCACTTAATGACCGATCATACCAAGAAAAGGGAATTGTACCTCTGACTAGACCTCCCATAACCTAACATTAATAAGGTAACATTACTGCAGAGTATGAACCATGATTGAGAATCTTAATTTGAAATTATCACCTGTGCCACCCTACCATTTACCCCTGCTAGAGCATTTCATCCCCATTCAGAGTGCTCAGAGAAGAAAAGAACAGTTGCAGGCTGAAACAACTAAGTAGTGTGTTGGCTACTCTAAAACTGCTAAAGGAGGGAAAAAGAAAGGAGAACAACATTGAGCTTGTGTAGTGATGGGTGGAGCAGCAATTCAGCAGGAGCTCAGGTCAACAGAGGCTTTGTAGAATTTCCCCGAAGCATGTCAACCTTTTAAGGATGCAGGCTAGTTTGAGTTCTTCCAGAGACTAAAGGGATCAGATAGGGGAGTTTCCCTGGAATTTGTGAAGAATTTAGAGAGAAATCAGACGGAGGTTAGGGGATTGAAGTTGGAGGTTACAAAAGAAGTGATTGCCTAAGTGACGACATTACCAATGGAAGGAAAAAGTTGGTGTAATAGGAAAGTTAATAACCCCTCCTTGAAGGAGGATTTCCTCTAAGAGGAGGAACAACTGATGAAGAAAGGAGGGGGATTAATAGGTTGTCACTCCCCCAACCATGGGTTGATTTTTCCCTTTACCCATCAAGTACATCACATGTGAGGGAAGGGAAAAAATTGTGTTCAATTACCACTTTCTATTGCTAAACCATCTTCAACATCGATTACTGATAAATCTTCCCTACTTCTTGCTGGGAAACATCAAGCATATGGTTGCGTCCGTAAAAACAACCACACATCTAGAAACATTCGTCACCAACCATGGCCTCATCAAGCTCATTGTGCTGGACTTCGTAAGCTGCCAAGGCAGGAGTTGGGAGGAATTCATGAGGAATAAGGCCAAAACTACCTGAAGGAAACAAACTGGGACATTTGAGGAAGCTCCAGCGGTGACAAAGGAACAACCCCAGCCTTCGAAAGTAAGGGTTGGTAAGACGCTAGTTGACAAACCAATTGGTGATAGGTGGAAAAAGCAAATAATAAGGGTTAGTGGGCACCGAGAGTCTCCGTCCATGTCCAAGAAGAACGAGGAGGCAGTAGAGCAGAAGGATGAGGAGTAAGCTCAGCCGGAGGAACCTTCCTCACCTGGTAAGAGAGAAACTCAATCCTTGTTGTTAAAAATTGAAAATTTAGAAAAAGAGAATAGAGAGATAAGGGAAAAAATAGCAGAGGGGAAGGTAGAGGCAGGAGCCCTGGGGCTAGACACTTTGGCCAAGGCCAGGAAGGAAGATTTACCAGGTGTTGTGTGCACGACTTGTGCTAATAAGTTCGTAACAGTGGGGTTTAGAGTCTATGTAGCGGACACCATCTTGAGGGAAACACAAACTGAATCCTGGGAGGCTGACACACAAAAACTCTTTGAAGACATTGTTGTTACACAAGAACCAGCAATTGATACGATGCAATCCACATAAATTAATTTGGTAGTGGATACACAGGAGCCCTTGGGTGACGTTTTTGTTACATAAGAACCAGCAGTTGAGACAAAAGCCTACCAAGGGAAAAATGATACACAAAAACCTGTGGATGACACTATTGTTACACAAGAACCAGTAGTGGGAATGGAAGCTAAGCAGGGAGAGAAGGAAACTGTTACACAAAAACCCATTGAAGACGCTGCTGTTACACAAGAACCAATAGCTAAAATGGAGTAGTTTCACCCTTAGAAGGTTGTTATACCCTCGATTGTTAGTGCATGTGGGAGAACACCGGGTTGTGACAAAGTATGATGTTCTGAAAAGATGTTTTTGTTACCAGAGCTACAAAAATGGAAGTAGCAAGAGATCTCTCTACAAAAGGGGGTGATCTTGCTCAAGGCACACAAAAGGATGATGGATTCCCTCAGGGAAAAGTGGTTAATGGAAGAATGGGAGAGAGAATAGGAAGCACAGAGACATAAGGAAGCCATGAAGAAAAAGGACGAACAACTACAGCTGTTACAACTACAAGTCTTGGATCTAACAAATGATAAGACAAAGCTTCGTGATCTTGCATTGAACCTACCAGCATGCACGTAGCTGTCCCCATCATATCTAGTGTTCTTTTTGGAATGATATTATTTATTTCAATTAAAAACAGTTTTTGAGAATGTCTTATTTGCATTCTTCTACTCAAACTTTTCTTGAGATTTTTCGCACTTTCAATTTTGATGAATAGAGCTTGCTTTGCAAGATATTTTTGCATAACATCATGTGTGAGTACGTCAGCACAAAAATGGTAGCAAGTGTCTTCTCCTATATGGGAGATGTGCAGTTGCAGGATTTTCTTTCATTTATGAGAAACCAAATTGAATGGCATCTAGACATGAAATTAGACAAAACTAATGAAGAAAGGACAACGTTATGGGTCAGAGCAAAACCGGGGATGGTTTATGAACTCAGGCGTGAGTTTAAGTTGTTCTTGAGCACCCTAGAGATCAGGGAATAGTCAGCCATCTGTAGGAAGAGGATTGTGAGGATTTCCCTCAATTTGCATGCACAGATAAAAATTTGAGCACTAGCAGGATGCCTTAAATGCACCGAAGCCTGTAGTGCTGAGTTGCAAGAAGGGGATCCTTTTGAATACATAAATTTTGTGGCTATTGTTACATGGGTTCCTGAGTATGCTCGGATCGTGCAAACATTGGGGGAATTTTGGATCGGGCTCAGATTTAAATTTCCTTTCATTTGGTTACCAATAGAAGAGTATCAGCTAGATTACCACCTATGTGATTATGAAGAAGAATCTTGGCCCTGACAGTTGATGGCCACTCAGGGGTATAGAGCTCCAGGTGAAGACACTACTGGTGGTTATAAATTTACAGACTTGCATCATGGGTATAATAGGAGAAGCTAAGGTTCTGCATGGGGACATGTAGTTGCTTTAGTTGGGGGGAGATGTTGGATGTGACTTTTTACTTGTTTTCTACACCTTCTTTCCCTAGTTTTGATCCTCTTATCCTCTAGGCCCATGAAAATTTACATGATTAATCACCTTTTTTTCTCATTTATACAACCCGTTCCACTGTCATGTTATTTTTCCATGTTTTGTTGAATAATACGATATTATATTCCTTTTTGTGGCTAACTGGGGTGAGAATTGGAGGAGTATTTTGGAAGATCTTCTCTTTTTCAGGTGTTGATCAATTTTAGAGTAGGGTAGAGCAGTTCAGTATTACACCTTGTATGCTATTGTATGTTGTTGTTACACACTGAATGTTGTTACAGGCTGCTGTTACACTACGTACTGATACAGAGGACCAGTGTTACACCAAGGGTGTTGTCACCAATGAATTCCATTACATCTTGAATCACTATTGACTCACAGGATGTTGTTGCACCGGAGCCGGCAAGTTGTGGGTACTATTCCACATAAAAAATATTGGGTGTTAGGAATTGTTTATTTTAGAAGCAACAAACCCAAGTGGTTGCAATCTTAACCAATGTATCTAAGAAGTATTTGTATTTAGAAATATGTTGTAACTACTTTTATTTTTTATTAGCATGAGAGTCGTGAAATTCTCATGACTGATCTATTCCTAATTTCGGGCATGTAATAACTATAAAACAAAATCAATTTCTTATGTACAAGGACGACATATAGAAAAGCAATGTTTTTCTTCTCTTGTAACTCTGAATTATTTATAATATTAAAATCACTATAGTGATGTTGTTACTGCTCTTCATCTCATTTGTTAACTAATCTCGTGTTATTTCTGTGCCCCTGCTAGGGAGGAAGGGCCCTCCTCTTTAGCAGGGACTACAACGGTAGAAGTAGTGTACATTATTGTTTCTTTTATTGTCATATGGTTTTCTGTTGTTGTTGTACAAATTGTGAAATACATCCGCTTCTATTCCATATTATATTATGTTGTTACACTAGTTTGATTAAACAGAATGATAGTGACCAGCTGGTGTAGTCATTAGTTTACTGTGTGGCGCGCCCTTACTCTAGTAATTGCAAAGTGTGATTTCAATTCTATGGATTGTTTTAATTTCTACATGACTGATTTGATTTTTGCAATTGATTCAGTGACATCTTTTATTGTTCTTTATATTTTTCATTCTCGGTTGTAGTGTATCAGCACAAACATTGTGAAGTTCATTGAAATAGCAAGACCTACCCTAGGTTGATAATTAAATTTTGCAGTCTCGGTCAATTAGGATTGATTAAAACAACACTACAAATGGTTGAGTTGATGCCTCCACCCTTGTGATGGGTTATTCCATTGAGGATGTAGAGAAGCAGATGGCTGAAATGGTTGATTGATAGGTTGAGGAGCATAAGGCTAAGAAGGAGGTGTGGACCATGATGGAGGAGTGGAAGAGTATCAGGTTGGAAAGGGTGCATTCTGGTTGGGATGGTAATAAGGTTAATATGCACCTTGTATGCTCTGCTCGTATGACCAAGGTCCTTGAGGCCTCCTTTGATTTATAAAGAAGAGTTTCTCAACCCCACCTTCTGCCCCTTAGTATACAAATTTTAAACCAGGCAAAGAAGGACAATTATCTGTGGCATGGTTTTCCTCACAGACTAAGCATAACTCTATGACATTTAATGGGCATTTATTTCTGGGGTGGCTTCTAGTGCATTTAGGGCAAAAAATAGCTAGTTCCCTCTCCGCTTCCTCTTGCCTCCTCTTGATCTACATGGTATCCATTTGCAAAGCAAAGCTATGAAACATTTCACTTTTAAATTCCTATAACATGTTTCTAATCTCATTCTTGATGGATGTTGTGGAAGGAGAGGAAATGAACAAGGATTGACTAGCCCTACCCTTCTTCCTAGCAGCCCTAGAGTGGTTTTTGAACATTGTTTTGATGTCTTCATAGGATAATTGATAGATGTCTCACCCAGAAAACATGTTGAGGGTTTCCAACATGTCCTCCCTTATCCCTCAAAGAAGAAATAGCTTGAGTGATTCAGGATCAAGGGTGCATCTGACCTCCTATAACTGAGTTCAAATATCTCCTCATAGTACTCTCGGGATTCATTAGGTCCAAGAGTCATTCTAAAGATTTCTTCTTTGATTCCATTGGACCTACAGTAGTCCTTGTACTCTTTATTAAAGGCTTGTTGCATTTGAGTCCCTGTACTTGTTGAATGTTATCCCCAAGTAGGCCCATAAACCTACACAAGGCTGCATCTTTAAGGGTAGATGGGAATAACTTCAACTTCTGGTCATCAGAGGCATAGTCATAGGTACTACAGACAACAACAAATTCAAACATAAAAGTATCAGGATCCTCAAAGGTTAATCCATGGAAGTGTAGGAGAGTAGTAGGGCTTATATTCTTCATTCTAGCCTTTCCATTAGTCTTTCTAATAGGGAAAACCCCATTATTCTTGTTTTCAACCATGGTTTGGGTAGGTGAAATGAGTTCTTCTTCTTCCCCAATAAGTTATTCAAAGATATAAGGTTTTTCACCTAAAGGGTCTTCTAACTCCCCTATAGTGAGAGAGGGAAGTTGATAGTCACCGAAGAAGAGTGAAGGTTGACTGTTTGAGGGTGTGGGGGTATTTGGTAAGAATTTTCCCTGAGTATCTCTATTCTAATGAGGCATGAAAGAAAAATTTTCTTTTATGTGATTTTTTCAAAACTGAATGAAAAATAGAAAATAATTCTTAAGCATATATAACATCAATCTAGACACCTCCCCAACAACAATGCCAAGAAGTGGTGAGCCCTGGCATTGCACCAAGATTTCTGCAACTCCCAAGGGCTCCTTAACTCTATTTATCAACCAGGGGTTCATAAAAACTTCGAGGTGACAATACTATATACACAATAGATGGGATTCCACTCATGCCACCCTCAACTAGGACATGTGATCAATAGTTCTCCAAGACCATTCTTTCTCCTGAATTAGAAGGAAGTTAAGTACTGAAGGTGCAATGCAGAAGCTAGCTCTAGTGACAAAAAGGTAAATTCTTTTTAAACCTCAAATTGTAGATTCTATCAAATTGTAAATGCTACTGAATCAATTCGTGAAAGAACACAAGAGTTATACTACCTGCAAAAAGGGAAATACACTATTTTGCAATAAACCATCTAGCTATCAAATCCACTTGTTCATAGTTCATTATTTCCTCCATAATCTATGTAATTCACACTTGCATATAAATCAATGTTCTATTTTTGCTAAATCTATGATAAAGAAACTAATGCTATTAAATCTTGCAATGAAGGAAAATGGATGGTTGGTGATCTGCGATCCTTCAACTATGAGAATTATCCAAGATCTTTTACTTCTATGATGTTGTTAGAATTGAATTTAAAAGAGCACAAAAGAACCACATGTGCATGCTTAAACAAGAGGAAACATAATGACGATCAACCAATCATGAATACAACACATTTGATAACAGAGTTCATCCAGTGTGGGTTATGTCTCTGGGCTCTGTGTCAAGATGGTGGAGGTCACTTCATACAATGCTGGAAATGATGATGATGATTTACATGGACTATCCTTTTTCATAACAAGGTCATATTCCCTCAACAAGAGTGGTTTGTCTCTCCACGAAATTTTCTCCCTACAGGAATTCTCACTCAAAATGGGCTTCCTTCAGCATGACAAACTAACAAGTATCCCACATGATGTGGCAACGAGTATACCCTCAACATAGTTACAGAGGGATCTCAACAACAATACATAGCATGAAAAGCTAATGAAATCTCACATAATGTGGTAATAATGATCCCTTGACATAGTATCAAATAGGGATCCCAAGAATAATACATCATCTCAGCAATAATGAAAGGAAACATAACATGACTGCTTCATGTACCTTCACTTTTGAATTTCACTAAAAAATGAAAGGCACAACTGCAAAAACTGATTGCACCACTGAATTTATGGTGTCCAGTAGTGTAAAATCGACTACCAATTCATCAAATTCTAGCATTGTCAAATTCTGGGCCTTTGGGAATCTTTTAGATTCCCCGTGATTCTCCAAAGATTCTATTCTCTAGGATTATTGGAGATCTACAACTCAGATCACAAATCTAATGTCTCCATCATGATATTCATGAGATTCTGAGACTTTTGAGTATAAATTTGGTTGCATTCTGACTCTGGCTAATTTCAACCTCCAAGGGAATCTAAAGATTCTTCAAGATTCTCCAAAGATTCTACTATGCTAGGAATCTAAAAATATGCTTCTCAATGGTGATTCTAATTTCACCATCGCATTCGCTGTGAAATTCTGATTAAAATGACTGTAACCTTCATCTCATCCTGACAAAATGAAAATTTACATCCTTAGGGAATATTTCGGGCATCAAGGAATATTCCCTACAAAAACTTCTCTGCCTCAAAAAACATGAAAATCATGGTTCAACCCTCTTGCACTACGTCATGGTTCTACTACATGGCAAGGTTCCATTCATGCTTAGGGTTCTGTCGTGTTCAACATTTTTCCGTTGCCTTCCAGCTCTTTGAATAGACCTTGTTCATGAAAAGCAAGTCTAACACCTCCGAAAGTATTGTTCAGTTCTTTGTTCATGTTAGTTTCCACACTTGCTTGATTGTAAGATGTAGCATCTTCCAAGCTCTTGGTTGGTTGACATACATTCCAAGCCAAGACAACACAATTGTCTCGATTGGGGTTGAGGGGTATATTTGTGCACAAGCAGTATAGTCATCAGAGTTTTAGTTTCATCTTTGGTGTTGCTCCGTTGCCAACGGGCATGGAAAGTACCCGGCGGAGTCACGCAGGAACACAAGCATCGCTCTGCTGCCAACGAGCCTAGTCAGTACCCTAACATAGTTACTTGCATCACCTCTCTGCGCAGGAAGCCTTTCTCTTCTTTTTCCTTATTCATTTTTTATTTTTCAAATTTTTTCACTTTTCATTTTTTTCATTTTTTCATTTTTCATAACTATGCATAGCACTTATTCATTTAAGAGGAGGAAGAGGGATCCCGACTTATTGAGAGCAAAAGAGGTTTTTCCTTTAGAGAAGTAGTTTAATATGTACCTTTGAGGTGCTTGTTAAGGTTTTCTCCCTCACCTTACTCTACTTGACTGAGCTAACAAGGGTTAACCCAAAAACAACTAACTAGAGTAGGTGACACTAGTTAGTGCACAAGTGTTGTGTTTTCACCAAGGTTCACTTCGAACAGTACGCATTTTCCATTGGGATATCCTGGCATGAGTATAACAAGCTCTTCATACAAAGGCATGATGACAGGTAACCAAGTAGTGATAGTTGCACAAGGCCTCTTGTACTTTACCCAACTTGTTTCAAGAGTCACACACGGTTTCATGTGAAACTAACCTATGAGTGCAAAACAAGCAAATAGACATAGAACAAAGCAGAAGAAAAAGTAAATGCGAAAGAAAAGAAAGCAAACAAACAAGCAAGTAGACACACAAACATGTGAGGTATGTAAGAAAACAAGCATGCAAGAAAGCAAACAAAAGCAAACACTACTACTCCTAAGCTAACAGTGCGTGGGCCTAACCACGTGAAGTGCTACTTCCAATGCATCCACCAGTGCATTGGTTGACCCATGTTGGTGAAGGAATGATCAATGAGCAACCCGATTGTGCGAACCAACAAACAAAAAAGATATAAAAATGAAGACAAACACACTCCATGTTTAAATGTGTCCATAGAACATAAGTGAGTGCAAGTGCATGACATGCAATTCATGGAATTGTCATGGTGTTGAGCGAAACTACATGCAGCTGTGAAGCCTATGCATACTTATGACATGCAAGAAAATGAAAGAAACAAAGAAAACTTGTGTCGGGCACATGTGCTTGCAATGTAGGATTCCTCCAATGCATGAGTGATGGGATCGTGTAGTTCAAGTGGAGGAAGTATGATCTGTGTGTGAGATTGATCTTCAATTCATACATATGAGTGATGAGGAGCCTTGGGTATTTCAACAATTTCCTGATCGGAAGTGAAACCAACCTTAGGATAGTGAGGGCCTGACATAACCATAAGTTTGGGTTGAAGTGCCTCGACAGTCTAGGGGGTTTTGACTTCGTCGACAGATATATCATCATAAACAGGTGGCTTTGAAAGATTAACTACGATAGAATTATCATCATCATAGGATTTTGGAGTAGAAAGATCTACGATTAGTAAAATCAATGATTTCATCGGAATCCTCATGATTTGATGAATCAAACAGAGGGACATATGAGAAGTGAACAAATTCACCATCTGCATTTCTAGAAAAGGAATATGAAAAGTCAAGTGGATTTTCAATGAATAATTTATCCTCTCCATTGTCAGATGATGGACTAACATTTGGTATGTCCTGCGAATGATCAACAATGGGTGCATCAGTAGACGGAGATACACATGTGAAATAATGGATGGTAGGTTCACCGAAGATGTCAAGAAAGAATGGAGGAGGCTTGAACAGAAGGGAGTCATCCTTTGTCGATTGTTGATGCTCAAGCTCCCAGTCACACTCTTCATGAATGACAGGGCATGTTGGTTATGAAACACCAACTCTGTTGATGGCTTGATCCTCGTTCAAAATAAGTGTAGAGTCTGGAATGGAAGAACACAAAACAACATCATCCGGAGGATCATCCGAGTACAAAGACGGATGTTGTGGTACAAAAGGGATGTGAGAACTCAATGGATTGACAACCAAATCTGCACGAAAATTAAGCGAAGTGATGTAGGGAGGATGTGACAGTTGAATAGATGTGTGTGCATGTTCTCTTGCATCACTCTGTAGTGGTGGAGCCGTTTGATGAGGGGACGATGAACAGTCACTTGCGACAGCGACTGTGTCCGTCTATGATTATGCAACTCCATCACTGAAGTACGCTGAGCGAGGTTTGGGCTCAAGCTTCTTCTTTGGATGGATTGATTTTTTAAGACAGTAATCGAATCTATCCCAAAGATATGGAAATTTTATCTGTCTCTTCGGAGCTTGAAACTGCAACACATGGAAGTGCTGCCAAAAATCCATAGGTGATTCATGTGGGGCCTTCCGTTGTTGTAACATTTTTTGGTCAAGATGTTCTAGATCAAAATGATGGAAATTATCTTCAATGAGATCACAAAAATGTTCAAGTGAGTGCACACTATCAGCTAGTAGGCTGCAGTGCCACCGTCGTGGGGATTCACAAAGTGAGTGTGCAAGCATCAAACTGGCATGTTCGTCAGAACATCCATCTTCCTCCTCAATCATGGAAAGGAAGTCATGTAAGAAAATAGGCCAGACCACTTCTCCTTCACCATCATACGTGAATTTAGACAAGAGATCAAAAATCTCCCTCATGATGTTGAGAGGTTCAGCATGCGAAAAGAATCATGGAAGGATGAGTGTAACATAATCCATGATAGATGTGAAAAGATTCAAAATAGGATGAGAAGACACAACTTGTCATCTGGCCCTCCTTCTAGAGCCAGAAATGTTGACGGTGCTGGACCCATCAACATGTTAGGGGATCTCACCGGTAATAAGTCCCAATTAGAACTTAGACTGTTTGGTGTAGGAGCACCAGCAGTGGGTCATACGGTGTCGCCTTGACCGCAGTTTCGCACAGAGGAAAGTAAGATGTCCATGTTGGTAGCAAGGGTGTGACCTATGTGGCAAGTTAAGGAAGGGGTATGAGTGGTTCTAACACATGGAGGGTGAGATGAGTGCGCCCCTTGAAAACCTGTGATAGCATGGAGTTATGAAGGGAACACATGAGAAAAGATGCACCAAAACATGGAAGGCGAGTTAGCTATAAATCCAAAGTTATGGTTAAACTGACAATACATTTAAGTAAGATTCATACATACATATATAGAAAATAGCTACACATGCATGCGTAAGAAAATAGATACATATCTCATTTAGAGTAAACAAGATTGTTGGAATAGAATATGACATATGCATGAAACGTGTTGGCTCTGTTATATTAATAAGTGTAAGTTCCAGTCAAACAATACAACCATGACCAACCACTAGTTCCAACAGCGGAACATTACACTCACTGCCGCCTGCTCCTCCAAAGAGATATACTACTTCTACGTAGTGGAGAAGTCAAGTCTCGTTTCAATATTGTCCAAGCTTTCTCTAAGATACTCCTATTGGAAGCTTGGCTTACCAAAAACCTATACAATGAGTTATGAAGGACTATTTATAGAAAAGGGTGAGGTGGCCCTTGAAATTTCCCTTTGTGATAGTTCATCTACCCTCATGACTCTTTATCTACTCTATGATTGTTACATCCAACTATCGACACTTGAACTTACACTTGACAAGACATTATGTACAATCTGCACATGTACCCATGTGAGACAAAATAGGCTTGAGCAAGCCATGTAAGACATCACTATGACTTGGATAGTTGTGGGAAGACCAACTCTTCGACATCCTTATGGTGGTCAACAGTAGAGAACTGATGCCAAGCTTGGTAGTCAACAATGGTGTCTGTATACTCTAAGATGACATCTTTCTAGAAATGAACTCTTGCCTCCATAGCATCCAGGTACACTGCTCGGGCTCCTCTGTCCAACGTGTCTGATAGCATGCGCATCATTGTCTTGAGTGCGGCCTGACCATCAACATAGTTGTGCATGGTGTCTGCATTGATCACCATGTCTAGGATGGTGGCTATGCGCATCAACTCGTCAAAGTACGAGTCAAGCTCCAGTCGGACCTGTGCCTTTGTCTTTGCTTCGGTCAGTGTCCCAACAAATGGGATCACATGTGCATGCACAAAAACATCCATACACCTGAATACTTGCTCATGGGAAGCCTGTAGACTAGTGATGAGCTGCGGGAGATCTTCATAGTTTCGGATCTGACTTCGGATGTTTGCCTTCAGTTGGACCGCTTTGGATTTCATCATCTTATGCAAGTGTAACGGGGCTCCCTTGTATCTCAGTTTCCATGTTTGCATGTAATCAACAACAAAGTTCATGTTCGACAAGATACATGCTCTCCTAGCACATCATTGTTTCCAACTATTGACATGGGCAACTACCTTATGGATGGTACCAAACTTGGAATACAATGCCTGCATGACTGTGTCAAGGCACAATACTTCATCCAGTATTTTCTTCTTCAATTCTGCTTGGGTGGATGTTGTAACCAATTCTCCTCCCTACTTGGCTATTTATAACTCCTTAGAAATTCTCTCATTTTCTGTTATCAAGAAGCAAACACTCGAGCTAGTGGCTTCGACATATGCTCTGGTAGCATCAGCCAATGCTACTGGATTCTTGCGCACGTCAGACACAATCACTTTTTCCTCAAACTATGCAGGAGATGTGTGATCATCCAGATTCGACACTCTGTAAGATTTCACAACTCTATGATGGGACTCATTGAATGAGATTTTATGCATCTCCTCCTTTGGATTGTCTCCAAGGATCTCAGTGTCTTCTTGGTTGCTTGGGACTTGCTCCGCTTCTAGATCCAGTGAAGCTGGTGGATCAACCTCTTAGTGGTAAGGCATGAGGTCAATATCTTGCTCTAAATCCTGTTGCTCCATGTCCGTATCAATCTGCTCAATTGCTTGTTCAATCTCTTGAGAAAAGTCATGATCCTGCGATGGCTCACCCTGCCTACTTGGTGCTAGCTGTTCAGATGAGTTGACTACCTATAAGGGCGTAGTTTCATCTATCTGTACATGTTGTGCCCCTTGCTATACATGTTCTTGCTACACTTCCTTCTCCTACCTACACAACTCTTGTTCCTTCCGGAGTTTCTCCTTCGACTCATGCAACTCCTTCTCTATTTCCTCCATTATTCATTTTTCCCTCTGCCTTTGCGCGTTCCTCTTTTCACATTGTTCCCTATTTACCTCTATTACCAAAGCTAATTTTTGCACAAGTGGGTCTTCTTGGAATTTGTAGCTTTGTTCATCCTCCATTTTGTCAATAATCTTCCTCTTTCATTTGTCATGCACTAGTATGTTCACGTCTGTTGCTACTGCTACTGCAAGTGATCTTCGGGATGCTACCTCACGCTTCTTAGCTAACCATTCCACAGCAATGCTGAGCAGTTCACTGGGCCTGGAGAAGCTATAACAATATCTCCATGTGTCCTCCTCCACCCAACGACATGCCTCGTGGATCCATTGAAACTATACTCTCATGCACTGATATTTTACAAGGCAATCTGGGTCATATCGATTGTAGCTTCGGGTGTCGAATGGATATTTCTTGATATCCTCTGCTTCAACATCCACATTCTTCAAATCACTTATCTCGCATAACCCAATCTGCAATGGAAGAGTAGGCTAAGGTGCCTTCTTCTTCCAGTGTAGCCTAGAAGACAGTCCTGTCGAGATGTGGTATGATACTTCCTGCATGACGATCTTGTCGAAGGAAAATTTTGGTAGAACATGCAGAGGCTTCTCTGTGCTGTACATCCGTATGATGGTGTTAGACGGTGATGAGCCCAAGAAATGGGTAATTATATGGGTTCATTTAGCCTCCTAATTCGAATTAATCCACCATTCTCATTAGTTTATTGCATTTTTTTGACTATATTTATGCTAATAGATTGAATTGGGTTAGTCATTATGCCAAAAAGTCTAATTTGTGCTTTATGCAGATTTTTGATCAATTTTGAGACAAAATCAAAGGTTTAATGAGCATTTGGCAGCCAAATTCATGGAAGAACAAGGGAGAGAATTTGTAGGAGGGTTTCCCCTTCATTTATGAGCCCTTACCTTGAATTCTCCACCAGCAGCTTAGAGTTCAAAGGTCACCACATCGATGATCACAAGGGCAGCCAAACAGGGCTAGTAAAGTTTTTGTTAACTGCAAGTTTTGGCAACCGAGTTCCTAAAGTTTAGGAGGACTGTTGGGGTAATTAATTTGTATAAATAAGAAGGTTTATAGCCTCAGTCAGATGTTAGTTATATTTTAGTCAGTAGGTTAGTCATTTTGTTAGTCTATTTTCGCACTTTAGTGCAGCTCTGTATCAACACATTTTCGAGCTTTTTCTTGTAGACAGTTTTTGGTATGTAACTATTATTTTTTTGATCAATAAAGATGAATCCAGCTTTGCACTAGCTCTAATATTTCTTAGGGGGCTGTAGCTATTGGGGTTGGGCTCAACCCAAGTGCCAGTACCTCCTTTGTGTACTTTTATGTGTCTTTGCTACGTTCATAGAATAATTTCTGTTATTTAGGTTAAAATCTTGCTTTGTTACTTAGGTTTTTTTTTATGATTAAGATAGTTTTTCATGCTTCAGGTTGATTTGACAGTTTGGTAACAGAAAATATATGTAAAAATGCCATCCAATAGTCCTTGATCTCATCTCTCCCTCCTTGGGACCATGAGCTGAGACCAAGACATACTTGCTACCACAAAAACACTATTTTTGCCTTCTAATGCAATTGCTATTGTTAGATTTGAAGTTAGAAAAGTTGATATCAGTTGTATTTTCATGTCTAGATCTTTTCTTTCTTAGTTTCCATAGCTATCTTGCATGATTTCCTGTCTATAAACTTTTGTTCATCATGTTTCTGGTGTTTAGGTCAAAATAGATAGATCTCTGGTTTTTCTAGTCTTTGTTCAATCAGTTTTGAAAACTAGTGTGCAGAGAACCTGTAAGACACTCCAGCCTATCCTTCCTTCATCATACAACCTGCTCCAGTCTCTCCCTCAATATTTCCTTCACTCATTCACCATACTTTCCCAAACTGCCCTAATTTCTACATTCTTGTGCAAAATTGCTTCCTTCACCTTTGAACAAATCTAACCACCTTCATCACTCCTTAGCTTCATTTACCAGGTCCTAGACCCCTTAGCATCCTTATCCATCTTTCGTTTCCACTTTCCCACCGTTTTTCCACCATCAACCCTATAAAATCCACTTTCGTCCTGTTCCTGTAGAACCCTTGCAGACTTCTTGTAGAAGTTCACGCGAGCAGTTTTTCGAGATCTAATCACTGTGGAATTCTCTAGAAGGGTTCTAGGGACCACTTAGGCCCTCTTCTCACCTTCACAACCTCCTACAAGCACCCACTCCATTTCCTTTCTCCAATCAACCTTTTCACAGTAAAAAATAGTTAAAGCACATGCATAATAATTTTGCAAAATTACTCAAAAATACAAAAAGATGTTTTTTCCATATTTTCCTTCAGAAGTAGCTTATTCACATGCATTCTACCTTTCCAAGAGTCAATGGCATCCATTTCAGCAATTTTCATCTCTTTTCTTGCACCAGTGGGGTTAGTCGGTAAAACTAGGATTTGCTAGGGTTTGCATTTCCTTTCATCTTTCAGCTTCTTTCTACAAGTAGACTAGCCTCTCTTGAGTTAGCTTTCATCCATCACAGTTAAAAGCTTCTTCTAAGAGCTCATAGAAGTTGTCTTAAGCTCCTAGAGAACTTGTTCCAGCTGATCAAGTGACAACTTGCAGTAAGAGCTAGTACTTGTGCATATAGCACCGTCGCTTCTAAGTTTGTTACGAACTACCGGTTTGATAAAAGTAAAGAAGGAAGTCCCAGGAGTTGTAGCATCATTGCTGCAATACTAGAGCCCACTATCTTTTTGGCACTGTTGTCGGGGAAGCGTTAGAGTACTTTGTGATTACTGCTTTCTTCTATTTCTTTTTTTGCAACATTCTGCTAAGTAGTTTATTTCATGTCAAAGTTTGCAATTTTCATTTTAGCAAGCGTAGATTAGACATTTCCTTCTTTCATTTCAATTCTACAATTTCATTTTAGGAAGCGTAGATTAGCTATTTCCTGCTTTCATTTCAATTCCGTAATTTCAATTTTGCAAGCGTAGATTATCATTTCAATTCTGCAAGTGTAGATTAGCATTTCAATTCCGCAATTTCAATTCTGCAAGCGTAGATTAGCATTTCAATTCCGCAATTTCAATTCTACAAGTGTACATTAGCATTTCCTACTTTCATTTCATTTCTTCAATTTCATTTTAGCAACATAGATTAGTCATTTCTTGCTTTCATTTCAATTCTGCATTTTCATTTCAACAAGATAGATTTTAGTTAGTTGCAGCTCAATCTATTTCAGTTTTGTAGGTACAAGTAGAAAAAAACAAAAATCAACCAAAAAGATTTCCTTTCATGCCTTGTAGGAGTAGAGATAAGTCAGAAAAATGTTTTCACAACACCCCCACTGCTTCACATAGCCAACGTTCTCTCTTCTTCGGTGGCTACAATCAAGAAACACCCTTAGGTAACAGCTAGACATATTTGAAGAACTTATAGCGGAGAAGAAGAAGAAAACATTCCTCTAGAGCAAATGGTTGAAAACAGAACTGTTGGGAGCAGTACCTTTTCTTCTAACTCATCCATTGAAGGTAAAATTGGAAACATGTGGGAAGATTGCAAGAGCGAGATAAGCAGATGCTTTCCATGCATATCAAAAGATATCGAGAGGAAGTAGAAAGGGCTTTAGCCATCTTTTGTCCTAGGTGCACTAGAAAGCATCCTAGGAACGAATGTCCATTGCACTCTATAGAAGTGTGTTTTGTCTATGAACCAGTGCCCTTCCTTGCAAAGCTGCATATCAGAGGGCGAAAGGAGCCACTGAACCACTCTATTATATGAACTGAAGGAGGCCACATGGACCCAAACCTTACCAGTAGGGAATGCAAGGGATATCCCAGACCTATTACAACCCCTATCAAGCCACTTCTATGCCTTCTTTGGGTCCCCCTGCTCATCCTTCCTGGTCCACACCTTCTCCTTGGTCCTTCACATCTCCATATTATGCCCAACCAGCTACTCATCCATTTCACCCCTACGCTCAGCCACAACCTCAGTGGAATGCACCTCATCAGCGGTGGAGGCCCCAGTACAACACTCCTCCCGCTCCTTTTCCTCCACCACCTACTCAATCGCAACCATCGCCTCTTGCTCCACCAAGGTAGCCCCAAATTCCTGCTCAACTGAACCCAAACACAAATAACAGGCAAGCTCAGCAAGTATATAATGGGAAACCACCTGCCCAACGACAATCCCATCCACATCCATCTCAAATATACACCCCCACTCAACTACCCGTACCACCATTTCCAAACCCGCACATTGGAGTAGCTCAACCAAATTACAACGTTGAGGCACAACATTTCCAAACAACTCCTTTTGAGCTCAATGATATTCACCATAGCTCAGGAAGAGTATTGCAAGAAAGAGATTATATTGATATCATTGAAGGAACACATCCAGCAGAAGAAGATGTAAAAGAGAAGAGAAAAGAACCATGGGCTGCACTTAATAAAGAGAAGACAACAGAATCAGAGATCGAGAGAGCTCCCTCATGGTTACCATCAAATCCTCCATGTATTCAAGAGAAAAATTAGCAAAAAGAGGAAGATGAGAAGGTCATGGTAGAAGGTGACATGAAGAATGATCCAGATCAACAAAAGGACCAAGGATATCAGAGCTATATTGAGATATGGTTCTAGATGGTCACTAAGTTGCAGCAGTACTCTCTTCCTCGGCTATGTTTGATCCCTTCAAAGTCAAATCATTTGGTCTCTAAAATCCGGATACCTATCAAAGCATGCATTTCAAGCCTTGACATCATTTTGTCTCTAATCTTGATGTGCACATGGCTCCATTAGAAGTATTCTTATACTCGAAAATGATTTTGTTTTTCAAGTAGGGTAGGGTAGAAAAGAAAAAAAATGAAAAATAAGAGGAAAAAAATAAAAATCTAAGGTGAAAACCTCCTTGGAGGTGCCTCAGATTGGCTCGCTGATTGAAAACCTCCATGAGGCGGTCAATGGGTTGGTAAGAAGAGAAAATAAAAAAGGAATAATATCCCTGGATGAAAACCTCCCTTGGAGGCATCCAGGGCAGGAAATTAGGGTGAAAACCTCCTTGAGGCGCTCTAGTTGTTTTCAAAAAAAAAAAGAGAAAAAAGAAAAAAAAATGAATTTCCAATTGTATTGCAGGTCTGCAAGAGAACTTCAGGAAGAAGCAGTGGGTGCCAAGAAAGCTCTAAAACCAATAACAGCACCTATCCTACCTTCCCTTGCCCTTCTCCATCACTCTTGACATCGTTTCCACCTCACTATGCTTCTTTTCTGAAAATTGTGTTTTCTACAGGAGGATCCTATAGAAATTATAGAGAGCTAGAAATGGACTTCAAAAGTAGTTTGAGGAACAAGGAAGCTTCACGAAGGGTTCATAAATCCTCCTGCAGTCTTCAAACCCCACTTACATCATTTCCATGCCCGCATCACACCCCAAGTTCATTTTTCTTACTGTCCAAAAAACTGTAGAATGCTTTGATACAAAAATACATAGAGCAGAAATTTGTTTTTCCCTAACTTGAAAACCGTGCATCCATTTAAAAAATTGTTACATGGGGAGTTGTATAGGGATGATAGTAACATGCCTAAGCAATTTCAGCTAATTCTAGTGCACGGTTTCCAAGAAATCAGCCTCCATCACCTTCAGCCATTTTTGCATTTTCTCCATATCTGTCTATCCATTTAAAAACTTGTTTCATGTGGAGATGCATATAGGTGATAGTAACCTGCCCAAGCAATTTCAGCCAATTCCAGTGCATGGTTTCCAAGAAATTGACCTCTGTCACCTTCAGCCATTTTCAATTTTTTCTCAAAATATGTGCATCCATTGACCACAATTTTGATATGGGAGGTGCATAATGATGATAGAAACATACTCAGAAAGTTTAAGGTCAATTCGGTCTATCGTTTGGGAGTTATGGACAAAACAAGTTGTTGTTCTACAAAATCCAGCATCAGGAGCATGACGGGTGCAAATCTGAAGGTTGAAATAGATTCCTGCAACTTAGATCCAACCATAGGATACATGCACAAGAAAAATAGCCATGTATCAGCAACAAGACAAGCATACATCCACGGAAACAAAGGCATGCAGCAGAAGGAAAGGCCACAACAGCTCACAACAAATGCATTCGACTTCGAGGTAAGTGACTAAACCCATTCCTCTATTGCATGAATGTAATTTAAGAACTGTGTGGACAGTGAGATGGTTGTGATTAAACAAAATCAGTGGCCAGCTAATTGGCCACCCTCGTCCAGTTCAGATAGTGCCTTGTCCAGTTCTACAACGCTCAGCTAGAAATAATACAGCACACATGTATAGTCAACTTACGGGAAATTTAAAAAACAGGCAATGACAGATGCTTTGAACTCCAGCGCAACTGATGTCAAGTGATTAACAGGAAGATAACATACAGTTCATAATAACACTGCAGTGGTGACCAACGGTCTGCATGGAGCCAACGTGCACTTGGCCAGCTCACCCTCCATCAATGGAAGTCTCCATAAACAGCCAATCGAACTCATCTTTGAAATACTCTCACCACCGTTGTTTCCATTTTATCATCATCCCCACAGCTGCAACAAGCTCTATACCACCTCCATAACAACAAACCAGTCATTCTATACCATTTTTCAAAACCCTCCTGCTTATCAGCATTCTACAGGAAGCTGTAACAGTTCTACAGGAGTAGGAACAACGTGTACAAGAAGGGTTCTACAGGAAAAATAGAGGACAGCTCTACAAAAAAAAAAAAAAAAAAAAAAAAAAACGGGACTTTCACCGAATTTCAAGCTCAAAACGAAGTAGGCTCAGGAAAACTTCTCTGTGCATGATTTGTTGGCACAAAATGGTGAATTGAACACGGCATTAGATTGAAAAATGAGGGTAAAAATTCTGCCTGTGCATTGAGGAAAAGTGGAAGTCTGCCTACATAATTCACCAAGTTTACCAATTTTTTTCTTTTGAATCCGAAATCTCCTTGTCAATTTAAAAAAAAAAATCTCATGTAAGGAAGACATGTAGTAGTAGAGGCCAACCTGTGTGTGTGAAAAACCTGAATTTACATATCTATCAATGTGCTGAGAAAAAACCTGTGTCCTTATGCTCTATGCTGAAAAAAATAAAAATAAGAAAAAAAATAAAAAGAAAAATAAATAACAACTTTCATAAATAGACAGACCAAATGGGGGGTGACAACAGTTTTAAAATAGGAGAGTTATTTCCATTTGATATTGTAAGGAGCACATGACAAATTCCTACTTTGGCCCAAGAAAAAAACCAAATTCAGCTATCCTCTGTCTCAGTGATTGACTGTGTTTTTTTCTTTCCACCTGAGCATTTTATTTTCTGGTTAAAGACCAAACTCAACACCATGCCAGGAGGATTCATGAGGAAAGAACACTTAAACTCTAGCAAATTGCATGAAAACCTTGGGGTGGTGGACCTTTTCACCAGGGTACATTGGATATCCTTCTTTGACAGGTTTCAGGCTTATGATGAGGAGGTGACTGAAGAGATTTTTATGTCCCTGAGACCACATTTGAAGACACAAGCCACAATTAGTTTTAGGGACTTGACCCTAGAACTTACCCATGATTTCATCAGTAGAATTACTGGTTTACCATTGGGGCTCCCTTGGAGCAAAGAAGAGAATTCATTGGGACAAGTGGCTAAGAAAACATTTTTTCTGCCTAAGGAGCATCCTGTAGAAGACAAAAACGGGGTCAGAAGGACAGGCTTGCCTCCTCTCTAGAGTGAAGTCAGTTATCAAATAATGAAGTATATCACATGTGAAGGGTGGTTTAGCATCATTTATGGTTATCATTTTAGGTTGCTACATGAATTAAGGTATGGGATGGACTTGCCCCCAGCTAAGAAACTAAGCATCTCATATTTCCTTCTTCAATGTTTAATTGAATGTGGTTCAAAGCTAAATGTAGGAGTTCTAGATCAGTTAGCCCACCATGGACTTATCAAACTATTGGTGGAAGATGATTTACACACCTATACTGTCCCCATAGCTTGGGAAATGTTTAGAAATATGTCCAGGGATGATAACATCAGAACTTTGGCTCAGAACATCAGCCCATCCAGCAGTGATGAGGGGGAGAAAACTGAAGAAATTGAGAAGAACATTGATGAGGGAGCACAGGACATTCTAGCAGAGGGTAAAACAGAGGAAGAACAAAGGAAAAAGAGGAATTTTACAAGACTTCTGAGCCTAAGATAGAAAAGGAGAAAACAACAAAAATAGAGAAGGGAAAAAGGACAAATATTGGAAAGAAAAAGGCCAAGAAAGCCCAAAATAAGGCCGCCACAGCCAAGGCAGGCACCCAACAAGAGAAAGAAAAGATACACCCTGAGATATCAGTGGCACAAGCAGAAATAGTGGGCATAGAAATTTCTACAGGAAGTGAAGAAAACGAACAGCAGAAAGAGAAATCCCCTGAAATGTTGGCAAGAGAGGCAACAACTGGTCTCACTGCCCTGAGCACACCAATTAAGCCAACAGAAAAGAGAAAAAGGCAGACCTCCATGTATTTTAAAGCCAGGAAATGCACAAGAATTCAAACAAATAGAATAGGAGGAGCAGTGGAAGGACATGGACAAGAAGGTAGAATTTTATGGCACACATGAGCAGACCACTTCAGAAGCTTGGGATGATAGGGAGGCCACCAGAGCCATCAAGAATGACGAGATAGATTAGTTGCTTAGAGGATGAGCAACACCTTCAGTAAGGGGGTGATGATGAGCCCCAGAAATGGGTAATTATATGGGCTCATTTAGCCTCCTAATTCGATTTAATCCACCATTCTCATTAGTTTATTGCATGTTTTTTATTATATTTATGCTAATAGAGTGGATTGGGTTAGTCATTATGCCAAAAAGTCTAATGTGTGCTTTATGCAGATTTTTGATCAATTTTGAGACAAAATCAAAGGTTTAATGAGCATTTGGCTGCCAAATTTGTGGAAGAACAAGGGAGAGGATTTGTAGGAGTGTGTCCCTTTCATTTATGAGCCCTTACCTTGAATTCTCCACCAACAGCTCAGAGTTCAAAGGCCACCACATCGATGATCACAAGGGCAGCCAAGTAGGGCTAGTAAAGTTGCTGTTAACTGCAAGTTTTGGCAGCTGAGTTCCTAAAGTTTAGGAGAACTGTTGTGGTCCTCAATTTGTATAAATAAGAAGGTTTAGGGCCTTAGTTAGATGTTAGTTAGATTTTATTCAGTAAGTTAGTCATTTTTTTAGTCTATTTTCACACTTTAGTGCAGCTCTGTATCAACACATTTTCGACTTTTTCTTATAAACAGTTTTTGGTATGTAACTATTATTTTTTGATCAATAAAGATGAATCCAGCTTTGCACCAGCTCTAATCTTTCTTAGGAGGCTGTAGCTCTTGGGGTTAGGCCCAACCCAAGTGCCAGTACCTCCTTTGTGTACTTTTATGTTTCTTTGCTGCATTCATAAAATAATTTCTGTTATTTAGGTTAAAATATTGCTTTGTTACTTAGGTTGTTTTTGATGATTAAGATAGTTTTTCATGCTTCAGGTTGATTTGATATTTTGGTAACATAAAATATCTAAAAAAATCCCATCAAGCAGTCCTTGATCTCATCTCTCCCTCCTTGGGACCATGAGCTGAGACCAAGGCATACTTGCTGCCACAAAAACACTTTTTTGTTTTCCAATGCAACTGCTAGTGTTAGATTTTAAGTTGGAAAAGTTGATATCAGTTGTGTTTTCATGTCTAGATCTATTCTTTCTTAGTTTCCATAGCTATCTTGCATGATTTCCTGTCTATAAACTTCTGTTCATCATGTTTATGGTGTTTAGGTCAGATTAGGTCAAAATAGATAGATTTCTAGATTTTCAAGTCTTTGTTCGATCAGTTTTGGAAACTAGTGTGCAGAGCACCTATAAGACACTCCAGCCTATCTTTCCTTCATCATACAACCTGCTCCAGTATCTCCCTCAAGATTTCCTTCACTCATTCGCCATACTTTCCCAAACTGCCCTAATTTCTACTTTCTTGTGCAAAATTTCTTCCTTCACCTTTGAACAAATCCAACCACCTTCATCACTCCTTAGCTTCATTTACTAGGTCCTAGACCCCTTAACATCCTTATCCATCCTTAATTTCCACTTTCCCACCATTTTTCCACCATCAACCCTCTAAAATCCACTTTCGACTTGTTCCTGTAGAACCCTTGCAAACTTCCTGTAGAAGTTCACGCGAGGAGTTTTTTGAGATCTGATCGCTGTGGAATTCTCTAGAAGGGTGCTAGGGACCCCTTAGGCCCTATTCCCACCTTCCCAACCTCCTACAATTTCCCACTCCATTTCCTTTCCCCAATCAACCTCTGCACAGTAAAAAATAGTTAAAGCACATGCATAATAATTCTACAAAATTACTCAAAAATATAAAAAGATGTTTTTTCCATATTTTCCTTTAGAAGTAGCTTAGTCACATGCATTTTACCTTTCCAAGAGTTAATGGCATCCATTTCAGCAGCTTTCATCTCTTTTCTTGCACTAGTAGGGTTAGTCGGTAAAACTAGGGTTTGCATTTCCTTTCAGCTTTCAACTTCTTTCTACAAGTAGACTAGCCTCTCTTGAGGTAGCCTTCGTCCATCACAGTTAAAAGCTTCTTCTAAGAGCTCATAGAAGTTGGCTTAAGCTTCTATCAAACTTGTGCGAGCTGGTCAAGTGACAGCCTACAATAAGTGTTAGTACTTGTGCATATAGCACCATCGCTTCCAAGTTTGTTACGAACTACAGAGTTGATAAAAGTAAAGAAGTGAGTCCCAGGAGTTGTAGCATCATTGCTACAATACTGGAGCCCACCAGATGGTGAGGCATACCAATTTGCTATATTGATCAATACCTCCATTGTTGTCTTCAACATGCAGGGTGGATCCTATTCAAATATCATCTTGTACACTAGGGTGACAAAATGATTGGACAACTGTGTGATAACTTCCCTGAAGCTGCGTTCGGACAACATTTTGCAATAAGTTTTCACAAATTTCTCCACCGATGTCCATGCCCATTTCAATCCCGGGAACTCCTGATGGGAACATATTGCATCCATGATGTAAGCAGACATGTAGATTTCTTCTTGCTGACCTTTGGGTGATTGTCGAACTCTTATTACCTATTCCTTTAGTTAGTAAGCCAACATGTCGGACTAGTTGCATGCTTTCCCTTCACTGACCAGTTGGTCCAACCTGATCACCCAACTCCGCGTGAAGGTTTCTGTGCTCTCTTGGTCATACGAGCAACATGAAAAAATTACCAAGTATTGATATGCCTTCCGCAGTATATTTGTCTTGTAGATCTGGATGGGTGCCGTCCTGAATTTGGCCAACTCCTTCACCCAGTTCTTCAAGATATACCTGGAATTAGTTTTGCTACTGGGTATGCTAAAGGGTATCTCCATGGTGACCACGAGCTTTGACATATGGGACATTTGTTCATAATATTGTGCCCTGAAGGTCGCAATCTCCGTCCCACTGACACTACTCAATGTCATTGTATGAGTATCAGTGTGCGAGAAGATCCAATGTATCATGTCTGCGCATGGGAGCATGAAATGCCTGCATGCAATCTGGTACAAGTTGGACTTGTGAATGTTCACATAGACTTGGCAGTATTCGAGGTAATCCCCAAATGTTCCTGCAAATGCATTATTGACCTCTTGTCATTTCAGCTTGATGTAATTTTCTACGATTAGCTTGGCGTCTTCATATATCGGCAGACTTGTAGACACTCGCTCAACTGTTTCTCCAGTTGCACTCTCGTCATTGTCCTTTGATCCTTCTCTCTTGGAGGCTATTGATACTGAACTGCTGAAAGGCAGATGAAAACCTACTAGATATGGAGACATAGCAATATACATGGAAAGAAATTTGTCAACTAAAACCAAAGCAAACTTGAGGAACGACATGCAACATACCTGGGGATTGACTGGAAAGAATTGCACAATTTGTTCTAGGAGGCTAAGAGACTGGCTGCCAGAAATACACAAAAAGTAGTTCGGGCTACTGGGATGCTTGTGGGTATCTAGAATTTCATAATGTGCAATCCATACTGGCCTGCTGGCTGTTGGAATTGTGCAATGCGCAATTTCAGCTGGCAATGGTTGCAGGCCCAGTGACTGCATTGCGTAATCTTCTAGGCGAGCAGTCATTGCCTCCCATAATTGCACAATGCAAGACTGGAGGATATTCACTAGGCAGAAATGTGCATTTTCTGAGAGGAAGGGGGAGCCTTCCCTCTTAGGATTGTGCAATGTTGTCTAGGTGAGGTAGAGTCTGGGCCAAGGCTGCCCGAACCCACTGACGAGAAACTGAAAGTAGATGTCAATGTGAATGCATGGTGATACTAAGTGTAAGTAGGAGTGAATGACCGTCCATACAAACAGTAAATGAGAAATTCAGAAAACAGAACAACATGCATGTGGATGAAGCGAGTCATCGAATCAGCGACCGTTCGTGCAAAACAATGGCATTCATACGACAATAGTGAGATGCTAACAAAAACTGAAATGGTGCTAGTACAAGATAATATACATGCAAATGGCAATAAGAATTCACAGAAATCAAGAAGACAACACTGAAACACGCCAAAACACAAAAAACGACAAAGATGCTGCAAAAGACAAATTGAGAGGACTTACCTGGAAATAGCTGAGATGGATGTGTCAAAGACTCCTATATGTGTTGTGGGATGGTCGAGCTCCAAGATCGATGTGAATAAGTGATATTTGAAGTATCGAATAAATAAGTTTGAGGCTCATGAGACACATGCCGCAAAACTAGGAAAAAGTGACACTTGGAGGAAATATTCTAAAACAATCTTTGCATGTAACCTTCAACTGCTAAAAAATAGATCCCTAAAATCTAGGGATGCTTTTTTCATGTTTCTTTTTTCTATTTCGGAAAAAATCAGCCCATGCATGCAATTCAAGTTTTCTCGGTCCCGGGTGGAGCCAGTCAACCCGATGGCACATGCAACAGCCTGCCTGACTCAGGGAAGCTTTTGCGCAGATTCTAGAAGGAAGTTGGGCTAGCTACCCAAAATGATTATGCAATTTCTAGGCTGAGCAACTAACTGTTGTCTAGAAAATTTTTGGAATGAGAAATCTTGCTGTGATAGATTGCGTGATTTTTCCAGGGAAGGAGACACGCAAAATTACGCAATTCCTTAGGCGATAAGGCTGCCAGTCAAGATTGCACAATTTCTGGAGGTAAGGCTGGTCCCCCTCCAAAATTGCACAATTTCTTGAGGGAGTTGTTCAACCTGTAGTTGGACTAAGTCTGGGGAAATAGCCTGTGAGGGGAATGCAACAAGCTATCATGCATAGGCTGTCATGTTGCTAGAAAACCACTGAAGCTTGTGTACTTGATAGGGCAAAACATGCTGCTGAGGATGGTTGGTAGAGAGGCTCCAAAACAAAGCTAAGGAAAAATTTTGTAGGGTGGTTGTAGCTGTTACAATAAAAAAAAATAAAAAAATTATATATATATATATATATATATATATATATGAAGCCCCAAGAGTTAGCTCAATCGGTCAAATCAAGTGCTTCGCCAATGGGAGGTCACAGGGTCGAATCCCGAAAGCTCTTGGGGTTAGGCCAGTAAATAGGCCGAGGGGTGTTGATGCCTTCGGGTGCGTCCACTCAGTGTTGAACAACCCTAGATGTAGCGGCTACCCATTGACCCGGGTATTCGTGAACCAGAAGTGAAAAAAATATATATATAATATATGATATTAAATCACATAAAATAATATATATATATATATATATATATATATATATATATATATATATATATATTTTTTTTTTTTTTTTTTTTTTTTCTAAAAAAATAATTTCCACATAATATTCACTATGAACTCATAATTCCACCTTGGAGGACATTGGACAATTTCACCTTCACACAACCAAACTGGAGAATCCTGAAGTGACACTTTTCATAACCTCATTGGGAAAAAGCTAAAGATGATTTCCATCATGCTGACTGTACTACCATGTCATCATTCTGTCTTGTTTGGTAATTTTTTTAGTTGTTTAGGAAAACGAACAACAGGCTCTAACTTCCTCATATGAACTTAGTTTTGAGTGAAATGAGTTGTGTTGGGATCATATCGCTAAGACATACATGGTCGTTTAGGTTTTGCATGATTTCGAGCACTTTGATTTTTGAGCTAATTTTGGCCCCTAATCCAGATTCCGATCACTCCTTTCCACTAATGGGGTTTTGGACCCACAAAATTTGGTTATCCGATGAGAGATGGATACTATTCTCCTTCCCAAGTTCTATCAACTAAGTTTACTTGAATAAATATCCATGACAACCACTTGGGTACACTGATATGCCTTGCATTGCAAATGGCTATGTCCCTCAACCACTATTCTTCTTTTGTCACTGACACAATCCAACACTTTTTGGCTGCTTGTTAATTGATTATACACCCTATTGTTCCAAAGTCATCCCTTGGTGCTTGGAAAACTGACTTGTAGCCTTCCCACTGAGAATCATGTTCCTTCTTTGCAACACATGCATTCGATGCAAGCTTCTTCTTGGAAACCACTTTTCTTAGTTAAGCCCATCTAAGTGAACTATAGTAATGAGTTCCAATATCAGTAACAAAAAGAAAAGAAATGACCATTCTTTTACCTCCACGATTCCAAATTCCACATGTGGAAGAATGCATTCGCCATCTCTTTTGCTTCTTGGCATTAACACAAAACAAGGGTCTTCCATGGCCAAAAACTTTTGGTATCTTGTCCATTGTCGCTTCTTGCCTCTATCATCCTCCAATTCAACATTCTTTTCATGTCATGAATTGAGAATGAAGGCCAAGTGTGAGCATCTTGTTCAAGAATGGACCTTCCATAATCCTGTAGCATCTTGTCACAAGAAACACCCATTAAATGGAAAAACGCATTATGCAAGAAATTTTAAATCGACAACCTCTTCTTTTTCTCCTTCAAAGTAAAAATTGTCACAACATGTAACATTTCCATGTACTCTTACATCTTGGTGTACAAAACATCGATTCACATAATCGAAAAGACATCATTGACTAAACATAAGTCAACAATACACTCTTCTTCAAACAACTCACTTTAATTGAGAGCCAAACATAAGCATGTACAACAACTTGACAATTCTTTGTATAAACAACAAGAATTTTACATCTCATGCAACAATTCATCAGCATCTCCCTTTCATATTTGGAGAAAAAATCAACTCTTTGAAGTCAATATGACATACATGTGACAACAATCGACACAAGTCGACACTCATGCATGTATCCAAACGCAATGAAAACTCTCAAGTTGTCAATCATACATGTTAACAAAGCAATCGACCAATACAAGTCAATCACTCATGCATGCTGCTAGTTTCATTGTTCACACACGCACAAACTCTCATGTATGTGTACAATTCTTCAAATCTCCCTCAAGTCCAGACACAAGTATAATAAGCCCAAAAACATGTATGGGTACATAAGAGCTTAATGGACAAATTTGTTGCAAATGAAGTGAGTAACATACCCCACTTTCACACACCTTCATGGTGAAAATATGCAACATCAAGAATGACTAATTTGCGAAAAATGAAGTGAGTAAGATACCCCACTCTCACACACCTTCATGGCGAAAATATGCAACATCAAGAATGCTTTCAAAAGAATGAATTCACATACAAACTCATACCCACATATTGTATTCTTTGTTGCATTTAAGTGAGTCAAACATAACTCCACTTTCAACATCTTGCATCATACAAGTTGCAACATACTTTAAACAGAAAAGTAATGCATTCATTAGGCAAAGAAATGCATTTTTAAGGCAAAGAATTGTATCTATCAACAATAGAAATGAAAGCCTTATTTTGATAAGAAATCAATCCACCTCTTACCAAACCATTTCAATGGTGATTCTTGCATCTGCACATCATCTTGTGAATAATCTTGACCCACATCAATTATGGAATCTCCTTTTCCATTGTTTCCAAAGTCTCTCTCCACCTTCTTCAAATGCATTGGATGAGTTGTTGGATACAAATTCCAACATTTGTCGATGAGATGACCTCGCTTATGGAAATGTGTGCAAAAAAATTGCATCTTCTTTGGAACATGGTTTTCATTGTCCAATGGACCTTTGGCTTTCTGTCTATTTTGCTTTGAAAGTTCTTGTATGTGGCCATTTTCTTCCAACATCTTGAAACATTATGGTTATTCAAACCACAAAAGGAACATGAACTTTTTCTCCAATTCTTACACGAAGATTTACCATGTTTGTCACAGTCAAAAGAAACTTGATTAAAGGTAGATTTATACCTTGAACATTCACCTTTATCGCCTTCTTGAGGAGGTGAATTTGAAGAGGTAGTTTGTTCTCTTTGAAATACCAACAATGGTCTTAATAACATTAGAGCTTTCAACATCCTCTTGTTCATTGAAACCATTGTTTGCATGCTTATGAGCTTTTTTTTGCAAAGTGGGTATAAAAAATTTGAATTCCTAATGAACACAAACTTTACAAGCTGAAGGTGATGAACTTAAAACAAAAGTCCTTCTTGGAACACCTTCATGTGCCTCTTTGGCTTTGGAGCATTGTCCATCATGTTTTCCATAAGCAAGACTCAAATACCTAGGCCTTTCCTCAACAACAATTGGCTCAACTATGCCTTGTGCATGTGTGCCTAACCCTTTACCTTCATAGCCCATCTTCATCAATAATTTGGACCCTATTCCTCTAGTATGCCTTTCAAAAGCACCAAAAATGCATTTTGAGAAGAAATTGAAGATAAACTTGATTTTCATATCTCTTGTTCATGCACATACTTGGCTAGGGTTTCCTTGGCCTTAGAGTAAGATCTCCATCTCATGCATCTTTTCAAGAAGCTCTTGCTTCTCCTCCTTCTTATAGTGTTCTCCTTCTTATCTTCAATCATCTCTTGCACCATATCTCTCATGATGAAAAACTCCTGCAAAATCTCTTCATCAAATAATCTTGCTAAGGAAAAGAGATTAAAAACATCACTTGTTGAAGATGCCATCACAAGTGTAATGAATTAAAGAGCTTCACAACACTTCCAAAATCTTCATAAACTTCTTTACTATGATTTGAGAACCAAAATCTCAATCTTGTGCTTATCCTTGCTTCATCTTGTCACACAAACTTTCACACAGTTAAATGATCCTTTCACAATTTTAAAACCAATAGCTAATTCTCTAGATAACCTTGGCAAACCATCTCAAGGTTCAAATGATCTAACAAGTGCTCTGATGCCATCCTGATCTGAAATCTTGGGAAATATTGGTAATTCTATGCAAGCTCCCTCATCAGTTAAAATTATGTTTAGGATCGTCTCATTTACCCAATTATGCAAGAGGTTTATGTGTCAAGTTATATGTGTTTTATGTGTCATGTGTGAGCAAATTATTGTTGGGTGTGGAGCCTGATTATCTTCTTTTTTCATAGGTATCACTACATTGGACGCCAATTGTAATGTGGCGGCAATGCCGCCCATAATATTTGCATTGCAAGGGGGGTCCAGAGGGGTGACAATTATCTTTAGGAGCCCCCCTAGTAGAGATTGGGGGCAGTGCACCCGAAGCTAAAAGTAGATGTAAATTTTCCTTGTAAAATGTTGTAATTTCGTAGTCAATCTGAGCCATTCATTAGGCGGAGATCTAATGGTAGAAGTTATGTCTAATTTAGGGTTTTTTTCCCTAGAAGACAACCCCTCATTATATATGAGCGAATTGTATTGCGTTTATGTAGATTTGTATTTTGAGTGAGAAAGAGAGAGGAGATTGAGCGAGAGAGAAGAGAGAATTACAACGGATTTGTTGTAGGTTATATCTCTTCAGTTTGCTAGATAATATAAAAGGAAGGACTGGTTGTTTCTTCATGGACATAGCCCAAATTGTGTGAACCACATATATCTATGTCTCTCTTGTTTTATGCGTTTTCTGTGTTTATATTTCTGCAATATATTTTATGTGTTCTATTGCTTTGTAATAAATAATTTTATAATAATTATGAGTTAATTAGCTCCTTAAATAACATGGACAGAAAATGAAATGTAGAGAAATATACACAACAAAATCATAAGACAAATCTAATCAAGGAGTTCATCCTCCAGTACTGGGCTACATCTCTTAGGACATCCTTCAATGGCTAGGACCTCTTGGAATTATTTGGTCAAATGTCTGATTAAAAGCTTCTTCTCAAATCCAATGGATTTTCAAACTATACCATTGGGTTCAGAGGACCAAAAAACCCCAAAAATGACTATTAGATCTCTGAAAACTAACTCTTGTTGATCTGGGCATGACCTCCTTCCTTGGTGGCCCTGGGTTTCCCTGAACTTCCATGTGGAAAACTCACCTTTAGAAATATTATATTGCCTCTAAAACCTATTCCATTGTCTGCATAAGGTTAAAATCATCCAAAATTTACTACTCATTTTTAAAAATTGTTCGAAATTGAGCAATCTATGGCTTTTTCCAATTTGGCCTAGAAAACCTCTGCTAAAACTAGAAAGACTCCAGTTAAGTCTGCCAAGTTTGGGAACTCTACCGAAATTGGCACGCATCCAAAACTACCACCATATTAACATACAGATTAATTAAGTTAAATCTAGATTAGTGGCGCTCTAAGTGTGCTTATCTGTTAGCACTGGACCAAGGTTATATTATGTGGTCGTATGGTGAGGGGGCTGGCCCACGCGGTTGTCCCCCTTCGCTTTGCTATTGGCATACACTGTAGACATAAGATAAAGTGTTGGGGCCACAATTTAACATGTTCGTCAATGGTTCAATGATAAGCAATGGATTTGGGAGGGGGAGGTCACGGGTTCGACTCGTCCTCTGCCCATCCCTTAATATATTTTTCTCACCAAATAAAACATTGCGCCATTATTTATGTATTATGCAGATTTGGATATAGTTAGTATTTGTATAATATATATATATATATATATATATATATATATATATATATATATATATATATATATATATATATATATATATGTTTCTAAAAAAATAGTTTCCACATAATATTCACTATGAACTCATAATTCCACCTTTGAGGACATTGGGAAATTTCACCTTAACACAACCAAACTAGTGAATCCTGAAGTGACACTTGTCAGAGCCTCATTGGGAAAAAACTGAAGAATATTCCATCATGCTGACTATACTGCCATGCCATCATTCTGTCATGTTCTGCAATTTTTTTCATTGTTTAAGAAAACGAACAACAGGCTCTAACTTCCTCATATGAACTCTGTTTTGAGTGAAACGATTTGTGTTGGGATTGTATCACCGAGATAGACACAGTCATTTAGGTTTTTCATAATTCCGATAAATTTGATTTTTGAACTAATTTTGGCCCCTAATCCATATTTTGATCATTTGTTCTTCGAAGCCATAATCAATGAGTCGACACTTGCATAATCTGCAAACTTGTAGTACAATATTTCACAAATTATATGCTTAATTACTTGACTAATTATGACCCAAGAATCCCATACTTACCACGATTTTATAACACATACTATGTGGTCAAGTTTACATCAAAATGGAAACAATACCCCAACTATCAATACAAGGTCAAAACATCATTGTTGCTTCAACAAGTGATGGAAAACACATCATCAATTTTACATTTTAAGTCACAACACATGATTTACAAAATACGACCATGGCAAGCTAACACATCTAGAAAAACCATCTCCCACTTATCAAAGTGAATGGTTCATCTCTCTCTGGCGGATTTACTTGTCAAACAAATTTTTCAACTGGTTCATGCACGGGAACTTTGTCCTTAATATATTTCTCTGGATGGAGACTCCAACATGTGGCTCTTTGATGACCACCTCTGTTGCAACGACTGCAAAATGTCTTCTTCTTCTAGAGCTACTTAACCTACTTCTTTCCTTGTTGTGGAGAAGGCCTTTCATGCCTCATTCTCTTTTGTGTTGCCATTCTCTTCTAGCACTCAACAATCACATGGTTATGTAAACCTTAAAAACTAAATAGTTTTTTATGACATGATTTACGTTCATCATTAACAACATGATTTTAATCAAAATGAACATTAGAATACTTAGACTTATTATACCTCTCCTGGTTGTCTTTGGTGCAATTATGGCAAAGAGAGCTTGCCTCAACTCTTTCTATGTAATGTGCACTACCATGGGATGATGTTGATGTGTTCCCATCATTCTCTTTCCTTGATGGTTTCAAAAATGTTTTGGAAGCTTCGGATACCTTTGAGCATTCTCCTTCGGTGTATCCCAAACTTGCAAATCAAGGTCTTTGCACAACCTACAATGGCTGAGTTATGCCATGGCCATTAACACTAAATCCTCCTCCTTTGTACCCCATCTTGATAAGGAGTCTCATGTCAGTTCCTGTAATGGGTACCTCCACATTTCCAATAGAAATAACATCATGTGAAGATGAAACTGAATAACGATCAATATTATTTACCTCAATTGTTGATTCTGAAATAGGTGACGAGGGATTCTCTAAGCCTTCGTTTCTATTTAACTCATCCAATGCCTCTATCATGGCTTGTAGTTGAAGCTGCAGTCTCTGCGTCTCATCTTTCTCTTCTTGTAGAAGCCTCCTTAATTCAACATGCTCTTCTTGAAGACTCTGTTCATTGCACTTGAATTCTTCTAGGGCCTCTTTTGTCTCCCACAACTGAAGTTGCAATCATTGCTTCTCCTTTTTCTCTTCTCATAGAAGCATCTTCAATTCAGCATTATCAGCTTGAAGGCTTTGGTTGATCTCCTCATTCGAATGATGAGAAGACGATGAAGGTGATGAATGTACACTGGAAGGTGTAGATGGAACATCGTCCTCTGCTCTTTCTTTCTCTTCTTCCTCTGTTCTCTTTTCATAAGCTTCATACATTATGCCCACCATTTTAGACATCTTGAGAAAGGCCTTGTACATTTCTTTTTCATCCTCCATTGTTGCATGTTCAATCGTTCATGCTCGCATTTCACATCAATGAGAAGACCGCTCTAATACCAAACTTGATCTGGGATCCTTCAACTATCAGAATTATCCAAGATATTTTAGTTCTGTGATGTTGTTAGAATTTCATTCAAAAGAGCATAAAATAACCACATGTGCATGCTTAAACAAGAGGAAACATAATGATGATCATTAAATTATGAACAAGACACATTTGATAACAGAGTTCACCTAGTGTGGGTTACGTCTCTGGGCCCAGTGTCAAGATGGTGGAGACTGCTTCATATAATGCTAGAAATGATGATGATGTACATGGAGTATCCTTTGTCATAACAAGGTCATATTTGCTTAATAAGGGTGGCTTATCTCCCCATGAGACATTCTCCCTACAAGAATTCTCACTCAAAATGGGCTTCCTTCAGCGTGACAAACTAACATGTATCTCACATAATGTGGCAACGGGTATTCCTTCAACATAGTTACACAGGGATCTCAACAACAATACATAGCATGAAAATCTAATGAAATCTCACATAATGTGGCAATAATGATCCCTTGACATAATATCAAATAGGGGTCTCAAGAATACTGCATCATCTCAGGAATAATGAAAGGTAACATAACATGACTGCTTCTTGTTCCTTCACTTCTGAAGTTGGCTGAAAAAGGAAAGGCTCAGCTACAAAGACTCACTACACCACTAAATTTCTGGTGTCAATTAGTGTAAAATCGACTACCAATTTGTCCAATTCTAACACTGTCAAATTCTGGGCCTTTTGGAAGCTTTTATATTCCCTGTGATTCTCCAAAGATTTTGTTGGCAAATTTTAGCGTCCAAGGGAATCTAAAGTTTCCTCAGGATTCTTCAAAGATTCTACTCTGTTGGGAATCTATTGCTCAGATGGTGATTTTGATTTCACCATTGCGTTCCCCGAGAAATTCTGGTTAAAATGACCATAAACTTCATATCATTTTGACAAAATAAAAATTAATCTCCTCAAAGAATCTTTCGGGCATCAATGAATATTCTCAAAAAAATGATCTGCCTCGAAAAACATGCAAATCATGGTTCTACCCTCTGGCACTGCATTATGGTTCCACTACTTGGCGAGGTTCCATTCACGCTCAGGGTTCCGTCGTGTTCTACATTCCACCGTTGCATTCCCCGTGCAAATAAATTGTCAAAGGGTTAAATACTAAACCCTCGTCAAAACAACCAAAGATTGACACCGTGGCTCATTCGTGGCAGAGTAGACTAGATGGGTAGAGGTTGGGGTTCGAATCCCTGCATCCCAAAATTGGCTGATTGTTTTATTTAATCAAAAACTTCTTGTTGGCACGAGATTTGAATTGGCATGTAATGGTTGGAATTTAACCATTTTGGTGGCAAGTTTAACATTTTTCGCGTTGGCATATGTAATGGTTTGTGTTGCCACTTGCGGAACCATTGCATGGTTGTGCCGTTGAATTTTTGTGTTATAACAACTCATAACCATGTTATAACAAGACTTATAATCGTACCATATCTTATACATTCAACCATATTCCTTTAACTTTTCGTTGAATTATTTGTTTGTTTAATATGGAATCATATTAACCATGTTATATATGACTTTTGTTATATGGTTATTAAATAACCATTGGTCATATTTAAAATGATTTTGTCTTTTATGGTATTTTAATATTTTTATTTTGTCTTTTTTTGTAGGGATAAGGAACCAATGGATGAGCACCAAGTGTCAATGGCTAATAAGTCATTAGTCGACTGCTATGTAATCCGTGGGTCCCACCTGCTGACTCAGATGCCATGTGGCACTCTATGGATCCACTTTTTTTTAAACTTTGAAGAGTCATAATTTGGTCATACGGACTCGGATTTGAGTTTCGTTTGCACTGTTGGAATCAAGGAGATAATAACTTTGATCTGGTTCTATTTTGAGAGAAATATGAACACTTTGGATTTCAAGCTATTTATATGCCCTCTATGACCTTTTAGGGTCTTTAGAACCACCTGGATCAATTGGAATGACCTAGGTGTTGCCCTTGATCATGGAATCCAAGCTGGGAGTTAACCTACTCCTAAACGGATATGAAAATGGGGCACTAAAGGCTTCTTGTGAGCTTACAAGAACCTCTTCCACTTCCAAAGCTTAAATAGTCCCAAGATTTATTGATTAACCAATGTGGAATGAATAATGTGCTTGAAAATAAGGTGTATGTTGGTGTTTATTTTTGAATGTTTATGTGCTTTAAAATTTTGTTGTTTATGCTGATATAACATACATATAAGAGTAAAATATTACAGCAAATAACAAACACATAGGACAACAAGTTTAATATGGAGTTCACCCAAAACTCTTGGGCTATGTCTCCTTGAGCTCCAGTCAACTCAACTAGGCTCTCTCGGATTATGGCAGCAGTTGTTTTACAAGCTCCACGCTCAACTCCACTAGTTTACACAGAACACAATGGGCTCAGAACACCATCTTATTCCTAGCTCTAAAGCTCTCGACTTTCTGGCTCTAGCTCTGGCTTTGGCTCTTGCTCTGTCTCTGGCTCTCGGCTCTGGCTCCGACTCTTGGCTCTTGGCTCTCGACTCTGGCTCCAGCTCTTCTGCTCTGGCTTATCTGAGCTCTCTCTCGACTTTTGCGTGCATCAATGGTTAGCTCAACCTCCAAGTGACCTTTAGCAACCTTCCACCGACCTTTAGCAGCTTTGCTGCCTATCAATCATGCTCTCTGGCTTTTCGCTCTCGTAGCTAACAGCTCTCCTTCAATGATCTCCAACTCTCGGCGCGTTAGCTATAGCAATCTTCAACTACCTCGTCAATTGAGCTCTCTGACTCCCTTGAGGCATCTTTCTAGCTCTGCGGCTTCCCCAGTCATTTCTTTGCTTGTCATTACTCCCCTGCGACTCTGTGGATTTTCTGCGCATTATCTGTTCAACTGGCCATCTAGCTCTAGGGATCTGTGGCTTCAAACACATCATTGTCTTCCAAAAACGCCTCCTTCCAGCATGGCACAGTGATCAGGGGCCGTTACAGAGGGATTGGGGCCTTCTTCTAGGCAAAAACTCGAAAATGGAGAAAAATCCAATACACAGAGATTTTTTTGAAATTATACTATCGGGCGTGAAATCCGGACTTGAAATTTCATTAAATCGCCCCTATAACCCTATCGGGTTAGCCATTAGTCGCAATATCACTATTACATCATCACATGGCCAAAATCCCAAATACACGGGGTAACATATAAAATCTGAATTCCTGGACTTCGAAAATTATGTAATCGGGCTTATAATCCCCATCGGGTCCAGCCCTTATCGGTTATCGCAATCGCAATTGCATTAGCCGTGTTATCGCAGATCGCCACTTTAATCTGGACCATTCATCCGTTTCCCGATCGGACGGTCCAGATTGCATCGCATATTGCTATCACTTTGGCCCTTTGTATTGGGGATCGCCGATCTCCCGACCGTTGATTTAATCCTGGCTGTTGATCTCATTTCTGATCCAACGACTGAGATCGCACGCCGTGGATCGGCAATCACATGTCGCATATGGTATTGGCCCCTTTTATTTCACTATGATACGATGTTGCGATGCAATATATCGCAATTGCATGTCACATAGTCCCATGGTTCCTTCCCTTATCTCATAGCATCACCGATGTCGATCCGCCGACGCTGATATCGGTGATCGCAATGTCGCATCAGCTCAGGGTCCTTTCCTTATATTATTTGCATATGCCTGCCTCCGACCTAATATGTCAGGGATCAGTAATTGAGGGTCTCTTTCACCTCTACTTTAAGTCCACCTCTTGGACCATTCTGATGCGATTTTCCTTTATAAAGCCTTTTAGGCCATTTTTTAGAAGATTTTGCCTCTTTTTCAAAGGACAAAGGGAAACTTCTTTCTGCGATAACTTCTGCATTCGAGGTCCATTTTATCCCATTCAAATTGCAGTAGATTCATAATGAAAATATCTACGCAATGGGACTATTTCCAGGAGCATCCTTAGACTTTCATTTTCTTCTATGAGGAACACTTAGACTTAGAAGTCTATCCAAAATCCATTTTGGATCATGCCTTCCCACTAAAGAAATTTTGGTCTCCAAAAGACTGATATACTGATCTAAACAATAAATGGGAGTAATAAAACCCTCTTCTTTCAACCTCCACATGCTTGCCTTGCATAGTGCCTCTGAACCAAAGCCTTTGACCACTTTCCTTCCTGGATGTGATGGTGCTCCTGGGAAGAACTACCTTCCTCCTTGCCTTCCTATAGAACTCCTGCTGAGATGGTCACAGAAGGTAGTTTGAACTCTCTTCCTTGATCATTGATCCAAGGTGGCTCAAACAAATGTGAAGTTATATCTGCTCCACAAAATTTTCATTTGTACCTGTTTGAAACGCTGCCAACAACAACTGTTAACAACAATAGAAATACAGACAAGAACAGGATGGCCTAAACTCCTGCTTCAACAAAAGAAACATATTTTCACATCTTGTGAATACCTCCATATCTTACATCTGCATACAAATGATGGGTTAGATATCAAGCCCACAAAACATGCCTTTAAAACAAATGACCCTTCAAGTTAAGCATGTAGAAAAAGACCTTTAGGACTCTTTTTCAAAAGATGAAACATTTCATCATTATCTCCATCTTGGAGATCAAGTTAACTTCTCCCAAGTCAACATTACATGCATGTTACAACAAATCAATCAACCCTTCAAGTTAATTACACATACATGTTCAAAAACAAGGAAATCATCAACATCCCTGTGTTCATGCACAACATTCTCATGCATGCATTTCATCTTTCAAATTTCAATTAAACACACTGTACTTTCGAAGCTGAAATGAAATATAATATTGCTGCAACAAAGTGAGTCTCCTACTCAACTTCTCCATTCACCTTCTTGGTAAAATCCTGCAACTTGCATTCCATTAACAAAGAAATGTAAATAGATGCATCAATAGACATGCAATCTTAATTGGATAAGAAATCTAACCATTTATCACCAATCCCTTTCAAAGGTACTACCTTTGTATGCACATCAGCATCAACATGTGAATCATCCTGAGACACATCATTAATGGAAACTTCCTTTCCATTCCTACCATTTTCTCTTTCCACCTTCTTCAGTTTTTGTGGAAGAATTGCTGGATTCAAAGTCCAACACCTTTCAACAAGATGCCCTTGCGTATGGCAGTAAGTGCAACATATGTGCGTCCTCTTGATAGCATGATTTGCCTTGTCCAATGGACCTTTGGCTTCTTGCTTCCTTTCCTTCAAAAGTTTCCTGCATGTTGCTATACTCTTCCAACATCTAGAAACATTATGGTTATCCAAACCACAAAAGGAACATGCAATTCTTTTCCCATATCTATGTGGAAATTTATCATGCTTTGCAAAATCAAAAGGAAGATGATTAGAACCAGATTTATACCTTTCTCTTTCATCTTTATTGCCTTCATGAGGTGGTGAAGCAAATGAAAAAGTGGCTCCCTTCGGAACACCATCAATCTCTTCAAGGCTGTTAGAGTCTCCACAACTCTCTGGTTCAAGTGTGTGCTTCTGAACACCTGCATCCTGCAAATGATGTTTCAAGCTATTGCATTCCTCCTGAATACAATCTTCACACTTCTGAGGTAGAGGACCTGCAACGAAACTCCTTCTTGGAACTATTTCAATGGTCTTCACGGTAGCTTTGGAACTTCCTCTATAAGACTGTCCATAGCCAAGACCCAAATACTTACGCCTTTCCTCAATCATTATTGGCTCAATAATACCTTGTGCATGTTTACCCAAGCCTTTTCCCTCATAGCCCATCTTGGACATTATCTTGGAACCTATGCCTCTGGTATGCTTTTCAAAAGAACCAATATAAGCATTCTTAGAATAATTTAAGCATTCTTAGAAACTGTAATGGTTTACCTCTTCTTCAAGCTGATACTTGACCAAGGCTTCTTTGGTAACAAAGAGTTGTGTCTCTAACTCATGCATCCTTTTCAGGTTCATATTTACAATATGAAGTTGGCTCTCCATTTCCTGCAATTTGTTGGAAAGCAACTGCTTCTCTTCCTTCATGGAATTCAACTGCTCTTTAAGTATGATGCTCTTCCTTCCATCCTCATGCATTTCCCTCACCTTCTCCATCATGATGAACAAGTCTTCCTTCATGTCTTCATCAAAGAATCTTGTGATGAAGGAGGAATTCGAAGACTCACTTGTAGAAGTTGTCATTATGCCAATGAACAAAAGAACTTCAAACAAGATTAATAAAGAGCTTATTCAAGCAACCTTTTGCAACAAACCTCTTGTGCTTCAAGGATTGCCTTGAGGTCCTTTGGGATAGAAGAATGCCTTCAACCCTTCTTCCTTCTTATCTTTCCTGGACTAAGCTATCAATAGCTTTCCCTTCACCTCTGCAAACTCAAACAATAGTCAGTATACAAACAAGCATACAATCAATCAGACAATAAATCCTTGACTGCTAAACACCTTTCAGACAAGCAATCTTTGCTTTGTCTATCAACCATTCTGAGCTGATACCACTTGCTCTGGTATAACCAGCTTTGATATCACCTTCCTGAAGGTGGGGTTAATCAATCTCAGGCTCTGATACCACCTGATATGAAAATGGGGCACTAAAGGCTTCTTGTGAACTTACAAGAACCTCTCCCACTTCCAAAGCTTAAGTATTCCCAAGATTTATTGATTAACCAATACGGAATTAATAATGTGCTTGAAAATAAGGTGTATGTTTGTGTTTATTTCTGACTGTTTATGTGCTTTAAAATTATGTTGTTTATGCTATTATAACATACATATAACAGTAAAATATTACAACAAATAACAAACACGTAAGGCAACAAGTTTAATATGGAGTTCACCCAAAACTCTTGGGCTATGTCTCCTTGAGCTCTAGTCAACTCAACTAGGCTCTCTGGGATTATGGCAGCATTTTTTTTACAAGTTCCATGCTAAACTCCACTAGTTTACATAGAACACAATGGACTTAGAACACCATCTTATCCCTGGCTCGGAAGCTCTCGGCTTTCTGGCTCTGGCTCTGGCTCTTGGCTCTGGCTATGACTCTTGGCTCTCAGCTCTGGCTCTAGCTCTTCGACTCTAGCTTCTCTAAGCTCTCTCTTGGCCTTTGCATGCATCAATGGTTCACTCAACCTCCAAGTGACCTTTAGCAACCTTTCAGTGACGTTTAGCAGCTTTGCTTCCTATCAATCGCGCTCTCTGGCTTTTTGCATTCATAGCAAACAACTCTCCTTTAGCAATCTCCAGCTGTCTACACATTAGCTACAACAATCTTCAACTACCTCATCAATTGAGCTTTCCAACTCCTTTGAGGCATTTTTCGGCTCTGCGGCTTCCCCATCCATTTCTTTGCGTGTCACTACTCCCCTGCGGCTTTGTGGCTTCTCTACATGTTGTTTGTTTGATTGGCCATATGGCTCTGCGGCTCTGTGGCTTCAAATGCATCATTGTCTGCCAAAACCATCCTCTTGTAGCATGGCACAGTGATCAGGGGCCATTACAGAGGGATCGAGGCCTTCTTCCAGGCAAAAACCCGAAAATGGAGAAAAATCCAATACACAGATATTTTTCAGAAATTACACTATCGGGCATGAATTACAGACTTGAAATTTCATTAAATCACCCCTATAACCCAATCAAGTTTGCCATTAGTCGCAATATCGCTATCGCATCATCGCATGACCAAAATCCCAAATAAATGGGATAACACAGAAAATCTAAATTCCTAGACTTCAAAAATTATGTAATCAGGCTTATAATCCCCATCGGGTTTGGCCCTTATCGCTTATTGCATTCAAAATCGCATTAGCCCTACTATCGGGCATCGCCAACCGCCGATCGCCGATTTAATCTCAATCGTTGATCTGATCCCTAATCGAACGGTCCAGATCGCATCGCATATCGCTATCGCATCGGCCCTTTGTGTCACGGATCGCCGATCTGCCAACTGCTGATTTAATCCTAGTCGTTGATCTCATTTCAAATCCGACAGCTGAGATTACACGCCGCAGACCGGGAATCACATGTCCATATGGTATTGGCCCCTTTTATATTATTGCGATATGATGTTGTGATGTGATATATTGCAATCACATGTCGCATAGTCCCGAGGTTCCTTCCCTTATCTCATAGCATCGCCGATGCTGATATCGGAAATCACAATGTTGCATTGGCCCGAGGTCCTTTCCTTATATTATTTGCATATGCCTGCCTCCGACCCGATATGTTGGGGATCGGTAATCAGGGGTCTCTTTCGCCTCCACTTTAAGTCCACCTCTTGGACCATTCCGATGCGATTTTCCTTTATAAAGCCTTTTAGGCCATTTTTTTAAGATTTTGCCTCTTTTTCAAAGAACAAATGGCAACTTATTTTTGCGATAACTTCTACATTCGAGGTCCATTTTAGCCCATTCAAATTGTAGTAGATTTAGAATGAAAAGATCTACGCAATGGGACTATTTCCGGGAGCATCCTTAGACTTTCATTTTCCTCTGTGAGGAACACTTAGTCTTAGAAGTTTATCCAAAATCCATCTTGGATCATAAACTATGTCAAACTTGTATCACAGGTCAAAATAGCAGGTAAAAGAGGTTGTTACAAGCATGCTACAGGAAGTCGCTACAAGAGTCTTGTATTGCTACATGAAGGCTTGCATTGCTACAGGAAAGCTATCAAGAGGGTTTGGAAGGTAGGAATGATGAGATAAAGGGATAGAAATGTGGATGTAGGTTGTGGTAGATGGATGAAAGGTGGCAAACACCCCTAGCCAAGCTTGCCACCTCAGGAAGTCCTGTTTTGGACTAAAAGGGCAGTTCATGTTGACCTAAGGGAATGAGCTCAAGAACAGAATTTTGGGATTCATCAAAGAGGGTGAAGAAGTCCTGGATGGATATGGCGAAAGGCCCCTTGCCTGCAGATCCAAACAACCTTGGAACATCGCATGTACATACTCTTTTATCATTTACAAAATAATTTAACTAATAGTGGAAAAAATGAGTTAAATTTAAACACTATCTAATTTATGCCAAAAATGTTGATCTAGTCAATGAATCAACTTCGAAGCTACAACAAACATATGCAAAACAAGATGACTAATATATGCCTTCTTCCAAGAAATTGTAAACATAGAAATTTTAGGTTGTGATTGTAAATTCTTCCATTCATGCTCTCATGAGACAGATGAGATAGAGGTAGCAAACACAAGATTTTTGAAGGATTATATTCAAATAAAACGCAGAGAACTAATAAACATTCTAATCTAAAAAGAAATACCAATACATAAGAGGGACATAATCCAGTAGGGTTGGGCCCAAACCCAAGAGCCTCAGCCCTCTGGAACTAACTTAGTGATTGATCAATAAGAAACTTCTCATTATCATTGCATCAATGTCAAATACATCACATAACCATTGAAAAATAACAATTTCAAGTTCTTGAGCTCAATATCCTCTTAGTTGCAAACAAAATTCGAATCCTAATGAGATCTTTGGCATGTTTATTTATACAAGAAGATAGCTACCAACAACTCCCTAGAAAATAGGAATGTTTGTCTCCCAAAACTTAAGAAGGGTGGATCTATATCTTCTTTAACTACACTTACTTGGCTACCAAGGACCTCGTCCTGCTTGGTTTCCAATAACCTCGAGCTGATGAGAGAGAAAGTGGTGATTTTAGATGATTGAGGAAGTTGAGGAGGTGGACAACCTCCTAGAATCTCTCCTTGTTGTCTACTCCAAGCTCCTACATTGAAATCATCTCAAAATTGCTCCATTTCCTGAATTTAAACCATATTAGGCCACCTGACATAGTAAAACATCCTTTACCCCTCTCACTAAGCATAATATAACAAAATTTGTAAATAAATGTGAGAAAGAGATAGTTCTAAAGTTGGAGGATGGCATTATGATCCTTATGATGTACCTATTGATGAACCTTATCAATCTTATCAACATAAAGGTGTTAGGAACAATACGACTGTGTCTGCCAACGTCGATGGCATTCCACATTTCAAAGGAAATGACAACAGAAGGTTTAATGATGACATTGGCCAAACTATATGAAAAAACCTCAGCCTCAAATAAGGTATTTTTAATGAAGTGTCTATTTAATATGAAGATGTCAGAAGGTGGATCTGTTGCTGAGCATTTAAATGAATTTAGCACAATTACTAGTCAGTTGAGTTCTATAGAGGTAATTTTGATGATGAAGTTAGTGCTCTATTATTTATGTTCTCATTGCAAGAAATTTGGAATGGCTTAGTCATGGCTATTAGTAACTCTGTCTCTAGATCTAGTACTTTAAAGTTTGATGATGTTGTTGGAGTTATCCTTAGCATGGAAATGTGAAGGAAAAGCTCAAGTGAGACAACATGTAATGCTTTGGCTACAAATACTAGAGGAAGAAAACTAGAGAGAGGAAAGAGCCTAGGACATTGCAGTAAGCCAATGAAAGGAAGATCCAAGTCCAGATTGGGGATAGTGTGCTAGAAATGCGGAAAGAAAGGACACTTGAAAAAAGACTACAAATATCAGAAGGGAAAAGAAGGAGATGAACAACAAGAGAATAATTATGAAGAAAATGTGACAGGTGATGTGTTGCAAGATGATTTTATTCTTTCATTAGAGAATATTATTTATTCATGGGTGGTAGATTCAGGATTCTCATTCCATGCCACATCTGATAGGAAACATTTTCATGACTATGTTCAAGGAGATTTTGGACAGGTTCATCTGGGTGATGATAAAACCTGTAAAATCATTTTAATGGGTAAGTTTTTTATAAAGAAACAAAATGGAAAGAAATAGATACTGAATGAGGTAAGGCATGTTCCAGATATGAAGAAAAATATAATTTCATTAGGGTAGTTAGATGTTGAAGGCTGTGTAACTACATTCACAAACAAAACCTGGAAGGTCACTAAAGGATCCCTAGTAATAACAAAAGGAGAAAAGGTTGGTACATTGTATTTATGCAATGATATTTCTAATTATGTTAATGATTTAACCTCCATAGGAGAATATATGGCATTGTGGCACCATAGACTCGGGCACATGAGTGAGAAGGGGCCGTAAATTATTCACTCATGAAATTTGTTTCCAGGTTTGAAGCATGTTGATTTGGATTTATGTGAAAATTGGGTTTATGGAAAACAAAAGAGAGTGATATTTCTCAGATTTGGGAAGGAAATAAGAGAGTGATATGGGTACTTGCACAGGTATCATCTCTCCATGGATTTTTATATTATGTTACTTTTATTGATGATACAAGTAGGGAAACTATATTTATTGTATTCAAAATAAATATGATGTATTTGATACTATCAAGAAATGGAAAGCTTTGCTTGAGAATGAGACATGAAAAAATTTGAAGTGTCTCAGATCAAAAAATGGAGGTGAATACTGCAACAAAAAGTTTTATAATCACAATTCAGAGCATGGAATTCATAGAGAGAAGACAGTTCCAGGAACACCACGAGAAAATGGTGTATCAGAAAGGATGAGGAGGAAAATCATGGAGTGTGCAAGGTGCATGAGATTGCATGCATGAGTCCCATTACAATTTTTGGAAGATGCTATAGATATTGTTGTTTATCTAATAAACAAAGGGCCTTCAAGTTCCTTGGATGGTGGTATTATTGAGGCATGGACATGTAAAAATGTAAACTACCCATTTTTAAAGACTTTCAGTTGTGAATCCTTTTGTCCACATTAATAACAAATATAGAAAAAAGATTGAGACAAAATCAAAGAAATGTACCTTTACTGAAAATGGTGTTAATGCTTTTGGTTATCGTTTATATAATTATAAAATCACAAAATCATTAGGAGTAGAGATATCATATTCAATGAAAAGGTCTTGTATAAGGATTAGATGAAGGGAAAGAAATAGGAAAAGGAAAAAAAATAATACATAGTGCTTGATGAGATCACAAAAAAAGTAAAGGTGCCTGAAAATCATAATGAATAGTAACCACAACAAAAACAAAAACCACAACAAAAAAATGCACCTCAAACCCCTGAAAGTGGTGTCAAAAGATCTACTAGGATAAGTAGACCCCCTAAAAAATACTCTCCTTCATTATATTATGTATCGTTGACTGATTTTGGTGAACCAGAAAGATATGAAGAAGAAATGAAGGTAGAAGCTATGAAGAAGTGGGAGAAAGCCATGGAAGAGGAGATGGACTCCTTGATGCACAACTAGATTTGGGAGTTAGTCAAGTTACCTGTAGGTGAAATAAAATTGCAGAATAAATAAGTTTCAGGTTGAAGGTAGAATATGGAGGTAAACAAAAGTATAAGGCTAGACTTGTGGTGGAGAGGTTTTCACAAAACAAAGGTATATACTTTGATGAATTTTTTTCTCCTGTTGTTAAAATGACTTCAATCAGAACTATTTTAAGTCTAGTGGAAGTACAAGATTTACATCTTGAGTACTTAGATGTAAGGACAACTTTTCTCCATGGGGATTTGGAGGAAGAAATATATATGCAGTAGCCACAAGGGTATGAGGTCAAATGGAAGGAAAAATTACTGTGCAAATTGAAGAAGAGTTTGTAGGGATTAAAACAGGCTCCAAGGTAGTGGTATCTAAAATTTGACAGGTTTATGTCTAAACAAGGTTATACTAGACGCCACTTTGACCATTGTGTTTATCTTAAAAAGGAAAATGATAGAAACTATATTATATTTCTATTGTATGTAGATAAAATTATTATTGTAGGGTCTAACATGTAGGAAGTAAATGTGCTCAAAGGAAAATTGGAAAATTCATTTGCAATGAAGGGTCCATGTGCTGCAAAACAAATCCTTGGTATGAGAATAAATAGAGATAGAAAAATCACAAATTAACATTATCTCAGAGTGAGTAATAGAAAATGTGTTGAAAATATTTAATATGAAGAATGCAAAACTAGTTAGTACACCTTTGGCTAGCCATTTCAAACTAAGTAACGAGATTTCTCCCAAGACTTAGGAAGAGAAGGATTATATGTGAAAAGTTCCATATGCATTAGTAGTTGGAAGCTTAATGTATAGAATGGTTGCACAAGGCCTGATATTGTACATGCAGTGAGAGTTGTAAGGACCTATATGAAAAATCCAAGAAAAGGGCATTGAATGGAAATGAAGTGGATTCTTAGGTATTTGAGAGGTATCACAAATCAATCATTATGTTGTGGTGGTTCAAAAATTTCACTATAGGGATATGTTGATGCAGATATGGAAGGTGAGAGATAAAAAGAGGAGCACCACAGGGTATGCGTTTACCTTAGGTGGAACAAATGTTAGTTGGGTTTCAAAATTGCAAAACATTGTTTCACTTTCAACAACAGAAGCAGAGTACGTTGCTACTACAGAGCCTAGTAAAGAAATGTTTTGGTTACAAAGGTTTATGGATGAATTTAGCAAGAAGCAGGAGATGGGCAGGTTATAAAGTGACATCTAGAGTGTCATTCATCTTACAAAGAGCTCAGAATTTCATTCAAAGACTAAACATATACAACTCAAATACCACTTCATACAGTCAATGTTGGAAGATGGATAGTTGAAGCTGGAAAAGGTACATACTAATGAGAATCTTGTAGATATGTTAACAAAAGTTGTAACCGGGGAGAAACTGAGATTTTGATTAGTTTCAATTGGTCTTCAAGTATGATGGTGAAGATGAGAAATATCTAGGTTGAAGTGGAGTCATGGTCCAACAAGTGAAACAACGATGGAGTTTATATAATCAGTCTCTAAGTGGGATATTGTTAGGTGTGGAGCCTGATTATCTTCCTAATTGTTCATAAGTTCTTTTGTTTCAACCATGTTGGATCCTTAACCCTAACAGGGAGGCAACATTTCCTGAATGATTGTTGTCAAAGGGGGGGGGGGGGGGGGACGACAATTTTATGAGCCCCCCGGTAGGGTTCGGGGGGAGCTCCCTAGAAGCTAAAAATAGATGAAAATTTTCCTTGTAAAATATTGTAATTTCATAGTCAATTTGGGTTTTTCATTAGGTGGATGAACTAACAATAGAAGTTGTTATAATTTAGGTTTTTTTCCGTAGAAGGAAATCCTCAGTTTATATAGGAAATTGTATTGTGATTCTGTATTATTATTCTGAGTGAGAAAGGGAGAGGAGGTCATGTAAGAGCAAAGAGGAAATTACAACGGATCTGCTATTGGTTGTATCTCTTCATTTTTCTAGATAATATAAAAGGAAGGATTGGATGTTTCTCTATGGACATAGCCCAAATTGGGTGAACCACGTATATCTATGTCTCTCTTGTTTTACGTGTTTCTATGTTTGTGTTTCCACAATATTTTTATATGTTTTATTGCTACGTTAATTAATTTCTAACAATTGATTCTCTTACCTCTTCCTTATAGATATATCTACGTAGGTAATTGCCTATGTTTATTAAGTTTTCTTCATCATATTACTGAAGCGGGATGTGGAGAAGCTTCACCCAAACAAGAATAGCTGAAGGGATGTTTTTTTTAGGATTAAAATCTAGGGTCCACTTATCTAAATATAGACCCTGAGCTCCCATAAAGTAGGTACCATAATTAAAGATTAGATATTGATATTCCTTGTATAAAATCCTTTTCCACAAAAATAAATTTTAATATTCCCTTTGACAAGGGGCTTCTAAATCATCTCTACTAATTGTTAGAGGATTTATGGGGAAGGAAAAATTCCCATAAACTAGCCAGCCAAGCCTTTTTCAACAAGATTGATTGCATTAGTTCTTTATTTTTTTAGGTTGACCTAAACCTTTGGAAGGTTCTTTAGTTCTTCACAAATATTTCATGCTTGGATTTGGATTCGTTCAAGCTTGATCATACTAGGTATTTGAAAGAAATAGCACCTAGAGAGAGAGAGATTCAAAGGGATTGAGGGTGGGAGGTCAGAGCCCCCCATGACAGTGACATCCATGGAGAGGATCCATAACTGAATGTAGGGATGCAACTTGAAATATTAATTTCTATCATTAAGATTCCTCAATCATGCTTTTTTCATTAAAGTTTGATCATATCATTTTGGATGAGATTGTGGTTTCTTGATTATCTAAAAAGTATTTTGAATGCATAAATAAATTTGATACTTTAAAAAATCATTGACAAACCCAGATTTAACAACATTGTGGCAAGACATGAATCTCCCCGTCATATAACACATAAAGTATTCGTCTCGTAGTTTCCATTAAGTCGTGGCTCTTTTCAACCATGCTTACTTCTAAATGTTACACTGTGAAATAGAATTTATGAATGAGTCTAGCGATGACATGGCTACCACATTCAACATTGGCACCAGGTGGCTACCATGTGCCACATGTCACTCTACAATCCTTCCATGTGTAACCCATTTTAATCCAAATGAATACTCCAAATTAGGTTTTACATTACCACGTGTCCCTGCCATGGGCAACCATGTCCTCACTCTATACGTATCATCAGATACAGTGGTAGGTGCCAGCTCAACTTAAGGAAAAGTGATGGAAAGTGTCAACTTTACCATTTATTAATGTACATATTTCTCATCTTGTTGTGGCATTTTATCAAATTAATAAAAAATCACACCTTGGAAAAATCTTTGCGAAGCGGATTAAAATTAACTATGTTTAATCATCACTAATCGTGAAATTAGAGTTTAATAAACATGCTTAGTTGTTTTTTTTTCTTTACTGAACCCGTTTGATGTCTCGCCGCACCCTAAAAGCATGGAAAACACATATATATTTATTTACCAAAGGGAAGAGGCACAAATTAATGTTAATTAGAATGATTAGTGTTAACCAAAAGGAATGGAGCTTAATCTATAAATTAAGGTTTAATATATGTAATTAAAGAAGGCGCTTCTGTGGGTAAATGTGTGTGTTTTGCATGTTACCACAAAAATGCGAATGTCAATATTTAAGTATATTGATGAGCATATAATGATCACTGAGCGATGGTGTATCAGGGCAAGGTGAGGTGCAATGGAACCCAATATTGTATGATAAATGTGTACATCGAGGGAGCAATATAATTTGTTGGGGTACTTATAGATGTCGAACCTTATAAAATTCTCGAGCTTCAAATTGGTGGGCAAGAGATGTCTAGATGATCTAAAATGGGCCTAATGGGTCTCCTCATAGAAACTGCCCCCATAATCACCACTCAATCAAAAAGCAACCAACTTTTCATGTAACATATATTTTTTAATCTAATTTTCTAAATCAAAAGGAGATGCAGGTGATCATTTGTGTAGTTCATTGGAAATGATCTAGATTTAGTCATGAACATGATCTGATTGAAGTATGAGAAGGGTAAAAGGAAAACAAGCAGAAGTTGTAGGGCTAATAATCCATCATTACAAGCCTCGAAGAGGGTTCCCACATAACCCTATTCCTTAAGAACTAGACCTAGGGCATGCTACATGAGAACTGTGAAACTAATCATGTTAAACTAAGATTTACATCAATATTATAGTTGATGCCTTCCTCACATAATTTACATATTTTTTCACAATAAATATGGCACGTGCCTAGTTGCATACATATAATGGTGGATAATGAACATCAAGTGTGAACTATGTGGGCGATCAACTTCCTTGAGTGACCCAATGGGTGGGCAGACCCCCAGTACCTTGTTAATGTGGCCTCACCTCGTTCAATATCGACCCTTAATAGAGATTTGCCAAAACTACTTTGAGAAAGTTCTGATCTACTTTTGAAAAACCAAGGCTGATATTTACAATTATAAATTGAGTATTATTAATTTTTTTAATTTAAACAATTTTTGAAATAAAATTTATATCTAATTTAATCCTCATTCTCTATTTATACTTTAAATAAATACAATAAATATTATTATTTTAATTTAATAATACAAACCAAGTTTTAATTTAAAACTTGACTATGTGATTTTATTCTTAATTTCCAGAAGTTACCAAAAAGACTCCCTAACTCGTGATGGTTCCTGGTGATTGGGAAATTTCATTCCTAGTAAAATTTCAAAAGCATGGACGTAGAAAAAACACGTTTAGAAAATGGGAGGAGTATTGTACAATTATGACCTTATCTGTCTTTACATTTTCCATATTATCAAATAATAATTTCTTTTAATGTGTATTTTAGTTTATTTACGTTTCTCTACATTCACCTACTTTTCAAAATAATAGGATATTTGGATAATCAAAGATTTAGTATTTGTTTAGTCGTTGATTTGCATTTGTGATTTTCTCACCATTTGAAATGGAGAGAACGTATTTTAGTTATTTTGATGACATTCAATGTAACAATTCTGAATTGTTTTGTTCAAATTCAATGGAACAATTCTTAATAATTTTGATCACATTAAGTTAAGGAATCCAAAGAATTTCCAATATCCAAGAGAAACTCTTTAAGATAGATATAAGAGGCAAAGTAGATAAATAAAGTAGAAGCCAACTTATCTTACACTATTAAGAAAACAAAAGCAATGCCACACATCATGCTCTTTGTCCTTATACCCCGCTTCTTGATTCTCCATGTTAATTGTTACGATTTTGTAATGATAATTATTTAACTAATTCTTCACATTAAAACCAAGAGACTCTGAATTCAAAATTCAATGAATGATGTTAACTCTTCCCAAAAAACTACATTATATCTCTACAACTATAGTGCTACAAACATGCAATGTGTAAAATGCATGTTGTTCATAGTTTCATCTGAGGGCATACAATATCAAGTTTCTACGATCATTTATTTATATGAATTTATGTAGCATTTTGCAATTGATCCTAGACATATTTATTCATATTTTCATTAGAAACTTACTTTCTTTTTTTAGGCTAAATGTGTTGTTTAAAGAAAGCTTAAGGGCATAGAATGAGAGAAATGTAAAAGTGGGAAGTGCTACCACATGTATAACCAACTCATGTTGCTACCAGAGAGTTGCTTAAGCATAGTGGTTTCCCAACTTTAGCAGAATGCATACAATTAACTAAGTGGCCATTAGATTTCTTGAAAATGACTCATGTTGTTACAAGAGAGCTGCTTAAGCATAGTGGTTTCCAACCTTTAGTAGAATGCATAAAATTGACCAAGTGGCCATTAGATCAATTGAAAATGAGAGAGGAATGGATTAAAAATGTGATATCCACTAGTGTTAGCCACCTAATTCATTGTGTACAACTAATAAAGAAGTGTGAATATCAAAGGAGTATTGCACAAAAAAATAACAAAAGTAGTGTAAAAAAGTATTGATGTGCCACTAGTGGTTTCACATCAATGGATTACTTCCAACTTGAATAATGGTTTTTGTAACATGTGGAGGGAATATGTATTTTCATATTGAATATGGCCATCGCCGGGCCCTACTTTTGTTATCCTTTTGACACCCTATTCTACAATTTCCACTATAATCCACCCTATTTTACCCTTTTTGACACCTAGAAACCACTATATATTGCCTAAACTGTGTTATTTTATAATTGGAGGTAAGAATCACAATAAAGACTTTTTTTACATATCTTGACTCACTATTGATTGATTTGTTGATAGGGTTCTTAAATGTAAGGATGGTAACTTGCACACATTGACAGGTCACTAATGACACAACATCTAACTCAATAACATATCAAGCAACCATTCAGTACATAGTTTTGTACTCTATTCAATACTCTACTCCAGATTTGGTAACAGCCAACCGATGGGCATCTCGAAGGTGGTTTCTTTTGTTCGTGGTCATGGTGATAATTTATTCAAACCTAAATATTGTGCTACAGTTGGATTAGTGCTGATACAATGTGGATTAGCGATCTTTGGAATTAGATTAGGTCAATTAAGCCTAGATCACACACGCATTTAATTTTCTAAGTCATTTCATTGTAACTATCTTCAAGCCTTAAAATCTTTAAGAAGGCCCAACATTACTGTGAGGAGTGACATACGGAGTGAAACTATAGCAAGGAAATTGTGACTATAAAACACCATATAACTTTTTTTATTTTAATTTGGAAAACCTAGACTTATGTTTAATTGAAGGCTTTAATATAATCAATCTCCGCTTTTATATTGATGGATTCATGTGCTTATAATTTGTGAGTTATTGAGATAAATTATCTTGTCTTAGGTTGTGGCAAGGGCCCACCACAGACCTCAGCCAAGTTCTGTATCAATTTCATTTAGATAGGATGTGTGCTTGTTAGCTTTAGTGAAACTATACTTAAAATCTTTGTTTCTCTTTTGCAATTTCTAGAATTTCTATACTTAGGACTGTAATTGAGTGATATTTTCAATCTTCCATAGATCAGAGTGCTATTTTTAAGAGATAACTGGTTAGATGCTTGTTTCAAATTGTGTGGGTTTGAGAATAATTTCTATAGGGATTATTTGAATTCGTAAGTTTCTTTGTTGATCTTGAATATTGATAAGAGAAGTCTTCAACTTAGATCAGAGTTCTGGTGAATGCGTTTATCATAGACTTTGGTATGAATTCTTTGATCTAAATGAAAAAACTCAATTATCTGTGGATCTATAATCTTGTTAAGGAGTCCCTATAGCTGATGTTTAGTATACTTGAACTTTTGCGAGTTTAAGTAGGAACAATATGACATTTATTTTATTTCTCAAGAAATTTTGAATATCGAATTAGGAAACACTGTGCCTCTTGGTTCATTCCTTAAATAACTTTGAATATGATTTATCTAGTTAGGAATCTGTGTGTCATTTGTTTTATTTTCTTAGTTATTTTTTGAATCAATTTCTTGAATTAGAAAGCTGTGTGAATTATTTTGATTTTAATAGCATTGTTGAGTTTACTTTTCAATTTCTAGCTTGACCCTCGGGATTAGTTCTGGGTGGAGATTTTTGAATAGAACATATTTTTTAAATCGAATTGTGAGTTTAGTTTATGATGATTGTTAAGTTTATTTCCAAGAAGAATCTTTAATTAGTCATGTGGTTATCAAAGATAGATTAGAAATTTAAATTGTGTGTGACATTGGAGAGTATAATAGGTTTCTTCACTTCAAGAAACTTTAGTGTAATAATTTTAAATTAGGAACATAATTTGGTCATTCGGTACTTAAATTCATATTAAGTGAGCATAGGATAATCAATTTAGATATGAAATGTAATGCCTTGTAACTCAAAGATTACGAACTCTGGTTGACAATTCTAAATTTAGGGAACTAAAATGACATATAAAAACCCTAACATTTTTTGTTGTCGTTGTCGGTGAGGTGCAAACGATACAGGTAGCATTTTTTATATTTATATGTGTGATAAGGATTTTGCAGGGCAATCAAAGGGAGGAGAGTGCAAAGAAAGACATGAGTGAAGATCCATGCATCCACTATGGTGGGGTTGCTCTAAAGCCTAATTGTCTATAGTAGATTTTTGTAGCACTTTCTCTTTCTTATTTGCAAAAGTAGAGGTAGACCTAGAGATAGTAAGGGGAGATTTATTCAAAGTATGAAATCACTTTCATAATTATTTGGTCCTACAAAAACAACTCCAATTAACCCTGTTGATCATTACAAAGGTGTCAATGATGAGAGATGAAGCTCTGCAACAAAAGTGGCCTCAAAAAAGAAAACATCCCATCTAGAGGGGGCAGTACAATTTCAATGCATATTACAACAAGAACAAGTCATATTAGGAGTTGTTGTAGGAATGAAAGTTGTGGTAGTCTCACAAGTAGAATAAATAGTAGGGGGCCCTCGAAGAGAATTGGGACTTGGGTATATCAAACCCAACCGAGTCAAATATTCTTCCAGTTGGAATACCATACCAGAGCTTACTTTTGGACTTGTTGCAATGATAGCTAATATAGGAGGGGTTGAGGAGAATAGAAACAATGGAAAAAATAATTGTGGGACCAACGCTGGGGATAGTGATAGAATCAATACTTTATTTGGGGGGAATAATGACTGAAGAGAAGGGCCAAGAGGGGAACCTGAGGAGAATGAGGAAGAGTCAGAGACGACATTTGGATTTCCAATTATAGATGTCACCACAAACATTACTATGAAAAACATACCTTTGCCACCTCTTCCACTTTTCCATGGTACATCTTCTGAAGACCCTGATTCTTTTCTGTTTGAATTTGATATTCTTTGTAGAAGTTATAATTATCATGATGATGCACATAAGCTCAAACTATTTCCTACTACCCTAAAAGATTCAGCCATGAGATGGTTTATAATTCTGGGATAACAAATTATCTATTCATGGGATGATATGAAGTTCATCTTTCTTAAGAAATATCAATATTACTGTAAAAGTAGAGATATTAATTATATTTTTAGAATGTAACAAATGGAAGACAAGATTTTGGAAGAGTACCTTGAAATATTTCTTTATAATTACCATAAATCTTGAATAGGTAATATGGACAAAAGAACCTCTAGGACTATTTTTCTAAAAGGGTTAAGGGAAGAATGCATTGAAACTTTAAATCTCCTGAGTTTCGGTGATATATATAAGAAACCTTTTGTTGAAATAGTTAAACTGCGTAGAACTTATTCTAGAAGCCAAGCTAAGGAAGGAAAAAAAATTCGAGACAGTCCAAGGGATTATGTGTCTAGGAATTCTAAAGCGGTGTAGGGTGGTGTCACTCGAAACAAACAAGGGAACCTCTTAGAAAATTTTAAAATAGATATCTCGAATACTATTAGTGATTAGTTGGATACTCTAAAATTTTTAAGGAAATAAGAGGAATAGAGGGTTGATTTAGCCATTTTTTGTCCTAAATGCAAAAGAAAACACGTCAAGAGGGAATTCCCCATAAATGTGGTAGAAGTTTGTGAAATTTTCACCCATTAGCACCCCACTTACCAGTACCCTTCTCTACTAGGATTACAAGTTACTTATAAGGGAGGGGATGAAAAAAATGAGCTTCCCCAATCATCTAAGAAACCATCATGGAGGACACCAAATAATAGCACTTACCAAGATCCTAACATTCAGGCTTTTCCCCAGTATCAACCATGGAACTCTTAGGAATATTATTCTCCATGGCTGACCTAGCTACCTCAGAATTCACCTTGGAATCAGGGATGGAGAGGGAATCCTTACGAGAGTGCCTTTCAGTCCCAAGCCTAGGTACCTTCCACTACAAGAAAAAAGGTCATTGGTGAGGATCATGCATGTGACAGACCATTAAGGTCCGTAACCAATGTCACATATGGTGAGGGTCTTTAAAAAAGCATTGTTGTAAGTGTATATAGTGATGGTCCTTTAAGGTTTGTCACCAAAGCCATTTTCAATGACACTTCCTATCACTAATTCTCTCTTTGGTGACACTTCTAGTGACGATCTTTTATTAACCGTCACCAATGATATTTTTGGTTACTTTTGGTGACGGTCAATAAATGTTTGTCATCATTGATCATTCTAATGAGTTTTTGATGATGCTTCATGCCTGGGACGGACCTTTAAGGTCTCTCACCAATGTCGCATATGGTGACGGTCTTTAAAAGATCGTTGTTATAAGTGTATATAGTGATGGTCCTTTAAGGTTTGTCACCAAATCCATTTTCAATGATACTTTTGGTGAGGGTCGTTAAAGGCCCATCACTAATTCTCTCTTTGGTGACACTTTTGGTGAGGGTCGTTAAAGGCCCATCACTAATTCTCCCTTTGGTGACGCTTGTAGTGATGATCTTTTATTGACCCTCACCAATGATATTTTTGGTTACTTTTGGTGATGGTCAAAAAATGTTTGTCATCATTGATCATTCCAATGAGTTTTTGATGATGTTATGTACCTGTTACTATATTTTTTGTCAAAAGATAACGATTTAAGACCATTGTTGTGGAGTCTTTTTCATTATGTGTCCAAGGTCATAGTGGTTATAATAGTCAATCAATTTGTTAAGAAGTAATTAGTGTGTATCATTTCCCTCAAGTCATAAGAATATAGTTTTCCTATGAGTCAACACATGATTCATCTCTATTAGGTTTATTATCTAGCAAATTTCCTTTAAATAAAGTTCCACTAGTGTGTGTAGGAACTATATTATTTAATACATAATCAAGCTCTATCAATTCTATTAATGAGAGAGACCTAGCACAACTCAACACTCATGGCACACCTTAACATTATTTGGAAAAATACACTAACAGTGCTTGGCACCTCGCATGTCTTGGAACATCTTTGTACCTAGAACATATTTATACCTAGAACATATTTGTACCTAGAACATCTTGCCATGAGTAGGATTCCCAAGCACATGTTGGCATGCCCTAGCATAGCATAAAACTCCCCTATCATGTGTTGGCATGCCCTGTAGTCCCTAGTATGCCTTGGAACACCTTGGCATAATATTGCATTGACAAACATTAGCACTTGGCACACATTAGCACTTGGCATGTATTGGAACATATTATTAGTGTGCCTAGCATGCCCCTTTTGAAAAAGATAAAGTACCGACTTATTAACCCTCTTATGTGTTCATTTCCTTGCATTTTATCTTGGTTATTCCTTTTGTTGCTTTGAAAATCCTTGATGCATATTGGCATACTTTGGCACCCTGCACATCCTAGCATGTCTTAGCACTTGGCATGCCTTGGAACTATTTGGCACATGTTAGAACACCCGAGAACTACCTAGCACACTCTAACACTTCTTGACATTCCCTGATATTCCTTGGCATGCCTTACCTATGCTTAGCATACCATATCACTCCCTCCCTGGCATGACAGCTAGCACTCATTGACACTCCCCGACACACCCTCATGTTCATTCACTTCCATGCATTTTGACCTAGTTCTCCATTGTGTTGTCCTAATACTCCCTAACACACCTCAGCATGCATTGGCACTCTCTAGCACATCTGAGCACTCTTCGATATGCTCTGCCACTTCATAGCACGCATCACACTCCCTGACGCAGATTGGCACTTGGCAAGTTTTAGCATGTTTGGCATGCATTGAGATGACTTGGTATTCTTTGGCATCGTTTAATATTAAATTTATTTGAGATAAATTATTGGAAACTAGATGAGAAGAAACAGAGGAAGATTTGGCACTTAGAATGCATTGACACTTGGCACTTGGCACCTATTTGCACCTAGTGTTCGTGTGCCTAGCATGCCCCTCATGGAAAAGGTAAATTGATGACTTATTAACCCTATTAGGTGCTCATTTCCTTGTAGTTTAACTTGTTCCTCCATTTTTTTCCTTGACGGTCCCTGTCATCCATTGTCACACCCTTATACATCTTAGCATGCCTTAGCACTTGACACATATTAGCTTGTTTGACATGTCTTCGTACTATATGGCACATGTTAGCATGCCCTAGTATTCCCTAACACACTTTGGTAGTCATGACCTCCATGACTTGGGAACCTTACATTCACTAGAACACCTTGGCACTCCTTAGTTGTCATGCCCTCTATTATCCTCCATAATGTCCCAGGCTGATGAGAAGATCGACGAAGGTAACCAGAGACCAAGCTTTTAGTTTGGTAGCTAGCCCTAACAACCAAAGAAGGTTCTCCCTATGAAATCACAACCAAGAGATGACTGGAGTGTAAAGGATTTTACGCTAGATAGCTAAGCTCAGGAAAGCTTTGGAAAATTTACGGTTTTGTTGTTGGATAAGGGAGAAAAACTAGGTAGCTAGGTCAAAGGATCAAAGGGTTACAATAGCAAAGGTATAAAAGGAGAAAGGTAGCATTACTTTTGTGATGGATTTTAGAGTTTGTTAGTGTAGTGTAGTGTTGGGTAGTGGAAGCCCCACGCAACGGTCATGGGGCACAAAGCCTGAATTTTTGGGTAAAGATAGGGTAAATACTTGTGGGATGCACGGAGCACAATTTACAATAAGTTGAGTCAAAGGGTAGTCCGCCCAAAAATAAAAAAAAGAGAAATGTAAGTTGAGTTGGCCCACCTAGGGATCACGGTCCATGGAAATGTATAAATAGAGCGAGGCTCTATGGATAGAAAGTAGTTTTTGGTATGTAATCTTGGATATGTTACGTAATGGGTTTTTGAGAAGAAAAGTCTTGAAGTGTCAGTAAGTTCAAGTCGAGGGTTTTGGGTAGTAGATAGAGGCTCTGCAGCAGTGTGTGTAGAGGCCTGGAAGATTCCGCAATTGTGTGTGTGGACCCCTGCAGCTTAGTGTCCAGGACAGATCTAGATGTATTAGTGAAGAAAGTGAATAAAAATAAGTTGATTTTGAAATTTTGTTTTAAATCTGAACTATCGCGGATCTGGTTAATGCATGGTTAATATAATTGTTTGATCTCTGCCGGTATGCTCAAGTTATGAATATATGTGAATCTGTATCTATTCTAAGGGCGCGAACTGGTTAATTCTGTTAATTGTTTGCTTAAATACCATAAAAAGTAGGTTGAATATATAAATAACGCATTAATAAATATCAATGAATATTCTGGGACTGGATCTATGCGAAGCAGAGTGGCGCGAAGCTGCAGAACACTGCGCGAAACCTCCAGACCCCATCAAGACATCCCAAGGGTGCGGAAACCTGGTTCCAGTACCCTCCCCTACTACCTTGGGTGATACCTTAGTCTGTGCTCCATGGGCTATTGCTGAAAGGGCTGGTAGCTGTGGGATTTGTTTAGCTAAATAATTCTTTCGAACCTGGGTCAGGCCTATATAAGCCAACAAATGGCTTTGTTGCCGGGACCGAGGTCTGCCTAAGGGGTGTCTGATGTGGAACGTGGGGACTCTATAGAGAAGGAATTGAAGGATCGACGGGACTAGAAGAAGTAGCAGTTTAGAGTACATTTACAAGGTTGACAATGATGAGCGCGATCTAACTACCAATATTCAAGGGAGCAGGAAGCGAAGATCCAGAATAATTTTGGTTCGTGTTAACGTCAGTATGGAAAGCACATAGAATTATGGATGAGAATATCAAAAAGGTAACCTTAGTTAGCGTGTTGCAGGACCGAGCATTGACATGGTACATAAAGTACTCAAGCAACCACCCAACTACGAGGACAGTAGAAATCCAGACCGAACTAAAGAAAGAGTTTAGCTGGCCGAACTCAGAAACACAATCGATCATAGGAGTCAAGGAGATCATGATGATGCCTGGTGAAACCCCGTGGGATTTGGATCAAATATTGAAAAGTATTATCTGCGAAGAAAACATGACACTAACAGATGCATAGCATTGCGCTTGGTTTATGGCATCGTTAACACCACATCTGAGGACGGCTTTGTCACAACAGAGGACCTCAACCCAGGCCGAAGCATTGGAAACAGTGATGAGGTTGCACGAAACTCCGTTACAAGACCCAGGTTTGGGAGTTTAGCAAATCTAAGCATAGATACAAAAATTGTGTTTGGAAATGAAGAAGTTAAAATAGGAATAGGCACCTCACCCAGATGTCTGGGAGGAAGTATGGTGTATAAAGTGCAGGAGTCAGGGGCACGATAAATATCACTGCCCGGTCTTGGTGAATTATGTGGTAACAGGGGGACCAACACCATTGCGACTGGAGGCATAGGCAGGGCCAAGCGCGACAACCTCGCTCTGGTGTGCAATCTGTTAGGTGGCAGGAAAGCATAGCATGGATAACTATCATCTACTGCCAAAATTCAACGAGAGCCCCCAACAACTATTTTGCAACTTTTGCAGATCGGTGGGCCACGAGGAAAGAGACTGCCGTAGCTATCAACTATTAATGGACCAGTCACCTGCCTACAAAATGCAGACTAAGGCGCAAGGTCAGGATCCAGCTGCAGCAATTGCGCACGGTGGGTTCCAGGGACGTGGATGAGGATGGGGCGGAATGGGGCCAAGAAGGGGTCGCGGGCAGCTAATCTGTTACAACTGCGGAGGACCAGGACATTACACGCGGGATTGTACCAACCCAACTAGAATATCATGCACTTACTGTGAGCAATTCGATCATGAGATGGTAGATTGCCTCACACTGATAGCATAGATTCATGAAAAAAGGGAAGCGCAACGTACGACGACCCAGAACGTGTAGATGATGAGGTCCAAACCCCACGACGAAGACCCCTAGGTAAACATGGTACTAAGAAGTGGCATGACCATAGGCGAGGATAAAAGGAACTTAAGTAAGGAAGACATAAGGGTTGGCAAGGAAATGTTTCTAGAAGCTAGGGAGAGCTTCACGGAGGTCTCTAGCCCAACTAGCAGGGATCAACCTGAGCAGGACAAGGATCCCTCGATGATAGCTACCTTTTTAGAGACATGCATAAAATTGCTACACAACAGTAGGGTGGTTAGAGGCTTGCAAGAATTAATAAATAGGTGCTCAGGGATGCGGGAACCTAGCATGGTCTACAAACTAGGAAAACATGCAACATGGACGGGGCGCGAGATGCGATTAACGACACAAATTGGCAACTATGAAATGGATTAGATCATTTTGGATTTGGGCTCGGATGCAAATATACTTCCTAAAAAAACATGGGAGCGCATGGGTAGGCCTACACTACAATGGTCTCCTATTCAATTGCGGATGGCAAACCAATAGAAGATCTTGCCCATGGGAAGGTTGCAGGGAATTATGGTAGATATAGAAGGCGCGAGCACCAGAACAGACTTTGAAGTAATCGAAATCATGGATGAAAGTACACCTTATCCTACGTTGTTAGGAATAGACTGGGCCACCGACATGAATGGGGTTACTAATTTAAAGAAGCAAACAATGATATTTGAAATGAAGTCGCTCCGCGTAGTCGTTCCAATTGAAGGACCATGCTAAATTGAGCCCGTGCGCAACGAAGAAGGTGACGATGGATTAGGATGTATCTACAATATTTCTACACAAAGGCAAGAATAGGTCAAGTCAACGGAGGATAGAAGAACATCACGGGGCTATGTAGAGTCCTGCACCACCGATTCAGATGAAGAAGATGAGCGATGGCATAACAGGTTGAACGAAGTAACCACGCTACACTGTAATATGGTGACTAAATCTTTGTACTGTGTGAGGGCCCAGGATCGCGAACTACTGATGTATGATGGGCTGACAATAATCAATGAATTTATGACCAAATTTGAAATCGCAGTATTAGAGCATCAATGGTTTGATGCGTTGAGATGGGCGTTGCGTGCGACACCTACGCGATGGTGGGGCACACATGAAGGGACTTTCGAAGACTGGCGTGGTTGCAGGCGCATGATGAAGATAAGAGTTGGGAAGCCTGAGATGCGAATAATGGATAAATACAATGGGTGCGATGACCCGCGCATGCACCTTACCAGATGGATCAACGCCCACAGCGAGGAACCTCAACCAGAATGGGTGCACTTATTTTATCACACCTTGGACGTCATTCCTAGAAACTGGTACACTGAAGTGAAGCTCCGACATGGAACAGGTGAGTGGGATATCTTGCACGAAGGGCTTTTGTCGAAATTCCTCTTTGAAGATCAATGGATGGATACTGTGGACAATGCGTTACAGCTGGTGAAGGCTGCCATTTTCAAAACTCCATTGGAACCAGAAGAAACTGTGCAGCCCGACTGGTCGTGACAGCTAAGCTAGGCCCTCGAATGCTACAATGTCCAAGTAGAAGATGATGAGGACGACCCGCGAAACATCAATATTCCGGAATCAGAGGGGAGCCATGAGGTGCATGGACCTGAAATTGAAGATCCAAATATCACGGCACCATTGAAAACGAAACAAGTAAATATCGAAACAGAAGAAGAGCCGAAGTATGCAACACTTGGTGACTATTGGAACAATTCCACGGTAGAAAAGGTCGTCGAGTTGCTTCGGGAATATCGATATTTATTCCCATCAAAAATCATGGAGCTAAAAGGGATGCTAGGAGACCTGGGAGTGATGAAGATAATGTTGAAGCCAGACGCGAAGCTAGTTAAACAGCGACCCAACCGATTGAATCCAAAATACAAAGCAAAGGTCCGTGAAGAACTAGACAATATGCTAGCATCAGGAATCATTGAACCAGTCGAGGAGTCCGACTGGGTCAGTCTTATGGTCGTGCAGGAGAAAAAATAGAAAGATGAGGTACTGGAAAATGTGGGTGGACAGGAAGCCTACTCCTTCACGGACAGGTTCTCAGGATACCACCAGATCAAGATTGCGCCAGAGGACAGGAGTAAAACAATTTCACCACTGAATGGGGTTGTTTTCAGTATACGGTAATGCCCTTTGGACTGAAGAATGCCCTGACGATATTCTCACGCATTGTGGTAGCGGAATTCAAGGAATTTATACACAAGTTCTTAGAAGTCTATCTTGATGACTGGACCATATTTGGACTGGTTAAAAAACACATAGCGAGCTTACGGTTAATGTTGTATACTTGCCGATGACACCAAATTGCGCTAACCCTAAAGAAGTGTACCTTCCCCGTCCCCTTCAGAAACCTGCTTGGCCATGTGGTTTGTAAGCAAGGCCTAATGGTGGATCTGTTAAAGATCATTGTCATACTCAATCTGCAAGCGCCGCGAAGTGTCAAACAACTATGCACCACACTGGGACACATGGGCTACTATCAGAAGTTCATCAAAAGCTATGCCTAGATCACAGCTCCAATGGAACAGTTGTTGAAGAAGGATGCTACTTATTGTTGGAATGAGGAATGCAACAAAATTTTGGAAACGCTCAAGGAAAAGATGGCATCCGCCCCTATATTGGTCTTTCCAAAATGGGACACCAAATTTCATGTACATGTTAATGTGTCATGTATCGCATTGGGTGTTGTACTCACTCAAGAAGGAGTGGGGGCAATAGATCACCCGATTGCCTTCGCAAGTCACTGATTGTCAAAAATCGAGAAGAATTACTCCACTACTAAGCGAGAGGGATTGGCGATGGTATACGCGCTTCAAAAATACTGCCATTATCTACTCGGTGGACACTTTAAGATGTATACTAATCACTTTGCACTAAAATACCTAGTGAATAAGCCTGTGTTGGGGGGGCGAATTTGTAGATGGTTGTTGTTATTCCAGGAACATGACTTCGAGGTCGTCGTAAACCCGGGACGTCTAAACGCAGGTCCGGATCACCTGTCCCAAATTGAGACTGACGAAGAGCCCACAAATTTAGAGGAAGGAGTCTCGGACGCACAACTATATGCAGTGCAAGTTGCCGATGGCCACTTTGAGGATATAATCCATTTCTGAACTACAGGAACTGTGCCGTAGGGATATTCTGTTCAGTAGAAGAAGGAATTGGTGATACGTGCAACAGACTTTACTATGATTTTAGGGCATCTCTACAAAATGGGCAATGACGAAATATTACGCAAATATGCGCCTAAATTCGAGCGTGGACAAATATTGGCCGAAGCACATGGTGGGGTAGTGGGAGAACATTTTGCAGGTTGCACTACCGCACAAAAGATTCATCGCGCAGCACTATGGTGGCCAACCCTATATCAGGATTCGAAAGGATATTGTAAGGCCTGCAACATTGTCAACGAACCGGGGAACCATCACAGAGAGAAGAAATGTCGCTGCAGCCACAGATGACGCTACAACCATTCAAGAAGTGGGCAATTGACTTTGTAGGACCTATTGCGCCGCGAGGGAAGATGGGCACACGCTATATCATCACCGTGATAGAATATTTGACTCGATGGGCCGAGGCATAGTCGATTAAGGACTGCACGGCTGTGAAGTTTTTGTTCGAGAACGTACTGAAAAGGTTTGGATGTCCTAAAATTCTCATGAGCGATCGAGTAACATATTTTCTGAATGAAACGATTAGTGCACTCACTAAGGAATTCTAGATATATCACCAACAGAGTACGCCATACCACCTGCAAGCGAATGGGACTGTTGAAGCATTCAACAAGATCTTGGAGACTGCGTTGACCAAAGTCTGTAATGTGTAGCAAAATGACTGGGACTTACGCATCCTTGTTGTACTCACTCAAGAAGGAGCGGGGGGAATAGATCACCCGATTGCCTTCGCAAGTCACCGATTGTCAAAAATCGAGAAGAATTACTCCACTACTAAGCGAGAGGGATTGGCGATGGTATACGCGCTTCAAAAATACTGCCATTATCTACTCGGTGGACACTTTAAGATGTATACTAATCACTTTGCACTAAAATACCTAGTGAATAAGCCTGTGTTGGGGGGGCGAATTTGTAGATGGTTGTTGTTATTCCAGGAACATGACTTCGAGGTCGTCGTAAACCCGGGACGTCTAAACGCAGGTCCGGATCACCTATCCCAAATTGAGACTGACGAAGAGCCCACAAATTTAGAGGATGGAGTCTCGGACGCACAACTATATGCAGTGCAAGTTGCCGATGGCCACTTTGAGGATATAATCCATTTCTTAACTACAGGAATTGCGCCGTAGGGATATTCTGTTCAGTAGAAGAAGGAATTGGTGATACGTGCAACAGACTTTACTATGATTTTAGGGCATCTCTACAAAATGGGCAATGACGAAATATTACGCAAATATGCGCCTAAATTCGAGCGTGGACAAATATTGCCCGAAGCACATGGTGGGGTAGTGGGAGAACATTTTGCAGGTTGCACTACCGCACAAAAGATTCATCGCGCAGCACTATGGTGGCCAACCCTATATCAGGATTCGAAAGCATATTGTAAGGCCTACAGCATTGTCAACAAACCGGGGAACCATCACGGAGAGAAGAAATGTCGCTGCAGCTACAGATGACGCTACAACCATTCAAGAAGTGGGAAATTGACTTTGTAGGACCTATTGCGCCGCGAGGGAAGATGGGCACACGCTATATCATCACCGCGATAGAATATTTGACTCGATGGGCCGAGGCATAGTCGAATAAGGACTGCACGGCTATGAAGTTTTTGTTCGAGAACGTACTGAAAAGGTTTGGATGTCCTAAAATTCTCATGAGCGATCGAGTAACATATTTTCTGAATGAAATGATCAGTGCACTCACTAAGGAATTCTAGATATATCACCAACAGAGTACGCCATACCACCTGCAAGCGAATGGGACTGTTGAAGCATTCAACAAGATCTTGGAGACTGCATTGACCAAAGTCTGTAATGTGTAGCAAAATGACTGGGACTTACGCATCCTTGTTGTACTCACTCAAGAAGGAGCGGGGGGAATAGATCACCCGATTGCCTTCGCAAGTCACCGATTGTCAAAAATCGAGAAGAATTACTCCACTACTAAGCGAGAGGGATTGGCGATGGTATACGCGCTTCAAAAATACTGCCATTATCTACTCGGTGGACACTTTAAGCTGTATACTAATCACTTTGCACTAAAATACCTAGTGAATAAGCCTGTGTTGGGGGGGCGAATTTGTAGATGGTTGTTGTTATTCCAGGAACATGACTTCGAGGTCGTCGTAAACCCGGGACGTCTAAACGCAGGTCCGGATCACCTGTCCCAAATTGAGACTGACGAAGAGCCCACAAATTTAGAGGAAGGAGTCTCGGACGCACAACTATACGCAGTGCAAGTTGCCGATGGCCACCTTGAGGATATAATCCATTTCTTAACTACAGGAATTGCGCCGTAGGGATATTCTGTTCAGTAGAAGAAGGAATTGGTGATACATGCAACAAAATTTACTATGATTGTAGGGCATCTCTACAAAATGGGCAACGACGAAATATTACGCAAATATGCGCCTAAATTCGAGCGCGGACAAATATTGGCCGAAGCACATGGTGGGGTAGTGGGAGAACATTTTGCAGGTTGCACTACCGCACAAAAGATTCATCGCGCAGCACTATGGTGGCCAACCCTATATCAGGATTTGAAAGCATATTGTAAGGCCTGCAGCATTGTCAACGAACCGGGGAACCATCACGGAGAGAAGAAATGTCGCTGTAGCCACAGATGACGCTACAACCATTCAAGAAGTGGGTAATTGACTTTGTAGGACCTATTGCGCCGCGAGGGAAGATGGGCACACGCTATATCATCACCGCGATAGAATATTTGACTCGATGGGCCGAGGCATAGTCGATTAAGGACTACACGGCTGTGAAGTTTTTGTTCGAGAACGTACTGAAAAGGTTTGGATTTCCTAAAATTCTCATGAGCGATCGAGTAACATATTTTCTAAATGAAACGATCAGTGCACTCACTAAGGAATTCTAGATATATCACCAACAGAGTACACCATACCACCTGCAAACGAATGGGACTGTTGAAGCATTCAACAAGATCTTGGAGACTGCGTTGACCAAAGTCGGTAATGTGTAGCTAAATTACTGGGACTTACGCATCCTTGTTGTGCTATGGGCATACTGAACCATGTGCAAGAAGTTGACGAGCCAGACACCTTTTCAGCTAGTCTATGGCAAGGAGGCCATTATGCCTATGGAATACATCGTACCTAGTCTACGGATATCAGTAGTAACAGGTATGGCAGAGCGCAGGGCTTTGGAGGAACAGCTTGCGCAGCTAGAGGAACTGGAGGAGGAACGGTTTTTGGCTGGATTCCATCAACAAGTAAAAAAACAGTGAGAGAAAGTGTGGCATGATTTCCATATTAAGGTACGCACCTTCAAGGAAAATGATCTGGTATTACTATATGACAGAAAGTTTGAGAACTTCCTTGGCAAACTCCCAATGCATTGGTTGGGACCCTATATCATCAAAGAAGTTACCAATGGGGGTGCGGTTCAGCTTTCCAAACTCAATGGAGACCCCTTCCTGAGAAGAGTGAATGGCAGTCGCCTGAAGCTCTACATGGGTGGGCCAACCGCCTAACTAACTGCTCGAGGGACAGTCTCACCGCTCCAACCAGTTGAAAGAGAGCACGGGACGATAAAGTAGTCTAGAAGAAAGATGCACGATTGCCAGGATACACGTACATTTGGCCAATCACAAAGGTTGCAGTTGTGTGGAAAGGAGTGCACAGATGCATTGCTAAGAGGAGAGGTGACCATTACTGTCACTATTCATGACAAGATGTCTTCATTATGGCAAAAGGGAGCGGGTGGCGGGTAATTAAGAGAAGGGGTACAGGCCAGTTATGGAACGAGTTGCCACAGGTTTAACACGAGGATGCTAGAACAGGTCGGAGCCAGTGAAATTGAAATTTGAAATGTTTATGAATCACAGAGGGGCCTCCATAAGGTGACCTACACTTCTAGAAAAGACAAGTTGGTTACTGATATGGAACTTTTCATTATCTCTACATAAGGAGTAAGCTCAAGGGTGGTGATCTGGCCGATGGAAAGGCAGGGCTCTTTGAGGAACATGGTGTTGACAGCTACGGGTGTCACGCAGAGTTCAGCATCAACAGTAGGGGATGTACCAGAAAATGGGAGACAAAAAGCAGAATTGTTCGGGATGCCGCCACCTCGCGCGGGCGAAGACCGGCGAACTACATCAAGAAAGAGAAAGGATGGAAAGATGGAGACCACTGGTAGGAATACAGTTAATAACTCATCCCTGATGTACCTTGAGGATTGGGATTGCGTGGACAGTGGCAAAGGTCTTACAAAACTGCAACACAAGCTACAGCTAATAGTGTGAAGAGAAAATTCGAAGGTAGGAAGTGGCTGTGGTGGTACAAGGAGGTCCTGTATGCGACTCCCCCGCTTGAGCTAAAATACCATGAGGGGGTGTTCTATGTTAACCGATGTTATGAAACCAGCTCACAAAAGGATAGAAAAGAGAGATCAACTCTTTAGAATTCAGCCTCTTCGAGGGGGCAACCTCCTTTACATTACACAAATGAGCAATTCTTCGATGATACAAATGCAAAGACCTCCTTTCTATATATAGGAGTCTAAGGGGTCATAACATAATCAGAGCCAACATAACATTAATAATGTAAGGGCACAATAATAACAATAGTGGGCTTCTATGGAGCACAATAGTAACAATATGGGAACTAGATGGGTACACCAATATAATAAGTGGGTTGTACTAATAACAATAAGGGGTTACACTAGTAGTATAGGGGCCTAACATGCCCCTCTCCTTCAAAAGCATTGTCCTCAACACTTGAGAAGTTCTTGATTCTTCTGTATAAAATTCTTGTCCTCCCATGTGGAATCTTCAGCGGGTAAGTTCTTCCACTTGATGAGATACTCTGAAATCGATCGATTTTGTAGCTGTCGGGTTCTTGTTTCTGTGACTGCTCCAGGTTCCAATATGACTTTTCCTTCCTCTTCAATTTTTGGCAATATTTTTTGAATTTTGATCTTTTGCAACTTTTGAATAAGTGGCCATACTTCTTCGTCCTTCTTCCATTCATCCCGTGCTTCGTTTATCCAATCTGGTTGGATAATAGAAATAGCACAAAACAATGCTTCCACATCCTCATCCTTGAAGAGTCTTCCCATTCGGTAAGGTCGCCATTTTTTAAGTGCATGTAGTATTGCCAACATTTCCTTCTCATAAATAGCTTGCTTGAGATGTAGTAGTAAAAATACCCAATCACCTACATCAAAACATTTTTCACTACGATGTTGATCTACCTGTTGTCGTTTTATTTTGCACCGAAGTGGCATTATCCTTTAAAAGTTGGAGAACTTGTTGTTGATGCTCGATGTGATCTTTCACTGTTTGAACCTTTTTCTTCTTGATATGTCCTTCTATCTCTAAAGTTTTAGGAGTGGTAATTTCTTCCAATCCTTTACAAGATATGGTCGGATTCATTTCTTGATGCTCGATGTGATCTTTCACTTCTTGAACATTTTTCTTCTTGATATGTCCTTCTATCTTGATAGTTTGAGGAGTGGTAATTTTGACCAAGGATTACAAGATATGGTTAGATTCATTTCTTCTTTATCGATGTGATCTTTCACTTCTTGCACCTTTTTCTTCTTGATATGCCCTTTTATCTTGAGAGTTTGAGGAGTGGTAATTCTTGCCAATGCTTTACAAGATATGGTCTGATTCACTTCTTCTTTCTCTGGGGTGGGGTCCTGGCATATATTTTCTTCTTTTGATGTTTCTTGATCCTTTTCTTCCTCCTCTTCATATTCTATGTAAAATAATTTCTTCTTAGCACACTTATGACCTTCAGTGCATCTGCTATCACAATTGTAACAAAGCCCTTTTTCTCTTTTTTCTTCCAAATGTTGTGGTGTAACCCTTGTAGGTTGTGGAAGGCTAGGAGAAACAACACTTCCATCTTTATAGTTGTGAGGGGTATGCTTCGTGGTTTCCATAATTTTTCTTTCCACTATGTCACAAAGCCATTTTACTCTTTCCAATTATTGTGGTGTTGCTCTTTGTATCCTCATAATGTGCTATCATTTCCTCCGTGAAAATTGACCACGTAACAAGTTATTTACGAGAACAAAGCCCTTCATACCATAAAAATTGATCCGGTTCTAAATATGAAGATTCAATACATACCTTTTGTAACAGTGGTACACCATGTAGATCAAAATATTGCTCCATCTGAAGTATCCAATTTACCAGATCCTTGCCATCAAACTTCCTCATCTTGCTTTTTCTTGATTTTAGGAGCTTGATCTTGAAATGACTGTAACTCTGTACTTTTGGATCTTTAAGTTCTAAAATTGTGACCTGTAGTATCCCTCTGTGTCCTCTTTCCAATGCCACCAGTCTGATCCAAATTGGATTCTCCAAGAAAGAGTTATGCACAATCTCCCAAGATGACCTAATTATAGACCTTTCCAGAAGAGCGAACTTGTATGAAGTGCCATGTGTCACTGTTTTGACCTTTGGCACTGAAAAATATATACAAGAAACTACAGTCCATCGTCTTTCTATACCTTCTAACAAAATTTCAATCCGATGCTCAGAGAGAAAGTTATGACAATTTTCCCCAAGTCACCTATTTGGAATTTAATTCAGGAGTCTTCAAAAAGACCAACTTCCTCAGATCATATCTCCGCAAATATAGCATGAAAAGCTTTGAAATTTAGACCCGAGGTTAAGTGCGATTTCTTCTCAAATGCGTTTTTTTTTATCTTTTGAAACATCACAGAAAAAAGTTATATCGAAAATGCCACGATGACCTATTTGGAGCAGCGAAACCCTAGAATCCAAAGCTCTGATACCCATGTGGAATCTTCAGCGGGTAAGTTCTTCCACTTGATGAGATACTCTGAAATTGATCGATTTCATAGCTGTCAGGTTCTTGTTTCTGTGACTGCTCCAAGTTCCAATATGATTTTTCCTTCCTCTTCAATTTTTGGCAATATTGTTTGAATTGGGATCTTTTGAAACTTTTGAATAAGTGGCCATACTTCTTCGTCCTTCTTCCATTCATCCCTTGCTTCGTTTATCCAATCTGGTTGGATAATAGAAATAGCATAAAACAATGCTTCCACATCCTCATCCTTGAAGAGTCTTCCCATTCGGTAAGGTCGCCATTTTTTAAGTGCATGTAGTATTACCAACATTTCCTTCTCATAAATAGCTTGCTTGAGATGTAGTAGTAAAAATACCCAATCACCTACATCAAAACATTTTTCACTACAATGTTGATCTACCTATTGTTTCGTTTGATTTTGCACCAAAGTGGTTTTATCCTTTAAAATTTGGAGAACTTGTTGTTGATGCTCGATGTGATCTTTCACTGCTTGAACCTTTTTCTTCGTGATATGTCCTTCTATATCTAGAGTTTGAGGAGTGGTAATTTCTTCCAATCCTTTACAAGATATAGTCAGATTCATTTCTTGATGCTCGATGTGATCTTTCACTTCTTGAACATTTTTCTTCTTGATATGTCCTTCTATCTTGATAGTTTGAGGAGTGGTAATTTCGACCAATGAATTACAAAATATGGTTTGATTCATTTCTTCTTTCTCGATGTGATCTTTCACTTCTTGCACCTTTTTCTTCTTGATATGTCCTTCTATCTTGAGAGTTTGAGGAGTGGTAGTTCTTGCCAATGCTTTACAAGATATGGTCTGATTCATTTCTTCTTTCTCTGGGGTGGGGTCCTGGTGTATATCTTCTTCTTTTGATGTTTCTTGATCCTTTTCTTTCTCCTCTTCATATTCTATGTAAAATAATTTCTTCTCAGCACACTTATGACCTTTAGTGCATTTGCTATCACAATTGTAACAAAGCCCTTTCTTTCTTTTTTCTTCCAATTGTTGTGGTGTAACCCTTGTAGGTTGTGGATGGCTAGGAGAAACAACACTTCCATCTTTATAGTTGTGAGAGGTATGCTTCCTAGTTTCCATAATTTTGCTTTCCACTATGTCACAAAGCCCTTTTACTCTTTCTAATTCTTGTGGTGTTGCTCTAAAGAAGGTGTTGCTCTTTGTATCCTCATAATGTGCTATCATTTCCTCTGTGAAAATTGACCACGTAACAAGTTGTTTACGAGAACAAAGCCCTTCATACCATAAAAATTGATCCAGTTCTAAATATGAAGATGCAATACATACCTTTTGTAACAACGGTACACCATGTAGATCAAAATATTGCTCCATCTGAAGCATCCAATTTACCGGATCCTTGCCATCAAACTTCCTCATCTTGCTTTTTCTTGATTTTAGGAGCTCGATCTTGAAACGACTGTAACATTGTATCTTCAGATGTTTAAGTTCTGAAGTTGCATCCTATAGTAGCCCTCTGTGTTCTATTTCCAATGCCACCAGTCTGATCCAAATTGGATTCTCCAAGAAAGAGTTATGCAGAATCTCCCAAGATAACCTAATTATAAACCTTTCCAGAAGAGGGAAATTTTATTAAGTGCCACGTGTCACTGTTTTGACCTTTGTCTCTGAAAAATATCTACAAGACACTACAGTTCGTCCTCTTTCTGTACTTTCTTATGAAATTTCAACCCGATGCTCAGAGAGAAAGTTATGACGATTTTCCCCAGGTCACCTGTTTGGAATGTAATTTTGGAGTCTGCAAAAAGACCAACTTCCTCAGATAATATCTCCGCAAATATAGCGCAAAAATCTCTGAAATTCGGACCCGAGATTCAGAGCGATGTCTTCTCAAATGGGTTTTTTTTAGCTTCTAAAACGTTGCAGAAAAAAGAAAGTTATAGCGAAAATTCCACGATGACCTATTTGGCGCAGCGAAACCCTAGAATCCAAAGCTCTGATACCAAATGTTATGAAACCAACTCAAAAAAAGATAGAAAAGAGAGATCAACGCCTTAGAATTCAGCCTCTTCAGGGGGGAAACCTCCTTTACATTACACAAATGATCAATTCTTCGATGATATAAATGCAAAGACCTCCTTTCTATATATAGGAGTCTAAGGGGTCATAACATAATCAGAGCCGGCATAACAATAATAATGTAAGGGCACAATAATAACAATAGTGGGCTTCTATGGGGCACAATAGTAACAATATGGGCACTACATGGGTACACAAATATAATAAGTGGGTTGTACTAATAACAATAAGGGGTTACACTAGTAGTATAGGGGCCTAACAACCGAGCAGAGAAGAATGAGCATTATCAGTCACGAGAATTGGTAGAAATAATGAACCAGGAGTCGGACGAAGTGTTGTAGGAGACAACGAAGGAGAAGTAGGACAACGACTGTCACTCAAAGGGAGGTGAACCACACAGCCAAGGCGGTGCATCTCGCTGCACCAAAGAGTGACTTGGGACGAGTCACGATGATTGTGTTGGGGGACTGTTTGGTAGCGGAAGCCCCACACAATGGTTATGGGGCACAAAGCTCGAATTTTTGGGTAAAGATAGGATAAAGACTCTGTGGGATGTGCGGAGCACGATTTATAATAAGTTGAGTCAAAGGGTAGTCTGCCCAAAAATAAAAAAAAGAAATGTAAGTTGAGTCGGCCCACCCAGGGATCGCGGTCCATGGAAATGTATAAATAGAGTGAGGCTCTATGGATAGACAGTGGTTTTTGGTATGTAATCTTGGATCTGTTATGTAATGGATTTTTGAGAAGAAAAGTCTTGAAGTGTTAGTGAGTCCGAGTCGAGGGTTTTGGGTAGTAGATAGAGGCTCTGCAGCTATGTGCGCAGAGGCCTGGAAGAGTCCACAGCTGTGTGCGTAGACCCCTGTAGCTTAGTGCGTAGGACGGACCTGTATGTATTAGTTGAGAAAGTGAATAAAGATAAGTTGATTATGAAATTCTGTGTTAAATCTGAACTATCACGGATCTAGTTAATGCATGTTTAATATAATTGTTCGATCTCTAGGCGTATGCTCATGTTATGAATATATGTGAATCTGTATCTATTCTAAGGGTGTGAACTAGTTAATTATGTTAATTGTTTGCTTAAAGACCATAAAAAGTAGGTTGAATCTATAAATAGCACATTAATAAGTATCAAGGAATATTCTCAGACCGGATCTGTGTGAAGCAGAGTGGCACGAATCTGCGGAATGGTGCGTGAAACCTCCAGACCACATCAAGACATCCCAAGGGTGTCGAAACCTAGTTCCAGCACCCTCCCCTGCTACCTCGGGTGAGAACTCAGTTAGCGCTCCACGGGCTATTGTTGAAAGGGCTGGTAGCTGCAGGATTTGTTTGGCTAAATAATTCTTCTAAACCTAGGTCAGGCCCATATAAGCCAGCATGTAGTGTTTAGAAGAAGAAAAAGGTCTTAATGAGGATGAAACATGAATTCATTAGGCAAGAAAGAAAGCAACAGATAATGAATTTTCCATCAAACAGAGCTTCATGCAAAGAATTTTGTTTATAAACTGTAAGGAAAACCAATGAAGAATTGATAAATGGAAAGACAAGATGAATATATTTCATATAAACCTATAACAGAGAAAAATTAACATCACAAACTTACTTCACATGAATTCCTAGATAATAGTTGCAAATTATGTCCTTTGATTTCCAGAAAATGTCCAAGTACAAGCTACAATAGTTCTCTCCTTTGAAATCCAACCTATTCTATCTCTGAGAAACTGATACATAAAGACCAAAACAACATCTCCTCACTCTCAAGGGTCAAATTCATGACTCTAGGAACTATTCCATGATGTGTTCTTACCAAACCCTAATGTTTAGGGAAGTTAAAAACAACTTCTACAATTAACTTTGACTCCAACCTCTCTCATAAATGAGGTCAAATTTACATCAAAATAGCTTACAAATACTAACCACCCATTATTTACATTTACATTTACCCCTCACATTCATCTACTTCACCCTTTTTACTTTTACCAAAGTCAAACTAGGAATTACAAAAAATTACACAGTGAAAATTTTACAAAAATCTCAGAAATTTCTAGGTGTGCAGCGAGCTGTTGGAGGCCATTTTTGAGTGCCTTTCTGAAGTCCAAATCCGGATATGAAGCCTTTTCTGGAAATCTAGGAGAGGTTAGATGTCTTTAGAGTATTTTTTTATTCAAAATTACCCATTTTTGGCTGATATATGGTCATTCTCCCAAGGTGTCTCCAGGTGCGCAACGAAATGGAAAAAAAGGGGTAGAAAGGTGATTTCTGGCCTCTTTTTGCAAATTTCTCAAACAATGAGCCCCAGACCAATAAAGTGGGCAACTGGGTTTTGAGAGGGAGTCATAATATTTACAGAAAGGCTGAGTTTCCATCATTTGGAGCCACGAGGAAGAAGCGCTGAGTAAGCTTGTTGCGCGCCTAGACAAAATTTTTTTCTCCAAATCCTCCCAAAATTTGTCCAGAGGTGCCTAATGAGGTATGTTATGAAATCATGGATTCATCTGAAATAAAATCTAACTTACCGTTATCCTCTTGGCTAATTAGGTTTTCCTTGAGTTTTTCCTTCAACTGCTTGATTTTGACCTTGGCAACTTGATTCCTTGTGTAATAATGGATGGCCATTTTCTTTTGCAACTTGTTATCATTGTTGGCCTTATCTTAGAGCTTCTCAAGGTGGAAATTTACTTTTTCAAGCCAAAACTCCCTATCCTCATTTATTTCCATTGCAATCCTCTCTTCAAAGGTCAATTCTTCCATTGGTGGCTTTTGTTCTCTTTCCCTCTGAAGTGCCTTCCTAAGACATATTGTCCTTGGTCTCTTCCTTGCCACATGTCCTTCATGTTGATCAGTGTCCTCATGGTCCACCACTACCTTTCCTTTCATCTCTTGTTTCTTGGCTTTGAATTTCTCTTTCTCTATGACTAGTTGTTTTGCCTTCAGTTGACTGTTTTCTTGCTCCAGGAATTAAATGATGAATTTGGCCCTTTCCAAATTGTCCTTGAGCTCCATGATCTAAGAATCCTTCTCTTTGATGACTTGTTTCAGGGTTTGATGCTCATCGTGTGCCTCCAAGTCAACTAGGTCAAATTCATTCTCAATGGGATCCTCATCATGCAAAGAAGCCTCATGATGTGATGGTGATCCCTATTTTGTTGATGTAGTAGGCTTGGAACCTTCCTCAATTTGAGGAGAAAACACAAGGCTTCTACCTCTCTAATATGTCTTGGTCACCTCAGGCCTAGGTGCCTTGGAAATCTCATCATGTTTTCTTGATGACCCCACCTCCATGGGTTGTACTGACATGGTTTGGTGCTGGCTTGGTGAAGTGGTTATATGTGTTTTCAAGGTTGCCTCAATGAAGGTGTCCCGTGTCATGTTCTTCTCTTTCCACTGATGGAGAATTATAACCTTTATCAAGATATGGTGAAAGAGGTTCGGATAATGCACTTTTCCTTTCAATTGCACCCTTTCAGACATTTTGGTTAAGCTTCTATACAAGTAGCTGGACAAATTTAGAGACTTGGAAACTGTAAAGTGCATGAGCATTCTTACGTGGTATTAATATAGCCTAGAAAATCTGCCCTCACATGTGAAGAACTTCATGACAATGCTCATTAATGGTGCATATCACTCCAACAAGTATATGAATGGGAAAAAATGTGAGTGAGATCCTTCGTATTGTGATTTCAAGTAGGGTTGTACTCTTCTAGGTGTAGGTTCATGCCTTTGAACCAATTTTCATCATGGTTTGGTATGCCTGTAGCTTGAGAGATGGAATCCACTGAAAACATGAAATAAGTTCCTGCAATGGTGATCTTGTCTTCCTTCAAGGTGAGGGAAAATATACCTGTGAGATGCTCATGGTAACCTACTTCCTACACTCTTTGACAAAACCCTAAACAATTGACATCTTCAAAGCATTTCATGACAAATGGGGAGAATGTGATTTCATTGCAATTAGATGGCTCAAACCTTAGTATCTTTCCCCCCTTGTTGTACTTCCTCTTCTCTGATGCTGATGAGTCAAGCTCCATACTTCAAACCATAGGTGAAAGGCAAGCAAAAACAATGAAATCTGTTGTTGTGAGGGAATGAGGTGGTATGATGGACTTAGGAGTTGTCTAAATTTGTAAGGAAATTTAGGAGGGTAGGGGATGATGTCAGTGAGTAGGGGAAAAATGAATTTTTGGAAATGAGTGAGGGGAGGGGGTGGAAAAGGCCAAAACACAATCCTATCCTAGAAATAGATAGGGTAGACTAGGGTTTAGAGGAAAATTATAGAAAATGAGGGGATAAGGCTTTGTGATGGATGAAAATGGTGTATTAGTTGCAAACATAGGTGTAGGGACAAGGATTCTAGGGTTTAGGGCAACAACCCATCATTTGAGGATCAAAACCATGAAAATCATGTAAACCCTAGAAGAAGAAGTATTTGATATTTTTCTTGACATATGAGGCAAAGGAGGGCATGACAATGATTAAAATTACTTGTTATAGAGTTTGAAGGATGAAATGACTTAAGAGGAGCTTTGAAAAAATGAATTTTGGTGGTCAAACAACAATTTTGGACAACTCTGCCCTATGTGTAGCGAAGGCTTCGTGTGCCCAACGAGAGTCAATTTTTGCCAGTGAGGGCTATGGAATCACAATTTTTTGCAAAGGAGAGGGAGGAGCTCAATGCTAGGATGGTAGACAAGTGTACATGAGTGTGAATGAGCTCCTCCATGTGCTTTTATAATTTTCTTTTGGTGTCTAAATGATTAATGAGGTAGGATGGCCGAATTTATACATGAAATGACTGATTTTGTGACCTTAAGCCTAATGACCTAATGATGACACTAAGCTGAATGGAGACAATGATGATGTGATGAAGTGATATTAATTATGTTTTCATGATGGTAGACTCAACTGAGTGATGAAAGTGATTGGAATATGAAATTCTTGAGAGAGTGGAAATAGCCCTAGACACACTAGGCAGTGACCAAATTTTTATTTGAAGACTTGCTGAAATGACAAAAAATTGACTTGACACCCTAAAAACACCTTGTAAGAGCATATTTGATCACTGGTGACTGACTGAACTGACTAACAGTAACACCCTCATAGATAACCTTACTTTTTTTTGCGACTTGGGAACCCAACCAATTCATTAGAAGAACAATATTGTACCCAACCCAAAGTCTCCCTTTCCCTTATATTGCTTTGTCCACACCTTATCACAACCATAGGCTTGCCTCCTACAAGTCATATTCTAAACTTCTCCTAAAACACTTCATCCTTGGGATACCTGGAATTCACTGACACTCCTTGGCACACACTCTTATTTGTTCATTTCCAAGCATTTTGACCTAGTTCTCCCTTGTGTTCCCCTTACTCTCCCTAACACTCCTCACCATCCATAGACATTGTCTACCATGTGTTAGCACACCTTTTCATTCCTTGGCATGCCCTAACATTCCTTAGCTGTCATGCCCTCACAACTACACTTACTTTTTTTTGGACTTGGCCGTAACCAACCAAGTCCTTCCCCGACTACAACAACTTAACCAAGTTATAGTTACTACAACTAGACTATGCCTTGCTCACCTAAGAACTGCCTATAACACATCTTAGGATACTCATGTCCATTATCACCTCATCCCACTTAACAAGTTACCAATTCAAGGCTCAAATCCAACCATGTCCATAAAACAACTAAGAAACACAATTTACATCTTGACATGCCATAACACATGGAACGTCTAACAATCCCTTAGCCCTATGTGGTGTGTGTTAGCATCCCCTACATTTCTTGGCATGCTTTGCACTCCCTAGCACACCCTAACACTCTCTAACATGCCCTGGCACTCTAGCATGCCTTGGCACTACCTAACATATAACCTTGTCACTCCCTCCTTAGAACACTTGGAACTCGTTGACACTCCCTATCACACACTCTTATCTCTTCATTTCCCTGCACTTTGAACTATTTCTCCCTTGTGTTTTTGTGGCACTCCCTAACATTCACTGGCATGCATTCACACACCCTGGCACATGGCACATCTTGGTATGTTGCCTTGGCACTCTAGCACAATGTTGCACGAAGTGGGGATGAAACGTGGACGTTTTTTGGAAGCAGGGACGCGGAAGCGTCATTTTCCAAAAATCTAGGAAGGGAAGTGTCTCAGAAGCGTCTACTATATATATATATATATATATATATATATATATATATATATATATATATATATACATATATATATATAAATATACATATATATATATATATATATATATATATATATATATATATATATATATATACATATATATATATATATATATATATACATATATACATATATATATACATATATATATATACATATATATACATATATATACATATACATATATATACATATATATACATATATATACATATATATATATATATATATATATATATATATATATATATATATATATATATATATATATATATATATATATATATATATAGATAGATATATAGATATATATATATATATATATATATAGGAGATGCTTCTAAGACACTTTGCTTCCTAGATTTTTGGAAAATTATATTGCATTTATATTAAAAAATCATTCGAAATTCCAGATTATTTGTAGAAAAAATGAAAACATGCATATTTTTAGATAGATATGACATGTATTGTACATCAGTGATTAATTATTCTAGCATCAACCATCTACAATCTAGATTCCTCTTCTCTTGTCTAGCCTTTGCCTCTACTTCAATTCTATAGGGATTTTAGTCAACATTGCCTAATTTTGATCAAACAACTTAATCCAAGCCTTATAATATGGTAGAGAAAGCTTAACATGCCTGATCAATGATTTTGACTTGAGTGAAGGGTTAAGCTAAATCATTTTGTATTGATTCAATTTGTTTATAGCAATGTCAACATTTCAACAAATTCATGTAAGAAATATCATTAACATTAAAAAAAAATAGATACAAGAATAGGTCATGCATTGTGGATGGTTCCAGGTCTTGATAATAATATTTTTTTCTCTCTAACCAGAATTATGATGTGACCAAAATCACGAAAGGTGTGTGCAGCTAAAAAATAGGATAATGAGGGCATTATCTATTTACCCTAACCTTCATGGTAATGTGAGGCCATATAGAGTAGTTTGGTAGGTTATTTATTTTAGAAAGAGCCTATCCAAAGCATGATTTGGAATGGAATAGTGAGGCTTAGTAGCTCCATATGCATGTATGTATCTTCCATTCATAGTTATATATCTATTACCAATCAACTCCAAGTAAACCATAATTGTGGGGGAGAACCCAGGGCACTCCTCAAAGATAAGTTATAGAGTGGGAAAATAAATTCATTACAAATCCTAGGATAGTAGTGAATATGGTTCAAATTCTAAATATTTTTTGCAAAACACATTGATTGCAAGATACATTCTAGATTGAACCCAAAGGACATGTTAGGGAATGTGTTAAAGAACATACTTAACAATCTAATAGGTAGGAGGACATAAATAATTTGAAACATTAACCAAGAAAATGATGCTCGAACTTACCTATGCACAGATCAAGTTGTTGGAGATGATCTCCACCTCATTGAAGATGGTTTTGTATTCATAAATCCATAGAACACAAGGATCCAATTCTTGTAGAAATGGGTCATGTCTTCCTCTCTATATGATGTGCTCATTAGGACCATGGAATATTCTTAAACTACCAACTTGAAACTCTAATTGGAGTAAAACACTTAGCTAAATTCCTTGAATGAATTTGGTGTTATCCCATCACTTCACTAGTGATTTAGGGGTCATTGGTTTCTCTATAATCTTGGGCTTTCATTAGTAGCTCATGGTGTCAATCCATTTAGAGAGCTCAAATCAACTTACTCAGTGTGACCTGCTTTTGTTATTAAAAATAACATTCCTCCATGGATGTCAATAAAGAGGGAGCACATAATATTGGCAATGATTGTTCTAGGCATATGTTTAGAATACCTTGAAAGGCCTTGTTCATGAGCAAGTTAATCAAATATAAACATTTTAAACTTTTACAATATTGAACAATTGCTACAAACCCTTCAAGTAGAGGTTACTTATCACATGATCTAATTTTTTGGGATCAATAATACACAAGAATAAACAAGTGAGAAGAGAATAATTTAGTTTATTGTAATAGTAACCAAAGTTACATTTATCATTTGACAAAGAAGTCAGTACATAAGTGAGCCTAGGCCAACCCCTTAAAACTAGCCATAAGGCCTTCCTCTTTTTTAACTCCTTGACCATAAGGGTATAATTGGAAAACACATAGTTCCTTTAAAGATTTGTAGGTTGAGGTAACCACTTCAAGCCCTTGAACTTGAAGATAATCCAATATTTGAAATTGTTTACAATAATAAGTCCATTAGACACACTCCTCATCTTATAGTAGGGCATAGAGGGAGAATAACCTTGTAAATGAACAACCTTTCCTACTCATTGGTTGGACTCTCCATCACTAGTTGAAGGAGTATATGTGCCCTGAATCAAATATGATATCTTAAAATGAGTTATCGACACTTGAACATACTTGCCATGGATCTCACGGAAAAATGATGGAGAGACTCTTTGAATATTAGGAAACATTTTCTCATACTCTACTTAATCTGTAGTTGGTAGTGCTTCAATTTTTTCCATTTATTGGGAAATCTCACCCAAAAATTCAACTATTGAAGAATCAATCCTATGCTAAATCACTCCTACCTTCTCATTTTTAAGATCTTTGTGAGATTTCACCTATGACCCTTAAATTTAGTGCCCTTTAGCACCTCGAATGGTGGAATAGGAGGTAAACTCCATTCCCCTTCACCTTTGTCGAGACCTCTAGATGCACTTATAATCTATAACCCTCCTTTTACTTAACACATAATTTTGTTCTTTTTTCACATCCTTTACATACCCTCCCTTTAGGGGCATCCTCATAGGAAGAACTTGTGGTTGAAATATTACAACAAAAAAATGGGGCACATAATCTCTTTATAGGGTTTCAAGGGAGTGGTATTGGAAAATAACCATCTTATCCCCTATAGCCATTAAGACCTTCTCAACACATAAATGAAATGAAAAATTGATAACTAGACCCAAAGATAGATCTCAAAGTTGAAGGCCAAACCCAAATAGAAAGAATCACACCATTGATTAAGCATTGATATTGAGTTTTGGTAAAATCAAGGACCTATTTTCAAGATCTTGACCTTGTTTTTAGCATTCTCAAATGGAAGGTTTAAAACCCACATTAAAAATGGGAGATTTTCACCTTAGCCTTTGCAACCTTTGTCCAAAAAGAATTTATCTAATGGACTAGCTTGGATATGTCAGGTCTTGATTTCTAGAGTACCCAATCAATGTTTTTGAGGCCAACTCCCTAGCTCCAACTAAAATTTAGTCCTATTGAAAAAAAAAACTTTGAAAAATCCAGCTATTTGGAGACATTTTTCCTTCTTTTTAATTGATTTACAACAAACAAACCTCAGTGCCTTTGCTTTCTTATCTTTCTCTTCCAATTTCCAAATTTTTTTTATTAATCATTCTCATAAACGCTTTATATAAGTAAACATTGTAATCATTAACTTATATAACTTATAGAGTATATTTACTCCTTAACAATAGTGATGGCCCGCATTATCCCACCCAAACCTAAAGAACTTCACTATCGGTTTTTTCCAAATCCCGTGCAGTGTTGTTCCCAAATTCAAGAGATGTGTGATAATTGCTTTTCTAAAAGGGAGGTTGGTTGAAAGGATTGTATTAGCACACCAAAGAGGAGGACAACAGCATGGAATCACGTTATCTAGGCACTTGGTGCAGGTTCAATTCGTGTTTGCAATGGTACCGCATTACAAGATTTCTCGTGGCTCAAATAAACCTGAAGTGGAGTAAAGTAAGTTGAGAGAGCATGCCGAGGCATTTATGTGCCCCTCGTTCCCTGATTCTACCATTCATTTGGTTGAACATCACTTTCTCGGTCGAGTCAAGCAATGAGGAGAGGACCCGGCGGAATGATAGCGGAAGCTATCATTTTCTTTTCAAGTGAAGATAAAAGTTGGTGCATTCTCCAACAAATTGGTCTTTAATGGTTGGCTGGTGAGGTACTAACCCATGCAAGAACCCAATGCACTACTCTAATATGGTTCTAATTTTCTCCTCAAAACACATCTTGCAAACTCTTACAACTCTGTGCTTCTTTGTCGAATTAGTGTAACTCAGGGAGAGCCGGTCAATATCATTATTTTTTATTTTGGGATGGCGCAAAAGGTACAGGGTTGAATTCTGATACCTTCATTTGAAATCATTTGAAATCAGCCAATACCTTCAGCCATTACCTTCTGATTCTGCATGTTGAATTCTAGTGCCTTCATTTGAAATCATCCATTACCTTCCGATTCTGCATGTGCATAATGCCTAACTATGAGGTAGGTTTTTCATTTCTTTCATTTTCTTCAGGTTTTCTATTTTGCTGGGGTCGTTGATTTCATGAAACCTCCTCTGGAGCATACTTTCAACAACAAAAACTGCAAACCCCTCCACCTCGGCAACAATCTAGGACTCCTAGCCTAAGGACCTCTCTTTCCTTTGCATCATATGAAGCTTGTGGATCAGCATACCTACGAGGGCCTAGTGAGATCCAGATCTACATCTGGGTCCTTCGTTTCTCCACTTGGGTGTTCATTTATGACCTCCAAAGAGGTACCCAAGTGAAGATCCACCTCCTGGTGCAGAATGCACCTTTGTAGAGGGTCGGTCAGTAACTGAATTTCCTCTCTGCCTTGAAAGTCCCAGGTTGCTTGCATAATGTATGGATACTAGTTCCTAGCTTCACGATCTCCCACCTTGCACAACAAGCATATGGCCCTCCACTTTGTGCTTCTTAGTGAATACTTGTTGTTTTACCATTGAGATAGTAGTAGGTAAGCTACCAATGCCAGAGCATCTAAAATAATTGTTTTGGGGTTTTCGGTTTTAGTTTTGGAAGACTAATGAATGAAGATAGATTTAGAATTGAAATAATTAATCCTTTGGATAATATTAATATCTCAGCAAAGGGCTGCTATAAAGCTTTACATAGTGATATAGATCAAATAGTGGTGAGAAGAAGACAGAAAATAATATGATTATCATAGTTTCCAAACTATAAAACAAAACAATCATAAGTGTGAAAACCTTCTAAACTACATTCCAAAGGTTAAAGGTAGTATACTTAAGCTTACAAAAGATGCTGATGATTTATTGATTAGAGGGGATTAGCTAAACAAACAGTTCATTAATCCATTCTCTTAATAGCTGATCACTTTAGGAGCTTATAGGAATAAATTGAGACACAATTATTCCTACCTAGATATCTCTATAAGTCATAAGCATATGAATAAAAACATAATGATTGATAATTAGAAAAACTTACAGGATAACACAAACTGTGTAAAACCAAATTCAGAATCCTCTACTTTGTATTAAGGTTATAGAAAAACTGAGTACATCAAGTGTCTACAAAAGCTTCCTTCAAAGGTGCAACTAGGTTCAAAGTAGAATGAACAGTCACGACTTAACAAGCAATGAACCCTGATCCTTAAACATTGAACCCATAACAATTTGAGAAGAGAGTTATTTATACAATAATGAAACTAATAAAATATCCTAAAAATGATTGAAATTTATTCTAGGAAAGGAAAGATCTTCATACAAGAAGATAGGGGCAGCTATTGAACTTCTTCTTGTTGTCCCTTTTATTCAAGTTGTGCTGGCTTTATTGTTTGATATTTTGCCCTTTAAGATGCTTGATTGTTTGTATTCTTTACGCTAGTTGATTCCTTCATTTGATCTTTCATCTGATACTCTTTAAACTCTGTGAATATCCTTTGACCCTGCTGAGTAACCTTTATTGTGTTCTTTCTTACCTTTACTGTGCATTTCAGGTTTTTACTGTGTTTTTCAACAGTAAATTTCTTTAGATTTTATGTTACAGGGTAAAGTGAATTGATATGATCTTCATATTTGTCTTCAAACTGTATGCAGGCTTTTTCTTTGTAAGCTTGGAACAAGAGTTTTTTACCTGCAAATCACAGAAATTGTTATGAAAACATAGGTGACAGAGAAGGACATCAATGGTTTTTTTTTTAGCTTGAAAGGATATTGGAAGGAGTCCATAGCATATCGGAAGGTAAAACAATGGTTTTATTGGTCACAGAGGCTTATGGAGGCTTCACTGTGTAAACAGGAAAAATAAAGCCAAAATGGTGATTTTTGCATTTAAACGGAAAAACGAATTTCTTTTTGAAATATGGCGCAAAGTGAACAGTGGTAATTTTGTCATTATGCGGGAGGTGGTTATGGTTTTCATCGCACTGCTTATGAGGTGTAGGCGGTTTTGGGAGGGGTCACCCAATATAATCTGAGCCTGACACGTAGCAAGGGGAGGTTAATGGAATACCGCTTTTCGGGTGGGTAATGCCCGTACAGAGAGCCAACCCGAAATTGTTGAGGGTCATTAGATTTGAATGCACGTGATTGGAAGGTGATTGAGTGAAAGAGCAATGCGGAGGGGCCCAACGATTAATTATGGTGGTATGGGATTTATTATGGGTTAAAACTGAGATTAGCGGAGTTCTTCATTTAAATAATGAAAACAATTTAACAAAGAAATTCTTCGTAAAACACGGTATGGCGGACTTGAAATAGTATGAATTCGGATGTATAAATGATATCAGGTTTGATTTCATCACATATCGCAATCGCATTTTAGTGAAGGATGGCCCATCTCAAAGGAATGCAATAGGGGCTAGACGCGATGCAGAAATAAATCATGGATGATATGTGATCGGGTCCGGGTCCCCATCGCATATCGGAGATCACAACGGTGGAGGGTTATTGTTTCAGTCGGGACTTGCGATGAGGGGCGGATGCGATATGGCAATGAATTATGATATGTATTGCGTCAGGACTGGGTCCATCACTCATCGCATATCACAATGCGGAGGAGAGTGCATGCATGTTGATCCGCTGATATGTGATGTATTACATAGTTTTATAATAAAACTTAAGGTTTCGGGATATTTAGTAAAGGGAGTTAATAATATACGGGAAAAGGGACTTTTAGGGGTTTAATACTATAAGTTAGCATTAATATGAAATATGAGTGGAAAGGGGAAATACACTAAGTATAATGTTTTTATGAGTTATTTTCTTTTCACATATATACATCAATACTTAGGCTAAACATCCTTTTGTGGGTTTTTGGGGTAAAAGGGGATTTAGCATGGGGTTTTCACTTTTCCTAGGCAAAAAGGATTTTAACCTTAGGAAAAGGGGTTTTTAATGGAAAATGAATGAATATGAACTGTATGAAGGTAGGAAGGGGAAATTAGTAAATATAGGGATGAATGAGGATGAGGGATGTTAACTAATTGATCTTGGAGACCTTCATTTGCTTTGTGCAATTGCCTCACAGACATAGAAAGATGTGGTAAAACATGATAAATGTACATTTTGTCCAATCAATCATCAAACTTCTGCAACCTTTCTTCTACTTACCCTTTGCTTATCCTATCATTTTTTCTTGACTTAATGGGTGCATTTAAGCTAGAAAACCATTTTCCTTTCTGTTTATTAAAAAAAACAAACTATCTAATTCCAACCTTATAACATCCAAGGGCTCAGATTAAACTGATGAGCACCTTATTATTCTCTGCCTAACTACTCATTTACCAAGATTAAATAGTTTGGCCAGATCTTTATTCTCTAACTATAAGATCAAATGTAAAGCATGAAGCAGTCAAGATTAAACTATTTGACTGTCATGGGTTGTGGCATTTATGATAAGCTACACACAACCATTATTTTGCAGAAAAATAGTAGTGGCATTTGGACTTGCTCACTTTCGGAGTTTATTTGTTTTCTTTTCTTTCTAACCTAACATTTTATTTTTGTCTTGATATTTTAGGACATCTAGCCTAACATTTTCTTTGATATGGACATCATCATCAAGATATTTTCAAAAACATTTTATTCAATATAGTTATGTCCATATCCTATCTTAACATTTTTTCAAATATTCTATCTTATCAAAACCAAAAAATGCTACAACATTGGCTCCATCTGGGGACTGCTTTTTCCTGTAGAATGCAGAGAACCTGCAGATCCATGTGCCTTCTTCTCGAGCTATGGAGTCCTTGCTGTAAGGAAAATCACACTGACATTTTGAAAATTAAAAGAAAATCAGATTATTTACAATGAGAACTATTTCAATTTCTTAGTACTGAATGTAATGTTTCAGAAACCTTCCATTTACAGGATAGGTGGAATATAGCCACTCAAGATTCTGCAGCACAAAAGTGTTGTTACCCTTCACTTCAACAATTGATAAAGGTCTAAACCATAGCTTGTCAAATTTTCCATGCTTTCCTTTCTCTTTTCTCTGGCATCCCATCTTAGAACTAGATCACCTTCGTTAAAGTCCCTTTCCCTGGCTCTTCTGTCAAACATGGCCTTCATCTTATTTTGATATTTCTTCAATTTGTGTTGAACTTCATCTCTATTTTCATTAAGTTCAATAATCTGATTTATTCTTCTTGAAAAATCATCAGGTTCATCTGTTGAATCCTGCAGGAATTTTAAAATAGGGAAGGCCAAATTGGTAGGGAAAATTGCATCTTTCCCATAGACTAATTGAAATGGAGATTTGCCAGTTGGTCTCTTTGGAGTAATTCTGTTTTCCCATACTGCATCAATCAAATGTGAATCCTAGCTCTTCTTATGATTAGCTAGAGTCTTTTTTATTACCTTTATCAGGCTTTCTTTTGATGACTCTGCAAGGCCATTACATTAAGGGTAGTATGGAGTTGAATGATGTAACAGAATCTGATATTTCTGGCAAAAGTCAATCATTTGAACACTAGAAAAAGATGCTGCATTATTAGTGATAATTTGAGTTGGGCAACCAAATCTAGATAAGATATTCTCCTCAATAAACTTAATTACTACTGAATCAGTAGAATTTCTAACTGGAATTGCTTCCACCCATTTAGTAAAGTATTTTGTTGCAGTGAGGATCCATCTATGCTGATTACTTGAAGTGGGGTGAATCTCTCCAACAAAATATAATCCCCATTGAGAAAAAGGTACTGAAACTATTGATGGAATGAGTGGAAGAGCTGCTAGTTTTTGTTTACAAGCAAACATTTGAAAAGGAACACAACCTCTAACCTTTTCCCCTACTTGTAAGAACAATTTGGGCCAATAAAATCCTCCCCTCAAAATCTTGTATGCTATTGCTCTCCAAGCATAATGCCCCCCACAAAATCCTGTATGAAAATGATCAATGATTCCTTCAGTTTCTGATTCTGTTAAACATAATAACAAAATATTCAGTGGATCTTTCCAGTATAAATTTGCATTTATAATGCAGTACTTGACTGATTTTAACTTAAGGGTTTTACATTGGGTTTTGGAGAACGATGCTAGACACTCAAAATGGATCAAGAAATTTACAATATCTTGATACCAGTTTGACAAAAAGAATTTTTCATCAATGTGTATAGGATTGATCTGCTCTACAGGTAGAGTTTCTTATGGATTCTCCCCTTTAGGATGAAGGGAAGGTTCTTGTGGATTCTCCCCATATGCAAGGATAGAAGGTTCTTGTATATTCTTCCCTTGTATTTCTGAAATAGAATTGATTCCAAGTACTTTGCAATTGGATTCAGCTAGAAGCTTGGCTAATGCTTGACCTTTTACTAACTTGGTAGTCTTGATAGTCAGATCAAACTCCAGAATTTGAGTGATCCATCTGCCACTTTTCCCATCAGTGTCTAGTTGGGTTAGGACAGTTTCCACAATGTATTAGGGACATAAGTAGTAATAGGTGAATGTAAGACATACATTCTGAATGATTACAGGGCTTGAATGAGGGCATAGGCTTGCTTCTCAACAATGTCATACTTAAGCTCAACATCTCTCATAACCTTGCTGAAAAGGGCTATGGGTTTGTCAGGGGAATCTTCATTTTTTCTGTAATAGAACAACAACAAGGGTTGTTTAAGAGGCAAACGAGAAAATACTAAATGGCTTAGTATAATCAGGGCTGGCTAAGGTGGGAGCTTCAAAGATAGCCCTTTTTATTTGTTCAAATGCATGCCTAGAAGAGGTAGTCCATTTGATTTCATGGTCCTTTCGGAGCATGTCAATTATATCTTTTACAATCTCTACATAACTTGGAATAAACCTCCTTAGAAAATTAATCTTGCCTAGAAAAGCTTGAATTTTCTTCTTGTTTTTAGGTAAGGTCAATGTTTCAATGGCAGATGCTCGTTTAGGATCAATTACTACTCCCTCCTTTGAAATAATATGGCCCAAGAGTTTTCCTTATTTGACAACAAACAAGGACTTCTTAGGGTTTAATGATATTCCATTTTTTCTACACCTGTCAAAAACCTTCATCAAGTGCTTTAGATGTTTCTGATCAGATTTAGAAAAAAATAGTAATGTCATCAAGATAAATAACCACAAATTTATTTAGCTGACCCATAAAAGCTATGTCCATAGCTCTTTGAAATGTTGCTCCAGCATTGGTTAAGCCAAATGGCATCCTAGCGTACATGAATGTACCCCAGGGTGTAGTAAAGGTTGTCTTCTCTTTGTCTGATGCATCAACATTCACCTGATTGTAACCTGAAAAACCATCAAGCATAGAAAGTCTTTGTGCTCTTAAAACCATTTGAAATAACTGATCCATTTTTGGCAAAGGATAATTATCTTTTTTTTTTTTGCTTAAGCAAGATTCGTGCCTTCTATTTCATTAAATCAAACATAATTTACAATATATATACTTTTCCACGCCACTGAGTGGTGAAAGACATAGAAGAAAGATGTCTTAAAGAATATAGGCCCTCCAACCTTAAAACGTGCTTGCCAAACACATTTGAGTACAGTTAGAAACAAGCGATGGGAGATGTAGGGCCCATGTACCCTCCCTACGAATAATCGCGCCAACAAACCCTTAGCCTTCCTCAAAAAATCTGTTGTTCATGATCCTACTTAAACCCGACGGTGGAGATGCGTATCGATCCAACAAGAAGCCAGATGTTAACCCCCCGTCCCCACCAAACCGCTCGCACCATCTTGATCGTTGATTGTGCTTGCAAGGATCCGATGACAGCGCTGATAATCGCTCACCTGAAATAACCGAATTTTATTGTACGATGAGGATGGTTTTCAGACCCCGCCCTCATCCATGTGTCAATAGTTGTATGGTATCGCTGCCCCAAATTTGAAACCGCCTCCGGCTTGAACGAGGTGCGATCGCACCAAAACCACCCGAGAAGTGGTTTTATCTCCCAACACTGGAAAAAATGGGAAGTGATGCCGCCTGTTATACTCCTATAGTAATAGGTGTCATATTTCATGATTGACTGTTTGAGCTCTCTAATATGTTCATCCTTTCCTTACTGTAAAGGTTTCCATATTATCAAAAATTCCAAAAAATATTAAAAAATGTAAAGAAGGTATACGCTAAAAACAAAAATCAAAGGGTGAAAAAAAATAAATGGTCAAAAGAAAAATGAAAAGAAATTAACCCGAAATAAAAATAGACCAGGAAAATGTGCAAGTCCAAATGCCACTACTTTTTCATTTGCTATAAATAGAGCATCATGTACAACTTGTTAAATTTTGCCACAACTGATGAATGGCCAAACAACTTAATCTTGGCCAGTTCATGTTTGACTTTCATGTTTTAGAGATAGAGAATAAAAATCTATCCAAACTATTTAATCTTGGCAGATAAGTAGATAGGTAGAGAAGAAAAGGAGCTCAACAATTTAATTTGAGCCCTTGGAAGTAATAAGTGCAGACTTAGGTAGGCTTACCATGAAAAGAAAAGAAAAGCTGAAAAGGGTTTGCTAGTCTAAATGCACCCAAAGAAAGGAAGAAAAAATGCTAGGCAAAGTAGGCTGGGTAAGTAGACTGGAGTTGCAAGACGAGACTTGTGATGAATCATGTCTCTCAATGGGGTTTCACTTTTATCACAGGTGTTATGGCAGATATTTTTGATGCAACTCAAGCGAGGCAGATTTCTTGACTAATTTCCCTTCCTGTCTTTCCCTAAAAACATTCACTAACTGCCCCCAAAGGTATTAAGATCTGCTTAATATTCTTGAGACATCCATTCCGTTTCAAAGTAACTGCCTAAGTAAGAATCTGTTTTACTTAGGAAATTAGCCATATTTCTTGTATAAACTCTTTTTGCCCCTTTAGCCTAAGTTTTTAAACATTTTAACTTAGTGCTTTTCTTTTACATCTTTCATATTAACAATTTACATGTTTATTATATAAATCCCTATAATTTTTCACCCATCCCGTATTATGTATATATAACAAAAACTCAAAAAATACTATATATCCCGCCCTTGGTCAAATTATAAACCATAGCACTATTTGTCAGGAATTAATGGCTCATTTGGAACGTATTAATAGCCCTTACCACACCATCCAAAGATTAATTAACCCCACGTTAATTAATAAACCAAATCACCCCGCGAACCAATTAAAATAGCCCCGATATGATTAAAGCGTGGTTTAATATGTCAGGCCCGTGCACTTAACCTCCCGCCATCTCCATAGAGTGCCCACCGTCAGATCAACCACCTCACCATCCGATGGTTGTTATCCATTTCGCGACCCCCCCATCTGCCGCATGTTAAGTCCTGGGGAACCGGCGGTATTGCGCCTGTACCAGGGATGCGTGTTACTCCCTTGCAGTGTTCACTGCCCTTCCACCCCAAACCACCTTCCCCCAAAAGTGGTGTGGGAAAAACCATTTACCACTGCCCCCTTGATGATGTCATCCACTAACATCAACTGTCCTTTGCTGACATCACTTGCCACATCACCCTCCACGTCACCACCTTGTCATCTATCCTGTACATCGTGCTGACGTCAGTCGTCCCTCAAGTCAAAATTTTCCTGCCAAAATTCCTTTTTGTCGAATAAAGGGATAAAATATCATTTTTGTTATGTTTTTCACTACAAACAATGCTACAAGCATAAATCAACCGAGTTCAAAGTTCAGCTTCGATCGCCTCCTGATCAGAAAAGATCCATCAATGAGCTCATGGCCTTAATCAAAATTGCTACTTTATAAATTCTTCCCCTTCAAACATAGTTGAAAGAAAAAAGAAGGGTTTCCGAGCTTGCAGAAGGGGGAAACAGAGATATATTGGGATATTATGTTACCCTAACCAGTGAATCGTCTGAAGACATGAATTGCCAGGGAAAGGAGATGAGGAAACATGTTAGCAGATCTATTTTGCCGGACGGCAGTGAGTAGAAGTAAAAAAGCATTAAAGAGTATCAGATCAAGCATTAAAGAGTATCAGTGTAGAATTAAAGACAAGCCAAGTCAGAATTAAAGAGTATCAGAGCTGACTAAGAGAAGCAAATCATAATTTAAAGATCCCATTTAAGACAGATAGTCGGCACTAGTGTTATCGGGAAATCTAGTGTCTATGCAGAGCTACTAGTCCCAGTAAGGTTGGTAGCTACCTTAGAAACAAACAAACAAAAACTATTTTCGTTTTCCTTTATGAGAGGTAGATAAAAGGGGAAAGAAGGAGACCAACCTCTGTCTTGCTCTTGGTTCCTTGCTTGATTCCTCTCCCTTCTGATAGATCTTTGCCACTTGCTTTCTCGTTTACCCAGCTTCAAAGAGTACCTGTAGAATCAAAGCAACATAACACTATCCAAGAACAGAGATCTACTATCATAAATAATATAGGACCAGATATATATTGACCACACAAATGCATGTATCATCAATCATACAAGAATGTGGAGGAAAACTCGAATAGCTTTATTAATAATCAAGAATAGCAAAGAGGATTATAACCAATTGTTCTGATCCAGCGTCATCCTCCTAGCAAGAAAGCCCTTCTTCACCTCATGAAAATCTTAGATCACCCAACACTATGATGTTACACCAAGAAATCAGCAGCACTTCCTTACAAGATACAAAATTCCAGCCTCTAGCTCTCTGGGATGAGGGATCAATATATAGATGTTTGTAAGGGGGGTGAGTTAGCTTTTGAGTTTTGATTAGTGTCCTCTCTCTGATAGTTCTTGATTCCATTTGGAGATTGATGATCTCTTAATCATCCCTGGGTGAATGCAGAGAGGCAAGTGTCACAGGAGAAGTTTCTTGAAGATTTCATGATCCTCCACCTTGCAGATTGACTTTGCCATTTGTCCACTCTCACCCATTGCACCCCATAGAAGGGCTTTTCAGTATGCATCACACCTCCTGTGTGCATTTAGGTGGGATGCAGTGCACTTTGACCATGGAGCAGGTGAGATGGTCCAATTTTGACCAGTTCTGAGTAGTTTTTCATGGAGAACTTCTGGGAGATGATGTAATCAGCTGACCTTGTTCTTTTAGGGGCTAGAACAAAACTTTTAGGGACTTAAGAGCCCTTGGTTTATGGACATTTATGATTGGGGTTGCAGTGCCCAAAAATGTATATAACAGTTGCCCCCTAAAGCATGAGGTCGTTAATCTTTTTGATGTCGGGTGAAATTCTTTATCATGAGGATCTGAAGTTTTTTTGAGCTGGAAAGCGACCTGTAATAAGATACAATACAATACATTATCTTTATAATATTTTCATGATCTAGCTGAGGCGGGCATTCCCAAGCTCAGCTTTATAAATTCATTTTCATGTACATAAGACAGACAATCGTCTGTGTGCAGACTGATGATTCTGGTAGAGCCATCATCCCTTAAGTTGGATGATTATCTGTGCAGTAATGATGTACATTTGATGTCTTTATTTTCCTTAATATATATCGCAGCCCGGATGGATGAAACTAGATCCAGGGTCTTCAATCTCGTTCGATCTTCACTCAAAGTACAAGTCGATCCATGTGAGAGATGTTCTAGAGTCGAACATGGAAATACATCGCCTGATACCAGCCAATGATGTAAGTTGTTAACAGGCACAAGAGGAATCACCGATAATGATGATGACCCTCAAGGTACTATAGTACAATTCACGTGGTGTGAATAAGGGACTTGGCGTCGAACACCACGGAAAATCTTTCGGTCGAAGGCCATTGATGTAAACCTGTCGCCGGAAGTGAGAAACTTGCCATTGAGGCATGCAAGCTTCAAAGTACTGAAAGGGTTGTTCCTAGATCGACTTCTTGGATAATGAGCTGATGTCGACAAGAAGCGATCTGTCATAGGAGGGCCTTAGTGAATCCCACATTAATGACACGGAACGGAGCAAATGATTTTAATGGAGGTGAAAACGATCTGATGACATAAGGGTCAAGGTGGCGGTCATGAAAGAATGGAGAATAAATGTATTGTAGTGGATTAGACACAGGTGAATTCTCTGAGCGACTTCTCTTGAACATATCGGCAACACTGACATGATGGATTGGTAGCGTTAACCCCAAATATGGATGGTGTGATGGACCAATGGTGATATGACCAGTGAATGGAACAACCCAACCCGACTCAGATGTGGAGTGAAAGTGTCATGTTCAAGAGCGACTTGCTACCAATAAAGCTTCTTCAAGTTTTCTTCCCAATTTTTCCCTAGTCATTGCTAACCAGTACCTCTTTATTTTTGTCAAGCTTGAGGAGGATAACATATGCTTGTTCTATAATTTTCCCTTCGATCAAACCCATCGTTATTTTTTAATGAGCCTAGCGACAGTGAAATTCGTTCTTGTCTATATGGACATGTTTGTCGCTATTCAGTTTTAAAGAGTTTAATGACAAAGATAACTCAGTCCTTTTCAATTTTAGAGAGTCTGAAAAGGGACGTAAAGAAAACTTCAATAATCCTTTTTCGTCATATAATCCCTTGAGTCCGAAAAAGTATAAAAAATACAAAGGGGATGAATTTTCGGTACTTTTAACGAGCCGAACAAAACAAGCGCTCGATCTTTTTGTGTAATAATCCCTCAAGTCCAAAAAGATTAAAATCTAAAGGAGGGATAGCACTTTCGGTCACTTTAACGAGCTGGAGAGGCCAATTACCCATCAATCTTTTCATATTTTATGAGTCAGTTGAAAAGAGCTTAAAGGAGACTCGTTTTTTGAGGAACGAGTGATAAATTTGGGTAGCAGCTAATTCCAGGTAAGGTTTGGAATTTTCCAATCACGCCAGTGTCACAAGGATGGCTAACAGGATAACTATTCGCAGCCATTCCTCAAAAAGGGTAAACAATCAAATGGAGGTGAATGATCGGCCAATATAGAGTGGAGGTGATGATGAGAACACGACCAAGGCTCAAAGTTTGATGATAATACATTCACGATGGTTATTTACCAGAAATTGGCTCATTTTTTAATGAATGAGCTTAAACTCTGGGGGAAACATTTGCTCATTGCTTATGTTTAATTTTTAACGAGCTTGAACTCCACATAAAAACTGCTCATGGCAGGTTTATTTTTTAATGAGCTTTAACCCTGCGGTAACACTGCTCGTGATAAGTTTGCATGCCCCCAGCATAATGACGCAAATCGAGGTGCATTCCCCCAAAGCTTCATTGCATTCAACACGGTGGTTGGAATGAAGGTTTACCTCTGAGATCTTTGAAAGTCTCGACTTGGATTTTACGAGATCATAATCAAAGACTCGATTTGGAAAGGGAGTTTTTTCATTTTTAATGAGGTTGACACAGTAAAAGAACTATCCTCATGACTCCTTGTTTCATTTTTTAACGAGGTCGACACGAGATAAGAATTGTCCTCGAAATCCACCGTATTTACATTATTTGATAGAAAATCAAAAACTGAAGGATGATTAAGGTCATTGGAATAATCTTCGTTGTAATCTAGGAGATGGGAATGATGGTGGTAATCTTCCCATGGTGCCTCTCCTAACATCATTGACCGAATGATTCCTTTGTCTGTAGAATTTACATGCGACCAAGGATCTGAAGAGGTACCATCTTCCTTAGACCTATCTATCCGAACACTCGATGAGCATTGATTTGGGTTTGCCCCCCAGGCCAAGAAAATTGATTGCTACAATATTTCTAAAATAGCAATGATCCATGCTGACAAAATGTTTAGGAATCTTCCGAATCCATTAGATATAGAAGATTTCATATTGCAGGTTTCCACTGTGGCCACTTCCGCCAGATTACTCTTAGGCGGTAGGGAAAAAGTACCCATTAAGGCAGGGTCTTTTAGGAGATCTACCCCGATATTTTGAAGCGAATGATTGCTTCCATGGATCATTGGAATGCTTGCCATAACTTGTGAACTGTTGGGGAGAAATGTTTGTTGGTCGACGATTGTAATTCCTCCTTGAAAGGGAAATGAAATCTTCCTAAAGTAGGTCGACACAACTGCGGCCATGGCATATATCCAGGGCCTTCCCAGTAGGATGTTGTAATCGAGGTTTCCATCGATTACTTCAACATCAATTTTTACTATTTTGCCCCTAGTTCAACTTGCAAGTTACTTAAAATCCCGTATGGAGTGTATGACCGTCCATCAAATGCTTTTAACATTTTTGATGATTGCGACAAGGGTGGTGAGCCTAAATTTTTCCAGCAACTCATCGACATAATACATGTAGATGCCCCCTCATCAATAATTATTCGGTGAATAGTTTTGTTGAGGGATTTCACTTGAATAAGGAAAGCTTGTTGAGCTGGTAATTGAGGGTCATATCCTCTGTGATTAAAGGATACAAGATTGGAATCCGTTGGGTCAATTCCACCTATTACTGATAATAGATCCTGCTTTTGGGAGAGGCAATTTTGTGGTACCTCAAGTGTCGACATAGTGGACGGCGATTGGGCCAGGTCCTCTACTATATTATAATTCTGCCCTACTTTGGCATGAGGACTAAATGTCGATTTGTGTACTACTCCCTTTGGCAGCTTTATCATTGGTTTAGGAATAATGGGTGGCACAACTTCGGTCAAAGTTGTTGTCGAACTACTAGGTTGTTCATTAGCTTGTTATTTGACAGTTGTGGATTCCCGTAATCTTTATTCCTTGTCAAAGCATCATTTTGCTGCTTTGAGATAGACAACATAAGAACTTGGGATTAGGAAGCATTTTGATTAGCAACCAGTTTGGTTCCCGGGTTTCGAAACGGATCAGTCAATACTGCTGAGGTTTTTGAACTCTTAAAGAGTTTCTTAACTTTAGCTTTATGTGGACAATCTCTCATCCGATGATCCTCATCGCATATCTGACACCCCGCAGGGGGTTTCCTTTGCCCAGAAGGGTTTGCAGAAGGTTTTTTAGGAGATGACTTATCCTTCTTCTTTTTCTTCTTGCCCCCTGGTTGCTTCATTTGTTTGCCCTTGTCGGTCGACATGGCATTTACCTCCGAGGAGAGAAGTTCTTCATTTTCATTTTGATCAGAAATCTTACAGGCTTTTTTAGAGGTAGCCTTTGTTGATTTCGTGTCTGTCGTACCAATCACGCCATCACCGGCGTGAGAGTCATTGTTTGATTTAGGAGGAGGAGGAATGGAAAATTCTGGCCTGGGAGCATCAGGGATTTTATCGTAGAGCGTGCCAGACTGAGTATAAATCAAGTCTAAATATTGCGCACAAGCAATAACTTTCTCTTTAGTGACGACTCCTCCCTTTGCCACATCTTCTGTAATGGAAGGTAATAATGACTTAATAAACCATTTAGCTAAAAGCTGATCAGGAACATATGTTTTTACCATTCTACAACGACGTCGCCACTCATGAATATGATCAGATATGTTAGTGGCCGTTATTTTCTTGAAATTGGTAAGAAGTTCTGTGCCCGTTTCGTACCTTATGGGTACTAACTGAAAATGGGTTAAAAAGGTTGTGGCTAGGGCACTGAAGTTATCAAACGAAGCTCTAGGTAATTCGATATACTATTTTGCTACCAGACCAGTTAACGTTCTCTAAAAAAGGCGAAGCCTAATCGAATCATCATTTAGGGTGTTTGATGAACACCACAGATGAAATGTCATCACATGATTTGACGGGTATTCACCCGGATTCCCATTAAATTTAGGAATATCCGATGGAATTTTGTGCGGAATCGCTGGCCACCAAGGGGCGTAAGCAATTAGATCGTTCGTTAGCCGATTTAGATCCGGTAACTCTAAATTCGCCACGAAGGGTAACTGTTGATTCAGGTTTGGTGAAGCATACCCAGGATAAGATGGAATTGCCTGAGCAGTTGGTCTTTGCATACCAGCATAATGCATTTGATGCTGGTAACTTTGGTAAGGTTGATGGGCATAACCATTATAGAATGGTTGATTTTGATCGTTTTGAATATACAGTTGCCCATTATTTGCAAAGATTTGTTGCTCAGATCCTTGGTAAACCTGTTGGAATTGCGGTTGTTGATATTACACCAGCCATGGTTGTGAGGCCATGTGTTGTTGTCCAATACTGGTTGTTTGACCAAGATGAGGGGTAATTGTACCCGTTTGGGCCTGTGTCATTCCACTAATTGGCGATTGTGGTTGAGCCGCAGGGAGAAGAGGTTGTTGCATTACAACTTGAGAAACCTGAGGTTGGCATACAATAGGAAATGCTTGTACTTGCGACACCGTCACAATAGCTGGCGTAGTTGGTATATTTTACATAGGTAAACATTGTTGCATCGAATATACAACTCTTGGTTGTTGAGGCAATATTGGCACCCAACCACTAGATGTAATTCCAGCATAACCTGAATTTTGGTGTGAACTCTCGTATGGTTGTCCTCTCAGAGGAGACAATGAAAGGGTATATTGCCCCCCATACGGCGGTAATCCGGTACTTAAAGTTATTGCTTGCCCTTGACAACCGGATTGCCCAAATTGACATCCTAAAGGATCAATTTGCTGAGACTCAACATAAGAGTTCCCGGATATTATTCCAGATGAACAAACGGGAATGGACCATATTGTCGAAATATCCCTTGAGTGGGCTCCATCTAGCGATTGAGAGCTATTTGGGACAGATGGTATGCCGACGAACATTGTTGGAGTGACGATAGGAAGTTCTGACATCGCTGTGTCGGATGAAACAGTCCTAGATGCCGACGGTTGTTTAGACATTTCTAGTCTATCCAAAAGATTTCCTAGCGATTCTACAGGAGATTCCGATAACGGTAGACTAATTTCTGATGAAGAAGGATATAGGGTGATCCCGACTCCAAATTGCGAAGGAGTATTAGATGGAGGATCCTCCACAATCTCTTATATAGCAATCAGACCAGGTGGAAGAGGTAGACCATCAGGTCCGTAAAATATTTCTGGTGCCGAAGAAGGTATAGAATCTGCAGTCACAGATGTTTGGGGAATAACACCTTCCGAATCAGTTGTAGATGGAGCTGGTTCAGCAATACAAGTATTTACCTTCACATTAGGATCATCTCTACTGTTCTTTGGTGGCTACGGAACTTCTTCTATAAAGGTAGGGATACTAGAAATGGTTGGAGTAACTGGAGTTTCCGATGGTGTTGGAACACTTGTTCTAACTTTACCAGGGGATTTGGAACCGGTTAAACAAGTTCGCTTCGTTCGTAACAATTTTGATTCTAGAGAAAAAGACGGTTGACTCGTAAGCCTCCGTGAACGACGGGGTTTCAATTGACTCCACGATTGCGAATTACTCAATCAACTAAATATCTAGGGGAAATATGTTTCTGAATTAAATGAATTTTAGACGCTTTGACACAACTTGTTTTTTCAATTTTTAAGAGTCGAGAAAAAAAAAAGGATGACTCTAGTCGCCTTCAATTTTTAATGAGCTTGAAGTGACAAGTTCTCAGATGGACCTTTTCCTTTAAGGAGTGAAAAGGAACGAAAGAGACTACTCTGTAAATCTAGACAGAGGGATTACCAAACCAATCGCAAAACTGCAGAATACTTTTTACAGTACGGCAGTCAATCTTCCTGAATGTTGTGTTCAGTGCATTGCGATCGATAGGGCGGCAGACACGGCTTCCTATGGATAAAGGATAAAGCCTATTGTGGTCTACCAATATATACTCGACGGTACGTGGGAGCACAAGTCCGTACTGGCACTTATCGTCTCAAAGTGGAGGAATCACCCAAGCAGCAATGAAAACAACAGTTACCAGGCTTTACGACGCCGGAATATGTCTCTAGCCTAGACTTCTAAATGTTGTGCGTTAGGTTCCAAAGCGTTTTTAGATTCATTAAATTTATTTTACAGTTGATCTTGCTTAAGAAATTTGCCTTTCAGGTTCACCGCGTGATGTAGATATACAATTCCTAAAATATAACCTAAGATGATAAACAATCATTTAATCTTCTTTTTGCAATGAAAATCCTAGCTACTAAGGAAAGAGAGATGATATTCTTTCAACATAGAGTAGAGAGCACACACTATATGCACTATCCTAAATCAAACCAACAAACAGTCTAAATGCAAATGCACATGCATGTATTTGTTTTTAGCCTTCTTAATGTGTGAATGATAAAAAGAAATCTAAGCGCAAATCTGAATTATTTTTCAAAGCGACATTACTAACAAGTTTCTTTTCAAGACAAAATGAAGACAATGACGACACTTTGTTATTTGGTATTGAAAACTTTCTTTCAACACTTGAAAAACTTTTAATTCAAATCAAATACAAGAGTAACAGTGTAATCGACTATCAAGAACAATCAGATTCTCTTCTATGACTGAAAATGACACTTGCGACACTTTCAAATCAAGAAACGGCAGTTCAATTACGCTACTTCTTTGTAAAAGAGAACTGAAAATGGATCACAATACATAAAAACATTTACATTTCTTTGCACAATAGAGGTGGAATAATGACAAGGAAGGGGGTTTCAAACAGAGGTATACTGATTACAAACAGCAAAACTCCTGAATAGAGCTGAAAAGAGTGAAAAAACCAAAGTCTGAAGGCAAAATTATCCCTTTCTAATCAGCGCACCTGTTACATAGGGATTCCAGTATGCATCCCACCTACAGCACACGGGAAGTGCGATGCATACTGAGATCCTTGAAGAGAGGGTGCGATGGTACAGTGTGAGACTTTTGATATAGTTCTTGATCACAGTTTGCAGCACAGTTCAGGGATTTAGGTCGAGCAAGTGGTAACCAGTAAATAAATCACAGGGGTATATCTAAGGAGGTTACTAGAGCCACCACAAGGGCAATTAGAGAGCTTGTAAATCAATTGTTCAGTTCATAAAAAAAACCCGGAGATAGAATGAAGCAGCATTGATCTACTTTGCACTTGCATAGCAAATGCAGTTCGAAGGCTAGCTGGCTTGAATTCAGGTTCCATCTGTAAGTTTATAAAGAAAACAAATATAGACAAACAAACAATCTATTCGCTCCCCAGTGGAGTCGCCATTTTGTTATCAGGAAATCTAGTGTTTATGCAGAGCTGCTAGTCCCACTAAGGCTGGTAGCTACCTTAGAAACAAACAAACTAAAACCACTTTCGTTTTCCTTTATGAGAGGTAGATAAAAGGGGAAAGAAGGAGACCAACCTCTGTCTTGTGCTTGGTTCCTCGCTTGATTCCTCTCCCTTCTGATAGATCTTTGCCACTTTCTTCCTCGTTTACCCAGCTTCAAAGAGTACCTATAGAATCAAAGCAGCATAATAGTATCCAAGAACAGAGATCTACTATGATAAACAATATAGGGCCAGATATATATTGACCACCAAATTCATGTATCATCAATCATACAAGAATGTGGAGGGAAAATCGAATAGATTTATTAATAATCAAGAATATAAAAGAGGATTACAACCAATTGTTCTGATCCAGCGTCATCCTCCTAGCAAAAAAACCCTTGTTCACCTCATGAAAAGCTTAGATCACCCAACACTATGATGTTACACCAAGAAACCAGCAGCACTTCCTTACAAGATACAAAATTCCAGCCTCTGGATCTCTGGGATGAGGGATCCATATATAGATGTTTGTAAGGGGGGTGAGTTAGCTTTTGAGTTTTGATTAGTGTCCTCTCTCCGATAGTTCTTGATTCCATTTGGAGATTGGTGATCTCTTACTCATCCCTGGGCGAATGCAGAGAGGCAAGTGTCACAGGAGAAGTTTCTGGAAGATTCCATGATCCTCCACCTTGCGGATTGACTTTGCCATTTGTCCACTCTCGCCCATCGCACCCCATAGAAGGTCTTTTCAGTATGAATTGCACCTCCCGTGTGCATTTAGGTGGGATGCAGCGCACTTTGACCATGGAGTAGGTGAGATGGTCAATTTTGACCAGTTCTGAGTAGTTTTTCATGGAGAACTTCTGGGAGATGATGTAATCAGCTGACCTTGTTCTTTTAGGGGTTGGAACAACACTTTTAGGGACTTAAGAGCCCTTGGTTTATAGACATTTATGATTGGGGTTTCAGTGCCCAAAAATGTCTATAACAGCTGGGCTACTACAGGACAGCTGCAAGCTGAACCCTAAAGGTCTACCTCCAGTACAACATCAGCTATCTTTCTCGAGACACTTCTATGTTACTTGTAAATTTCTTTAGGTTAAAATCTAGATATTATCTCACAGCTATTATGAGATATCTGTTGTACATATTTTTGTTGTATAAATACCCCCTTCATGAGAGTTTTGAAGAGGTTGGGTATGTGTAGATTTGCTTAGACTTTGCTGTAATACTGAAATTTTGGAATAAAAGAGCTGTTGGAATCAAAATATTGTCTGGCCTACTGGATGAAGAATTGAAGTAGAGGACTTGTCCAGGAATTCTTGAATCAAACTCCGGATCAATAAGTCCCCTATATCTTATGTTTTACAGTTTTCTTGTTTATTATATCACCTGTGTTTCATAATCTGAATGGTAAAGAAAAAGATTAATTCAGAATTTGCTTAACTGCACTCTGTTTTCAGTCTTTATTATTCTCTGTATTTTCTTCAGAATTAGTATAAACAGTGAATTCTTAATTGCTCCTGTTTCCTGATTCTTTCATGTTGAATATTTGCTAAGGAATTCTTAACTGCTCCTTAGCAGTAATCATCCATTTTCCCCCTTTCAATATGTTGAAGGATTCTTAACTGCCCTTCACCCATTTGAGCCCATCCCATCTGTTTTCAGCTCTTTAATTGTTCCATGTTTGAGTACCTTTCTCTGTGATGCCATCCTCTATTAGAAACCAAATCCAGAAAGCCATCTTCTATTGACTCCATCATGCCCAATGGACTGAACTATTCTGTCTTACCTCTCTGTTCTATTGGATCCCACCACCCAAACTCAAAAAAAAAAACCCCTGAACTTCATAACTAGCCTAAAACCTCTAAAAACAAAGTTAAATCATAAATAGAGAGCCCTCTCTAGATACATATCGGCTAGATTTTGTATCTAGAAGATTGGTCTGTGGTTACCTCAGTCGTATTCGCTTTCTTACAAATTTTGGGAACAACCTGAGTGATAACATCATTGGTGACTCCACTAAGGACCTGAATAATTATTTGGGTCTATTGTTTATTTTGTAAACTACAGATGGATCCTGATGTTAGCTAGGTAGCCTTTGAAACTTCTTTTGCTTTCCAATTGCAGAAGTAAATAAATGCTACTTCAGTCTATCTCCAATTTAGTTTATGGATCGAACAGTTGGTTTCAAATACTTGATCAATTCCTTCTTTCAATAAAACTTTAGGAAAGTTCAAAACTCCCACATCTAAAACTTCCTAGAAGAGACTGTTAAAAGTTGTATTGTCAAAAATATTTCAAAATAAAAACCAAAAACATACCTAGAAACTAGCTTCAAAAAAGATTCTTTACACCAGATCAAATCCTGATCCTAATCCCCCACCTATGTTTGAAAATCCTAATCTGATCTCTAGGATCCTTAAAAGACAAGAGAGCCAAGAAAATTTTTATAGTTCACACCTTGACAAACGTTTGCAGAACTCCATCCAATCTGAGCTTACCTTTGAAAAACCACCAAACCTTTCTATGATCACTGCATCTTCTCCGAGTTCATCATTATCACCTCAAGCCACCCTTTTTACTCCATCTGCAACACACATTTCCATTGTTATCCCTACTCCTCTAGTTGTCACACTTATTTCTGCAACCATGGCAAACCGATATACTCCCCTGCAAATCCAGGGGCTATGCCCCAAGATTATCAAAGTAAAATCCCTTCTTTTGATGGTACTGGAACTTACACAGCTCAACAATATACCAAGAAAATGACCGACTACTTTGAAAGTTATGAGATTGATGATGATGATGTTAGAATGAAGGTATTTGTTCAAAGTTTAACTGGAGATGTTAGAACCTGGTTTAGAGCCCTCCCTGCAAACAATATCAATAACCCACAAGCTCTTTATCAGACCTTCTTGAACAGATGGGAAAAGAAGAAAGATCCTCTCCACATTTTATCAGAGTATGAAAACTTAAGAAGAGGCACACAAGAAACTGTCCAAGATTACTGTACTAGATTCAATAATGTTTACAATGCAATCCTTCAATATCTCAGACCTCCTCCAGATTTGGCCTTGATCAAATTCCCTGATGAACTTGATTCTGATATGGCATACCAACTTAGGGAAAGAGCTCCTCAAAACTTAGAAGAAATGCAGAGTATAGCTGTCAGTGTTGAGGCCAACCTGATATCTAAACGGTCTAGGGCCAGAGCTAAAAGAAGAACACCTTTCAAATAAGAACCTTCTACCGTTGAATAGAAATTAGATGCCATCATCAAATGAATGGATAGACTTGGTGATAGAGTGGAAACAATTGAGAGAAAATCCCGTTGGGATGGTCAACCAAGCAATACTAGGAGAAATCCAAATTTCAGGAAGAACCAAAATCCTAACACTGGAAAGACAGGGCTTGACCAAAATATTAGGCCCCCATTTCAAGAAAATTGTGCTGAAGCCTCAACTTCTGATGAACCAACAGAAGACACTCAAATTAATCTGATGGTATTCAACAATGAACAAAAAGTTTTCTTGACCCAAGAGGATCAAGAAGCTCACATTGTGAAACAATTCCAAACTCAGTCAGGTGAATCATTTGACTTTAGGGAGGGATATGATACAACCATTTATGAAGTCCACAAACAGTACAATTTGAGGAGCATAAGAATAGATGTCCCTGAAATCAGCAAACAGAAAGATACCAAGCAGCCTAATAAAGGTAAAGTCAGTAATCCCCATGTACATATTTTTTCTAAACAGATCCAAACCTTGATAATCCAATTGTTGAAGATGTATCAGACAATCAGCCACCTGATAGACAACCTTCCATTACTGTCCCTGCTAAAGGAAAAGAAGGAGAACCTCTCGAACTTGATCTGGAAACACCTTCAGCCCATAATCCCACTCCTAAAGATGAGAAAAACACAGAAAATTCAGCTGTCTGAAATAACAGAACTCAGACCAAAAAACCTTTCAATCTTGAGAGAGAAATAGGAAAACTAAAGATAATTGTTCCATTATCAAAATTAGCTAAACATGATGTCTATAGACGTCAAATCAGCAGATCACTCAAAATTTCTGCGAACGAAGATTTAGTAAACGTTTTTGATGACTAGCCTGAACTGATATTTGGCCCTGAAGTAAACGGAAAAACAGCAGAGGGAGAAATTCCTCCTTTCTATGTAGGTCTAAACATACATGATAAAATACTCCATAATGCCATGTTCGATTCAGGTGCTTCCCATAATTTAATTCCTAAATATGTAATGGAGAAACTTGACCTTAAAATTACCAGGCCATATAAATACCTTTTCTCTTTTGATTCAAGTCAGGTCAAATTTTTGGGTTTAATCAAAGATTTATGTGTGTCACTAGTCCATTATCCTGCCAAAACCATCTTAATGGACATAGTAGTAGCTAATATTCCACCAAAGTATGGTATGTTATTGTCTAGATCTTGGGGTGCAAAGCTTTAAGGATATCTACAGTTAGACATGTCTTATGCTACTATTTCAGTGTTTGGTCAACCCAAGAGACTTTACAGAGAAACCTTAATGAATTATGTAGTAAGTAGTCAAGAGAAACATCAAAATTTCCCTATCTACGCAGTACATTCGGATATGGATTCTTTTATCTAATACAATGTTGAAATAAATCCCCCATATGCAATAAAAGATGAAATGGTAGGAACAACAAATCAAAAGTCTTGAGTCCGAATCCAAGAAATTTCTGAAAATCATGAAACATCAGAGAAACCAGAAGAAATTGAAAAACTAGATCTCCCTACTGAACAGATCCTTGCAAATCCAGATACAAATCATGAATGTGAGATCCTTTGGTACTTCAAATTTGATGGTTCTGTGAACAAATTAGGGGCAGGGGCAGGAGTGTGGTTGCACAATCTCGAAAACAATCATGCTGAAGGTCATGCCTACATGTTGAACTTTAGATGCACCAATAATATGGCTGAATATGAAGCTCTGCTGCTAGGTCTTAAACTGCTAAAGAAATTGGGAGCAACTAGAGTGTCAGTCCTAGGAGATTCAGATTTAAACATTCAACAGATAAATGGGAACTTCTTGACAAATGATCCTAGGCTAAGAGAGTACAGAGAGACAACAATACAAATCCTCAACACATTTCTAGAAACTCAGCTTGCCAAAATCTCGAGAAAACATAACTTGCAAGCTCATAGCCTAGCAATTTTTGCCAACACTTGTAAATTTCCATTTGAACCAAATCATCAATTCAAAACAGAAATTAGACACAAGCCAGCCATACTTGATAATGTGAAGAACTGGCAAGTGTTTGACAGTGATAAACAGATCAACAATTTTTTGACCTTAGAACAAGAATTTTCTAGCACTAATGCAGATGAAGATAACGTTAGTGAGTTTGATTCAGCGAATTAGATAGAAACAGACATTTCAGCATAAATTGCAACTCAAATGTTTCACTCAACAAAATTTACCAAGAAGGAAACACATGATCTTAAAGAAACGGACGTTGATGAGATTATTGAAAAGGAATCTGAAATTATCAATTTGAAAGACAATCATTTACCCAAAGCATTAACTCCTTTGGAAGATCTCTTTGATTTCAATGATATTCCAAAGAAACCTCAGATGGAACCTCCAAAGGCAGACATTGAAGACTACAACATAGGAACTGCAGAAAATCCTAAAATGGTAAAACTGTCCAAATCTCTACCCCCTGATCAAAAGCTTAAGTATGTCGAACTGATCAAAGAATTCCAGGATGCTTTTGCCTGGAGTTATGAGGACCTGAAGTCTTATGACACCTCTGTAATTCAGCATACAATACCCCTAAAGGAAAATAAAAAGCCATTCAAACAAAAGCTCAGAAGAATCAACCCTGTACTGCTGCCCTTAATTGAAAAAGAAATCAGACGAACGAATGATGCAGGGATAATTGCCCCAATCAGATTTTCAGAGTGGGTATCTAATTTATTGCCTACAAGGAAGAAAACAGGAGAAATCAGATTATGTGTTGACTTAAGAAATTTAAACAAGGGTTCTTTGAAAGACAACTGCCCTTTACCTAAAATGGATCATATCTTACAAAGCGTAGTAGGTGCTTCTAGGATTTCACTGTTGGATGGGTTCTCAGGTTTCAATCAGATTCTAGTTCATCTTGATGACCAAGAAAAAACTACATTTACAACACCATGGGGTACATTCAAATATGTTAAAATGCCATTTGGACTTAAGAATGCAAGGGAAACCTTTCAACGAGCAATGGACATAGCTTTTGCCAAAGAAATTCATTATTTTCTGGTGGTATATCTTGATGACCTCACTGTGTTTTCCAAAACATATCAGCAACATTTAGATCATCTGAGACAAGTGTTTTTAAAATGCAGAAAATATGGTATTTCATTAAATCCCAAAAAATCCTTGTTTGGTCTAGAAGAAGGTAAACTGTTAGGCCATATCATTTTCAAAGATGGCATCAAAATTGATCCTGCTAGAGTTGAAGCTATTCTGCAAATACCCCACCCCAGAAATGTCAAAGAACTTCAAGCTTTCCCAGGGAAGATTAACTTTTTAAGAAGATTCATACCTAACTTGGCTGAATTAATCAGACTGTTGAACAACATGTTAAAGAAGGATTCAAAGGTCAAATGGACAACAGAAGCCAAACAAGCATTTGAAGAAATCAAAATGGCTTTGACCAGAACACTAGTCCTTACCAGTCCAAAGTTTGACTGAGACTTTATAATTTTCTCATTTGCATCAGAACACACCATTGCAGCTGTTTTACTGCAAAAAGATGATCAAGGATGTGAAAAACCCATAGCCTTTTCAGTAAAGCACTTAGAGATGCACCTCTGAATTACAAAATCATGGAAAAACAGGCCTATGCACTTGTGAAAGCTATTCAAGACTTCAGAGTCTATATACTACACTCACATGTAGTAGCTTATGTACCAAATGTTGTTGTCAAAGACATCCTGACTCAGGATGGAATTGAAGGAAAATGAGGTAAATGGATAGCTAAAATATTGGAGTATGACATTGAAATAAAATCTACAAAGCTGATAAAAGGACAGGGATTGGCTAAACTCATGACTGAAAAAAACTTTCAAGCCTTAGATGTTAATGAACTGGATAGCGAACAGGAGATGTCGACTCCACAAATCAGCCAAGCCTTCTTAGAATCACCTTGGTATGTTGATATAATTCATGTACTATTAAACCTGTAGGCTCCTTCAGGGTTATCCAGAACAAAGAAAAGATTTTTAAAAATGAAAGCTTCAAAATTTTGTATTTTAGATGCTACTCTTTTTTGGAAAAATCGTGAAGTTATTTATTGAATTGTTTAATAAAGGAAGAAGCTAACAAAGTTCTCAAAGAATTTCATGCATGGGATTGGGGTGGACACCTTTACTGGAAATCAAATGCAGACAAAATCCTAAGGGCTAGATTTTACTGGGCAACCTTGCTCGTTGATGTGAAGAAGTTTGTCACTACTTGCCACAAATGCCAAATTTTTGAAGGGAAAAGGAAACTGTTACCTTTACCCTTGAGACCAATTTCCACTGAGAGACCCTTTCAAAAATGGGGTTTGGGCTTCATTGGAGAAATCCACCCTTCCTCTTCTGGCCAACATAAATCGATTCTTACTGCCACAGACTATTTCACCAAATGGATAGAAGCCATTCCTGCTAGACAAGCCAATGATACAGTGATTATAGGATTCTTAGAAACCAACATCTTGTCTAGGTTTGGCTGTCCTGAAAAGATCATAACCGACAATGCTGCTGCCTTCAAATCCAAGAAACTGATAAATTTTTGCAGCAAATACCATATCACTTTGGGCCATTCCACAGCCTATTAACCTCAAGGTAATGGTCTAGCTGAGTCCTCTAATAAAAGCCTGATCAATATTATTAAGAAATTGTTGGAAGAGAACAAGAAAAATTGGCACAAGAAGCTTACAAATGCACTATGGGCAGACAAACTTACTACAAAGAGATCTATTGGAACTAGCCCTTATGAATTAGTTTATGGCATGGAGGTTGTGTTTCCTTCATCCTTAGGAGTTCTTATGTTGAAATTGCTGCAAGAAGCTTAGGTGGAACCTAATAGCATTCAAAGGAGAATAAAGCAGACCATCCATTTGCAGCAAACCAGAGAAGAAGTGCACCAAAGATCCCAAGTGTTACAAGAAAAACTCAAGAAAATATTTGATACAAGGACCAAAGCAGAAGATTTCTACATTGGAGACAAAGTTCTAAAGTGGGTTTCCAAGAGAGAAGACAAAGGGAAACACAGGAAGTTTGAATTCCTGTGGAAAAGGCCATTTATCATCCATGCATTGCAAAGCAACAATACTTAATTTTTAAAGAGCCTGGATGGTACAGAAACAGAAGAAGGACCAGTGAATGGTCGAATGCTGAAACATTACTTTGATCCAGTTTGTTGATATATTCTGATTCTAACATGTAAATAAGGAAATTCAGGTTCAACAGCTTGAAAGAAGTGATCAACTTATTCATTACAGCAAGGAGAATGAAGAGAAAAGTGCATAAAATTTTGAAAACAGTCAAGGAATTTTACCATTTTTTGTTTTGCTTCATTTTAGTTCATCAGAGGCTGCAGAAGAATATTTGGAAGTAGAAAACATAAGATCAAATAATCCACGTAAACTATCCATAACAGATGTACAGTTGTGTGAGTCAGCCCAAGAAAAGTACATATATTTTATAGGATCTTTTGTACAGTTTCTAGATTCAGCAAAGAAAGTTTTCAAAGCACAGTAAAGGTTATTCATAAGGCCATCTGACCTGTTGTTCTTGACTTTCCACCAGGGAAATCCATCCCCAAGTGGAGCCAGTGTTATACTCTTACAGTAATAGGTGTCATATTTCATGATTGATTGGTTGAGCTCTGTAATATGTTCATCCTTTCCTTGCTGTAAGGGTTTCTGTATTATCAAAAATTCCAAAAAATATTAAAAAATGTAAAGAGGGTATACCCTAAAAGAAAAATAAAAGGGTGAAAAAAAATAAATGGTCAAAATAAAAATGAAAAGAAATGAACCCCAAATAAAAATAGACCAGGAAAGTGAGCAAGTCCAAATGCCACTACTTTTTCATTTGCTGTAAATAGAGCATCATGTATAGCTCGTTAACTTTTTCCACAAATGATGAATGGCCAAACAGCTTAATCTTGCCCAGTTCATGTTTGAATTTCATAGTTTAGAGATAGAGAATAAAAATATATCCAAACTGCTTAATATTGGCAGATAAGTAGATAGGTAGAGAAGCAAAGGAGCTCAACGGTTTAATATGAACCCTTGGAAGTAATAAGTGCAGACTTAGGTAGGCTTACCATGAAAAGAAAAGAAAAGCTGAAAAGGGTTTGCTAGTCTAAATGCACCCAAAGAAAGGAAGAAAAAATGCTAGGCAAAGTAGGCTGGGTAAGTAGACTAGAGTTGCAAGACGAGACTTGTGATGAATCATGTCTCTCAATGGGGTTTCACTTTTATCACAGGTGCTATGGCAGATATTTTTGATGCAACTCAAGCGAGGCAGATTTCTTGACTAATTTCCCTTCCTGTCTTTCCCTAAAAACATTCACTAACTGCCCCCAAAGGTATTAAGATCTGCTTAATATTCTTGAGACATCCATTCCGTTTCAAAGTAACTGCCTAAGTAAGAATCTGTTTTACTTAGGAAATTAGCCATATTTCTTGTATAAACTCTTTTTGCCCCTTTAGCCTAAGTTTTTAAACATTTTAACTTAGTGCTTTTCATTTAAATCTTTCATATTAACAATTTACATGTTTATTATATAAATCCCTATAATTTTTCACCCATCCCGTATTATGTATATATAACAAAAACTCCAAAAATACTATATATCCCGCCCCTGGTTAAATTATAAACCATAGCACTATTTGTCAGGAATTAATGGCTCATTTGGAACCTATTAATAGCCCTTACCACACCATCCAAAGATTAATTAACCCCACGTTAATTAATAAACCAAATCACCCCGTGAACCAATTAAAACAACCCCGATATGATTAAAATGTGGTTTAATATGCCGGACCCATGCACTTAACCTCCCGCCATCTCCGTAGGCGCCCACCATCAGATCAATCACCTCACCATTCGACGACTGTTATCCATTTTGCGACCCCCCATCTACTGCACGTTAAGTCACAGGGAACCGACGGTATTGCGGCCGTACCAGGGACGCGCGTCACTCCCTCACAATGTTCGCTGCCCCTTCGCCCCAAATCACCTTCCCCCAAAAGCGGTGTGGGAAAAACCATTTACCACCATCCCCTTGCTGACATCATCTGCTGACGTCAACTGTCCTTTGCTGACATCACTTGCCACATCACCCTCCACGTCATCGCCGTGTCATTTGTCCCGTACGTCGTGCTGACGTCAGTCATCCCTCAAGTCAAAATTTTCCCGCCAAAATTACTTTTTGTCGAATAAAGGGATAAAATATCATTTTTGTTATGTTTTTCGCTGCAAACAGCGCTACAAGCATAAACCGACCGAGTTCAAAGTTCAGCTTCGACCGCCTCCTGATCAGAAAAGCTCCATCAACGAGCTCATGGCCTTAATCAAAATTGATACTTTACAAATTCTTCCCCTTCAAACACAGTTGAAAGCAAAAAGAAGGGTTTCCAAGCTTGAAGAAGGGGGAAACAGAGATATATTGGGATATTCTATTACCCTAACCAGTGAACTGTCTGAAGACATGAATTGCTAGGGAAAGGAGATGAGGAAACGTGTTAGGAGATCTATTTTGCCAGACAGCGATGAGCAGAAGTCAAAAAGCATTAAAGAGTATCAGGTCAAGCATTAAAGAGTATCAGTGCATAATTAAAGAAAAGTCAAGTCAGAATTAAAGAGTATCAGAGCCGACTAAGAGAAGCAGATCAAAATTTAAAGAACCCATTTAAGACAGACAGTCAGCACTGGGCTACTACAGGACAACTACAAGCTGAACCCTAAAGGCTTGCCTCCAGCACAACATCGGTTATCTTTCTCGAGCCGCTTCTATGTTACTTGTAAATTAATTTAGGTTAAAATCTAGATATTATCTCACAACTATTATGAGATATCTGTTGTACATATTTTTGTTGTATAAATACCCCCTTCATGAGAGTTTTGAAGAGGTTGGGTATGTGTAGATTTGCTTAGACTTTGCTTTAATACTGAACTTTTGGAATAAAAGAGCTGTTGGAATCAAACTCTTGTCTAGCCTACTGGATGAAGAATTGAAGTAGAGGACATGTCACAAAATTCTTGAATCAAACTTTGGATCAATAAGTCCCCTATATCTTATGTTTTAAAGTTTTCTTGTTTATTATATCACCTGTGTTTCATAATATGAATGGTAAAGAAAAAGATTAATTCAGAATTTTCCTAACTACACTTTGTTTTCAGTCTTTATTATTCTCTGTGTTTTTTTGATAATTAGTATAAACAATGAATTCTTAATTGCTCATGTTTCCTGATTCCTTCATGTTGAATATTTGCTAAGGAATTCTTAACTTCTCCTTAGCAGTAATCATCCATTTTCCCCCTTTCAATATGTTGAAGGATTCTTAACTTCCCTTCACCCATTTGAGCCCATTCCATATGTTTTCAGCTCTTTAATTGTTCCATGTTTGAGTAGCTTACTATATGATGCCATCCTCTGTTAGAAACCAAATCCAGAAAGCCATCTTCTTTTGACTCCATCATGCCCAATGGACTGAACTATTCTATCTTACCTCTCTGTTCTATTGGATCCCATCACCCAAACTCAAAAACAAAAACCCTTGAACTTCATAACTAGCCTAAAACCTCTAAAAACAAAGTTAAATCATAAAGAGAGAGCCCTCTCTAGATACAGATTGGCTAGATTTTGTATCTAAAAGATTGGTCTGTGGTTACCTCAACCGTATTCGCCTTCTTACAACTTTTGTGAACAACCTGAGTGATAACACCGCTCGAACAGGGCCATCGGTTATTCTTCTCATCCTTTCCCCTGGCTGTGAGAACCAAACTCCTGCCTCTGGGGATTTTCATTGTTATGGTATCCATGGCTGCTGAGGCCGCCCCTCGTGAGCTAACTACCGTAGACCTGTCTGACCAAAAATGCAAGTCCTACATCAATCTGCTCATTGCGTATTGGCTTCCTTAGTTTTTTCCTGATATACTCTTTTATCCTCTTCCGCCTGGTTATGGAAAAGTTCTTTTAGGCCGCTTTGTGCAATTGCAAGCCAAACCCTTGAAATTTCGCTGTCCTTGCAGGTGACACCTTGGTTGGCTAGAATGTTCGCCAATTTTTTGGCCTTTCTGCGCACATGGATGAATCTAAGTGTGCGTATTCCCTGAAGATGATCCTGAATTTTATGGAGCACCCTTATTAACCTCCAGCGTTTTGTAACTTTTTCCAGCCCTATTCCATGACTAATTTTCTTGGCTGCGTTGATGACTAACTCTGAGTCAGCTTCTATTATTACATTTTGGTAATTTTCCTATTTCAGAAGTTCTAAGCATTGCTCCAATGCCATTAGTTCTGCCATGTTGTTGGTGGCTTTTCCTAAATGAAAATGGAAAAGGGAGATGATGCTTCCATTTTCATCTCGTATAACTCCTCCAAGGCCAGCTATACTCTGGTTATTTTTTGATGCTCCATCGATGTTATAGTTCAAAAAGCCTTCCGGGGGGGGATATCAAAATTCTTTACCTTTTTCCTTCATGCTTATTTCCTATCCAGAGCTTGTGGAATGAGCCCCTTCATATCTAACTGCTTGAGTATTCCCAACTCTATTTTTGAGGGAGGATTCTTGGGGAGATCCCTAATTATTGTGCTTACTGTCTCTTTTAACTGTTTCAAGATCTTCTCCAACAGGCAAAGAGAGGAATTCTTCTCTTCTTTGAAAATTCTTTTGTTTCTTTCTTTCCACACATTCCATATTATGAAACTTGGCAAGAGAGCCCAGGCAGAGTTAAGAACTTCATTATCCGAAACATTATTCCTCCAATTGTTTAGGGTGTTAGTGATACTATCTTTGTCTCTGTCAGACTGCTTGAAGACGGTGGAAAAAAAATCCCATAACCTTGAGGTGAAAATGCAGTTGTTGAGAAGATGTTCCATTCTCTCCTCTTGTGCTTAACAGAGCTGGCATTTGGAGGGACCCAGCATACCCCTCTTTCTAATATTGTCCCAGGTTAGGATTTTCCTATGGTGAACCAGCCACATAAAGAGTTTTATCTTCATCCAAACTTTTCTCCTCCACAGCTTCTGCCAAATTCTGACCGGAGCTTGGAATTTCAGCCCTAGGAGAATACCTTTTGCTTCCTTAAGATTGAAGTTGCCCTCTTTGTTGCTGCCCCATATTAGTTGATCCTGTCCTTCTGTGACAAGAATCGTCCTTTGATCCATCATCCACTTTATGGTTTCTGCTCTACTATTGAGGGTACTGTCCTCTCTGATAGCTATCTTCTTCCATGTTCTCCATTTCCCTGTATTGCGAGTCTGATCCCAAAAGTCCTCTACCTTTACTAAACCTTGGTTGTCTGTCTCATGCTTGAGGCCCATAAATTCCTCTTTCAAGAGTGTTGGTTCTTGTTTCCATTTATCCTCCTATAATAGTGCATGATCTCCATCTCTGATTTCCCAGAAATTGTTTTTTTGTACCACCCCTCTGTTCTCCCAGGCCTTGTTCCATATGGGAGAGCTCTTTATATTTCCAGACATTCTTATTAGCTCAGAAAAATGCCAGGAGTTGGCATATCTTTCCTTCCAGATGCTTTCCCATTGAGCCTTAGGATCCTTAACCCGCCACCACCAAAGCTGGGCCCCAAGAACCTTATTGAGAATCTCTACATCATCCAATCCTAGGCCTCCTTGGTTCTTAGGTTTGCAGATCTTTTCCCATGAAACTAAAGCCCATTCTTTCCTGGTTTCCTCCTTGCCCCAAAGAAAATCTCTTTGTATATTTCTAAATTGCTGTAAGACTCCAATTTGGAACTGGGAGAGCTGATAACATAAAGATTGGGATAGCTTGGAGCATAGCCTTTGTAAGGACGAGTCTGCTAGCCAGATTTAAAGACCTGATTGTCCATTTTTTTACCTTATCTTGCATGTTGATGATTAATGGTTCGCAAATGCTCTTATGCAAAGGTTTGACCATTAGAGGAACTCCCAAATACTTAGAGGGGAGGGATTCTCTTTGAAAGCCAAGAATTCTGGAGACATTTTTTTGAATGGCAATGTGGGTGTTGAAGAAAAAAAAATTAGATTTGGAAAGATTGACCTCCATACCTATTTCCATTGCAAAGTCATTCAAGATATGTTTGTAAGCAAGCGCTTCCTTGACTGTGGGGATTCCCTGTAACATGGTATCATCTACAAACTATTGATGGGTCAGAACTTGACCATTCTCTGATAATTGGAGTCCTTGAATTTTTCCCGTTACCTTGGCATTCTTAATGGACCGCCCCAACCCTTCCATCATGAGGATGAAAAGAAAGGGAGAGAGCATATCCCCCTATCTGAGTCCTCTAAAAGGAAGAAACATTTCAGAGGGTGAGCCATTAACTAAAATTAAAAAGCTGGAGGAAGTCACTAGGGCCATGACCCATCTAATCCAGTTATGATCAAAACCAAATGTACTGAGCACTTTCTTGATATATGTCTAGTTTACTTTATCATAAGCTTTAGCTATGTCCAATTGCATTATACCCGCTTTCCTTTTACTAGTTAGCGAGTGAACCACTTCGTGAGCTTGAATGATGTTATCTAGAATTTTTCTACCTTCCACATACCCAGATTGTTCCCCCGAAACAAGCGTAGACAACAAAGGTTTGAGTCCGTTGGCCACTACCTTGGAAATTATTTTGTAGACTACGTTGCATAAGGCTATGGGTTTGTACCTCTCTGGCATTTATGCATTATCCTATTTTGGAATTAGGGCGATGAAGGAGGTGTTGAGAGCTTTCAAAATAGTTCTGCTCAGCCTGGAATCTTCCACTACCCTTACAATATCCATTTTCACAATATTCCAACAAACTTTGAAGAAATCCAATTGAATCGATCTGGACTTGGAGCTTTGCCATTTTACATTTCCGTGAGTACCTCACTGACCTCCTTTTCAGATATACGTTTGTTTAGACTACAGTTGTCCTCTCTAGATACCAACTTAGGGATATGTTTAGTGAAGTCCTTGATGAAAGGTTCCCTTATTGAGATGTTTTCCTGTGCAATGTCTCTGAAGTGTCTAACTAACATAGATTCTATATCCTCATGTGATTGGTGAATCTTCCCGTCCTCATCCTTGATCGAAGATATCCTGTTGTGAGTCCTATTAACAATGGTGGAACAGTGAAAAAATTTAGTGTTGCGTTCTCCTTCCTTTAGCCATTGAACTCTTGATTTTTGTTTCCAAAAGATTTCCTCTTGTTTGCATAGCTTTTCCCATTCTTGATGATGTTTCTCTACCTGATCATTTTTGTTCTTATCAAATCCATCCTTGATCAAAGCTTGGTTGAGCTCCAGTATTTTTTTTTTCAACCAATTTCTTACCTGCAAAAATATTTCCAAACTCATTCTTGTTCCAGTCCTTTAGTTTCATCTTGATGTGCTTTAATATTTTGTGAAGCAAGAACATTGTTGATCCATGAATCTACAAATCTTCCGCCCACCATTTTTCAATGTTGTTGCTAAAATCTGGGTGTGAAATCCGATATTTTCAAATCTAAAAGGTCGGTTTCTTGGGCTGCCTATGCCTTTGATCTCCATTTGAAACGGCCAGTGATCTGAGCCTTCGCAAGGTAGAATTTCTACCATTATTTCCTTGTCTAAAAGCATGAGATCTTCATAGATCATGAATCTATCTAACTTGGAGGCTACCTAGGAGTCTCCTCCTCTTTTATTATTCCATGTGCAGAAGCCATTGTTTGTCTCAATGTCAACAAGCTTCATGCTTTCTGAAAAGGTTTGGAAGGTTGAGGAATCTTTATTTAAAGCTCTTGTACCTCCTTTTTTATCTGAGAGAGATCTGATCATCTTGAAGTCTCCTCCTATGACCCAAGGTAACCCTACATGCCTAGTCCAGAGATCCACCAAGGAGTCTATAAACCGGATTTTCCATGACTAGATAAGTGTCCCTGTCTCCTACAAGCTGTATGACCACTGATAAATAGTTCCTTGATGCCTCTGCATCAATTATTCCAATCTTTTGGGGATTCCAGAGAGTGAGGATACCTCCTGCTGTGTTTTCAGCTTTAAATTATAGAAAATCAAATCTTCTGAGCCATTTACTATGGATTTGTCTTAACTTTTGAATAGAGCATTTCGTTTCTTGGACAAAAATTATATCCATGGCTGCTTGCTGCATTGTAATATTCAACAGTCTTTATTTTCTCTTGCTGCCTAGACCTCTAATATTCCAAGTTGTGAACTTCATAATCAAAGATTGGTAAAGGAGTAACTGGTTAGATCTTTCATCTTACCTGAGTCTACCATGAGCTTGCCACATTGCATCAGGAGCTCGTTCTGCTTTTTCCTACCTCTTTTCTTTCCTGGATTTCTTGGTGCTAACCCTGGAGTGGTTTTTACTGCTTTCCCCCCTTCATTGCTCTGTCTTTCAATGTTGTTTACTTCCTTCAAACCATTGGCCTGAGTTTTCCATAAGAATAACTACTGTATTATATTGATCTCTTCTTGTGGTAGTGATTCTACCCTGCCCGTAGTTCCCTGATTCAAGAACCCTTCTAGATCTAGGTTTTCTCTGTCAAGAATCTCCTGTAGCTCATTGTCTTCCATTTCCATCTCACTCTGGTTCATTTCCTGATCCATTTCTAGTTTTGAATCACTCAACATGTTTCCTTTCTGTTTTTCATTTTCCTGTGTATAGTCATTAGCTTCTTCCTTATCCTTGTTCTCATAACCTTCCTTCATTACTTGATCTTCTACTACTATTTAATCATTCTCTTCAAGAACTTGGAACTGATTTTGATTAGCCTTTTGTCCTCCCACTTGGTGTTGCTTTGTCCCTTTTTTGCCACTTTTTCCTTTATGAACTACTTTGTGAAAACAGTTTGTGTCTTTCGATGTGTTAGTGTTTCCTTTGATTTTTTCTTTAATGAGAGGGCAGTCTCTTAGAAGGTGCCCATGTTCATGGCATCTACGGCATCTGAATGGAATATGCTCGTAGTCTACTGTCTGCACCCATTCCTCATCAAAAACCTCCAAGATATATTCATTTGGAAGAGCTCCAAATAGATCCATCTCCACACAAATCCTTGCAAAGGTGGTATATTTTCCCCTCCTTGTGGCTTCAGCAGCTTTGACAAACCTTCCTAATTTATTGCCTATGGCAGCTAGTGATTCTGTTTGCCAATAATCCAAAGGTAGATAATAGAGTCTTACCCAAATCGGGACTGAAGTAAAAGTTTCCCTCTCTGGAACGAAATTCATCATTCATGGCCTCATATAGAGTCCTGCTGCTGCATAAAAGTAGGGCCCACCTTCAAACACTCTATCTTTATCCTCAATGTTGGCGAACATTACAGTGAAGAAACCCTTGGACCCTAGATGAAGATCAATGCTTCCTTTAGGCTTCCAGTGGTATTTGATCCAAGTTTGTAACGCTTTTTCAGTGGGCCATAGCCACATGAATTTGCATATTATTGCATAAGTCTACATGTGCTCCCTGTGTGCCTGCAGCTCTGGATTATTTAATACTACTCTAGGAGTTATTTCATCCTTGGGTTTGCACAGTCCCTTCTGTTTTTTGTCTTTTGTTCCCTATTTTTTGTCAGTTTCCTCCTTGTTTTTTGCGCTATCATTCTCCTTCAAAATGGAACCATCTGTTTCCTCTTCCCCGTTTCTCCTTCCTTCTTCAGCATTACCTCTACCTCTCTCCGGAGGTTTCTTGCACTTGTTGGCCACTGCCTCCTTGTAGGAGGGAGTGGAGCTCCCTCCTCTGTGCCCATCCATGGGGAAAATTCCTCAAAAATCCTCAAACCCTAGATGCTCCCTCTTTGCTCCCACTTCCCCCAATCGACCCCAATAAACATTAAAAGGATAATTATCTTTCAATGATGCCTTGTTCAAATTTCTAAAAGCCACACAGAGCCTTATTTCTCCATTTTTCTTTCTAACAGGAACTAGAATTGCAACCCAATTAGAATATCTAAGAGGGAGGATGATCTGAGCATCTAGCATTTTCTTAATCTCCCTTTCTATAGTTGGTGGAAGGGCTGGATTTATCCTTCTAAGTTTCTGTTGATAAGGTTTTGCTTCTGGCTTCAAAGGAATCTTATGATGTATTAACAAAGTATCACAGGTCTTCAGATCAGCATAAGTCCAAGCAAAAACATCCTTAAAATTTTGTAGTAACTTAAGATATTGAGAATTGATCTTAGGGTCTAGAGATGCACATATTTTGATGTTTTCGATATCTTCATCAATTCCAATGTTAATCTCTTCTATGTCATCTTCTGAAGAAATGGACTGAGGGTTTCGGAGGACATCATTTTGATCAAACAATTTTTCTAAAGGAATGAGAACTTTTGGAATAAAATTATTAGATAATTGAATAATGTCATGATTAACAATTTGGGTTTTAAAATCTGAAGCATCATTTCCATTTGTATTTTCATTTATTTTAGTTATATCTTCATCAATTTGTAGAAATGAAAAATAATCTATTACCTGCAGAAATGATTTCAAATGTTCATCATCTTCGAATATTTGCCAATGTTTTAGATTATCTGGGATAGATGGCCTATATTTGACTTGTATCTGATAGAGTACATCAGTATGATCAGGAATTTTAAAAGAGCTAGCAGAGACAGCTAAGGCATCTGCATGAATATTCTGATCTTTGGGAATATGACTCAAATTAAAAGCATCAAAGAAGTTTTCAACTGAATCCCATACTTCATTTCGGTAGGACCTAAGTCTAGGGTGCTTGGTCTAGCAAACATTTCTTACCTGCTAAACAATAAGTTCTGAATCATTAAAAACACTTAAGTTTTGAACTTTTAAGCTTTTGGCTAATTGCAATACTAAAAGGAAAGCTTCGTATTCAGCCACATTATTTGTAACTTTGAAGTCTAATTTACATGATTGGGTTATATTTTCTTTTTCAGGTGAAATTAAAACTACTCCAGCTCCTGCCCCATATTTTATGCAAGAGCCATTAAAGAATAGTTTCCAAATATCAGTTTGGTTTGGTTCAAGGCTTTCAACTACCTCTTCAATTTTAACTTGAGTTTTATGTTGGTTTGAAGTGAGTTGAAAACAACCAAAGTCTTGATCTATTGCATAAATTGGATGGTTCCTTGGCTGGTTAGTCTTACAAATAGTATGTACAAATCTTACCTCTCTATATAATCTTAATTGCTCTCCTCCATAAACAAGTGTTAGTAGCATATGACATATCCATTTGTAGAGTTCCCCCTAATTTGGCACAACAAGACCTAGAAAGGAGCATTTGAAACTTGGGAGGGATATCTGTGACAACAATATCAAGTACTACACTTTTCACTGGAATTTTGGTAAGGGTAACCACTAGATCCTTGATAAATCCCAAACAGGGCACCTTTTTAGAATCAAAGGTGTACAGGTCATGGTGGGATCTAATTATGTTGAGTTTCAAATGGTCCATGATAGATTTTGGCATAAGGTTGTGTGATGCTCCTAAATCAAGCATACACTTATCCAATATGGAATCATTTGTTTTAAGAGTTACATAGAAAGGAGGCACTATCTCATATATCATGTCTGAACTAGGGCCAAAAACTACTGCTAGTTTTTCATCTTGCATACTTATGACATCACCTTCAGCATCAACCGAGGTATTTTGTATCCATTTTGTGACTTGGCTTTTGTAACCAGGGTTTTTAGAAAGTTATGATAGTGGAATTGGGATCTTAACCCTCTATAATTCTTTTTCAACATTAATTGTAGTCAAAATGTTTTTAACAGTTTGGGTAGCATCAATTGACTGATCTAAGGGTGAATAAGAGTTGTTTGAGCTTCAATAGTTTTGGCGCATGGTTCAATTATTGGAGTTTCCTTTGGAGGTCTCCCAGGACCAAGCCTAGGCCGAAGATCATACCTCTTGTTTAACTTTGCAATTAAAAATTTAGAGAAAGCATGATATTTAGAGACCTATGAAGCTTCTTATTCTTCTTAAACGTGATTTTGTTGTGAGAGAGGAATGATGGTTGTTTGATTGGAAGAAGGATCCATACTATTAATATCTTTAGTAATTGTCATAGTATTATCATTAGGTTGTTGGTCATCTATCAATATAGGAGTAGGAACTTATTGATCATTTCTATGTCTCTGAAGAATTTGTAGTGGTGGATTTCTTTTATACTGGCCTTGATTTTGGTTTTGGGGTCTAGTAATTGTTTGTTGTATTTTCCTAGGTTGGGTCTCAATCTTTGAAATCCTATTTGATAGGTTTCTAAGAAGAGATGTTATTTCATCTATTTTTGAGTCTTCTGATTTAGTCTTAGAGGAACTAGAGGCTTCTTGAACAGATTTGAGTTTTCTTTGGGCCTTTTCTTCCTTAAGTTTTAAATAAGTTGAGGTTTCCCTATTAGCTTCTACTTCTATAGCATTTGTTTGCATATCTTCAAGAGTTCTTGAAGTTCTCTCTCGTAGCATAACAACAAAGACATCATCAAAAGTTTCAGAAAATCTAGACTTAGCTGCTGCTACAGGGGGCTTACAATCAACAGCAATTTTGTGATAGAGTTTATTGAATCTTTTGATAAACTCTAATACTGGTTCACCAAAGTTCCTTTTAAGCTCTTCAAATTATATGAGGAAGTAAAGAGGATCCTTTTTCACGCCCCATTTATTTTTAAATATGGTTGTAAGCTCTTCCCAATTTCTAATGGAAGTTGTTGGTAATTGCCTAAACCAAATCCTCACATTTCCTTCAAGTGATTGTACAAACAATCTCATATAAACGTTTTCTTGTTCAATATTCATGTTGTCTGCAAAGTATAGGAAAGCTTGAAGATGGTCCTTAGCTGAGGGACCGGTTTCTCCATTGTACTTGGGAAGGTATTTTAAGTATCCAGCTGGGAATGCATCAAGGTTATTAGGTAAGACTAAGGCAACATATCTAGCCTGTACAATAGGTTAGAAAGCCATGACATAAGGTGGTGTATGAGGTTGTACAGGTGGAGTATGAGGTGTTTGTGTGGATGTAGAGGATGAAGAAGAAGTAGAGGAAGAAGATGATGATTCAGGGTTTGATGAACTAGTTGGGGGTAAAGGAGGATGAGATATCCTGAAAGACTTCAAAGGAGTCCTAAGAACTAACTTTGGGACTTGTAAAGGAATACCTTATTTTGTTTCAAAGAGAGGATTGGTATATATAGAAAAGGTCTCCTCAGATTGTTTAGAAGAAGAAGCTTTAGGTCAGTCAAAAATGGAAGGAAATGGATAGGTGGTAGGGGATATGAACTCTGTGGGTTTATATTCTGGTAGATAAACACCCAAATCAGATTCAGTTTTAGGTGATCTTGGTGGTAGTTTGGGTATTGGATGAGATTATGATGAATGAATAAGGTAGGATGACTTAAAATCAACTCCTCTATTTAGAAGTTCAACAACCCTAGGTGATAAATGGGAGTAATCAGGATCAGAAGGGATATCACTATAGGTCTAAAATGATTCTAATTCTTCATACTGTAGGATTGAAGAGGAAGAAGAAGATGGTTTGTGTCCCCTTTTAGAACTAGCTTTTCTCAGAAGCCTTTTAGGATCTGACAGAGGACTAACTATGTCAGCTTCTGAATGAGATCTGGTCTGTTTAAAAGGTGCCAGCTTGGGAGTGTGAAGTCGCCTAGGTGAATGCTTTTAACCTTTATAAACCTTTAATCACCTTAAAGGAAAAGAATGAATGAATATTGTTGTCCAAATGGAAACTTAAAAGAAATTTGTGTCTGCGGCAACAGTGCTAGTCTGATGTTGTACCTCTGAGATAGTAGTAGGTCAGCTACCAATTCCAAAGCATCTAAAATAATTGTTTTGGGGTTTTTGGTTTTAGTTTTAGAAGACCAATGAATGAAGACAGATGTAGAATTGAAATGCTTAATCCTTTGGATAATATTAATATCTCAGCAAAGCGCTGCTATAAAGCTTTACACAGTGATATAGATCAAATAGTGGTGAGAAGAAGACAAAAAATAATATGATTATCACAGTTTCCAGACTGTAAAACGGAACAATCATAAGTTTGGAAACCTTCTAAACTACGTTCCAAAGATTCAAGGCAGTATACTTAATCTTACAAAAGATGTTGATGATTTATTGATTAGAGGGGATTAGCTAAACAGACAGTTCATTAATCCATTCTCGTAATAGATGATCACTTAAGGAGCTTATAGGAATAAATTGAGACACAATTACTCCTACCTAGATATCTCTATAAGTCATAAGCATATGAAGAAAAACATAATGATTGATAACTGGAAAAACTTATAGGATAACACAAACTGTGTAAAACCAAATTGAGATTCCTTTGCTTTGTATTAAGGTTCTAGAAAAACTGAGTGCATCAAGTGTCTAGAAATGCTTCCTTCAAAGGTGCAACCAGGTTCAAAGTAGAATGAATAGTCACGATTTAAAAAGTAATGAACCATGAGCCTTGAACATTGAACCCATAACAACTCGAGAAGGGAGTTATTTATATAATAATGAAACTAAGAAAATATCCTAAAACTGATTGAGATTTATTCTAGGAAAGGAAAGATCTTCATACAAGAAGATAGGGGTAGCTATTGAACTGCTTCTTGCTGTCCCTTTTATTCAGGTTGTGCTGGCTTTGTTGTTTGATATTTTTCCCTTTAAGCTACTTTATTGTTTGTATTCTTTACGCTAGTTGATTCCCTCATTTGATCTTTCATCTTATACTCTTTAAACTCTGTGAATATCCTTTGACCATGCTGAGTAACCTTTACTGTGTTCTTTTTTACCTTTATTGTACATTTCAGGTTTTTACTGTGTTTTTCAATAGTAAATTGCTTTAGATTTTATGTTATAGGGTAAAGCGAATTGATATCTTCTTCATATTTGTCTTCAAACTATATGCAGGCTTTTTCTTTGTAAGCCTAGACCATGAGTTTTTTACCTGCAAAACACAAAAAATGTTAAGAAAACATAGGTGACAGAGAAGGACATCAATGGTTTTTTTTTTTTGAGCTTGAAAGGATATTGGAAGGAGTCCAAAGTGCATCGGAAGGTAAAACAATGGTTTGATTAGTCGCAGAGGCTTATGGAGGCTTCACTGTGTAAACAGGTGAAATAAAGCCAAAATGGTGATTTTTGCGTTTAAACAGAAAAACAACTATCTTTTTGAAATATGGCACAAAGTGGATAGTGATAATTTTTTCATTGTGCGGGAGGTGGTTTTGGTTTTCATCACATCGCTTATGAGGCGCGGGCGGTTTTGGGAGGGGTCACTCGATATAATATGAGCCTGACACATAGCAAAGGGAGGTCAGTGGAATACTGCTTTTCGAGTGAGTAATTCCTGTACAGAGAGACAACTTGAAATTGTTGATGGTCATTGGATTTGAATACACATGATTGGACAGTGATGGAGTCAAAGAGCAGTGTGGAGGGGCCCAACGATTAATTATGGCGGTATGGGGTTTATTATGGGTTAAAACTAAGATTAGCGGGGTTCTTCCTTTAAATCATAAGAACAATTTAATAAAGAAATACTTTGCAAAACATGGTATGGTGGACTTGAAATAGTATGAATTCGGATGTATAAATGATATTGGGTTTGGGTTCATCGCATATCGCAATCGTAGTTTAGCGAAGGATGGCCCATCGCAAAGGAATGTGATAAGGGCCGGATGCGATGTGGAAATAAATCATGGATAATATTTGATCGGGTTCGGGTCCCCATCGCATATTGGAGATCGCAACAGCGGAGGGTTATTGTTTCAGTCAGGACTTGCGATGAGGGGCGGATGCGATATGGCATTGAATTATGATATATATTGCATCCGTTTTGGGTCCATCGTGCATCACATATTGCAATGCAGAGGAGAGTGCAAGCACATTGATCCGATGATATGTGATGTATTACATAGTTTTATAGTAAAACTTAAGGTTTCGGGATATTTAGTAAAGGGAGTTAATAATATACAGGAAAAGGGAATTTTAGGGGTTTAATATTATAAGTTAGCACTAATATGAAATATGAGCGGAAAGGGGAAATACACTAAGTATAATGCTTTTATGAGTTATTTGCTTTTCGCATATATACATCAATACTTAGGCTAAACATCCTTTTGAGGGTTTTTAGGGTAAAAGGGGATTTAGCATGGGGTTTTCACTTTTCCTAGGCAAAAAGGATTTTAACCTTAGGAAAAGGGGTTTTTTAAAGGAAAATGAATAAATATGAACTGTATGAAGGTAGAAAGGGGTAATTAGTAAATATAGGGATGAATGAGGATGAGGGAAGTTAATTAATTGATCTTGTAGACCTCCATTTGCTTTGTGTAATTGCCTCATGGACATAGAAACATCTGGTAAAACATGATAAATGTACATTTTGTCCAATCAATTGTCAAACTTTTGCAACCTTTCTTCTACTTACCCTTTTCTTATCCTATCATTTTTTCTTCACGTAATGGTTGCATTTAAGCTAGAAAACCCTTTTCCTTTCTATTTATTAAAAAAAACAAACTATCTAATTCTAACCTTATAACATCCAAGGGCTCAGATTAAACTGATAAGCACCTTATTATTCTCTACCTAACTACTGATCTACCAAGATTAAACAGTTTGGCCAGATATTTATTCTCTAACTATAACATCAAATTTAAAGCATGAAGCAATCAAGATTAAACTATTTGACTGTCATGGTTTGTGGCATTTATGGCAAGCTGCACACAACCATTATTTTGCAGAAAAATAGTAGTGGCATTTGGACTTGCTCACTTTCAGAGTTTATTTGTTTTCTTTTCTTTCTAACCTAACATTTTCATTTTTTCTTGATTTCTTAGGACATCTAACCTAACATTTTATTTGATATGGACATCATCATCAAGATATTTTCAAAAACATTTTATTCAATATAGTTATGTCCATATCCTATCTTAACATTTTTTCAAATATTCTATCTTATCAAAACCACAAAATGCTACAACACTTGCAATGGATTTATGGCCCATGGCCTGTAAGTTTCTTCACAATGGATGTATGGCCTCTCAGCATTGTCTTTCTACCTGCACGAGGTATGGCTATGTTGTTGGCGACCCCGAGACTTCGATCTCCAAATAATCGAGCTGATTTTTGGCCTCCCATTGGTGATTTATGATAATCGGTTAGCTAACTCTATGGTGGCTTGACTCCACAATGGCGCACCTTTGTAGAGGGTCGGTCAGTAACAAAATTGTCATTGTTTTGCCCATCAACCCTCTGATAATTGTTCATTTTTTTGCTCGCCTATCCTTTAGGCTGTGCAACAGCAGGAGGAGGAGGCTGAGCCACATTGGGAGCCACCACCACCTGTGGGGTGGGCTCTGTTTTCTCAGTAGGCTTTATGGGTGGTGGCGCATCCGAACCAAACAAATACCCAAGAGAATACCGCAATCAAGATGTTATATGTTGACTTATTGATTGTTCTGGATATGGGAGCATGGTACAGGGTCCTCTGAAATGCTTTTCAGGTGTAGGGCCTATAAGAGGAAATCAGAACTATTAGGGTGGGTGAAGGATGTCTTTCAGCACTGTGCCCCTGATTGAGATAGGAAAGCTGTAATGTTCCCAGCTAAAATTTTCCCAATTTGCATTTAAAATTTCTGAGTTTTTACTCAGTTTCAATGAGTCTTTTAGTGAACTATTTTGTCAACACTTAGTGATTAAATTGATGTAGGTGTCCTTTTTAGCTTGCAATCAATTTGCAGTTACATAAACATGAACCAGACTTCATTCCAGTGAATAGAATAGTATGTAAGACTTAGAAAAGTAACATAAAACACTATTATGACTGATATTAAAGCAAATTGTATGACTGATATTAAAACAAATTGAAGGGTACACAACCACCATATTAATTTTCTATAAGGGAAAATACATGATGAGAACACAACAAAGAAACTTGACCTAATTTTTATAATATATTAGTGAAATATCAGTCATACAAGAACATTGATCCAACCTTAATACATTGATAGCATAGCTTCCCAAATGGCCACATGCTCGGTGCTTCCATAAACAACTTGTCCCCACTTATTAGCAGCTATATAACCCCAAAAACTTGATGCCTAGGCTTCATTGAAACACTGTCCATGATCTGATAATAATGTCCCTTCTACATGCACCTCTCAAACTCATTATCTGCAACCCAAAATGCTACCACAATGCACAAGACCCACCCAATCTTAAGGAGAAAATCCATGGTCAACAAGGGTGGATTTAATTAGTTGAAAACAAAAGGAACAACTTGGCCCATGAATATGCTAACAACCATAATAAACTCACTGATATTCGGTTTTTCTTCACACCCACGCACAAAGACGAAATAGAGGCATGTTAGCCTTGTGGGAAAATGGTCCAAAAAAGGATCCAAGTATGCCCCAAAAGTCTTCAAAATCCTCTCAAAGATCATTCAAAGTCAAAATGGTCATGGGAGGAAAGCCCTTGGAAGGGCGGAAATACAATATCGGGAGGTTCAAAACACTCTAAAACCATAGAAAAACCATTACCGGAGGCTTAAACTGGGCATTGCACAGCAGTCGTTAGATCCGGCCGATCAATGGCCCAGATCTAAGCGGCAAATCGCATATCGGCAGGACAGAGGGGACAGTCGAAATGCAGGCACATGACATTGCCAATCAGTGATTGCTAATGATCGAAGCGGGAAGCACATGTTCTGTTGTATAAAGGATCGAGGAATGAGCAACTCGTGATTGCAATTTATCGCATCACAATATCGCTATTGGTGCCAACCTAGGGACGAGGCCTAGTCACGGGCATATGTGCGACCCAATCGGCCGAACCCGATGTAATTATATGCGATAAATGGATATATTTTCAAATCCACGGAAGGCCATTTTAATGTAATTTTTGTGTATTTTTCTATGTAACGAAATACACAGGAACCTTGGTAGCGCCGATAGTGATGAAGTCCGGACCCTATGTGTTTTAGAGGTGAAATATATATATATATATATATATATATATATATATATATATATATATATATATATATATATATATATATCTATATATATATATATATATATATATATATATATATATATATATATACATATACATATATATATGTGTGTGTGTGTGTGTGTTTTTTGGTCCACAAAGGCCGGCTTTTCATGTTTTTTAAGGTTTTCGCCATATTTCAAAAATACAAAGGGAACAAAGGGACCAAGCCATCTGCTATAGGCGACAGCGACCCAAAGGGCGGACCCTATGGGTAAATAAATCATTTTTGAGGAATTTTAAAGTCCAAAAGGAAAAAACATTGGCGTGAGTTTATAGCATTACAGTGGTTTCTGTGTAAAATAGAAAACACTCATTATTAAATAGTTTGAAGAGAAACTGAGGCCGAGGGGCATCTACAGCACAACAAAGCATTCCCAACTAGCTCGAAATAGAAATATCATGGGCATCTACAACACAACATAGCCCGAATCAGATACATCATGGAGTAGCACAACGCGACACAAAAGAAATAAATAGAAGAGATTGTGGGCATCTCTGTTAAGAGAGAGCTCCCTAACAGCACACCCAAAATATCTGAATGTAGTTATTCCTCTGGCATAAAGAGAAAAACCTCCAAGCCATGCCTGCCTATTGAGGGAATCAAATGGTTAAGGGACAGATCAGACAAGGTCAAGACTCCGAGCCTTTTAGAGAGCTCAGGAGCATTGTAGAGGGCCTATAAAAGGTAGAAAACTATATGTAACAAGGGTTCAACTTTTGGAGATTATTCCTCCTCTGTTTATTCAAGCTTCTCATCTTCATTCTAATAAATATAAGCTTCTTTGCCATTAGATGTTCAATGTCCATTCCCTTTATGTTGTTATGGTTGCACTTAAACAATTTGTTCAGGTTTTCTGTGTGTGTAAGGCCAGATAACTGTCATCTTATCTCTGCTTTGATATATTAGATTAGCAAGCTTCTTTGCTGCCTGTAGCTAGCCATTCATATATGTTCATGTATGCAATCTACTGGTACTGTCAGTATTCTTCATCTATCCATTAAATCTACAAACTATTGAGCATTTGTTGTCTAAAGCATTGTGTTGTTGAGGATGTTCATGCATGTCTTCAGTCAGAATAGAGCTGAAATGGTTGTCTAACTTGATCCAAACCATCATTTATTCCAACAGTTCGGAGAACAATATTGAAGATTACATGTTACCAGGAATCTCCGATCTACAACCTAGGAGAGTTTCTGTTATGAAACTAGCTCACAAAAATATAGGAAAGATAGGTCAACGCCTTATAATTCAGCCTCTTCGAGGGGACAACCTCCTTTACATTACACAAATGAACAATTTTTGGATGATACAAATGATAAGACCTCCTTTCTATATATAGGAGTCTAAGGGGTCATAATATAAGCAGAGTCGACATAACAAAAATAATGTAAGGGCACAATAATAACAATAGTGGGCTTCTATGGGGCACAATAATAACAATATGGGGACTACATGGGTACACAAATATAATAAAGGGGTTGTACTAATAACAATAAGGGGTTACACTAGTAGTATAGGGGCTTAACATGCCCCTCTCCTTCAAAAAGTGTTTTCCTCAACACTTGAGTAGTTCTTGATGCTTCTGTATAAAATTCTTGTCCTCCCATGTGGAATCTTTAGTGGGTAAGTTCTTCCACTTGATGAGATACTCTGAAATTGATCGATTTCCTAGCTTTCAAGTTCTTGTTTCTGTGACTGCTCCAGGTTCCAATATGATTTTTCCTTCCTCTTCAAGTTCTAGAAATATTGTTTAAATTGGGATATTCTGCAACTTTTGAATGAGTAGCCACACTTCTTTGTCCTTCTTCCATTCATCTCTTGCTTCGTTTATCCAATCTGGTTGGATAATATAAATAGCACAAAACAATTCTTCCACATCCTCATCCTTTCTTGAGAGTGCATCTGCAACAAAAAGTTTTTTCCCTTTTCTGTAGATGATGTCAAAGTCATAACCCCACATATTTGTGACCCATTTTTTATGTCCTTCTAAAGATAATATTTGTTCTAAAATGTATTTAAGACTATCATGATTCATTTTTTCCTTGAAGTGTCTTCCCATTGGGTAAGGTCACCATTTCTTAAGTGCATGTAGTATTGCCAACATCTCCTTCTCATAAATAGCTTACTTGAGATGTAGCCGTAAAAATACCCAATCACCTACATCAAAACTTTTTTCACTGCGATGTTGATCTACCTATTGTTTCATTTGATTCAGCACCAAAGTGGTGTTATCCTTTAAAAGTTGGAGAACTTGTTGTTGAGGCTCGATGTGATCTTTCACTGCTTGAACCTTTTTCTTCTTGATATGTCCTTCTATCTTGAGAGTTTTAGTGGTAATTCTTGCCAATGCTTTACAAGATATGGTTGGATTCATTTCTTCTTTCTCTGGGGTTGGGTCCTGGCGTATATCCACTTCTTTTGATGTTTCTTGATCCTTTTCTTCCTCCTCTTCATACTCTATGTAAAATAACTTTTTCTCAGCACACTTATGATATTTAGTGCATTTTCTATCACAATTGTAACAAAGCCCTTTTTCTCTTTTTTTTTCCAATTATTGTGGTGTAAGACTTGTAGGTTGTGGAAGGCTAGGAGAAAAAACACTTCCATAATTATAGTCATGAGTGGTGGGATTCCTTGTTTCCATAATTTCACTTTCAATTTTTCTTGCCAACTCGAATGCCTCCTCCAATGAATCAGGTTCCCAAAAACGAACCTCATGTTGAACGTTATCCTTTAAAGTCCCTATGAAGACATCAATCCTTTGCTTCTTCGGAATATAATTTACCCTTCTATTCAATTTTTGAAAGTCCTTAATGTGCTCTTCCATTGAACCCTTTTGTTTTAGATTTATCAATTGGCTAAAGAAGGAGTTTCTCTTTGTATCCTCATAATGTGCTATCATTTCCTCCGTGAAAATTGACCACGTAACAAGTGGTTTATGAGAACAAAGCCCTTTATACCATAAAAATTGATCTGGTTCTAAATATGAAGATGCAATATGTATCTTTTGTAATAGTTGCACCTCATGTAGATCGAAATATTGCTCCATTTGAAGTATCCAATTTACCGGATCCTTGCCATCAAACTTCCTCATATCGCCTTTTATTGATTTTAGGAGCTCGATCTTGAAACGACTATAACTCTGTAATTTCGGTTCTTCCAGTTCTAAAATTGTGAGCTACAGTATCCATCTGTGTCCTCTTTCCAATGCCACCAGTCTGATCCAAATTGGATTCTCCAAAGAAGAGTTATGCCAAATCTCCCACAGTGACCTGATTATAGACTGGTTCAGTAGAGCGAAATTGTGTGATGTGCCACGTGTCACTGTTTCGACCTTTGGATTTAAAAAATGTATACAAGAAACTACACTCCGTTCTCTTTCTGTACCTTCTCACGAAATTTCAATTAGATGCTTTGAGGGAAAGTTATGACGATTTTCCCCAAGTAACCTGTTTGGAATGTAATTCAGAAGTCTGTAAAAGGACCAACTTCCTCAGATCATATCTCCGCAAATATAGTGCGAAAAGCTTTGAAATTTGGACCCGAGCTTCAGACCGATTTCAAACCAAATGGGTTTTTTTATTAGCATTTGAAATGTCACAGAAAAAAATTTATAGCGCAAATTCCACAATGACCTGTTTGGAGTAGCGAAACCCTAGAATCCAAAGCTTTGATACCAAATATTATGAAACCAGCTCACAAAAATAGAGAAAAGATAGATCAACGCCTTATAATTCAGCCTCTTCGAGGGGGAAACCTCCTTTACATTACACAAATGAACAATTCTTGGATGATACAAATGACAAGACGTCCTTTCTATATATAGGAGTCTAAGGGGTCATAATATAATCAGAGCCGACATAACAAAAATAATGTAAGGGCACAATAATAACAATAGTGGGCTTCTATGAGGCACAATAATAGCAATATGGGGACTACATGGGTACAAAAATATAATACGAGGGTTGTACTAATAACAATAAGGAGTTACACTAGTAATATAGGGGCGTAACAGTTTCCTGGAGTGCTAACAAGGCTAATGGAGGTTAAACTTGCCCAAAATGCGTGCTACAACTAGCAATCAAGCATAGCCACTTCTCTTCAATGTATTCAGTGAATGGAACGAGTAACGTTTAGCAAATAGTACTCAGTTTATATGCCCAAACCCTTCAAAAAAGAGGCAACACACACAACATATAGAAGGGAAATGCATCCCTTTGATTTTACCCACACAACAGGGGTATTAACAAGTATTTTGGTTCACTATTATGCATTAAATCATAGCCCCACACCAAATAGAATGCAACCTCCACACTAGACTGATATCTCGCCCTTTCTCTAAGTGAACTCGACCTCTAGTTCCATAGGCAAAGCCATTAACATTCCAAGTTGTATAAGGGACTGTGTAGCAGGGGTTGCTTTCAGAATCATATTATGTAGTATGTTTGCTTGTCTGCCTACTTGTTTTTCATGTCCATTGAGAACCAAATATAAATGGCCATATAGGGACACACATACTGTAAGCACAGTTACCAGAGTACTAAAGTACATTCCCACAGTGGTACAGTAGCATGATCTCATTTGGAAAAAGTCAAAGCGATGTCCCAAGTTATAGATATACCACCTAAATGTCTATTTACCATTTCCACTGCCTATCTTTGCTTCAAGGAGAGAAGTTTGATCAAGTCCTACACCACAACCTCTACCAACTTGGATGTATTCATGATTAATTACATTTCCTAGGTGTAGGGTTGGATTAAGACCAGCAAAAATATCCTCACTCAAATTGGTCACCTTTGATGCTTTGCTTACACCTCCTCTTGTGATATGAGATAAGTGATCCAGATGCCCATGGTGAAATCATACCTTAGGTGGGTTTGCTAGCAGCCGCTGCCAAATGATGACATTACTAGCCTCTTTATTTGATATAATTCGAGCCAATGTTGTCTTGATGCTTATAGAGATGTGCATTCTCAGATGAGGAATTGCATATCTACACCAACAGAGATAGAAGCATTGTAGCTTGTTTCTCTTTCAAGTAATGTACTCTCTTGTGACCCATGAAAATGAATCATATTACCACAGTAATGAGTCCTTGTCCCAGAGAGAAAGTAAAGAATACAAGAGTGAGTTGTGATTGAATGACTACAAAGGCACTTTCTTTCCACCAGAGAGAGAACATCAAATCCACATCGAAGAGAAACTTCCAAGCAAGATTTTTTCATCCATCTGAACTTAAGGAACTCTCATTTTCGTTCGTGGGGGTCGGGAATGGTTATTTGTTTGTCGCCTCCGTTACCTTTTGGGAGGCCTACGCCCCATAGAAACTGTCCACCTGAGACTGTCCCTTGGCCCGTAGGTCCTGACGCAAGGTTAGAATTCTAGCTCTTCCATTGTAGAATCTCTATTTTAAGAAAACCTCCAGTTCCATAGGAAAAGTCGTTAACATTCCAAGCTGTATAAGGGGTGAGGAATTGAATGCCTACACTAGTAGAGATAGAATCATTGTATCTTGTTCCTCTTTCAAGTAATGTACTCTCTTGTGACCCATGAAAATGAATCACACTGCCATAGTAATGAGTCTTTGTCCCCAAAGAGAAAGTAAAGAATATAGGAGACAGTTGTGGCTACATGACGACAAAATCATTGCAGAATCTTTGTTTTAAGCAAACCTTGAGTTCCATAGGAAAAACCATTAACATTCCAAGTTGTATTCATGATTAATTAAATATCATTGGCGTAGGGTTGGATGAAGACCAACAAAAATATCCTCACTCAAATTGGTCGCCTTTGATGCTTTTCTTACACCTCCTCTTGTGATATGAGATAAGTGATCCAGATGCCCATGGTGAAATCGTACCTTAGGTGGGTTTGCTATCAACCACTGCCAAATGGTGACATTCCTAGCCTCTTGATTTGATATAATTCGAGCCAACATTGTCTTGCTACTCATAGAGATGTGCATTCTCAGATGAGGAATCACATATCTACACCAACAAAGATAGAAGCATTGTAGCTTGTTGCTCTTTCAAGTAATGTACTCTTGTGACCCATGAAAATGAATCATACTGCCACAGTAATGAGTCTTTGTCCCCAGAGAGAAAGTAAAGAATACATGATCCAGTTGTGGTTGCATGACTACAAAATCATTGTAGAATCTCTGTTTTAAGCAAACCTAGAGTTCCATAGGAAAAGCCATTAACATTCCAAGCTATATAAGGGACTGTGTAGCAGGGGCTGCTTTCATAACCATATCATGTAGTATGTTTGCTTGTCTGCCTACTTGTTTTTCATGTCCATTGAGAACCAAATATAAATGGCCATATAGGGACACATATACTGTAAGCACAGTTACCAGAGTACTAAAGTAAATTCCCACAGTGGTACAGTAGCATGATCTCATTTGGAAAAATTCAAAGCAATGTCCCAAGCTATAGATATACCAACTAAATGTTTGTTTACTATTTCCACTAGATATATTTGCCTCAAGGAGAGAAGTTTGATCAAGTCCTACACCACAACCTCTACCAACTTGGATGTATTCATGATTAATTACATTTCCTTGGCATAGGGTTGGATTAAGACCAGCAAAAATATCCTCACTCAAATTGGTCACCTTGGATGGTTTGCTTACACCTCCTCTTGTGATATGAGATAAGTGATCCAGATGCCCATTGTGAAATCGTACCTTAGGTGGGTTTTCTAGCAGCTGCTGCCAAATGGTGACATTACTAGCCTCTTGATTTGATATAATTCGAGCCAATGTTGTCTTGCTACTCATAGAGATGTGCATTCTCAGATGAGGAATTGCATATCTACACTAGCAGAGATAGAAGCACTATAGCTTGTTCCTCTTTCAAGTAATGTACTCTCTTGTGACCCATGAAAATGAATCATACTACCATAGTAATGAGTCTTTGTCTTGTTGACATGGTTAATGTTCGCTATGCCAACAAGGGGAACTAACCCGACTGCAATCCCCAATTAGACTTGCTTTCGTTTGGAATGGCTAGTTCCAACTAGTTTTAAGGGACCACATAAACTGTTAAATGAATTGATAGATTGCTTCCGGGAGCGAGACTTCGATTAAATCAACAAAATAAAAAAGTTAACCCCTATGTATTATATCCTATCTATACTACTTCTAACTACTCTAATCTAGTCCTAGCTATCCTAATCTATCATGTAGAAGCACAATACGGAGGTTTAAACATCATATATATGTTCGGTAGGAGCATTATAAAGAAGATTAAACATCATGTATAGATTCAAGTCCAAATGAATCAATCATCAAATTCACAGCTGGACAAGACTGTATTAAAGCTAAATTGCAATCCAATCACTTGTATAGGAATCCACATTCTTTTATGGAATTAAACTTGCAACTGATGTTTAACTTAGTTTCAAATCAGAGACCATTCACAAGTTAACCATGAAACTGAATAACATTCAATTTAACAAGACTAATAGTGAACTGTAGGTCATCAATATGCATAAATACAAATCACATTTACATTCATGCCAGCAACAACTCTTTGATCCAAAACATATAAAAGAACAATCAAATAAGTTTGAAACTAAAGGCTCCTTCTTCCCCCAAAACAGTCCTCCTTATTCACAATAAAGAAAAATTGTTTTTCTCAAAAATCAAAAGCCATTTCTCCTCTGCGGAGGTAATACTTATGCAAACGCCCCTGACTCTAGGTCTACCCTGCCTCTTCATCTTCCCACTGTATCTGATATACAAATCGAGTGCACAGAGATAGGATCGTCAGCGTGACCGCTAACACGTAGAAAACATAACGGCCAGATCGATTCATTTCTTGAGGAAGTGAACATATGCTGGTTAAAACATGACTGTATGTTGCGTTCCCATAGTGAAGACCGGGACAACTTTGCTTTTGGAATGTACAGGCAACGTGTGGGGAACCCTTGCGGCCAAACCTTTAAACACAGCACTTTTGCATACATGGCTCTTCGAATTCTCTCCTACGCCCTTTACTTCTCACCTGCAAAGATAGCTATCATTAGGTTCATCATTGTGAAAAATATAACAGAGATATTCATATAGAAGACAAATGTTGCATTCATTAACTTTTATAAACGACGGGAACCAGTGTGAAAAGGATTTACGCATAAACATAGTCAACACACAATTTCCTGCTCAATCCATAGGCTTGGCATGACCTTTTAGGGCTTCTTTTAAATCACAATCGGGTATCAACCCCTCTGCGGGTCACAGTACCCATGCCTTCCACTTCCTGATGTACAATTACACTATTGGGACTCCACAGGCCCGCCTTTTACACTAAAAACCCAATCCCTTTGTTATTTTGGAAAAGTTGGAAAACACATGAAAACACAAAAAATCCCGCCCTGATCGCTCAAGCAAACCTCAAATGTTATATGTTGGAGTCTATAAATATCTCCGGGTCTGGCTCTTGCCTCTCCACTAACTACATGACCCCCGAGATCCGCCGATATGCGATATGCGATGGGGCTTCCGGACCCAATCAATATATCTATATATATATATATATATATATATATATATATATCTCTCTCTCTCTCTATATATATATATATATAGATATATAGAATAGAAGGCACACTACATCTTCATCGGCGACCCCCAACTTGCACAGGGCTAGGAAGAAAGAGCGAATATGGTTATCAGCGGTATCTCCCTGCTTAGGGTCAAAATTAGGTAACACTCTTTTTGCATTTTTGGGTGAGGGATGCTGCTGCCCAGGTACCACTACAGCATCCTGTAGCAAGCCAGGGAGGGAGTGCTCCTGGAGGAGGTGGGGGTTGATTCCCACCTAGGGGAGGAGGTGGAGGTTGATTCCCACCTGGAGGGGGAACGTTGGCCATATTATGGATAGGAAAGTTTTGGTTGGAGGCTTCTCCATTAGGATTCTCAAAACCAAGCGAGGAGTTGCCTTTAGAAGGGGAATCCTCAGGAATTTCTTCCCAAGGGGTGTTGATACTTTGCAAGGATTCTAGCACAATATCTTCAAGAGAAGTGGTTGTAGATGTATCTTTGCTCAGGGTAAATATCCTTGACTTTCTCTTAGTTGTCGAAGGTAAAGAGTAAAAGATGGGAAGCTGAGAGAGGGAATGAGGGTAAGCCTGAGAAAGAGTTATGACTGGTTGTTCATGAATGACAAGATACTCCCACAGTCTCTCTTCCTTAGGTGACCCAGAAACAGGACTTAGAGGGGTATCTGTTTCTTCAGAATGAGGCTCTTTCAAATGTGTGACAGGATCTCTTCGACATTTACGATCCATACATTAATCCTTTCGAATCCATGCGTGGAACTTATAGATGAAATCTTGAAAAGATGGGGATGGCGGTTCAGGCCCTCCTTCTAGCGCCAATTTGTTGACATGGCTAATGTTCACTATGCCAACAAGGGGAACTAACCCGATTTCAAGCCCCAATTAGACCTACTTTCATTTGGAATGGCTAGTACCAACGGGTTTTAAGGGACCCCGTAAACTATTAAATGTGTTGATAGATTGCTTCCGGAAGGGAGACTTCGATTAAATCAACAAATTAAAACAGTTAACCTCTATGTATTAAATCCTATCTATATTACTTCTAACTACTCTAATCTAGTCCTAGCTATCCTAATCTATCCTGCAGAAGCATAATACAGAGGTTTAAACATCATATATATGTTCAACAGGAGCATGATAAATAATATTAAACATCATGTATAGATTCAAGTCCAAATGAATCAATCACTGAATTCACAACTGGACAAGACTGTATTAAAGCGAAATTGCAATCCAATCACTCATATAGGAATCCACATTATTTTATGGAATTAAACTTGCAACTGATGTTTAACTTAGTTTCAAATCAGAGACCATTCACAAGTTAACCATGAAACTGAATAACATTCAATTTAACAAGACTAATAGTGAACTGTAGGTCATCAATATGCATAACTACAAATCACATTTACATTCATGCCAGCAACAACACTCTGATCCAAAACATATAAAAGAACAATCAAATAAGTCTGAAACTAAAGGCTTCTTCTTCCCCCAAAACAATCCTCCTTATTCACAATAAAGAAAAATTGTTCTTCTCGAAAATAAAAAGCCATTTCTCCTCTTCGGAGGTAATACTTATGCAAACGCCCTTGACTCTAGGTCTACCTTGCCTCTTCATCTTCCCACTATATCCGATATGCAAATCGAGTACACAAAGATAGGATCGTCAGCATGACTGCTGACACGTAGAAAGCATAACGGGTGGATCGATTCATTTCCTAAGGAAGTGAACAGATGCCTGTTAAAAGATGACTGTATGTTGCATTCCCATAATGAAGACCGAGACAAATTTTCTTTTGGAATGTATAGGCAACGTGTGGGGTTCTGACCTAGAATGCTTGTGGCCAAACCTTTAAACACAACGCTTCTGCATACATGGCTCTTTGAATTCCCTCCTGCATCCTTTACTTCTCACCTGTAGAGATAACTATCATTAGCTTCATGAGTATGAATAATATAACAGAGATATCCATATAGAACACAAAAGCTGCCTTCATTAACTTTTATAAACTACGGGAACCAGTGTGAAAAGGATTTACGCATAAACATAGTCAACACACAGTTTCCCACTCAATCCATAGGTTTGGCACGATTTTTGAGGGTTTCTTTTAAATCACAATCGAGTATCGACCCCTCCGCGGGTCACAGTACTCATGCCTTCCACTTCCCGATGCACAATTACACTATCGAGACTACATAGGCCCGCCTTTTGCACTGAAAACCCGATCCCTTTGTTATTTCGGAAAAGTTAGAAAACACATGAAAACATAGAAAATCCCACCCTGATCGCTCAAGCTGGACCTCAAATGTTATATGTTGGAGTCTATAAATATTTATGGGTCCGGCTTTCGCCTCTATGCCAACTGCATGACCCTCGAGCTCTGCGGATATGTAATATGCGATGGGCTTCCAAACCCTATATATATATATATATCTACATATCGTGGTTGATAAAGCCATTGGATTCGACAGATGGAAGTGTGCTATATGTACATGAGCTTTGGGACAAGGCCGATAGTGATGCACGATATAGCTCCTGACCCGAAAATATATGAATTTGGGTTAACAAAACTTGTCGGGTCCGGAACCATGAATATGTTGTGTTAATTGGGATAGGCCCCAAAAGGATTTATGCATGCTTTGTGAAGGATTTTCTCTATAAGACATTGTAATGGGAATAATGACGTGATGGGGGTTTTACGAGTTAAACCAAGAAACGATTATAATAGGGGTAGGGGTGATACATTTGTGGAGGCACCAATGTACCATGCATTTCTATGAAGATTGAAAGATCCCAATGAAGGGAGAGAATAAAGGGCCAGGCTGTGTCATGAATGACCCATGCAGCAGAGGTTTATTTAATGGCTTAGCTGTCAAGCCTTGAAAATTTGACTCGGCAAGGAATTAACATCCATGTGATAAAACAGATCATTCCGAAAGATGAAAAATCAAACTTCTAGGGGACCCATTGAAAATTTGTTGTAAGAGCATGTTTCAATAGGGTGGTAGTTGTGGCCACAACATGTCCCCATGGAGAAAGTAAAGAATATAGGAGCCATTTGTGGCTGCATGACTACAAAATCATTGTAGAATCTTTGTTTTAAGGAAACCTCCAGTTCCATAGGCAAAGCCATTAACATTCCAAGCTATATAAGGGATGAGGAATTGCATGTCTACACCAACAGAGATAGAAGCACTGTAGCTTGTTCCTCTTTCAAGTAATATACTCTCTTGTGACCCGTGAAAATGAATCATATTGCCACAGTAATCAGTCTTTGTCCGTAGAGAGAAAGTAAGGAATATAGGAGCTAGTTGTGGATGCATGACTACAAAATCATTGCAGAATATTTGTTTTAAGCAAACCTTGAGTTCCATAGGCAAAGCCATTAACATTCCAAGTTGTATTCATGATTAATTACATTTCCTTGGCGTAGGGTTGGATTAAGACCAGCAAAAATATCCTCACTCAAATTGGTCACCTTTTATGCTTTGCTTACACCTCCTCTTGTGATATGAGATAGGCGATCCAGATGCCCATGGTGAAATCGTACCTTAGGTGGGTTTTCTATCAACTGCTGCCAAGTGGTGAAATTTCTAGCCTCTTGATTTGATATAGTTCGAGCCAACGTTATCTTGCTACTCATATAGATGTGCAATCTTAGATGAGGAATCACATATCTACACTAGCAAAGATAGAAGCATTGTAGCTTGTTTCTCTTTCAAGTAATGTACTCTTGTGACCCATGAAAATGAATCATACTGCCACAGTAATGAGTCTTTGTCCCCAAAGAGAAAGTAAAGAATACATGATCCAGTTGTGGTTGCATTACTACAAAATAATTGTAGAATCTCTGTTTTAAGCAAATCTATAGTTCCATAGGCAAAGCCATTAACATTCCAAGCTGTATAAGGGACTGTGTAGCAGGGGCTGCTTTTAGAACCATATCATGTAGTATGTTTGCTTGTTTTCCTACTTGTTTTTCATGTCCATTTTGAACCAAATATAAATGGCCATATAGGGACACATATACTGTAAGCACAGTTACTAGAGTACTAATGTAAATTCCTAGAGTGGTACAGAAGCATGATCTCATTTGGAAAAAGTCAAAGCAATGTCCCAAGCTATAGATATACCAACTAAATGTTTGTTTACTATTTCCACTGGATATATTTTCCTCAAGGAGAGAAGTTTGATCAAGTCCTACACCACAACCTCTACCAACATGGATGTATTCATGATTAATTACATTTCCTTGGCATACAGTTGGATTAAGACCAGCAAAAATATCCTCACTCAAATTGGTCACCTTGGATGGTTTGCTTACACCTACTCTTGTGATATGAGATAAGTGATCCAGATGCCCATTGTGAAATCGTACCTTAGGTGGGTTTGCTAGCAGCTGCTGCCAAATGGTGACATTACTAGCCTCTTGATTTGATATAATTTGAGCCAATGTTGTCTTGCTGCTCATAGAGATGTGCATTCTCAAATGAGGAAGTGCATATCTACACCAGCAGAGATAGAAGCACTATAGCTTGTTTCTCTTTCAAGTAATATACTCTATTATGACCCATGAAAATGAATCATACTGCCACAATAATGACTCTTTGTCCCCAGAGAGAAAGTAAAGAATACAGGAACCAATTGTGGCTGCATGACTATAAAATCATTGCAGAATCTCTGTTTTAAGCAAACCTCGAGTTCCATAGGCAAAGCCATTAACATTCCAAGTTGTATAAGGGATGAGGAATTGCATATATACACCAGTAGAGATAGAAGCACTGTAGCAGGTTGTTCTTTCAAGTAATGTACTCTCTTGTGACCCATGAAAATGAATCATACTACCACAGTAATGAGTCTTTGTCCCCAGAGAGAAAGTAAAGAATACAGGAGCCAATTGTGGCTGCATGACTACAAAATCATTGCAGAATCTTTGTTTTAAGCAAACCTCCAGTTCCATAGGAAAATCCATTAACATTCCAAGATGTATTCATGATTAATTACATTTCCTTGGTGTAGGGTTGGATTAAGACCAACAAAAATATCCTCACTCAAATTGGTCACCTTTGATGCTTTTCTTACACCTCCTCTTGTGATATGAGATAAGTGATCCAGATGCCCATGGTGAAATCGTACCTTAGGTGGGTTTTCTAGTAGCCACTGCCAAATGATGACATTACTAGCCTCTTGATTTGATATAATTCGAGCCAATGTTGTCTTGTTGCTCATAGAGATGTGCATTCTCAGATGAGGAATTGCATATCTACACCAGCAAAGATAGAAGCATTGTAGCTTGTTGCTCTTTCAAGTAATGTATTGTCTTGTGACCCATGAAAATGAATCATACTTCCACAGTAATGAGTCTTTGTCCCTAGAGAGAAAGTAAAGAATACAGGAGCCAGTTGTGGTTGCATGACTACAAAATCATTGCAGAATCTTTGTTTTAAGCAAACCTCCATTTCCATAGGCAAAACCATTAACATTCCAAGTTGTATAAGGGACTGTGTAGCAGCGGTTGCTTTCAGAACCATATCACGTAGTATGTTTTCTTGTTTGCCTACTTGTTTTTCATGTTCTTTGAGAACCAAATATAAATGGCTATATAGGGACACATACACTATAAGCACAGTTACCAGAGTACTAAAGTAAATTCCCATAGTGGTACAATAGCATGATCTCATTTGGAAAAAGTCAAAGTGATGTCCCAAGCTATAGATATACCAACTAAATGTTTGTTTACCATTTCCACTGTCTATCTTTGCCTCAAGGAGAGAAGTTTGATCAAGTCCTACACCATAACCTCTACCATCTTGGATGTATTCATGATTAATTACATTTCCTTGGCGTAGGGTTGAATTAAGAACAACAAAAATATCCTCACTCAAATTTTTCACCTTTGATGCTTTTCTTACACCTCCTCTTGTGATATGAGATAAGCGATCCAGATGCCCATGGTGAAATCGTACCTTAGGTAGGTTTGCTAGCAGCTGTTGCCAAATGGTGACATTAGTAGCCTCTTGATTTGATATAATTCAAGCCAATGTTGTCTTGCTGCTCATAGAGATGTGCATATTGTTGATTCATGTCAATTATTTGCAGATCTTCACTATGAGTAAAAATAATAGTAGATTTTTGATTTTCCAGCTTCCCTTCACCAAGGATAGCATGTCCCGAAAGTTTGATGCAATTTTTTTTCTGGTCCAGCTGATCCACAACCTTAACAAGGACTGAGGAATAAAACCTTGGGGACTTATCATTCTCTCTATATTTTTCTTGATCAATGTAAGCAATCCGTGGAGATGGATATGTAAACATAAGGCCCAAGATGTTCTTCACCCGATCATTAGCAGATCTCTTATGTGTACCATATAATTTACATGATACAATATATGTGAATTTAAGGTCTTCCACTGTTTGCAATTGTGCCCATATTGATCTCTGATTATTTTTGTGCTCATCCTGAATAGACCTTTGTACCTTGTAGACCTTTGTATGCATAGATATAGGGATGAATCTCTATGAATTCAGGACAAACCTTTGAATTTGGTTGAATTCACTGAATTTTAAACTTTATGGTTGAAGTTCAGTGAACCTTGTGACATAGCCTAGACTTTGTGCCATGTTCATAATCATTGCAAGCATTCTAACTTGCCACCCTGTTAGGAAAATTTGTTGAATAATTAGATAAAACTTACACTTATTTTAGTGAACCCACTTTTTTTGTTGATTGGCTTCCTGTTATCATGGTATGTCAGTTGCACCTTGCCCTACTTGGGAGATACTACAACCAATGACATTCAAGTTGGATTTTTTTGTCGAGTAGGCTGTGTGTGGAGGGTATCTTTTCCTACAAAAGACGCCTGGTACATGCACTTGGCCCTTTGAATTTGGTTGAAGTTCAGTGAACCTTGTGACGTAGGCTAGACTTTGTGCCATGTTCATAATCGTTGCAAGCATTCTAACTTGCCACTCTGTTAGGAAAATTTATTGAATAATTAGATAAAACTTACACTTATTTTAGTGAACCCACATTTTTTGTTGATTGGCTTCCTGTTATCATGATATGTCGACTGCACCTTGCCCTACTTGGGAGAGACTACAACCAATGACATTCAAGTTGGATTTGTTTGGCTAGTAGGTTGTGTGTGGAGGGTATCTTTTCTACAAAAGACACCTAGTACATTCACTTGGCCCTTTGAATTTGGTTGAATTCACTGAATTTTAAACTTTATGGTTGAAGTTCAGTGAACCTTATGACATAGCCTAGACTTTGTGCCATGTTCATAATCATTGCAATCATTCTAACTTGCCACTCTGTTAGGAAAATCTGTTGAATAATAAGATAAAACTTACACTTATTTTAGTGAACCCACATTTTTTGTTGATTGGCTTCTTGTTATCATGATATGTCGACTGCACCTTTCCCTACTTGGGACAGACTACAACAATTGACATTCAAGTTGGATTTGTTTGGCTAGTAGGATGTGTATGGAGGGTATATTTTCCGCAAAAGACACCTAGTACATGCACTTGGCCATTTGAATTTGGTTGAATTCACTAAATTTGAAAATTTATGGTTGAAGTTCAGTGAACCTTGTGACATAGCCTAGACTTTGTTCCATGTTCATAATCATTGCAAGCATTCTAACTTTCCACTCTATTAAGGAAAATCTATTGAATAATTAGATAAAACTTACGCTTATTTTAGTGAACCCACATTTTTTGTTGAATGACTTCCCATTATCATGATATGTCGATTGCACCTTGCCCTACTTGGGAGAGACTACAACTAATGACATTTATTTTGGATTTGTTTGGCTAGTAGGTTATGTGTGGAGGGTATCTTTTTTGCAAAAGACACCTAGTACATGCACTTGGCCGTGACTGCTAATATGTGTGGTGGCACACCCACAAGCATGAGCACAAACATAAGTGTGTTCCATTGTTGAGACTTGAACTATGGTGGGGGTCATATGCAGTGCACCACTTAGACTGATCTAGCATACCACCATATTGACAAAATCCATTTAGGCAACTTCAAACCCAGTGCAACTGTGTATAGAGGTAAACCGTGTAGCATTATATAATAGCCCTTTGATTAGAGAAAAATAACTGACTATGGTAAAGATAGAAGAAACATTTCTCATAAAAGAATACAAATAAATGTCATTTATAAATTTAGCTCGAAGTTACTCAGTAAAGGCCACCCTTCATTCATTGGTAAGTAAAAGTTAAAACCATTATAGGTAAATTACCATTTGGTAGTCAAATTCAGTAAATTATTCTCAAATATGTCCCTTACAGTGGATTTGAGGCACTGTAAAAGCTGGGAGATTGTGAATAAGGGGTCATGGGCCAAGCAAATCCCATAATCACTAAGGTACACATGAGGCTTTTAAGTCTCCTTTGGGAGATGAATGCAACACATGAGGTCTTTCAGGGCTTGTCTAACTGATTAGAGCCTTCTCTTTCTTTCATTAATGATAGCTTATATGTTTGTGGAATATTACAGAAATGCTTGAGAGATTTTATTTGTAGTTTTTCTTGAAATCAACAGGGATTACAATTCCCAACTCATGAGAGGGAGCACTTTGGGTTAGAGCCTTATTTTCTGTCAACTAAAATCCACCTGTAATGTTAGCATGTTTGTGTTTGGAGTTCAAATTGTGAGAATCATCTTCTTTTTGTGGCATTCAGGTTTTCTATGATGGTATCTCTGGGGATAGAACTGATGTCAAGGAAAAATTTAAGGAAGCCGTCAAATTTTAATTTCTAAAAAATAAATATAGGAACAAGGCATAAAATAAATTTGAATATTAATTATTGGTGAGCATGTAAAATAATGACAAATATTAATGCATTGGAGAGTTAATGGATTTGGAGTTGTTTTCCTATGACATCTTTGATAGTCTATAGTAGTTATAGTTGGATTACCAATTAAACCTATTACACCCAACTTAAAATTGACAAGCCACTAGAAGAGTATTTCATCATCTTGTTCATTATTTCTTCCCATCAAACATAAAATGTGACGTATTCTTTAAATTAACATTTCTTTATTTTTGTGGTAAATTTTGTAGTGACCTAGGGTGATTTTTATTCCTTCCTAGGGCTTTAATTCTAGGGGTTTCAACAGAAATTCGATAGATCTTTACACAACAATAGATATCACTTTACAAACACAAAATATTCTAGTCAACGGTAATATGATCTCTCGATGGAACAATACACATAATTGACTTGTTCAACAACCAATAGTTGTTCCACCAATATTTCACAACATTGCTTGTCAATATATATATATATATATATATATATATATATATATATATATATATATATATATATATATATATATATATATATATATATATATATAAATTACTAGTTGAATTGTACTCTTCTACAACCTGCATAACCTGTACTGATCTGTGTAATTCTCTGTGGAAAGAGCAACTGTAGTTTAGGATCACTTTGCAGATGTATTCTTGCTTCACTGAAACCTCAGGAAAGCTTTCACCAAATCTCAGCAATACATAATTTGCCTCAGGGAATGTGGTGGAGTTCCACATAAACTGATAAAGTGCCTTGAATGTGCCTTTGGGGTATGAACAACCTTGTCTCAAAGATTTTTCCAACCATAACTCAGAAAATGACCGAATAACCTCAGAATGGGAACATAAAACCCTCATAATAGGGTTCCAATGCTCAGCCGAAGTGCCTCAGGGGAGATGATGAGTTTGCTTCAGGGGGGGCTGAGTTGATTCCACTGCAACAGATTTTGGCCCTGCGACCAGGCTGCGACTCATGCGGCTTGCGGATGTCTATAGGTGGCCTTAGGATGTGGGACTTTGCTTCAGGGAGACCAAAGTGTCTCAGTACTACTCCCTAGAAATTCCAAGATACCCTCCGTAATTCTGCTACCCAAAATATGTCTATCACAGAGGGGAAAGCACCCAAAAAATAGTCCTGAACAATCCAATAGATTTGAGTTCTGGTACTTGGTTGGCCACCAACTTTAATGTCTCTAGATAGATAGATTCCCTGCTTTTTCCAAAACATAATAGAACAAAAGATAAGAGTAGGTTTACTAACTAGGGTGGAATCTTTCATGGGGTCTACCAAGTGTCCTTAATGAAAGTTCTACCAAGTGGTTCCATGAGAGTAGTGAAAAGGAATAGGGAGAGAGGGAAACCTTGCCGAGGTCCTCTAGAGGCCTTGAAGAAATTAGAGGGACCCTCATTGATGAGAAGAACAAAGGAGGCAAAAGAAAAGAAATGTTACTTCCATTTGACCTATTGGGCTGAGAAACTAGTTTAGGTAGAATTTCATGAAGAATGTCCCATCTAATCTTATTGTAGGCTTTAGCTAGATCAAGCTTGAGAACATCACATCCTCCTCGTATTTAGAGAGTGGGTGAATTCTTGGACTATCACAAGGAAATTGAAGATTTGGTGTCCTGACAAATCTCCTTCTTCATCTGAAATCAATATTGGTAACTGAGTCTTAAATCTCAAAGAGATAATCCTGGTTATAATCTTAAATGCAGAATTGCATAAGGATATTGGCCTGAAGCTATTAAAACTCAAAGCTCATTCCTATGGGATGTTTTTTATTAGAAAATTTGTGTTTAAAGCTTTGAGAATAACCCTTGATTTCTTCGATTCTTCAACCGCTTCTAGGGAGTCTATTTTAATGAAATCTCATGCCATCTGGAAAGAGTCAGTAGGGAACCCATCGATACCATGCTCTTGAATGCGATTAAGCAAGTTCTCAATGGCCTTCTTAGAGACCATGCTTGGGAAAATTTGAGAATTACGTCATTTTTGCTTCAAAACTCTTTCCATGCTCTGAAAGGATTTTTTTGAAGTAATTTACTGCTTCCATATAGAGATTATTGTGCCTTTCCATTTCATTATGTCTATAATGCTTGCTGTATTTTTAGAGATGTGTTTAATTGATCTTCGACCAACACAGGATTATGAAAGAATATAAAGTTAGGGTCCACTACTTGAAGCCAATGAACTCTATATTTATGACACAAGAAAATTTCCTCTTTTTTTAAAGCTCTCCTCCAACTTGGCTATTGGATGAACTTCCTTATTTTTAAAATCTAGAGATAGATCACTATTTCAAGAGATGATTGAAGGGTTTGCATTCCTAAATCCAAGGATTCCTTCTCTTTCAAAAATCTATTGATAAGATCACTATTTCAAGAGATGATTGAAGGGTTTGCATTCGTAGCTTCAACGATTTCTTCTCTTTTAAGAGTATTATGAGAGATCTCCTTGTTCCAAACTATTAGTTTGGATTTTTGAGATGTTGGAGTTTCTTTTGCATGATAAACATTTTGGATCCCACCACTTGATAATCTTTCCACAACTTCTAAATTTTAATAAGGAAATCAGAGTGAGAGGGCCACATAAGCTCTAATTTCAAGGGGTCGTTGTGTGGTTTGTCATCATTTTCTATGATTAGAGAGATCACCCAAAGATCTAAGAGGGCTTGACCTGCTAATGATTTGAGAGGGTTCCTCTATGGATGAGAGAATCTAAGTCAAAATCACCCTCTATCCAGTCTTTGTTAAGAAGAAATATGTGTAATCTTTTCATAACAAAACCTTTCCCATTTATCTTTTTATTCTGAGTGAAATATCCATTTTTATGGCTAATGTCAATGTAAAAATCCTTTTGGATAAAATCATACAAAATTGAAGTTGGATTTCCATACAGGCTACAACCAACCTTTCTTCTCATGCACCCCTAGAATTATGTTCAACTCCCCACCAACAATCCATTGTAAGTTATTCAAGACTTTCTCTCTCTAGATAATAGATTCTAGCAATTAGGCTTGAGGATTGTTAAAACAGGACCATAAACTAATAAACATTAGTGAGGTAGAAATGTTTGTCCCATATTTTAGAGGGAACCTTAAGGTTATTCGGAATCTGGCTTTATTAACATCCAGAACATCCACTGAAGATGGTTCCAAAAGTTGGTAGAACCTTGGACAGGTTTTGGACAACCCTAACAAAAGGGTATGTTTTTATGAATGTCTAAAATCCTAAACTAATTAGGGATATTGTGAAATGCTAGTTGAAGTCTTTATTGATGATTTCATATTTGGGATTTTGGTATGATCAGGAAATCTTAACTTGTTAGGATGGAATGGTAAGATATAAATCCCAGAACCTTTGAAGTTTTGGTAATATAGAGTTTGTTATGTTTCCACATTTGAACCCTAGCTCATTTGGGTTTGGTGGAATGTGTGTTCTACATTGGAGCCCTAGCTCATTAGGGTTTGGTGGAATGTGTGAGAAAGACCCTCATATTGTCTTAGAATTGATTTACTTGGTATGTGTGTGTTGTCTGACCAAACCCTAGTATAATAAATATATTTGTGTGTCTAACTCTTATTGATATTTGAGAAGTTGGGTTTGACTATCTCATGATATGAAATGTATTTGAATGGTAATAAAATCTAGGTATATATAGATATGTCCCTTTTGGTTGAATCACTAGCTTGATCTAGGTCAGATGTATTAATTCTATTGGACATATGATACACTTATGTATGGTTATGAATTCCTAGATATGTGCGTTGACCTAGTCATTGATGATCATGAGTCTTAGGATTTAATGAAGTCCTTGTCTGAGATTCTACGATGTTGATGTTTGGAAATATAGGGTGCTATACCTAAACCCTAGTGAAGTTAAGAGTTATGTGATATAACAATCTAAAATATATTAGATGATTGTTGAAAAATGAAAATCTAGGGTTTTCCATTTTAACCCTAGTAGTGACATTGTCTAGTGTGAAATATAACGATATGAGATTTATGCATGTAATGATTGTTGAGATTGGAAATGTAAGGTTCGTAATTAAACCTTAGTTAAAGTAAAATCTCTAGAATATGATAATTTGAGATTTGTATAAGATTGTTGAATTTGTGAAAATGGAATTCTAGGGTTTTGGAGTCAAACCTTAGTTGAAGCAAAAATATCTGATGAATGTTCACTATATGATAATTTGAGATTTGTGAAGAAATTTTTGAAATTTGAATTTTTGGTGTAGTATGATGATTGCTCAGAAATCTAGGGTTTAAAACTAACCTTAGTAGTAGTTGGTCATGTTAGTGACTGATTGATGGTCTAGGGGTTTGGAACTAACCCTAGTGGAAGATAATCAGGTTAATGACTAAGCTGTGATTGATTTTGATTGATTCTTTTGTATGAAATCTAGGATTTGTATGAAATCCCTAGTGAGAAGTCTAAAACATGTATTTTGGAAGGTTGTTAGATGAATTTTAGATCCATATTTGTGTGAATGGTTTCTAGGATTTCCTATATGTTGTAGTAAGGTATGTCATACCATTGGAAGACATATTGAAACCCTAGATGGAATGAGTGTTGTTATGTAGTCTAGGGTGCATGACAAAGTCCCTAACAAGATGGTGAAGAGTATATGTCTCTTTTTTATAATTAAGTCTAGGTATCTGATGTGAATAAAGTTGAAATACTCCCGTGTTTTTGATATGGCTAGCATTACGCTTCTATAGTTTTGGTTGTACTTTCTATCTAATTTGTGTAGGTACACAATCTTCAAATTCAAGGTGAAGATGCTTAATGTGATAAGAAAGTTGTGCAAGTACACAATCTTCAACTTGGTGAAGATGATTGATCTGGAAAGTAAGTTGTGCTAGTACAAAATCTTCAACTTGGTGAAGATGCTTGATGTCACAAGCATGATGAGGTTGATGATAGCTTTGATGAAATGTTTGGAAGCCACAAAAATATTCTCTGATGTCGAAAAGAAGAAGATGATCTCAGAGAGGAAGCATGAATAGAAGAGATCTCCCTAAGATTAAGATGGAGTCCAGATAAAGAGATTCTTCCTGGTTGAGAGGGAGTGACAGATATGGTTCTCTTCTTCATGTGTCATGCACTAGACTAGGACTAATAGTTGTAACTCTAAGTGAACACCATGAATAGGAAAAGGAAATTAGAGAATGTATTTTGAAGTGTTGTGGAAAGAAGCAAAGAAGGATTCAATTAAAGAATATGTTGTTGCATATGAAGTAGGAAGAAAATGTATGATTGAGGAATCTTCTGTCAAAGAATCAGTTGATAGTCCTACTATGGAAACTTTAGAAGAAACACCTATTTCCTAGAAGACCCCAGAGGCTTTTGTTTGATCGTATACAAGTGAAATTATATATTTGATTGGGCTTGTTTTTGTACAGATGAATCTCTCGAGGGATTTGATAGCATGTTGGTTACCAATCAGTTTGATTAGGAGAGATTTGACACTCTTGATCTATTGCATCAAAGAGTGTTGAGGCTTTGCAAGTGAAGTAATGTCTAGGTAGCCATATGGCTAACACTTTGTGTTAATGTTTGTGTCCCGAAGTTGGAAAGGTGGCATTGGTCATTGAGCTTTGAGACACACCTGGATTTTTGGGTTGATGGTTAGTAAGCAATCTTGATGGTACCTAGAGGGGATGAAAGCTTGAGTCCATCTTAGTCCCACTTGGATAGATTTCCCTGGTCAGGAATCTAGTCCATGGCATTGCGGTGCCTAAATTGTTAAGTGACTAGTTCGATAGATTTCCATGGTCAGGAATCTAGTCCAAGGCATTGCGGTGCCTAAATTGATTGACTGATTAGGTAGATTTCCCTGGCTAATAATCTATTCCATGTCATTGCAATGCCTAAATTTCTTCATGCTTCATATAGTTTGAGATCTTCCATTGTATATGTACATTATGAATACCTCCCTAGTTAAGAGGGAGTGCTGGAAAAAGTAACTATTTTTGGTCTTCAATAATGTACTTGAGTCATTATGTAATGTACTTGTCAAAAGAATAAAGGAAGTAATTATTATTATTATTATTGTGACTTATTAAAGCATGGATTTCAAGCTTCGGTCACCATGTTTTAGGTCAAGGTCCCCATTGAGAACTTCTAGGATTTATTATAGGTCTATAAAATTATTGTACATTTAAGGAGACCCTCATGTAAAAAGGTTTAGTATTGACTCAAATATGAATTATGCAACCTCCACACCATGTTGGCCTAAGGGACGATAAAGTTGGCCTAGACCCTATTCGACCTCACAAGAAGCCTATAAAAGGAAGGACATTGAATTTATTTGGAGAATAACTTCTCATTCTCTCTCTACTATGAAGAAGTGCGAAAATTTGTTTGTTGGGCAGAAGTGCAAAGTCCGAAGCTGGGAAATTCTATTGCTAGGAAGTTGAAGTGAATGCAAGTTTGGGGGAGTTTAAGGAGTCAAGGAAAATCGAAATTTTGGTGGTGGTATTTCTCTATTTCGTGTTCTTTATTGAGAGAACAAAGTTCTCCAGGTTGGACTATTGTCAAAAGTTGTTTGCTACTACATGTTGTTGCATAGTCAAAGTTGTTGGGAAGTCATTCTTCTGGAGGGAAGGCTTGGTCTTGGTTTAGGGTGAATAGTATCAATTAATACTATTGAAAGGAAGAATTAATTTGACTGGGTTTTCCCCTTGAGGGGGGTTTCTCCCTGGCATGTGCCTACATCTTGTGTCCATTGTTTTATGTACAGTTTCTTTTCGTAATTGTTTGATGAACTAAAGAGAGAATATATAAATACTTGTAATAATAAGAAACATTACATGTTATTATCAAGATCAAGAAAATATTTACTTCCTTTCTAATTTTGCAATAGAAGAGGCACCAACATCAACTCCACCATTGTAAGAAACCCCAAAATCATCTAAAATTCCAACTGTGTCACAGGATTGGTGACATACGAGAAGTATGACTCGACAACAGTGCCCACAATCAGACACTCAAACCCTCGAGATCATCACTATTTTGTCTTCTCCTGAGCTATAAGTGAAAATCCCGTCTCCTGTACTTGAAGAAACGAAGAATATGGAAAAAATTTAACCTGAGGAGGAAGGGCCAATCGACAATATTCAGGATCTTTTAAATGATTCACCACTGAATGACCAGTCTAAAATAGAACCAACATCATGGAAAATGAGTATTTAAAATGATGATATGCCAGACTCATAAGAACTCAAGCCATATAGGGGAGAAGCTTGTAGAAGCAAACCATGCCTCTAGAGGACACCTCTACTCATAATGAAAAAGATTTGCAATTGCAAGTAAAAAAATATCTAGAAGAAAAATATGAAACTCAGAGAATGGTCTCATAAGTAAAAAACCTTATTTCGCCATGTTCGAAAGGAAAATGAGATGTATAGAAACCATAATATATCTTTGGTATCCAAGAATGACGTACTAGTCCTGAAAAGTAAATAACTTCTTAGTTCGAAGGTGAGGCAACTAAGTCCCATCAAAAGACTTAGTGTTCATGAATGATCTCAAAGGTTTTGGTGATAGTCAATGCAGAAAAATCATGGTCTAGAAGTTTTATTCAATGCAGTGGGGATTTGAAAATCGTGGTGGCCCAATTTTGATGACTTGTCAATTTGGAGGAGGATAGTTGCATGAGGGTATGCATTCCCTCTAGCATGGAGGGATGTTGGGCCCTACTTTTTTTATCCTTTTGACACCCTATTCTACTATTTCCACTATAACCCACCCTATTTTACCCTTTTTGACACCTAGAAACCACTATATATTTCCTAAACTATGTTATTTTATAATTGGAGGTAAGAATCAGAATAAATATTGTTTTTACATATCTTTGGTTACTCTAAGTAGATGTTAAATGAGTTTATATTTCTTGACTCACTCTTTACTGATTTATTGATAGGGTTCTTAAATGTAATTATGGAAACTTGCATACATTGTCAGGTCAGCAGTGACCCAACATCTAGCTCAAGAACATATCGGCCAGTCATTCAGTACTTAGTTTAGTATTCTATTCATTACTCTACACTAGAGTTGTTACCAGTCAACCGATGGGCATCCTAAAGGTGGGTTCTTTTGTTCATGGTCATGGTGATAAATTCTTCAAAGCTAAAGAAAACTTTACAATTCGATTAGTTCAGATATGATATGAATGAGTGATCTTTGGAATTGGCTTAGCTCAATTAAGCCTAGATCACACACACATTTATTTTTCTGAGTCATTTCATTGTAACTATCTTCAAGTTTTAAACTCTTTAAGAAGGCCCAACATTAGTGTGAGAAGTTACATATGAAGTGAAACAGTAGCAAGGAAATTGTGACTGTAAAACACCATATAAGTTTGTTTCTATTTTAATTTGGAGCACCTAGAATTATGTTTTATTGAATTATTTAATATAATCAATCTTCACTTTTATATTCACGGATTCATGTGCTTATAATTTGTGAGTTATTGAGGTAAATTAGCTTGTCTCAGGTCGTGGCAATGGCCCACCACAGAACTTAGCCAAGTTCTCTATCAGTTTCAGTTAGATAGGAAGTGTGCTTGCTAGCTTTAGTGAAACTGTACTTAAAATATATGTTTCTCTTTTGCAATTTCTAGAATTTTTGTACTTAGGATTGTAATTGAGTGATATTTTAAATCTTCCATAGATCTGAGTGTTATGTTTAAGAGATAATTGGTTAGATGCTTGTTTTGAATTGTGTGGGTTTGCAAATAATTTCTATAGGGATTATTTGAATTCATAAGTTTCTTTGTTGATCTCGAATATTGATAAGAGCAGGCTTCAACTTAGATTGGATTTCTGATAAATGTGTTTCTCATAGTATTTGGAATGAATTCTCTGATTTGAATGAAATAAGTAGATTATCTTTGGATCTATAATCTTAGTAAGGATTCCCTCTAATAGATCTTTAGTATACTTGAATTTTTGCGAGGTTAAGTAGGAAGAATATTCCAATTATTTTATTTCTCAAGCAATTTCAAATATCGATTAGGAAACAATGTGCCTCTTGGTTCATTCCTTAGTTAATTTCGAATACGATTTATCCAGTTAGGAAGTTGTGTGTCATTTTTTTTATTTTCTTAGTTAAATTTTTAATTGATTTCTTGAATGAGAAAGTTGTGTGAAGGATTTTGAGTTTAATAGCATTGTTGAGTTTACTTTTCAATTTCTAGCTTGACCAGGGGGACTAGTTCTGTGTGGAGATTTTTGAATAGAATAGATTGTTTAAATCTATTGTGTTTATTTTATGATGATTGTTAAGTTTATTTCAAAGAAGAATCTTTAATTAGTCATGTGGTTACCAAAGATAGATTAGCAATTTAAATTATGTTTGACATTGGAGAGTATAATAGGTTTCTTCGCTTCAGGAAACTTTAGTGTAATAAGTTTAAATTAGGTACAAAATTTGGTCATTTGGTACTTAAATTTGTACTAAGTGAGCATAGGATAATCAATTCAGATTTGCGTTATAATGCCTTGTAACTCAAAGAGTACGAACTCCAGTTGACAATTATAAATTTAGGGAATTAAAATGACATGTAAAAACCCTAACAACCATTTATTTTGAGCAAGTATGAATATCGAGTTACTAGTCCACCTTGTCACTAGACGTGGTTCCACTCGAATTATAACAGCCCTGGTGAAAATTCCATGTAATAAAAGTTAATAAAGGAAAAAATAAGACCATGGGTAAGGGACACATATTCCACGCTGAATGTTGGGCAAAGATATCCTAGTGGGCATCACTAGATGTGTTTATGGCTAAAGGAAATAGGCAAAGGAAAATGCATAAAGAGGAAAAAAGGAATTTTGGCACATTTATTTATGAAAATAAAGGAAATTAGGAGAAAAGTAAGGTGAAAGGTCACAGGTTGCATGTGAGGAGGAAAATGAAGGAAAATAATGGAAAATGAATAAAATAGAGGCCTCATTGATAAAAAGGCTTCTGAGGATCAGTTGGTAGCCTTTTGGTCTGTTCCATTTTGGAGCTATCTCATTATTCTCTCTCTCTCTCTCTCTCTCTCTCTCTCTCTCTCTCTCTCTCTCATTCTTGGTCACTTAGAGTTTTCTTGGAGTAGTCTAGATTTGGATCAAGGAAGGAAAAACAAGCAAAGGGAAAGGAAGGAAAGCAAGGATCAAGAAGGAAGATAAAGATCAAGCAACTTCATCTGGAATACTTGCAGGTAACATATTTCATGTGTGATTTCCTAGTTGGTTTTGGCATGCATGCCTTTTCATGTTGGTGTATGGTTCTCTTGCTATCGGTGGCATGGTTTTTCCAGCTTATGATGGTGGTTTTTTAGCCTAGCCTTGCCTTTTCTAGATGCCATGGTGTGTTGGGATGCTTATCTTAGTTTTGAGCTTTGGAATTAAAGGATGGATTTCAGAATCCAAGGCAGAGGTGGTATCAAGGTTCATTCCCAAAGGTCTAGGAATCCCTTGACTGGTTTTTGCGGGATACATGGTAAAGCCTAAGGGAGGAGCCTCAATTTAGGGACTAGTGATCTAGAATTGGATTGCGGTAAAGCCTGAGATACAAGGAGACAGAAAATTCCTCAAGGATAGTGATGGATTCTAGATGTCATTCCAAGTTCGATTTGGTTTTGTGATTGGAGCATCGGTTTTGGTGTGGTCACAGTTTGATGAGGGTGGAGGTGGTCTAACCTCTAGAGTCCCTTGGTTGTTTTTGGACTGGTTTATCAAATATATCCCACATTCATGCTTGGAATATGGCACGAGGGTGACTGGATGAGAGAAATATTTGGTTCAACCATGTCTATGGTGGGGTGGTACATGGAAGTCCCAAACCTCATCAAATTTGCCTATGATTAATGAAAGCTAAGTTATCTCTCTTTTTTACTTGTTTATATTTGGATTCAATGGTTGTTATATCTCTGTGATTTCCATGGTTATATGTTGGTTATAAGCATGGTTAATTGATTGGTTCATGTCATGGTTATTTCATGTATTTACTTTTAATTATTAAAATCATGGATGCAAGACCTAATTGATGTCATAGAAGTTCAAGGGAGAAGGTGGTGATCCTTCTTGTCATGTTTCAAAAGAGTTTTCAGTCATTCATGCTTTGTCTTGCATCATAGACCTGTAGGTTGCATTGATGCCAAGTGTTTGATAGAATTTCAATCCCAATTGGGGATGGTTAGGCCTAGTCCTGAAGTTGATTTTTGGTTTATTAGTCTTGTCATCATGTGATTGATAAATTATGAAAGTTACAACAAGTTTTGGGAAATGACCGGAATTACGGGCTAGAAAAGTGCCTTAAATTTCGTGGATGCTGGCATAGATCTGCTGGGAAAAATCCCTGGATGTTGGCACAGGTTTGCTGAGAAAAATCCCTAGACGCGGGAAAGTAGAATTATGAGAGCATCCAAAGGTCCCTGGATGCTCACATGCCCATAGAATGAGCATCAAGAGGTCTAAAAAGTCAGTGGGACCTAGGGGCAGGATACCTGAGTGGCTAGGATGCCTCCTAGGAGTGTTGTTGTTCATGTGGAAGGTATGCTTGATGTTTTTCCATCGATTCCATTTACTTAAGGTCGCCAAGGAGGTTGACTCATATCGTAGTAGCCTCTCATTGTATGTTTACCCCAGTTGGCTAGTTACTTGGGTAGATGTGGGAGGAGGGTGGTTACATATTGGTATCAGAGCATGGTTGTGCTTTCCTTGGGTGAATGTGTTTTTCATGCATTCATGTTGGTTGCACATGTGTTAGTCATCCTTGAATGCTTGTTGCATATGCATGGTGTTGGTCCTAGTCGTAGTGATTGTTTAGTCAATTTAGTGTCCTAAATTTCTTGCATAAATTATCAACCGAGGTTTGTAATCTGATGAAGTGTGGTGCACTATATGTGCTTAGTTAACCTTTTTCTTACTTCGTTGTTTTGTATTTTATGTTGTTTTTGAGGGGTTTTTGTTCTTTGATGTCTAAGAATGTACAACCTTAAACTACAAGAAAATTTAAATGAATCTAATGAATTTTAAAGGAAATGAAATGTTCTTAAGTTAATCTAATTTCCTAAAAATGGACCAACAACTGTTGGCTAGTTAGAACCTAATAAAAAAAAATAGAACATCTATCTTATCTTATCATTAGTCCTAGACTCCTAGTCCATGGATCTAATTCTTAAAACCAAGAATGAATTGATGCAGAAGGTAACTCGGTAATTGCATTCATTAAACATTCAACCATTCAATTTTGGAATATGATTAAATCAATCTCCTTGAAATGATTATTGGAAATATCAGTGATGCAACTAAGTGAGGATCTGAAAGAAAAAAGGTAAAAGCATGTAAAACTAACTGTAAACAACTAATGTATTTTTGACTTTCTCCAACATTCAAATGTGAAGCATTACCCTCTTGAAGTGTTGTGCAAGAAATCAATTATACCTTAGTTCTTAAGTTCCTAGGAAAATAACAATGTATTGAGTAAATTCAATCACTGTATGAATTAGACATTTAACCATTTAGTTTAGGATCATCATCATCTTGAAATGGCTTTTGAAAACATCCATTAACACAGTTAATTGACAATTATGTTCTAAGAAAATGAATGACAAAATAGTAAGAAAAATAAGTAACTATGTATTCTTATTACTTCAATCTTAATTCAGTTTGGAAACAGAGTCGTTTTTATCCACGAAATATCTTAGAAGAATAAGGCTGCACAATTGTGATTTATCATTATGCTATTGATTAAAAACTAAAATGAAATATCATCCTAATTTAGAAAACAGATTTGCTGAAAACAAAGTAATGGAAATTGAACTAAAAACAACAAATGAAAAACCTCCTTCAATGTAGGGGCCCTCTGCAACTGACGTGGCTGGAATGCTAGCTAGTTAAGGATGCACTTTAAACGATCATTGGCAACATGAAGTTTGTATTATGAAAAAAATGAAGTCTGAATACAGAGTATCAGCAAAAAACTTGAACTTAACATGTAATTCCTTCTAACTTCTAACTACTTCTCGGTTCCATGCAACCAATATTTATAGGAAAATAACATAATTGTTTATCAGATAAACTTGCTACATGTTGCTAGTTCGAAATAAATTTAACAGGATTGTTTATGTGATAAACTTGCTATAGGTGGCTAATTCGAATTAGATTTTAAACATAACTTTTAGACTCTTGATTAGCTACGAAAGAGAAAATCAAGAGTCCTACTTCTTTTAGATAACATACTTTGACTCCATCTTTGACCATGGCATTAGGCTTGCTTTTCCTTCAATCTAGACCTAGTGAATAGGATAGAATCCATGTGGAGATGATTCTAGAAATTCCCATGTGGCCCAATGCTTCATTTGACACCTGGAACTTGCCAAACCATGAGAGTAGCTACGGAATCCACAGTTAGCTGCAGAATAGGCTATGTTATATAGCTAATTTGCAAAAATATATTCAAATAGCAAGAACATGAAACTATAATATGCCAACCATTTTAATGCTTTCCTTAAGACAAAACCTAGCATTTATCATTGATTGGGATTGTAATCTTATGGGAAAGTGAGGGAAAAAGGTGAGAAAAAATGTCAAGGAGAGGGTAATTCTGAGGTTCAACAGTGATGTCACCATGGGAATAAGGATGTCGTTGTGTGAAGTGTGTTATCATGGGTGTGTGATTAGGTACATGTTTTTTATGTTTGCGTACAATCAATATACAATGATATGGTTGTGTTGTCATTCATGAGGTCATGGTATGTAGTTGATATTTTCATGCATTGATGAGTAGACTCTAGCTAGAATGGTGTATATATGGTTAGATGCCTATGTGTTATATTTTATATGCTTTCATGATTATATTATACATGTATCGCGTTGATTTGTTGATGTTGCAGACAAGGTATCCTCCCCTAAGTATTCTAAGATACGCTGATTTATTGTGATTTGGTTTAGATGACATATTATGCCTTGCACGAAAGAGATCAAAATGGATAACAAGATGGTAGACTATAAAAACTCTCGCTATGAATTATATGAGCAATGTCATGTTGGGCACTCTTCTGATTTGGCAGACACATTGAGAAGCTTGAAGGAAGAAATAAGGAGTTGTAAGGTGGACAATGGAAAAATCATGTAGGAACAAGAGAAAAAAGTGGAGGTTAATGTAATAATACTTCAGAGTTTGTCATAATTGTAGAGACAGGGACCAATTTGGAACAGCCATAAGCAAGAGGAAAAAACTAATGGGGCACATGGCAACAGGGTGGACAAAGATGACAGGATCAGAGATGGTAGGTTGTTGGCCATGCCATATAGGAGAGGTGATGGGCACATGTAATATTATAGCTATGGTTTAGATAGGCATCATTATCATCATTGTTATCATCCTTAGAGGAGGAGTGATATGGGATACTTTCTGGATGATTTTAAGAAAGAAAATCCACCTACATTTGATGGAGATATGAAGAAATCACAGGACATAGAGGCATGGTTGCTTTGTATGAGGAACTTCTTTAGATTGCATGAGTATTCAAAGAACATGAAAGCAAAGATAGCCACTTTCAGTCTCAAAGGTAAAGAAGATATTTGGTGGGAAGATGTGAATAATTTTAAAGGCATACATGAGGATGATCTGAATTGGCGTAAGTTTGAGAGGATCTTCAAGAATAAGTATTTGTCAGAGATATACTTTGATGAAAAAGCTGAGTTTTATGAGTTGTCGATGGGTTCCATGACAGATGATGAGTATACTAGCAGGTTCTTGGAGCTGTTGAGATACGTGCCTTACCTTAAGGAGGAGAAGGCTAAGGTTTAGAGATTCATCAGTGGACTACCAGTAGCTTATAGAGACTATATTAAGTTCGATAAGCCTAGATCGTCGGAGGAGGCCATCTGAAAGTTGAAACATTGTTATGATCAATCAAAGAACAAATTTGAGCCTAAGAATGACTTGAAAGGAAATGAGAAAGCTAAAGGGAAATGGTCACCAATGTGAGGAATACCTCAAGATGCAAGTGAGAAAGAACTTGTAGTCCCTTACAAGAAGTTCAATAAAAATGAGAAGGGATATGGAGGGCAATAGGTTAGAGGCGGTGGTAGAGGACCATTGGAGTGATGGATATGTGGTAAGGATCATCATAAGAGGGATAGTATCATAGTGGTGGTAGACCCCAGATCTATAGTGCCCAAGAGGCACATACAGTTCGTGATTTTGGTCATAGCACTCCTCAGATCGATGCAGCTATGGACAATAGGCAGGTGGATCATCAAGCATCTATCATTGAGATGGATGGTAAGCTTTGTGATCAAGTTGTTTCTATTTTTTTTATCTTAGATCTAACTATAGTTATATTAATCTTGACTTGGTGGATAAGTGTGGTTTGAGAGAAGAAGTGCATGTAGAAATCTTGGTTGGTACAGTTGGCTACAGGTACAAAGAAGAGAGTTCACCATTGGGTAAGAGCTTGTGCATTTGAGTTAAATTGTATGCCTACAACAACACATTTGAATGTACTACCATTCAGATCGTATAGTATGCTTTTGGTTATGGATTGGTTGTACCTTCATAGGACCATAGTGGATTTCTTCGATAAGTCCATTGAGTGCGTGGATGATAGTGCGGAAAAATGACTTTGCAGGGGAAGAAGAAGCCTACATCAATGAGGATGGTTACCACTATGCACGCTAAGTGTAGCTGCAAAAAAGGTTGTGTGATGTTTGCAGTACATATATCTAGTGACAAGGGAAAAGATGTTGAGGATGTATAAATATTCAAGAGGTACCCTATATTGCAGCAGTATCAAGATGTGTTTCCAATAGAGATTCTAGAGTTACCTCATCACAAGGAAGTGGATTTCTCTATTAAGCTGGTGCTAGGGGTACCACCAGCATCAAAGGCACCTTACATGATGAGAACTTTTGGGATAGTAGAGTTGAAATTATATTTAAAGGAGGTGATTGACAAGGGACACATTAGTCCAAGTGTATCAACTTGGGGTGCACTATTTTTTTTCGTAAAGAAGAAATATGGTACTCTTATATTGTGCATTGATTACAAGAAGCTAAACAAGGTAACGATTAAGAACAAGTACCCATTTTCAAGGATTGATGATTTGTTTGATCAGTTGAAGGGAGTAGCAAGGTTCTCTAATATCAACTTGAGATCGAGATACTCTCAGGTACACATCAAGGAAGAGAATATATTCAAGACTGCATTCAGAACTAGGTATAGGCATTATGAGTTTGATGAATAGTGTGTTGTGTCCTTATATGGACAAGTTTTTTATTGTATTCATTGTTGGCATATTGGTATCTTATAAAAATGAGGAACATCATACCGAGCATTTAGCAACAGTGTTGAGATTACTAAGAGAGCATCAGTTGTATGCTAATTTTAGCAAGTGAAACTTCTTTTGGATAGAGGTGCATTAATTGGGACATGTCATTTCCAAGGAAGGCATAACAATATATCTAGAAAAGGTAAGGGCCATCATGGAGCGCGAAAATCCTAAGAATGTGGATGAGGTGAGATCATTCATGGGATTGGCGGGTTATTATAGGAGTTTCATTAGGAACTTATCATCCGTTACATATCCTATCACATCATTGCATAGGAAAGGTAAGAAGTTAAAATGGAAAAAAGAATGTGCAACTAGTTTTGAGTAGCTCAAGCAGTTGTTGAAACGTACCAGTACTAAAGATTGTAGATCCGAACAAGGAGTTTGTAGCGTGTACAAATGCTTGCAAGAGTGTACTTGGTGGATTTCTCACGCAAGAAGGGTAGGTAGTGTGCTATGAGCCATAGAAACAGAATGAGCATGAGAAGGACTATCCGATGCATGATCTTGAGCTACTAATATCATACATGCATTGAAGATATGGAGGCACTGTCTTCTTGGTAGGAGGTTTGTATTGATGAGCGACCACAGTGGGTTGAGGTATTTGCTTGACCAGGCAAATATAAATGCCAGGAAAGCTAGATGGTTGGCCACCCTTAGTGAGTTCAACTTTCATATTAGATATATCAAAGGAAAGGAGAACTGATGATCTGGATTTAAACAGGAATGCAATAAAATACAGAGATAACCATAAAGACAGATATGCAGCGGAAATAATACTTCATTTCATTACTGTAAAACACTGAAATATGCTTACAAATAGAAATAGAAATAACCTAGCTAGGGCGATGGTAGCTTATCTCTGAGAAGAGATGTGTCAGCTACATGCCTTTGAACTATCTTACAATGAGGCTCGAAGGCCTATTTATTGTTGAGAAACAATGGAAAACCCTTAACATTCCAAAACCTAACCCTAGAAGATGAAACGCCAAACTATGGGCCCCGTTCGGGTAAATTGGTACATCAACTTCCCGGGGTCGTAACTTTGGCATACGATCTCCGTTTTATGCGCATGATAACCCGTTGGAAAGATCTCTCTTAGGACTACAACGGAAAAGACGATTTTTTAGCTAAAAAATCGCAGGAAGCTAGATTTCCCAAAAAACATCGTTTAGGGCCTCAAAACGGCTCTGGAAGTTTAGGACCCGAAAAACTGCTAAAAATAGTAAACTGCACTATAATTAAGGAAACTGAAAATGTTGAGAGGAACAATGGTGGGGGTCCAGGTGGACTTGGTAGGTGGCCACCAATATCCACCTAGATCATTCCTCCCCCCTTAGGAAGCAATGGTCCCCATTGCGTTGAGTTCCTCCATGAGATGGGGAAACTTTTGCTGAACTTGGTCCCTGGTGAGCCACTTGCCATTGTGAAGGAGTTGGCCTGCTTTGACAACTCGATACAGTTGAATATTCTGTTGGCGAGTATTCTTGATCTGTGTGTCCATGATTCGATCAGTTGTAGCTTGTTCCATGCAATCAGGATTTAATTCTATGGGTGTGAGTTGTTCTGCAATGTCGGATGTATCTAGCAATGGTGGAAAGTATGGCCGCAGGTGGTCCACATTGAACACTGGGTGCAGGCCAAGGAATGGGGGAATGCTGAGTTCAAATGCATTGTCTCCCACAGCCTTAGTAATGGTGTAGGGACCATATCGGAGTGGTCTCAGTTTCCGATAGGCTCCAGTAAGGCGTTCCTTTTGCAAATGCAACCAGACTTTGTCGCCCACCTGAAACTTGTGTGGCACCCGATGTTGATCATGTCGCTGCTTGTACTTGTCATTTGATTTCTCCAGAATGTCATGAACCTGCTGGAGAATATGTTGGATGTGTTCAATGAAGCTAGTTGCCTTGTCTGTTTCGGACTGGACATGAGCTGAATCTGTGTGAGTAGCTGCAAGTGGCATGGCCACATCAATGGGGCATAGTGGCTGGAATCCCAAGCCCACCTGAAAAGGGTTGTGGCCAGTCGAGCTATGAAGAACTCGGTTGTAGCTGTGCTGAACATAGGGGAGGCTCTCGCCCCATGTGCGTGGATGCTTTGAGTTGTACATGCGCAGAATGTGTACAATCATCCTATTGACAACCTCTGTCTGGCCATCAGTTTGAGGATGGAAAGCTGTGGATTTAGTGAGTTTGGTGTCTAGCATTGACCAGAGGCTGGACCAAAATGTACTGAGGAACCGACTGTCCCGATCTGAGATGATAGACTGTGGGATCCCAAAGTGCACCCACACTCGTTCGAAGAAGAGTTTAGCAATGGCTTCTGCTGTGATATTCTTCTTGCAGGCTGCCATAATGGCCATCTTCGAGAACCTATCGACGACCACAAAAACACAGTCATTTCCATGCTTAGTGGAAGGAAGGCCTGACATGTAATCCATGGAGATGGATTCCCAAGGTCGACTAGGGGTAGGCAGCGGGTTATAGAGGCCTTGCTTCTTAATGGTCGGTTTTGCAATGGCACAGCCAGTACATGATCTGATATACTTCCCGACATCTTGTCGAAGATTCGGCCAATAGAAATACGTTTGCAGTACTTCCACCGTTTTCTCGACCCCGAAATGCCCAGCAGTTCGACTATAGTGTGCTTCCCAAATCATCTTCGCACGCTCGCTTGAAGGAACACAAAGGTGACCCAGGTGGCATAACAGGGCATCCTGGAGGTGAAAATCTGGAACATGCCGACCCTCCAAGAGTGTCTGGTATGTGTGGCCTAATTCTGGGTCGCTTTTGTAGAGAAGTGGCCAATCAGAAGTCTCGTGCCCACAAGAGCTGAGCACAGTGGTTAACGCCATGATCGGTGGTCGACTGAGGCAATCTGCAACATTATTGGTGCTACCCTTCTTATATTTGATATTCAAATGGAACTGATGTAGGTATGTAGACCACTTCTGATGGCGATCATTCTGCAATTTCCCTTGGGTCTGTATGAACTGGAGGGGTCGGTGGTCTGTGTGGATGACCGTTTCCTTCCCCAAAATGTAATGCTTCCATTGTCGGCAGGTCTGCACAATGGAGTACATCTCTTTATCATAAGTGGGATACTTCCAGACTGTGTCTGAAAGTGTTTCACTGTGATATGCCACTGGATGCCCATGTTGAGTAAGGACTGCCCCAATAGCATAGTTAGAGGCATCTGTCTCGACCTCAAATGGTTGTTGTAAATCTGGTAACGCAAGCACTGGTGCCGTGCAGAGGCGATCTTTCAACTCTATGAATGCCTTCTGCTGAGATTCAGACCAAAAGAACTTTGCTTTCGCTCCTCCCTTGGTGACTTGACTCAAGGGCCAAGTGATATGAGAGAACCGCAACACGAATCTGCGGTAGAAGTTGGCAAGACATAGAAAGCTGTGGAGCTCTGTCAGAGTGGTTGGAGATGGCCAATCCCGAATGACTTGGATCTTGGCTGGATCCACATGCACCCCTTGTTCATCAATAATGTATCCTAGATACTGAACCTGGGTCATGCCAAAAGTGCATTTCTCCAAATTGGCACATAGCTTGTGTTGCCGCAGTGTTTGGAGAACCTGTCGGATGTGGTGGGGGTGCTCTTCCCAACTCTCGCTGAAGATCAGAATGTCATCCAAGTATACCACTACAAATGAGTTGGTGAATGGCCGCAAGATGTCATCCATTAGCCTCATGAAGGTTGCAGGAGCATTCGTCAATCCAAAAGGCATAACCAACCATTCGAAAAGGTCCTCCTTGGCTTTGAAGGCAGTCTTCCACACATCAGAGGGTTCGATTGGTACCTGGTGATATCCTGACTTTAGATCGATCTTGCTAAAATATTTTGCCCCCTTTAGTTCGTCCAAGAGGTCATCAATCCCTGGGATCGGGTACCTATTACGGACAGTGATCTTGTTCAGCACCCGATAGTCAATACAGAGTCTCCAAGTCCCATCCTTCTTCTGTACCAACACGATTCGGGCTCCCACAAGGCGATGAACTCGGACGGATGTGACCTTTCTGCAGCAGCTCCTGAATCTGCCTCTTGATTTCATCGTTCTCCAGAACGGAGTGTCGATAAATTGGCCTATTGGGTAGCGGCGCACCTGGGGTCAGATCGATGGAGTGCTTGACCTGACAGTGCAGAGGGACCCCTGCGGGGGAGGTGAAGATGTCCTCGTATTCCTCCACGACCTTGTCCATCTGTAGTTGTCGTGCAGAAGGGCCCTGCCTGGAGGCTGTGGCCACCGTCTTCTTCTTTCCTTAAGAGCGTATCATCAGGAAAACAAATTTCCCGGTTTTGGAAATGAGCTTACTACATTGTTTTGCAGTAATCAAAGAGATGGCGGTAGATGGTGCTACCTCTGGTATCCTGTAAAACTTGTTTCCCAATGTAATAATAACAGCACGGGGCCTTGATTCATACACAGCATGTCGCTTCCACAAGTATGGTTGTCCTAATAATACATCACAAACTTCAAGGGGAGAAATGTCACACAATACCTCATCCGTGAAGGGCTTGATGTTGTATGGAAGGCGACACCGCTGGCTCACACGAAGATCCTGTCCTTGGTGAAGCCACCCGATGGTGTATGGTTGTGGATGTGTTGTGGTTGGTAAGCCCAACCGCTTCACGACCTCTGCTGAAATGAGGTTCTTTTGGCTCCCGCTATCGACAATGAAATGTAGTGGGGAGCCCTTTACCCACCTCTGGGAGTGGAAGAGACGCTCCTCCTCCTCTGGATCTTCGGGTTCATTTTTCTGGACCTTGGCGGTAGCAACAGTGGTGTTGGGATCTGCATCAATGATCTGCTTCCCTTTGTCATTCCCCTTGTCGGGTTCTGACTCAGAGTCGGAACATGCATCTGATTCTGAAACCTTTAGCTCAGCCACCAGTGACTGCTTGGCCCGACACTCACTTGTGTTGTGAGTGGAGCTCTTATGGAACTCACACCATTTTCCCGTGTCCTTTTTCGGCTTCACGGCACTGTTCTTTGCTTGCAGCTTTGGCGGGTTGTCTTGGGTTGCCCCGCCTTGGCTTTGTCCTTTGTTCTGTGGGTTAGGGGCACCTTCCCTTGCTTCTGATTCGTAGATCCAAAGTCTCGCTTCCTTTGTTTAAACTTCTGCTCGATCTTGACGGCATATCGATATGCTGTGGCAAGCGAGGAGATGTTTAGGAATTCTATTTCTTCTTGGATGTACTTATGCAGGCAGCCGCGATATTTGAGTATCAAATGCTGCTCCGTATCCTTGATTCCCAACTTTGTGCGAAGGGTATGGAAAAGATTGGTGAACTCCGGCACGTCTTGGTCCCTTCCCTGCCGCAGCGTGGTCCACTTTATGTATTCATCCTCATAGCTTCCGACAGGGTAGTACTGCTCCTTGATGGCATCTCGGAATGAATTCCAAGTGGGTGCGGCTGAAAATAGTGAGCCGGTATTTTCATCCTTTTGTTCGCAGTAGGTTTCCCACCAGTCTTTGACGTGGGGGGCTGCTTTGAGAAGAGCAAAAACAATCTTTTCTTGACTCGAAAATTCATGAACAGAAAAATAACCCTCTAGCAGATTTAACCATTTATCTACGGCATCCGCGTCTATCTGACCCTCGAATATGGGGATTTCAAAATTAACTTGTACCTTAAAGGGCGTGGCATTTCCAGAGTAGTTGCTCGAAGTCGATGCGTCACCTCTAGGTAGCCGCTGAAGGATCTGGGCAAAACTATCCATCATCGCGTTCCGTTGTCGCTCAAGGGCTTCTTCGAGCAAGATTTTGATAGGATCTCCTGCCCCCTCGTCTTTCTTCTCATCCGCCATGGGAGGTCATCGGGATTTGCGAGGCTGGTCTCGCAAAGGTTCGACCAGTTCAAGCCCTAACTCCTTATATCCCGACCTCATTGGGGACATGCAAAGAAAAACAGAGAAAAAATAGACCGCTCTGATACCACTGATCCGGATTTAAACAGGAACGCAATAAAATACAAAGATAACCATAAAGATAGATATGCAGCGGAAATAATACTTCATTTCATTACTGTAAAATACTGAAATATGCTTACAAATAGAAATAGAAATAACCCAGCTAGGGCGATGGTAGCTTATCTCTGAGAAGAGATGTGTCGGCTACATGCCTCTGAACTGTCTTACAATGAGGCTCGAAGGCCTATTTATTGTTGAGAAACAATGGAAAACCCTTAACATTCCAAAACCTAACCCTAGAAGATGAAACGCCAAACTATGGGCCCCGTTTGGGTAAATTGGTACATCAACTTCCCGGGGTCGTAACTTTGGCATGCGATCTCCGTTTTACGCGCATGATAACCCGTTGGAAAGATCTCTCTTAGGACTACAACGGAAAAGACGATTTTTTATCTAAAAAATCACGGAGCTAGATTTCCCAAAAACGTCGTTTAGGGCCTCAAAACCGCTCCGGAAGTTTAGGACCCGAAAAACTACTAAAAATAGTAAACTGCGCTATAATTAAGGAAACTGAAAATGTTGAGAGGAACAATGGTGGGGGTCCAGGTGGACTTGGCAGGTGGCCACCAATATCCACCTGGATCAACTGAGTTGCAGATGCTCTTAGTAGGATGGTATAGGTAAATCATATAGAAACTATGAGCTCTTACGGGATAGAGTTACAAGATAGGATCTTGCAAGCAAGACAACAAGATGACAAGTACATGGAGATCATGCTAGGTTACAAAAACGTACAAGTACAGTTATAGGCACAGGTATAGGTGCAGGTACATGTAAAGATATAGGTGCAAGTACAGGTGATCAAGATGCAGAATATTGTCTCACGACAGATGGTTTGGTGAGATTAAGGGACAAGATCTATGTGTCAAATTGTAGTGAACTCAAGAAGCTTATCTTGAAGGAGTTTCATGTCAACCCATACTTGGGTCACCCAGGTTATCAAAATACATTGACAGCAGTGAAGAAGTTCTACTATTGGCCAAATCTGAAGAAAGAAGTGGTAGAGTTTGTGGCTATATGTTTAGATTGTCAGCAGATAAAGGTAGAATGTAAGCATCCAGGTGGTCTACTACAACCTATTGTGATTCTAGAATGGAAATGGGAAGTCATTTCAATGGATTTCATTATAGGTATTCCATGGACAGTGAGACAACATGATTCTATTATGGTCATGGTCGACAGGTTGAGAAAGGTAGCTCACTTCAATTTAGTGAATACTACATATTCAGCTAGTGAGGTAACACAAGTTTTCGTCAAAGAGATACTGAAATTACATGGTGTTTTAAAGAAGATTGTACCAAACAGGGATGAAAAGTTCACTTCCAAGTTTTCGAAGGAGCTATTTGCAAGTTTGGGTGCAGAGTCGGCCTTCAGTACAACTTATCATCCACAAACAAATGGACAAATAGAGAGGGTCAACAGGATCTTGGAGGATATACTGAGGATGCACGTGATGCACCAACAAAAGATATGGGAGGAATATATTCCATTGGTTGAGTTCACATACAACAATGGTTATTATGAGTCATTGAGGATGAGTCCTTTCAAGGCATTATATGGACTGAGTTGTAATACTCCCATCAGATGGAGTGATCGAGTGAACAGGGTACTTATTGGACCGGATACGTTGGAAGACATGGAATAGGAAATGCAGGATATAAAGAAGAATCTAAAGGCAACACATGATAGAAAAAAGAGTTATGTGGACTAGCACAAGGTATTCAAGGAGTTTCAAGTTGGGGAGCATGTGTATTTGCGCATCAAGCCCAAGAAGAGCTCTTCAAGGGTTGGATCATGTGGCAAGTTGCCACCAGAGTATTGTGGGCCTTTTAAGATCCTTGAGAGGATTGGACCACTGGTCTGTCGACTTGTACTGCCTCCAATAGTGAAAGTCCATGATGTTTTCCATATTTCATTTATTAAGAGGTATATAAAGGATGTTGATCATGTTATTGATTGGTCTGTATTGCAGGTGAAGAAAGAAGGAGAGTTCCAACCAGAGCCTCAGCATATGGTAGCGGAAGCATCTCATGCTTAGGAACAAAACCATAGAGAAAGTTAAAGTGTAGTGGAAGCTCTTTGGGCCCAAAGAAGCTACATGGGAGATGGTGGATCAGATGTGAGCCATGTATCCTTTATTGTTTGCTCGTTGAGGCAAAGAAGTTTTGGTTTGATGTTTGGTATATGTTTGGCATAGGTTTTGCTGATGTATTGGTATGTGTATATATATGGATGTAAATACTGCCATGAGATAAGTTATAAAGTTCCAATAATAGGCATTGTTGTTATCTTGTCATGTTTTCATGATGTTTTTCTTTTGAGCAGGTCTTTCATTGTAAATAATGCAATGAGCTAAGTTATAAAGCTCCATGGGTAGTATGTTTTATTTTCAGTGGTTTTATTGAGGTCTTGGTGTGGTTTAACACCGAGGGCAGTTTTCCCCAAGGGGAACAGTTATGTAACAACCCTAGTCAAAATTTGAATCATGTAATAAAAGTTAATAAAGGAAAAAAGAATACCACGAGAAAGGGATATGTATTCCAAGATGAATGTTAGGCAAATATATACTAGTGGGCATCAATCGACGTATTTATGGCTAAAGGAAATAGGCAAAGGCAAAGACAAAGGCATAAAGAGAAAAAAAGGCATGTTTGGAACATTTATTTATGAAAATAAAGGAAATTAGGAGAAAAGTAAGGTGAAAGGTCACAGGTTGCATCTGAGGAGGAAAATGAAGGAAAATAATGGAAAATGAAGAAAATAGAGGCCTCGTTAATAAAAATGCTTCTGAGGATTAGTTGGTAACCTTTTGGTCGGTTCTATTTTGGAGCTCTCTCAGTATTCTCTCTCTCTTTCACTCTTGGTCACTTAGATTTTCTTGGATAACTCTAGCTTTGGATCAAGGAAGGAAAAGCAAGAAAGGGGAAAGGAAGGAAAGAAAGGATCAAGAAGGAAGAGTAGGATCAAGCAACTTTAGCAGGAATACTTGCAGGTAACATATTGCATGTATGATTTCCTAGTTGGTTCTGACGTGCATGGATTCGTATGTTGGTGTATGGTTCTCGTATTGTCAGTGGCATGGATTTGTCAAGTTATGACAGTGGTTTTTCAACCTAAAATTTCCTTTTCTAGATGCCATGGTGTGTTGGAATGTTTATCTCAGTTTTGAGTTTTGGGATTGATGGGTGAATTTAGGAATCTGGGGCAGGGGTGGTATCAAGCTTCATTCCCAAAGGCATAGGAATCCCTTTACCAATTTTGGTGGGATACATGGTAAAGCCTAGGGGAGGAGTATCAGTTTAGGGCCTAGTGATCCAGGTTTGGATTGTAGTAAAGCCTGAGAGATTGGTCTCTATTTAGGTCCTAGTTATTCAGCATTGGATTGTGGTAAAGCCTGAGAGACAAGGAGACGGAAAATTCCTCAAGGACAGTGATGGATTCTGTATGGCATTCCATGTTCAGTTTAGTTTTGTGATCAGAGCACCAATTTTGGTGTGATCACGGTTTGGTGAGGGTGGAGGTGGTTTAACCTCAATATTCCCTTGATTATTTTTGGATTGGTTTATCCATGAGATTCCACATTCATGCTTGGAATATGGTAGGGGTGTGAATGGCTGAAAGAAATATTTGGTTCAGCCATGTTACGGTTGGGTGGTACATGGAAGTCTTGAACTTGGTCGGATTTTACTATGATTAATGAAAGCTAAGTTATATGGCTTTTGTACTTGTTTATATGTGGATTAAATGCTTGTTATATCTTTGTTATTTCCATGGTTTTATGTTAGTTATAAGCATGGTTAACTGACTGGTTCATCTCATGGTCATTTCATATTTCTTTACTTGTAATTGTGAAAATGATGGATGCAAGACCTAATTGATGTCATATAAGTGTAAGGGAGAAGGTGGTGATCCTTCTTGTCATGTTCAAAAGAGTTCTCAGTAATTCATCCTATGTCTTGTATCCTAGACCTATAGGTTGAATTAATGCCAAGTGTTTCACAAAATGCCAATCCCAGTTAGGGATGGTCAGGCCTAGTCCTGAAGTTGATTTCTAGTTTATTAGTCTTGTCATCATGCATTTGATGGATTCTGAAAGTTACAACAAGTTTTGGGAAGTGGCTAGAATTATGGGCTATAAAAATGCCTTAAATTCCACACGCACTGGCATAAGTATCCTGGAAAAAGTCCCTAGATGCAAGCATGTAGGACTGTAAGAGAATTCATAGGTCATTTGATGCTAGCATGCCCATAGCATGAGAGTGTCCAGAGGTCAAGAGGTCTAAGAATTCAGTGGGACCTAGGAACATGATGCCTGAGTGGCTGGGATGCATCTTGGGAGTGTTGTTGCTAATGTCGAAGGTATGGTTGATCTGTTTCCATCGATTCCATTTCCTTAAGGTCACCAAGGATGTTGAATCATATCATAGTAGCCTCTTGTCGCATGTTGACTCCGGTTGGCTAGTTACTTGGGTATATGTGGGAGGAGGGTGTTTACACGAATTCTTCAACAGTGGAAATTTCGTAATCAAGATCCACAACTATGGTTGAGTGGGGGGGTGGCACACCTAATGTAGGCTATAAAGTGTGGGGTCTACACTCATGGTCCTTCCCTCAAGGTTTCAACTTGGTGATTTAATATTTGAGAGAAGGGGCACATGGAAATATAATTCCTACTTGTCTTTTATGTGCTCATAAATTCTAGAATAAGTTTGTTCCTAGTATTTGGGAATTTGTTGAGGTCTATTTATTTGAGAGATTCTCTCCAACTAGTTATCTTCCTAGATTGGTGTGTGTTTGAGATATTCACTCAACCAAGAGATTGTATATCCAAGATAGACTAGCTATCTCGAGACATAGCTTGATGTATTTATATAGTGTATCATTATTTTCATGTATAGACAATTCTAAGTGAATTTAGAAATGTTTGTTGGTATCAGAGCCCGTTTGGGCCTGGGAATTAGTCCCTTAGTGCCAAGGGAAAAGAAGAATAGTGTTCTGGATGATGTTGTTGTTTTTATTTTTTACCTTTTTTCCATCGGTTTTTTAAGTGCATGTGTAGCTAATTAAAATTAAATCGAGTTACGTTTGTTGCTGGTCTAGATCGTGGAGACTCTTGTGGTGAACCAAATGTGTTGGACTGAGGAAATATAAAATTAACCTATGGTGTGGATGACTCAAGAAGCTTAAGCTCGTGAGGAGAGCCGTGTTAGTTCTAGTTGTTGTGTGTTTGATAGTGCATACGTGCAGGCGATTTTTGAGATCCAAAACTCCTTCAGAAATCTCTTAGTGTTGAACAAGTTTAATGGTAGAGCCTTACAATTAAATCAACCCTTTATGTATGATGGTGCTTCTCTAATTGAGAGTATAGTAGTTGACATGCAGATTCCATAAGGCCTATAAACTACAAGGATTGAGGCTGTGACCACCACAACTCTGTAAAGGGAGAAAGATTTAGCCTGTGAGTTACTTTAAATAGAATGTGGTGGGTGATTTAAGTGATCAATTTTATTTAATACAAAGAATCCATTGGAGCTAAAAGTATGGGTATAGGAAATTTGGTGAGAATGACTCGTCATTTTTCTTTCATATTTTGGTTAAAGAAATTTTGGGCATTTATTACTTACTTCTCATGATGACGTGTTAATGAATCTTGCCATCACACTATCAATCTCTGTTGTTGATATTCTTAGTAAAGGTTGTGTTGGTCTCCATAATTGTCCTAATTTTGACCATAAACTTGTCATAATCCTAACCTTTAAACCCTCTGTTTCACAATTAGAAATCAATATTTACACATATTCCTGGACTCTTAATGACTTTGGTAAATAATGGGTTATATAGGCTTAATTGTTATTTAAAAGGTTAAATAATTTTATGCATCTTTGTAACTTATTTATTTTCCATTTCGTTCAAGGCATGATGAAGTAAAAGTCATTAATCAAAGTTAAAGTTGGTTGGTGCGGGCATATTCTTATACCATCCATCATTCCTATACTTGAATACAACCAAGAATTATGCCTTTCTAACTGCCAAAACATTGCATCTGTTAGCAAATGACATGCATTCCTCACTAAGGATCAAATCAATACTTTGAAATAAGCTTAGAGCGTTGAGGAAAGAGCGAAAAGAGGAAGTCGGGTTTTGAATAGCACATTCCTAATTAATTTTTTGTTGTGGCCGAGCATTGAATGTATGTGTATAAATAGGGTTTTTAGGTTAGAACTAGGTAGCGATACATTGGGGAATGTTTTCTATTATGTAGATTATGTTATGTATCACCTGTCTTTGGGTTGGAACTATGAAGCTTTGATGTATATTTGCAACAAACTTTAATAATATAAGGAGCCATGCTAGCTCTATTTATTTCAGGTTCTTACCTTATGTGATGATCCTCTTGTGTAGTTGATCTTCAAGTTTGTGTAAAGGGAAACGATATGGTTGGCTAGGGCCTAGCCAACCCAGCTTGTTCTCCCTCTGTCTCATAGGTGTGTTATACTTTATGATACTCATTTGAGGAGAAGAGTGTTTATTTTATTTACTTAAATCACAGATTGATGGTTTCTGTGTGAAAACGCGTGTGCATCTCAGATCTGAGGGCTTGTGGTATGTAAGTGTGTTGGCTAATATAATTTACAAAATTTTCTTAGTCTTCCTTTCTGAGTATTGCATGATTGTATTTTGATACAAGTGTTGCCTTGCATTTCCGCAAGTTGAGATTGGGTTATGAGTTGTCCCCAGTTGAATCATTTACAGTTGATTTTCTTTGAGATAAATCATTTACATTCAATTTTCTTTCACTCGATTTATTTTTTATCTATTCAAATGTGTTTTGGTTTAAACAATAACTTTGATCATAACTTAAGTAAATCTTTGCACGAATATAACTATAATATTTTCCTTGAAGAAATATAAGAACTTGTTAAAAAACTGGGAATTATTTACAACATTTTCTGAGTTTAAATATTTTTTTTGAGAAAAAATTACTCATGTTGTAACAGAAATATAAAGGAGAGGAGCACTTTGCCTTTTAAGTAGACATTTACTGTTTTCATGTAAAAGTCTTTCTGTCGATTGAGGGTTTTCCTCAACCTTCACAGTACTCCTATTTTAAATTCTTGATTGTTGAGGATCTTTGTTTCTTTTGAATGGTTGAGTTAATATTTCCATTCTTCTTAGATTTGTTTACAATTGGTTAATGTTGACACACTTTATGTGTGGTAAAAGTAATTGAAGACAAAATCTGCTTCGATATAGAAGAAATAGAGATCTGTACGGGAACATCGATTCCTTAGTACAGGAATAACTAGTTCTGAGTATAGGAACATATGTTCTGTTACAGGAACAAAGCATTTTAGTTTAGGAACTTGGGGTTCCATTACTAAGTGAGAAAACCAAGTGCAAGAACAATGTTTCGGTACATGAATGAAACCTTTGTAATAGAGACATATATAATTACATTCATAATTATTCGTTTTGTTTCTAAAAGCATTTGAGACTCAATCAAAAGGATCTGTTCTTCTATTTTGTTTCCATATTTCTTTGAAGTTGGTTTCTGTTAGCCTCCTGTTGCAACAGGTTTTCATATTTCATGATTGACATTTTTACATGCAAAATATGTCATACTTTGCATGCTTGTTGTTGGGAAAAGTATCTATTCAAAATGCCCCTATCCCACTCTAAGGTGTGATAGTGCCTTAGCAACAAACAAGGAAAACTACTTGAGTATTCTTCTTTATGAGATGTAAATGAAGAGGAAGGATGTAACTAACCTGTGTCTTTCGCTAGTTTGTTGATCCAATCGCTCCTCTCTTCAAAAGCTCCCAGCCCCCTGCTCCCTTACCGGCCCAGCTTCACCGAATTCCTGCAAGATCACAAGAGAGAGAAACTACACGAAGATATAGATATACATTCATAAAAAGCTCAGGATCAGATTAAGCTAAACATGCAAATATAACAAAACATCATTGATACACAGCATGTAGGAGAAACTCAAATAATTTTATTGATATGATAAGAAAGTCCAAGAGGAGATACAACCAAGTGAGTCCCGATCCAGCATCTACCTCCTAGCAAAGGAATCCCTTCCTCTCCTCCAAAAAAGCATAAATCACCCAATTTACTAATCTCAATCTCAAACCAACAACAATTCTCTGCAAAGTACAAAATTCCAGCCTGTGGATCTCTGGGATGAGGGATCCATATATAGATGTAAGCAGAGAGGATGAGTCAGCTTATGTTTTGACTTGTGGCTTCTCTCTGTCAGTTATTGCTTCCACTTGGAGACTGAGAGGCTCTTACTCATCACTTGGTCGAATTCAGTGAGGCAAGTGTCATTGGAGAAGATTCTGGAAGCTTCCATGGTCTTTCCACCTCGTTGAATGACTCTGCCACTTGTCATTTCCCGCTCAACACACCTGGGTAGTGCATTCAAGTGCGTTGCAACGCACCTAGCCAGTGTATTTGGGTTCTTTGCAACGCAGGCAGCTAGTGGAGCTTCTGAATTGATCCTGATTTGACTAGTTCTGAGTGGTTTTTGGTGGAGAACTTCTGGGAGAAGCTGTCATTGGTTGACCTTGTTCCTTTAGGAGCTGTAACAACATCTTTAGGGACTTTGGATCCCTTGGATTATGGACATTTCATGCTCAAAGCTGTAAGGCACAAAAATGTCTATAACAGTTTCCCCCTAAAGTATGAGGTCATTTATCGGGTGAAATGCTTTATTAGGAGGATCCGAAGTTCATTCAATGCTGGGAGGAGACTTGTAATAAGATACAATACAATACATTATTTTTCATACTGTTTTCACGATCTAGCTGAGGTGGGCATTCCCATGCTCAGCTTTATAAATTCATTTTTATGTACATAGGACAGACAATCGTCTGCTGGTAGACTGATGATTCTGATGAAATCATCATCCTTTTGGTAGGATGATCATCTGTTCTGCAATGCTGTACATGTCAATGTCTTTATTTTTCCTGAATATATATCGCAGCCCGGATGGATGAAACTAGATCTGGGGTCTTCAATCTCGTCCGATCTTCACTCTAAGTACAAGTCGATCCATGTGAGAAATGTTTTGAAGTCGAACATGGAAAGACATCGCTTGATTACCAGTCAATGATGTAAACTGTTAACAAGCGCGAGAGGAATCACCGATAATGATAATGACCCTCAAGGTACTGCAGTACAATTCACGTGGTGTGAATAAAGGACTTGGCGTCGAACACCACGCAAAATCTTTCGTTCGAAGGTCATTGATGTATACCTGTCGCCGGAAGTGAGAAACTTGCCATTGAGGCATGCAAGCTTCAAAGTACTGAAGGGGTTGTTCCTAGATCAACTTCTTGGATAATGAGCTGATGTCGACAAGAAGCGATCTGTCAAAGGAGGGCCTTGATGTATCCCACATCAGTGACACGGAACGGAGCAAATGATTTTGATGGAGGTGAAAACGATCTGATGATATATGGTTCAGGGTGGCGGTCATGAAAGAATGAAGTATAATGTATGGTAGTGGATGGGACACGGTTGACTTCTCTGGATGACTTCTCTTGAACATATCAGCGACACTTATATGATGGATTGGTAGCATTTACCCCAAAGGTGGATGGTATGGCGAGACCATGGTGATGTGACCGGTGAATGAAACAACCCAACCCGATTTAGGCACGGAGTGGAAGTGTCATGTTCAAGAGCGACTTGCTACCAATAAAGGTTCTTTGAGTTTCTTCCCAATTTTTCCCCAGTCATTGCTGACCAGTACCTCTTTATTTTTGTCAAGCTTGAGGAGGATAACATATGCTTGTTCTATAATTTTCCCTTCGAGCAAACCCATCGCTATGTTTTAACGAGCCTAGCGATAGTGAAACTCGTTCTCGTCTAAAGACAAGTTTTTCGCTATTAATCTTTTTAACGAGTCTAACGACAAAGATAACTCGGTCCTTTTCATTTTTAGAGAGTCTGAAAAGGTACGTAAAGTTAACTCCGTAGTTCCTTTTTCGTCATCTAATCCCTTAAGTCCGAAAAAGTATAAAACAATACAGAAGGGATGAATCTTCGATAGTTTTAACGAGCCGAACAAAACAAGCGCTCGATCTTTTTGTGCAATAATCCCTTAGGTCCAAAAAGATTAAAATCTAGAGGAGGGATAGCACTTTCGGTCGCTTTAACGAGCTGGAAGGCCAAAACTCAGCAATCTTTTCATATTTTACGAGTCAAATGAAAAGAGCTTAAAGAAGACTCGTCTTTTGAGGAACGAGTGATAAAATGGGTAGCAGCTGATTCCAGGCAAGGGTTGGAATTTTCCAAGCACGGCAGTGTCACAAGGATGGCTAGTGAAATCACTCTTCGCAGCTGTTCCTCAAAATGGGTAAACAATCATATGGAGGTGAATGATCGGCCAATGGAAAAGTGGAGGTGACGATGCAAACACGACCAAGGCTTTAATGGCTGATAATGTTACATTCACGGTGGTTATTTACCGGAGGATAGTTCATTTTTTAACGAGCTTAAACGCGGGTTGAGACACTTGCTCGATCTTATGTTTATTTTTTAACGAGCATGAATTATGCGCTAAAATTGCTCAATTAATCCAGTCATATGATAAGAATGTCTCATGTAAGATGCCATTGTTTATGGAGCTTGCACCTTACAAAGCTATGCCCTGCATCCTTTCGTTATGCAAGTTTGGAAACGACTAATCCTACGAGTTTAAAGGGTTAGACCTACGGGTTTAAAGGGAGGACCTAAAAATTTAAAAAATAAATAGCTGCCCCTTGCTTGCATTCCAAAAGGTTTGCATGCCCCCAGGTATAAAACAGAGTTTCAAGGTTACCTCTACTTCACTTCCGCCAAAACGATTGTTTTACCGAGAGAGGCCTACCTCTTACAGGTCACCCAAAGATTGTTCTATTAATCTTTCAAACAAAACACTTCTTCGGAGATGTCTACCGAGATAAACAAAGGTGAGTGACGATGCCCGCCAACTCACATAACTTTGACAAAAGAATCTTATTCTATAATAACCCCTATCTCAATCACGGACGGGGTACAGACTAGTCATATTCTCCCACGGAAACCTACCCTATACCCGAAGTTTTCCTACCGAAGCAGACCAGGATGCATGCCCCCTGGGCTCCAGTCATATCCCTCCGAATTACTCACGCTCATCGGGAGGAAGGACCGTGGGTTGAGACATTTCTTGAGTGAAGAGACCATTTAGGGATGTTATATGACTATTTGCGATGCGGATCCGGGAAATGAAAGCTGGTCCACGAGCTTGACCACTCTTCCTTCGTGCGGAAAACACATTACTCTAAAGAGTGAGGAGATGATGGCTCCCATGCAATAAATATAGTCTTGTCCAAGGAGTAGGTTATAATCCAAGGGTCCTTGAACGACCATCACGTTCATTTGAACGGTCTTCCCTTTCAATGTTATGGGCACATTGGGGAGGATCCCTAAAGGTCGACTGGTTCCTTTATCAAATCCTGTCAGATTTCTCATCTCAGGCAAAAGCGATGGCGAACCAAGCACTTTCCAAGCAGTAGAGGAAAGGATACTCATAGAAGCCCCTTCATCTATGATGGTACCAGCCATGACCATTCTATATATTTGGACGATAATTCTGAATGGTATGCTTGCTGGTAAACGGGGTCTGCCTAGTTGATTCCAGTCGAAGGAGACAACTAGGTTGCTTGGCGGTGGGACCGAGTAGACGGCCGGGTACGGCTCTGACGAACTTCCTTCCTGTGATAAAGGAATGGGTAGGTTGCCCCCGTGTTCGTCGGAGCCTGTGTTGATGAAGAGAATTTGGACGGTGTCATCCTTATTCTCCTGAGTGACTGTATCATTCGAAGATAAGACCTCTGAAGGCAAGACCGGGTCAACTGCCGCCTCGACCTTTTGACTTTCGTCGGGTATGGATTCAGCTGGTTCATCTTCAATGACTGGCGCTTCAGCTGACCACTTGAGCGGCCAGCTGAATTCTCAACTAACGAAGGACTCGGCAAGAGTTTTTTATATCTAGGAGGAAGTCGTAACGGTGAAACCGGACGATCATCCAAAACTCTTTTAGCTTTGTCTAAGAAGGGACAATGGTGGATGGCGTGATTGCCTTCGCACAGTTTACAGGGAGATCTAGCTCTCCCTTTTTGTCTTGGGACTTCACTTTCGCTAGTTGACAGTGTGCTTTCAACATGGCTATCAGAGGTTGACGCCACCGGATTGTGCAAACGGGGAGACCAGTCCCTTAGTATCCGATGGATGCAGGGACAATCTCTGTGAAAGTGGTCTCCCTTGCAAATGACACATGGCGATTTAGGCCTGGTCAGTGCTGTGTGTGGATTTTCATTAGACGACACTCGTTTTCCCCCAGTCGCTTTTGGCTCCTTCTTCTTCTTCTCTTTCTTCTTCTTTTCCTTCTTCTCCTTAGGAACTTGACTTTTGGCTTTGCCAACCCCATCAAGCGAAGAGGAAGGAGGAGTGGAAGAATTAGAGGAAGTAGAAGGCTAGTGGGTAACTCTGGACTGGTCTAACTGCTGATTCGACTGTTCAGGAATAGTGGTGTTCTGAACGACATTGGTTGAGAAGAGCCAGATTGGCAAGCCAATTGTCAGTCCTGGAAGCAACAATGTGGCCATATGGGGCGCACCAACATCTCCCCAAGAGGAGAAGGGACTAGGATTTCCACCAAGGGGAATTCCTTGGTTGGTAGGCTTCATTTTCTCAACCTAAAGATCAATGCAGGAAAAAGGGTATGAATATTCTGTTTAAAATAAATTTTAACGACGCTTGGACACAACTTGCTTTTTCAATTTTAAAGAGTCGAGAAAAAGCAAAAGATGACTCTAGTCTCCTTCGATTTTTAATGAGCCTGAAGTGACAAGTGCTCAGATGGACCTTTTCCATTAAGGAGTCTGAAAAGGAACGAAAGGGACTGCTCTGGAGTTCTAGGTAGAGGGTGTGCCAAACCAATCGCAAAACCGCAGAATACTTTTTAAGGTACGGGCGGTCAATCTTCCCGAATGTTGTGTTCAGTGCATTGCGATTAGTAGGGCAGTCGACACGGCTTCAGATGGATAAAGGTTTTATGCCTATAGGGGTCTCCCAATATGTACTCGACGGTACGTGGGAGCACAATCCGTACTGGTACTTATCGTCTCTTAGGAGGAATCACCCAACCATCAGTGAGGCCGACAGTCACCAGGTTTTACGACGCCGGAACACGTCTCTAGCCTAGACCTCTATGTTGTGCGTTAAGTTACAAAGCATTGTTAAGTTCATTCAATTTATTTTAGGTTGATCTTTCTTAGAAGTTTTCCTTTTTGGATCACCACGAGATGTATATACAATTCCTGAATGCAGTCTAAAGATGATAAGCAAGCTTTTATCTCTTTTCAACAATGAAAATCCTAGCTACAAGGGGAAAAGAAAGACACAATCTTTTCTCAAAGAGCATAGAGCACACTATAAATGCACTTTTCCTAAATCAAACCATACAAACTATCAATATGCAAATGCACAAATGCATGTATTTGTTTTCACTTTCTTAATATTGATGCCTAAAAAGAAAGTTGTTGTACAAATTTGAATTTGATTTCAAGTGAGAACACAAACAAGTTTCTTTTTGAAATCAAAAAGACAATTACGACACTTTATGATTTTGAAGTAAACACTTGTTTCGACACTAGAAATTCATAAATTCAAACCAAAAGACAAAAGTAAAAGCACAATTAACTGTCAACAGCAAACAAATTTACTCCTAAGATCAAAACGACACTTACGACAGGTCTAGATCTAAGGGCGACAGTATGACTAGTTTACTTTTGTAATGGGAAACTGCAAATGATGTAACAAATACACAAAAACAAATACAGTTTCTTTTATACAACCGAGGCGGAATTAAGGTAGAGAAAAGGGGTTTTTAGATAGGTACACACGCTGATAACAGGCTGCAAAAAACAGAGATAAAACTGAACACAAGGATGCAAAGAACCACAGCTGCACAGGGCAAAGGCTGATCAGCGCACCTGTTGCACAGAGAAACTGAATTTCAGCGCAGGTAGCCCTCTCGGGACCTGCGTTGAAATGCATAACCTCTTCACAGAGCCTGCGTTGAAGCAGAAATGAGAGTTTCCTCTGGGTTCTGGGTCACAGTTTGCAGTTTAATCTATGGATTTTGGCCGGATAAAAGCTATCAATAAGGTACAATTAGAAGGATGATTTAAAGGAGGACTAAGAGCTATCACAAAGGGCAGTTAGAGCATTTGTGGATCAGCTTGTTCAGATCATAAACAGGCCCAATGAATGGACTAGAGTAGCAGATCTCTACTTTGCATTTGTAAATGGCAAATGCAGTTCGATTCACCACTCCTAAATTTATGAGAAGAACAACAATAGAAACACAAATAAACTAACTAGATACGATCCCCAGTGGAGTCGCCAATTTGTTGTTGGGAAAAGTATCTATTCAGAATGCCCCTATCCCACTCTAAGGTGTGATAGTGCCTTAGCAACAAACAAGGAAAACTACTTGAGTATTCTTCTTTATGAGATGTAAATGAAGAGGAAGGATGTAACTAACCTGTGTCTTTCGCTAGTTTGTTGATCCAATCGCTCCTCTCTTCAAAAGCTCCCAGCCCCCTGCTCCCTTACCGGCCCAGCTTCACCGAATTCCTGCAAGATCACAAGAGAGAGAAACTACATGAAGATATAGATATACATTCATAAAAACTCAGGATCAGATTAAGCTAAACATGCAAATATAACAAAACATCATTGATACACAGCATGTAGGAGAAACTCAAATAATTTTATTGATATGATAAGAAAGTCCAAGAGGAGATACAACCAAGTCAGTCCCGATCCAGCATCTACCTCCTAGCAAAGGAATCCCTTCCTCTCCTCCAACAAAGCATAAATCACCCAATGTACTAATCTCAATCTCAAACCAACAACAATTCTCTGCAAAGTACAAAATTCCAGCCTGTGGATCTCTGGGATGAGGGATCCATATATAGATGTAAGTAGAGAGGATGAATCAGCTTATGTTTTGACTTGTGGCTTCTCTCTGTCAGTTCTTGCTTCCACTTGGAGACTGAGAGGCTCTTACTCATCACTTGGTCGAATTCAGTGAGGTAAGTGTCATTGGAAAAGATTCTAGAAGCTTCTATGGTCTTTCCACCTCGCTGAATGACTCTGCCACTTGTCATTTCCCGCTCAACGCACCTGGGTAGTGCATTCAAGTGCGTTGCAACGCACCTAGCCAGTGTATTTGGGTGCTTTGCAACGCAGGCAGCTAGTGGAGCTTCTGAATTGATCCTGATTTGACTAGTTCTGAGTGGTTTTTGGTGGAGAACTTCTGGGAGAAGCTGTCATTGGTTGACCTTGTTCCTTTAGGAGATGTAACAACATCTTTAGCGATTTTGGATCCCTTGGATTATGGACATTTCATGCTCAAATCTGTAAGGCACAAAAATGTCTATAACAATGCTGCAATGCTCCATATTTCCTAAAAGAGGCCAAAGAAGAGGCCATGAAAGTGTGCCAATCTAAATGCCACTGCTGTATTCCAATTTTCATGAGTTATTCCTTTTTGAACAATTTCCTGTTAAGGGAAGGCCAAATAGCTTAATCTTGGCTTCCCTAGGTTTCAATTTCTTGTTTTAGAATATTGAGAATGAATATCTGTCCAAACAGTTTAATCTTGGCAGATTTGTAGATAGGTAGAGAAACAAAGGAGCCCAACTGCTTAATCTGGGCCCTTGGAAGAAATACGTGTAGATTTAGATAGGAGGGCAATTAAAAGAAAAAAGCAATCAGGGTTTGCAAGTCTAAGTGCACCCTTCCTGAAGTAACAAAAAATGCTAGGAGTATTAAGCTGGGTAGGTAGCCTGGGGTTGCAGAAGCCAGATTGTCTTCAGTTTTGGCCTTGACAAAGAAAGCTCATCTCATCAGTGGCAGAGGTACCAAAGCAGTGTTTTGATGGCAGAATTCTGGAGGCATGTCTAACTCCCCCTTCTTCTCATTTCCCAAATCACTCACTAACTTCCCTGAAAGGGTCAAGATCTGCTTGATACCTCTTAGTTTCATCATTTTCCATATCATTTTCCTTAGTAAAGATCTGCTTTGCTCAAGGCATGTTCATACTTCCTCTATGAATCATTTTCCCCCCCTATTAGCCTAAGATTCACGTACTTAGTGCTTTCTTATCACTTGTCATATTAACTACTAATTTTACTATGTATCTCCCTATCTATCTCCCCTTCCCCTACTAAAACTATGTTAAAAAACTCCCCTATATACATATTCCCATCCCCAGGCACTATAGCCCTATTTTATCAGTTTGGGAAATGCTAAGTCCATTTGGGGCTTAGCATTAGCCTTCCATGTCCTAACCAGGAGTTAGTCTGACACCTGGTCACCCTAACAACCATTTCCCCCTAAGTCCCAACCCTACAATACCCATTCCCCGCCCTTATCCTAAGGTCACGCACATAAATATATTTCCCCCCGCTTGCAAAAAACCCAAAACCCACATTTCTAATGTTTAAAACCCCCCCCGCGCCATATAAAAACACATAATTAAATATGCGCGGGCCCGTCCCTAACCGTCCGCCGCCTTACTCGTGCCGCCGACCGTCAGATCTGGCGCGCCCAAGATCTACGGTGGGCGGGCCTTTTTGTGCCCCGATGTGCCGAGGGTTAACGCCCGGGAGATGGGCGGTTTTCCCGTCGTACTCCCGCCACGCGTCACCCTCTCGGCTGTGGCGGAGCTCCCTCCTCCTATACCGCCTGCGCACAAAAGCGGTGCGCCCGAAACCGGATACCGCCTTCCCCCCTCCTACGTCAGCGCCACGTCATGCTAACGTCACCATGCCGCGTCGGCCTCCTGCTGTCGTGTCCTTGCCATGTCACCACCACGTAACCTCCTCCACTGTACCGCCACGTCACCCGCCGTACTGTTGACGTCACCCTGCTGACATCACCCACCTTACTGGGTCCCACTGCATGACGTCATGCTGACGTCACCGTCAAAAAGTACGAAAGGTGCAAATCGCAGCCTAGGAAGCCCAGAATCAAAATCTGATGCAGTTTTTCATGCACGATTAGCGCCTAGCACTAATCGTGCATGGCTACGGGAAGTAGGCCAAAATGGGAATCCCTTTCGTAGCTCGTCTCCAGCAGGCCCGAAAGGCACCGAATGACATGAATTTCTTCGCACAGCATTCAGGAAGGGGCAAACATAGTTTTAAAAGCAAACAGAGGGCCGAACAGTAGCCATGAAAGGTTGATGCAACAATTGAAAGAGTATCAGGAGTGAGAAAGGTGCACATTCAGTGCCAAAGCATATCCAGGAAGCGACAAAGAGTATCAGTCGAATGTTTTAAATGAAAACCTTTATTCCCAATGCAGGTGGACATTGAATGACCTCCAACAAATTCAAAGAAAGCAGTAAAGGCCAGTCAAGGCTCTCCCATCATAGTTAATTCTCCTCAGAAACACTCAAGAGCATGGATCAAAACCCAAAGCACAGTTATGGCTAAGTGATCAGCACAGAGCCATAAAGACAACACATTAAACTCATTTTGGTACAACTGCACCCAGCGCAGCTCGAGGATATTTTCCTGCATTTATTTCAGACACGTATTAGGTTAAAGACACTTATTACAACAGATTTGTCTGATATCTGATCTTTATAGATATTTTACTTATAAAAACCACCCTAATTCATTGTTAAATGGGTTGGTTGGTTGTATAGCTCCAAGAGAGACTCGCTCTGTATACCTGATGTTTTACTTAATCAAAGACTACTGAAAAGCTTGGAGGAATGACTGTGTGCTGTGTATCAATGTTATGAAGAATTGGATGTGGAATTCTTGTGCTGCAACATGACTCAATAAGTGTTTCTTACCTTAGTTCTTCATTGATGTATCATCCAAAATAGCAGAAAGAATGAATAGTTTAGAATTGGTTTAAGTTCCCTCTATGCTCAATTTCTGCTGTTTCTATATGTTTTCATCTGAATTAGAAATGAATATGAATTCCCTGTGGCTCATATTTCCCCTAATTCACTCATGTTTGACAATTATCTAGGGATTCTTCACTGCTCCTAGATAGAGCTCATTCACCTTCCCTCTGCTAAACTGAATGAGAGATTCTTAGCTGCCTCTCATTCCTAGCCTTCACTCCATCCTTTAGCTTGAAATATTGTTTCAAGTGCAGCTAGCTTGCTCCATATTCCCTCTTGTGACCAAGAAAACGCACGAGCAGTCCTACTCCTTGACTCCACGCCCAATGGTTCTAAAACTTTCATGCTATCCCTGCCTCTTTACTTGAAAGCATCATCCATCCCACCAAAACCAAAACAAAACCCCTAGTACCCAATAACTAGCCTAAAATCATCATCAACAAAGCTAAACCCTAAAGAGAGAGCCCTCTCTGACTGCTAGTGGGCTAGCACTTGCAGTCCAAAGATTGGTTTGTGGTTACCTCAGCCGTATCCCTCAAGGAGCTAAGGGACAACCTGAGTGATAACATAATGGCGACTCCGCTGGGGACATCCTCGGTTAAATCTCACAAATCAAGTTGGAAAGCTCCACTGGGGAAAAATAATGAATTTTCCAATTGCTGCATATTCCTTAAAATTACAGATGAAGCCTGAATGTCAGCCAGGAAGCCTTTGAAACTATGCTTGCTTTACATTCACAGGAGTAAGCAAATGCTGCTTCAGTCCAACTTCGTGCTAGTTTAAGTTATAGATAGCTATTCCAAAATTTGATCAGTTCCTTGCTAATTCTAAAATAGCATCCACAGAAAGTACCAAAACAAGTTCAGAATCTTGCTCCCAAAAGGAATTCACGGCATACAAGGTCAAATCCAGACCCAAACCCTCCAGCTGTTTTTGACAATCCCAACTTAATCCCAAAGATTCTTAGGAAACAAGAAGATTTTGCTGATAATAGTCCTGAAGCAGTTCAGCCAAGCTGTGTTCCAACCCCTGTCAAGGTTTTATTTCATTCAACCCCCACTTCCCCTTGTTCATCATCCACCTCTCAAAGCACTCCTTCCACACCTCCATTTACTGCACATACTCCCCTGATCGCTGTTGTTACAGCTGTTCCAGCTGTTCCTATTGTTCCACTTACCCCCGTAAACATGGCTAATAGATATGCACCCCTGCAGTTACCCGCTAATCCAGGGGCTATGCCTCAGGATTATCAAGCTAAAATCACATACTTTGATGGAACTGGTTCTTGCACAGCCCTTCAGCATACAAAGAAGATGCAAGACTATTTTGAGAACTACGAGATAGATGACGATAGCGTCAGAATGAAGATTTTTGTCCAAAGTTTGACAGGTGATGTTAGAACTTGGTTTAGAGCACTCACAGCCAATTCCATAGCAGACCCAGAAGCCCTATACCAGTCATTTATCAACAAATGGGAGAAAAAGAAAGACCCCTTGCACATATTATCTGAATATGACACCATCAAAAGAGGCCCTCAAGAATTTGTCTTGGACTATTGTGCAAGATTTAATAATATTTATAATGCAATACCACAGAACTTGAGACCTCCACCTGATCTTGCTTTGTATAAATTCCCTGATGGTTTTGACGCTGACATGGCTTATCAGTTAAGGGAAAGAGCCCCCCAGACCCTTGCAGACATGCAAAATGTTGCTGTTAGCGTAGAGGCAAATCTAATTTCCAAAAGAAACAGAGCTAGAACTGAGAGAAGAACCACCTTTAAAGAGGAACCCTCAGCCTTAGACCAAAAGCTGGATGCTATTATCAATAGCATGCACAGGCTGGGAGATAGAGTAGAGAGTGCTAAGAGGAAATCATCATGGGAAGGACAACAACCCAATACCATAAGGAACCCAAATTTCCAGAAAAATCAGAATACAAATGTTGGTAGGTCTAGCCCAGACCATGATGTAAGGCCTCCTTTTCACGAAAATTATGCTGAGGCATCTACATCTAGTGAACAGATGGAAGATACTCACATGAAATTGGTGGATTTGAAGGCTGAACAACAAATTTTCCTAACTCAACAAGACCAAGATGAACATGACCTTAATCAATTTCAGACTAAGCCTGGTGAGTCTTTTGATTTTAAACAAGGCTATGATACTGTTGTGTATGAAGTCCACAAACAATATAAGCTGAGGACAAGAACCATAGATGTGCCTAAAAAGGTTAAGGCAAATGATACCAAGCAGCCGAAGAAGATTAAAGAAAATGTTGCCTTCATGGAAACTGCTGGTAAAATAGTCCCTAATCCAAAGGATGTCACCATAGAGGACATAACAGAAATGCAATCTTCTAATGATTAGCCTCTGCCACCTTCTTTCTCCAAAGAGAATTTGAACAGCGTTCCAAAAAGCCCTCCTAAAACTGAAAAACCGCAAGCAATTACTTCCCTTAACGCTGACAAACAAGACCAAACTGCTGATACTCCAATAGAAAAAGGGAAGCCTGCCTCCCAAAATACTAAAACCCAATCCGAAAAATCGTTTGACTTAGAGGCAGAAATAGGTAAACTCAAGATTTCCATCCCCTTATCTGAACTTGCCAAACATGAAGTGTATAGGCAACAAATTCAAAGATCACTTCAAATGCCAGAGGTTAAGGATGATGTGAATGTTCTTGATGATCAACCTGAACTGTTGTTCGGTCCTGAAGTTAATGGAAAATCAACTTATGGATATGTTCTACCTTTTTATGTCAGTTTACACATACATGACAAAGTCTTGCATAATGCTATGTTTGACTCAGGTGCCTCACACAACCTTATGCCCAAAGCTGTAATGGAAAAACTCAACCTTGATGTCACAAGACCCTACAAAGATCTATTCTCCTTTCACTCAAGTCAAGTCAAGTGTTTAGGCCTTATCAAAGACTTGTGTGTCTCCTTAGTCCAATATCCCAACAAGACTATCCTCATGGATGTGGTGGTTGCTGACATTCCACCAAAGTATGGCATGCTATTATCAAGATCTTGGGGAGCAAAACTCCAAGGATCCCTCCAATTAGACCTCTCTTATGCCACTATATCTATCTTTGGGCAACCAAAGAGGCTATATAGAGAAACACTAATGAAGTATGTGGTAACTAGTGAGGATAAGCCCCAAAATTTTCCTGTACACTCAATCCATTCTGATATGGATTATTTTATTCTATTTAATGATGAAACAAATACTCTCACTGATGACAAGCCCTTGGATTTAGAACTGAACACACACACCGATGAAGAATTGGTTGCCCATACTGATGAAACTGTCAAAACAATCAAGGCAACCAGCATACAAGAAAAACCTCCCCAAAAAGAAATTTCAAATCTGCCCAATCGTAAAGTGACTGAAACTCTTGATACTAACCACAAGCAAGAAATCACATGGTACTTAGAGTTTGATGGCTCTGTTAACAAGTTAGGAGCATGGGAAGGTGTTTGGATTCACAATACACATAACAATCATGCAGAAGGTCATGCCTACAGACTAAATTTCAAATGCACCAATAACATGGCAGAGTATGAGGCTCTCCTTTTATGCCTTAAACTGCTCAAAGCTCTAGGAGCTACAAAAGTGTCTATTCTAGGTGACTCTGATTTAATCATACAACAAATGAAAGGCAACTTTGTTACCATCGACAATAGAATGAGGGCCTATAGGACTGCTGCTATTAATATACCCAATGCATTCACTGAATCCAAGCTTGCCAAGATTTCAAGAGATCATAACATTCATGCACACATCCTAGCCACTTTTTCTAGTACATGCAGGCTTCCCTTTAAGCCAAATCACCATTTTACTGCTGAGATGAAACATAGGCCTGCTATCCCTAATAATGTTAAAGATTGGCAAGTGTTTGAAAGTGATGCCCAGATTAACAACTTCCTCACTCTTGAGAATGCGTTTTCAAATACTAACATTGACATGGATGCTATGACGGATGAACAACAACAAACAAATGAAAATCAGCAAGTTGTAACCACTGTAGTAGCCAAGCAAATCCTAAACCCAACTATTTTTGACAATGCAAACATAGAAGAGCTGAAACAGATGCATTTGGAGGATATAGTAGAAACAGAGGCCGAGATCGTTGATCTAAAAGATAACTTTCTCCTTGCTGGCCTCACTCCATTAGAAGATATGTTTGATGCAAATGATGTTCCCAAAAAGCCAAAAATATAGCCCCTAAACACTGTTGTAGAAGAACACAACATTGGGACAGCAGACAAGCCCAAAACGATCAAAATATCTCAAACTTTACCACCCGATGAAAAACCCAAATATATTGATTTGTTCAAAGAATTTCAAGATGTATTTGCTTGGAGTTATGAGGACTTGAAGTCCTATGACACCTCATTGATCCAACACACCATTCCCTTAAAACCAAACCAAAAGCCCTTCAAATAGAAACTTAGAAGAATCAATTCCATACTCCTTCCCTTAATTGAAAAGGAAGTGAAAAGGATGTTTGAAGCAGGTATTATAGCACCCATCAGATTCTCTGAATGGGTATCCAATCTTGTTCCCACAAGAAAAAAGACAGGTGAGATTAGGCTATGTGTAGACCTAAGAAATTTAAACCAAGTCTCCCTAAAAGACCACTACCCCTTGCCAAAAATGGACCACATCCTACAAAGAGTAGTGGGGTCATCTAGAATTTCTTTACTAGATGGCTTTTCAGGTTTTAATCAAATACTGGTTCACCCGGATGACCAAGACAAGACAGCCTTTACCACACCGTGGGGAACATTTAAGTATGTGAAGATGCCTTTCGGACTTAAAAACGCTGGTGCTACCTTTCAAAGGGCAATGGATATTGCATTTGCCAAGGAAATACATGATTTCCTAGTTGTCTACCTTGATGACTTAACCCCTTTCTCCAAATCCGATCAAGAGCACCTAAAACATTTGAGGCAAATATTCATGACATGTAGGAAATATGGCATTTCCTTGAACCCCAAGAAATCCCTCTTTGGCCTTGAAGAAGGCAAACTCCTAGGCCATATCATCTCAAAAGACGGTATTAGAATAGATCCGGAAAGGATCCAAGCCATCCTCCAAATCCCATATCCAAGAAGCATAAAAGAATTACAAGCATTCCTTAGAAAAATAAACTTCTTAAGAAGATTTATTCCAAACCTAGCCAAGCTAATAAGACTATTAAGCAACATGTTAAAAAAGGATGCTAAGGTAAAATGGTCTCTTGAGACCAAGCAGGCCTTTGAGAGTATTAAAGTTACCTTAACCCAAGCCCCTGTCCTCACCAGTCCGCAATTTGACAAAGATTTCATCATATTTTCATTTGCATCTGAGCACATGATAGCTGCTGTCCTTTTGCAAAAGGATGATCAGGGAGCTAAAAAGCCAATTGCATTTTTCAGCCAAGCCTTAAGAGATGCACCTTTGAAATACCAAATCATGGAGAAGCAGGCCTATGCCCTTGTTAAAGCAATCAAAGATTTCCGAGTTTACATTTTGTATTCACATGTGATTGCCTATGTCCCAAATGTTGTTGTAAAAGATATATTAACCCAAGAAGGGCTAGAAGGCAAAATAGGCAAATGGATTGCTAACTTCCTTGAGTATGACATAGAAATTAAACCAACCAAGCTCATAAAGGGACAAGGTTTAGCCAAACTGATGTTCGAAACAAACTTTCAAACCCTAGACATCAACCAACTGGACAATGAATAGGAGCTGGCGACTCCACAGATCAGTGAAACCTTTTTGCAATCCCCATGGTATGCTGATATATGCTTTGTATTGTTAAACCTGTTTGCTCCCCCAGGATTGTCCAGAACCAAGAAAAGATTTTTAAAAAAGAATGCTTCAAAGTTTTGTGTCATAGATCGTGCATTATTGGAAAAGTCATGAAGGTATATTGCTTAATTGTTTAACCATGAATGAAACTAACAATGTCATGAAAGAATTCCATGCAGGGGACTGTGGAGGACATCTATATTGGAAGTCCATTGCTGATAAAAATTTTAGGGCTAGTTTCTATTGGCCCTCTCTATTTGTAGATATAAAGAAGTTTGCTATCTCATGTCATAAATGCCAAATCTTTTAGGGCAAAAGAAAGTTGTTACCCTTGCCCCTTAAGCCCATCTCAACCAAGAAACCTTTTCAACAATGGGGTCTTGATTTCATTGGAGAGATCCAACCCTCTTCCTCAGGCCAGCACAAGTGGATTTTAATAGCCACCGACTATTTCACTAAATGGATTGAAGCCATCCCATGCAGACAGGCCAATGACTCCATCATTATCCAGTTCCTTGAGTGCAATATCCTTTCTAGATTTGGTTGCCCTGAGAAGATCATCACTGACAACGCCCCTGCTTTCAAATCCAAAAAGATTATAAGTTTTTGCCATAAATTTGACATTACCTTGGGCCACTCCACAGCCTATTATCCCCAAGGTAATGGCTTGGCCGAGTCATCTAACAAGAGCCTGATTAATATTATCAAGAAGGTCTTAGAAGAAAACAAGAAGAACTAGCATAAAAAGCTCACAAATGCCCTATGGGCAGACAGAATTTCAACAAAAAATCCATTGGGATGAGCCCTTATGAGCTGGTGTATAGCATGGAGGCCACGTTTCCGTCCTCCTTGGGCACTCCTATCATGAAAATGTTGCAAGAGATCCAAGTAGAACCAAATGATATTCAAAGAAGAATCAATCAGACCATTCATCTTCAGCAAACCAGAGAGCAAGTTTATAACAGAGCTCAAATATTGCAAGAGAAACTCAAAAAGATGTTTGATAAAAGATCTAAGGCTGAAGATTTCTACATTGGCGACAAAGTTCTAAGGTGGGACTCACGAAGAGAAGACAAGGGAAAACATGCAAAATTTGATTTTTTATGGAAAGGGCCATTTGTTATTTCTACTGTTAAGGGAAATAACACATATTTCCTCAAGTCTGTAGAGGGCAGCACTGTTGAAGAAGGCCATGTTAACGGTCGAATGCTAAAACATTAAAATGATCCCTATTAAGGGGTACAATGCAGCTCTGTACATATCTCTTTGTACATTAATATTTGTATATATTAGCACTTTGTTTTATTTTTTAGCAGTCTGAGTGTTAGAGGAGCAACAACAAAGTTTGCTAAGACACAGCCAGTGCAAGTACTCCATTCTTAAGGCTCTATCTCTGCATTAGTCTCAGCAAAACAACAGGAGTAGCGCTGTCATATCACAGAAATTCATGATAAAAGGAAAATGGTTGCAGTTTGCAGTATCCAATCAAAAAGTATCAATAAGAGAGAAGCATTGTTTAGTTTCACATCAGCAACTGATTCTAGACCAGAAGCTAAGGGAAATACATCAGTTTTGATCCATGTCTGGTTCTATTTCAAAGGCAATGCTCAAAGCAATATGGTATGTAATAGCAAGCACGCAGAAGAAAGCAGGCAGTGCTATGTATTTCACAATATTTCAACGAAGGAGATGGCTGCCCCTATTTCAGAGTTTAACATTTTTAGAAGCCATCACAAGGAAATTCTTCAGTCCATAGCAACAATAGAAGATCAAGGTAGTCTGACTTGCTGTTCTTGGCTTTTCATAAGGAAAAGCCATCCCCAAGTGGAGCCACTCTTAGCCTCCTGTTGCAACAGGTTTTCATATTTCATGATTGACATTTTTACATGCCAAATATGTCATACTTTGCATGCTGCAATGCTCCATATTTCCTAAAAGAGGCCAAAGAAGAGGCCATGAAAGTGTGCCAGTCTAAATGCCACTGCTGTATTCCAATTTTCATGAGTTATTCATTTTTGAACAATTTTCTGTTAAGGGAAGGCCAAATAGCTTAATCTTGGCTTCCCTAGGTTTCAATTTCTTGTTTTAGAATATTGAGAATGAATATCTGTCCAAACAGTTTCATCTTGGCAGATTTGTAGATAGGTAGACAAACAAAGGAGCCCAACTGCTTAATCTGGGCCCTTGGAAGAAATATGTGTAGATTTAGATAGGAGGGCAATTAAAAGAAAACAACAATCGGGGTTTGCAAGTCTAAGTGCACCCTTCCTGAAGTAACAAAAAATGCTAGGAGTATTAAGCTAAGTAGGTAGCCTGGGGTTGGAGAAGCCAGATTGTCTTCAGTTTTGGCCTTGACAAAGAAAGCTCATCTCATCAGTGGCAGAGGTACCAAAGCAGTGTTTTGATGGCAGAATTCTAGAGGTATGTCTAACTCCCCCTTCTTCTCATTTCCCAAATCACTCACTAACTTCCCTGAAAGGGTCAAGATCTACTTGATACCTCTTAGTTTCATCATTTTCCATATCATTTGCCTTGGTAAAGATCTGCTTTGCTCAAGGCATGTTCATACTTCCTCTATGAATCATTTTCCCCCCCTATTAGCCTAAGATTAACGTACTTAGCGCTTTCTTATCACTTGTCATATTAACTACTAATTTTACTAAGTATCTCCCTATCTATCTCACCTTCCCCTACTAAAACTATGTTAAAAAACTCCCCTATATACATATTCCCATCCCCAGGCACTATAGCCCTATTTTATCAGTTTGGGAAATGCTAAGTCCATTTGGGGCTTAGCATTAGCCTTCCATGTCCTAACCAGGAGTTAGTCTGACACCTAGTCACCCTAAAAACCATTTCCCCCTAAGTCCCAACCCTACAATACCCATTCCCCGCCCTTATCCTAAGGTCACGCACATAAATATATTCCTCCCCGCTTGCAAAAAACCAAAAACCCACATTTCTAATGTTCAAACCCCCCCCCCCCCGCCCCCTCGCGCCATATAAAAACACATAATTAAATATGCATGGGCCCGTCCCTAACCGTCCGCCGCCTTACTTGTGTTGCCGATCGTCAGATCTGGCGCGCCCAAGATCTACGGTGGGCGGGCCTTTTTATGCCTCGATGTGCCGAGGGTTAATGCCCGGGAGATGGGCGGTTTTCCCGTCGTACTCCTGCCACGTGTCACCCTCTCGACTGTAGTGGAGCTCCCTCCTCCTATACCGCCTGCGCACAAAAGCGGTGCGCCCGAAATCGGATACCGCCTTCCCCCCTCCTGCGTCAGCGCCATGTCATGCTGACATCACCATGCCGCGTCGGCCTCCTGCCGCCGTGTCCTTGCCATGTCACCGCCACGTAACCTCCTCTACCGTACCGCCACGTCACCCGCCGTACTTCTGAGGTCACCCACCGTACTGGGTCCTGTTAGCCTCCTATACCAATAGGGTTTCATTTTTCATGATTGACAGTGGAAGTGCCAAAAATGTTCATCTTTCATGATACAAAGGTTCCATTTTTGTGAAAGAAACAAACAGTTAAAAAATGTAAAGAGGGTATGCCTTAAAAGAATAATCAAAAGGCAAGAAAATGAATTGGTCAGAAAAAATAATTGAAATGAACCCCAAAGGAAGACCAGGAAAGTGGCCAACCAAAATGCCACTACTATCTTGATGGGTGATCCAACAGCCTAATCTGGATCATGCCATGTTTAAATTGACGTTGTAGAATAGAGAAAGAGAATCTGTCCAAACTGTCTAATCTTGGCAAATTAGTAGATTAGGTAGAGAATAAAGGTTCCCAACTGCTTAATCTGGGGCCTTGGAAGTGATAAGGGTAGTTGTAGATAGAAACTCAAAAGGAAAAGAAGAGAAAAGAAAAAGAGCAATTGAAGGTTTGCAAGTCTAAATTCACCCTCCTTGAAGTAATAAAAAATGCTAGGCACTAAGATGGGTAGGTAGAAAGGGGTTGCAGAAGCTTGTTTTCCTTTATATTGTTGGCCTTGACAGAAAGCATATATTGGCAAGAGAAGGTCCACCTGTTTCAACATTTTGGTAACAACACAGTGAAGCATGTCTAACTTCCCCTGTATTCCCCAGAGATTCTCTTTCTAACATCCCCTTGAGGACTTTAGGATCTCCCTAAATAGTCCTCCTTGCATTTCTCCTTTGAAAAATTCATGACAAATTGAGACCTTCTTCTCTGAAAAGAAGCCACATTTCTTGTGTAAAATCATTCCTCACCCTCATCTGCTTCTAAATCTAAGTTTACTCCTTAAACTTAGCTCTCTGTTTCAAAAAAAAATAAAAAAAAATCCCAGAAATATATATATTTCCCCCCCCTTGGGCAATCTAGCCATATATCCCAAAGTTTGGAAGTGTGAGGAAGTCGAAGTCCCATGGAATATTTGTTCATACTTTATTTTTGGGAATTGAATCAACACCCGGTTGATTTAATAACCCTAAGCGCACCTTATAAATAGATATATCGTTTACCATTTATCCCTGAAAACCTCAGAAAACCCACAATTTCATTTATCCAAAGTTTTGTCCCGGCGGAATTTCCCAAAAATAACAATTGTTTATTAGACGGGCCCCGCCGTATCGCGCTAACATGTTCGCGGTCCGTCATCCGTCGGATCCGGGCCCTCGCATCCGACGTCCATGGAGATTTTGGACCACCCCTGATCGCCGTCCTTTAGCACCCGAAAAGTGTCAGAGGATGACGTAGGGCCTGAGGCGCGTGTCAATTTCTTGTTGGATCGGGCGGCCTCCGACACAAACCGGGCCCGTACCAAAAGCGGTCCGATAAAACCGCTTACCGCTCTCCCTTTCTGCTCCACGTCATTGCTACATCAGCGTTACGTCAGCTTCCATTCTGCCATTGTTCCGACCTGTCCGCCACGTCGCTCGTCCACGTCGACCCAATCACCAGTTGACACATCATTCCTCTGTACCCGACTGGACCAATGACGTCATGCTGACGTCATCCATCAAAAGGCGCCAAAAACCAATTTTTCCATATTATCGCGCAAAAATCATATTTTTTCCCATTTTTCACTAAACGCGCACTGTGTAACTTGCATGCCGTTTACGTCGTCCTCCGCCAACCTCAAGAAATTCATCCCCGAGCTGCTGCCGCCGAGGATTTGCAGTTGTCAAGCAACCCCCAAGCCGCGGAAAAATCAGGTATTTACCATTACCTCTGCGCACCTGATTTTCAATCACCTACTGTTAAAAGCTCAAATAACCACCGAATTCCCCTGCGACTGTAAATGTAAACCAAGGTCATTCAAAGGGAAATTCCTGGGCCTCAATCCATCCAATTCCCGCACTCATTGCTTTCTCGCTAAACTCAGACCCCATAGCGAGCGTTTCTCGCCTTGCGGAAGAACCACAGCTACGCAATTTTACCTCTCTAAGCAGCATTTTACCTCTGTTTCACCCATATTAGCCCTTTCCTCTCTGCAAATTACCTTATCCATCGAAATTCACTGCTCTGTGTTACCTTTGTTCAAAAGTCAAGTACAATTCAACTCCAAGTAACAACTAAGCCATGGAGACCCCTGTGGCCTTGAACATTACTCCCCTGAGTGCCCCACAGAGGAACCTGGACTGGCTGGCCCTTGCTGACCAGGATCATCAAATTAAAGAAACAGTTGAGTTAACTACCAAATATCACATACACACTATTTGTGAGCTGAAGGATAAATACATGAGTGGTGCTGAAGACATAGGTATCTGGGAGTCTAATTTTCCCATTTATTACCTACCTCAAGTCAATGTGTTCCCAGACCTCATCCATCAGTGTTGTGAACACTATGAACCCTCACAAAGAGCAGTTTTGGGTTCATCTGGGAATATTTTATTCCACATCACTCCTCAATCCATAAATCAGATGCTGAACTTTAAACCAACTAAACCTCTGGTCCCCCTTTCTATGAATTTTCTACTCCAAGAAGCTGCCAAGTTGCCCAGCTCAGAGGTCACAAAGATTGGCCAGTTGTTCATGAAGCCAGAATATCAGCCCCGGCAACCTTCTCCTTATCTACATGTCTGGTTCAATGATACAGGGAGACTGCTAGTGGACATGATATCCTGCATTCTGGGATTCCATACCAGTGAGTTTGTGGATGATACAACCTTGGTGATGTTATCCATGTTCACTCCAGGGCAGCCTCCTGCTGCCCAGTATGATTATGCCACATTCATTGCTGACAAGATTCATGAGAAATTCATGAATTTGGAGAGGGAAAGGGTATTCAAGTACACCTCCTATATATATCACTTGATATTATATTTTCAGCCTGATAGTTTCCCTGTTTCCTTGAGAAAGCTGGATGCAAAAGGAAACAAGAGGTCAGTGATATTTTGGTCATCAGTTTGTCACCATATCTCTTGCTCCCCATACAGCTATTGTGAATTCATTGATCTGTTCATCTATCCGGCCTTGTCTCTGCTACAGAGTTCTCCTCCTCCTAGACTCACCGACGATATGCAGAAGATCCTCCAGCTTTCAAAGAATTATAGCATTGGAGATTGGTACTTCTACCAAGACCACACAGTAATTAGAATATATGGCTGTGAGCTAGCCCCTTACAGACTGCCAAAGTATGTTCCCATGAGACTTTTTGCATTAGAGTATTTCCGGCAATTTGGAAATGTAGACATGATTCATTTTCATAGCAGAAATGAGAAAGCACAGTTGAAAATCAAACACCAACTGGGCCCATTCATTTTCAACAAAAGAGAAGAAGCATGGCAAGAAGCAGATAAAATTCTAAAGAGCTTCCAGCTTCAAACAAGCTTCCTTTGGTCACCCTATGACCTCAATCATTTTATAAGTCTTAGAAGAATCAGATACAGACTTGCCAGCTATGACCATGTCAGAATCCCACACATTGAAAAATATGCAAATCAGTTAGAATGGAAAGAGGGCACCCTAGTGGAGGCATGTTCTAGGGAAGAAATAGCACAAAAAGAAATGAAGCAGTTAGAAAAATCAGTTGACTTAGAATTTTTTGGACAGGTTTGCTCCCCAGTACTCAAGCATCTTGGAGTAGATGCTTCCTCTTCTACTACTCCCCAGCAATCTGCCCAAGCCACTACTCAAGCAGCAACTACAGCTAAAGGAAAAGAGATGCAACAAGAGGAGCCACTCTCTAATGTACAGCAGCAAGCAGAACAACAAGAAGAGATGGCTGAGGCACCTTCAAATACAGAGCAGCAAACTCAGGAAAAAGTCCCTCCTAGGCAGGAGGTAACAGTGGAAACCTCGGTGCTACAAACTCCAGCTAATGAAGAAAGAACCAGGAAGAGAGATAGGCAGGAGGAAACTCCTCTCACTACCTCAACAGATTAACAAGGTGAGAAAAGGCAAAGGATGAATCCCTTTTCTGAGGAAGAGATGCCTGAAAGACCCACTGATACCATGCTCCCTCCCAACATTGAAACATCGGCCAGTTCCTTTCAGCAGGAACAAGAAATGCATCATGGAGGAGAAGTTAGTTCATCAGGACAGCAGACAAGATCCGAGCCTAGCATCAAGAAGCAGTTTATAGAGATAAAAGCAAGAAATGAGCCAATCAGAGTCCAACTCTATAACCAGCTGCTCAAGATGGCGCCGACTAATCAAGAAAGGCTTATGTCGGCCTATGATATCCAAGAGGGAAAAATGACTCTTAGTCATTTTAGGCCCACCATGCTGCAGCCCCATTCAGCTGCCGACTATGTTAGGACTAACCTAGAGGTCTTTGCCAAGGACATCCATCCTATGGATCAGATAGAGCTGCACAAACAAATAGGGGAGATGGTCTATGCCACATTGGCTGATAAGACTCTATTGACACATAGGTTGCAAAACTCCCTGAATAACACTACTGCTCAATTGGAGCTAGAGAAAGCTTCCTCTCAAGCCAAGGATAACATAATCAAGTCCTTGGAAGAAATTATCATAGAACTGGGGCATGATCCAAATGACCCTAAGGGAGTGCAAGCATTAATGAAGAAGAAAGATGAGGACATAGCAGCTTTGAAGAAGTTGGTTAAGCTACCACCAACCCTTCACCCTCAGACTGAAGATGTTGCCCAGCAAAGAAGAGATCAGGATGTGACGGCCATGCTGGTGGCCTTGCACAAAAGGCTAGTGGAGACAGAGGGTGCCTTGGAGGCGGCCCTAAAGCAAAAGGAAGGAGAACAGGTGACTCAGCCACCTCAGCAAGTTATAAATCTTGAGGATGCTCCTCAAGTAACAATTCCTCCCCCGGAAAGGACATCAGAAGCAGGCCCTTCAGCACCAGCACCAGATGTGGCAGCACCAGAGCAGGCACCCAGCCTTGACATGCAGAATATGAGGAAGGAACTGGAGGCTCTTGAGGCACAGATGGCAGAACTAAAGGTAGCAAAAGAAAAATTGGCTACACTGGAAGAAAAATATGATAAATCAAAGCAGAATGTGGCTGAAAGGACAAGAGAAATAAGAACCCTGGAAAAGAAGATAAAGGAGCTGGAAAATGAATTGACCATGAACAAAACTATAGCTGATGTGAAGAAAATTTTATGGGCTAAAATTGGCCAATCCATTACAGACCAATGGCAGTCCATTGAAACAGTTCATGAGCAAATGAATCTTCTGGGCAGAGCTCAAGCTGAAAATCAAAGAGCTAGGGCATCTTTAGGGAGTATGCCTGAAATAGCCAATAGAATGACAAATGTCCTTAACAATCGGACTGGCCTTCAGCTAGCAGGAATGGGCATTAGAGACAGGACTGATACTATTTTGCTGATAAAAAGGGTGCTTACCCTGAGAAGTTATGTCCAGACATTGGATAGAAAGTGTCAAGAAATACAAGCAGAAGTGAATGAATTTATTGCAAAAATCACAATTTTACATAACAGGGGCCTCCCCAGTTTGGTGACCAGTGCAGGAAGATTGTTATCACATGAACATTATGCCAAAAGGGTCAACACCTTTGCAACAAATCAAATAACAGCATCTGCAGGCACTCCAGAGGAAGCAGGGCCCCCATCTGGGCAGGATCTTTATGATAAACTGGAAAATCTATTTTTTATTGAGCATGAGATTAGGAACCTTTTTGCAGTTCCTCCCAATTATTACAAATACACTGAAGCTGATGAAATTCTAATCAAAATGCAGAGGCACCAATTTCCCACTAAAGAATGGTGGAGGAGTATGATAGAGACTTTACTTTGACAAATTAATTTTGGCTTAAAGTCAACATTTTCAAATGACTCATGTATCAAATCTACTTAAAGCAACAGTGGAAGACAACTAGATGAAAAGGATAGTGTCTGGGTACAGCTGGATCATGCAATTGATGTGTCCAACGCAGCAACAGCATGACAGGGCAGCATAAACGCAAGAATTCTCAAAATCAATGCAAAGGTGCTCAGCCCTCCCAAGACGCTCCAAAAGTCAAAGACAAGAATGACTAGTTGTAATCAATCTTCTTTAATAGCAATAACTATTGTATCCACTATTTTTTAGAGTTGGTAGAGAAAGTTATGAGTCAATGACTCATTTTGAGATATTTTGTAAAGATAATTTTGTATATATACGCCCCGCTTAGCTTATTTGGGGGTTGTTGTTTATTTGTTCTGAAGAACTCAGCTGTATATTCTGAGAAGTATAATACAAGAAGCTGCTGGTTTTCTCAACTTGGCTATGCTTGGACGTGTTGTGATGGGATTGTCAGCTGTTGCAGAACTCTCGTGTTTTCTCATGATGCAATAAGTGTTTTCCTAACTGTGTCTATGTTTTATATGTTTACATAACTCATCTATGCTATATGTTTGATAATCTTAGTAGGAAGGAAAATGAATAGTTCAGGATTTGTCCAGTAAGACACCCTAAACTCAATCATTCCTGCTAACTATGTTTTCTTCAAGATTAGCTGTAAATATGGAATTCTTAAATGCTCTTGTTTACTCTAATTTTATGGTAAATTCTATTCGAGAATTCTCTTTTGCTCTTGAATAAGATTTAGCCTTTTATGTTCTGTATCACCAAGAAAGAAATCTTTGATGCCTTTCATGGTGGGATCCTATACTGTTTCTTCTTAAATCAAAGGTTTGTATCATGAATACCTATCTGGCTCTGCAGTAACACTCTTTTTATCACAGACACTAAGTAATAATCAGTCATGGACTCCAATTTCCCAATGGAATAAACCCTCTTTGATCAATGCAAACCCTTCTTCAGACAACAGATGACAACCAAAATTCAAACAAAATTTTATACTTCATAACTAGCCTAAAATCCCAAAAAACAAAGCTAAATCAAAAGAGAGAGCTCTCTCTGATTGCAGGTAGGCTAGAACCTGTAATCCAAAGTTGGTTTGTAGTTACCTCGGTCGTATTCCCTTGGGAGTCAAAGGGAACAACCTGAGTGATAACAGGTCCCACCACAAGACGTCATGCTGACGTCATGCCGACATCACCGTCAAAAAGCGCAAAAGGCGCAAATTGCAGCCTAGGAAGCCTGGAATCAAAATCAGAGGCAGTTTTTCATGCGCGATTAGCACCTAGCACTAATCGCGCATGGCTACGGGAAATAGGCCAAAATGGAAATCCCTTTCGTAGCTCGTCTCCAGCAGACCCGAAAGGCGCCGAATGACATGAATTTCTTCGCACATCATTTAGGAAGGGGAAAACGCAGTTTTAAAAGCAAACAGAGGGCCGAACAGTAGCCATGAAAGGTCGATGCAACAATCTAAAGAGTATCAGGAGTGAGAAAGGTGCACATTCAGTGCCAAAGCATATCCAGGAAGCGACAAAGAGTATCAGTCGAATGTTTTAAATGAAAACATTTATTCCCAATGCAGGTGGACATTGAATGACCTCCAAAAAAGTCAAAGAAAGCAGCAAAGGCTAGTCAAGGCTCTCCAATCATAGTTAATGCTCCTCAGAAACACTCAAGAGCATGGATCAAAACCCAAAGCACGGTTATGGCTAAGTGATCAACACAGAGCCATAAAGACAACACATTAAACTCATTTTGGTACAGCTGCACCCAGCGCAGCTCGAGGATATTTTCCCACATTTATTTCAAACATGTATTAGGTTAAAGACACTTATTACAGTAGATCTATCTGAGATCTAATCTTTATAGATATTTTACTTATAAAAACCACCCTAATTCACTGTTAAAGGGGTTGGTTGGTTGTATAGCTCCAAGAGAGACTCGCTCTGTATACCTGATGTTTTACTTAATCAAAGACTGCTGAAAAGCTTGGAGGAATGACTGTGTGCTGTGTATGAATGTTTTGAAGAATTGGATGTGGAATTCTTGTGCTCCAGCATGACTCAATAAGTGTTTCTTACCATTGTTCTTCATTGATGTATCATCCAAAATAGCAGAAAGAATGAATAGTTTAGAATTGGTTTAATTGCCCTCTATGCTCAATTTCTGTTGTTTCTATATGTTTTCATCTGAATTAGAAATGAATATGAATTCCCTGTGGCTCATATTTCCCCTAATTCACTCATGTTTGACAGTTATCTAGGGATTCTTCACTGCTACTAGATAGAGCTCATTCACCTTCCCTCTGCTAAGCTGAATGAGAGATTCTTAACTGCCTCTCATTCCTAGCCTTCACTCCATCCTTTAGCTTGAAAGATTGTTTCATGTGCAGCTAGCTTGCTCCATATTCCCTCTTGTGACCAAGAAAACGCACCAGCAGTCCTACTCCTTGACTCCATGCCCAATGGTTCTAAAACATTCATGCTATCCCTGCCTCTTTACTTGAAAGCATCATCCATCCCACAAAACCAAAACAAAACCCCTAGTACCCAATAACTAGCCTAAAATCATCATCAACAAAGCTAAACCCTAAAGGGAGAGCCCTCTCTGACTGCTGGTGGGCTAGCACTTGCAGTCCAAAGATTGGTTTGCGGTTACCTCGGCCGTATCCCTCAAGGAGCTAAGGGACAACCTGAGTGATAACAGTTTCAAAGTTGTTTCAATTCATTTTTGTTAAAGTTTGGCAAGTATTTATTTTAGTTGATTCAAGTACCAGATTTGCTTGTTGTTGTTGCTTTTCATCCTTTTGATTATTCATGTGCAAGTAGATAAGTTAGAAGTAGATCTTACATTAGTGAATACTAGAATCATTTGGAATTTCCTGTGCTACTCTTAAAAACTTATGTAGACTCGGGTTGAAAATTAAGTGTTCAAGGAGTTTGTTGAATTACAACCCTGACACCCACCATTTTGGTGCCGTTGTCAGGGAGGCATTAAAATTTTTTTGTAAGGTCTTTCTAATTTTTTTTCTGCAATACGGGTAAGTCTACTTTTATTTTTTTATGCAGCGTGATTCTATTACTTGAGGGATGTTATTTTGATTTTTGCATGTGTTATTTTTTTGCAGCATTTGATTGAAGTTTTTTTTAGCAATTTTTTCAGTTGGTTATTCTTTTTTGGTTGATTTGTTTTAAAATGTATGACTAGAAAGGGTAGGGGTCTTAAGCCCAATAAGAGCAGAGGAAATACTGATAAATATGAAAATTGTTCTCATGTTAGACCTTCTTTTGTAGATAGAAAGTACAAACAAAAACAAACTCATCATGCAGAAAATGTCCACTTGGACTCTGGAAACAGTAGTTCAGGGATAACACAACCAACAAAGGGAAGGAAGGAAACTATTGGAATTCAAGAGATTAACTTAAGCCATAGTCAACCTTCTCATTCGGTTAAGGGTGGTTCGATCAGAGGAACAAGAATGGCAGATTATGAGGACCACGCTTAGGGGTCTGGCGAGAACCAGTCAAATGAGGAACAATCCACCTTTAGGTTTCCAATCATGGATCTGAAAACAACTGTGAAAATGAAGAACATTCCACCATCATCTCTTCCTGATTTTCATGGTAAGGTACATGACAATCCGGATTCATTCTTATTTTAATTTAATATATTATGTAGAAGCTATGATTACTCTACAGATGCCCAGAAGTTAAAATTATTTCTTGCAACTCTCAAGGATTCAGCCTTGCTCTAGTTCATGGGATTAGGAGGGAATACTATAGCTTCTTGGGAATAAATGAAGGGAGTCTTTTTGACCAAATATCAAGAATATTGTAAAACTAGAGAAATGCAGGATGAGATCTTCACTATTGTGCAAGGTGATGACGAGACCCTGGAAGATTATCTAGAAAGGTTTCTATATATCCTCCAAAGGTCAAAACATAAATTTTATCCAAGTACTATTAGAACCGTGTTCTTACGTGGCGTTACCGATGATGCTAAAAATAATATGAATTTATTAGGACAAGGGGATATTTCTCATAAAACTTCTGATCAAATTTGTGACTTATGCAAGAAGCTCTCATGGAATCAATCAAGATACGATAGAGGAGCTCGAAGTAGAAATCATAAACTTGGATCTACACATGCTATGATCATTATTTTGGAAAATAAAATGGATAATATGAAAATTGAAATTATGAATATTTTATTAAACAAATACTCTTTGAAATTTCAACAAAAATTGGTAGAGGAACAAGAGTCGTTGCCTATTTATTGTCCAATGTAGGAAAAACCATCTTGTAAGAGAATGTCCTGCCAATGTTAAAACTCGTAATAAATGTGTGATTGTACAAGGAAACATCCTACTGAGGAATGCCCTTCTATACCAAGACTGAAAGCAACAATTGAAGCAGAGAAGTCTAAACCTGAGCCATTGTATGCTATGGGAGCACGAAAATTTTGGCCTCAGGTAGGTATAGGTATGATTCCTGAACATTCACCACACTTTCTTGGTTATAATGCACAATCATATTCCTATCATAATGAAAATCACTCTCAACCTTTGTAGCATGGGAATCATTTTCAGTTTGGACAATCTCCTCAACCTTAGCAACAAGGATGGAGGGGATCATCCTATCCTCATTATTACTATCCTGCACCTGTGCAACCATGTCCTACTACATATGCAACTTATCCAATGCCACAACCATCATTACCAGCTTTACCTAAGCAAAGTCAACCGATGCCACCATTTCCTTTACCACCACCCTTTTGACCACACCAACTGCCTTCTCAATCGGTACTAAACCCCAATAATAAGCCAGTACAATTGATCAATTCCATTAGACCACTCCCTTATCACATTTATCAAGCCATGCCAGTTGGGGTCAGTGACCTTTAACTGAGATCAGGAAGGCTAGTTAAACAGAAAAAACAAAAAAAACATAGGGTGATTATCGAGGAGAAAAATGAGGATGGAACTCCTGATCATTCAAAGAGAGATGTCACCACTTGACCCATTCACACACATTTAGGGATTTTACCATCTTCTTCAAACCAACCTCCCTACTCAGAGAGGCTAGTTGTGGAGAAGAATGACCCCACTCCCGAGTCAAGTCTGGCTTTCGAGCTTAGGAATCTTTGTATAAAGGTCCCTTTACTTCAGGCTATTAAAAATATCCCCATCTATACAAAAATAATTAAGGAAATTTTTCTTAAGAAGCCAGGAAGGAATAGAGTAGAACCTCAAACCATTCAGTTCGTTGGAAAAGCAGCCGGGTTGATAACAAGATGTGTGAAAATGGAAAAGTATACAGATCCATGAAATTAGTTGTTTCTATTCAGATAGGTGATAGCCTTGTCCACAATGTGTTCATAAACCTAGGGGCAGCCATTAATGTTATGACTAGGTAAACCATGGATTAACTTGAGTTGGTTCATATTCATCCTACCCCTACTGTGTTTGAACTTGCAGACAAATCTAAAATAAAACCAGAAGGTGTGTTGGATGATGTGGTTGTTTGAATTGATTCTTGAGAATACCCCATGGATTTTATTGTGCTTCAACCAAAAATTCCTATTGGAGCGCATCCCTTGATTTTGGGATGACTATGGCTTGCCACATCAGATTCTTATATTGGGTGTCGCTCTGGTGATATGTATATTTCCCATGGAGAGGATAGGAAGAAAGTCGCCTTGTATCCACTTGCTACATCTATCCAGGAGCTTTGAGATACCTTATGGCTAGACTATGACAGTAGTGAAGAGGATACTCGATTTGTTTCTTTGATTCACCTTCACACCGAGTCAACCCAAAAGGGTGATATACGAGGCTTCTTGAATAATCTAGACGCAATGCAAAATTTTGATTCACTTCCCCAAATATTTAGTCTATATTTTCAATGAAGTTACAATTCTCAACCTTCTTCATCACAAAATCTAGCAACACCTACCTGTACTCTCAAAACCAAAACCACTCTCGTTGAGATTAGTCCAGGAAAATATTTACACATTAGTTCATACCTAGATTCACCCCAACAAGAGAATCTTGTGAGTTTGTTGCAAGACCATATTGGTGCCTTTACATGGAGTTATAAGGACATGAATGCATCCCTCCTTAAACTTGTACTCATCATATTTATATTTAGGAGGGATCCCTACATGTTCAACAAACCCAAAGGCGTATGAATCCCACACTAAGAGAAGTTGTGAAAGAAGAATTACAAAAACTCTTAGATGCTAATTTCATTTATCCTATATATGACAGCCAATGGATCTCCCCATTAGTGATAGTCCCAAAGAAAGATGGGATATGGTGTATTTTCATCAATTACTGAGAATTAAATAAAGCCACTCTCAAGGACTATTTTTCCCTTCCCTTTATTGATTAAGTCCTAGATACCCTTGCTGACAAAAAGTACTTTTTATTTTTATATGGCTTTAGCAGTTATAACCAAATATAAATCACACCCAAGGATCAAGATAAGACCACCTTCACATGTCCTTGGGGGACATTCACCTATCGACTTCTTCCCTTTGGGTAGTGTAATGCGTCAGCTACCTTTCAAAGGGCAGTTTTGGCTATTTTTTTTGACCTTGAGTGTGTAGAAATTTATATGGATGATTTTTCAGTATTTGGTGATTCATTTCAAGAAGCCCTAAAAAAATTAGAAAAAGTTCTCTTCATTGCCAAGAATCCCATTTCTCTTTGAGTGATATAAAGTGCAGATTAGTGTGCAAAGCAGGGGTGGTTCTTCGCCATCTTATTTCTGAGAAAGGTATCCATGTAGACCCATCCAAGGTAGAAATTATTTTACGTCTTCTTGCACCAAAAACAAAAAGGGGTGTGAGAGAATTCCTGGGACATGCAGGCTATTACAGACAATTCATTGAGCATTTTTCTAGGATAGCTACCCCACGTTTCCAATTTCTAGATAAGGATAGTGAGTTCTCTTAGACTATGTCTTGCCAACAATATTTTGAGCCACCAAAGGAAAAACTAGTACAGGCACCTATTCTGTGAGGGCCTAATTGGTCCCTCCCATTTCACATTTCTTTGGATGCCTCAAATATTGCTATTGGTGCAACCTTAGGATAGGAAGAGAACCAACAATCCTATGCTATTTACTTCATCAGTAAAAATGAGTCACCTTCCGAATTGAATTATACACTACTGAGAAAGAGTTTTTAGCTGTGATATTTTCTATTAATAAGTTTAGCCACTATATTACATGTTATGAAGTATTTGTACATACAGATTATTCCGTCATAAGATATTTGATGAATAAACCTTTGAATAGTGGTAGAGTGACTCGGTGGTTACTTTTATTATAGGAATTTAATATTACTATTATTGATAGACCAGGAAAATCTAATGTTGTAGCTGATTATCTTTTGAGATTAAATAATCCTGGTGAGATAATTCCTGTAGATGATTCTTTTCCTAATGAGCATCTTTTTGCGGTATCAACAAATTCCCCATGGTTTGCTGATATAGCTAACTATTTAGTGACAGGAAAAACACCACCTCACTTATCCACCCGAGAGAGGCAGAATATTATCCAAAAAAGTGTTTCATACTCCTGGATCCAAGGAGATCTCTTTTACACAGGACCCAACCTTATTATCCATAGATGTGTGAGAGAAGAAGAAGTGTTTGAAATATTGAAATCCACCCATGATGATCCTTTTGGAGGCCATTTTCCTGATAGGAGAACTACATATAAAATTTTATGAGTTGGCTATTTTTTACCCTCTTTGTTTACAGATGCCAAACAATATGTCAAATGTTGTGATAGCTATCAGTGAATGGGCCAGTCTGGCCAAGCCAATGAAATTCCTTTGTGTCCTCAAGTTATGATTGAACCCTTTGAAAAATGGGCTATTGATTTGTAGGAACTATAGTTCCAACATAATTAAGCAAAAGACATATCTTGGTTTTCACTGATTGTGTAACTAAATGGATAGAGGCTAAAGCTATTTCTTTTGCTACTGAAAATGTTGTTGTTGATTTTTTGTTTAATGATATTTTTACTAGATTTGATGTTCGTAGAGAGATTGTTACTGACAATGGATTGCAATTTATTTCTAATTTGGTTAAAGGTATCATGGATCAATATAAGATTTGACACAGGAAATCAACATCATATTACCCACAAGCAAACAACTAGATAGAATCTAGAAATAAAGTGATCAAATCAATCCTTACCAAAACAATAAATCTTCACAAGAAGGATTGGGCCAATAGATTACCTGAAGCGCTATGGGCCTAGAGAACTACGGGGAGAAATATCATGAGTCACACACGCCATGAGCTGATATATGGAAAACAAATCCTGTTACCGATTGAATTCCAAATAAAAACTTTTAGAACTACAGTCCAATTGGGACTAGATCTCTCAGAAGCACGACAACATCGTCTATTGCAACTAAATGAGATTGATGAATTTAGGATGGATGTTGTTCAACAAAATGCGTTCATACAATAACAACGAAGGAAATGGCATGAAAATATGATTAAGAAAAGACAATTCCAACCAGGTGATTGGGTACTCCTTTATGACTCTAAATTTAAAAATTTTAAAGGGAATTTTTGTACACGTTGGATGGGACCGTATGAAGTAATTAAAGTATTTGAGAATGGGGCAGTAGAGATCAAAACTATTGATGGACATGAATTAGTCTTTCTGGTGAATGGGAAGAGACTTAAGGAATATTTTCATCCCCTCACCAAGGAAGACTTTCTGCAACAAGTACAAAAGTAGATGGAGTTAAGGATGGTAGGTGGTGATTCCAACTTATGAATATAATCATCTCTTTTCCAATAATAAAAAAAAAAAATACTAGAAAAATAGCAAATTGAAAAAAATGTTTACCTATGATTATGAAAATCATCTTGCTGACATGGTCATGGAAGGATATGCTTGAAAACCAGCATGCTGCCGGGTAGATCAATCTCTAATAAAAGGGGAATGTTGCTTGATTATTATAAATGATGATTTCAACGAAAAGAAGTAGGTCTTTGTAAACGTTTTGGTGTAACAGGATGATTAGTAAGACTGAGCCCTTATCCAAGTTCAGAACAATTGACATGGAAAGTTTTGTGCAAGTAACTCACAATTCCCGCTGCAGTTATTTTTAGCACTACTTTGCAAAAAAATTTGAGGTGATAATTTTTCCTTTCTTCCTTTTCCTTTTCTATAATTTTCCTCTAAATTATTCCTTTGTCTTGTCAAAAATATTCCATCCTTTTATTCAAAAAATCCCCCCAACCCATTTTTGTTCTTCCCTCTATTTCCCTGAAGAAGTTTTCCCTATCCCTTTTTCTTATGTCCCCCTGGTGGATTGGCCGAATTCTTAAGTGCCCCTGATAATATCCTTCCCTTTCTAAAAAACACTTTTTACCCCTATCCCACTTCTTTTTTCCCACATGATTTTATTGCAAGATATGATGGACCATCAAAGAATTTATTAATCATATCGGAAAGGTAAAATGGCACCAGAAACTGGCAAAGGAGAGTCCTTTGAATTCCATAATATTTTTAAAAAGTTCCAGCATGTGTATTAATTAGAATATTTATAAAAACCCTTTTCAGTATAGGAACCACAATATTTGCTTGGTAAAGGAATATAAGTTTTAATACAGGAAAGGTGGGTTCAAAAACATGAATTTTTTCTAACTACAGGAACCCTATCAATTCATGAATTTTAGTACACCAGGTCTAAGTTTTAAATGCAATGATTTTAGGATTGTATATTGTAATTTCGATTAGACTACTATTTTTATCATCGCTTACAGGAATGACATTTTAAGTGAAAATAACATTATAAACTTGGCTAACCTTATTTTTATTTGACCGATACCCCAACTGGAGTCATGATTAAAATAGGACTTGTGTGAAAGCCTTCCTTACAAGTACCAACCTTCTGAGCTCTGTTAAATTTTGATTATTAGGCCGTTATCATACAGAACCTTGCGTCATTTTTAAATTTCCTATAAACTGTCACCTTATCTATCATTATTACTCCACTCACCTCAAAATGATACCCATATCTGTAGCCTTTTCAAATCGAATTTTCATAAGGTACAACTATTTGGTTTACCGAGATAATTGGAAAATATGTTGTATAAGTAATTCAAAAATTTGTAAATTTAGAACCTTCTGAGCCATACCCCCAAAGTTTGTGTGTTTAGTAGGCTTCAAAATTGAAGAGGAAAGAGTCAGTGTAACCCATGAAGTGTTATGGCACCAGTTTGTATCAAGCCTTGGTCCGTGAAGGAGTTGGAGGGAACAATTGAATATGAGAGTAGTTTAGCCCTATTGCATGATCTGTGATTCCTTCCCTTTCGACTGAAGTTTGATGGGTTTGATTCTGCTGTCACCCTGGAATTTGCACACGCTTTCAATGGGAAGACAATCAAGATTGGCTCTCTTCAATTCCAAGTCACTAAGCAATCCATCTCTTAGGTCACAAAGTTAGCAACCATGGGTGAAAAGTTGTTTAAGAAAGAGGAGGTTGAGAAAGGAGTATGGCACTGATTTCTAATTGAAGAAAACCATGTTGTAGACTGGAAGGTTGACAACGGAATGCCATGGTGGATAAATAGAAGCACCTGCTATATATTTTGCAGACGTTCCTCACCTATGAAGGGAGGTACCTCTGACTTACCTCTACCAAATTTGCCTTCTTCTTAACCTTGAATTAGGTAAAATAATCAACTTTCCTAATTTTCTATTGAAATGTTTGGAGAAAATGTCTAGAAGTGTGCAGAAGAGTCAAGGGAATCAAGTAGGTCACAAATTATGTCATTATGGCTTAGTAAAAATCCTAGTTGAGAAGTTATTAGAGGAGAAGGGCACTATGTGGGAAGCATTCTTAAAAACGCTCCAGGAGGGGAATATTGTGAAATAGCCTAAAAAAGGAAGTAGTAGAGCTACCAAGTCTAAGTCTAACTGAAAGAAGAAATTGCCAACCTTGAAGATTGGCAAAAATTAAAAGAAGAAGATTTAAAATTCTCAGCCTCAGAGGTCGACAGCTAAAAAGGAGCAGAAAAGGGAGCAGAAAGATGAGAACCTTAGTCCTTCGAGAAGATTAAACAGAGACTCATTGAAAAGACATTATGCTTCCTTGGGAAGACACCCTGCTATAATGACCACTCCAATATAAATTGACGATTCATAAGAACAAGTTCCCTCCAGGGATTCTTTTGTAGAAAATCCTCGAGGGAATTCTCTGGTACATAATGGTCTCTCTTTTTTGGCAAATGTTGCAGCTTAGGATCATTCAATTTTTAGTGCAGGATATGTGGATGAAGAGGATGATATTCCTCTGTCATCCCTTCTTAAAAAAGTCAAGAAAAAAAGGTATCCAGTGTACATGATGTAAGCCTAGAGACAACAAAAGACACAACGATGGAAAAGAATGAGGGTGTTGTTCCTCAGAATTCTAAAACACAAGGTTGTGAAAAAGGTTTTGATGATATTGATACCTTTTATGAGTCAGTTGTTGAAAATATGTTAGCACAGGAGGAAGCTGAAGAAGGAGGATTTGTTTTTGATGTGCAGAGTCAAGTTGAAGAGTTAAATAAGTAGATATATGAACTTGAAACATTAAATCATTGTGTGATGGAAAAAAATATGATGATGAAGAACAAAAATGCAAAACAAAAAAAGAAGTGCAGAAAAGGAAATGACAAGTAAAGGTATGGATGTTTCGGGTATCCCAATGCAGCATTCACCTGAAGAAAGCAGTGAAACATTTGAGAAAGGCCCGCAGTGGAGAATTGCGGGCAGGAAGGCCAAGAATTAATATCCAAATCCAGAATCGAAGGAGGATTTCCAATTTTATTTTTTGCAGAAGGTCAGTAAGATGTGTGAGGACACACACCAAGATGAGTTTGGGTGGATGTTGGTCTCCATAATTTTCCTAATTTTGACCCTAAAATTGTCCTAATCCTACCCTTTAAAACCTCTGTTTCACAATTGGAACTCAATCTTTTACACATATTCCTAGAATGTTCATAGCTTTCGTAAATATGGGTTATATAGGCTTAATTGTTATTTAAAAGGTTAAATAAGTTTATGTGTCTTTGTAACTTACTTATTTTCCATTTCCTTAAAGGCATGATGAAGTAAAGCGTGAAAAGAGGAGGTAAGTTTTTGACTAGCACATTCCTGATTAAGTTTCTGTTGCAGCCAAGAGCCGAATGTCTATGTATAAATAGCGTTTTTAGGCTACAACTAGGTAGCGATATGTTGGGGAATATTTTCTACTATGTAGAATATGTTTTGTATCGCATGTCTCTATGCTAGAACTATGAAGATTTTATGTATATTTGCAGGAAACTTTAATAATATAACGAGAAATGTTAGTTTGATCTATTTTAGGATCTTATCTTATGTGATGATCCTTTCACGCAGTTGATCTTCAAGTTTTCGTAAAGGGAAATGAGTTGGCTGGCTAGGTCCCAGCCAACCCAACTCGTTCTCCCTCTGTCTCGTAGGTGTGCTATATTTTATCATACTAGTTTGAGTAGAAGAGTGTATATTTTATTTACTTAAATCGCAGATTGATGGTTTCTGCGTGAAAACGTGTGTGCATCTCAGATTTGAGGACTTGTGGTATGTAAGTGTGTTGGCTAATCTCATTTACATCATTTTCTTAGTCTTTGTTTCTAAGTATTGAACAATTATCTTTTGATACAAGTGTTGCCTTACATTTCCCCAAGTTAATATTGGGTTATGAGCTGTTTCTAGTTGAATCATTTACAACTGATTGATTTTAGTTAAATAATTTAGAGTCAACTTTCTTTCAACTAACTTATTTTCGATCTATTCAAATGTGTTCTGGTTTAAACAATAACTCTGATCACAAAATAAGTAAATCTCTATGTGAAGATAATTGTAATATTTTCCTTGAAGAAATATAAGAACTTATCAAACAACTAGGAATTATTTACAACATTTTCCGAATTTAAATATTTGTTTTGAGAAAACTTACTCATGTTGTAACAAAAATCTATAGGATAGGAGCACTTTGCCTTTTAAGTAGACATTTATTATTTTCATGCAAAAGTCTTTCTGCCGATTGAGGGTTTTCTTGACACTTTAGCGTAATCCTATTTTGAATGCTTGATTATTGAAGCATCTCTATTTCTTTTGAATGATTGAGTTAATATTTCCTTTATGTTCAGATTTGTTTACAATTGGTTAATGTTAACACACTTTATGCGTGGTAAAAATGATTTAAGACAAAAGCTGCTTCGATACAGGAGCAATAGAACTTAGGATAGGAACATTGATTCTTTAGTACATGGACAACTGGTTTTGAATATAGGAACATATGTTCTGGTATAGGAACAAAGCATTTTAGTACAAGAACTCGGGGTTCCAGTACTAAGTCAGAACACCAAGTGGAGGAACATTGTTTTGGTACAGGAATGAAACCTTTGTAATAGAGACATATTTAATTATATTCATAATTATTCATTGTCTTTCTTAAAGAATTTGAGACTCAATCACAAGGATATGTTCTTCTATTTCGTTTCCATATTTCTTTGAAGCTAGTTGCAAAGTTGTTTCAATTCCTTTCTGTTAAAGTTTCGCAAGTATTTATTTCAGTTGATTCCAATACTAGATTTGCTTGGTGTTGTTGCTTTTCATCCTTTTGATTCTGGAAGTGCAAGTAGATAAGTTAGAACTAGATCTTACATAAGTGAATACTAGAATCATTTGGCATTTCCTGTGCTATGCCTCTAAGCTTGCATAACCCCGGGTTGACAAATTAAGTGTTGAAAGAGTTTGTTGAATTACAACTCCGACACCCAACAAGTTGTTGTCACAAATGTTTTTTCACCTTAATCCAAGTCATTCTCATGATGATGTGTCAATAGGACTGATGGAAGATAGAGGAAAACTCATCCTACATAGGTGAAGATGAAACCAACACTTTCACTATGCCATAATTGAGTATATGCTTATTGAAATGAATTGTGTTCTTGATTTCTTTTTGGCTTTTGTAACTGAAACATGTTGAGCCTCATCATCTTAACATGTAGATATAATTTCTTAGAATTGATCACTCTAACAACTGTGAATTAAAATTGAAAATACTCAAGACAAAGACACCAAGTTTGGATATGATTTTAGAAGAACTTGGTTGAAGCATTGGATAGTTGAAGAAGCAATAGAGATGGACAAACAAGGTAAATGATTGTGTGTGGAAGAATAAAGCAGACTCAATCTTATGTTGCAATGTGAATCACGCATGTAATAGTGAGAACATATGATGTGGTATTTGTAAAGTATGTACCTGGTAACTCCATGAGTTGGAGTGTGTAATGTAAGCCTGATGGGGCATGTGTACACCCATCAAGTTTGTGGTAATCTTAAAACCACTTTGTAAATGCAGGTTTGTGGTAACCCAGAAAGCACTTGTGACGGTGTATGTAAGTTATGGGTTTGTGGTAAGACAAAAACCACTTGTGATAGTGTATGTAAGTTTAGATTTGTGGTAAGTTGGAAGCCACTTTGCAGTGTAAGTTTGTGGTAATCCATAAACCACGTGTGAGAGTGAAGTGGATAGGGATTCTTGTAGGCATGGTTTAGGGTCAGTCGACAAATCCCTGGTCATGGTTGAGGGTAAGGTAAGACAATAAAACCCAAAGTATGGTTATGGGTAATTCGAGAAAACCCATGATGACAATGAAGGAGGGGAATTTACAGGTACAGGTACAAGTATGCAGATAATGGTTAATTGAACCATGTACATGAAGGACATCCTAGTAGATTGGAGGTTGCAGCGGTTGGTACCCATGCATTTTGGTAGATGGTTGTTCCTTTATATAGACGTTGGCATATCATTCAATCATGTTTGTAAACATTAGGACCACAGTTAGACTTTGCTGATTGAGATTGAGACAAGTAGTCATTAAAGGGAGGACTTGGAAATATAATTCCTACTTGTCTTTGGCATGCTCATCAATTTTAGAATTATTTTGTTCCTAGTATTTGTGAGTTTTTTTACGTGTAGTTGGTTCAGAAATTCTCTCCAACTAGTTAGCTTCATAGATTCGGGTGTGGTTGAGATATTCACTCAAACAAGAGATTGTATCTCTAAGATAAACTAGTTATCTCGAGACATAACTTGATGTATTTATATTGTATCATTATTTTCACATAGAAACAATTCTTAGTGCATTTAGAAAATCTTTGTGGGGTCCATAAGGATTAGCCTTAATCCTGTTCCAATGCCATATCACTAAGTTTATATATGTGAATTTTAGTCTGAGTTAGCATTTAGTAGTTAGTTGCTTCACTTTTAGGTATAAATTATAACATTAATAATAATATTATTAATTATTAATTATCAATTCTTATTAATACACTAACAATAATATTATTATTAATTAGTAGTCATTAATTATCTATTGTTATTAATACATTAACAGTAATATTATTATTAATTAGTAGTCATTAATTATCAATTATTATTAATACATTAACCCTAATATTATTATTATTTATTATTATTATTATTATTATTGATTAGTTATTAATTATTAATCATTATTAATATATTCACATTAATATTGTTATTAAGTTTAATATTATTATTAATATTAATATATTTAATATTTAAATATTTAATATTTAATAATATTAATACACTAAATATTATTTTAATAATATTAATAATAAATTAAAATATGTACATATTATTATTAATAGATATTGAATATTAATTCAAATAAAAAATACTTATTATAATAATTTCGATTAATTATTATTTGGATCTACTATTGAATCTATTAACTGTATTAAAATCTTAATAATAAATTAAAAACATTTAGTAGGATTGTTTAAATAATTAATGAGTAAACCATCAAAAGTATTTTATTATAATCTGTTGAATTGAAAAAAAAAAAAAAAAGAATAAATAAATATGATAATAATAAATAAAAATGATTAAAACAGTCAACATTTATTTAATCTTCCCACTTCAAACTGTTAAAATCTATTTAATACCCTCATTCAAGCTCTTCTACTATCATCATTCAAGAATGTCCTGATGATGGATCCCTGTTGGGATTTGAAACGTTGACGAAAAATGGTTATTATTGTGGGTTCTCCGGTTACTAAATTAAAATATATAACGTGAAGTTAATTGTTTTCAATTATTTTACAACCTCTACTCTAATGTTGAGTTGGTGCACATGTTAACATGACCGAGTGACATGGAAGCAATATGATGTTTCACCTATGTGAAAGTGACACATGGTAGTCAAAAAACAACTTTTTGCATGTTGATTTTACCAAATTGACATGTGATACCATGTTGCAGTATGAGTGCCCCATGGTGCTAATGTGGATGATGTGGGTCTTGGCGGCCATGTCATCTCAACTCTTGACTTCTCATCAATTTCACATTATTGTGCCTTGGAGTCTTCTTGTGGCAACAAAAAGCATGGAAACAAATTTGTCGTTTAAAAACAGAAACACTTCTCATTCACACCATCCAAACTGCAGCAATTGAAAGGTAATTCATTTCAAAAGTTGTCTGTAACAAGAAGAAGCGTGACAGTTTTTTATCAACAATAGACAAATATGTGTTCATGATCATTTGATTTGAGATCAACTTAGATAATTTGGAGCTCTTATTTCTCCAAAATTGTCGAGGCTCCATGCTCTGAGATTGAAACTGGGTATTTCTATTAGCTATGGTAAACTTATAACATGGGTATGGTGTGATAAATCAATACTAAAAACATCTCTCACATATACTGCTGCTATTGGTATGTACACAAGGTGTTTCCTGTGGTTTTTCTTTTTCTGTTTGTTGTTTTTTTTTCATTTTCTTAATTCAAAATCAAGATAAGCGTCATTGTGATTGGGTTGGAATTGCTATTAGCTGTGGTAAACTTATAACATGGGGATAGTGTGAGAAATCAATACTGAAAACATCTCTCGCATATACTATTGCTATTGGTGTGTACACAAGGTGTTTCCTGTGGCTTTTCTTTTTCTGTTTGTTGTTTTTTTTTCATTTTATTAATTCAAAATCAAGATAAGGGGCATTATGATTGCGTTGGAATATTGGATCAAATCAGAGGTGGGAGGATTGATGTGGACATTAAAAAGAATTTCCTATCAAGACCACAATTTCATTTGGATGGGAAATTAACACTTACAATGATCATCCCCTACGTGCAGCGATCATCGGCGATGCCTTTCATTACAGATATTAGAGAATCATACAGTAGCATTAGTTCAATAAAAATGACAAAACTGCCATAGTTGTGAAAAAAAGTTATATCCTCCAACTCCCTATAGGAATATGATGGTCATCCTTATCATAAACAACTGATTAAGCTAGGAAAATTTTGTGGTGTGGTGTTGCACACTCTTCTGATTTGGCAAACACATTGAGAAGTTTGAAGGAAGAAATAAGGAGTTGTAAGGTGGACAATGACAAAATCATGTAGGAACAAGAGAAAAAAGTGGAGGTTAATGTAATAATAATTTAGAGTTTGTCATAATTGTAGAGGCAAGGACCAATTTGGATCATCCATGAGGAGGAAAAAACTAATTGGGCACATGGCAGAAAGTCGTATGGTAGTCACAGGTCAGACAAAGATGACACAATCAGAGATGGCAAGTTGTTGGCCACACCATAAAGGAGAGGTGATGGACACGGATACTATTCTAGATATGGTTCAGATAAGCATCATTATCATCATTTTTATCATCCTTAGAGGAGGAGTGATATGGGATACTTTCTGGATGAGTCTAAGAAAGAAAATCCACCTACCTTTGATGGAGATATGAACTAAGCATAGGATGCAGAGGCATGGTTGCTTTGTATGATGAAGTTCGTTAGATTTCATGAGTATGCAGAGAACATGAAAGCAAAGATGGCCACTTTCAGTCTCAAAGGGAAAGAAGATATTTGGTGGGAAGATGTGAATAATGTTAAAGGCATACATGAGGATGATCTGAATTGGAATAAGTTTGAGAGGATCTTCAAGAAGAAGTATTTGTCGAAGATATACTTTGATGACAAAGATAAGGAGTTTTATGAGTTGTGGATGGGTTCCATGACAGATGATGAGCATACTAGCAGGTTCTTGGAGCTTTTGAGATATGTGCCTTACCTTAAGGAGGAGAAGGCTAACGTTCAGAGATTCATCTATGGACTACCAATAGCATATAGAGACTAGATTAAGTTTGATGAGCCTAGATCGTCGGAGGAGGCTATCTAAAAGTTGAAACATTGTTATGATCAGTCGAAGCATAAATTTGAGCCTAAGAATGACTTGAAAGGAAATGAGAAAGCTAAAGGGAAATGGCCACGAAAGTGAGGAAGACCTCAAGATGCAAGTGAGAAAGAAATTGTAGTCCCTTGCAAGAATTTAAATACAACTGAGAAAGGATATGGAGGGAAATAGGTTAGAGGCAGTGGTAGAGAACATTGGAGTGTTGGATATGTGGTATGGATCATCATAAGAGGGATAGTATAATAGTGGTGGTAAACCCCAGATCTATAGTTCTCAGGAGGCACATACAGCTCGTGATATTGGTCATAGCACTCCTCATATAGATGCAGCTAAGGACAATAGGTAGGTGGATCATCAGGAATCTATCATTGAGATGGACAGTAACCTTTGTGATCAAGTTGTTTCTATTTTGATTGATCTCATATCTAACTATAGTTATATTAATCTTGACCTAATGGATAAGTGTGTTCTGAGAAAAGAAGTTTATGTAGAAATCTTGGTTGGTATAGTTGGCTATAGGTACAAAGAAGAGAGTTCACCATTGGGTAAGAGCTTGTGCATTTGAGTTAAATTATATGCCTACAACAACACATTTGAATGTACTACCATTCAGATCGTATAGTATGCTTTTGGGTATTGATTGGTTGTACCTTCATAGGACCAAAGTGGATTGCTTTGATAAGGACATTGAGTGTGTGGATCATAGTGGGGAAAAAATTACTTTGCAGGGGAAGAAGAAGCCTACATTAGTGACGATGGTTACGGCTATCCAGGTTAACTGTAGTTTCAAAAAAGGTTGTGTGATGTTTGTAGTACATATATCTAGTGACAAGGGAAAAGATGTTGAGGATGTATAAATATTCAAGAGGTACCCAGAATTGCAATAGTATTAGGATGCATTTCCGGCAAAGATTCCAGAGTTCCCTCCTTATAGCGAAGTGGATTTCTCTATTGAGTTGGTGCCAAGGGAAGCACTAGCATCGAAGGCACCTTACATGATCAGCACTCTGGGGCTAGTAGAGTTGAAATTATTTTTAAAGGAGGTGATTGATAAGGGACACACTAGTCCAAGTGTAGGAATTTACAGGGTAAGTTCCTCAGACAGAACACCAAAGGGCACCGCTCACAACCAGATCGCAGATCAATACACCAGTATTTTGACGTGGTTAAAACCCTCAACGAGGGAAACAGTCCACGGCCTGAGCCAACGTGGCCACTTCAGGCAATTTATCAATAAAAGAATGAAAATTTACATATGCTTCTCTCATAGACGGATTACCCTACAAATGACCCTCCATGTGCTTTAAATAGAAATCATGGACCAACGGGTGTTAAGCCACGGATCAAGTGTCGGTAATACCGAGGAGAGAATGAACCGTCGGATCACTACATATCGTGACCGTCGAATTGTAAGTTACAAAATGTACAAGGTAAAGAAACACACTTTACCTAACTCTATACTAGACCAAGTTGTACTTAACTATTTCCTATGTGTCGGAATAGCCTAACATCCCCCCTTAAGAACAACTTGGGATAGGATTGAAGGATTTACAAATATGACACAATAGGAGAAGGAAGGAGGCACTAGAGCCTATCCCCCCTTAGTGACAACTTCCTAAACTCCAACCATAAATCGAAGTTTAGTGAAGTTCACCTCTGTGAGAGCCTTTGTAAAGATGTCTGCAACTTGATCATCTATTGAACAATATTGCACTTCAAGAACATGGTCATGAATGAGCTTTTTGATGAAGTGCATGTGAAGTTCAATGTGTTTGTTGTGCTGATGTTGGACTAGATCTTTGCATAGCTGAATGGCGCTTTGATTATCACACCAAAGTGTAGTCCGATGCTGCTGCTGAAAGCCAAACTCTGACAGGATCTGACGAAGCCACAAGGCTTCCTTACTAGCTTCTACGGCACCACGATACTCTGCTTCTGCTGAAGAAAGAGAAATGGCACCTTGTTTCTTGCAAGCCCATGTAATAGGTCCTGAACCAAGAGTGAACACATAACCTGCAGTAGACTTCCGATCATCAGGGTCACCAGCCCAATCGGAATCAGTGAAACCAACCAATTGAGGAGCTGCTTCAGCACTGTAATGGATCCCAAACTGAACTGTACCTCGAACGTAACAAAGTATTCTTTTAGCTGCTTTCCAATGACTTTCACGTGGGTTTTGCATAAACCGAGCAACAAGGCCAACGGCAAAGGAAAGGTCAGGAGGAGTATGGGTTAGATACAAAAGTTTTCCTACAAGTTGATGATATAAGGTAGCATCAACTTCAGGAGAAGTACAAGTGACTGAAAGTTTGACTCCAGACTAAAAGGGAGAAGGGGCTGGCTTACAGTCTTCCATGTGAAAATGGCGTAGAGTATCACAGGCATACTTGGATTGGGAAAGGGAAATACCTTCCTTTGATTGCAAGACTTGAAGACCGAGAAAATAATGTAAGTGTCCTAAGTCTGTCATTTCAAACTTCCTTTTCAGGCTAGACTTCACATGGTTTATAAGGTTGGGATCACTACCGGTAAGGATAAGATCATCAACATAAAGAACAAGAATGATAAGAGACTTGCCCACTTTCTTGGTGTAGACAGTATTGTTAGAATGACACCTAGAAAAGCCAGATTCTAAAAGAAAGCTATCCATTTTGGCATACCAAGCTCGAGGAGCTTGCTTGAGACCATAAAGGGACTTCTTAAGCCGACATACAAGGCTGGAGTCTGTTCTTATGAAGCCAATGGGTCGTTCCATGTAGATTTCTTCATGCAAGTCCCCATGCAAGAAGGTAGATTTAACATCCATCTGATGGACTTCCCATTTGAACGAGGCAGCAAGGGAAAGAACAAGGCGGATAGAGTTCATTTTGGCAATAGGGGAGAAGGTTTCAGTGTAGTAAATGCCTTCAACCTGTGAAAAAACTTTAGCAACAAGACGAGCTTTATGTTTATCAACTTTCCCATCTGGTCCATACTTGGTTCTGTAAACCCATTTGCATCTAACAAGTTTTCGTCCCTTTGGTAGAGGAACAAGATCCCATGTATCATTTGCCAATAATGAATGATATTCTTCATTCATAACTGCTTCCCAATCTGGATGGCCTGAAGCTTCTACAAAGGTGTCAGGATCATAATTTACTGGAGCTTGATCCAGTAAAGAAGAGGCTCTGTCAAACTGAGAACATGTGCGTTGCTGATCTGTAGGATCACCGGCAAGATCACCTGCTGCATCTCGAGTAGCACGAACCCATTTTGGAAGCTGAGGAGCTGAAGGAGGATCCTGAGATGGTGGGGGAGGATTGTCATCCTCACTTTCATCATCTGAAGAAGAAATGTTTTCAAAAGTAGAAGAGATAGGGAGAGGTGGCACATCCGCCGGACTAGGCTCGCAGGCCGATATATTTTCATCAAATTTTACATCTCTTCTAATGATAACATTTTTGGACTTAAATGGAATGAGTCTATAGCCTTTTACATCTTCATAATATCCAACAAAAGTACATTTTTCACTCTTAGGTTCTAAAGCTTTATGCTTTTCATCTGGAATATGGGCCCACGTTTCACTTCCAAAAACACGAAAGTGACTTACATCTAGTTTGATTGAGCTCCATGCTTATTCTTGAGTGATATTCTTTAAAGCCTTAGTAGGAGTGCGATTTATTATGTAATTTGCACAGTTAATTGCTTCTGCCCAAAAACTAAGACCAAGTCCTTTAGATTGTAGCATACAGTTAGCCATTTCCTTTAAGGTGCGATTCTTCCTTTCAGCTACACCATTTTGTTGTGGAGTATATGGAATAGTATGTTGCATTTGAATTCCATTCTCAGTGCAAAAGTTGATGAATGTGTTTTTAACATATTCTCCGTCATTATCAGATCTTAGCTTAAGAATTTGATGTCCAAATTGTTTTTCAACAAAGGCCTTGAAGGCCAAAAATGTGTTAAATACTTCACTCTTGAGTTTTAAGAAGTATACCCAAGTGCGTCTGGAGAAATCATCAATGAAAGTTAAGAAATACTTGCAGCCAGAGAATGAAACAACTGGAAGTGGACCACATAAATCACTATGCACAAGCTGTAAAGGGGCTGAGGCATGCCAAGAGGCACGTTTTTCAAAACTGTCCCGATGATGTTTTCCGAGTACACATCCGGAACAAACACCATCTCTGCAAGATACCATAGGAAGACCTATCACCATATTTTCTTTACATAGATGCTAAAGGGAGCGATAGTTTAAGTGACCAAATCGCTCATGCGAAAGTTTGCTCACTTCATCATTATGAGCAACAAATACTGAGGGAAGATTTGATGACCCAAAGTTGTGAAACTTATACAACCTTGTAGAATCATCGGCAATGCCAGTAGCTAAAATCTGTCTAGGATCTCTTAGGTCCTTAATTACAACATTGTGAGGTGAAAATTCAACGATTTTACCTTCACCTGAATGGGTTATCTGATATACAGATAGAAGGTTGCAGGATAAGGTTGGAACACATAATACATCATTAAATTGACCATTGTCTAGATGAACAGTTCCAGTCCCTACAACACTAAGAGATCTATCATCACCAACATATATATTTTTGGTGTTACAATCATTTAAAGAAGAAAACATGGCTTTTTTTTTGGCCATGTGATAAGAAGCTCCAGAATCAATGAGCCACTCATGAGAATGAGAAGAAGAAGATACATTTAGTGCATAGCCAGACTGAGATGCTTGACAACCACATGCAGAAAGTGCCATTTCTGAAGATGAAGTTGAAGTTGAAGATTGCTCCAAATGGATGTTATGCTTCTTCATTACTGCTTCCAAGGCTTCCATCTTCTTAAAGCATTTGGATTCTAAGTGGCCATCTCGATTACAAAAGTTGCAATGTCTATCAGTCTTCTTCCCTTTGTTTTTATTTGTCTTATCATTTTGTTGAAATGATTTTTCATTTTGAGGCTGAAATTGCTTAGGACCCTTGTTTGGTTTAGGACCATTCTTTCTAGGATGTGACTTCTTAGGATTCTTTGATTTTGGTTGCTGTTGGGCGGCTAACGCTTTCTTGGAAGAGTTTCCAAGATTAAGAAGACCAAGCTGTAAGAGTTTTTCTTGTTCTCTTATTAAAGAATCACAAAAAGAGTCAGAGGAAGGGGACTTGTAGTCTGTTCCTTGAGAAATGAAGGCTTCTCTTGTAGAATGGAAGGTGGAAACAAACACAGAATAGGCTGGTCCCAACTTAGTATGAATGGAATAGATAAGGTTACTATCTTCTTTCTTAACCTTAACACCTTCCAAGAGATATCTAAGGGTCTTGAACTTGGACAAGAAATCTTCAATGCAAGAAAAATTATTAGGGTCCAATGTAAGCAACTCATTTTCAAGTTGATGGGCTCTAAGTTCATTTTTAATCCCAAAAACTTTATTGATTTGTTTCATTGCTTCATCAGGAGTATCAAGTTCTACAATACGGAATCTAAGATCTGGAGAAATAGACATCCCTATCAATCCACGTGCTTGATCTTGCCTATTTTCCCATTTAGCAGCCTTATCTTCATCCTTCGGTTTCTTTTCTTGGCCTAAGGCTATTCTGTAGAGGCCTTTACTTCTAAGTAAATCCTCAATGTAGGACAACCATTGGAAGTAGTTGGTGTTGTCAAGGGTAACTTGGTATTGAATTTCCATTTCAATGGAAACTGAAGCTAAAGATTCTGAAAATAAGTGTTCCAATGGATAGATCTCGAAAAGTTAGGCTGGTTTAAAAAAACGGCTCTGAAAACGGCTTCCGGATGAGGAAGTTATGGCTTTTTGAAAAAACGTTGTTGAAGATGCCGACGAAGTGCGGGAATGTGCGGAAATGAAAAATCCGCCCTCACAAAAAGGAGATTTGAACCCAAGACCTCTACTCTCTTAAAATAGCTTTGAACCAATTGAGCTATACAAAAAATTTGAGAGAGAGAGAGAGAGAGGGGGGGGGGGGGGGGTTGATGCTTTGGGTTGCGTGCTTGCTTTGAGAAGGTTCTTTTTCCCTACAAAACAAAAAACACAAAACCCAACACGGACATAAAAAAAAACGAACCTTGTGGCTCGAAGTTAGCTTTAGCCGAAAAACTAAATATTTTCAAAAATGAACCTTGCGGCTCAAAGTTAGCTTTAGCCGGAAACTAAATATTTTCCTCAATGTTTCTGATTTTCCGAGATCACACTAAGGCGCAGCGGAAAAGAGCATACGCATGAGAAAAATCCTTCCTTTCTGTTTCTTATTTTCCCAGATCGCATAGAGTCGCAGGGCAAAGAGCATACGCAGAAATGAAAGGTATAGATCCGGTAATAAAAAAAGCTAAATAAACCGAAACTGAAATAAACAGAGAGAAAATAACTGTAAACTGCAAATAAACACTGTATACCTCCAGATCTTAAAAATGACGCAGCTAGGGCTACCGGAAACCTTTTCGCATGAAACGAAAGGGGTTCCTCACTAGAACAGATGCTCCCAACACAACAGAGCAGTCCTCTCGGCCCGAAAGCAGTAAGAAACAGTAGATCTAGGAAACGGCAATCGGATGTAGTTTTACCGGCTTCAGATTTGGATCACCAACGGACGCGGCCCTCAAATAGCTCTGATACCATGTAGGAATTTACAAGGTAAGTTCCTCAGACAGAACACCAAAGGACACCGCTCACAACCAGATCGCAGATCAATACACCAATATTTTGACGTGGTTAAAACCCTCAAAGAGGGAAACAGTCCATGGCCTGAGCCAACGCGGTCACTTCAGGCAATTTATTAATAAAATAATGAAAATTTACATATGCTTCTCTCATAGACGGATTACCCTACAAATGACCCTCCATGCACTTTAAATAGAAATCATGGACCAATTGGGTGTTAAGCGACGGATCAAGTGTCGGTAATACCGAGGAGAGAATGAACCGTCGGATCACTACATATCGTGACCGTCAGATTGTAAGTTACAAAATGTACAAGGTAAATAAACACACTTTACCTAACTCTATACTAGACCAAGTTGTACTTAACTATTTCCTATGTGTCGAAATATCCTAACACCAAGTGTATCAACTTGGGGTGCACCAGTTTTCTTCATAAAGAAGAAAGATGGTACTCTTATATTGTGCATTGATTACAGCAAGCTAAACAAGGTAACAATTAAGAACAAGTACCCATTGTCAAGGATCGATGATTTTTTTGATCAGTTGAAGGGAGTAGCAGTGTTCTCTAATATCAACTTGAGATTGGGATACTATCAGGTACACATCAAGGAAGAGGATATCTTCAAGACGACATTCAGGACTAGGTATGGGCATTATGAGTTTGATAAATAGTGTGTTGTTTCCTTATCGGGGCAATTTTTTTATTGAATTCATTGATGACATATTGGTATCTTATAAAAATGAGGAAGAGCATACCGAGAATTTAGGAGCAATGTTAAGATTACTAAGAGAGCATCAATTGTATGCTGATTTTAGCAAGTGAAACTTATTTTAGACAAAGGTGCATTAATTGGAACATATGGTTTCCAAATAAGGCATAAAAATATATCCAGAAAAGGTAAGGGCCATCATGGAGTGGGAAAATCCTAAGAATGTGGATGAGTTGAGATCACTCATGGGATTGGCGGGTTACTATACCATTACATATCCTATCACATCACTGCAGAGGAAACATAAGAAGTTCAAATGGACAAAAGGATGTGCAACTAGTTTTGAGCAGCTCAAGCAGTTGTTGACACATACCAATACTAAAGATTGAAAATCCGAACAAGGAGTTTGTAGTGTGTACAAATGCTTGCAAGAGTGTACTTAGTGGAGTTCTCATTCAAGAAGGGCAGGTAGTGTACTATGGGTCACAAAACCTAAATGAGCATGAGAAGAACTATCTGATGCATGATCTTGAGATAGCAATGATCATACATGCATGGAAGATATGGAGGCACTGTCTTCTTGGTAGGAGCTTTATATTGATGAGGGATCATAGTGGGTTGAGTTATTTTCTTGACCAATCGAATCTAAATGCCAGCAAAGCTAGATGGTTGGCCACCCTTAGTGAGTTCAACTTTGAGATTAGATACATCAAAGTAAAGGAGAACTGAGTTGCAGATGCTCTTAGTAGGATGGTATAGGTAAATCATATAGCCTCTATGATTTCTTATGGAACAAAGTTACAAGATAGGATCTTGCAGGCAAGACAACGAGATGACAAGTACATGGAGATCATGCGAGGTTACAACAAAGTATAGTTACAGTTATAGGCACAGGTATAGGTGTAGGTACATGTATAGATATAGGTGCAAGTATAGGTGATCATGATGCAGACTATTGTCTCACGATAGATGGTTTGGTGAGATTAAGGGACGGGATCTATGTGTCGAAATGCAGTGAACTCAAGAAGCTTATCTTGAAGGAGTTTCATGTCAAGCCATACTTGGGTCACCAAGGATATCAAAATACATTGACGGTGGTGAAGAAGTTCTACTATTGGCCGAATCTGAAGAAGGAAGTGGTAGACTTTGTCGCTATATGTTTAGATTGTTAGCAGGGAAAGGCAGAATGTAAGAATCCAGGTGGTCTACTACAGCCTATTATGATTCTAGAATGGAAATGGGAGGTCATTTCCATGGATTTTATTACATGTATTCCATGGACAGTGAGACAACATGATTCTATTATGGTCCTGGTCGATAGTTTGAGAAAGGTAGCTCACTTCATTTTAGTGAACACTACATATTCAACTAGTGAGGTAGCACAAGTTTTCATCAGAGAGATAGTGAGATTGCATGGTGTTTTGAAGAAGATTGTATCAAACAGGGATGCAAAGTTCACTTCCAAGTTTTGGAAGGAGTTATTTGCTATTTTGGGTGTAGAGTTGGCCTTCAGTACAACTTATCATCCACAAACAAATGAACAAATAGAGAGGGTCAACAGGATCTTGGAGGATATACTAAAGATGTATGTGATGCACCAACAGAGGAGATGGGAGGATTATCTTCCATTGGTTGAGTTCATATACAACAATGGTTATCATGAGTCATTGAGTATGAGTCCTTTTGAAGCATTATATGGACTGAGTTGTAATACTCCCATCAGATGGAGTGATTGAGTGAACAAGGTACTTATTGGACCAGATATGTTGGCAGACATGGAATAGGAAATGAAGGTTATAATGAAGAATCCAAAGGCAACATAGGATAGACAAAAGAGTTATGTGGACCAACACAGGGTATTCAAGGAGTTTTAGGTTGGGGAGCATGTGTATTTTCACTTCAATCCCAAGAAGATCTCTTCAAGGATTGGATCATGTGCCAAGTTGCCACCACAGTATTGCAGGCCTTTTGAGATCCTTGAGAGGACTGGACCACTAGTCTATCGACTTGCACTGCCTCCAATAGTGAAAGTCCATGATGTTTTTCATATTTCATTTCTTAAGAGATATATAGAGGATTTCGATCATGTTATTGATTGGTCTGTATTGCAGGTGAAGCAAGAGGGAGAGTTCCAACAAAAGCCTCAGTGCATATTGTAGCGGAAGCATATCATGCTTAGAAACAAAACCATAGAGCAAGTTAAAGTGCAATGGAAGCACTTTGAGCCCAAAGAAGCTACATGGGAGATGGTGGATCATATGCAAGCCATGTATCCTTCATTGTTTGCCGTTTGAGGGAAAGAAGTTTTGGTTTGATGTTTGGTATATTTTTGGCATATGTTTTGTTGATGTATTGGTATGTGTGTATATATGGATCTAAATACCGCCATGAGATAAGTTATAAAGTTCCAATAAGAGGCATGATTGTTATCTTGTCATATTGTCATGATTTTTTTCTTTTGAGCAGGTCTTTCATTGTGCAACGAGCTAAGTTATAAAGCGCCATGGGTAGTATTTTTATTTTCAGCGGTTTTATTGAGGTCTTCGTGTGGTTTAACACCAAGGGCGGTGTTCCCCAAGGGGGAGGGTTATGTAATTCCATGTAATAAAAGTTAGTAAAGGAAAAAATAATACCATGAGCAAGGGACATGTATTCCAAGATGAATGTTGGGCAAATATATCCTAGTGGTCATCACTCAATGTATTTATGGCTAAAAGAAATAGGCAAAGGCATAAAGAGGAAGAAAGGAATTTTTGGCACATTTATTTATGAAAATAAAGGAAATTAGGAGAAAAGTAGGGTGAAAGGTCACAGGTTGCATGTGAGGATGAAAATGAAGGAAAATAATGGAAAATGAAGAAAATAGAGGCCTTGTTAATAAAAATGCTTCTGAGGATTAGTTGGTAACCTTTTGGTCAGTTCGGTTTTGGAGCTCTCTCATTATTCTGTCTCTCTCTCATTCTTGGTCACTTAGAGTTTTCTTGGAGCACTCTAGCTTTGGATCGAGGAAGGAAAGGCAAGAAAAGGGAAAGGAAGAAAATAAAGGATCAAGAAGGAAGAGTAGGATCAAGCAACTTCAGCAGGAATACTTGCAGGTAACATATTTCATGTATGATTTCCTAGTTGGTTCTAACATGCATGGGTTTGTATGTTGGTGTATGGCTCTCTTATTGTCGGTGGCATGGCTTTCTCGGGTTATGATAGTGGTTTTTGATGAGCCCCAATTTTGGTACAATTTGGGCTCATTTTGGCCTATTCTACTTGCTCAAACCATTCATTTTTTACTGCTTATGCATGCATTTCTTAGTTTATTCATGTTGTTTGTAGGAAGAAGGGTAGGCACTCTATCTACGTGACTAATGCATTGTGATCCCAGGTTTTGGCATTAAAAGGGAGCAAAAGACAACGAAAAAGGAGACAAGGAGACAATGAGGTGGCACTGCTGACTTTTAGGAGAGGATGTCCACGGTCTTGGGGACATTCCTCGTGATTCCCACCAAGAACTCCGAGCTCTAATCCATCTCCCCTCCGATCTTAGAAGCAGCCAGCTGTTCTACAGGAACAGCAGTTATAAACTGCTCTACAGGAACAGCAGTTATGACCGTCCTACAGGATCAGCAGTTAAACTCTAGTTGGACAGCCGAGCTCCTAAAATCAAGGACACTTGTTGGATCATCGTTTTTGTATAAGTATAGAGGCCTTAGCCTTAGATAGGTTGTTGAAACTCTCGTATTGCTATTGTAATTCTCGAGCACAGCTCAGTTTTTGTTCCTTTTTGTAAGCCAATTTGGCATGATATCAGATTATGAATAAAGAAGGCAGATTCTGATCTAGTTCTGAGTTTTCTTAAGGAGACTATAGCTCTCAGGTTAGGGCCCAACCTGAGAGCCATAGATCCCCTCTGCTGTAGTGTTGTTTCCATTTCATTTCAGCACTTTGAGCTTTTCATTTGCACATGCAATTCGAATTACAGGTTGTTAAGTTGGTCTTTTTCATGAGTTAGATAGGAGTTGCTTATGGTGAATTTGTTTCCACTTGCGTAGTGTAGCAGAGGATAGATATAATCGATTGGAGCTCCCACAAAAAGGTTGTTAAGGCTCACTGCCGTCTCATCTGGGATTGGAGTGAAGTCCATGACAAACCACCAAAAATACGCATTTCTTTATTCCATGATTGCTGCAAACACAGTCACGTTATGTTAGATGCTTCCACATGATTCACACCTGCACCACACACCTTCATCACTGCTTCATGCACATTTCTCCTCCGCGTTTAGATTGCTGCTCATTGAATTTACAAGCACAGGCAGTTTAGGTTAATGCATTTTCGGTTTGGTGACAGTCATAAGCATTTGTTTCACTTACACTGCTTTCTCTCGTTCCATTACTTCGTCCTCCATCTTGATCACGCATGCAAACATATCTTTGACCCCTGCTCTGCTCTGTTATCTCCCAAAGTCTTTCACTCCTCACATACTTCCATTCTCTACCCCTTTCGTTGACATAGCCCTCTACCTTCCAACCTACTCCCTACACTCACTTCCCATCCTATTCTTCCACTTCTGAAGCCATCACCAGCCTTATTCCTACCTTACACATCTCCTCCTACCATTCCATTACTCCTCCATCACTCCAAACACTCACGGTAGGTCAGCCTGTAGCCATTTGTAGACATCCTGTAGAAACCAGAGTATCCTGTAGGATCCCCTACAGCCATCCTGTAGGAGGCCACTCTCTCGGTTGCTGAGCATCTGAATGCGAGGAACCTCTGTGGATGGATGCTAAGGATCCCTAGGGACCTCTCCTAGCCTCCCCAACCTGTCCCACGCTTTCCTTCCTTCTCCATCCCATCTGCACAACCAAACCCTAGTTAGCACAAGATCACAATCATTCCACACACTTAAAGGAAAAATACAAAAACATAACTTTCATGATGAAAGTAGTTTAGATCCATGCATTTTCATTTATTAGAGGTAGTGACAGCATTGGTAGAAGTTTCATTTACATTCCTTGCATTGTAGAGGTCAGACTAGTTAAATTAGGGTTTCCTAGGTTTACATGCTTTGATTTTCTTTCAGTTCATTTTTGTCAAGTAAAGTAGCTTTCCTTTGAGATTAGCTTTCGTCCATTAATTAGCAAGCTTCTTCTGAGAGCCTATAGAAGTTGGCTTGAGCCCTAGCGGACTTGTGCCAGCTGACCAAGTGACAGCTGCGACAAGAGCTAGTACTTGTGCATATAGCACCGTCGCTTCCAAGTTTGTACGAACTACCGGGTTGATAAAATGAGAGACAGGAAGCCCCAGGAGTTGTGGCATTATTGCTACAATACTGGAGCTCACCATCTTTTTGGCGCCGTTGCCGGGGAAGCGTCAGAGTATTAGTAATTGTTGCTTTTCTTCTACTTTCGTACTCTTACTTCTGCTCAGTAGTTTATTTCATTTCCATTCTGCAAAAGTAGCTTAGCATTTCCTACTTTCATAGATTAGCATTTCCTGCTTTCATAGATTAGCATTTCCTGCTTTCCTAGATTAATATTTCTTGCTTTCCTAGACTAATATTTCTTGCTTTCCTAGAGTAATTTTTCTTGCTTTCCTAGATTAGCTTTCCAATTCTGCAATTTCATTTGAGCAATATAGTTAGTTGTAGATCACTTTGTCTCAGTTTTGCAGGTACCAAAGAAAAAGCAAAAGCACTCAAAAAAGAAAAGTCCTTTCCATTTCATGCCTCGTAGGAACCGAGATAGATCAGGCAAATTCCTACCAAACACCCCCACCACATCACTGAGTCACCCTTCTCTCTTCTTTGGTGACAGTGACCCAGAGGAACCTATAGGTGAACATCCTGAGATATACCAAGACCCTATAGAAGAAGAAGAGTTAGAAACCACTCCATCTGAAGCCATGGCTGATAATAGGAGAGAAGATGAGAGAATAGAAGGAGCTTTCCCCATCCGAGAGACCAATGGAGATATGAAAATGAAAAACATTAGCCCCTCTGCCTTGCCTCACTTCCATGGACTGACCACTGAGGATCCTGATACCTTCTTGTTTGAGTTTGCTGTCCTTTGTAGAACCTATGACTATACTGAAGATGAGCAAAAGCTGAAGCTTTTCCCTTCCACTCTTAAGGATGCAGCAATACGCTGGTTCATGGGATTACCTGGGAATAGCATCGCTACTTGGGCTCAGATGCAGCAAGCCTTCAATACCAAGTATAGGGATTATTGTAGGTCCAAGGAAACCAAGGGAGAGATCTTTCGAATGACCATGGGGAATGATGAGTCTTTAGAGGACTATGAGGAGAGGTTCCAACTTAGCTATAAACGGGCCAGGTGCACACATGACCCTGAATCCCTCAAGTTGGTTCTACTCCGAGGAGTCCCTGAAGATCTCTTAGACACCCTTCACATGTTAGCTGGGGGGGACATTTACCAACTGCCTTATGAGGACATCAAGACTGTGTTTCGAAATCATTCCAGGGCAGCTAGAAAACGAGGTAGAGGAAATCTCCTCTCACCTGGTGTCCCTTTCTCCAAACATGAGTTTACAAACCAATTAGAAGATCTTAAGAGTGAGGTGAGACAGACCATTGCCATGCAGCTGGACACATTCAGGATCCAGCAGAAGAAAGAAGAAGCTGAGAGAGCCTTGGCTGTCTTCTGTCCTAGGTGCATCAGAAGACACCCTAAGAACGAATGTCCATTGCATTCGGTTGAAGTGTGTTTCGTTTGTGAGGAGGACCACCCAACAAATCAGTGTCCAACCTTACCTAGGTTTAAAGCCATGTACCAAGGAACCGAAGCCCCCACTGAACCTCTCTACTTCATCAACCAAAGGAGGCCTCAAGGATCTAGACCTTATCAGCAGGGGATGCAAGGGGCATCTCAAGCTTATTACAACCCCAACCACTCGACTCCCATGCCTTCCTGGGGTCCCCCTGCTCATCCTTCTTGGTCCATGCCTCCTCCATGGTCTTATCCACCTCAGTACCCTACTCAACCTACTTCTCATCCATATCACTCACATACCCAGTCGTAGCCTCAATGGAGTGCTCCTCAGTCGGGGTGGAGGCCCCAATACAACACTCCTCCTGCCATTTTGCCTCCACCACCAGTTCAACCTCAGCCTTTACCTCCTGCTCCTCCAAGGCAACCTCAGATGCCTGCTCAACCAAACCCGAACCCCAACAATAGACAGGCTCAGCAGGTATATACTGGGGAGACCTCATGCCCTACCTATGATGTGGAGATCCAGGAGATCAATCTTAGATCTGGAAAGACTCTTATAGATCGCCAACCTCCTCCCCCAGAGGATGAGGAAAACCATCAGGAGAGTGAACCAAAGCCTATTCCACCCTTTCCTGAGAGACTAACAGCCACCACACAACCTAACCCAGAGGAAGATGAGCTTTTGGGTGAGCTCAAGCAGTTGTGTGTAAAAATCCCACTTCTCCAAGCCATCAAGGATGTGCCAATATATAACAAGCTGATTAAGGAGAAGTGTTTCAAACACCCAGGCAGACGGAAGAAAGATGCCTCAACTATCAATGTCATAGGACAGCTGTCTGACCTTATGCTAGGACAAGTCATCTGCCCAAAGTACCTAGATCCTGGAAGTCCTGTAGTAGATGTTCACATCAATGGCACCATTATCCCCCACACCTTGATTGATCTGGGGGCGGCCATCAATGTGATGACCAGGGATACCATGCTTAAACTCAATCTTCAGGGTTCCTTGAGGAAGACCTCGACAGTACTGCAATTAGCAGATCGCTCCACCGTGACTCCCGAAGGGATTGTGGAGGATGTCTTGGTCTCTATCGATTCTTGGGAATACCCTGCAGACTTCCTGGTTCTGCAACCAAAGGCCAAGCTTACTGGATATCCTCTCATCTTGGGAAGGCCTTGGTTAGCTACTGCAGATGCTTACATAAGTTGTCGGGCAGGAAACATGACCATCAAAAATGGTCCCATGTCCAAGCAGCTAGTCCTATACCCTCCTGCCCAACCTTCCTTAGAGCATGATTTACCACTCTGGTTGGAGGAAGGAGAGGAAGACGAGGTGTACTCTGCACCTCTGTGCACCCTAGATACCACTAGAAGAGACCCTCCTACCGAGGATGATTTGATTGAGACCCTGATCCAGAATCCACCTTCCAGTGCACTATCTTTAGAGAAGTTGGTGGAGGATGCCCAAGCTAGCACCTTAGTGGACCTTTGTACATCCAGCCCTGTCACTCCCAGAGTCAAAAGTGTGGAGTTCGGCCCTGAGAGAGCATTAAAGATCAGCTCCTCCTTATCCCCTTCCCAGGAGAAGGAGTTGTGTAGCCTATTGGCCAGCCACTTAGATGCTTTTGCTTGGAGCTATAAGGAGATGAAAGGAGTCCATCCCTCGGTCTGTACCCATCATATATACATCAAAGAGGATTGTAAACCAGTTAGGCAACCCCAGAGGAGAATGAATCCAGCCCTTAAGGACATTGTCAAGGAAGAGTTGCAAAAACTGTTGGATGCTGGATTCATCTACCCCATCTCAGATAGTGAATGGGTGTCCCCTCTGGTCTTGGTTCCCAAGAAAAATGGGAAATGGAGAATCTGTGTAGACTACCGAGAGCTGAACAAAGCTACCAAGAAAGACCATTTCCCTCTGCCTTTCATAGATCAAGTGTTGGATGGACTGGCAGGAAAGAAGTTCTTCTCTTTCCTGGATGGGTTTAGCGGGTACAATCAAATCCAAATCAGCCCGGAAGACCAAGATAAGACCACCTTCACTTGTCCTTGGGGTACCTTTGCCTACCGAGTCCTTCCCTTTGGGCTATGCAATGCTCCTGCTACTTTTCAGAGAGATGTCTTGAGCATCTTCTCGGAGTTGGTCCATGATGCAGTGGAAATATACATGGATGACTTTACTCCCTATGGGGCCAACTTCTAGGAAGCATTGTCCAACTTGGGAAAGGTCCTAACCAAGTGCATCGAGATGAACTTGTCCCTTAGCCCTGAGAAATGTGAATTCCTAATGACTGAAGGGACCGTGCTAGGCCATACCATTTCTTCCCAAGGATTGCAGGTGGATCCTAACAAAATTGCTCTCATCAAGAGGGTTCCACCTCCTCAAAAAGTAAGGGATGTCCGGAGTTTCTTGGGATTAGCAGGATACTACCAGAGATTCATTAAGGACTTCAGCAAGTTAGCCTCACCATTGTTTGGTCTGTTGGCAAAAGATGTGGAGTTTAATTGGACTGACGATTGTCAGAAGAGTTTGAATGAATTAAAAGACAAGTTAGTGTCAGCTCCAATCCTGAGAGGTCCAAACTGGGCCCTACCTTTCCACATCCACACTGATGCCTCGAACAAAGCCATAGGTGCAGCCTTAGGGCAAGTTGAGCAAAAACTTCCATATGCCATTTACTTCGTTAGCAAAAATTTGTCCAAAGCAGAGCTGAATTACACTGTAACCGAGAAGGAATTCTTAGCTGTGGTTCATGCACTGAACAAGTTCCGACATTATATTACTGGTTACCAGACTTTTGTACATACTGACCATGCTGCTATTAGATATTTGATGAATAAACCAGATGTGAATGCTCGTATTATTAGATGGTTACTTTTATTGCAGCAGTTTGATCTAACCATTGTTGATAAACCAGGGAGAGAAAATGTTGTTGCTGACTTCTTGTCTAGATTGGATTTGTCTGCAGATGAAGATGGGACGGTGGATGACCAGATGCCTGATGAGCATCTGTTTGCTATCTCAGTACTCTCTCCATGGTTTGCTGATATAGCAAACTACCTTGTTTCAGCTCAGTTCCCTCCGCACCTCTCTTCAAAAGAGAAGAGCAAAATCATCAGAAAGAGTGCCTCATTTACATGGATTGGGGGCAATCTGTTCAAGCTTGGCCCCGATCAGATCTTAAGGAGTTGTGTAAGGGAGGAGGAAGTCTTTGACATCCTCCTCACCTGTCATGATGGGCCTTGTGGAGGACATTTTGCAGCAAAGAGAACTGCCTTCAAGATCCTGCAGGCAGGCTACTATTGGCCCACACTTCATCAAGATGTCAGAAGATATGTCAGCCAGTGTGACCAATGCCAAAGAATGGGGAAACCGACCCAAAGGGATGAGATGCCTCTCCAACCTCAAGTGACTCTTGAGCCATTTGAGAAGTGGGGCATGGACTTTGTGGGTCCAATCAATCCCTCTTCGAGGCAGAGATCCTACATCATTGTGTGTACTGACTACTTGACAAAGTGGGCAGAGACTAAAGCAATCAAAGCAGCAACAGAAGAGAAGGTGGCCAAGTTCTTAAGAGAGAACATCTTCTACAAGTTTGGCTACCCAAGAGAGCTGGTGACCGATCAAGGGAGCCAGTTCACATCCAACTTGGTTGAAGATCTACTAGCTCATCACAAGATCAAGCATAGGACTTCCACCCCCTATCATCCTCAAGCAAATGGGCAGGTGGAAGTCACCAATAGAGCATTAGAAGGGATCTTGACTAAAGTGGTGAGCAGCAGCAGAAAGGACTGGGCAGATCGCCTGGTTGAGGCCACATGGGCTTACAACACCACTTGGAAGACCACCACCGGCTTCACACCTTATGAGCTGGTCTATGGGAAGAAAGCTTTGCTGTCCATTGAGTTTGAGTATAACACTTTGAGGATGGCAGCTCAGCTGGACCTAGATCTCAGCCATGCACAGCAAGAAAGGTTATTGCAGCTAAATGGACTGGATGAGCACCGCATGCAGGCCCTCCTTCACTCAGAAGTGGTTCAACTTCAGAGGAAGGTGTGGCATGACCAACATCTCCATGACAAGCAATTTCAGCCGGGAGATTGGGCTTTGTTGTATGATTCCAGATACAAAGATTTCAAGGGGAAGTTGAGAACCAGATGGCGAGGACCATATTCAGTGGAAAAGTGTCATGACAATGGATCTGTCCTCATTCGAACCATTGATGAGGAAGCCATTCCCATGCTTGTCAATGGGCATCGATTGAAGATCTACAAGAAGCCTCCCTCAAGACAAGAGTTCATCAAAACAATGGAGAAGGCAGTATTGGTCATAGAAAAGGGTCCTACCCCTGCTTTGGGCACACCCTGAAGCATCTAAAAAAGAAAAGAAAAGAAAATAAATAAATAATAAAGATCCTTGGGTGAAAACCTCTCTGAGGCGCCCAAGGCAGGTGGTAGGGGTGAAAACCTCATTGAGGCGCCCCTGCTATCTTTCAAAAAAAAAATAAAAAAAAAATAAATATCCTTGAGTGAAAACCTCTCTGAGGCGCTTAAGGCAGGTGGTAAGGGTGAAAACCTCATTGAGGCGCCCCTGCTATCTTTCAAAAAAAAAGAGAAGAAAAAAAACAAAAAGAAAAAAACAAGATCAATAAGTCATTATGTGAAATTTGCATGCAGATTGCAGGTGTTCTATGGAGGAGAGGAAGCCCCTCAACTCAAAGCCAGAAGTCCTTATCATGCAGCCAGGACACCTCAGCAGCACCTCCTCCAGGAATGCCTATGTTCTTCAAGGTATGTGCACTTTTATTATAAACTGAGTCTCCTACAGGAAGACACAGATTTTCTACAGGAAAGTGCGATTTTCTACAGGAAGGTGCAAATTTCTACAGGAAGAGCTGCCTGTCTACAGGAAGCCCTGTACTTCTACAGGAAACTTCCTGTAGAAGCTCAGAACGAGCCAGAATGCGTTTCATGAGTAGATCTGATGACTACGGGGTGGTGTGGATGCATGCAAGCCTCTTTTGGGCCCATGCACGACGCTGATACCTTGCTCCACCATCCTCGTCACTATGCAACTAAGATCCCTGCACCAGCAAACCAGATCAATGAGTTCTCGTGGAAAAATCAGTTGTCAGAGAAAAATGAACACCGGGAGCTCATACCACGTCCATGTCGAGCATCAGAAGCTTTGGGAGCGCGATTAGCAGGTCATCTCCATTGTCAAGTAGCATGCACCCAAGGAGGTGAGACTGTTACAAGGCACCCCGCGGGAATCCTGTAGCAGTCAAACCTGCAGGAGTGGATACCATTCGTCGCCCAGCCATCGGCAAGCAACACGCGGGCGCATGCAACCAGAGCGTCCACTACAGCACCAGCATCCTGTAACCACGAGCCTCCGGGACTGTGTAAGCCACACGCAGCAGGTAGATCCGTCGTCCAAAAACTGGAAATCATGTGCAGACGCGCGCAGGTAAGTGTTCTAATCCTTCCTTCCATCAAATCGCATGAGTATTACTTTGATTTGTTTGCATGGTGTAGAAATGAATGGTTGAGCGGCCGTAAGGCCAGTTGACTGGCCACGTTGGCTAGTGAAGGGATAGTCAGATGATGGGTGGCAGCCACGACAAAGGGAACACGCAGCACGCACGTGAAGATCAGTCCCGTCAACCGAGAAACGAGTTTAACCGAAAAGGGTGGCGGTAGATCTGTGGGAATGAATGCGGCAGCAAGTGAATGTGCAGGCGGATGATGGGTGACGTCACCCAACGGTCCGGCGGGGACAGCTCACCCTCCGCGCCACGAGCTGCGCCGATTCAAAATCTAATCGGCTAGATTGTGCACGTATATCCATCCACCTCCACTTCAAAACTTGAGTAACTCTTCTGAATACCTCTGCATGTTGATACGCCAAGCTTTCGGCTGACTGAACACCAGTGAAGCGCACCTCGACCGCAGTCCAACTACCGTTCTCCCCGAAGCCTGCGCACTGCTCCTACAGGAACAGTTTCTACAGGAACGCAGTCCTACAGGAAGCAGTTTCTACAGGAACACAGCTCTACAGGAAGGTGAAGTCTTCACGTAAGAAAAGGTGGCAGAAAAGAGATAACCCTGAAACTCCTTCCGCAATTGGCTTTCAAAGGTGGCAAGGTCATTATTCATAGTCTGGTCATAAAGAAAAAATATTGGATTGCCGTGCCTATACTATCGCTTCTACAGGATAGCAGTATAATTAAACTGTGGTCTGTGAATTCATTGCATGCTCTGTCTATAAGACCAAATTTCCTTTGTATCTACCGCCTTTGGTCAAAACCACTGTGTTCATCATGCCTGGTGGGTTTATCAGGCGAGAGCCCACTGATTCAAATGCATTAAGGAGAAACCCGGCAGTGGTTGAGCTCTTCACTAGAGCACAATGGATGCCTTTTTGTGATAAACTACAGGGCTACGATGATGAAGTAGCTGAGGAATTCTTGCAGGCTCTGCAGCCTAAGTCCCAGACACTGGCCACAGTAACCTTCAGAGGTCTAAGCCTCAAACTCACCCCAGAGCATATAAGTCGAATCACAGAACTTCCTATGGGCCTGCCGTGGGATAAAGAAGAGCGAAAGCTGAGTCAGCAAGCCAAGAAGGAGTTCTTCCCACCTGAGGAAGAGTTCTCTGAGGATAAAAACGGGGTGAGGAGGACCAGCCTGTCACCACCATGGAACGAAGTCAGTTTGTACATGATGAAATATATTACTTGTGAAGGTCGGTTCAGTATCGTGTATGCATATCACTTCCGGCTCCTCACTGAGTTAAGGCACGGAATTGACCTTCCTGTAGAGCAAAAACTAAGCATCCCTTATTATCTCCTGCAGTCCCTAATGGAGTGTGCTACAAAGCTAAGACAGGGCATCCCTGATCAGATAGCCCATCATGGGTTAATAAAATTGCTTGTGGAGGATGCACTGCACTCATATAAAGTTCCCCTCTCCTGGGAGTCATTTAGGAATCTAACACGAGATGGGGACATTAAAATGTTGATCGAAGATAGTGGCTCCTCCAGCACTGAAGACAAGGAAGCGGTGGCTGAGGAAAAGAAGGCTGAAGAAAAAGCTGACTCCCCCATCCTGTCAGCAAGAGAAATAAGGTCAAAAAGTAGAAGAGACAAAGTTGGGGCAGGCCATGTCAGCCCAATTACCTCTTCAGCACTCACAAGCAAACAAAAGGATCCAACCCCTGCAGCAAAGCAAGTAAAAGTAAAGACACCTACCACTACGGGAAAGGAGAAGCGAGCCTCTACAGGAAGCCCGAAGATCAGTGAGAAGCAGGCTTCTACAGGAAGCCCGATAACAGCTTCTACAGGAAGCACAAAAGTGCAAAAACAGGCTTCTACAGGAAGCCATGCAAAACCAAAATCTGAGAAGCAGAAGGTGGATGTTTCAGCTAGAGAGGCAGCGGCTGTATTAGCTGGCCTCAGTATGCCACCTAAGCCAAAAGGAAAGAGGAAGAGGGACCCTCCTCTCTACTTCAAGGCACGGAGAAGTGTTCGGATAAAAACAGGGAAACCACAGCAGCAGTCCAGCAGCCCAATTGTCATTGAGGACACCCCTGCTTCTCCCAAAGAAAAATCCCTCTCAAAGGTCACAGTTACCTACGAAAAGGGAAGCCCGAAGAAGAGCACATGGCAAGACCGAGTGGACCTGTTGGACGAGAAAACTAGGCTACAGGAAGCTGAAAACGTCCTACAGGATACCTTGGCTCGACTACAGGAAACCGAACAGAGAGAAGAAGGAGGACCCTCATCACCAAGGGCGGATGAGGCAGAACTACCTGAAGAAACAGCAAGAGAACATATACCTGAACCTAGCCCTTCGCCCAATCTGAATTCATATTATACCTTCTTGGAGGCAGGCAAGGTCATCCCACAAAAATTTACTGTACCCCTATTCTTTGAATTAGAGAAAGAAAGAGTCCGCTCCCATACATGGATGCAAATTGCCAAATCAAAGGGGGTGGGGGACATAGGCCCTCTACAAGATCAGCTCAGGGAGGTCAGGAGCGAGTTCACCATGGCCAAACATGTGGCTAGTTGCCAGCAGGCACTTCTACAGGAAGAAAACCAGAAGTTGAGGTTGCAGCTACAAGAACTCAAGGCAGGGGCAGAAACATCCTCCAAGGGCATCACAAATGAACAAGAAGGCAACAAGGAGCTGACCACCAATCTTAAAGGGCCAAAGACACTTCTACAGGAAGAAGAACAGCAGATAAGAATTGAAGTGCAAGCCTTAAAGGAACAACTGCAACAAAAGGAAACACAATTGGCTTGCATGGCCAGTTGGGCCATGGAGGCCCTGCAGTGCAGACATCCTGCAAAGTCTTATGGGTTGTACTTAAAGGATCAGTGGCTACAGTTCTAGATAAACACACTAGCACAAAGAGGTATTGAGGAAATCCATAACCCACAGCAATTTGCTGAAATATGCAATACTAGCTCAGCAGAGGACAAAGCCAAGCTAGCAGAATTCTACATCCACAATTTGGTTTTGCCCAATGAAGTCTCTTGGGATCCCAATATCGCCTTGGGTGATCTGCAGTTGATGGCTTTTGCTTCATGGCTGAATCATGAGGATCAGAGAGCTACTGAAGAGAAATCGGTCATGAGCCGAGAAGTGAGTGAGCCAGTGTACATTCGGGCAGAACCAGAGGATCTGGTTGCCCTCATCTCAGCCCGCCAACAGTTATCCAATCATCCCACAGCTTCCTTGAACATGGACCAGCAAGCCCAAGCAATAGCCCACTTTGAAGACATGGACAGATTATTGGGAGAAACTACTGCCCAGGCCTGTGCACGTAGGTGGCATGCCTTGGCACATAGTTTGAAGATTCGGGAATACCATACCCCGACCAGAATGAGGGAAGCATTGGCAAGAGTGGACCTTTACAAGAAATCCGTGCAAAGACTTCAGGCCAGCTGGATTGGCCTTAAACTCAGCCCTCCATTGCTGCTAGGATTGGTTGAAGGAAGTACAGGAAAGGATGACCAGGCACAATGGGAAAAAGTGGAAAACACGGCAGGGTTTCATATCGACCAAGAAGACATCACCACAGAAGCTTGGGATGTAAGGGGAGCAATGAAAGCCATGAAGGATGAGGATCTTGACTAGGTTGCTCAAGGATGAGCAAATGGTTCAGCTGGGGGGTGATGATGAGCCCCAATTTTGGTACAATTTGGGCTCATTTTGGCCTATTCTACTTGCTCAAACCATTCATTTTTTACTGCTTATGCATGCATTTCTTAGTTTATTCATGTTGTTTGTAGGAAGAAGGGTAGGCACTCTATCTACGTGACTAATGCATTGTGATCCCAGGTTTTGGCATTAAAAGGGAGCAAAAGACAACGAAAAAGGAGACAAGGAGACAATGAGGTGGCACTGCTGACTTTTAGGAGAGGATGTCCACGGTCTTGGGGACATTCCTCGTGATTCCCACCAAGAACTCTGAGCTCTAATCCATCTCCCCTCCGAGCTTAGAAGCAGCCAGCTGTTCTACAGGAACAGCAGTTATAAACTGCTCTACAGGAACAACAGTTATGACCGTCCTACAGGATCAGCAGTTAAACTCTAGTTGGACAGCCGAGCTCCTAAAATCAAGGACACTTGTTGGATCATCGTTTTTGTATAAGTATAGAGGCCATAGCCTTAGATAGGTTGTTGAAACTCTCGTATTGCTATTGTAATTCTCGAGCACAGCTCAGTTTTTGTTCCTTTTTGTAAGCCAATTTGGCATGATATCAGATTATGAATAAAGAAGGCAGATTCTGATCTAGTTCTGAGTTTTCTTAAGGAGACTATAGCTCTTAGGTTAGGGCCCAACCTGAGAGCCATAGATCCCCTCTGCTGTAGTGTTGTTTCCATTTCATTTCAGCACTTTGAGCTTTTCATTTGCACATGCAATTCGAATTACAGGTTGTTAAGTTGGTCTTTTTCATGAGTTAGATAGGAGTTGCTTATGGTGAATTTGTTTCCACTTGCGTAGTGTAGCAGAGGATAGATATAATCGATTGGAGCTCCCACAAAAAGGTTGTTAAGGCTCACTGCCGTCTCATCTGGGATTGGAGTGAAGTCCATGACTAACCACCAAAAATACGCATTTCTTTATTCCATGATTGCTGCAAACACAGTCACGTTATGTTAGATGCTTCCACATGATTCACACCTGCACCACACACCTTCATCACTGCTTCATGCACATTTCTCCTCCGCGTTTAGATTGCTGCTCATTGAATTTACAAGCACAGGTATTTTAGGTTAATGCATTTTCGGTTTGGTGACAGTCATAAGCATTTGTTTCACTTACACTGCTTTCTCTCGTTCCATTACTTCGTCCTCCATCTTGATCACGCATGCAAACATATCTTTGACCCCTGCTCCGCTCTGTTATCTCCCAAAGTCTTTCACTCCTCACGTACTTCCATTCTCTACCCCTTTCGTTGACATAGCCCTCTACCTTCCAACCTACTCCCTACACTCACTTCCCATCCTATTCTTCCACTTCTGAAGCCATCACCAGCCTTATTCCTACCTTACACATCTCCTCCTACCATTCCATTACTCCTCCATCACTCCAAACACTCACGGTAGGTCATCCTGTAGCCATTTGTAGACATCCTGTAGAAACCAGAGTATCCTGTAGGATCCCCTGCAGCCATCCTGTAGGAGGCCACTCTCTCGGTTGCTGAGCATCTGAATGCGAGGAACCTCTGTGGATGGATGCTAAGGATCCCTAGGGACCTCTCCTAGCCTCCCCAACCTGTCCCACGCTTTCCTTCCTTCTCCATCCCATCTGCACAACCAAACCCTAGTTAGCACAAGATCACAATCATTCCACACACTTAAAGGAAAAATACAAAAACATAACTTTCATGATGCAAGTAGTTTAGATCCATGCATTTTCATTTATTAGAGGTAGTGACAGCATTGGTAGAAGTTGCATTTACATTCCTTGCATTGTAGAGGTCAGACTAGTTAAATTAGGGTTTCCTAGGTTTACATGCTTTGATTTGCTTTCAGTTCATTTTTGTCAAGTAAAGTAGCTTTCCTTTGAGATTAGCTTTCGTCCATCAATTAGCAAGCTTCTTCTGAGAGCCTATAGAAGTTGGCTTGAGCCCTAGCGGACTTGTGCCAGCTGACCAAGTGACAGTTGCGACAAGAGCTAGTACTTGTGCATATAGCACCGTCGCTTCCAAGTTTGTACGAACTACCGGGTTGATAAAATGAGAGACAGGAAGCCCCAGGAGTTGTGGCATTATTGCTACAATACTGGAGCTCACCAGTTTTTCAGCCTAGAATTTCATTTTCTAGATGCCATGGTGTGTTGGGATGTTTATCTCATTGAGCATTGGGATTGATGGATGAATTTCGAAATCCAAGGCAGGGGTGGTATCAAGGTTCATTCCCAAAGGCCTAGGAATCCATTGACTAGTTTTGGTGGGATACATGGTAAATCCTAAGGGAGGAGCATCAGTTTCGGGCCTAGTGATCCGGGTTTGGATTGTAGTAAATCTTGAGAGACTGGTCTCGGTTTAGGTCCTAGTGATTCGGGATTGGATTGTGGTAAAGCCTGAGAGACAAGGAGATGGAAAATTCCTCAAGGATAGTGATGGATTCTGGATGGCATTCCAAGTTCGGTTTAGTTTTGTGATCAGAGCACCAGTTTTGGTGTGATCACGGTTTGGTGAGGGCAGAGGTGGTTTAACCTCAAGATTCCCTTGGTTATTTTTGGATTGGTTTATACATGAGATTCCACATTTATGCATGGAGTATGGTAGGGGTGTGAATGGCTGAAAGAAATATTTGGTTCAACTATGTCTACAGTTGGGTGGTACGTGGAAGTCTTGAACCTGGTCGGATTATACTATGATTAATGAAAGCTAAGTTATATGTCTTTTGTACTTGTTTATATGTGGATTTAATGGTTGTTCTATATTTGTTATTTCCATGGTTTTATGTTAGTTATAAGCATGGTTAATTGATTAGTTCATCTCATGGTTATTTCATGTTTATTTACTTGTAATTGTGAAAATGATGGATGCAAGACCTAATTGATGTCATATAAGTTGAAGGGAGAAGGTGGTGATCCTTCTTGTCATGTTTCAGAAGAGTTTTCGGTAATTCATGCTATGTCTTGTATCCTAGACCTATAGGTTGCATTGATGCCAAGTGTTTCACAAAATGCCAATCCTAGTTGGGGATCATCAGGCATAGTCCTGAAGTTGATTTTCTGTTTATTAGCCTTGTCATCATGAGTCTGATGAATTCTGAAAGTTACAAAAAGTTGTGGGTAGTGGCCAGAATTATGGGCTAGAAAAGTGCCTTAAATTCCACGGGTGTTGGCACAAGTATGCTGGGAAAAGTCCCTCGATGTAGGCATGTAGGCCTGTAAGAGAATCCATAGGTAATTGGATGCCAGCATGCCAATAGCATGAGAGTGTCCAGAGATCAAGAGGTCTAAAAAGTCAGTGGGACGTAGGAACAGGATGCCTGAGTGGCTGGGATGCCCCTTGGAAGTGTCATTGCTAATGTGGAAGGTATGGTTGATGTGTTTCCGTCGATTCCATTTCCTTAAGGTTACCAAGGAGGTTGAATCATATCATAGTAGCCTCTCGTCGCATGTTTACCCCGGTTGGCTGGTGTTGAGGGCCCCAAAATCGGGTCAACAACAAGGGGGATACCCACCCGGTCCGGAACCTGGTTGGCGGCTCCTTGCCCGTTTGGTGTAGCGGGTCCGACTGGGGATAATGGGACCAGCTTCCCAATCTAAAGGATGTGTGTGTGTGTGTAGATTTTGATGATGCTAATTTAGAGGTAATTTTAAGCTAATTTAATTCTAAACTCTAAACTGACTCTATGCTACTGTAATCTAACAAAAAACAGCACATCTAATCTATACTAACCCGGGGTAGAATTATTTCATTATGCGATCTAAAAATATTTCATACAATAACTGGTAATAAAGATCATTCAGCTATCGTAAGAATATAAATCAATTAAGATAAACCATTCTGTATAAGAAGTTAGGCAAAACAGTTGTGAACAACATATCGCATAACAGTTTATTCATATGTCAAGCACAAATAAATGACTCCACCGTACAAAAGTGCCAAATGGTAACCCACACATTCATACATTAACATACAAACAACTCAGCTGTATATCACTCTAAGAATATGAGCAGAAATTAATCAAGAGATAAAAGTACCATTTATGACTGATTTCACTCACAATCTTCAAGCAATAATGATTTATCTCTACTTACTTCTAACATCTACTAAGAGTACAGAAGTGCAACATCAGTAGCAGACATTAAAATGCAAACATAAATAAATCTCGATCCATCCATTCATCAAAAACCCCCTCCGAGTGTGAAAAAGTGCATGTTCTGAGGACAAGTTTTTTGACAAATTTCCGGACCCTTCTCCAAATGCCATGAGAAGGGTTAAATACTACTAACTAACTAATCTTAATTACACAAATTTAGGAAACGGCTTCAAATGACCGCCCTTTTACTAAAACAAATTTATTTCTAAAAATTGAATCTAATTTCTAACTGTTTCTGTATCTGCTCCTTAGTGCTGTAAGATATGCAAGGTTCACCTGGAAAGAGTCGGCTGGTTGTCTTTTTCTTTTGCTCGAGCGATAAAAGTAGAAATAACAAAAGCTGGCACCTCTTTTTGAAAAACTAGAAGATATTTTCGAAAATCTTCCTCTGGTTGGGTGTATTTGCTGTGTGTATACTTAGTATAACCCAGATGTCTTTCAAACTGATTGTGCTGTTGCTATTTCGGTTTCCGGACGTGCGAATGACTCAATGAGTTAGGGATTTCGTTGCCTGAACAATCTTCCGTTCTTTGTTCCAGGCTTTTCTTGAGCGTCCTCCCTCTTTAGCATTTTTCTTTTTGCTTTACCTAGTCTGAGCTTCAAGATCTTTTGCAAACATGCTGCTTTTGTGCGCTTTTGACTCTGAGTCTTGGATAGTCTATTTTCATCAGTGTCCGTTGAGTGATACTCTGGAATTCGCGGCCCTGCTGCATGCGGCATCCATCTGCGAAGGCATCTCCTCTCTGTTCTTCTAGTATTGGCGCTTTCCCCTTTTCCTTAGATGTTTCCTGCATATAGATTTATATTAGTTGCTGCCTTACAGTTCACGCAAAGGAAAAGAGAATTGACGAAAAGATTGACATGAAAGCTTTAAGTTCTAAATGAATGCATAATCATGACATTCATAATGACTTGACTCTTCGAAAAACGCAACACGATCATCCTTGGATACTCAGGCGTGCAATCATTAATTTCCCTTAAGGTGCGCGCTCAATCTTGGGTTTACAGATCATGCCGAAGAAACTTTGCGATGAGTGGTTTCTGCGATTCGCATCGCAGCAATTAATAGTCTCATTCATCACAGATCGCAGATCGCAAGATCGCAGTTTGTAAGATCGCAGATCGCAAGATCGCATTTTTCATTTGATCACTGTGCGCTGCTTATGCGACGTTGCGATATGCGACGTCGCATATCGGCCATCGGCGATTCCTTATGTTTTCTATTTAAGAGCACTTCCAACATGTGCGATGCGATGAATGTCGCATCGCTTCTTTGCAGCTTATTTATGCGCATAGGAAAACGCTTCACTCTCTCTTTGCGATGCGATATAGCTTTTAGGGAGTTAAATACAAAAATATTTTTGGGATTTTTTGTTAAGGGTCCCCCTTTGCTTGATGTTATTGCTAATACCAAACAAAGAGGGGGGTTGTTGGTGACCACAACAATGGCGATTCACTGTGAAGAACCAGTTATCTCTGCTTTTCTATTGACATTTCCACTTCCGAAACAGAAAAATTTCATATGTCTAAATTTTGTTATGGACAGATAGAGTAGATTACCCCTTATCCTGTCAATGATACTTTGTCTCAACCTTTCTTTTATTCCAATTGTCTGCTTCCTTAGGCTTAGTTCTTGCATTCATACCAGACATTACTCGGTCCTTTTTAAAGATAAAATAAAGTCTTCTCTGCATACTGGCTTTAAAATATGCTCATTTGTCGTAGGTAGAGCCTCTGCTGCCCGCAAGTGTCCATAGCCTCGACAGGGTTACCATGTTATCCAGCAATGATCCTTTTTCCTGCTTGAGGTTATTTACAACATTTCAGAGAAAAATCCTTTTTGACACTTTTTCCTTTTTTATTCTCTAAAGAACAATGTCTTGGTTTGGTGGCCAAATTATGACACAGTCATTCACTTGATTTACACTTTTGCTGAACAAGCTGGCTCGTGATGAGACCCCTTGTCTTTTGATTGCAACAATCTTTGAGTCGTTGCCCTGTTTTGATAGACAGTATTGGAAAAGTCAGCAAGTTATAATATCTGTGATCATGATAAGCCGGCTCGTGATGAGACCTCTTATTCTTTGAGATATAGTGTTTTCTCGGATTGTTTCTCTGAATGCTACAGTTTCCTTTAGCAGGGAGGAAGTCATTGTTTTTCCTTAAGAAAGCTCTGGACGACAATAATAGAGTTTGAAAACAACAGCTTTACAGAGAATATTTATTTTATTATTGATGATACCTTTCATTGTGCTGACATAAAACAATTTTTACCAAAGGTTGTTTTCATCAAAGTTTTTTGAGAGGTTGAAACTAATATCAAATCCAGGTTAAAGTTAACTCTATTTGTCAATAATAAAAGTCAGATTTTTCGAAAAGTTTTGCTATTTGTACAAGTGAAATCAAAATCTGATAGAGAGTTGGTGTGCTCTTTCATGAATCCCTTTCAATGATCATTTACAACCGGTTTTATTTATAAGAAAGAGAAAAACAAAATAAAAGAAACTAAAACTATTTTACAAAAATAGAAGAATGATCTTCTATGGAAAATACATTTTAAGAATCTGTCCGTTCACAGGCAAAGAATCTCTTCTACCTGCCAAATCCTGCAACACAAACGTCGATGGGCCTATGACTTATACAATCTGAAAAGGACCAAGCCACAGCTTCTGAAATTTCGTATGTTTGCCCTTTTCTTCATGAGCCTTATCCCATTTCAAAACTAAATCTCCCATCTGAAAGTTCTTTCTGGTTATGATGTTTGAGTCAAAAGAGGATTTTATTAGCACTTGGTGATGAGCATGGGTTTTCTTAGCTTGTTCTCGTCGTTGTTCTAGTTTGATTATCTCCATTTGTCTCAATTGTAAAGAGGAAGTAGATACTTCATCGATGTGTTGTACTAAAGACAAATAGGGAATGACTAAGTGAGTTGGAAGGACCACTTCTTTCCCATAAACTAAATTAAAGGGAGAAGTGCCGATTGAAGCTTTCTTCGCAATTCTATCTGCCCATAAAGCATTTACCAGCGCTTTGTGCCAATTCTTTTGGTTTTGGTCGACTGTTCTTTTAATAATCCTGATTAGGTTTTTGTTTGTTGATTCAGCCAACCCATTACCTTGTGGATAGTAATTGGCAGAATATTTCAGTTTGAATCCTCTTTTAAGTGCAAACTCAGTCATTGCATTTCCAGAAAAGTATGATGCATTATCAAACATTAAGGCCATTGGCAATCCAAATCTAGTGATGATAAATTGATTTATGAATTCAATAATGTTTTCAGAATTAACTGTCTTGAGAGGAACTGCTTCTACCCATTTAGTAAAATAATTTGTTGCCGTGAGGATATACCTATGCTGCTTAGAAGAGTGAGGAACGATCTCACCTATTATGTCCAAGCCCCATTGGCTGAATGGTTGCTCGATGTTAACCGGCTGTAGTGGCATGGACGATTTCCTTTGTTTCCCTGCAGCAGTCTGGCAGATTTGGCATTTCCTTACGTAATTGTATGAGTCTTTGAACAACGTGGGCCAATAATATCCTGCACATAATATCTTATGCGCAGTAGCTTCTCCAGCATAGTGTCCACCTTCTGGTCCATCGTGGAGTTCCTGCAAAACCTTTTCGGCTTCAGTTTTCTCAAGACACCTAAGAAGTACAGAATCGTAATTCCTTTTAAACAGAACATCATTTATGAGCTGGTATTGTTTAGCTTTCAATCTCAGAGCTATTTTCTTGGTGTGATCCAGATGTGATGGAGCATACCCGTTCTTAAGATAATAAATGGTGTCCACATATAATGATTCTGCATCGTTTAGGCTTACCTCATATGTATGTACCTCTTCAGATGAGTTCTCAGGAATTTGCGATGCTCCAGCTAACATCTTGCAGAAGCCTTGACCTCTTACGATGTTTGCTAGCTTGATCTCAAGATCGTATTATTGTAAAGAGGTAATCCAATTTGCTCTCTTTTCGCCCACATCCTTATGTACTAACAGGTTTCTTACCGCTGGAAACTGTACTACAACTTTGGTATGGGCCTTAAGTAAGAAAGGTCTGAAATATTTGATTGCTTTGAAAACAGCATATGCCTGTTTCTCCACGTCTGAATAATTGAGCTCAGCACCTTGTAAGTTTGAGCTAAAGAATGCGATTGGAGCTTCCGCCTTCTCTTGATTTGTTTGAGTTAAAATCGCGGCATAAGATTTCTCTGAGGCAAAAGTGTATAAGATAAAAGATTCTGAAAAAATTGGGGTAGCTAAAGATGGAGCGTTGATGATAGCTTGTTTGATCAAGTTGAATGCTTCGTGCTCATCTTGACCCCATTTAAAATTTGAATTATTTTTTATCATATTTTGTAAAGGAGAAATAATACGTGAAAAATCCGGGACAAACCTTTTTACAAAATTGATTTGTCCAAGGAAAGATTGCATGGCTTTTTTGTTATGGGGCATGGATATTTCGGAAATTTCTTTGATTCTGTCAGGTTCAATGTGAATACCAGATTTCGACACTATGAATCCAAGCAATTTCCCTTCACTTAATGTGAAAAAAGACTTCTTTGGGTTAAGTGAAATCCCATACCTTAAGCATCTTTGAAAGATTTGTTTCAAATCTTTGAGATGGTCGCTTCGCTTCTTGGAGTACACTGTTATATCATCCAGGTAAATCACTACCGATTTATTGACTAAACCTTTAAACGCGATGTCCATGGCTCTCTGAAAGGTAGCGCCAGCATTGATCAGACCAAATGGCATCTTCCGATATGCGTATGTGCCCCATTTGGTTCGGAATGTGGTTTTCAACTGATCATCAGGATGCACCAGCACTTGATTGTATCCTGAAAATCCATCCGGGAAAGACATTAATTCTGAGCCTGCTACTGCCTGTAGTATTTGCTCCATAGGTGGGAGGGGAAAATTATCTTTCTGACAGGCTTTGTTGAGATTCCGGAAATCAATACATATCCTGATATCTCTGTTTTTCTTTCTAACAGGCACCATATTGGATACCCATTTGGAGTGTCTGACGGGGAAAATTATTCTGGCTCTCAACAATTTATTTAGCTCAGTCCTTATCTGATTCTCTAAGTTGGGGTGGATTTTTCTGAGCTTCTGCTGGACAGGTTTTTCATTGTCATTCATAGGGATAGTGTGTTGAATGATAGAAGTGTTGTATGTCTTCAGCTCATCGTAATTCCATGCAAAAACGTTTTTGTATTGTCTCAGAAGACGGATATATGCTGATTTTTCTTCAGGGGCTAGGCCGTGGCCTAGATTAATGTTTTGCGGCTTCTGATCGGTTCCTAGGTTCACTAATTCATAGTTCAGAGTTGAACTGTAGAGTTTAGAATTGGCAGACCTTTTAAACTGACTTTTCAAATCATATAAATCTTCTAACTTAACCACTGATTTAGGTATAGCATTATCAGTGCTATTTTGCTGAATTTGGTGATCATGATGGTCTTCGTCAATTATTTGATTTGAGTAGGACCCTTCAGAAGTGAGGAAATTTACAATGTCTGGATCGTCGTTGAATACTCTCCAGTTGGTGATGTTGTCAGGGATGGATGGTCTAAAGATTAATTCTATTGAAAACCTATCTGGACTGAAATCTTTGGAGGGAATAAGTCTAGAGGCTACGTTAGCTAACAGGTCTGCGCTCGCATTTTGGAGTCTTGGGATTGACGAAATATTGAATGCTATGAAATGTGAAGTCAGATCTTGAATTAAAGATTGATAGTGCTTTAAATGACTTGACAGGCAATGTATGGTGTTACGTACCTGCTTGACGACAATTTCAGAATCTCCAAAGACTTGAAGATACTTAACATTCAACCCGATTGCTTTGTATAGGCCTTGCACCAAGGCTTCGTACTCCGCTGTATTGTTTGTGCAATCGAACTCAAGTCTGCATGTAAGCATGATCTTGTTTCCATCTGGTCTAATCAGAATGCATCCTGCTCCTGCTCCCTCGTTAGATTTAGAGCCATCAAAATATAATTTCCAAAATAAAGATGTATTTACAAAGTTATCTAAAAAATTAAAACACTTTGAATCATCAGTTTGGGAAAAATTTTCAACTTGGGACAAAACTGAATTTTCTAAGTAAGGTGAGGTGTGAGCATTGAAATTGCCGAGGAAAGAATCTACCGAGTAATTGCCTATGATACTGCTGTTGTATGCTATTGCTTCGTTCTCTCCTTCTAATTCTGTCACTGTGTACTTTTGGTGCAACTCTCGTTCAACCTTTATTTGATTGGGTTTACCATTGTAGGGTAACCACATGTGTGACCAGTCGGCTGAGAAATATCCGTGGAGTTTTTCGGACCAATCCCTGCTAAGAATTAAACCATAAAATTCAGGGATATCAGCTACTAGAATGTCGATAACCTGGCATACTTTCAGGTTAGACGACAATCTTATGGTCACCTGGTTAAGTTCACCAATCAATTCGACTTGAGATCGATCAAGTTGAACTATGTGCACTACGGATTTTTGTGGCTGAACACTCTATTTAGCACATATTGATCTGGGTAGAATATTCGTTGAAGCACCAGAATCAACCAAGAAATTGTGCACGTTTTTATTGAAAATTTCATAAGTGAGAAGAAAAGGAGGAGTATGGGATCTTGACCTTCCTCCAATCAAGGCAATGTCATTCGGATCAATCTTATTGATCATGTTGGTTGGAGGTCTTCCCATGTTGTGGGAAGCTACAGCTGTAGGTAAAGATGTAGTAGGCACGGCATGTAATTCTTTCATCATTATTTTCTGTTGATGTTTCAATTTGCTCAATTCGTAAAGAGTGATATTAGCCCTAGTCTTTTTCATGTCATCTATAATGTTATACTCCATTTCATCCGACACTATCAGTGTTCTTGATGGAGGTGCTTGATCTGATTGGACTGGGCTAAATTGGGTCGCTTTAGCAGTTGTTTTCTTTGTTGCGACCTTATCTTTTGTTGCAGGGCTTGCGCCCTTCTGTTTAGGGGTAGTTTGGGGAGGATCAAGTTGATTTTTGCTTCGTGTGCTAACCGGAAATGCTTCTTGATCCTCTTCTTGAGGGAGGATGAAATCCCACATTCCTTGTAGTTCCAAAACTTCTTCATCATCGGTCTGCCCTTCAGTGGTATTTTCTTCTTCTTCTTCTTCTTCTTCTTCAGATTCGACGTTTGAGACAACATTGGGTGGTTTCACCTCCATGGGAGGATTTCTTTTAAAAGATCTGTAGGGCTTTTTTGAAGAAGTTTCTGCTACTTGTTTTCTTATGTCAATCATCTCATTGGACATGGCCTTTAACACCTTTTGTGATCCTTCCATATCGAAAGGATCTTTCGTTTGCTTCTTCTTGGTGTCTTCTTTGAAAGAGATTTTCTTAGATTTGCATTCTTCTATGGAAGATCTCTTTTCTAGGGCAACTACGCGCTTTTCTACTGCTAACGCCTTAGTCAAGTTTTCAACTAAGGTCGTCTTGTTTGCCCTATCTATGAAGATAGCCAAGTTTGATGGTAAGGCCGTGATGTACCATTCACATCTTACTTCCTCGCTGGGTTGAGAAGCAGTGGGAATTTTGTTGAGGATCTTATTGAACCGTAAATTGAAATCTTTAATGGGTTCTCTAGCCTCAGCTTTAAGATTAGATAGGTCATTGATCAATGTCGTTGTTGATCTGTCATCGCCAAACTTGGTGAGGAATTGACTTTGAAAAGTGTCCCAACTTGTGATGGACCCGGAAGGTAACGAAAAGTACCATGACCCGGCTGTTCCTTGCATTGTATAAGGAAAAAGCCGGACGATAGCATCCTCGTTGGTAACTCCGTTGAGATTAACAGAAAGCATGAAATTATTGATATGCTCTTCAGCTAGCATGACTGTTTCTGGATTGAACTTAGGTAGCCATTTCTTAGGAAGGGCCGGTATTGGGCTCAGGGGTGGAGGCATTAAAACCGCCCCAGGATTGTTCCATGGAGACTGGGCCATCGTTGAGCCGCTAGTTAATGAAAGTGCAGAAGACGGTCCCTGATGCTGAGAAGATGAAGGTATTATGATCTTTGATGATTGAAGAGGAAGTGTTGTGGAAGATGGATGAGTGATTTGGGATGAGGATGTGGGTGGATGACTTCGCGGTGAGGGTGTTGAAATGGACGAAGTAGATGAAAGAGTCTCACGGTCAGACTCTGGTGGTGTTTTCCTTGCTCTTTTCCTAGTAGGGAGAGGGAGTTGACTTGGTTGAATACCAAATTTCTCACTCTTCAATCTGGTCAGGGGATGAGTAGGATTGTACTGCGAAGTCACGCTGCTGTGAGATTTATCAGACTTCTGAGAAAAAATAGAGAATCCCTGGAGTTTACGAATCAAAGTTTGAATTTCTGGGGGTTCAATGATAAGTTGGTCTGATATATTAGGGTAGGTAGTAGCGGTGGATACTCGAGCGACTTCTAACTCCGGGTTTAACCGTACTGGAGAAGTCGGGGGAGTTGATGAGGGTGATTTACTCTCAGAATGGCATTTAGATTTTGACTTAGTTGCCATTCATAGTTCGGGCCCTCCTTCTAGCGCCAAATATGTTGAGGGCCCCGAAATCGGGTCAACAACAAGGGGGATACCCACCCAGTCCGGAACCTGGTTGGCGACTCCTTGCCCATTTGGTGTAGCGGGTCCGACTGGGGATAATGGGACCAGCTTCCCAATCTAAAGGATGTGTGTGTGTGTGTAGATTTTGATGATGCTAATTTAGAGGTAATTTTAAGCTAATTTAATTCTAAACTCTAAACTGACTCTATGCTACTGTAATCTAACAAAAAACAGCACATCTAATCTATACTAACCCGGGGTAGAATTCTTTCATTATGCGATCTAAAAAGATTTCATACAATAACTGGTAATAAAGATCATTCAGCTATCATAAGAATATAAATCAATTAAGATAAACCATTCTGCATAAGAAGTTAGGCAAAACAGTTGTGAACAACATATCGCATAACAGTTTATTCATATGTCAAGACCAAATAAATGACTCCACCGTACAAAAGTGCCAAATGGTAACCCACACATTCATACATTAACATACAAACAACTCAGCTGTATATCACTCTAAGAATATGAGCAGAAATTAATCAAGAGATAAAAGTACCATTTATGACTGATTTCACTCACAAACTTCAAGCAATAACGATTTATCTCTACTTACTTCTAACATCTACTAAGAGTACAGAAGTGCAACATCAGTAGCAGACATTAAAATGCAAACATAAATAAATCTCGATCCATCCATTCATCAAAAACCCCCTCCGAGGGTGCAAAAGTGCATGTTCTGAGGACAAGTTTTTTGACAAATTTCCGGACCCTTCTCCAAATGCCATGAGAAGGGTTAAATACTACTAACTAACTAATCTTAATTACACAAATTTAGGAAACGGCTTCAAATGACCGCCCTTTTACTAAAACAAATTTATTTCTAAAAATTGAATCTAATTTCTAACCGTTTCTGTATCTGCTCCTTAGTGTTGTAAGCAATGCAAGGTTCACCTGGAAAGAGTCGGCTGGTTGTCTTTTTCTTTTTCTCGAGCGATAAAAGTAGAAATAACAAAAGTTGGCACCTCTTTCTGACAAACTAGAAGATATTTTTGAAAATCTTCCTCTGGCTGGGTGTATTTGCTGTGTATATACTTAGTATAACCCAGATTTCTTTCAAACTGATTGTGTTGTTGCTATTTCGGTTTCCGGTCGTGCGAATGACTCAATGAGTTAGGGATTTCGTTGCCTGAACAATCTTCCGTTCTTTGTTCCAGGCTTTTCTGGAGCGTCCTCCCTCTTTAGCGTTTTTCTTTATGCTTTACCTAATCTGAGCTTCAGGATCTTTTGCAAACATGCTGCTTTTGTGCGCCTTTGACTCTGAGTCTTGGATAGTCTATTTTCATCAGTGTCTGTTGAGTGATACTCTGGAATCCGCGGCCCTGCTGCATGCGGCATCCATCCGCGAATGCATCTCCTCTCTGTTCTTCTAGTATTGGCGCTTTCCCCTTTTCCTTAGATGTTTCCTGCATATAGATTTATATTAGTTGCTGCCTTACAGTTCACGCAAAGGAAAAGAGAATTGACGAAAAGATTGACATGAAAGCTTTAAGTTCTAAATGAATGCATAATCATGAAATTCATAATGACTTGACTCTTCGAAAAACGTAACACGATCATCCTTGGATACTCAGGCGTGCAATCATTAATTTCCCTTAAGGTGCGCGCTGAATCTTGGGTTTGCAGATCATGCCGAAGAAACTTTGCGATGAGTGCTTTCTGCGATTCGCATCGCAGCAATTAATAGTCTCATTCATCGCAGATCGCAGATCGCAAGATCGCAGTTTGTAAGATCGCAGATCACAAGATCACATTTTTCATTTGATCACTGTGCGCTGCTTATGCGACGTTGCGATATGCGATGTCGCATATCGGCCATCGGCGATTCCTTATGTTTTCTATTTAAGAGCACTTCCAACATGTGCGATGCGATGAATGTCGCATCGCTTCTTTTCAGCTTATTTATGCGCATAGGAAAACGCTTCACTCTCTCTTTGCGATGCGATATAGCTTTTAGGGAGTTAAATACAAAAATATTTTTGGGATTTTTTGTTAAGGGTCCCCCTTTGCTTGATGTTATTGCTAATACCAAACAGAGAGGGGGGTTGTTGGTGACCACAACAATGGCGATTCACTGCGAAGAACCAGTTATCTCTGCTTTTCTATTGACATTTCCACTCCCGAAACAAAAAAATTTTCATATGTCTAAATTTTGTTATGGACAGATAGAGTAGATTACCCCTTATCATGTCAATGATACTTTGTCTCAACCTTTCTTTTATTCCAATTGTCTGCTTCCTTAGGCTTAGTTCTTGCATTCATACCAGACATTACTCGGTCCTTTTTAAAGATAAAATAAAGTCTTCTCTGCATACTGGCTTTAAAATATGCTCATTTGTCATAGGTAGAGCCTCTGCTGCCCGCAAGTGTCCATAGCCTCAACAGGGTTACCATGTTATCCAGCAATGATCCTTTTTCCTGCTTGAGGTTATTTACAACATTTCAGAGAAAAATCCTTTTTGACACTTTTTCCTTTTTTATTCTCTAAAGAACAATGTCTTGGTTTGGTGGCCAAATTATGACACAGTCATTCACTTGATTTACACTTTTACTGAACAAGCTGGCTTGTGATGAGACCCCTTGTCTTTTGATTGCAACAATCTTTGAGTCATTGCCCTGTTTTGATAGACAGTATTGGCAAAGTCAGCAAGTTATAATATCTGTGATCATGATAAGCCGGCTCGTGATGAGACCTCTTATTTTTTGAGATATAGTGTTTTCTCGGATTGTTTCTCTGAATGCTGCGGTTTCCTTTAGCAGGGAGGAAGTCATTGTTTTTCCTTAAGAAAGCTCTGGACGACAATAATAGAGTTTGAAAACAACAGCTTTACAGAGAATATTTATTTTATTATTGATGATACCTTTCATTGTGCTGACATAAAACAGTTTTTACCAAAGGTTGTTTTCATCAAAGTTTTTTGAGAGGTTGAAACTAATATCAAATCCAGGTTAAAGTTAACTCTATTTGTCAATAATAAAAGTCAGTTTTTTCGAAAAGTTTTGCTATTTGTACAAGTGAAATCAAAATCTGATAGAGAGTTGGTGTGCTCTTTCATGAATCCCTTTCAATGATCATTTACAACCGGTTTTATTTATAAGAAAGAGAAAAACAAAATACAAGAAACTAAAACTATCCTACAAAAATAGAAGAATGATCTTCTATGGAAAATACATTTTAAGAATCTGTCCATTCACAGGCAAAGAATCTCTTCTACCTGCCAAATCCTGCAACACAAACGTCGATGGGCCTATGACTTCTACAATCTGAAAATGACCAAGCCACAGCTTCTGAAATTTCGTATGTTTGCCCTTTTCTTCATGAGCCTTATCCCATTTCAAAACTAAATCTCCCATCTGAAAGTTCTTTCTGGTTATGATGTTTGAGTCAAAAGAGGATTTTATTAGCGCTTGGTGATGAGCATGGGTTTTCTTAGCTTGTTCTCGTCGTTGTTCTAGTTTGATTATCGCCATTTGTCTCAATTGTAAAGAGGAAGTAGATACTTCATCGATGTATTGTACTAAAGACAAAGAGGGAATGACTAAGTGAGTTGGAAGGACCACTTCTTTCCCATAAACTAAATTAAAGGGAGAAGTGCCGATTGAAGCTTTCTTCGCAATTCTATCTGCCCATAAAGCATTTACCAGCGCTTTGTGCCAATTCTTTTGGTTTTGGTCGACTGTTCTTTTAATAATCCTGATTAGGTTTTTGTTTTTTGATTCAGCCAACCCATTACCTTGCGGATAGTAATTGGCAGAATATTTCAGTTTGAATCCTCTTTTAAGTGCAAACTCAGTCATTGCATTTCCAGAAAAGTATGATGCATTATCAAACATTAAGGCCGTTGGCAATCCAAACCTAGTGATGATAAATTGATCTATGAATTCAATAATGTTTTCAGAATTAACTGTCTTGAGAGGAACTGCTTCTACCCATTTAGTAAAATAATTTGTTGCCGTGAGGATATACCTATGCTACTTAGAAGAGTGAGGAACGATCTCACCTATTATGTCCAAGCCCCATTGGTTGAATGGTTGCTCGATGTTAACCGGCTGTAGTGGCATGGACGATTTCCTTTGTTTCCCTGCAGCAGTCTGGCAGATTTGGCATTTCCTTACGTAATTGTATGAGTCTTTGAATAGCGCGGGCCAATAATATCCTGCACGTAATATCTTATGCGCAGTAGCTTCTCTAGCATAGTGTCCACCTGCTGGTCCATCGTGGAGTTCCTGCAAAACCTTTTCGGCTTCAGTTTTCTCAAGACACCTAAGAAGTACAGAATCGTAATTCCTTTTAAACAGAACATCATTTATGAGCTGGTATTGTTTAGCTTGCAATCTCAGAGCTCTTTTCTTGGTGTGATCCAGATGTGATGGAGCATACCCATTCTTAAGATAATAAATGGTGTCCGCATATAATGATTCTGCGTCGTTTAGGCTTACCTCATATGTATGTACCTCTTCAGATGAGTTCTCAGGAATTTGCGATGCTCCAACTAACATCTTGTAGAAGCCTTGACCTCTTACGATGTTTGCTGGCTTGATCTCAAGATCGTATTCTTGTAAAGCGGTAATCCAATTTGCTCTCTTTTCGCCCACATCCTTATGTACTAACAGGTTTCTTACCGCTGGAAACGGTACTACGACTTTGGTATGGGCCTTAAGTAAGAAAGGTCTGAAATATTTGATCGCTTTGAAAACAGCATATGCCTGTTTCTCCACGTCTGAATAATTGAGCTCAGCACCTTGTAAGTTTGAGCTAAAGAATGCGATTGGAGCTTCCGCCTTCTCTTGATTTGTTTGAGTTAAAATCGCGGCATAAGATTTCTCTGAGGCAAAAGTGTATAAGATAAAAGATTCTAAAAATTTGGGGTAGCTAAAGATGGAGCGTTGATGATAGCTTGTTTGATCAAGTTGAATGCTTCGTGCTCATCTTGACCCCATTTAAAATTTGAATTCTTTTTTATCATATTTTGTAAAGGAGAAATAATACGTGAAAAATCTGGGACAAACCTTTTTACAAAATTGATTTGTCCAAGGAAAGATTGCATGGCTTTTTTGTTATGGGGCATGGATATTTCAGAAATTTCTTTGATTCTGTCAGGTTCAATGTGAATACTAGATTTCGACACTATGAATCCAAGCAATTTCCCTTCACTTAATGCGAAAAAAGACTTCTTTGGGTTAAGTGAAATCCCATACCTTAAGCATCTTTGAAAGATTTGTTTCAAATCTTTGAGATGGTCGCTTCGCTTCTTGGAGTACACTGTTATATCATCCAGGTAAATCACTACCGATTTATTGACTAAACCTTTAAACGCGATGTCCATGGCTCTCTGAAAGGTAGCGACGGCATTGATCAGACCAAATGGCATCTTCCGATATGTGTATGTGCCCCATTTGGTTCGGAATGTGGTTTTCAACTGATCATCGGGATGCACCAGCACTTGATTGTATCCTGAAAATCCATCCGAGAAAGACATTAATTCTGAGCCTGCTACTGCCTGTAGTATTTGCTCCATAGGTGGGAGGGGAAAATTATCTTTCTGACAGGTTTTGTTGAGATTCCGGAAATCAATACAGATCCTAATATCTCCGTTTTTCTTTCTAACGGGCACCATATTGGATACCCATTTGGAGTGTCTGACGGGGAAAATTATTCTGGCTCTCAACAATTTATTTAGCTCAGTCTTTATCTGATTCTCTAAGTTGGGGTGGATTTTTCTGAGCTTCTGCTGGACAGGTTTTTCATTGTCAATCATAGGGATAGTGTGTTGAATGATAGAAGTGTTGTATGTCTTCAGCTCATCGTAATTCCATGCAAAAACGTTTTTGTATTGTCTCAGAAGACGGATATATGCTGATTTTTCTTTAGGGGCTAGGCCGTGGCCTAGATTAATGTTTTGCGGCTTCTGATCGGTTCCTAGGTTCACTAATTCATAGTTCAGAGTTGAACTGTAGAGTTTAGAATTGGCAGACCTTTTAAACCGACTTTTCAAATCATATAAATCTTCTAACTTAACCACCGATTTAGGTATAGCATTATCAGTGCTATTTTGATGAATTTGGTGATCATGATGGTCTTCGTCAATTATTTGATTTGAGTAGGACCCTTCAGAAGTGAGGAAATTTACAATGTCTGGATCGTCGTTGAATACTCTCCAGTTGGTGATGTTGTCAGGGATGGATGGTCTAAAGATTAATTCTATTGAAAACCTATCTGGACTGAAATCTTCGGAGGGAATAAGTCTAGAGGCTACGTTAGCTAACAGGTCTGCGCTCGCATTTTGGAGTCTTGGGATTGACGAAATATTGAATGCTATGAAATGTGAAGTCAGATCTTGAACTAAAGATTGATAGTGCTTTAAATGACTTGACAGGCAATGTATGGTGTTACGTACCTGCTTGACGACAATTTCAGAATCTCCAAAGACTTGAAGATACTTAACATTCAACCCGATTGCTTTGTATAGGCCTTGCACCAAGGCTTCGTACTCCGCTGTATTGTTTGTGCAATCAACTCAAGTCTGCATGTAAGCATGATCTTGTTTCCGTCTGGGCTAATCAGAACGCATCCTGCTCCTTCTCCCTCGTTAGATTTAGAGCCATCAAAATATAATTTCCAAAATAAAGATGTATTTACATAGTTATCTAAAAAATTAAAACACTTTGAATCATCAGTTTGGGAAAAATTTTCAACTTGGGACAAAACTGAATTTTCTAAGTAAGGTGAGGTGTGAGCATTGAAATTGCCAAGGAAAGAATCTACCGAGTAATTGCCTATGATACTGATGTTGTATGCTATTGCTTCGTTCTCTCCTTATAATTCTGTCACTATGTACTTTTGGTGCAACTCTCGTTCAACCTTTATTTGATTGGGTTTACCGTTGTAGGGTAACCACATGTGCGACCAGTCGGTTGAGAAATATCCGTGGAGTTTTTCAGACCAATCCCTGCTAAGAATTAAAACATAAAATTCAGGGATATCAGCTACTAGAATGTCGATAACCTGGCATACTTTCGGGTTAGACGACAATCTTATGGTCACCTGGTTAAGTTCACCAATCACTTCGACTTGAGATCGATCAAGTTGAACTATGTGCACTGCGGATTTTTGTGGCTGAACATTCAATTTAGCACATATTGATCTGGGTAGAATATTCGTTGAAGCACCATAATCAACCAAGCAATTGTGCACGTTTTTATTGAAAATTTCATAAGTGAGAAGAAAAGGAGGAGTATGGGATCTTGACCTTCCTCCAATCAAGGCAATGTCATTCGGATCAATCTTATTGATCATCTTGGTTGGAGGTCTTCCCATGTTGTGGGAAGCTACAGCTGTAGGTAAAGATGTAGTAGGCACGGCATGTAATTCTTTCATCATTATTTTCTGTTGATGTTTCAATTTGCTCAATTCGTAAAGAGTGATATTAGCCCTAGTCTTTTTCATGTCATCTATAATGTTATACTCCATTTCATCCGACACTATCAGTGTTCTTGATGGAGGTGCTTGATCTGATTGGACTGGGCTAAATTGGGTCGCTTTAGCAGTTGTTTTCTTTGTTGCGACCTTATCTTTTGTTGTAGGGCTTGCACCCTTCTGTTTAGGGGTAGTTTGGGGAGGATCAAGTTGATTTTTGCTTCGTGTGATAACCGGAAATGCTTCTTGATCCTCTTCTTGTGGGAGGATGAAATCCCACATTCCTTGTAGTTCCAAAACTTCTTCATCATCGGTCTGCCTTCAGTGGTATTCTCTTCTTCTTCTTCTTCTTCTTCTTCAAATTCGACGTTTGAGACAGCATTGGGTGGTTTCACCTCCATGGGAGGATTTCTTTTAAAAGATCTGTAGGGCTTTTTTGAAGAAGTTTCTGCTACTTGTTTTCTTATGTCAATCATCTCATTGGACATGGCCTTTAACACCTTTTCTAATCCTTCCATATCGAAACGATCTTTCGTTTGCTTTTCTTGGTGTCTTCTTTGAAAGAGATTTTCTTAGATTTGCGTTCTTCTATGGCAGATCTCTTTTCTAGGGCAACTACGCGCTTTTCTACTGCTAACGCCTCAGTCAAGTTTTCAACTAAGGTCGTCTTGTTTGCCCTATCTACGAAGATGGCCAAGTTTGATGGTAAGGTCGTGATGTACCATTCACATCTTACTTCCTCGCTGGGTTGAGAAGCAGCGGGAATTTTGGTTAGGATCTTATTGAACCGTAAATTGAAATCTTTAATGGGTTCTCTAGCCTTAGCTTTAAGATTATATAGGTCATTGATCAATGTCGCTGTTGATCTGTCATCGCCAAACTTGGTGAGGAATTGACTTTGAAAAGTGTCCCAACTTGTGATGGACCCGGAAGGTAACGAAAAGTACCATGACCCGGCTGTTCCTTGCATTGTATAAGGAAAAAGTCGGACGATAGCATCCTCGTTGGTAACTCCGTTGAGATTAACAGAAAGCATGAAATTATTGATGTGCTCTTCAGCTAGCATGCCTATTTCTGGATTGAACTTAGGTAGCCATTTCTCAGGATGGGCCGGTATTGGGTTCAGGGGTGGAGGCATTAAAACGGCCCCAGGATTGTTCCATGGAGACTGGGCCATCATTGAGCCGCTAGTTAATGAAAGTGCAGAAGACGGTCCCTGATGCTGAGAAGATGAAGGTATTATGATCTTCGATGATTGAAGAGGAAGTGTTGGGGAAGATGGATGAGTGATTTGGGATGAGGATGTGGGTGGTTGACTTCGCGGTGAGGGTGTTGAAATGGACGAAGTAGATGAAAGAGTCTCACGGCCAGACTTTGGTGGTGTTTTCCTTGCTCTTTTCCTAGTAGGGAGAGGGAGTTGACTTGGTTGAATACCAAATTTCTCACTCTTCAATCTGGTCAGGGGATGAGCAGGATTGTACTGCGAAGTCACGCTGCTGTGAGATTTATCAGACTTCTGAGAAAAAATAGAGAATCCCTGGAGTTTACGAATCAAAGTTTGAATTTCCGGGGGTTCAATGATAAGTTGGTCTGATATATTAGGGTAGGTAGCAGCGGTGGATACTCGAGCGACTTCTAACTCCGGGTTTAATCGTACTAGAGAAGTCGGGGGAGTTGATGAGGGTGATTTACTCTTAGAATGGCATTTATATTTTGACTTAGTTGCCATTCATAGTTCGTGCCCTCCTTCTAGCGCCAAATATGTTGAGGGCCCCGAAATCGGGTCAACAACAAGGGGGATACCCACCCGGTCTGGAACCTGGTTGGCGGCTCCTTGCCCGTTTGGAGTAGCGGGTCCGACTGGGGATAATGGGACTAGCTTCCCAATCTAAAGGATGTGTGTGTGTGTGTGTAGATTTTGATGATGCTAATTTAGAGGTAATTTTAAGCTAATTTAATTCTAAACTCTAAACTGACTCTATGCTACTGTAATCTAACAAAAAATAGCACATCTAATTTATACTAACCCGGGGTAGAATTCTTTCATTATGCGATCTAAACAGATTTCATACAATAACTGGTAATAAAGATCATTCAGCTATCGTAAGAATATAAATCAATTAAGATAAACCATTCTGCATAAGAAGTTAGGCAAAACAGTTGTGAACAACGTATCACATAATAGTTTATTCATATGTCAAGCAAAAATAAATGACTCCACCGTACAAAAGTGCCAAATGGTAACCCACACATTCATACATTAACATACAAACAACTCAGCTGTATATCACTCTAAGAATATGAGCAGAAATTAATCAAGAGATAAAAGTACCATTTATGACTGATTTCACTCACAAACTTCAAGCAATAATGATTTATCTCTACTTACTTCTAGCATCTACTAAGAGTACAGAAGTGCAACATCAGTAGCAGACCTTAAAATGCAAACATAAATAAATCTCGATCCATCCATTCATCAAAAACCCCCTCCGAGGGTGCAAAAGTGCATTGTCTGAGGACAAGTTTTTTGACAAATTTCCGGACCCTTCTCCAAATGCCATGAGAAGGGTTAAATACTACTAAATAACTAATCTTAATTACACAAATTTAGGAAACGACTTCAAATGACCACCCTTTTACTAAAAGAAAGTTATTTCTAAATATTGAATCTAATTTCTAACCATTTCTGTATCTGCTCCTTAGTGCTGTAAGCAATGCAAGGTTCGCCTGGAAAGAGTCGGCTGGTTGTCTTTTTCTTTTGCTCGAGCGATAAAAGTCGAAATAACAAAAGTTGGCACCTCTTTCTGACAAACTAGAAGATATTTTCGAAAATCTTCCTCTGGTTGGGTGTATTTGCTGTGTGTATACTTAGTATAACCCAGATTTCTTTCAAACGGATTTTGTTGTTGCTATTTCGGTTTCCGGCCGTGCGAATGACTCAATGAGTTAGGGATTTCGTTGCCTGAACAATCTTCCGTTCTTTGTTCCAGGCTTTTCTGAAGCGTCCTCCCTCTTTAGCGTTTTTTTTTTGCTTTACCCAGTCTGAGCTTCAAGATCTTTTTCAAACATGTTGCTTTTGTGCGCCTTTGATTCTGAGTCTTGGATAGTCTATTTTCATCTGTGTCTATTGAGTGATACTCTGGAATCCGCGGCCCTGCTGCATGCGGCATCCATCTACGAAGGCATCTCCTCTCTGTTCTTCTAGTATTGGCGCTTTCCCCTTTTCCTTAGATGTTTCCTGCATATAGCTTTATATTAGTTGCTGCCTTACAGTTCACGCAAAGGAAAAGAGAATTGACGAAAAGATTGACATGAAAGCTTTAAGTTCTAAATGAATGCATAATCATGGCATTCATAATGACTTGACTCTTCGAAAAATGCAACACGATCATCCTTGGATACTCAGGCGTGCAATCATTAATTTCCCTTAAGGTGCGCACTCAATCTTGGGTTTACAGATCATGCCGAAGAAACTTTGCGATGAGTGGTTTCTGTGATTCGCATCGCAGGAATTAATAGTCTCATTCATCACAAATCGCAAATCTGAAGATCGCAGTTTGTAAGATCACATATTGCAGATCGCAAGATCGCATTTTTCATTTGATCACTGTGCGATGCTTATGCAACGTTGCGATATGCGACGTCGCATATCGGCCATCGGCGATTCCTTATGTTTTCTATTTAAGAGCACTTCCAACATGTGCGATGCGATGAATGTCGCATCGCTTCTTTTCAGCTTATTTATGCGCATAGGAAAACGCTTCACTCTCTCTTTGCGATGCGATATAGCTTTTAGGGAGTTAAATACAAAAATATTTTTGGGATTTTTTGTTAAGGGTCCCCCTTTGCTTGATGTTATTGCTAATACCAAACAAACAAGGGGGTTGTTGGTGACCACAACAGGTTGTTACTTGGGTATATGTGGGAGGAGGGTGGTTACATGAATTCTTCAACAGTGGCGATTTCACATTCAAGATAAACATCTATGGTTGAGTGCGGGGGGTGGTACACCTAATGTAGGTTATAAAGTGTGGGGTCCACATTCATGGTTCTTCCCTCAAGGTTTCAACTTGGTGATTTAATATTTGAGATAAGGGGTACATGGAAATATAATTCCTAGTTGTCTTTTGTGTGCTGATCAATTCTAGAATGAGTTTGTTCCTAGTATTTGGGAGCTTGTTGAGGTCTAGTTATTTGAGAGATTCTCTCCAACTAGTTAGCTTGCTAGATTGGTGTGTGGTTGAGATATTCACTCAACCAAGAGATTGTATATCCAAGATAGACTAGCTATCTTGAGACATAGCTTGATGTATTTATAGTGTATCATTATTTTCATGTATAGACAATTCTAAGTGCATTTAGAAAATATTTGTTGGTAGCAGAGCCAGTTTGGGCCTAGGAATTGGTCCCTTTGGGCCAAGGGAAAAGAAGAATAGTATTCTGGATGGTGATGTTTTTTTTATTTTCTATTTTTTTCCATTGGTTTTTTAAGTGCATATGTAGCTAATTAAAAATAAATCAAGTTACTTGTATTGCTGGTCTAGATTGTGGAGACCCTTGTGGTGAAAAACAAATGTGTTGGACTGAGGGAAATATCAAATTAACATGTGGTGTGGATGACTCGAGAAGCTTAAGCTTGTGAGGAGATCCATGCTAGTTTTAGTTGTTGTGTGTTCGATAATGCGGACGTGCAGGAAATTTTTTAGATCAAAAACTCCTTCAGGAACCTCTTAGTATTGAACAAGTTTAATGGTGGAGCTTTACAATTAAATCAACCCTTTACATATGATGGCACTTCTCCGACTGAGAGTATCGTAGTTGACATGTAGATTCCATAAGGACTATAAACTACAGGGGTTGAGGACATGACCACCACGACTCTGTAAAGGCAGCAAGATTTAGCCAGTGAGTCACTCGAAACAGAATATGGTGGGTGATTTAAGTGATCAATTTTATTTAATACAAATAGTCCATTGGATTCGAAAGTATGGGTATAGGAAATTTGGTGAGACTTACTCGTCATTTTTCTTTCATATTTTGGTTAAAGAAATTTTGGGCATTTATTACTTAGTTCTCATGATGACATGTTAATGAAGCTTGCCATCACATTGTCAATCTCAGTTGTTGATATTTTTAGTAAAGGTTGTGTTGGTCTCCATAATTGTCCTAATTTTGACCCTAAAGTTGTCCTAATCCTACCCTTTAAACCCTTTGTTTCACAATTAGAAATCAATATTTTACACATGTTCCTGGACTCTTCATGACTTTGGTAAATATGGGTTATATAGGCTTAATTGTTATTTAAAAGGTTAAATAAGTTTATGTGTCTTTGTAACTTATTTATTTTCCATTTCCTCAAAGGAATGATGAAGTAAAAGTCATTAACTGAAGTAAAAGTTGGTTGGTGCAGGGAAATTCTTGTACCATCCGCCATTCCTGTACTTAAAGGCAACTGGAAAATTTTCTTTTCTCACCACCAAAAAATTGCATATGTTGAGAAAATGACATGCAGTTCTCGCCAAGGATCAAATCAATACTCTAAAATAAGCTCGAAGTGTTGAGGAAAGAGCGTAGAGAGGAGGTCGAGTTTTGACTAGCACATTCCTGATTAATTTTCTGTTGTGGCTGAGAGTCGAATATCTATGTATAAATAGGGTTTTTAGGCTAGAACTAGGTAGTGATACATTGGGGAATTTTTTCTATTGTGTAAACTATGTTTTGTATCGCCTGTCTCTGGGCAAGAAATATGAAGCTTTGATGTACATTTGCAGCAAAATTTAATAATATAAGGAACCATGTGAGTTCGATCTATTTCAAGTTCTTATCTTATGTGATGATCCTTTCGCATAGTTGATCTTCAAGTTTTCGTAAAGGGAAACGAGCTGGTTGGCTAGGGCCTAGCCAATGTAGCTCGTTCTCCCTCTGTCTCATAGGTGTGCTATATTTTATGATACTGATTTGAGGAGAATAGTGTTTATTTTATTTACTTAAATCACATATTGATGGTTTCTGTGTGAAAACGCATGTGCATCTCAAATCTGAGGGCTTGTGGTATGTAAGTGTGTTGGCTCATCTAATTTACACCATTTTCTTACTCTTCCTTTTTGAGTATTGCACGATTGTATTTTGATACAAGTGTTGCTTTACATTTCCACAAGTTGAGATTCGGTTATGAGTTGTTTCCAGTTGAATCATTTACAGTCGATTTTCTTTCAATAAAATCATTTACAGTCAATTTTCTTTCAGTTAACTTATTTTTTATCTATTCAAATGTGTTCTAGTTTAAACAATAATTATGATCATAACATAAGTAAATCTTTGTGCGAGGATAACTGTAATATTTTCCTTGAAGAAATATAAGAACTTATTAAACAACTGGGAATTATTTACAATATTTTCTGAGTTTCAATATTTGTTCTAAGAAAAATTACTCATGTCGTACCAAAAATATAAAGGAGAGGAGCACTTTTCCTTTTAAGTAGACATTTATTGTTTTCATGTAAAAGTCTTTCTATTGATTTAGGGTTTTCTTCAGCCTTCAAAATATTGCTATTTTGAATTCTTGATTGTTGAAGGATCTCTGTTTCTTTTGAATGATTGAGTTAATATTTCCTTTCTTCTCAGATTTGTTTACAATTGGTTAATGTTGACACACTTTATGTGTGGTAAAAGTGATTGAAGACAAAAGCTGCTTCGATATAGGAGCAGTAGAAATCAATACGGGAACATCGATTCTTTAGTACAGGAACAACTAGTTTTGAGTACAGGAACACATGTTCTGGTACAGGAACAAAGAATTTTAGTATAGGAACTTGGGGTTCCAGTACTAAGTCAGAACACGAAGTGCAGGAACAATGTTTCGATACAGGAATGAATCCTTTGTAATAGAGACATATTTAATTACATTCATAATTATTCATTTTGTTTCTGAAAGCATTTGAGACTCAATCACAAGGATCCATTCTTCTATTTTGTTTCCATATTTATTTGAATCTGGTTGTAGAGTTGTTTCAATTCATTTTTGTTAAAGTTTGGCAAGTATTTATTTCAGTTGATTCAAGTACCAGATTTGCTTGGTGTTGTTGGTTTTCATCCTTTTGATTATTCAAGTGAAAGTAGAGAAGTTAGAAGTAGATCTTACATAAGTGAATACTAGAATCATTTGGAATTTCCTGTGCTACTCCTATAAACTTACGTAGACCCGAGTTGACAAATTAAGTGTTCAAGGAGTTTGTTGAATTACATCCCTGACACCCAACATTTTGGCGCCAATTCCGGGGAGGCGTTAAAAATATCTAGTAAGACCGTTCTGAATTTTTTTTGTAATACGGGTAAGTCTGTTTTTATTTTTTTATGCAGTGTGCTTCTATTGCTTGAGGGATGTTATTTTTATTTTTGCATGTGCTATTTTTTTGTAGCATTTGATTGAAATATTTTTTAGTAAATTTTTCAGTTGGTTATTCTTTTCTAGTTGATTTGCTTTAAAATGTATGACTAGAAAGGGTAGGGGTCTTAAGCCCAATAAGGACAGAGGAAATACTGATAAATCTGAAAATTGTTCTCATATTGGACCTTCTTTCGCAGATAGAAAGTCCAAACAAACACAGACTCATCATGCAGAAATTGTCCACATGGACTCCGGAAGGAAAGAAACTAATGGAATTCAAGAGATTAACTTAAGCCATAGTCAGCCTTCTAATTCTGTTAAGGGTGGTTCAATCAAAGGAACAAGAATGGAAGATTATGAGGACCATGCTCAGGGGTCTAGTGAGAACCAGCCAAATGAGGAACAATCCACCCTTAGGTTTCCAATCGTGGATCCGAAAACAACTGCGAAAATGAAGAACATTCCACCATCATCTCTTCCTAATTTTAATGGTGAGATATATGAAAATCTAGATTCGTTCTCATTTTAATTTGATATATTATGTGGAAGCTATGATTACTCTACAGATGCCCAGAAGTTAAAAACTATTTCTTGCAACACTCAAGGATTCAGCTTTGCACTGGTTCATGGGATTAGGAGGGAATACTATACCTTCTTGGGAACAAATGAAGGGAGTCTTTTTTACCAAATATCACGAATATTGTAAAACTAGAGAAATGCGGGATGAGATCTTCACTATTGTGCAAGGTGATGACGAGACCCTAGAAGATTATCTAGAAAGGTTTCTATATATCCTCCAAAGATCAAAACATAAATTTTATCCAAGTACTGTTAGAAACTTGTTGTTACGTGGCCTTACCGATGATGCTATAAACAATTTGAATTTATTAGGACAAGGGGATATTGCTAAAAAATATTTTGATCAGATTTGTGACTTATGCAGGAAGCTCTCATGGAATCAATCTAGATATGGTAGAGGAGTTCGAAGTAGAAATCATAAAGTTGGATCTACAAATGTTATGATCATTAGTTTGGAAAATAAAATGGACAATATGAAAATTGAAATTATGAATAATGTTAGTAAACAAATAGAGTCTTTGAAATTTCAAAAAAATTGGTATAGGAACAAGAGTCGTTGTCTATATATTGTCTAGTGTAGAAAAAAGCATCTTGTAAGAGAATGTCCTGCCAATGTTAAAACTGGTAATACATATGTGATTTGTACAAGGAAACATCCTATCGATGAATGCCCTTCTATACCAGGACTAAAAGCATCAATTGAAGGAGAGAAGTATGAACCTGAGCCATTGCATGCTATGGGAGCATGAAAAGTTTGGCCTCGGGTGGGTACAGGTATGATTCCTGATCATTCATCACATTTTTTCAGTTATAATGCATAATCATATTCCTATCATAATGCAAATCACTCTCAACCTTGGTAGCATGGGCATTTTCAGTTTTGACAATCTCATCAAACTTGGCAACAAGGATGGAGGGGATCACCCTATCCTCATTATTACTATATGTTAAATTGGCAACTAGGGCCAAACTCCATGTGGGTTAGCTTATTTCTGGCAGCTGATATTTTTATTGGATCCCTCTCACCGAGAGGTGTATGATTGATCCAAAGATCATCCGATTCCGATAAGTATTTATGGAGATATGAATTTATTTTGTTTAAGTAATTATTATCAAGCCGACCAGCACTTATGTAGGCTCTAGAAGCCCAACCGACGTGTCTATTGAACCTCTACATTTTTAGTATAAATAAGAGAGGATTTGATGTCATTTAGAACACACTCTTCATGTGATCTCCTCCTCACCACGTCTTGGGTTTTTGGTGGTGGAGAGACACAAGAAGATATATTGGATGACGCCCCAGCTCATACGTGAAAGATGCCCTAGCTTACACACTGTTCAAGAAGCCCTAAACATCTGAACGCACATCATATATATGCATGGAATACGGTCAATAAAACACAGCAATTCTATATATATACGCATCAACAAATGTACCACGGCAAACGCAGTCACAGGATGGAATGTTGTCAAGGCAGCAAGAGAACTCGCTGTAATGTGAACACAGTCACATGATGAGGCAAGGGAACACGCAACAATCACGCGTAATGAACAAAGTCAAAGGGAGCACCGCTATCCCTAAACCCTAACACGCTGTAGTGATCATAGTCAAAGGGAGCATCTGGAGCAGTTATCCCATACGCAGTTCATGGAAGACATGGATACGCTAAAGCACCCATACGCAGGTTAATATGTCGTAGTTCATATGTATGTCTACGCAAATATATATACGCAGGTTAATATGCCGCAGTTCATATGAATGTCAACGCAGATATATATATGCAGGTTAATATGCCACAGTTCATATGAATGTCAACGCAAATATATATACGCAGGTTAATATGCCGCAGTTCCTATGAATGTCAACGCACATATATATACATATATATGTACGATGTAGAACACAGTCATATATATACAGAACGTAGTCATCATGAATTATATATACACTGTAGAACGCAGTCATATACATACGGAATGCAGTGATCATGGATTATATTTACACTGTTCATGGAGCTACAAATACGTTGTTCATTATGAATCATATGCAGCTCTAATATAATGAACAACAATGATATTGTCTAGGTATATACACTTCAGTGGCATAGAGATAAGGACATTGTTATTATGTGTGATCTGGCAAATATATATAATGCAGTCATGGGCAGCAACATTATGTGTGATCTGGAACATAGCCTTGCTGCTTTGCTAGGCTGCAAGCCATAGCAAGCAGCTAAGGCAGATATACATTTGGCAGTATAATTGTGTTGAAGCATGATGAGATCATGGGCAACATGGGCAACATGAAGCATGATGAGATCATGGACGGCATGGGCAGCATGAAGCATGTTGAGATCATGGGCAGCATAGGCAGCATGAAGCATGAGGATGGATAAGATCATGGACATGAGCAGCATGATGATAATCATGATTAGTGCAGTATGTCGGGGTGCAGCGTGAGGACCAGATGCAGCACGATGATAGGTATCAGTTGAAGCAGAATGTCTTCAACTGATCTCATTGTTATAGAAGATGATCTATGCTTAGATCTAGACAAGTCAAAGTATTCACTTCTGTTATAATTGTACTCTCTCTCTCTCTCTCTCTCTTTCTCTGCTAAACTTTGAAGATAAAAGAAGATTTGATCAAAGGGTTTCCCCACACATTGTGGGGTTTGTCACTGGCTCGCGCCATATCTTGTGTCCTCTTGCCTTGGTTTGTCTTCTGCATATTATATTTATGTTCTATCTGCAGTTTATCGTAATGCTGATGTGATTGCTAACTGTGAAAATTTAAATAAATTGCTCTAGCATAGAACATACCATAACTTAACATGGTATCAGAGCTGAGGTGAAGACAATGCCCAAGCAAGAGTGAAATAGCAATCACCGAAGACAGTTGGGACAAGACAGAAGGATCGATGGGCTCCTCATAATTCACCGAGGGTGAATTGATCCGGATTTAAACAGGAACGCAACAAATTACAGAGATAACCATATACACAAAGATGCAGCGGAAATAATACTTCATTTCATTAATGGAAAATACTGAAATATGCTTACAACCAGAAATGGAAATAAACCAGCTAGGGCGATGGTAGCTTATCTCTGAGAAGAGATGTGATGGCTACATGCCTCTAAACTGTATTACAATGAGGCTCGAAGGCCTATTTATTGTTGAGAAACAATGGAAAACCCTTAACATTCCAAAACCTAACCCTAAGAGATGAAACGCCAAACTGTGGGCCCCGTTTGGGGGTAAATTGGTACATCAACTTCCCGGGGTCGTAACTTTGGCATATGATCTCCGTTTGACGCGTACAATAGCTCATTAGAAAGATCTATCCGAGCACTATCATTATTGGAACAGGCAACATCGGTCCATTACATGGACCCATGTTGCCCCTGGATTCCCCAAAAAACGTCGTTTAGGGCCTCAAAACGGCTCCGGAAGTTCAGGACCTGAAAAACTACTAAAAATAGTAAGTTGTGCTACAATTAAGGAAACTGAAAATGCTGAGAAAGACAATGGTGGGGGTCCAGGTGGACTTGGCAGGTGGCCACCAATATCCACCTGGATCATTCATCCCCCCTTAGGAAGCAATGGTCCCCATTGCGTTGAGCTCCTCCATGAGATGAGGAAACTTCTGCTGAACTTGTTCCCTGGTGAGCCACTTGCCCTGCTGAAGGAGTTGGCCTACTTTGACAACTCGATACAGTTGGATATTCTGTTGACGAGTGTTCTTGATCTGTGTGTCCATGATCCGATCAGTTGCAGCTTGTTCCATGCAATCTGGATTTAATTCTGTGGGTTTGAGTTGTTCTGCAATGTCGGATGTGTCTAGCAATGGTGGAAAGTATGGCCGAAGGCGGTCCACATTGAACATTGGTTGTAGGCCAAGGAATGGGGGAATGCTGAGCTCAAATGCATTCTCTCCCACAGCCTTAGTAATGGTGTAAGGACCATATCGGAGTGGTCTCAATTTCCGATAGGCTCCAGTAAGGCATTCCTTTTGCAAATGCAACCAGACTTTGTCGCCCACCTGAAACTTGTGTGGCACCCGGTGTTGATCATGTCGCTGCTTGTACTTGGCATTTGATTTCTCAAGAATTTCATGGACCTGCTGGCGAATATGTTGGATGCGCTCAATGAAGCTGGTGGCCTTATCTGTTTCGGACTGGAAATGAGCTGAATTCATGTGAGTAGCTGCAAGGGGCATGGCCACATCAATGGGGCATAGTGGCTGGAATCCCAAACCCACCTGAAAAGGGCTATGGCCAGTGGAGCTGTGAAGAGCTCGATTGTAGATGTGCTAAACATAGGGGAGGCTCTCGTCCCATGTGTGTGGATGCTTTGAGTTATACATGCGCAGAATGTGCACAATCATCCTGTTGACAACCTCTGTCTGGCCATCAGTTTGAGGATGGAAGGCTGTGGACTTCGTGAGTTTGGTGTCCAGCATTGACCAGAGACTGGACCAAAATGTGCTGAGAAACCGACTGTCCCGATCTGAGATGATAGACTGTGGGATCCCAAAGTGCACCCACACTCGTTCAAAGAAGAGTTTAGCAGTGGCTTCTGCTTTGATATTCTTCTTGCAGGCCATCATAATGGCCATCTTCGAGAACCTGTCGATGACCACAAAAACACAGTCATTTCCATGCTTAGTGGAAGGAAGGCCTGACATGTAATCCATGGTGATGGATTCCCAAGGTCGACTAGGGGTAGGCAACGGGGTATAGAGGTCGTGCTTCTTAATGGTCGGTTTGGCAATGGCACAGGCAGTACATGATCGGATGTACTTCCCAACATCCTGTCGAAGATTCGGCCAATAGAAATAATTTTGCAGTACTGTCACTATTTTCTCGACCCTGAAATGCCCAGCAACCCGACTGTAGTGTGCTTCCCAAATCATCTTGGCACGCTCGCTTGAAGGAACACAAAGGTGACCGAGGTGGCATAATAGGGCGTCCTGGAGGTAAAAGTCTGCAACATGCCGACCCTCCAAGAGTGTCTGGTATGTGTGGCCGAATTCTGGGTCGCTTTTGTAGAGAAGTGACCAATCAGAAGTCTCGTGCCCACAAGAGTTGAGCACGGTGGTTAGCGCCATGATCGGTGGCCGACTGAGGCAATCTGCAACATTATTGGTGCTGCCCTTTTTATACTTGATATTCCAGTGAAACTGTTGCAGGTATGTAGACCACTTCTGATGGCGATCATTCTGCAATTTTCCTTGGGTCTGTATGAACTGCAGAGGTCGGTGGTCTGTGTGGATGACCGTTTCCTTCCCCAAAATGTAATGCTTCCATTGTCGGCAGGCCTGTACAATGGAATACATCTCTTTATCATAAGTGGGGTACTTCCGGACTGTGTCTGAAAGTGTTTCACTGTGATATGCCACTGGATGTCCATGTTGAGTAAGGACTGCCAAAATAGCATAGTCAGAGGCATCTGTCTCGACCTCAAATGGTTGTTGTAAATCTGGTAACGCGAGCACTGGTGCCGTGCAGAGGCGCTCCTTTAACTCCCTGAATGCCTTCTGTTGAGATTCAGACCAAAAGAATTTTGCTTTCGCCCCGCCCTTGGTGACTTGACTCAAGGGCCAAGAAATATGAGAAAACCCCAACACAAACCTGCGGTAGAAGTTGGCAAGACCTAGAAAGCTGCGGAGCTCTGTTAGAGTGGTTGGAGAGGGCCAATCCCGAATGACTTGGATCTTGGTTGGATCGACATGCACCCCCTGTTCATCAATGATGTATCCCAGATACTGAACCTGGGTCATGCCAAAAGTGCATTGCTCCAAATTGGCACATAGCTTGTGTTGCCGCAGTATTTGGAGAACCTGTCGGATGTGGTGGAGGTTCTCTTCCCAACTCTGGCTGAAGATCAGAATGTCATCCAAGTATACTACTACAAAGGAGTTGGTGAATGGCCGCAAGATGTCATCCATTAGCCTCATAGAGGTTGCAGGAGCATTCGTCAATCCGAAAGGCATGACTAACAATTCGAAGAGGCCCTCCTTGGATTTGAAGGCAGTCTTCCACACATCGGAGGGTTCGATTGGTACCTAGTGATATCCTGACTTTAGATCGATCTTGCTAAAATATTTCGCCCCCTTTAGTTGGTCTAGGAGGTCATCAATCCACGGGATCGGGTACCTATTACGGGCAGTGATCTTGTTCAGCGCCCGATAGTCAATACAGAGTCTCCATGTCCCATCCTTCTTCTGTACCAACACGATCAGGCTCCCACAGGGCGATGAACTCAGACGGATGTGACCTTTCTGCAGGAGCTCCTGAATCTGCCTCTGGATTTCATTGTTCTCCAGAACGGAGCGCCGATAAATTGGTCCATTGGGTAGCGGCGCACCTGGGGTCAGATCGATGGAGTGCTTGACTTGACAGTGCAGAGGAACCCCTGCCGGGGAGGTGAATATGTCCTCGTACTCCTCCACAACCTTGTCCATCTGTAGTTGTCGTGCAGAGGGACCCCGTTTGGAGGCCGCGGCCACTGTCTTCTTCTTTCCTTAAGGGCGTATCATTAGGAAAACAAATTTCCTGGTTTTGGAAATGATCTTACTGCATTGTTTTGCAGTAATCAAAGAGATGGCGGCAGGTGGTGCTACCTCTGGTATCCTGAATAACTTATTTCCCAATGTAATAATAACAGCACGGGGCCTTGATTCATACACAGCATGTCGCTTCCACAAGTATGGTTGTCCTAGTAATACATCACAAACTTCAAGGGGAGCAATGTCACACAATACCTCATCCGTGAAGGGCTTGATGTTGTATGGAAGGCGACACTGCTGGCTCACGCGAAGATCTCGTCCTTGGTGAAGCCACCCAATGGTGTATGGTTGTGGATGTGCTGTGGTCGGTAAGCCCAACCGCTTCATGACCTCTGCCGAAATGAGGTTCTTTTGACTCTCGCTATCAACAATGAACTGTATCGGGGAGCCCTTTACCCACATCTGGGAGTGGAAGAGACGCTCCTCCTCCTCTAGATCTTCGGGTTCATTTTTCTGGATCTTTGCGGTAGCAATAGTGGTGCTGGGATCCGCATCAATGATCTGCTTCCCTTTTTCATACCCCTTATCGGGTTCTGACTCAAAGTCGGAACATGCATCTGATTCTGAAACCTTCAACTCAGCCACCAGTGACTCCTTGGCCCGATACTCACTTGTGTTGTGAGTGGAGCTCTTATGGAACTCGCACCATTTTCCAGTGTCCTTTCTCGGCTTCGCGGCGTTGTTCTTTGCTTGCAGCTTCGGCTGGTTGTCTTGGGCTGTCCCGCCTTGGCTTTGTCCTTTGTTCTGTGGTTTAGGGGCACCTTTCCCCTGCTTTGGATTCGCAGATCCAAAGTCTCGCTTCTTTTTTTTAAACTTCTGCTCGACCTTGACGGCATATCGGTATGCTGCGCCGAGCGAGGGGATGTTTAGGAATTGTATTTCTTCTTGGATGTACTTGTGCAGGCAGCCACGGTATTTGAGTATCAAATGTTGCTCCGAATCCTTGATACCCAACTTTGTGCGAAGGGTATGGAAAAGATTGGTGAACTCCGGCACGTCTTGGTCCCTTCCCTGCCGCAGCGTGGTCTACTTTATGTATTCATCCTCATAGCTTTTGACAGGGTAGTACTGCTCCTTGATGGCATCCCGGAACGAATCCCAGGTGGGTGCGGCTGAAAATAGTGAGATAGTACTTTCATCCTTCTGCTCGCAGTAGGTTTCCCACCAGTCCTTGACGTGGGGGGCTGCTTTGAGAAGAGCAAAAACAATCTTTTCCCGACTCGAAAATTCATGAACAGAAAAATAACCCTCTAGTAGATTTAACCATTTATCTACGACATCTGCGTCTATCTGACCCTCGAATATGGGGATTTCAAAATTAACTTGTACCTTAAAGGGTGTGGCGTGTCCAGAGTAGCTGCTGGAAGCCGATGCGTTGCTTCTGGGTAGCCGCTGAAGGATCTGTGCAAAGCTGTCCATCATCACGTTCCGTTGTCGCTCGAGGGGTTCTTCGAGCAAGATTTTGATGGGATCTCCTGCCCCCTCGTCTTTCTTCTCGTCCGCCATGGGAGGCCGTCGGGATTTGCGAGGCTAGTCTTGCAAAGGTTCAACCAGTTCAAGCCCTAACTCCTTATATCCCGACCTTGTTGGGGACATGCAAATAAAAACAAAGAAAAAGCAGACAGCTCTGATACCACTGATCCGGATTTAAACAGGAACGCAACAAATTACAGAGATAACCATATACACAAAGATGCAGTGGAAATAATACTTCATTTCATTAATGGAAAATACTGAAATATGCTTACAACTAGAAATGGAAATAAACCAGCTAGGGCGATGGTAGCTTATCTCTGAGAAGAGATGTGATGGCTACATGCCTCTGAACTGTATTACAATGAGGCTCGAAGGCCTATTTATTGTTGAGAAACAATGGAAAACCCTTAACATTCCAAAACCTAACCCTAGGAGATGAAACGCCACACTGTGGGCCCCGTTTGGGGGTAAATTGGTACATCAACTTCCCGGGGTCGTAACTTTGGCATATGATCTCCGTTTGACGCGTACAATAGCTCATTAGAAAGATTTATCCGAGCACTATCATTGTTGGAACATGCAACATCGGTCCATTCCATGGACCCATGTTGCCTCCGGATTCCCCAAAAAACGTCGTTTAGGGCCTCAAAACGGCTCCGGAAGTTCAAGACCCGAAAAACTGCTAAAAATAGTAAGTTGTGCTACAATTAAGGAAACTGAAAATGCTGAGAAAGACAATGGTGGGGGTCCAGGTGGACTTGGCAGGTGGCCACCAATATCCACCTGGATCATGAATTCAAAGCAAAGAATGTTATCAGAATGGCGCAGCGGAAGATTTTGATGGTCCATCTTAAAATCACTTCATTGGGAAGTTCAGATCTAAGGGTGGAAGGAAAGGCGAATGCCTTGTTGAAATAAGTTTGGTCGTTATGCGAAGGAGTGTCCGAATGGCAGAGACACATCTCTTGATGAAGATAACAATCATTCCTAGGACATCTTCTATGATCAAAAGAATGACTAGTAATGCAGGTCATCAAGGAAATGGTCGACTCTTCCATGAAAGCAAGGAACCCCAAAATCTCTTTTATGTACCTGATCAAACCTGTTGTCCATCTTGGAAATGGAAGTCAAAGGTTGCAGGGCGGCACTTATCGATGGAAAGGTACGTGTTTGAAAATAGATCTTTTAAAGATGTTTTTGAGTTCAGGGTTGTATCAAGTTGCAGGAAGTCCACTAGGGACCATGTCCATTGACTCAGCTCTAGAGGTCTGTGAGTCAAATGATGACTAGGATGCCTGAATTCAAAAGGAAGCATGAAGGTACATGTCTGAAATGTACCAAAGGAAAATATTATAAGGGTACCATTCCCCTCATGCAGCAGCTTCACTGGTTTGGAACAACCCGAGGAGTTTGAGAATCATGATCAAGGAATCTCATGTATACAGGTGGAAGAAAGGCCTCTATGGCTTGAAGAAAAACATCTCAGGCATAATATGAGAGGATTGATAGCTGTCTAATACAGCTGAGATTCACTAGGAGTGAAACCGATCCAAACCATTACTCGAAGGTTGTGGATGATAAACCTCTCGTACCGGCACCTATGTCTGATAGGTGCAGACCCTCTCATTTATAGGAGACAGAGGGAGTTGGATTCTGAATGTGGGAAGAAAAGATGCAAGCTTGTGCCTGCCTCGAGGATCTTAACTTTCAGAAGCTGTATGGTAATGATGTCGGACCAGATTTGGGAAATGCCTCTGATTTTCATAATCTCATTCGCATTGATGTTCTTGGAGAACCTCCGTCCGGACATCTGTGTTGCAGTTAGCATGGTGAGCTCATATTTGGTTGAGCCTCACTAGATTGGTGCCAAGAATCTTCTAAGATATCTTCAGGGCACAATCTCTCATGAATTGAGATACACTGCCGGAAATATGAAACCACATGATTATTCGAATGATGAGTGGGCAGAAAGTATGGAGGATCACTAGAGCACTTCTCAGTGCTGTTTGGAATCTGCCTTGATATCCTGGATGACCAGAAAGCAGAAGCCGATGAATCTGAGCACCTCCAAGGCAGAATACATTGTTGATAGTATGGCCTTCTGTGAGGCAGTCTGGTTGCTGAAGCTCTTCAGTGAGCTGTTTGTACACATGATGAATACCACTGTGAATCTCTATAACAACGAGAGATGGGATTCGATTATTGAGGAATCCCGTATTTGACAATTGCTCCAGCAGATAGACATCAATTACTGCCTTATCTGGGATATGGTAAGTCGATGATCAAGGAGGCTCCATCACACTGAGATGATGTACAGGACAGAGCCCTGAGGAAAGATCAAATTTGTGATTTTCCCGAACGACTTGGAGTCGTCGAGAGACCTTTGTAAAAGGGTCCTGCATGCTGCATACATTGAGCTCTAGGAGCTTTGGGGGGCTTGCAGTTCTTTTGGAGCAACATACGACCACAGGGTGACTCACCCTCCCCTGGTGGTGCACACTCAAACAAGATGATTCGCTCTCTTCTGGGACAAGATGATTCGCTCTCTTGTGGGACAAGATGATTTGCTCTCTTGTGTAGCAGGATGATTAGTTCTCCTGTGAGGCCTGGATTGATGTGTTCTCCATGGCGATTGTAGCAGGATTGATGTGTTCTCCTGTGAGGCCTGGATTGATGTGTTCTCCATGGCGATTATAGCAGGATTGATGTGTTCTCCTGTGAGGCCTGGATTGATGTGTTCTCCATGGCGATTGTAGCAGGATTAATGTGTTCTCCTGTGAGGCCTGGATTGATGTGTTCTCCATGGCAGCCTGGATTGATGTGTTCTCCATGGCGATTGTAGCAGGATTGATGTGTTCTCCTGTGAGGACAGGATTGATTAAGTTCTCCTATCGAGGCATCCTACCCATGCAGTCTGGGACTCATGGGAAGTACCTCTCATCTGATCAATGAGTAGGGAAATGAAGTTAGGGACCATAGTAGTACCGATGGACGCATCGTTGTATCTACCGTACTCCCTACGCTAGGATGTCCTCCATTGATCTGGGATCAATGATACTGGTCTGGGACCAGTGGTAGGAGTTGTACATGCTATGACGCTGACTTCGGGTTGGCTGAGACTGGTCTGGGACCAGTGGTACATACTCCGAGACTGACTTCGTGTCAGTGCAGTACTGGTCTGAGACCAGTGAGAGTGGTACATACTATGACACTAACTTTGGGTCGGTTGAGACTGGTCTGGGACCAGTGGTACACTCTCTGAGACTGCGATACTGGTCTGGGACCAGTGGTAGGAGTGGTACTTACTATGAAGCTGACTTCAGGTCAGTTGAGACTGGTCTGGGACTAGTGGTATGCACTCTGAGACTGACTTCAGGTCAGTGGAGAATGATATGACTCATTCTCGATCAATTCTTCTTCTTCATAGTTCAGCGGAGATGAGCAGAGCAGAGCAGAGCCAGCAGAGCAAAGCTAGCAGAGCTGAGCTGAGCAGAGCAGAGCCAGTAGAGCTGAGCAGAGCAGAGCCAGCAGCGCTGAGCAGAGCAGAGCTAGCAGAGCCAGCAGCGCTGAGCAGAGCAGAGCCGAGCCAGCAGAGCTGAGCAGAGCAGAGCAAAGCCAGCAGAGCTGAGTAGAGCCAGCAGAGCTAGGCAGAGTAGTGCAAGGCACTAATGGCAGAGATAGTACAGTCGTACATATGGATCAGCGAATGGAGTTCTCCCTAGTTGAGAGGGAGTGTTAAATTGGCAACTAGGGCAAAACTCCATGTGGGTTAGCTTATTTCTGGCAGCTGATACTTTTATTGGATCCCTCTCGCCGAGAGGTGTAGGATTGATCCAAAGATCATCCGATTTCGATAAGTATTTATGGAGATATGAATTTATTTTGTTTAAGTAATTATTATCAAGCCGACCAGCACTTATGTAGGCTCTAGAAGCCCAACCGACGTGTCTATTCAACCTCTACATTTTTAGTATAAATAAGAGAGGATTTGATGTCATTTAGAACACACTCTTCATGTGATCTCCTCCTCACCACATCTTGGGTTTTTGGTGGTGGAGAGACACACAAGAAGATATATTGGATGATGCCCCAGCTCATACGTGAAAGATGCCCTAGCTTACACACTGTTCAAGAAGCCCTAAACATCTGAACACACGTCATACATATGCATGGAATATGGTCAATAAAACACAGCAATTCTATATATATACGCATCAACAAATGTACCACGGCAAACGCAGTCACAGGATGGAATGCTGTCAAGGCAGCAAGAGAACTCGCTGTAATGTGAACACAGTCACATGATGAGGCAAGGGAACACGCAGCAATCACGCGTAATGAACACAGTCAAAGGGAGCACCGCTATCCCTAAACCCTAACACGCTGTAGTGATCACAGTCAAAGGGAGCATCTGGAGCAGTTATCCCATACGCAGTTCATGGAAGACATGGATACGCTGAAGCACCCATACACAGGTTAATATGCCATAGTTCATATGTATGTCTACGCAAATATATATACGCAGGTTAATATGCCGCAGTTCATATGAATGTCAACGCAGATATATATATGCAGGTTAATATGCCACAGTTCATATGAATGTCAACGCAGATATATATACGCAGGTTAATATGCCGCAGTTCCTATGAATGTCAACGCACATATATATACATATATATGTACGATGTAGAACACAGTCATATATATACAGAACACAGTCATCATGAATTATATATACACTGTAGAACGCAGTCATATACATACAAAATGCAGTGATCATGGATTATATTTACACTGTTCATGGAGCTACAAATACGTTGTTCATTATGAATCATATGCAACTCTAATATAATGAACAACAATGATATTGTCTAGGTATATACACTTCAGTGGCATAGAGATAAGGACATTGTTATTATGTGTGATCTGGAAAATATATATAATGCAGTCATGGGCAACAACATTATGTGTTATCTGGAACATAGCCTTGCTGCTTTGCTAGGCTGCAAGACATAGCAAGCAGCTAAGGCAAATATACATTTGGCAGTATATTTGTGTTGAAGCATGATGAGATCATGGGCAACGTGGGCAACATGAAGCATGATGAGATCATGGACGGCATGGGCAGCATGAAGCATGTTGAGATCATGGGCAACATAGGTAGCATGAAGCATGAGGATGGATAAGATCATGGACATGAGCAGCGTGATGATAATCATGATTAGTGCAGTATGCCGGGGTGCAGCGTGAGGAATAGATGCAGCACGATGATAGGTATCGGTTGAAGCAGAATGTCTTCAACTGATCTCATTGTTATAGAAGATGATCTATACTTAGATCTAGACAAGTCAAAGTATTGACTTCTGTTGTAATTGTACTCTCTCTCTCTCTCTCTCTCTCTCTCTCTCTCTCTCTCTGCTGAACTTTGAAGATAAAAGAAGATTTGATCAAAGGGTTTCCCCACACATTGTGGGGTTTGTCCCTGGCTCGCGCCATATCTTGTGTCCTCTTGCCTTGGCTTGTCTTCTGCATATTATATTTATGTTCTATCTGCAGTTTATCGTAATGTTGATGTGATTGCTAACTGTGAAAATTTAAATGAATTGCTCTAGCATAGAACATACCATAACTTAACACTATCCTGTACCTGTGCAATCATATCCTACTACATATGCAACTTATCCAATGCCACAGCCAAACCCCAGCAGAGTCAACCTATGCTACCATTTCCTTTACCACCACCCTTTCGACCACCCCAGCTGCCTGCTCAACCAATACCAAACCCCAATAATAAGGTGTTACAATTGATCAATTCCATTGGACCACTCCCTTCTCACATTTATCAGGCCATGCCAGTTGGGTTCAATAACCTTCAATGGATATCGAGAAGGGTAGTTAAACTAGAAAAACAAAAAAAACCTAAGGTGATTATCGAGGAGAAGAATGAGGAGGGAACTCCTTATCATTCGAAGAGAGATTTCACCATTCAACCCATTCCCACACATTCAGATATTTTACCATCTTCTTTAAACCATCCTCCCTACTCAGAGAGGCTAGTTGTGGAGAAGAATGACCCCACTCCCAAGTCTGGTCTGGCTTCCGAGCTTAGGAATCTTTGAATAAAGGTCCCTTTGCTTCAAGCTATTAAAGAGATCCCCATCTGTACAAAAATAATTAAGGAACTCTGTCTTAAGAAGCTAGGAAGGAAAAGAGTATAACCTCAAACCATTCAGTTCATTGGAAAAGTAGTCGAGTTGACGACAGGATACGTGCAAATGGAAAAGTATATAGATCCAAGAAACCCAGTTGTTTCTGTTTAGATAGGTGATAGCCTTGTCCCCCATGTGTTAATATACCTAGGGGAAGCCATTAATGTTATGAATAGGTAAACCATGGATCAACATGAGTTGGTTCATATTCATCCTACCCCTACTATGCTTGCACTTCCAGATAAATCTAAAATAAAACTAGAAGGTGTGTTGGATGATGTGGTTATTTCAATTCATTCTTGAGAATACCACGTGGATTTTATTATGCTTCAGCGAAAAAATATTATTCGAGGGCATCCCTTGATTTTCGGACAACTATGGATTGCCACGTCAGATGCTTATATTGGGTGTCGCTCTGGTGATATGTATATTTCCCATGGAGAGGATAGGAAAAAATTCACCTTGTACCCACCTGCAAGATCTATCTATGAGCTTTGAGATAACTTATGGATAGAATATGACATTGGTGATGAGGACACTCGATCTATTTCTTTGATTCACCTTCACACCGATTCAACCCAAAAGGGTGATATACGAGACTTCTTGAATAATCTAGACATAATGCCAAATTTTGATTCACTTCATCAGATCTTTAGTCTAGATTTTCAATGAAGTTACAATTCTCAACCTTCTTCATCACAAAATATAACAACACCTACCTGTACTCTCAAAACTGAAACCACTCTCTTTGAGATTAGTCCAGGAAAATATTTACACATTAGTTCAGACCTAGATTCATCCCAACAAGAGAATCTTGTGAGTTTGTTGCAAGACCATCTTGGTGACTTTACAGGGAGTTATGAGGACATGAAAGGCATCCCTCCTGAAACTTGTACTCATCATATTTATATTCAGGAGGGAGCCCTACCTATTCGAAAACCCCAAAGGCATATGAATCCTGCACTAAGAGAAGTTGTGAAAGAAGAATTACAAAAGCTCTTAGATACTAATTTCATTTATCCTATATATGATACCCAATGGGTCTCCCCATTGGTGATAGTCCCGAAGAAAGATTGGATATGGCGTATTTTCATCGATTAAAAAGAATTAAACAAAATCCACTCTCAAGGACTATTTTCCCCTTCCCTTTATTGATCAGGTCCTAGATACCCTTGTCGACAAAAAGTACTTTTCATTTTTAGATGGATTTAGCGGTTATAACCAAATATAAATTGCACCTGACGATCAAGATAGGACTACCTTCACATGTCCTTGGGGGACATTCACTTATCAATTTCTTCTCTTTGGGAAGTGTAATGCGCCAGCTACCTTTTTAAGTGAAGTTTTAGCTATTTTCGCTGACCTTGAGTGTGTAGAAATTTATATGGACAATTTTTCAATATTTGGTGATTCATTCCAAGAAGCCCAAATTTTTTTATAAAAAGTGCTCTTTCATTGCCAAGAAGCCCACCTCGCTTTGAGTGATAAAAAGTGCAAATTAATGTGCAAATTAGGGGTGGTTCTTGGCCATCTTATTTCTGAGAAAGGTATCCATGTAGACCCAGCCAAGGTAGAATTTATCTTACGTCTTCCTGCACCAAAAACACAAAGGGAAGTGAGATCATTCCTAGGACATGTGGCCTATTACAGACAATTCATTGAGCATTTTTCTAGGATATATACCCACGTTTCCGATTGCTAGTTAAGGATAGTGAGTTCTCTTATACTACGGCTTTCCAACAAGATTTTGAGGCACCAAAGGAAAAATTAGTACAGACACCTGTTCTGTGAGGGCCGAATTGGTCCCTCCCATTTCATATTTCTTTGGATGCCTCAGATACTGCTATTGGCGCACCCTTAGGACAACAAGAGAACCAACAAACCTATGCTATTTACTTCCAGTAAAAATGTGTCACCTTCTGAATTGAATTATACACTAATTGAGAAAGAGTTTTTAGCTGTGATATTTTCTATTAATAAATTTAGACACTATATTACATGTTATGAAGTATTTGTACATACATATCATTCCACCATAAGATATTTTATGAATAAACCTTTGAATAGTGGTAGAGTGACTTGGTGGTTACTTTTATTATAGGAATTTAATATTACTATTATTGATAGACCAGGAAAATATAATGTTGTATCTGATGATCTTTCGAGATTAAATAATCTTGGTGAGATAATTCCTGTAGATGATTCTTTTCCTGACAACCATATTTTTCTTATATCAACGAATTCTCCATGGTTCACTGATATAGCTAACTATTTAGTGATAGGAAAAACACTACCTCACTTATCCACCCGAGAGAAGTAGAATATTATCTAAAAAGGTGTTTCATACTCCTCAATCCAAGGATATCTCTTTTACATAGGACACAACCTTGTTATCCGTAGATGTGCGAGAGAAGAAGAAGTGTTTGAAATATTAAAATCTTCCCATGATGAGCCTTGTGGGGGCCATTTTGTTGATAGGAGAACTACATATACAATTTTATGAGTTGGCTATTTTTGACCCTCTTTGTTTATAGATGCCAAACAATATGTCAAATGTTGTGATAACTATCAGTGAATGGGCCAGTCTCGCCAAGCCAATGAAATTCCTTTGTGTCCTCAGGTTATGATTGAACCCTTTGAAAAATGGGCTATTGACTTTGTAGGACATATAGCTCCAACATTATTAAGAAAAAGGCATATCCTAGTTTGTACTTATTTTGTAACTAAATGGGTAGAGGCTAAAGATATTTCTTTTGCTATTGAAAATGTTGTTGTTGATTTTTTGTTTAATGAGATTTTTACTAGATTTGGTGTTCATAGATAGATTATTACTGACAATGGACCACATTTTATTTATAATTTGGTTAATGGTATCATGGATAAATACACGATTCGGAATAGGAAATCAACACCATATCACTGGCAAGCAAACAACTAGGTAGAATTTACCAATAAAGTGATCAAATCAATCCTTACCAAAATAATAAATCTTCAAAAGAAGGATTGAGCCAACATATTACCTGAAGCACTATGGGCCTAGATAACTACCTGGAGGAATATCATGGGTCACACACACCATTAGTTCATATATGGAAGACAATTCCCGCTACCGATTGAATTCTAAATAAAAACATTCAGAGCTACAGTCCAAATGGGGCTAGATCTCTCGGAAGCAGAACAACATTGTCTATTGCAGTTGAATGAGCTTGATGAATTTAGGTGGGATGTTTTTCAAAAAAATGTGTTAATACAATAGCAACGAAGGAAATGGCATGAAAATATGATTAATAAAAGACAGTTCCAACCAGGTGATTGGGTACTCCTTTATGACTCTAGATTTAAACATTTTAAAGGGAATTTTTGTACACGTTGGATGGGACCGTATGAAGTAATTAAAGTATTTGAGAATGGGGCAGTAGAGATCAAAACTATTCATGGACATGAATTAGTCTTTCTGGTGAATGGGGATAGACTTAAGGCATATTTTCATCCCCTCGCCAAGGAAGACTTTCTGCAACAAGTACAATAGTAGCTAGAGTTAAGGATGGTAGGTGGTGATTCCAACCTATGAATATAATCATCTCTTTTCCAATAAATAAATAAATAAATACCAAAAAACTAACAAATTGAAAAAAATGTTTACCTATGATTATGAAAATTAGCTTGCTGACATGGTCATGGAAGGATATGCCTGAAAACAAGCATGCTGGTAGGTAGATCAATCTCTAATAAAAGGGGAATGTTTCTTGATTATTATAAATGATGATTGTCATTAAAAAGAAGCAAGTCTTTGTAGAAGTTTTCGTGCAACTGGATGATTAGTAGGACCGAGCCCTTATCCAATTTCAGAACAATTGACATGGAAAATTTTGTGCAAGCAACTCACAATTCCCACTGCAATTACTTTTAGCACTACTTGGCAGAAAAATTTGAGGTGATAATTTTTCCTTTCTTCCTTTTCTTTTTTTGTAATTTTCCTCTAAATTCTTCCTTTGCCCTGTAAAAAAATCTTCCATCATTTTCTTCAAAAATTTTCCCCATCTGATTTTTGTTCTTCCCTTTATTTCCCTCAAGATTTTTTCCCTATCCCTTTTTCTTATGTACCCCTGGTGGATTTGTTGTATTCTTAAGTGCCCCTGATAATATCCTTCCCTTTCTAAAAAACGTTTCTTACCACTATCCCACTTCTTTTCTCCCACATGATTTTATTGCAAGATCTGATGGGCCATCAAAGAATTTATTAATCAAATCGGAAAGGCATAATGGCACCAGAAACTAGCAAAGGAAACTCCTTTGAATTCCACAATTTAAAAAACAAAATCCAGCCTGTGTATTAATCAGAAGATTTATAAAAACCCTTTTCATTATAGGAACCACAATATTTACTTGGTGCAGGAATATAAGTTTTAATATAGGAAAGGTAGGTTCAGCAACATCAATTTTGTCTAAGTACAGGAACCCTATCAATTCATGAATTTTAATACACCTGCTCTAAGTTTTAAACGCAATGATTTTAGGATTGTATATCGTACTTTTGATTAGACTGTTATTTTTATCATCGCTTACGGGAATGACATTTTAAGTGCAAGGAACATTATATACTTGGCTAACCTTATTTTTATATGAGCGATACCCCAATTGGAGTCATGATCAAAATAGGACTTGTGTGAAATCCTTCCTTACAAGTACCAACCTTCTGAGCTTTGTTAGCTTTTGATGATTGGGTCGTTATCATACATAACCTTGCGTCATTTTTAAATTTCCTATAAAACGTCACGTTTATCTATCATTATTACTCCACTCACCTTGAACTGATACCCATATCTGTAGCATTTTCAAATTGAATTTTCATAAGGTATAATTGTTTGGATTATCAAGATAATTGGAAAAGATGTTGTATATGCAATTCAAAAATTGGTAAATTCATAACCTTCTTAGCCATACCCCCAAAGTTTATGTGTTTAGTAGGCTTTAGAATTCACAGAGGAAAGAGTCAGTGTAACCCATGAAGTGTTATGGCACCGGTTCATATCAAGCCTTGGTCCATGACGGAGTTGGAGGGAACAATTGAATATGAGAGTAGTTTACCCCTGTTGCACGATCTATGATTCCTTCCTTTTCTACTGAATCTTGATGGATTTGATTCTGTTGTCACTCTGGAATTTGCACACACTTTCAATGGGAAGGCAACCAAGATTTTCTCTCTGCATTTCCAAGTCACCGAGCAGTCCATCTCCTAGGCCATAGAGTTAGCAACCATGGGTGAGAAGTGGTTTAAGAAAGAGGAGGTTGAGAAAGGAGTATGGTGCTGATTTCTAATTGGAGAAAACCATGTTGTAGACTAGAAGGTTGGGTTGCAACGGAATGCCATGGTGGATAAATGGAAGCACCTACTACATATTTTGTAGACATTCCTCACCTATGAAGGGAGGTACCTCTGACTTAACTCTACCACATTCGCCTTCTGCTTTACTTCAAATCAGGTAAACTAATCAACTTTCCTCATTTTTTGTTAAAATGTTTGGAGAAAATGTCTAGAAGTGTGCAGAAGAGTCAAGAGAATCAAGTAGGTCTTAGATTATGTCATTACAGCTTAGTAAAAGTCTTAGTTGAGAAGGCATTAGAGGAGAAGGGCACTATGTGGGAAGCATTCTTTAAAACGGTCCAAGAGGGGGATATTGTGAAACAGCCTCGGAAAGGAAGTAGTAGAGCTACCAGGTCTAGGTCTAATTGAATGAAGAAATTTCCAACCTTGAAGAGTGGAAAAAATTAAAAGAAGAATATTTAAAAGTCTCAGCCTGAGAGTTCGACAACTAAAAAGGAGTAGAATAGGGAGCAGAAATATGAGAACCTTGGTCCTTCGAGAAGATTGACCAAAGGCTCATTGAAAAGACAATATCCTTCCTTTGGAGGAGACCCTCCTATAATTACCACTCCAATATAAATTAATAATTTAGAAGAACAAGTTCCCTCCAGGGATTCTTCTGTACAAAATCCTCAAGGGAATTCTCTAGTAGATAACAGTCTCTCTCTTTTGGCAGATATTGCAGCTCAGTATCATTCAATTTTAAATGTAGGATATGTGGATGAAGAGGATGATATTCCTCTGTCATCCCTTCTTAAAAAAGTCAAGAAGAAAAAGGTATCGAGTGTACATGATGTAAGCCTAGAGACAACAAAAGACGCAACGATGGAAAAGAATGAGGATGTTGTTCCTCAAAAGTCTGAAACACAAGGTTGTGAAAAAGGTTTTGATGATATTGATATCTTTTATGAGTTAGTTGCTGAAAATATTTTAGCACAGGAGGAAGCCGAAGAAGGAGGCTCTATTTTTGATGTGCAGAGTCAAGTTGAAGAGTTAAAGACGCAGATATATGAACTTGAAACATTAAATCATTGTGTGATGGAGAAAAATACAATGATGAAGAACAAGAACGTAGAACTAATAAAGGAAGTGCGGGAAAGGAAATGAAAAGTAAAGGTATGGAAGTTTCGTGCATCCCAATGTAGCATTCGCCTGAAGAAAGCAGTGAAACGTTTGAGAAAAGCATGCAACGGAGAATTGAGACCGCGAAGGCCAGGAATTAATATCCAAATCCAGAATTGAAGGAGGATTTCCAATTTTGTTTTTTGCAGAAAGTCAGTAAGTTGTGTGAAGACACACACCAAGATGAGGTTGGGTGGATGTTGTCTCCATAATTGTCCTAATTTTGACCCTAAAATTGTTCTAATCCTACCCTTTAAACCCTATGTTTCACAATTGAAACTCAATCTTTTACACATATTCCTATAATGTTCATAACTTTCGTAAATATGGGTTATATAGGGTTGATTGTTATCTAAAAGGTTAAATAAGTTTATGTGTCTTTGTAACTTATTTATTTTCCATTTCCTTAAAGGCGTGATGAAGTAAAAGTTGGTTGGTGCAGGCAAGTTCTTGTATTGTTTTCCATTCGTGTACTTGAAGACAATCGACAAATTTACCTTTCTCACCGCCAAAACATTGTATCTATTGAGAAAATGACGTGCATTCCTCACCAAGGATCATCTCTGTACTCTGAAATAAGCTCGGAGCATTGAGGAAAGCGCGAAAAGAGGAGGTCAGGTTTTGACTAGCACATTCCTGATTAAGTTTCTGTTGTGGCCAAGAGCCGAATGTCTGTGTAGAAATAGGGTTTTTAGGCTACAACTAAGTAGCCATACATTGGGGAATATTTTCTACTATGTAGAATATGTTTTGTATCGCATGTCTCTCGGCTAGAACTATGAAGCTCTTATGTATATTTGTAGGAAACTTTAATAATATAAGGAGAAATGCTAGTTCGATCTATTTCAGGTTCTTATCTTATGTGATGATCCTTTCACGCAGTTGATCTTCAAGTTTTCTTGAAGGGAAACGAGTTGGTTGGCTAAGTCCCAACCAACCCAACTCCTTCTCCCTCTGTCTCGTAGGTGTGATATATTATATCATACTGGTTTGAGTAGAAGAGTGTATATTTTATTTACTTAAATCACAGATTGATGGTTTCTGTGTGAAAATGCCTGTGCATCTCAGAACTGGGGGCTTATGGTATGTAAGTGTGTTGGCTAATATCATTTGCATCATTTTATTAGGCTTCCTTTCTCAGTATTGCACGGATATCTTTTGATAAAAGTGTTGCCTTACATTTCCGCATGTTAAGATTGGGTTATGAGTTGTTTCCGGTTGAATCATTTACAATAGATTTGATTTCAGTTATATCATTTACAGTCATTTTTCTTTCAGTTGACTTATTTTTTATCTATTCAAATGTGTTCTGGTTTAAACAATAACTCTGATCATAACATAAGTACATATCTATGTGAAGATAACTGTAATATTTTCCTTGAAGAAATATCGGAACTTATCAAACAACTGGGAATTATTTACAAATTTTTTTGAGTTTAAATATTTGTTCTGAGAAAACTTTACTCGTGCTGTAACAAAATCTAAAGGATAGGAGCACTTTGCCTTTTAAGTAGACATTCATTGCTTTCATGCAAAAGTATTTATGTTGATTGAGGGTTTTATTCACACTTCAGAGTACTCCTATTTTTAATGCTTTATTATTGAAGCATCTATGTTTCTTTTGAATGATGGAGTTAATATTTCCTTTATGCTCAGATTTGTTTACAATGGGTTAATGTTGACACACTTTATGCGTGGTAAAAATGATTGAAGACAAAAGTTTCTTGGATACAGGAGCAGTAGAACTCAATATAGGAACATCAATTATTTAGTACATGGACAACTGGTTCTGAGTATAGGAACACATGTTCTGGTACAGGAACATAGAATTTTAGTACAAGAACTCGGGGTTCCAGTACTAAGTCAGAACACCAAGTGGAGGAACATTGTTTCAGTACAAGAATGAAACCTTTGTAATAGAGACATATTTAATTATATTCATAATTATTCATTCTCTTTCTTAAAGCATTTGAGACTAAATCACAATGATATGTTCTTCTATTTCGTTTCCATATTTCTTTGAAGCTGGTTGCAGAGTTATTTCAATTCCTTTCTGTTAAAGTTTGGCAAGTATTTCTTTGAGTTGATTCCAATACTAGATTTGCTTGGTGTTGTTGCTTTTCATCCTTTTGATTCTGGAAGTCCAAGTAAAGAAGTCAGAAGTAGATCTTATAGAAGTGAATACTAGAATCATTTGGCATTTCACATGCTACACCTCTAACCTTACATAGCCCCAGGTTGACAAATTAAGTGTTGAAAGAGTTTGTTGAATTACAACTTCGACACCCACAAGTTGTTGTCACAAATGGTTTTTCGCCTTAATCCAAGTCATTCTCATGATGATGTGTCAATAGTACTGAAGGGAGATAGAGGAAAAGTCATCCTACATAGGTGAAGATGAAACCAACACTTTCACTATGCCATAAATGAGTATATGCTTAGTGAAATGAATTGTGTGTTTTTTTTTTTTTTTTGGTTTTTGTAACTGAAACATGTTGATCCTGATCATCTTAACATGTAGATACAATTTGTTAGAATTTCTCACTCTAACAACTGCGAATTAAAATTGAAAAGATTCAAGACAAAGACACCAAGTTTGGATGTGATTTTAGAAGAAGTTGGTTGAAGTAGTGGATAGTTGAAAAAGCAATAGAGAAGGACAAATAAGGTAAATGATTGTGTGTGTGGAAGAATAAAGCAGAGTCAATATTATGTTGTAATGTGAATCACACATGTAATAGTGAGAACATATGATGTGGTCTTTGTAAAGTATGTACCTAGTAACTCCATGAGTTGGAGTGTGTAATGTAAGCGTGATGAGGCATGTGTACCCCCAAAAAGTTCATGGTAATCTTAAAACCACTTTGTAAATGTAGGCTTTTGGTAACCTAGAAACCACTTGTGAGAGTGTATGTAAGTGCGGGTTTGTGGCAAGATAGAAACCACTTGTGACAGTGTATGTAAGTTCAGATTTGAGGTAAGTTGGAAACCACTTTGCAGTCTAAGTTTGTGGTAAGCCAAAAACCACGTGTAAGAGTGAAGTGGACAGGGATTCTTGTAGGCATGGTTTAGGGTCAGTCAACAGATCCCTGATCATGGTTGAGGATAAGCCGAAAAAACCAAAAGTATGGTTATGGGTAATGTGAGAAAAGCCATGATGACGATGATGGAGGGATATTTACATGTACAGGTACAAGTATGCAGATAATGGTTAATTGAACCATGTACATGAAGGACATCCTAGTAGACTAGTGGTTGTAGTGGTTGGCCCATACATTCTGATATATGGTTGTTCCTTCATATATATGTTGGCATATCATGCAATCATGTTTGTAAACATCAAGACCATAGTTAGACTTTGTTGATTGAGATCGAGACAAGTAGTCATTAAAGGGAGGACTTGGAAATATAATTCCTACTTGTCTTTGGTGTGCTCATCAATTCTAGAATGATTATGTTCCTAGTATTTGGGAGTTTTTTGACATGTAGTTGGTTCAGAAGTTCTCTCTAACTAGTTAGCTTCATAGATTCGGGTGTGGTTGAGATATTCACTCAACCAACCAATCATATGTCCAAGATAGACTAATTATCTCAAGACATAACTTGATGTATTTATATTGTATTATTATTTTTACGTAGATACAATTCTAAGTGCTTTTAGAAAATCTTTGTGAGATCCATAAAGATTAGCCTTAATCCTGTGCCAGTGCCATATCACTAAGTTTATATATGTGAATTTTAGACTAAAGAGTTTATGTGAATTTTAGTCTAAAGAATTACCGATTCGTTATGGTTAAAAAAAATTATATATGCGAATTATATATGGTTAAAAAATTAGGTACATTTTCTGGTGCCTTTTCGATAAGTTGCAAATTATAACGTGAAATTAATTGTTTTCAATTATTTTACAACATCTACTCTAATGTTGAGCTGGTGCATCTTCCAACATGACTGAGTGACGTGGAAGCAATATGATGTTTCACCTATGTGAAAGTGACACATGGCCATCAAAAAACAACTTTTTGTATGTTGATTTGACCAAATTGACATTTGAGACCATGTCGCAGTATGAGTGCCACATGGTGCTAATGTAGATGACATGGGTCCTAGCGGCCATGTCATCTCGACTCTTGACTTCTCATCGATTTTCATAGTATTGTGCCTTGGAGTCTTCGTGCAGGGACAAAAAGCGTGGCAGCAAATTTGTCATTTAAAAACAGAAACACTTCTCATTCACACCATCCAAACTGCGGCAATTGAATAGTAATTGATTTCAAAAGTTGTCGATAATAAGAAGAAGTGTGACAGGTATTTTATAGATAGTAGACAAAGATGTGTTCATGATCATCTGATTTGAGATCAACTTAGATATTTTGGAGCTCTTATTTCCCTAAAATAGTCAAGTCTCCATGCTCTAAGATCGAAAATGGGTATTGCTATTAGCTGTGGTAGACTTATAACATGGAGATGGTGTGAGAAATCAATACTGAAAACATCTCTCACATATACTGCTGCTATTTGTGTGTACACGAGGTGTTTCCTATGGCTTTTATTTTTCTGTTTGTTGTTTTCTTTTTTCATTTTCTTAATTCAAAATCAAGTTAAGGGGCATTGTGATTGGGTTGGAATTTTGGATCAAATAAGAGGATTGGTGTGGACATTAAAAACATTGTATATCAAGACCACAATTTCGTTCGGATGGGAAATTAACACTTACAGTGATCATCCCCTACCTGCAGTGATCATCGATGATGCCTTTCATTACATAGATTAGAGAATCATACAATAGCATTAGCTCAATCAAAATGACAAAAATGCCATAGCTGTGAACAGAAGCCATATCCTCCAACTCCCCATGGGAATATGATGGTAATCCTTATCTTAAAAAATTGATTAGGATAGGAAAATTTTGTCAGTTCTCATCAAAGTTTGGCAACAATATCGACTACAGTACTACCTTTCGATGTATGAAGTTTTATATAATCTCTCTCAAAATATTTCGAAGTTCCTGTTGATGAATCAACTCCTTCATAGCTTATTGAATTTTATATTTTATTATAATTACGCTGGTGCAGAGAACCATAATTCTGTTCAAAGATGATATTACAGAAGTCTGAGAAGTATAACAGAATCAAGGATTGCAGGCAATGTTAGTCCCTGCCAATTCGCGTTTCTTCTCTTGGATGTTCAAGAATCCTACTTATAAGCTTCATGATCCAACACTGTCATGTGATTTTTAAGCACTGAAACTCATGGAACCAAGCCATTGCTCTGCAATTTGATTTTTAAGCACTAAAATTCTCTTAAAACCAAGCTATTTTCTCACAATAAGGTTGGGATTCAACATATTTAGACATGGGGAAAATGTGATGTACGATTAGGTCGACATGGATCACAGAACAGCGTAAACTTTATATTTGAGAAAGGGACCTTTGCTTTTCTTTGAAAGAAAATAGCTACTACGTACCTGCATTTTTCTCATAAGACGAAACCCAGCTAACCTACCAAATTTTCCTTTGCTTGTCCCGTAGAGATGCCAAAGGCATTCCCAGGATACAATTGCCCCAGTCTCACAACACCCTTATACCAACTTACAAAACATAGGTTTTACCATTTCATGCAAGAACTAGTTAAGAAAAACAATGCATCGGCTAACATCTGAGTCTTAGTTTAAGTTCCTAGCTTATCAAAATAGAAGCATGGTTTCAAAGCCCATTGAAGGTTGGATGCAAGGCCGCCAACCACAGATGTTCATAATGGGAATTCATGCTTCAAGCTCAAACTATTAAGGGTACCTATCGTGAAGGGGCATGTATATAAATGATGGTACATAATCCCATTAACGAAAAGCACGTCTTAATCAATTCCTGTAGCCTATAAACTTTTCAGTATACATTACTGAATGATTACAGAACAACCCCCTTAGAAATGAAGATCAGTGCTTCTCTATTATAATCAAGGATAGCACAAGACCTTTATAAATGCTTTCACATAATTTGAAAAATGCCAGGGAAAAACCTTAAGTAGAATTTAAATACACATATCAGATATGATCATATCAATAAATCATAGCACCTTTACAATTTTTAGTATACGTTACTGAATGGTTGCAGAACAACAAGACCCTGGAAATGATGATAAAGTGTTGTCTAATATAATTAGGAATAGCACAAGACCTCTAAATAATGCTTTTGCATAATTTGAAAAATGCCAGGGAAAAACCTAAACTTAAATACAGAAGAAAGATGATCATATCAATAAATCATAGTCTCTACCTGTCCAACATACATGCCACCATACTGATCAAAACTGCAAATACATACTGATTGTAGTGAAATGCCCCAACAAATTATAATACAAAGTAAACAATAACATAGTTACAAATTAAAACAATTCAGCTCAAAGACACATCCCAAATAAAATATGAGGCATTTCCTGAAGGCTGACAATCTTTGGATCAAATTTGTCATTAGAAACAATGTGCTACATATCTTGAAAACCTAAAATTATATGTGCATCTTGCATTGCCTAAAATCAAAAAGAATTCACGACCAAGGAAATTGATAGATTATGAGAGAAACGCAAAAGAACCAGATCATTATAAAAGACTTAACTTCACAACGATATTCGATTGAAAATCTAGAAAGCAGTTATGTTGCACATCCTGTGGGAAAAAGCCTATATGGATTTTCTGGTATATCTTGGAGAGGATTTAAATTAAACTTTCAAAACCATTACAGTTGTGGGTATCATGCCAATTGAAGTGATTTTTTTTTCCAAACCAAGTTCGTTTTAAGGTTTAGATTACAAACCTTTGAATGAAGATGCTAACTAACCACTCACTAATAAAATACTGTTTTATCTCCAGGACCATAGAGCTTGCCAGTGTCTCAATTCAAAGTCCAAGCCACAATTGCATATGTACAGATAGAAATCGAGAATACTAATACCAATGAAACTGTTTACAGATTTTTCCAGTAATAGAGAAGTTAGGGAGATTCTGTTGAATGAAAATGACAACAAAGTAAAGCTTTCTTCGTAGATGGTAGAATTGCATAATTCTCCTGCTAGCAGGTGTTGCTTCTTGGCAGGTTTTGCTTCTAGGCTCTGCCCCTAGGAGATGTTTGAATCAAACCCGATCAATAATAGATTCATAGTAGAATGGTATGAGCAAGAATGGATAAAAGTTCATGATTTTTTAATCCATTATTCTGCATCTAATGCTTGCCATCTCCCTAATTTCATAGAGGCCACCTGTAGCAAAGGGCTCAAGGGAGTGGATCGTGGCGATACTCAGGGGAGCGGATCCTAGTGACACGACACTCATGGGCAGCCGCGTGTAACAAAGGTTCCCTGCGTGTAAAAGAGGAGATTCAAGTTCAGGTTCATGGTTTAAGAAAACTTCTTTAAAAATACTTTGGTTAAAAAACCTTTGCCCATCCTTCAAACTTTGCCTATTGTTAAAATGCCTAAAATAACATTGGGTTACTGGAATTTCGCAATAAGAGGTTGAACGTTGAAGTTTTGTTAAAATTCAGGGGAATACAAATTACCAATTGAAACTTTGGTTAAAGACCAAAAACTGAAGAAAAAATATTAGGTCAAATCAAGATTAATAGTCATTCAACCATCAATCGATCACCATAGTCGTGCGGAAGGCAAGGACTAATAAGCACTACGAGTATGTACCGAGATTGCAGAAAGTAAAGGTGCCCACGAAAGGAGCTTGAAAAGGTTCAGTTAGACAATGACATATCTTTATTCACATCTATCCTCAATGGTTTAATGCGTAATTGAAATTTCATTGGCATACAATTTTAGTAGATGTTGTACATAATTCCTCCATACCTATTCAAAAACATTTACAGCATTGAAATAATGAGAATAATATATTTGTAAATATTGAACATAAATGCTTCCATTTGCAAAAGTCGTTTCATGTTAAAAAAATGGATAATAATACATTTGTGAACACTTTTGTGATTAATTATTTCTTTATTCGTAAGATTATTTTAGATTGGTTTGAAAACGATAAAGTCAAATAAACAAAATAGAAATATTATAAATTTGTTTCTATTAGTTTTTTTTTTTAAATAGGACTAGTTTAAAGGGTCCTAACTTAGTTTGTAACTAAGTTAGGATAGGTTTGTTTTTATAGGATATAAAAATTTGAATCACTATATTATTTCAACTATTTTGTTTTCAATTATTTTCCATTGATTTGAATCGAAGAAAAAGATAAAAGAAATATGTAAAAAAAAAAAGAGTTGTGTTGTGGTTTGAGTGAGTTAGGATAGATTTGTTTTTTCTATTGATTTGATAAATTGAATTATAATATATTTTCATCATTTTTAATTGATTTAGATGAAAAAAAGAAAATAAACGAAATATTTTATTTTTAAATATCTGAAAAGGGTCTAATAGGTCATGACAGTTGTTAATAATAATAATAATGATGATGAAGAAATAAATAAATATTACTAATGATATTAATAAATAATAGAGTCCATGGGGCTTTGGATTAATGGTGAATGGGTGCATTGTTAAGGCACTCCTTCCAATAGGTTGCTGGTTCAAATCCCCCATGGGTGCTTACCTACAAAAAAAAAAAAGATATTAATAAATAATAATATTAAATATTAAACAATTTAATATTATTAAACACTAACATCACTAAATTTTAATAAACAATAGTATTATTAAATATTAATAGTTAATAATAAAATTCCGCATGGGGTAGCTCAAGTAGCAATGGCCGTGGAAATGAAGTCTCACCGAACCAGAGTTCTTGGGCTCGATTCTTGTGCTACTCTCCCCGAAAATGGGGTGAATAACGGACATGTAAAAACTTGAAAATGAGAGGATCCTACCAAGCTTACAAAAAAAAATTAATAATAAAAATTAATAATATTATAAATAAATAATAATAATTTATTAATTATAATATTAATAATTTTAAAGAACATTTAATAACATAAATTTTTATAAGCTAATTATAAATAATTTATAATTCAAAATATTTGATAACACTAAACATTAGTTTAACCATATTTACATTAATATATTAATGTTACTATTAGTATTAATGTTAATTATATATATATATATATATATATATATATATATGTATGATGGTATCCTTGCCACGAACAGAATTATAGAGGATATTTATGCTAGCTTTGAACATGGGGAACGAAGTAGGAAAACAACCAGGGTTTCGAACTGTCACAGAGGCAGTCCTCCATGAAAGGACGCACAGGAGGGAGCTCCACTCCCTCCTACAAGCAGGTTGTGGCTAGCAGGGGAAAAAAAACCAATGGAAAATGACAAAGAGCCTTCAGAAGGAAAGGACAGAAGCAATGAAGAAGAGCAGGAGGGAACTAAGTCAAGGGAGCACAATGTTGCATTGGAAAATGAGGAAGAAATCAAGGAACAAAGCACTAAAGACAAAGCACACATGGGACCATGCAAACCCAAGGTGGCGGTAACTCCAAGAGTCATTTTAAATGATCCAACGTTGCAGGCGCACAGGGATCATATGAAAACATATGCAATCATTTGTAAATTCATGGGATTGTGGCCCACTGAAAAAGCATTACAAACGTGGATTAAATACCATTGGAAACCAAAAGGCAACATTGACCTACATCTTGGGTCCAAGGGATTTTTCACTGTAGTATTTGCAAATATTGAAGATAAGGACAGAATATTTGAAGGAGGGCCATACTTTTATGCTACAACAGGCCTCTATATGTGACCTTGGATTATGAACTTTGTTCCGGAACGCGAAACTTTTACTTCAGTACCAGTCTGGGTAAGGCTCTATTCTTTACCTCTTGATTACTGGCAAACAGAATCTCTATCAGCCATAGGAAATAAGTTAGGGTGTTTTGTCAAAGTTTCTGAGGCTACTAGAAGGGGAAAGTATACTTCCTTCGCAAGAATATGTGTGGAGATGGATCTCTCTGGAGCTTTACCGGATGAGGTTATTCTGGAAGTTTTTGATGAGGAATGGATACAAACGGTAGATTATGAACATATTCCTTTCAGATGTTGCAAATGTCATGAGAATGGACATTTGTTCAGAGACTACCCTCTCAGTAAACAAAAATAAAGCTGATATAATGAAGGATCCAGAAAGCTTCTTCAAGGTGGAACACAAAGGAAAAGGGGGGAAAAAGAGGACTAAGAACACGCAAAGCTATAGGGCAGAAAGTTAACCAGAACATGTTCCAAGTCCTCGAAGTAGACGAAGGCCAATAGATACTACTAAGGCAAAGGAAGGAAGCCTAGTGGAGGAGGAGAAAGAAGAAGAAAGTGAACAAATACAAGAAAATGACAAACAAAAATAATTGATGCTAAGTACTGCAGAACAGGCAATGGATCTTGAAATGACCCAAAGTGAGATGGATATGGAGGACCATGAACTCCAGGAAATTCTTGAGAAAGAGAACCTAGATTTAGAAGGTTTCTTGAATCAAGGAACTAAAGAAGGGTTAGACTCATTACCTACAGAGGAGTTTAATAGGGTTCAACAGCTATTTTTATGGAATACCAAAACTACAAGGTTGGATAGACTAAAACACAAAGATAGACAAGGCAACGAAGGAGTGAAAACGATGAAAAATACAGCAAGACTAGCACCCAAAATCCCAGGAAAGAAGAGGGGAAAAAAAAAGCAAAACGAGCTGTTGATGGAATGCAGGAAGCTAATGATAGATTCAGGTAAGATGAAAGACCTATCCAGTTACTCCTTTACTAATCTTTAATTATGAATTTCACTTCTTGGAATATCAGGGGTCTAGGTAGTAAAAGGAAACAAAGGTTACTGAGTAATAGAATGAAACAAGCATCTCCGGATGTGATTTTCATTCAGGAAACTAAGTGTTCCATTCAGAAGATAAGAGATATACACAGTAAATGGCTCAATAGATTTGAGTTTCTGGAAGTCAAAGTAGAGAATATAGCAGGAGGTATTCTCACTCTTTGGAATCCACAAAAAATCGACTTAATAGATGCAGAGGCATCTAGGGATTACTTATCTGTAGTAATTCAACCAGTAGGAGAAAAGGAAACCTACCTGGTCACAAATGTCTATGGCCCACAAAGAATGGATGACAAACTTAGGCTTCTAGACTCTTTGGAGACTCTTAGAAATAGACATGCAGGAATACCCTGGATCTTAGGGGGTGATTTCAACATGATTAAATCACTCACGGAGAAAAAGGGGGAACCAGAGTTCTTGGCAAAGACTCTTTGGCTTTTCAAACCTTTACTGATAAGATGAAGCTGGTGGATATTGAAATGAATAATGGAATCTTCACCTGGAACAATAAAAGAGGAGGAGAGTCTCAAGTAGGTTCAAAATTAGACAGATTCATAATCTCAAAGGATCTTGTGCTCAATGACAAGGAAATGGTAGCAAGAGTGCTACCCTTTGGAGGTTCAGATCACTGGCCGGTACAACTGGAGGTTTAGGGCATTGGCAACCCCAGGAACAAACCTTTTAGATTTGAGAATATATGGCTTTCCCACCCAGATTTCATCAGTAACATAACCAAATGGTGGGCAGAGGATTTAAACATTTAAGGAACCAAAATGTTCCTCATACATAAAAGTTTAAAACACATCAAGCTCCGGCTTAAATATTGGAACAAGAATGAATTTGGTAATATCTTTGAAGAGAAAAAAATGATTGAAGGCAGACTGCAGGAACTTAACCAAACCCTTATCAAAGAGGGCCATGACAAAGTCTGAAGTGATCAAGCCACCAAATATCAGCAACAATGGGAGAATATATGCAAACAAGAGGAAATATTTTGGAGACAAAAATCTAGAGTCCAATGGCTAAAAGAAGGTGAGAGGAATACCATATTTTTTCACAAATCCACCATGGCAAACAGAGCACATAATAGAATTTCTTTGATTAAGGATAAAAGAGGAAATAATCTCAAATCTCATGAAGAAATAGAAGCAGTTCTAGTCCAGTACTTTAGAAACATAGCACAGGAAACCTGTTATGAAAGAGATCACTACATCTGGGACTTCACTAAGCACATACCCAGGTTAGTTTCCAAAGAAGATAATGTTAACCTTTATAGGCCTGTGACCGAAGAGGAGGTAAGTGGGGTTCTCAAAGAAATGCAGAATGGTAAGGCGCCAGGCCCGGATGGTTTCAATGTTGATTTCTTCAAAGCTTGCTGGAATATTGTCAAACAGGACATTCTGCAGGTTGTGGAAGATTCCAGGAGGCACAAAACCATTTTGAAAGCTCTGAACTCCTCTTTTATAGCCCTGATCCCTAAACAGGAGCTGGCTCAAACCCCTGATAGATTCAGACCTATAGCTTTATGCAATGTGATTTACAAGATAATATCAAAGGTGGTTGCAAACAGACTCAAACCCCTCTTGCCTTCACTAGTTTCGGGGGAACAATCTAGATATGTGGAAGGAAGGAAAATTCTTAATAACATCATCCAAGCTCATGAAGTGGTGCACTCTCTTACTAGTAAGAGAAAAGCTGGAATGATCATGCAACTGGACATAGCCAAAGCTTATGATAAACTGAATTGGAACTATATCAGGAAAGTTCTTATTGCTTTCGGGTTTGATCACAATTGGGTAAGATGGATCCTGGCTTTGATTACTTCTTCTAGTTTTTCAATTCTAGTCAATGGTTCTCCTTTAGAAACTTTTACCCCTTCCAGGGGCCTTGGGTAGGTGACCCTCTATCTCCCTTTCTCTTTGTCCTCATGATGGAAGGACTGGGCAAGGCTATCAAGCATGCAAAAGTAGTTGGTAACATTAGGGGGATACAACTCTCTCACAATGGACAAGCCTTAATTCATCAACAATTTGTGGATGAAACCATGTTGCATGGAATACCCACAGTCAAATAAGCTCTTGCTTACAAACAAATCCTCAATGACTTTGCCATGGCCTCTGGTTTGGAAGTCAATCTTTCCAAATCTAAGATTTTTTTCTTTAATACTAACATTGCTATTCAGAGGAACATATCTAGAATTCTAGGCTTCCAAAGAGACTCTCTTCCCTCGAAATACCTAGGGGTTCCATTAACTGCAAAACCGTTACACAAGAGTATTTGGGAGCCGATGATTAGTAAGCTGCAAGACAAAACTAGGAAATGGACAATCAGATCATTAAACTTGGCTGGCAGGCTGGTCCTCACAAAGGTTGTGCTTCAATCAATCCCAATCTTTATGCTTTCAGCTATCCCTACCCCTAAAGGAATTCTGCATCAAATGAGAAACATTCAAAGAGACTTTCTTTGGGGCAAGGGGGAAGAAAAGAAAAATGGGCCTTAGTTGCATGGGATAAAATGTGCAAACCCAAGAACCACGGGGGTCTTGGATTGGATGATCCTGAGATTCTTTGTAAGGTTCTAGGGGCAAAACTTTGGTGGCGATGGATAAAGGAACCAGAAGCACAATAGGCCATCACTTGGAAAGAAAAATATGTAATGTCTTGGATAGAGAATGACCGCATAAGGATGGATGGTAATATAAGAGGTTCACATATTTGGAACAAAGCGTGGGATAACAGAAGCTTAATTCAAGACCATAGCTTCTGGGAAATTAGAGAGGGAGACTTAGCCTTATTCTGGGTGGATAGATGGCAACAAGAACCTATTCTGTTGCAAGAGGACTTTGAGAACCTCAAAGCAGAGACAGACACCAAGGAGCTCACTTAGGTAAAGGATTTTTGGGATCAAACTCATAGTTCAAGGAAATGGATAGAATGGAGTAAACTTGATCTCCGAAATGATAGTCCTCTACAAACTAAGGCAGAAAGACTAATGAAAATGTTAGAGCAAAGGAAAATTCTAGTTTCTAGGGGGCATGACCAGCTGAGATGGGGCAACAACAATGAGGGGAACTTTAATCTCAAAGAAGCTAAACTCATACTCCTTGAACTTGATTCCCATGCTCTTGACAGGATTTGGCAAAACTTTTGGAAGTATCATGGTTGGATGAAAATTAAACTTTTTCTGTGGCTGGTTCTACAAAGGAAAATCCTAACCTGGGATAATATCAGGAAAAGGGGTTTCCTAGGGCCTTCTAGATGCCAACTCTGTGAGGCTTAAGAGGAGACCATGGAACACCTTCTCAACAATTGCATTTTCACCTCCAGATTATGGGATTCTTTTGCAACTATCTTCCAACAATCTGACAGAGATATTGGAAGTCTTTTCAATACTATCACCAAATGGAGAAAGAACTTTTCGGATAATGAAGTTCTTGGTTTAGCATGGGCTCTTACACCAAGCTTCATTCTTTGGAATGTTTGGAAAGAAAGGAACAATAGAATCTTCAAGAATGTTAAGAAATCTTCCCAGTATATTTATGATCTGATCCTAAAACAGATTAAGGAAACGTTTAGCACTACCATTCGAAATCTTCCCTCGAATCCCCCTTCTGCTATAGACTGGAGGATTCTCTGTAGACTAGAGTTGCAGAGTCTCATTCCTTAGGGCTTATTCAGGAAAGTTTCTATTGTAGATCCTGAACTAGACTCTTGGCATCCTCCCCTTAATGGCTTTCTAAATTTCAACATTGATGGGGCTTCCAAAGGTAATCCGGGCAAGGCAGGCCATGGAGGAGTGTTAAGGGATGACAGGGGAGATATTCTGTTTATCTTCCATGGCCACCTGGGAAAGGCTACCAACAATATGGTAGAGTTAATGGCCATGGAATACTGTCTTGAGTTTCTGGTTCAGGAAAATCACCAAAATACGATCATTGAAGCTGACTCTAAGCTGGACATTAACTCAGTGAAAAGAATAAGCTGGGGAACAAAACCGAAAAAAGCATCTACAAACTGGAGGCTAATTCAAGTCTTCCAACGGATTCAAAGTCATCTTCAGAGACTGAGAACAGTCAGTTTTGCACATGTGCAAAGAAAGGCCAATAAACTAGCAGATTTGCTAGCCAATCAAGGAGTGATCTACATGGATAATAGGGCAGTGAGGAATTGGTAAAAGTTCCCTACAAACAGACTAAAGACAGAGTGTCAAAACCAAGAAAATGAAGACTATACAGTGTTCCTTAAGAGAGCCATGGAGGCGGGTACAGTTAACCAGCAGGTGTTTGTACAGAGGCATGCTCACAATGGAGTCTTTTGAAAGCGGTCTAGAGAGGTTAACCGACGATTCTTAGATTAATTGGTTCAATAAAGAATCTAGTTGTACTGATGAGAACGAAAGGGCTTTAGGGGTTGTAGGAAGGCAGGAGCCGTATGCTTCACGCATCGGGTCAAGGAAGGTTGACGATGCGGAAAATCGGGAGAAGATGATACCTGAAGACCGCAAAACTAGAGATTTCCATTTTTTCCCTTCTCACCGCGACCTGAGTGGTTTTCAGGTGATCAGGGCCAACACAAGCGGGAAGCAGTTTTCTCCCTTTCGGGAGCGATCCCACTCGGTGAGCTCCACGTGGCGGTGGGGTCGGGAGGAAAACCACCCTTATTGCATGCTAACTTCCATGAAGGTTGGTGGTTGCGATATTTATCTCCACCGTCGAATCTCACAAAGCGATTCAACGAATCAGATCGCTCGTGCAGGTTGGCGGATCCTGGCGATAAATGGTGAGCAGCTTATCACGGCAATTTGGGTCTATAGCCATTAGATTAATTGAAAAGGTTCAATGGTCAAGATTAAAGAAGAAGGCTAGGTTTGGCAATAAAAGAGCTTCTCGGGGGAAAAATGGCTTACCGTGTGGTCAATTGTACCAATGTTTAAGAAATGGGGTGGAATTATTGCCTTTATAGGCAAACAACCATATGTTCTTTTCAGGTCCGAGTCCATTTGTACACCAACCTTGAGAGTTTTGATGTATTCTATGTACTTTATTTTTTGATTAATGAATTGGAAGGTCCAGCTCTTGCATTAGCAATATATATATATATATATATATATATATATATATATATATATATATATATATATAGATATATATATCTATAAGTGCCTTAGGTTTATAAATTTATTATCCTTTACATTTATTAGTACATTAGGTTTATAATATCAATCCATTGGGCTTATTAATCTAAGGGTTCACATTCCTATAATATAGCATTATTGATAGGTTTATAAAATTAGTTGGGAGGTTTCATATAAATCCCTTGGGTTTATAATCAATTATCTTCAACCATGGTCTAATGTCACATTGCGATCATGATTGTATCAACATGGAAATCAACCATTGTCAACGATGGTAAACCATGTTTATTTTAGGGTTTATAATATTTAACTTAGGTTTATATACCTTGGGCTTATAGCATTACACCCTTGGGTTTAATATTATTCCCTTGGGTTTATAATCTCTTGGGCTTTTAGTATTGTGGAAAAATAAAATTCAATATGAAAATCATCCATGGTCTACCATGGTCAATCATAGTCAACCATGGTCAAGAATCATGGTCACATTGTGATGAAGATTGTCTCTTGGTCCAACATCAAATTATGACAACCATGGCTAACCATGGTCATCCATGGTCTAATCTTGCATTGTGACAAAGATTGTCTCACTATGAAAATCAACCATGGTCAACCATGTTTGAACGTCGCTTTGTGACAAATATTTTTTCAATATGAAAATCAATCATGTTCAACCATGGTCGAATGTTGCATTGTGACAAAGTTTATGTCAATATGAAAATCAACCATGGTCGATGATGGTCAACCAAGCTTATTTTAGGATTTATACTATTTATCTTAGGGTTTATAGTATTAAACCTTGGGTTTAATATTATTCCTTTGGGTTTATAATTCCTTGCACTTTTAGTATTAATATCTTGGGTTTAGTAATCTAAGGGGTTCATATTCCTAGGGTATAATATTATTCATAGAGTTTTTAATATTAATCCTAGGGTTTATAATCATGGTAAACCATGGTCCAATGTCACATTGTGATTAATATTTTCTCAATATGAGAATCAACCATCATCAACCATGGTCAACCATGGTCATCCATGGCCCAACATCACATTGTGACAAAGATTGTCTCAATATGAAAATCAATCATGGTCCAACGTTGCAATGTGACAAAGATTGTCTCAATATGAAAATCTACCATGGTTAGCCATTGTCTAACATCGCATTGTGACAAAGGTTGTGTCAATATGAAAACCAATCATGATCAATAATAGTCCAATGTCACATTGTGACAGAGATTATGTCAATATGAAAATCAACCATGGTCAATCATAGTCAACCATGTTAATTTTAGGGTTTATAATATTTATATTAGGGTTTATATAACTTGTGTTTATAATATTTATCTTAGGGTTTATATACCTTGGGTTTATAATATTAATCCCTTGGGTTTAATATTATTTCCTTGGATTTATAATAACTTGGGGGATTAGAATTAATCCCTTGGGTTTATAATATCAATCTATTGGGTTTATCAATCTAAGAGTTCATATTCCTAGGATATAATATTATTCATCAGATTTATAATATTAATCCTAGGGTATAATATAAACCCCTTGGGTTTATAATCATGGTCAACCATGCACAACCATGGTCCAATGTCACATTATGACAAAGATTGTCTCAATACAAAAATCAAACATGGTTAAATGTGACATTGTGACAAAGATTGTCTCAATATGGAAATCAACCATGGTAAAACATGGTCAACCATATTTATTTTAGAGTTTATAATATTTATCTTAGGGTTTATATACCTGGGGCTTATAATATTAATCCCTTAGGTTTATACCTTTGGTTTAATATTACTCCCTTGGGTTTATAATCCCTTGGAATTTTAGTATTAATCCCTTCAGTGTAATATTCCCTAGGGTTTATAATATTAATTCGTTGGGCTTATTAATCTAAAAGTTCATTTTCTTGCAGTGTAATATTATTCATAAAGTTTGTAATATAATTCCCTTGGGTTTATAATTATGGCCTACCATGGTCAATCATGGTCCAACATCACATTGTGACAAAGATTTCCTCAATAAGAAAATCAGCCATTGTCCAACATCGCAATGTGACAAATATTGTTTCGATATGAAAATAAATCATGCTCAACCATGATCAAGCACCTTCCAACGTCACTTTGTGAGAAATATTGTCTTAGTATGAAAATGAACCATGGTCAACCATGTTTATTTTAGGGTTTATAGTATTTATCTTAGGGTTCATATGTCTTGTGTTTATAATATTAATCCCTTAGGTTTAACACTATTCTCTTGGGTTTAATATAAATCCCTCGGGTTTATAATCATTGTCATCTATGGTCAATGATATTTTGATGTCACAATGTTCCAAATATTGTCTCAATATGAAAAGAGTTAGACTCACTTTTGACGAGACAAGGTCCATACAAAGAGCTGGAGTTTTACTAGTGTGTCACCAATGTTGTAGCGACTACAACCACCCTCCAAAATTTTGGCTCGCATGCAAATTTCGAAGCCTTTCATGGATCTTTTGATCGATCATTCCTTGGTCACTTATTGGTAAGCTGATGATCTCAAGCCCCCTACGCGATCTTAAGATTTGTTCACATTCTCATCTTTATGTAGTCTGTGTCATGTTTGGGCATTGGGATTATTGTTTTTCATGCAAAGGGAATGTTGTTCTTCTTCAAGGGAAAATCTTGTGCATATGGGTTGTTCTCATTACATAGACATGTTTCACACTCACTTCACACACTCTTGTCATGAAGGTTGTTGCATCAAGAAAAGTTTGTTTTATATATTATGGATGGTCTATGTTGTATCACTAAGTGTTCATGTGTGATCATAGTCAAGTTTTGTCACTGTTTACATCAATTTCACTAATCTCACACTTAGCTAGTTTCTCGAGCAACCTACCCATCATCCCGCTTTCCAAAACTACATACTTTGCTTCTACAACCCTCAAGATTTTTCCCTTGCTTGCTAGAATTGTGCAATGCACAGGGACCCAGCCTCCCTTCACATCCAAATATAAGTAGTTGTTTCCTCCAGTGTTTTTCCCCCAGACAGAACCCACTATCATCCAAAAATGCGCAGTATTTTCCCTCTGCTTCCTAGGTTGCACTGCCCTCTGAAACTATGTAGAGGTGTCCTCCCAGGATCCCATCCTATAGTAGTGTCTTGCATCTCAAAACTGTGCCGCATTGTCCAAGTTTTCCAACCTGTCTTGCATTCAGAAACTGCACAGATGGACCTCCCAGGGCCTCATCCCGGAAACGATCACTGCCAGCTAAAACTGCATAGATCTATTTCTCAGTGACTACAAGAAAATATGACACGTTAGATCAATCTCAAGGAGTTGAGGATAAGGACCAAGAAATCAAGTTATGATAAAAGATCGAGACCTCATGCAAACTCCATTGGACGCATAATCATCTCAAGGATAAGTATGGTAAGTAAAGTATCTATTTTGAAGTGCATATCTTAGTGTAGCTTGAAGGACTACTATTGTCATATCATTTTTCCTTCAATAACATGCATGTTTGAAAGAACTAAAAGTCATTCCATGTGTTTTCGCTACGTGTCTTTCTTCCTTTTCACTTGTTGAACCAACTATCGTCTTTGGCATGTTGATTTCTATGTAATGCTTGCAATTCAGTTCTGGTGATTTCAAAGGTTTATCTTTGTGTGTTTGGGTTGTATTAGCTATGTGAACACCCATCACACTCACACACAAAGTAGTAAGCATTGTCACGCAAGTGTCATCACGGTCATCCGAAGGTCTATCCCAAGTGTCGTACTTGTCACTTTCACCATTTGACAGTCCCATAGAGGGTCATGCTTTGCTATGTTGTCTAGTGGTTAGTGTCATCATGTTTCCATGTATGTGAAGTTTCTGATTACAATGTTGAGTCCAACGGATAACCCTCTTTCAACCAAACCCTAACTAAGCTGCAATGCGTAGTCTCAACTCTCAGTGACCCTTCTTTGCTGCCCATAATTGCACAAAGCTTGTGGTTTTCCTTTAGGGCTACCTACATTAAACAATCCTAGAAGTGAGCATGATGACTGTCTCCCAGAACTGCGTATAGGTTGTCCCCAAGCCCGATCTAATCTGTGATTCCCACAAGATCACTCGTCAAGCATCCCTTTGGTCTACCTAAAACCTAAACTACACTATGACCCGAGGCTGCACTGATCCCCAAAGGTGCGCAGAAGTTTCCCAGCTACCTTCCATGTACGGTCTACAAAAATTGTGCAGTCATGTGAGTCGAGACCCTACTACCTGTCACTACATCATTCCAAGGAATTGCGCAAATTTGACTAATAGGCCCCTTATTGTTTTTGCATGTTCTCCCTCTGATCATTTTGCATATATGACTAGTAGGTTCCCTGCTGGTTTGCCCTACTATCCCTAAAAATTGCTCAGATATTCATAGTACACCTACTGCTACCCTTCTTTGCATTGTTTCCAGAAACTACACAACAACTTCCTATCCTCCACTGTCTCCCAGAAATGCAGTTATGACCAGCAACTCCCCACAGCCTGACATGCCCTTCTCTAGAAATTGCACACAATTTCCTGCCAATGTCACTTGTTGTTCAACTCTGTGTATCTCAGAGAATCTACATAGATTCTAAGCTAGACCTGGAGTGACCTGTGGAGTCCTCACCTTGATAAATGTGCAAAACTATCTAGCAGTTCACCTGGACACCTTGCCTTGTCTTCCTCCCGAGAATTGTGTAGTTCTGTCCAACTGGGTTCCACCTTACAACTGCCATTGTTGTCTCAGATTACACAAATATGCCTCCTAGTGACATCTGCGTATTTTTTCTCGGCAGTCCTTCGCAGCCTCTCATCCCAGCCTGAGCTATTCTCTACGTAGTTTTAGTGTCTTTTCCTCCCTCCTGATCACCTTGACCCGAAACACGAGAACAATGTATCATGATAGGTTAGGAGGTTTTGGATTTGATGTTGTCCCATCATGAGTGAATTACATGAAGAGGTACATTGATAGATCATGGTGTGACAATGAATGGGATGGAGAAGGAACACATGCTATAAGACTTACTCGCAGTTGAACATACATGTGAAGCATATCAAATAGAAAGCGAAAGAAACACATGCATGGAACCATCTTGCAGAGACCAAGACCATTGAATACCCACAAAACCAAGCTATGTGGATATGAAGACAAAGTACATTCAAGGAAACATCCATTAATTAACAACACACAAACTTGACATGAACAACACAGTCAACCAGTAAATGTCAATAGTGTCATGTCAAGTTGTGTTATGGGTTGTCTCGGCCACCTCACTACTATGAACCATAAATGTTGTAATCAAATGTAATGTAAAGTGAAATTCCAAGTTTCATTAGTGAAATGAAAATAATGATATGTAATGTAAAGAGTTATATGTAACAAAGTTGAAGAATCATGAGGGTAATGCAAGAGTCACATAGGAGAATGTCAAGGGTCACCCAATCCTTTGATATATATAGAACCTCATAACTCATAGAACGGGCTTTTTGGGAGCCATGCTTTTGTCAGACATTGCTTAGAGAGGGCTTGGAGAGTATTGTGACGAGCCTTGGCTTCTCCATAGTGAAGGGAAAGTACATCTCTTTAGACGAGCAGGAAGTGTTGATTGTAACATTCTACTATTGGGGCTAGTGGATATCAAGGTTTTATGTATCGATAGAACTTTCACTTTATATAATATAACAGAGTTAGCATGTCTTCATGCATATGTTGGTATTGTAGTTAGACTAGTCTAGTTACTTTAGCAATGTATGTTGTTTAACTTACGCATTTGTGTATGAATTATTTCATATATGATTGTATGAATCTTGTTGAGGTCATGTTGTTGGTTTAACCCATCACTTTGGATTTTCAACTATTCTTCTTTCCATCTTGTGATGTCATTCAACTCATGTGTTCCTTTAAGGCTACATACTATTATAGTATTTTAAGGGATACACTTATTTCCCCCTTTGTATGTCCTAATTTCCCCGTGTATCTCTCTTGAATCACTTCAAGGTCACACACTTGCTTTTGAAATGGATATCTTTCTTATCTCTACCTGCTATTGCAGTCAAGGCATAGCTTTACTACCCACTGCTCGGACTCCTAATCTAAACGGTCTAAGGTCTACATGGGAATTATTACCGGGGAGATTCGCTGACATGTTGGAAGGTCCAACAATGTCAGCATTTATGGTGCTAGAAGGATGGCCAGATGACAAACTGAGTCCTCAAAGTCTATTTTGAATCTTTGCACATCTATCATGACTTATGTTACAGTTTATCCTCCAAGATGTATGTGTTATGGAAATCGGTTTGAAATCCTGGAGGAGCTTTGGAATTACTTGTCACATAACACATATGAGGGTAAAGGTGGAACAACCTGGATGGTACACAAAGCTCTCCTAGTAGTCCTCTATCAAATGTATCAAATCCATGAGGATTACATGATCTGCATGTTATTCGCATTCATGCTTCGAGGAAACCCACTGAAAGGGTGTGTTACACTACCAAATAAATCCATTAGCTATCTTAATTAGTTCATTGGAGAGGTAGATGATGCTTTCCATCATTCTGACTGTAAACCACTCAATAAAGAAATTATGAAATTACGAAAAGCACCAAATGAATCCTTTGAGAAATTTCACACATGCTTTCATAATATCACATTTCGATTTCCTAAAGATGAAATTGCTTGGGAATTTCTTGATGGAAGATTTAAGTATCTTCTTCACATATCCAAAAATCCAAAAATATTAGAATCACTTGAACCCCTCCCGGCATACCTCGGTGTTAGAGCTTCCAAATCTAATATGATCAAGGTCATTGCCACAAGTGGTTGTCCATCCTCTTCTCATCAAACAATCTAGCTCCGCGGTATGAGGTGGGAGAAGGTGCACGCCCATTTCTTGAACTGTCACATCATCCCACCCCACGTACTCTTAATACCTACATAGATTTGGCTTGCAAGGCTGTTGTTTGTCACGTGGACTTGTTTCCTTAGACTCCGTCCCCGCGTTTTGTTGATCCTCTAGATTGTCTTGTGTTGTGTTCTCTCATTCTGGACTCCACACTTGTTGTTCACAAGGATCAAGTTGTCAATGGAGTTGGTGTTGTGCAACCAACTTGTGCTATCATTCATTATGAGTGTGTGCTGGAATCTGAAAAAGAACCCGTAGTGAAGGATGACTCCTTTTCATCTACACATCATCCAATCTATCCTCACATCCTTTGTGATTCTGCCACATTTTATTTTCCTTGTGAAAACTCATCGTCACATGTTTCCACTTCCGATCATTCACAGGACACATCAAATGTCAGTCTGTCATTACATTGTGAAGAGTGTAGGAATTTACAAGGTAAGTTCCTTGGATAGAACACCAGAGGACACTGCTCACAAATAGATCATAGATCAATACACCAGTATTCTTAATGTGGTTAAAACCCTCAAAGAAGGAAATAGTCCATGGCCTGAGCTAATGTAGACACTTTAGGAAATTTATTAATAAAAGAAAAGAAAATTGCATAAGCTTCTCTCATGAACGGTTACCCTACAAATGACCCTCCATTCTCTTTAAATAGAGATCATGGACCAATTGGGTGCTAAGCCATGGATCAAGTGTCGGTAATAGTGAGGAGAGACTGAACCATTAGATCATTTCATGTCTAGAACATATCGTGACCGTCAGATTGTAAGTTACAAAAGTACATAGTAAAGAAACACACTTTACCTAACTCTACACTAGACCAAGTTATACTTAACTATTTCCTATGTGTCGGAATATCCTAACATCCCCCCTTAAGAACAACTTGGGATAGGATTGAAGGATGTACAAATATGAAATAATAGGAGAAGGAAGGAAGCATTAGAACCTATCCCTCCTTAGTGACAACTTCTTGAACTCCAACCATAAATTGAAGTTTAATAAACTTCGCCTATGTGAGAGCCTTTGTAAAGATGTCTGCAACTTGATCATTTGATGAACAATATTGCACTTCAAGAACATGGTCATGAATGGGCTTTCAGATGAAGTGCATGTGTAGTTCAATGTGTTTGATGTGTTGATGTTGGACTGGATCTTTGCATAGTTGAATGGCACTTTGATTATCACACCAAAGTGTAGTTGGATGTTGCTGCTGAAAGCCAAACTCTGACAAGATCTGACAAAGCCACAAGGCTTCCTTACTAGCTTCTAGTGGAAGGGTTGCAGGCACAATCACTCACCTCACTTAGGCTAGCACCCCCATGATCCTACTGGGCTGTGGTGGTGGGCCGGAGGAGGGGCTGTGGGTGTAGTCCCCTGTCTCACCTCGACAACACATCGAGCCCATGGGGTCGAGCCGTGAGGGTGGGGTGGAGGGGTTCTGCCTAAACCCTTCGACCCATCCCCGTGGCCCATCGGCCTTGTGGGTGTGCTGGCCCGATTCTGAGGGTGGCGTCCCGATTCTGAGAATCGGGCCGCCACCCCCACGGGCCTGATGAGCCGCGAGGGTGGGACGGGAAGGAGCTACTTTTTTAAATTTTAATTTTTTTAAAAATTATTTTTAAAAGGTTATGTTTTACAATTTTTTTATGATTTATGATTATTTATCGTTTTTAAATTTTGTTTGTTTTTTTTTGCAATTTACTGATTTATATATGTGTATCTTTTTTGCAGTAAAATGGCATCAAATAATATTTATGTGTATATTTCTGGACCAAAAACTGCTAAAATTAAATGTGGATCCTCAAAAAACACTGTTGAATGAACCAAACTTGAGCTAATAACTACAAATATATCAATTGCCTCAAACGATAATAAGACGATTTCATACTGGAAGAAATCAAAAGAAGTGAAGCTTATAGAAAATGTATGGTATTTGAAAGATAGAGAAGGTGAACAAGAGGTGCAGATATATCTATATGTTGATATTGCTAATGATAATGGAATTATGAGGTGCTGGCAAAAGTCATAGACATCTGTTTAATACCAGACACTGAAGTTGTTTATGTACTTACAAAACCACCCAAGTCACATGACAAGATTAAATATCAGTTATCATTATTATTGTATGACACGACAGAGGAATCTACAAAGTTGTGTAAACAAATTATAAATGACATTGCACAAGATACTGTAAGTATTGTTATTTATATTTTTGTTTTGCGTTATTGTAACTATATCATTATATTTTTATAACTTAGTTTTTATTGACATATGATATTTTGTTTGACATAATTTTATTGAAAATATTTAAATTATGTTGGGAGGCATTCATTTCATAGAGCAATATATTATGAATGTTTTCAATAGTTTCTACTCAAGGCCAAAAGAAGATATGACAAAGAAGAAAAAAATAGTAACTCATGATGCTACAAAACTACATCCAAGGGATCAACAAAGAATCTCTATAGCGAATAAATCTAGCAAAGGTAGATAGGTTACTTTTGAAGATGAGGAAGTTGAAACTGACACTAAAGAATATGTTTCCATTATTGAGGATGACATTAGAACTAATGTTAGAAAGGAGAAGAGCCATAAAAGACCAAAAGTAACAATCCCCAGGAATGTCTCTGTTCTAGTTAATGATGAGAATGTTAGGAGCAAGAAAATGAAAGTTGAATATTCTCAAGTAGTCATTGCCAACAGTGAAGATCGTAGTGAAAATTAAAAAAAAAGCAGGCAAATCATTACATTAGGAGCTGATTTAGAGGATGGCATTATTAAAACAAAATAAAATTCCATTCAACACAACTTCACAAAGATAAAATTAATTGAGGGTGGTCGTACATTTCAACTTAATGTGAGACAAATCTATAAGCCATGTTAGTATATTCCGACGCATAGGAAATAGTTAAGTACAACTTGGTCTAGTGTAGAGTTATGTAAAGTGTGTTTCTTTACTATGTACATTTGTAAGTTACAATCCAACGGTCACGATATGTTCTAGACATGGAGTGATCTGATGGTTCATTCTCTCCTCGATATTACTGACACTTGATCCATGGTTTAACACTCGATTGGTCCATGATATCTATTTAAAGAGCATGGAGGGTCATTTGTAGGGTGACCATTCATGAGAGAAGATTATGTAAATTTTCATTCTTTTATTAATAAATTGCCTAAAGTGGTCATGTTAGCTCAGGTCGTGGACTATTTCTCTCTTTGAGGTTTTTAACCACGTTAAGAATATTGGTGTATTGATATGTGATCTATTTGTGAGTGGTGTCCTTTGGTGTTCTATCTGAGGAACTTACCCTGTAAATTCCTACATGTATTAGAGCTATTTGAGGGCCGCATTCGTTGGTGATCCAAATCCGAAGCTGGTACAAGTGCATGTGGCTGTTGTTTCCTAGATCTATTGTTTCTAATTGCTTTCAGGCTGAGAGGACTACTCTATTGTGTTAGGAGCATCTGTTCCAATGAGGAACCCCTCTTATTTTACGCGAAAAGGTTTCTGGTAGCCCTAGCTACATCATTTTTAAGATCTAGAGGTATACAATCTTTATTTGCAATTTTATTTATTCATCTCTTTGTTTATTTCAGTTTATTTAGCTCTCTATTTATTTTATTACCATATCTATACCTTTGATTTCTATGTATGCCCTTTTCCCTGCGACTCTGTGCAATCTGGGAAAATCAGAAACATAAAGGAAGGATTTTTTGCATGCGTATGCTCTTTTTCGACGTGCCTTAGTGTGATCTCGGAAAATAGAAACATTGAGGAAAATATTTAGTTTCCGGCAAAAGCTAACTTCAAGCCATAAGGTTTGGTTTTTTTGTATGTCCATGTTGGGTTTAGTGGTTTTTGTTTTGTAGGAAAAAAGGAATTTTCAAGTAATCACCCGCCCCAAAACTTCAGTGACTGAAAAAAAAAAACCCTTCCTCTTTTCAAAAAATTGCTAACCTTTTAAACTAGCTCACTTGGTCCAAAGTTACTTTATGAGAATAAAGGTCTTCAGTTCAACTCTTTATTTTTATTGAGTTACTTTTTCAAAAAGCACATGTAATTTATGTTTTAAAGTTACTTTATGTAAAAGTGTTCTTACTTATTATAAAGAGTGAGTCACTTATAATTCTAAAGTCTTGTTATCTTTTATTTAAATTACAATTTACTGGGTAGCTCATAAAGTACCATTGTAAAAGTGACTTTCACTTATTTATCAAAGTGAGTCACATAAAATCTTTCTTTAAAGTGAGCTAATTAGATTAAGTTTGGAAGGGGGGGGGGGAGATATCTTTTTCTAAATATAACATTATCATTCACTTCCACACATTCACACACTTCGTCGGCATCTTCAATAACTTTTCTTCAAAAAGCCATAACTTCTTCACCCAAAAGCTATTTTCAGAGCCATTTTTTCAATCGGCCTAATGTTTCGAGATATTTCCATTGGAACACTGAGTTTCAGTATCTATAGCTTTAGTTTTTGTTAAGATGGAAAGTCCATTGCAGTTTAATCTTGACAGCACCGACTACTTCCAATGGTGGTCCTACATTGTGGATTTACTTAGAAGTAAAGGTCTTCACATAATAGCTTCAGGCCAAGAAACTAAACCTAAAGATGAAGATGCAGCCAAATGGGAAAAGAGGCAAGATCAAGCATGTGGGTTGATAGGGATGTTTATTTCTCCAAACCTTAGATTCCATATCACAGAACTTGATACCCTTAATGAAGCAATGAAACAAATCACCAAAGTTTTTGGAATTAAAAATGAAAATAGAGCCCATCAACTTGAAAATGAGTTGCTTATGTTGGACCCCAATAATTTTTCTTCCATTGAAGATTTTTTATCCAAGTTCAAGACCCTTAGACTTTTCTTGGAAGGTGTTAAGGTTAAGAAAGAAGATGCTAGCCTTATATGTTCCATTCTTACTAAGTTGGGACTACCCTACTCTGTGTTTTTTCCCACCTTCCATTCTACCAGAGAGGCCTTCATTTCTCAAGAACAAGAGTCCAAGTCCCCCTCTTTTGATGCCTTTTGTGATTCTTTAATAAGAGAACAAAAAAAACTCTTACATCTTGGTCTTCTTAATCTTGGAAACTCTTCTAAGAAAGCCTTAGTTGCCAATAAAAACAAAGGGAAGAAAATTGATAGACATTGCAACTTTTGTAATCGAGATGGCCACCTAGAATCTAAATGCTTTAAGAAGATGGAAGCCTTGGAAGAAGCAATGAAGAAGCATAACATCCATTTGGAGCACTCTTCAACTTCGACTTCATCTTCAGGAATTTCACTTTCTGCATGTGGTTGTCAAGCATCTCGGTCTGGTTATGCACTAAATGTATCTTCTTCTTCTCAATTTCATGAGTGGCTCATTGATATTGGAGTTTTTTATCACATGGCCAAAAACAAAGCCATGTTTTCTTCTTTAAATGATTGTAACACCAAAAATATATATGTTGGTGATGATAGATCTCTTAGTGTTGTAGGGACTAGAACTTTTCATCTAGACAATGGTCAATTTAATGATGTATTATGTGTTCCAACCTTATCCTGCAACCTTCTATCTGTATATTAGATAACTCATTCAGGTGACGGTAAAATCGTTGAATTTTCACCTCAAGATGTTGTAATTAAAGACCTAAGAGATCCTAGACAAATTTTAGCTACTGCCATTGCTTATGATTCTACAAGGCTATATAAGTTTAACAACTTTGGGTCATCAACTCTTCCCTCAGTATTTTTTGCCCATAATGATGAATTGAACAAACTTTGGCATGAGTGATTTGGTCACTTAAACTATCGCTCCCTTCAAAATATGTGTAAATAAAATATGGTGACACGTCTTCCTATGGTATCTTGCAGAGATGGTGTTTGTTTCGGATGTGAACTCAGAAAACATCATTGTGATAGTTTTGAAAAATGTGCCTATTGGCACACCTTAGCCCCTTTACAGCTTGTGCATAGTGATTTATGTGGTCCACTTCCAGTTGTTCATTCTCTGGCTACATGTATTTCTTAACTTTCATTGATGATTTCTCTAGACGCACTTGGGTATACTTCTTACAACTCAAGAGTGAAGTATTTAACATGTTTTTGACCTTTGAGGTCTTTGTTGAGAAAAAATCTAGACATCAAATTCTTATGATAAAATCTGATAATGACGGAAAATATGTTAACAACAAATTCATCAACTTTTGCAATGAGCATGGAATTCAAATGTAATGTATTGTTCCATATACTCCACAACAAAATTGTGTAGCTGAAAGGAAGAATCTTGTAATAAAGGAAATGGCTAATTGTATGCTTCAATCTAAAGGACTTAGTCTTAATTTTTGGGCAGAAGCAATTAAGTGTGCAATTAGATTGTAAATCTCTATCCTACTAAGGTTTTAAAGAATATCACTCTAGAAGAACCATGGAGCTCAATTAAACCAGATATAAGTCACTTTCGTATTTTTGGAAGTGAAGCATGGGCCCATATTCCAAATGAGAAACATAAAGCTTTAGAACCTAAGAGTGAAAATGTATTTTTGTTGGATATTCTGAAGATGTCAAATGATATAGACTTATTCCACTTAAGTCCAAAAGTGTTATCATTAGAAGAGATGTAAAGTTTGCTAAAAATATACCGGCCTACGAGCCTAGTTCAGTGGATGTGCCACCTCTCTCTATCCCTTCTACTTTTGAAAATATTTCTTCTTTAGATGATGGCAACAACGATGAAAATCCTCCCCCACCTTCTCAAGATCCTTCTTCAGCTCCTCAGTTTCCAAAATGGGTCTGTACTACTCGGGATGTAGTAGGTGCTCTTGCAGGTGATCCTATAGATCAACGATGTACATGTTCTTAGTTCGATAGAGCCTCTTCTTTAATAGCTCAAGCTTCAACGAATTATGATCCTAACACCTTTGCATAAGCTTCAGGCCATCCAGATTGGGACGCAACTATGAATGAATAATATCGTTCATTATTTGTAAATGATACATGGGATCTTGTTCCTCTTCCAAAGGGACAAAAACTTATTAGATGCAAATGGGTTTACAGAACCAAGTTTGGACCGGATGGGAAATTAATAAACTTAAAGCTCATCTTGTTGTTAAGGGTTTTTCACAAGTTGAAGGCATTAACTATACTGAAACCTTCTCCCCTGTTGCCAAGCTAAACTCTATCCATCTTGTTCTTTCCCTTGCTACCTCTTTCAAATGGGAAGTCCATTAGATGGATGTTAAATTTTCCTTCTTGCATGGGTACTTGCATGAAGAAATCTATATGGAACAACCTCCTGGCTTTATAAAAATAGACTCTAGCCTTGTATGTCAGCTTAAGGAATCCCTTTATGTTCTCAAGAAAGTGTTGGGTTGTGTTATATTCTTTCCACCACTAGCCCACGTAGTTAACTGAGGGGTTGGAGGGGCCGGAGCCCCCTGTTTGTTGCGCCAATTGCATAGCAAGGGTCACAGGGTTTTGAGTGGTGCAGGTAACCCCACTCTATGGGGTTCAGGGTAGCACCCCGGAAAATTTTGGTTTTCGAACCTATGTTAGGTTGGGCGGACCCACCTATGGTTTTGTGCATGATTTTCGCACATGTTTTTGGACGTGGTGGTTTTTGGTCCATGGTTTTGGATGAGATGGTTTTTGGTCCATGGTATCGGATGCTTCGCCAGGTATAAATATGTATTATAACATTGAAAGGAACATAATGAAAAATCAAGCTGGTAGTCTCGGTTTTGGGATCTAGGGGAAAATCTCTGTGTATATGTGTTTTATGTGTTATGCTCTCGCATTGTTTATTTTTCTATGTTCTTAGAATTCGTATGCAGGTAATTTTTATATGGGGTTAAAACCTACATTTGGTATAAGAGTTGTCTTGGCTTCAAGGGGATGCCTTTGTTGCTGAGGGGTTTTGCTTGGGCCTGTGGTATACCCTGTTCAGTGCGAGATCTGTGAGATCGATTCTAGTGGTGAAAGAAGATGGCGAACAGTGGAAAGATAGAGATCGAGAAATTTAATGGTCAGAGTTTTGAGCTGTGGGAACTCAAGATGGAGGATCTGTTGGTGGATAAAGATCAATGGATCATAGTAGATCCGAGTACTAAACCAATGGGAGTGTTTGATGAAGAACGGAAGAAGTTGGATCGGAAGGCAAAGAGCACAATACAATTATGTGTCTTAGATTCAGTTTTGTTGAATGTATCAGGGGAAGCTACGGCAAGAGCTTTGTGGGAAAAGTTAGGGAATTTGTACCAATCTAAGTCTCTGGTGAATAAACTGTTCCTGCGGAAAAAGTTGTATAACCTAAGGATGAAAGATGGAGACTCAGTGATAGAGCATCTGAATGCATTTAATACTGTGGTAAGTTAGTTAACATATGTTGATCTTAAAATTTCAGATGAAGATAAGTTCATTAGTTTGTTGTGTTCTCTACTAGATTTGTGGGATAGTCTGGTTATTGCAATAAGTAGAAATACAACTGCCTTATAATTTGATGGAATAGTCTCATCCTTGCTGACGAAGGAGATGAGACAGAAAAATATGGAGAGAAAAAATGGTGATGCCTTATCTATATGAGAACGGTCCCAGAGCAGAAACAAAAATAAGTCATCGAGTGGCAGATCTAAATCTAGAGGGAGATCTAAATCTCCAGGAAAACCTATAAAGGTGGTGTGCTGGAAATGCGGAAAGGAAGGGAACTACAAAAGGGACTGTAAATCTAAAGCTCCTAATAAAGGAAAGGGATCTAATGATGCTCCTTCTGCAGAGGTGAAAACCACCTTAGATGAAGGTGGGGATGTGTACTTGGCTTCTTCAAGTACACATGTAGATCATGAGGCATGGTTGATTGACGCAGGTGCATCCTTTCACTTCACTCCCCATAGAGAATGGTTCTGCGAGTATGAGAAACATGATGGTGGTGATGTCTCCTTAGGGGATGAAAGGAAGGCTAGAATCGTTGGTTGCGGAAAGGAAAAGTTGAAGTTGCAAGGTGGAAGGGTTAGAACACTTCCAGGTGTTCTGCATATTCCTGCATTGGCCAGAAATCTGATTTTTGTAAGCAAGTTGAATGATGCAGGTGTAAAAATAGTGTTCGAGAAGGATACCTGCAAGATGGCTCGGGGAGCACTGGTATTGATGCTGGGAGTTCGTATTGGAACTCTGTACAAGCTGTAAGGTAGCACAGTTGTTGATGGGTGCAACAGTTCTGTGGTTCCTAAAAGCAGAGCAGAAAATCTAGTGGTCTCTGGAGAGAAGACCATGTTGTGGCATCAAAGGCTTGGACATATTGGAGAGGAGGGCCTTCAAATACTTCATGATAAAGGTATGGTAGAAGGTATGAGTAATATCTCTCTGGAATTTGATTTTTGTGAAAATTGTGTATATGGGAAGTAGAATCGGGTGAGTTTCCCCTCTGGTGGTAAGAGGGCGAAACATATATTAGAGCTTGTGCATGGTGATGTGTTTGGACCTGTGAAGGTTCCATCACTAGGTAAGTCTATGTACTATGTATCATTTATATATGACTTCTCAAGGAATACATGGATATATTTCCTTAAGAAGAAATCTGAAGTCTTTGACAGGTTTAAAGAATTCAAGGCTCTGGTGGAAAACCAGACAGAGAAAAAGATAAAGGTGTTGAGGACAAATAATGGTAGAGAGTTCTGCTGTAAGGAATTTCAAGAATTCTATAAGAAGTGTGGTATAGCAAGGCAGAAGACTACTCCATATATATACACCTTAGAAAAATGGAGTTGTATAAAGAATGAACAAGACGTTGATGGAAAGGGCAAGAAGCATGCTCAGTGGTGCCGGGTTACGACAAGAATTCTGGGCAAATGCGATGGAGACAACATGTTACCTGGTCAACAGATCACCTTCATCAGCGTTGGAGGATAAAACTCCACAAGAGGTATGGACTGGTAAGAAACCCTCTCTTTCACATGTGATGGTATTTGAAAGTGATGCATATGTACATGTTCCAAAGGAGAAATGAACCAAGTGGGATAGTAAATCTAAAAAGTGCATCTTTATTGGGTATAAGGATGGTTTAAAGGGTTATAAGCTTTGGAACCCAGTAACAAGGAAGGTTGTGTACAACTGAGATGTGGTGTTCAGAGAGGTGAAAGATGTTATTAAACATGAAGTCAAACCAAAGGAACCTGAGAAGATAGAGTTTGAGCTAAAGGAGGAAGAATCAAACTCTACAGTAGAGGAGGAATCAGAAGATGAAGAGCCACAAACTCCGGGTGTGAGAAGATCAGTTCGATAAAGAAGGCAGCCAGAAAGGGATAGTCCATATTCTTTCTGTTCAAATTCTTCTTTATCTATTATTGATGATGATCCCAGAATTATGAAGGAAGTAGTAGATTTAAAGGATGGAAAACTATGGAAAGAGGCCATGGTTGATGAAATGGCATATTCGCACAGAAATGAGGCTTGGGATCTGGTGGAGTTGCCGGCTGGAAGGAAACCCATTGGCAACAAATGGTGTTATAGACATTTTTGGGCATTGCAACCTCAAACATAAATTTCCATAAACCAAGGGCTCCTAAGTCCCTAAAGGTGTTGTTACAACCCCTAAAATAACAAGGTCAACTAATTACAACATCTCCCAGAAGTTCTCCATGAAAAACTACTCAGAACTGGTCAAAATTGGACAATTTCACCTGCTCCATAGGCAAAGTGCGTTGCATCCCACCTAAATATACACAATAGGTGCGTTGAATGTCAAAAAGCCCTTCTATGGGGTGCGATGGGCGAGAAGGGACAAATGGCAGGGTTAATCCGCAAGGTGGAGAAGCATGGAATCTTCCAGAAACTTCTCCTGTGACACTTGCCTCTCTGAATTCGACCAGGGATGAGTAAGAGATCATCAATCTCCAAGTGGAATCAAGAACTATCAGAGGGGAGACACTAATTGAATCTCAAAAGCTGACTCACCTCCCTTGCAGACATCTATATATGGATCCCTCATCCCAGAGATCCAGAGGCTGGAATTTTGTATCTTGAAAGGAAGTGCTGTTGGTTTCTTGGTGCAACATCATAGTGTTGGGTGATCCAAGCTTTTCATGAGGTGAAGAAGGGCTTCTTGCTAAGAGGATGATGCTGGGTCAGAACAATTGGTTGTAATTCTCTTGGCTCTTTCTTGATTATCAATAAATCTATTCAAGTTTTCTTCCATACACTTGTGTGATTGATGTTTTACGCATTTGTATGGTTAATATACATCTGATCCTATATTTCTTATGATAGTAGATCTATGTTCTCGTATAGTGTTATGCTGCTTTGATTCTACAGGTACTCCATGAAGCTGGGTACATAAGAAAGCAAGTAGCAAAGGACTATCAGAAGGGAGAGGAATCAAGCAAGGAACCAAGCGCAAGACAGAGGTTGGTCTCCTTTATTCTTCTCTCATCTATCTCTCATAAAGTAAAACGAAAGTAGTTTTATTTTGTTTGTTTCTAAGGTAGCTACCAGCCTTAGTGGGATTAGCAGTTCTGCATAGACACTATTCCCGGTAACAAAATGGTGACTCCACTGGGGAGCGAATAGACTGTTTGTTCATCTGCATTTGTTTACTTTATAAACTTACAGATGGAGCCTGAAGTCAAGCCAGCTAGCCTTCGAACTGCATTTTCTATGCAAGTGCAAAGTAGATCAATGCTACTTCAGTCAATCTCCAGGTTTTGTTTATGAATTAAACAATTGATTTACAAGCTCTCTAATTGCCCTCGTGGTGGCTCTAGTAACCTCCTTAGATCTACCCCTGTGATTGATTTACTGATTACCACTTGCTCGGCCAAAATCCCTGAACTGAACTGCAAACTATGACCCGGAACCCAATCAAAGTCTCGTCCCTGGCCTAGTGCACTGTCTGTTCTGTGAACTTCAAATGCAGCGCACTTCCCGAGTGTAGCAGGTGCATTGCATTTCAGTTTCATTGTGTTACAGGTGCGCTGATCAGACAAGACCTTGTTCCTAAATTTTGGTTTCTTTGTTCACTCTTTTCAGCTCTATTCAGGAGTTTTGCTGCCTGTAGTCAGTACACCTCTGTTTGAAACCGCTTTCCTTGCTGTTATTCCGCCTCCATTGTGTAAAGAACTGTAAATGTTTTTATGTGTTTCTTAGTCATTTTCAGTTCTCCTTTACAAAGAAGTAGCGTACTTGTACTATCGTTTCTTGATTTGAAAGTGTCGGAAGTGTCGTTTTCAGTCATAGAAGAGAATCTGATTGTTCTTGATAGTCGATTACACTATTACTATTGTATTTGATCTGAATTAGTAGTTTTTCTAGTGTCGAAAGCAAGTTTTCAATTCCAAATCGCAAAGTGTTGTCATTGTCCTCATTTTTCTTTGAAAAGAAACTTGTTAGTAATTGTCGCTTTGAAAAGAAAAAAATTCATATTTGCGCTTAGCTTTCTTTTTATCATTCACACATTAAGAAGGCTGAAAACAAATACATGCATGTGCATTTGCATATAGACTGTTTGTTGGTTTGATTTAGGACAGTGCATATAGTGTGTGCTCTTTGCTCTTTGTTGAAAGAACGCCATCTCTCTTTCCTTAGTAGCTAGGATTTTCATTTGCAAAAAGAAGATTAAACGACTGTTTATCATCTTAGATTGAATTTTAGGAATTGTACATCTACATCATGCGGTGAACCTAAAAGGAAAATTTCTTAAGCAAGATCAACTATAAAACAAATTTAATGAATCTAAAAACGCTTTGGAACCTAACGCACAACATCTAGAAGTCTACGCTAGAGATGTATTCTGGCGTCGTAAAGCCTGGTAACTGTTGTTTTCACTGTTGGTTGGGTGATTCCTCCACTTTGAGACGATAAGTGACAGTACAGACTTGTGCTCCCATGTACCATCGAGTATATTTTGGGAGACCACAATAGGCTTTATCCTTTATCCATAGGAAGCCGTGTCTACCATCCTATCGATCACAATGCATTGAACACAGCATTCGGGAATATTGACTGCCGTACCGTAAAAAGTATTTTGCAGTTTTGCGATTGGTTTGGTAATCCCTCTGTCTAGATTTCCAGAGCAGTCCCTTTCATTCCTTTTCAGACTCCTTAACGGAAAAGGTCCATCTGAGCACTTGTCACTTCAGGCTCATTAAAAATCGAAGGCGACTAGAGTCATCTTTTGTTTTTTCTCGACTCTTAAAAATTGAAAAAACAAGTTCTGTCAAAGTGTCTAAAATTTATTTTAAATGGAATAATTATCACCTTTCCTACGTTGGTCTTAGGGTGAGGAAAATGGAGTCCACCAACCAAGGAGTTCCCCTTGGAGGAAATCCTAGTCCCTTCTCCTCTTGGGGAGATGTTGGTGCACCCCATATGGCCACATTGTCGCTTCCAGGATTGACAATTGGCTTGCCTGTATGGCTCTTCTCAACCTCCGTCGTTCAGAACACCGCAATTCCTGAGCAATCGAGTCAGCGACTAAACAATACCAGAGTTACCCCCCAACCCTCTACTTCATCCAATTCTTCCTCTCCTCCTTCCTCTTCTCTTGATGAGGCTAGTAAAGCCAAAAATCAAGTACCTGAGAAGAAGAAGGAAAAGAAGAAGAAAGAGAAGAAGAAGAAGGAGCCAAAGGTGAAAAGGGGCAACCAAGAATCGTCTAGCGAAAATCCACACACTGCACTGACCATGCCTAAATCGCCATGTGTCATTTGCAAAGGAGACCACTATCATCGAGATTGTCCTTGCATCCCTCGGATCTTAAGGGACTGGTCTCCTCGTTTGCACAACCCGGTGTCATCAACCTCTGACGATCATGTTGAAAGTACACCGTCAACTAGTGAAAGTGAAGCCCCTGGACAAAAAGGAAAATGTAAATTTCCTTGTAAACTATGTGAAGGCGATCATGCCGTCCACCGTTGTCCCTTAGATGAGGCTAAAAGAGTTTTGGATGACCGTCTGGTTTGATCGTTACGGCTTCCTCCTGGATATAAGAAACTCTTGCCGAGTCCGTCACTAGTTGAAAATCTGGCTGACACGCCCTTGTGGTCGGCCGAAGCATCTATCATTGAAGATAAACCATCTGAATCCATACCAGACGGAAGTCAAAAGGTCGAGGCAGCAGTTGACCCGGTCTTGTCTTCAGAGGATCCATCTTCAGATGATACAATCACCGAAGAAAACAAGAACGACACCGTTCAAATTCTCTTCGTAAACACAGACTCCGATGAACATGGGGACAGTCTACCTGTTCCTTTACCGCAGGAAGGAAGTTTGTCAGATTCATACCCGACCATCTATTCGGTCACACCTCCAAGCAACCTGGTTGTTTCCTTTGACTGGAATCTACTAGGCAGACCCCGTTTACCAGCTAGTGTACCATTCCGAATCATCGTTCAAGTATATAGAATGGTTATGGCCAGTACCATCATAGATGAGGGGGCTTCTGTGAGTATCCTTTCCTCAACTGCTTGGAAAGCGCTTGGTTCACCATCGCTTTTGCCTGAAATGAGAAATCTAACAGGCTTTGACAAAGGAACCAGTCGACCATTAGGGATCCTTCCTAATGTGCCCATAGCATTGAGAGAGAAAACCGTTCACATGAACGTAATGGTAGTCCAAGGACCCCTGGATTATAATCTACTCCTTGGACGAGACTATATTTATTGCATGGGAGCCATTGTCTCCTCACTCTTTAGAGTAATGTGTTTTCCGCACGAAGGAAGAGTGGTCAAGCTCATAGACCAGCTTTCATTCCTCAGTTCACGCATAGCAAATAGTCATATACCATCCCTGAATGGTCTTTTCATGCAAGGAATGTCTCATGAATCCCCAGTCCATCCTCCTGATGAGCGCGAGTGATTCATAGGGTATGACTGAAACCCATGGGGCATGCACCCTGGCCTGTTTCGATAGGAAAACTTCAGGTATAGGGTAGGTTTCCCTAAAGGATATCTGACTAGTCTGACACTCTTGTCCATTTAGGAAAAGGGGATTAGACTAGAATAATATTCCCTCGTCAAAGTTATGTGAGTGGAGGCGTCTGCACCACTCACCTTTGTCTATTTCGGTAGACATCGCCGAAGAAGTGTTTTGTTTATGGCACATATAGAACAATCTTTGGTAACCTAAAAAAGGTAGGCCTTTCCCGATAAAATAAATGTTTTGTCTACAAATTGAGGGGTAACCTGAAAAGGTAGGCCTTTCCCGATAAAACAAATGTTTTGTCTGCAAATTGAGGGGTAACCTTGAAACTCTATTTCACTATACCTGGGGGCGTGCAAACCTTTTGGCATGCAAGCAAAGAGCGACCATTTATTTTTTAAATTTATAGGTCTTCGAACCCTTTAAACTCGTAGGATTGGTTGTTTCCTAACTTGCATAAAGAAAGGTTGTGGGGCAAAGATTTGAAATAATGTCCTTTTTATGTATGAGACATCCTTATTATGCGACTGGATTAATCGAGCAGTTTTATCGCGGAATTCAAGCTCGTTAAAAAATAAACATAAGCAACGAGCAAGTGTTTCCCCCGGCATTTAAGCTCATTAAAAATGAACCAATTTCTGGTAAATAACCATCATGAATGTAGTACTTCAGCCTTTGAAGCCTTGGTCGTGTTCTCATCATCACCTCCACTCTGTATTGGCTGATCATTCACCTCCACTTGATTGTTTACCCCTTTTGAGGAACAGCTGCGAAGAGTGATCCTGTTAGCCATCCTTGTAACACTGCCGTGATTGGAAAATTCCAAACCTTACCTGGAATCAGCTGCTACCCAAATTTATCACTCATTCCTCAAAAAATGAGTCTCCTTTAAGCTCTTTTCAACTGACTCGTAAAAAATGAAAAGATTGCCGAGCCATTGGCCTCTCCAACTCGTTAAAGTGACCGAAAGTGCTATCCCTCCTTTAGATTTTAATCTTTTTGGACCTAAGGGGTTATTACACAAAAAGATCGAGTGCTTGTCTTGTTCGGCTCGTTAAAATTACCGAAAATTCATCCCTTTCGTATTATTTTATACTTTTTCAGACTTAAGGGATTAGATGACAAAAAAGGGTTTTGGAGTTTCCTTTATGTTCCTTTTCAGACTCTCTAAAATTGAAAAGGACCGAGTTATCTTTGTCGTTAAACTCGTTAAAACCTAATAGCGACAAACTTGTCCATAACAGACAAGAACGAGTTTCACTATCGCTAGGCTCGTTAAAACATAGCGATGGGTTTGCCCGAAGGGAAAATTATAGAACAAGCATATGTTATCCTCCTCAAGCTTGACAAAAATAAAGAGGTACTGGTCAGCAATGACTGGGGAAAAATTGGGAAGAAAACTTGAAGAAACTTCGTTGGTAGCAAGTCGCTCTTGAACATGAAACTTTCACTCTGCATCCGAGTCGGGTTGGGTTGTTCCATTCACTGGTCACGTCACCATGGTTCCATCACACCATCCACATTTGGGTTTAATGCTACCAATCCATCATGTCAGTGTCGCCGATATGTTCAAGAGAAGTCACTCAGAGAATTCACCTATGTCTCACCCACTATAATACATTTTCGCTCCATTCTTTCATGACCGCCACCCTGAACCGTATATCACCAGATCGTTTTCACCTCCATTAAAATCATTTGCTTTGTTACATGTCATTGATGTGGGATTCATTAAGGCCCTCCTATGATGGATCGCTTCTTGTCGACATCAGCTCATTATCCGAGAAGTCGATCTAGGAACAACCCTTTCAGTACTTTGAAGCTTGCATGCCTCAATGGCAAGTTTCTCACTTCCAACGACAGGTTTACATCAATGGCCTTCGACCGAAAGATTTTGCATGGTGTTCGACCCCAAGTCCTTTATTCACACCACGTAAATTGTACTGTAGTACCTTGAGGGTCATCATCATTATCTGTGATTCCTCTCACGCCTGTTAACAGCTTACATCATTGGCTGGTAATCAGGGGATGTCTTTCCATGTTCGACTCGATCGACTTGTACTTTGAGTGAAGATCGAATGAGATTGAAGACCCCAGATCTAGTTTCATCCATCCGGGCTGCGATATATATTCAGGAAAATAAATACATCAAATGTACATCATCGCTGCACAGATAATCATCCAACCTAAGGGATGATGGCTCTACCCGAATCATCAGTCTACACTCAGAAAATTGTCTGTCTCATGTACATGAAAAATGAATTTATAAAGCTGAGCATGCGAATGCCCACTTCAGCTAGATCACGAAAATATTGTGAAGATAATGTATTGTATTGTATCTTATTACAGGTCTCCTTCCAGCTTGAAATAACTTTGGATCCTCATGATAAAGCATTTCACCCGACATCAAAAAGATTAACGACCTCATGCTTTAGGGGGCAACTGTTATAGACATTTTTTGGCACTGCAACCCCAAGCATAAATGTCCATAAACCAAGGGCTCCTAAGTCCCTAAAGGTGTTTTTCCAACCCCTAAAAAAACAAGGTCAACAGATTACAGCATCTCCCAGAAGTTCTCCATGAAAAACTACTCAGAACGGGTCAAAACTAGACCATTTCACCTGCTCCATAGGCAAAGTGCGTTGCATCCCACCTAAATACACACAGTAGGTGCATTGCATGTCAAAAATCCCTTCTATGGGGTGCGATGGGCGAGAAGGGACAAATGGCAGGGTCAATCCACAAGGTGGAGAAGCATGGAATCTTCCAGAAACTTCTCCTGTGACACTTGCCTCTCTGAATTCGACCAGGGATGAGTAAGAGATCATCAATCTCTAAGTGGAATCAAGAACTATCAGAGGGGAGACACTAATCAAATCTCAAAAGCTGACTCACCTCCCTTGCAGACATCTATATATGGATCCCTCATCCCAGAGATCCAGAGGATGGAATTTTGTATCTTGAAAGGAAGTGTTGTTGGTTTCTTCGTGCAACATCATAGTGTTGGGTGATCTAAGCTTTTCATGAGGTGAAGAAGGGCTTCTTGGTAAGAGGATGATGCTGGGTCAGAACAATTGGTTGTAGTTCTGTTGGCTCTTTCTTGATTATCAATAAAGCTATTCAAGTTTTCCTCCATACACTTGTGCGATTGATGTTTTATGCATTTGTATGGTTAATATACATCTGATCCTATATTGCTTATGATAATAGATCTATGTTCTCGTATAGTGTTATGCTACTTTGATTCTACAGGTACTCCGTGAAGCTGGGTACATAAGAAAGCAAGTAGCGAAGGACTATCAGAAGGGAGAGGAACCGAGCAAGGAACCAAGCGCAAGACAGAGGTTGGTCTCCTTTATTCTTCTCTCATCTTTCTCTCATAAAGGAAAACGAAAGTAGTTTTAGTTTGTTTGTTTCTAAGGTAGCTGCCAACCTTAGTGGGATTGGCAGTTCGGCATAGACACTATTCCCGGTAAAAAATGGATGTTCAAGAAGAAAAATGCAAAAGGAAACATGGAGAAATAGAAAGCTCGGTTGGTAGCAAAAGGTTATTCCCAGGTGCCGAGACTTGATTTTGGTGATATTTTTTCTCTTGTTGCCAAGGTAACTTCTATTAGATTACTTTTATCTGTTACTGCTACTTTTGATTTTGAGGTAGAACAAATGGATGTGAAGACAACATTTCTTCACAGGGATCTGGAAGAGGAAATCTACTTGAAGCAACCTGAAGGCTTTGCAATGAAGGGTAAGAAAGAACTAGTATGCAAGTTAAAGAAGTCATTGTATGGGTTAAAACAGTCACCAAGGATGTGGTATCAGAAATTTGATACATTTATATGGGGACTTGGCTTCACCAGAAGCAAAGAAGATCACTGTGTGTATTTTAAATTAATTGGTAACCATGTTATTTATTTGGTCTTATATGTGGATGATATGTTGCTAGTTAGAAATGACAAAGAAATTATCCAGGATTTGAAGACCCAATTGTCCTCCAAATTTGACATGAAAGATCTTGGATCTACAAACTATATTTTGGGCATGGAAATTAAAAGAGATCAGGCAAGAAGGAAGCTTTGGTTAAACCAAAGGAAGTATGTCGAGACAATATTGCAGAGATTTAATATACAAGATAGTAAACCGGTAAAGGTTCCTATTCCTGTAGGTATAAATTTATTTGCTAAACAGTGTCCCAAGACACAAGAAGAGGAAGAGGACATGTCCCGTGTCCCATATGCAAGTGCAGCCGGTAGCCTAATGTATGTAATGGTCTATACTAGACCAGACATTGCACATGCGGTGGGAGTATTCAGCAGATTTATGTCAAAACTAGGAAAGGAGCATTGGACAATAGTGAAGCGGGTTTTCAAGTATTTGCATGGCACTAGTGATTATGGTTTGTGCTATCAAGGAAGACTAGGATTGGATAGAGTGTTGGGTATTCATGGCTTTGTTGATGCAGATTGGGCTGGAGATTTGGATCAGAGAAGATCTACAAGTGGGTATGTATTTAACCTATTTGGAGGTGCAGTCAGTTGGATGAGTAAGAAACAATATATAGTGGCACTATCATGGAAAATTTCAGAATTGAATTTTCGCCCTTGGGTGAAATTAAAGGGTTTTATATTTTTATTGGGCTAATATTTTGTATCACAGTACATTGTTACAAATCGCTTCAAATTTATTTTATAAAAAAATTAGGTATGGAGGTTAGCCCACCTTATTTTAAGGGAGAGAGTAAAAAAAGTAAATTTAGCCCTTGAAATTAGGAGTTACAACCTTCCATTCGCCCTAATTTTCAAGAATAGGTATTTATGATAGTTATTTCACCCTTCACATTTGGTGTAAAAAAGGTTTTTTTTCTTTTATTTTCCCGTATTTCATGGTATTGGGGCTAATTTCGAGAAAATGACCTTATTTTTTGGGACAAATGGTCACAAATGAATAATTCATTTTATTTAAAAATTCAAGTCTCTTATTTTCATGTTTATTTAAAGATTGAATAATTTTCTTGCCATATTCCAAGTTTGAGTTTGTTTAGTCATAATCATATAAAGAATAATGGAAAACATTTTTTTATATTTACTCCATAAGTCACCTTATATTTGCGTGTAAATAAATAAAAATATAAATAAAGTGGAGTATGGTAAATAAATATAAATATAAATAAACTAGAGGTATGGTAAATAAATAAAACCTCTTTTTATATTTAGTCCATAACCCTCTTTCTGTTTAAGAAGGCTCAAAAAAGTGGTTTTATTTAAGTGAATCCTATGTGCCAAATGCCATATTTATAAAAGAGGTATGGTAAATTAACAAGAATATAAATAAATGAGAGTCACATTATATTTAAGAACACTCAAAATATGTGCTATATTTAGGTGAAGCCTATGGACCAAATACTATGGGCCAAATACCATGGGCCAAATTATTATTAATACCATGCAAAAAAACATTATTAACCAATTATTAACCCTAATATTAGTATTAATAAAAAAAAAGATGGCACATGATATTGACCCATGGTATTCACGTGGAATGTAGGTTATTTAAAGGGGGGAATTAAACTAGCATAGATCCATGTTTACTCTGGATCTACTAAGCCCCAAGAGGGATCAAATATCGTGATATGCAAACTAGCATAGAGTGAAAAAATATTTGATCGTCGGGCTTGGTAGATCAAGGGTAAAAATGGATCTTGTAATTTAATGTCACTTAAACATTTTAATTTGGTTAAAATAAAAAAATAAAATAAAAATCAATTATTAATTTTATTAATTTTTATAAATTACTAATAGTAGGTTTTAAGCTCCAGGTTTATGATAACCCATGGTATTGACCCACGGCAATATCATGGTATTCATGTGAGCATAGACTATTTAAAGGGGAAATTCTATTAGCTTAGATCCATCTTAATTCCGGGTCTATGAAGTGCTGAGAAGGGTAAATAGATTTCATCCCTCTAAGAGTGATAGAAGTGGAGTTAAGATGGATATTCCGGGTCTATCATGTGAGCATAGACTATTTAAAGGGGAAATTCTATTAGCTTAGATCCATCTTAATTCTGGGTCTATGAAGTGCTGAGAAGGATAAATAGATTTCATCCCTCCAAGAGTGGTAGAAGTGGAGTTAAGATGGATATTCCAGGTCTATGAAGTGTTGAGAGGGATAAATAGATTTCATCCCTCCAAGAGTGGTAGAAGTGGAGTTAAGATGGATATAGGTTGGTTTTTATGATAATGAAGATATTAAATAGACTTAGGGAATTATATTATAAAAAACATCTTAAGGTGAATGGTTAAAGCTTCATTTAGTCACTTCACAAAATTTAGTAAAAGTACCAATATCTCCAATAATATTGGTTTTTTCTGATTTAACAAAACAAAAACAAAAATTCAAAATAGTGAAACCTTATCACTCTTTCCACATCATCCTCGCAGAAGAGAGATAGTCAGTGCCAAGATTTCCCACCATTTTTCAAACGTTCTCAATATGATATCTTCATGAAAAATTTAAGCTACTGATGTTTGATTAGTTGTTTGAAAAATATGCTAGTTTGTACAACCTTTCATCTTCTCTGTTATACTTAATTTTCCGTAATGATTTGTAGCGGTTGGGCCAGTGCTTGAAAAATATGTTGGTTTCTACAACCTTTCATTTTCTTGTTTTTCTTAATTTTCCATAATGATCTGTAGGGGTTGGGCTAGTGCACCATATTTCCCTAAAAGGCGGAGATTATGCACCAAAAAGAAAATTAATCCACATGTTACAACATTGTTAAAAATGGCAAGACGTATGAAGGTAGTGAATTATGCTAATAAGAAATTTAGATTGGGAGAGATGTAATTAAATTTTATTATTTAATTGAAGATTTCCAATTAAAATAATAATAAATCTATATGTATATATTAATATATTGATTGGAAGGCTTTTGACAACGGTCACTTCTTTCCATTACATCCCCTTCAGGCCTTTGGGATACCTACTACTTTCTTATATTATATAGTTGGGGCTTGCTACTTGTTGGTGTGTTGGGGTAAACAAAATGTGTTTTTCTTTATCTCGCAGTTGGAGTCTATGGAATAAGAAAGAAATTTGATAGCTTGACAAAAGTGGTACAAAATATGTTTTCTTTTTATCTTGTAGTTGGTCTCTATGGAATAAGAAAGAAATTTGATAGCTTGTCAAAAGTGGTAGCTTGACAAAAGTGGTAGAGAAAAGATTAATCTCTCCTACCTTGACAGAACTGGTGATCAAGATCAACACCTACAAGAAATTTGTTGTGGAATATTATCAAAGCTAATAGAAGGATATGAAAGAGTGTACAGTGAGAACCTTGACAAACATGGCCACTGAAACTTGCAACATTGTTTGTAGGAAGAGAAAATTATGTTTCTTTTTTCCAAACATGTATGTTAGTATATTACAATTTAATGAATATGTTTTCCTATTATCATATATGGTTTCATATTTTAACAAAACATTCACCAAGACTTCACCTTTTATTATTCAGTGAAAGATTTTCCAAGATCTTACAAGATTTTATAATTCAGTGATAGATTCGCCATGAATTTACAAGATAATATAATTTGGTGAGAGATTCACCAAAAAAATTATATATACATATTATATCATTGATAAAATCGCCTCCCATTTTTCCTATGTATCATGGGGATTCACCCATTTATTATACATATAAATTTAGGGTGGTTCTTAAAATTTTCCCTGGGCACTATCAACTACAAAGGCAGAATACATGGCAGCCACTCATGCAAGCAAGGAAACAGTTTGGTTGCAGAGATTGTGTTCAAGTATGGGGCTAGTACAGAGAGCTATGAGGATAGACTATGACAGCCAAAGTGCAATTTTCTTGGCAAATAACCCATCATATCATTCAAAGACAAAGCACATTGATTTTTAGTATCACTTTGTGAGGGATATGATAGAAGACCAACAGGTGTTGCTGGTAAAGTTGGACACTTTGAAGAATACTGCAAATGCATTAACAAAATATGTGAGCTCTAAGAAGTTCTCTTGGTGTAGAGAAACAATGGGTGTTGTGGGGTTGGATAAATGACTAATCTCCCTTGTGGCCCCCCGTGGAAAGAAAACAACAAGTGGGAGAATGTTGGGTTGTGTTATATTCTTTCCACGACTAGCTCATGTAGTTAACCGAGGGGTTAGAGGGGGGGGCTGAGCCCCCCGTTCGTTGCGTCGATTACGTAGTGGGGGGGTCACAGGGGGTTTGAGGGGTGTAGGTAACCCCACTCTATGGGGTCTGGGATAGTGCCCTGGAAAATTTTTGTTTTGGAACCTATGTTAGGTTGGGCGGACCCACCTATGATTTTGTGCATGATTTTCGCACATGTTTTTGGATGCGATGGTTTTCAGTCCATGGCTTTGGACGCGATGGTTTTCGGTCCATGGTATTGGATGCTTCATCATGTATAAATAGGTATTATAACATTGAAAGGAACATAATGAAAAATCAAGCTGGTAGTCCCAGTTTTGGGATCCAGGGGAAAATCTTTGTGTATATGTGTTTTATGTGTTATGCTCTCGCATTGTTTATTTTTCTGTGTTCTTAGAATTCATATGCAAGTAATTTCTGTATGGGGTTAAAACCTACAGAAAGCCCCTCGAGCTTGGTATGCCAAAATGGATAGCTTTCTTTTAGATACTAGATTTTCTAGGTGTCATTATGACAATACTGTCCACACCAAGAAAGTGGGTAAGTCTCTTATCATTCTTGTTCTTTATGTTGATGATCTTATCCTTAATGGTAGTGATACCAACCTTATAAACCATGTGAAGTCTAGCCTTAAAAAGAATTTTGAAATGACAGACTTAGGACACTTGCATTATTTTCTTGGTCTTCAACTCTTGCAAACCAAGGAAGGTATTTCCCTTTCCTAGTCCAAATATGCCTGTGATCTTCTATGTCACTTTCACATGGAAGACTGTAAGCCAACCCCTTCTCCCTTTCAATATGGAGCCAAAATTTTAGTCACTTGTACTTCCCCTGAAGTTGATGCTACCTTATACCGTCAGCTTGTAGGAAAATGTTTTTATATGACCCATACCTGTCCTGACCTTTCCTTTGTTGTTGGCCTTATTTCTCGGTTTATGCAAAACCCACATGAAAGTCATTGGAAAGCAACTAAAAGAATACTTTGTTATGTTCGAGGTACAATTATGTTTGGGATTCATTACAGTGTAGAAGCATCTCCTCTATTGGTTGGTTTCACTGATTCCGATTGGGTTGGTGACCTTGATGATCGGAAGTCTACTGCAAGTTATGTGTTCACTCTTGGTTCTGGACCTATTACATGGGCTTGCAAGAAAAAAAGTGCCATTTCTCTTTCTTCAGCAGAAGCAGAGTATTGTGGCACCATAGAAGCTAGTAAGGAAGCCCTGTGGCTTCATTACATCTTCTCAAATTTTGGCTTTCAGCAGCAGCATCCGACTACACTTTGGTGTGATAATCAAAGTGCCATTCAACTATGCAAATATCTAATCTAACGTCAATGCATACAACTCATTGAACTGCACATGCACTTCACCAAAAAGCTCATTCATGACCATGTTCTTGAAGTGTAATATTGTTCAGCTGATGATCAAGTTGCAGACACCCTTACAAAGGCTCTCACAGAGGTGAAGTTTACTAAAATTCGATTTATGGTTGGAATTCAGCAAGTTGTCACTAAGGGGGGATAGGTTCTAATGCCTCCTTCCTTATCCTATTGTCTCATATTTGTACATCCTTAAATCCTATCCCAAGTTGTTCGTAAGGGGGGATGTTAGGATATTCCGACACATAGGAAATAGTTAAGTATAACTTGGTCTAGAATAGAGTTACGTAAAGTGTGTTTCTTTACTATGTACATTTTTAATTTACAATCTGATGGTCACAATATGTTCTAGACATGAAGTGATCCGACGGTTCATTCTCTCCTCAGTATTACCGACACTTGATCCATGGCTTAATACCCGCTTCGTCCATGATCTCTAATTAAAGAGCATGGAGGGTCATTTGTAGTGTGACCATTCATGAGAGAAGCTTATGTAAATTTTCATTCTTTTATTAATAAATTGCCTGAAGTGGTCGCATTGGCTCAGGCCATGGACTGTTTCCCTATTTGAGGGTTTTAACCACGTCGAGAATACTAGTGTATTGATCTGTGATTTGTTTTTGACCAGTTTCCTTTGGTGTTCTATCTGAGGAACTTAACCTATAAATTCCCACAGGCCAAGTGAAGGACAATGTAAATATCTATTATGAAGCCAGCTCACAAAAAGATATAAAAGAAAGATCAGCGTATTAGAAATCAGCCTCTTTGAGGGGACAACCTCGTTTACATTACACAAATGAACAATTCTTGGATGATACAAATGACAATACCCTATTTCTATATATAGGAGTCTAAGGGGACATAATGTAATCAGAGCCGGCATAAAAATAATAATGCAAGGTCACAATAATAACAATAGTGGACTTATATGGGGCACAATAATAATAATATGGGGACTACATGGGCACAACAATATAATAAGGGGGTTGCACTAATAACAATAAGGGTTCACACTATTAGAATAAGGACTTAACATGCCCATCTCCTTCAAAAATTCTTGTCCTCAATGCTTGAGTAGTTATGGATGCTTCTATATAAAATTCTCCTCCTCCCATGTGGAATATTCAGCGGGTAAGTTCTTCCACTTGATGACATACTCTGAAATTGATCAATTTCCTAGTTGTCGAGTTCTTGTTTCTGTGACTACTTCAGGTTCCAATATGATTTTTCCTTTCTCTTTAAGTTCTGACAATATTGTTTTAACTGGGAGCTTGTCACTTATAAACTTCTTTAAGCATGAAACAAGTAAAACTGGGGGCACTCAGGAAGATGCAGAAAGCTCCAATTTGTATGCCATAGTACCAATCTTTTGTAGAGCCTTGTAAGGACCATAGTACTTTGGTGATAATTTTTTATCCTTCTTAGCTTGCTTGAGGGACATTTGTTTGTATTTTCTTATTCATTAAAATACCCATTCACCTATATCAAAACTTCTTTCGCTGCAATGTTGATCTTCTTGTTGTTTCATTTGATTATGTGCCAAAGTGAGGTTGTCCTTTAAGAGTTGGAGAACTTTTTGTTGTTGAGGGTCTACCTTAACACCTTCATGAGATACAATATGACCCAAGTATTCCACCTCTTGTACCCCAAAGAAACATTTCGAGTTTTTTGCATATAATTGTTTCTCATCCAATATTTTGAGCACTCTATTAGCATGTTGAACATAATACTTCCAAGACTTTTTGTAGATTAGTATATCATCAAAAAATACTAACACAAATTTTCTAAGGAAGGGTTTGAAAATGGAATTCATCAAACCTTGGAATGTAGAAGGTGCATTGTTAAGGCCAAAAGGGATGACTAAAAATTCATATTGACCCTCATGAGTTCTAAATGTTGTTTTTAGAATGTCTTCAGTCTTCATTCTGATTTGATGATATCTAGCATGAAGGTCCAACTTGCTGAAATAAATTTATCCATGCAATTCATCCAATAATTCATCAATGAGAGGAATAGGAAATTTATCTTTAATAGTGAGCTTGTTGATCTCTCTATAATCCATACACATGCGCCACGATCCATCCTTCTTGTGCACAATACTACCAGAGTAGAGAAAGAACCTTGACTAGGTTGAATTATACCATCCTCTAGAATTTCTGCAACCATATGTTCAATTTCACTCTTTTGTGTAAAGGGATATCTGTAAGGCCTAATGGTTGGAGGAACACTTCTTGGAAAATGAATAGCATGATCATGATCACAAATAGGTGGGAGGCCTTTAGGACTCTCAAATACCTTGGAATCATTTTCCAAGACTTTTTGGAGATTTGAGAAATAGATGATTTCAACATGGGATCCTCTAGCGAACATAATTGTGAAATTACGCCATGTTGTTCTTCTTTTAGAAGCTTTGTCATGCCGTTAGAGATGATTATATTTCCTGGTTTCCCTATGATACCCCTTAATTCAACTTCCTTTCCCTTTGAAAAAAATTTCAAGAGGGGTTCTTGAAATTAAAAGTTATCATACCCAAAGATTGTAGCCATTGGACTTCTAGTACAACATCAGCACTACCCATTGGAATGGAAAGCATTGCACTATTCAAAACATATTCTCCCATGGATAGATGGATATTATGGCACTTTCCAGAGCAATTTATGGTTCTTCCATTTGCAACCATCACTTGACACTCTCGTGTTGGATATAGGAAGCAATTTGATTCCTTCGTTATCTTACAATGATTAAAATTATGGGTACTGCCCGAATCAATCAACACTATTTCCTTTTTCTTCTTGATATGTCCTTCTATCTTGATAGTTTGAGGAGTGGTAATTCCTGCCAATGCATTACAATATATATTCAGATTCATTTCTTGATGCTCGACGTGATCTTTCACTTCCTGAACTTTTTTCTTCTTGATATATCCTTCTATCTTGAGAGTTTGAGGAGTGGTAATTATTTCCAATGCTTTACAAGATATGATCGGATTAATTTCTTCATTCACTGGGGTTGGTTCCTAATGTATATTGTCTTCTTTTGATTCTTCTCGATCCTTTTCTTCCTCCTCTTTACAATCTATGTAAAATAATTTCTTCTCAGCACACTTATGATCTTTAGTGTATTTTCTATCACAAATGTAACAAAGCCCTTTTTCTCTTTTTTCTTCCATTTGTTGTGGTGTAAACCTTGTAGGTTGTGGAAGGCTAGGAGAAAAATCACTTCCATATTTATAGTTGTGAGTGGTAGGATTACTTGTCTCCATAATTCTTCTTTCATTTTTTCTTGCCAACCTAAATGCCTTCTTCAATGAATCAGGTTCCCAAAGACGAACCTCATGTTGAATGTTATCCTTTAAATTCCCTATGAAGAAATCAATCCTTTGCTTCTCTAAAATATCATTTACCCTTATATTCAATTTTTGGAATTCCCCAATGTGATCTGCCATTGAACCCTTTTGTTTAAGATTTATCAATTAGCTAAAGAAGGTGTTTCTCTTTGTATCCTCATAATGTTCTATCATTTCCTCTGTGAAAATTAACCGTGACAAGTGGTTTACGACAACAAAGCCATTTATACCATAAAATTTGATTCGATTCTAAATATAAAGATGCAATACGTACCTTTTGTAATAGTTGTACATCATGTAGATCGAAATATTGTTCCATATGTAGTATCCAATTTATCGGATACTTGCCATTAAACTTCCTCATATCATGTTTTCTTGATTTTAGGAGCTCAATCTTGGAATGATTGTAGCTATGTAATTTCAGATCACCAAGGTCTACAATTATGAGTTGCAGTAGCCCTCTGCGTCTTATTTCCAATGCCACCAGTCTGATCGAAATTGGATTCTCCAAGAAAGAGTTATGCCCAATCTCCCAAGATGACCTTCTTATATACTTTTTCAGTAGAGCGAACTTGTACGAAGTGCCACGTGTTATTGTTTGGACCTTCAAACGTGAAAACCATACACAAAAAATTCCATTATGTCTTATTTCTGTAGCTTCTGATGAAATTTCAATCTAATGCTCAGAGAGAAATTTATGACGATTTTCCCCAGGTCACCTGTTTGGGATGTAATTCAGGAGACTACAAAAACCCTAAATGTCTTGGACTGTATCTACAAAAATATAGTGAAACAATATCTGAAATTTGAGCCTGAGCTTCACCACTGTTTCATCTCAAATAGATTTTAATTTTGGAGTCTCAACCTTCGTAGATAACAAATTATAGCGAAAATTCCATGCTTACCTGTTTGAGATGGAATTCTGAAGCTTGCAAAAGCCCTAACTTCCTCAGATCATATCTCTAAAAATATAGAGCGACAAGATCTAAAATTCTGACCCGAAGTTCAGAATGATTTCGACTCAAATGGCTTTTTCTAGCTTCTGAAACATCGCATAAAAAAAGTTATAGTGAAAATTCCACGATGACTTGTTTGGAGCAGCAAAACCCTAGAATCCAAAGCTCTGATACCAAATGTTATGAAACCAGCTCACAAAAAGATAGAAAGGAAATATCAACGTCTTAGAAATCAGCCTCTTCGAGGGGGCAACCTCCTTTACATTACTAAAATGAACAATTCTTGCATGATACAAATGAAAATACCTCCTTTCTATATATAGGAGTCTAAGGGGTCATAATGTAATTAGAGCCGACATAACAATAATAATGCAAGGTCACAACAATAACAATAGTGGACTTATATTTGGCACAATAATAATAATATGGGGACTACAGGGGCACAACAATATAATAAGGGGGTTGCAGTAATAACAATAACGGGTTACACTAGTAGTATAGGGACCTAACAATATCAAATCAAAAACCCACACCACTCGCATCTTCACAACTTGATGACATTGATGAGCTACAATCCATATTCTCATGTGGTTAATTATGTGCTTCTTCTTGATCTAGTTCAAGTTCCCAACAAATAATAATTTGATAAGTCAAAATGTTTTGAGTACAATTATTATGTGCTTGGGGGGAACCATTCTGTACAATATCAAAGGAAATTGATGGAGGGATATCCCAATAACCCACGTTTTGAAATAATGAAATGTATCATTTATGTTGGTTTATCAGATACATAAGAAAATTTATTGGCATGGGATCATAAGTCAGATAATGAATATAGGATGTCTATGACTTTCATCAAAAGGCTTATATTTATTCATAATGAATTTGAAGAAAAATGTGGTGGTGAAAAGATAAATGTTACTATATAATTCCGAAACGAATGTTGTATGAAAATATGCTATCAAATTGAGGAGAAAATCAATTCAAAAGGTGGCAGATTAAATATTGATATATTCAGAAGTATTGATAACATTTTCTAGCTAGCATTTAGGTCTGGAGAGATATGGGAATCAATTAATGATATTTTTAGCATGTGGGAGAATATTGGGACTAAAAACTAGAAGGTCAAAAGGTCTAAACCATTGATATGTAGCAATAGTAAATCAGGTCTTGAAATGAAGTAGCTTCCAGAAGATATGATTATCACACCTTGGAGATAATTGCAAGGAGTGAAGGATGAAAAACTTATCAAATAAATATTATCTCATGTGAATTTAGGGGCATTATCATTGGAGGAAATGTCTGAGGAATTTCAAAAGTAAGTTTGTTGTATTGTTTTTAGTTATTTCTAGATTATAATTTTCTTTTAAATATAACATATTGTTCTTGGTAGTATTTTTTATACATATCATTATATTAAATTTTTTTACTTTATCTATTCAATCACAAATTTTACATGAAAATACTAGAACAAATGTTTAAATTGTTGAATGAAGATAGTTGGGATGATGTTGTACGCAACTATCCAAATTCAAGTTCTACATCAACACTAAAAGTTTTTATCTTGCATTTAAAAAGGTATGTTGATTTATACATTAATTTTTATTCATTTGTATACTATTTTTATTTTATAAGTCATATATATATTTGTTTATTATATTAAAGATGAGGAAGGATGCAAATGGAGCACCAGATAGTTTTAGAACCTTTATTGAAAAAATTAAGATCGAAAGACTGAAAAGGAAGTGTATTAGGAATGTTGAACTTGATCCAAATCTTACTCATTTAATTTGGAATGGGTTTGAAACTATTCAATATGAAGTAATACAAGGTGATTGTTAAGACATTGCTAAACTCATACCTAAAATGGATTATTCCCTAGTTATTGCAGATATTCCCCATGGTTTCAATATTCCAAACATTGACTATGATAGTGACCCTTATACTTATCAAGCTCTTAGTAAAGTGGTTGCGGGATTTGTAGAATTCACATAATCACCATTATGGAGATTGGTAGAATTTCATTCAGACACACAATTGGCAATATTATTGTCAAGCTTTAAGGGGAAAACAAACTCAAGGATGCCGCTTACATGGTAAGACATTGAAAATGTATGTTTGATTAATGTTAAAAATTTCATTTATGTACAAGTTGATTGAACTTTTACTATTTCATGTTAAAGGTGAAATTCAAATCTTATTAACCGTGAAGATCAACCAATTATAAATGATTGTGAGTTCATCCATACTGATAGTTGGACAAAAGATGATGGATATATGTGTATGCTTTTTAATCGAGTAGATGGAAAGAGGAATACCCAAGTAATCATTTATGATGTTGTTGTGAAAAAACTAACATATGAAGATAAAGAATCAAAATGAGAGATAATTAACATTATCAATAACCACAGTCATTGATTAGCTATCTTATAGACTAATGTTCAAATAAAGGAGATTGGATTCTCGATTTATTTTCTGGCTCAGGTAAGTTTTATTATATAGAATTGAATTTCAATTTCTTCTTTCTTAATTTAAATGTCATTGTACTAATTTGCTTCATTATTTCTTTTATGCTCAATAATTAGGTACAACACTAGCATGTTTCCTACAAAAGGGGAATAAATTACATTTCCATTGAAAAAGATCCAGTACAAGGCAAATTTATTCAGCAAAGAATTAATTCTCTTCAATTTCTTCCAGATGCAATGCAAGAAATTGGGTTGAAGAAAGGGGATTTAAGTGAATCACGTGTGGCAAAAAATGCAAGGGAACCTCAACCATCATTACATCGAATCATTGGAAATTCATACATTTGGAGATTTTTTGACATCAAAGATCCATTAGAAGAGGAAAATGTGAAAAATGAAGCAGAAAATATTGTGGAAGAAGACAATGATGAAACTCTAGAGGGTGAAGAGTTTGGATTACGTGATATTGTTGATTAAATTTAAGTTATGCATGGAAATCAAGCTCATTTTTTGTAACTATTAATTAGTTATACTTGTAATGTTTTTAGTTTGATATTTTATGAAAAGAATAAGAATTCAATTAATGTTGTTATGTGCTCAATATTTGTATTATGTGATTTTCAGTTTAATTTTTATGTGAATCATTATTTTTTGAAAAGAATAGTGATTATTATTATTTTTTGACATGAAATTCATAAAATAAAATAAAATAAAATAAAAAACTATTATTTAACCATTTTTTGTTAAATTTTTCCTATAAAAATTGTGATTTTGATATGTCATTTCTAGCAAAAAATTAACAGAATGTGTCATTTTTTAGTTATATTTATGTTCAAAATGGTTATTTTTATGTCAATTGTTAAAAATTATTGTTTTTTAGAAACAATTATTTGATGTGCATTGAAAAATTAATTAACGGTATATAAATATGTAGAATATTGAAACTTTAAAATATCGACCTTCTTCTTTAACTATGCAAAAAAAAAAAACATCACTACAAAAAAAAACATTAAAAGAAAAACAAGAAAATATAAAGAAGAAGACCACTTCAAAAATTGTTAAATTTAGAAAATAATTATTCACATTCAATACATTAGAAAAATTTAAAATAAAAAATAGGTCTTTTAAAAAAAGGGCATGATGCAGAATCAACACTTTTTAAAATCAACATGAAAATCACTAACGTTCTAAAAACTAATGTACATAAAAAAAATCGAAGTGTCAAAAACTATCCTAAAAAAAATATGTGTATTATGCATCAACACTTTTCAAAACCGGTTGACTTTTTTGCTACCTCAACGGAAAGGGTAATCGTATCAGTTCTCTTTTCAAAGTTTACATTGTTTCAACTAGAGTAAGGTGAGGTGGAAAACCTTAACACAGATGTCATAAGTATATATAACACACTTCTTTGAAGGGACAACCTCTTCTGTTCTCAATAAGTTGGGATCCCTCTTCCGACTCTGAAATAAATAAGTGCCTATGCACAGTTCTTTGAAAAATGAAAAAATGAAAATATAAATAAGGCGAAATAAAAGAAATTCTTCTTACATAGAGAGGTGATGCAAGTCACTCTACCGAGGTACTGTACAGGCTCACTGGCAGTGAAACAATGCTTGTGTTCCTGCATGACTTCGTCGAGGTACTATCCAGGCCTGCTAGTAGCAAAGCAACACCAGAGATGAAACTAAAACTGTAATAGTCATATTACTTGTGCATCAATATACCCCTTATCCCCAGTCGAAAAAACTCAATTGACTTGCCTTGGTATGTGTGCTAACCGATCAAGAGAATTATAGGGACTACGTCTTTCACACAATCTAGTGAGGAAGCCATGATGATCAAAGAATCGAACAATACTTCCGAAAGAGTTAGACATGTTTTTCATGAGACAAGGTCCATACAGAGAGATGGAGTTCTTCCAGTGTGTCTCCAATGTTGTATCGACTACAACTACCCTCCAAAATTTTGGTGTACATGAAAATTTCATAGCCTTCCATGGATCTTGTGATTGATCATTCCTTGGTCACTTATTGGTAAGATGTTAATCTCAAGCCCCCCTCTGTAATCTTAAGATTTGTTCACATTCTGAAATCTATGCAGTATGTGTCATCTTTAAGCATCAGTATTATTATTCCTCATGCAAAGGGAATGTTATTTTTCTTCAAGGGGAAATCATGTGCATATGGGTTGTTCTCATTACATAGACATGTTTCACACTCACTTTACGTACTCTTGTCACAATGTTTGTTGCATCAATAAAATTATGTTTTATATATTTTGGATTGTATATGTTGTATCACTAAGTGTTCGTGTGTGATCATAGTCAAGTTCTGTCACTGTTTTCATCAATTTCAATTATCTCAGACTTAGACAATTTCCCGAGCAACCGAGCCTCGTTTAGCTTTCCAGAACTGTATAATTTTCTTCTACACCCCTCAAGATATTTCTCTTTCTGGCTGGAACTACACAATGTGTAGGGACCCTAGCCTCCCTTCGCATCCAAAATTGTGTAGTGGTTTCCTCTGGTGTTCGTCCCCCAGTCGAAACCCACTGTCATCACAAACTGTACAATATCGCCCCTCAGGTGTGCAGGCTAAACTGCACTCAGAAACTATGTAGAGGTGTCCTCCCATGACCCCATCCAATAGTAGTGTCTTACATCTTAGAACTATGCAATGTTGTCCAACTTGTCCAACCTTTCTTACATTCAGAAAATACACATATGAGCCTCCCAAGGCCTCATCCCAGCAGTAGTCACTGCTAGTGGAAACTATGCAGATCTATTTCTCAGTGACTATAGGAAAATATGACATGTTATATAACTCTAAAGAAGTTGAGTAAAAGGACTAAGAAACCGATTTATGATAAAAGATCGGGACCTCATGATAACTCTATCGGATGCATAATCATCTTAAGGGTAAGTATGGTAAGTAAAGTATATCTTTTGAAGTACATCACTTAGTGTAGCTTGAAGGACTGCTTGTCATTTTCATATCATTCTATCTTCAATAGCATGCAGGTTTGCAAGCACTAAAAATCAATCCATGTGTTTCCTCTACGTGTCTTTCTTCCTTTTCACTTGTTGAACCAACTATCATCTTGACATGTTGATTGCTATGTCATGATTTCGATCTGGTTCTGCTGATTTTGAAGGTTTGTCTTTCTATGTTTGGGTTGTCTTAGCTATGTGAACACCCATTCACTCACACACAAAGTTGTAAGCATTGTCACGCAAGTTTCATCAAGGCCGTCTGAAGGTATATCCCAAGTGTCACACTTGTCACTTTCACCATTAGATAATCACACAGAGGGTAATGCTTTGCAATGTTGTCTCGTGGCTAGTGTCATCATGTTGTCATGTATGCTAAGTGTGTGATTACAATGTTGAGTCATCACAAGTTCACTTTCTCTCACACTTAGCTATTTTTCTTGAAAATCTGTCGACTGGATAACCCTCCTTCAATCAAACTCCGACTGAGTTGCACTATGCAGTCTCAGCTCTCAATGACCCTGCTTTGTTGCTCAGAACTACGTATAGCTTGAGGTTGTCCTCCACGAAAGCCTACACTATGAAATCCTAGAAGTGAGCATGATGATTGTCTCCCAGAATTGCGTAAATTTTTTCCCCAAGACAAATCCAATATGTGCATCGCACAAGATCACTCATCAAGCCTCCCTTTGCTCTAGTGGAAACTTGAATTGCACTATGACTCGATGCTGCACTGCTCCCCAAAACTGGGCAGAAGTTGGCCAACTTCCTTCCCTGCACTGTCTATAGAAATTTCACAGTCATGTAACTCAGGCCCTTACTTCCTGTCACTGCATTATTTCAAGGAATTGCACAGATTTAATTGGAAGGCCCCTTGCTAGCTTACCGTGTTCTCCCTATGAGAATTGCTTAGATTTGATTGACATACCCCTTGCTTGCTTGCCTTCTTATCCATGAAAAATGCACAGATCTAGATGGTACACTTGCTGCTGCCCCGCTCTGCAATGTTTCCAGAAAATGCACAGCAACTGCCTGTCCTGCACTATCTCCCAGAAATGCGCAGTTATTACTAGCAACTCCCCACAGATCAACATGACCTGCTCTAGAAAATTACGCAGAATTTCCTACCAGTGTCCCTTGCTACTGATCTCTGTCTCTCTTGGAGAATCTATGCAGATTCTTTACTAGACCTTGAGTGACCTGCCTAGTCCTCACCTTGAAAATTGTGTAGAATTCTCCAACAATTTCCCCAGACACCCTGCCTTCTCTTCCTACCGGGAATTGCATAGTTTTGTCTAGCTAGTTTCCACCTTGCAGATGTCACTGTTGTCCCAGATTGCACAAATTTTCCTCCCAGTCACATCTGTGCAGTTTTTCCCAGTTGGTCTCTCAAGCCTCTCATCTCAGCCTAAGCTGTGCTATGTGTAGCTTTAGTGTCTTGTCCTCCCTCTCGGTCACCTTGACCCAAAACACGAGAACAATTTATCATGCTAGGTTAGGAGGTTTTGGATTTGATGTCATCCCATCATGAGTGAATTGGAGGAATAGATACATTGATGGATCATGACACGACGATGAATGAGATGAAGAAGGAGCACATGCTAGAAGACTTTCTCACAGTTGAAAATACATGTGAAGCATATTAAATATCAAGCGAAAGAAGCACATGCATGGAACCATATTTGGAAGACCAAGACCATTGTAGATTCTACAGCACCAAGTTATGCGGAGATGAAGACAAAGTACATTTAAGGACACATCCATCACTTAACAAAACAACAACTTGACATGGACACCATAGTCAATCAGTACATGTCAATAGTGTCATGTCGAGTTGTGTTATGAGTTGTCTCGGCCACCTCACTACTATGAGCCATAAATGTTGTAATCAGACGTAATGTAAATTGAAATTCCAAGTGTCATTAGTGGAATGAAAATAACCATATGTAATGTAAAGAGTTATATGTAACGAAGTTGAAGAGTCACAAGGGTAGTCCAAGATTCACAAAGGGAATGTCAAAGGTCACCCCTGTTGGTTGTGGAGCCTGACTATCTTCTATATTCAAAGGGTTCAGCGAGATGTATACCCCAGGAAGATTGTACACCCCTCCACACGGGGGAGTGCAGAGGGGTCTTGTCCCCCCTGCGGGGGTCCGGGGGGGCTAATCCCCCCTGGCTGGGGGGTTCGGGGGCCAGCGGTCCCCCGAAGCTAAAATAGATGTAAAATTGCCTTGTAAAAGTCTAGTAATTTCTAGTCAATATGGGCCATTCATTAGGCGGATGATCTGACGGTAGAAGTTATGTTTAATTTAGGGTTTTTTCCCCTAGAAGGCAACCCCTCACTATATATGAGGGAATTGTATTGCATCTATTCATATCTATATTCTGAGTGAGGAAGAGAGAGGAGATTGAGAGCGAAGACGGTGTTACAACAGATCTATTGTAGGTTGTATCTCTTTAGTTTGTTGGATAATATGATAAAAGGAAGGACTAGTTGTTTCTCCGTGGATGTAGCCCAAACTGGGTGAACCACGTATATCTGTGTCTCTCTTGTTTTATGCGTTTTCTATGTTTATATTTCTGCAATATTTTATGTGTTCGATTGCTCCGTAATATATAATTTTCTAACAACTGGTATCAGAGCCGAAGGTCTATTCGGCTAATAAACTCGCAGGAGAGAAGGGTTCCTGGTTCGAGTGGTAGCAATGGTAGAAGATGGAAGGTTTACGGTCGAAAAATTCAACGGCCAAAACTCTCAGCTATGGAAGATGCAGATGGAAGATTATCTATATTAGAGAGATCTGTACCTACCATTGAATGGAAAGACAAAGAAGCTGACGAGTATGACAGACACAGAATGGGATATTCTCGACAAAAAGGCACTTGGAACAATACGGTTGTGCCTAGCGGTGTCGGTAGCATTTAATATTTCAAAGGAAACGAAAACATAGGGTTTAATGTCGGCATTGGCCAAACTATATGAAAAACCGTCAGCCTCAAATAAGGTATTTCTTATGAAGTGTTTATTTAATATGAAGATGTCAAAAGGTGGATCTATTGCAGACCATTTAAATGATTTTAATACAGTTACAAGTCAGTTAAGTTCTGTTGGGGTAAATTTTTATGATGAACTTAGGGCTCTGTTATTTCTGTGCTCATTGCTAGAAAGTTGGAATGGTTTAGTTATGGCCATTAGTAACTCTGTCTCTGGATCTAGTACTTTAAAGTTTGATGATTTTGTCGGTGCAATCCTTAGTGAGGAAATGCGACGGAAAAGCTCCAATGAGACATCAGGTAATGCTTTGACTGCAAAGACTAGGGGAAGAAAAATGGAAAGAGGAAAGAACCCAGGATATCGCAGTAAGTCAAGAAAAGGCAGATCTAAGTCCAGATTGAGGATAGTGTGCTGGAAATGCGGGAAGAAAGGACACTTGAAGAAAGACTGCAAGTCTCAAAAGGGAAAAGAAGGAGATGCACAACAAGAAACTAATCATGAAGCGAATGTAACAGGTGATGTGTTGCAAGATTCTTTGATTCTTTCATTAGAAAATATTATTGATGCCAGGGTGGTAGATTCAGGGGCCTCATTCCATGCCACCCCTAATAAGAAACATTTTCATGATTATGTTCAAGGAGATTTTGGACAAGTTCAATTGGGTGATGATAAACCCTATAAAATCATTGGAATGGGTACAGTTTTCATAAAACAGCAAAATGGAAATCAGTTGTTATTGAGGAATGTAAGGCACGTTCCAGATCTAAATAAAAATCTTATTTCAACAAGGCAGTTGGGAGGTGAAGGTTGCATAAGTACTTTCACAGATAAAACCTGGAAGGTCACTAAAGGATACCTGGTAATAGCGAAAGGAGAAAAGGTTGATACATTTTATTTATGCAATGGTATTTCTAATTCTGTTAATGCTTTAACCTCTATAGGAGAAGATACGACATTGTGGCATCATAGGCTTGGGCACATGAGTGATAAGGGGATGCAGATTCTTCACTCAAGAAATTTGTTGCTAGGTTTGAAGCATGTTGATTTAAAATTCTATGAGAATTGTGTTTATGGAAAACAAAAGAGAGTCAGATTCCTTAGAGTTGGGAAAGAAAAGAAGAGCGAAAAATTAGAGCTTTTGCATACAGATGTATGGGGACCTACTCAGGTATCATATCTTGGTGGCTCTTGTTATTATGTTACTTTTATTGATGATGCAACCAGAAAAACTTGGATTTATTGTATTCGAAATAAATCTGATGTATTTGATACTTTCAAGAAATGGAAAGCTTTGGTTGAAAATGAGACAGGGAAAATGTTAAAGTGTCTCAGATTAGATAATGGAGGTTAATATTGTAGCAAAGAGTTTGATAGGTACTATTCAGAGAATGGAATTTGCAAAGAGAAGATAGTTCCAAGAACACCACAAGAAAAAGGTGTGTCAGAAAGGATGAACAGGACAATCATGGAGCATGCAAGGTGCATGAGATTGCATGCAGGATTGCCTTTACAATTTTGGGCAGATGCTGTAGATATTGTTGTTTATCTAATAAATAGAGGGCCTTCAAGTTCCTCAGATGGTGGTATTCCAGAGGAGGCATGGACAGGTAAAAAGGTAAACTACTCATATTTAAAGACTTTTGGTTGTGAAGCTTTTGTCCACATTAGCAAAGAAAATAGAACAAAGCTTGAGGCAAAATCAAAGAAATGTACCTTTATTGGATATGGTGTTAATTATTTTGGTTATCGCTTATATGATTATGAAAATCACAAAATAATTAGGAGCAGAGATGTAATATTCATTGAAAAGGTCTTGTATAAGAATCAATTGCAGGAAAAGAAACAAGAAAAAGAAAACAGAGAATACACAGTGCTTGACGATATCACAGGAAAAGTGATGGTGCCTGAAAATCATAATGATCAACAGCCAAAACAACAACCACAACAACAACAAGCACTTCAAACACCTGAAAGTGGTGTAAGAAGATCTACCAGGATAAGTAGACCCCCTGAACGATACTCTCCTTCATTATATTATGTATTGTTGACTGATTGTGGTGAACTAGAATGTTATGAAGAAGTGCAGGTAGAAACCAAGAAGAAGTGGTATCGGAGCTAGAGGTCTCGAGTTCGAAACACACTGGGCTCGCATTGGGGGGGTGATTGTTGGTTCCCCGTTAATGGCGGTGTAGAAGGTCAACGCTTCCCATGTGTTTCGTGGCATTTGCTTAAATCTAGTGATGTGTATATTTACTAACACCTACGAGTTTTGGTTTAACGGCAATCGTGACTCCAACAAGCCACCCTTTGCTATATAGAACCTCATAACTCATAGAACGACCTCTTTGGGAGCCAAGATTTTGCTAGGGATTGCTTAGAGAGGACTTGGAGAGTATTGTGATGAGCCTTGGATTCTCTACAGTGTATAGCTAGTACATCTCTTTGGAGGAGCACACGGTGTTGACTATTACATTCCACTATTGGGGCTAGTGTTTGTCATGGTTGTATGCATGGATGGAACTTTCACTTTATATAATATAACAGAGCCAATAGGTTTTCATGCATATGTTGTTATTGTAGTTTGACTATTGTGGTTACTTATCAATGTATACGTATTTTTGTATGAACTATTTCGTATATAATTGTATGAATCTTGTTGAGGCTGTGTTGTTGGTTTAACCCATCACTTTGGATTGTCAACTATTCTGCTTTCCAACTTATGATGTCATTCAATTCGTGTGTTCCTTTTAGGCTATGTATTATTACAGGCTTCTAAGGGATACACTTATTTTCCCCCTTTGTGTGTGAGAACCTCCCAATGCATCTCTCTTGACTCTCTACAAGGTCACACACTTGCTTCTGACAAGGATATCATGCTTATCTTTGGGCGTTATCGCAATCGAGGCATAACTTTACTACCCACTACTGGGACTCCTACTACAAACGTTTTGAGGTCTAGTTGGGACTTCTTATGGGGGAGATCCCCTGACATGTTGGCGGGTCCAATAGCATCAACACCACCCAACAAACCACCCTACAAGGTTTCAAATGAAATGGGCCCCTCCTTTTATTCTTCTTGTTTGTTTCCAGTTTTGATACTTTAATTTGGACTAAAATGATGATTACAATTTTGAAGCAGACATTTTATGTTGGACATTGACATGGTTTTTATTGTATTGGCATGTGGTGTGATAACGATCTCTAAGGATTTGGAAGGAACATCTCAAATCCTATTGATAGTCGTTGATGGTTGTTCTTGTTGCATACATAATGTTTCTTCATTGCATACATAATGCTTCTTCATTTTTGGGAAATCATATAAATTTTATATTTTTAGGCAATCTTATAATGCTATAGGAATATTTAATTAATCCTACATGTGACATTATGTTTTCATTGTGTTTTTGTATATTTCCTTGCCTTAACTATAGGTTGAAATTTTCCTCAAAGTCATGGTTTTTATGTTTTATATAACTCATGGACTATGAATGTTTTGGTTGTTTCGAGCCTTGTTATGACATATAACATAGCCACTTATATATTACAATGGAGTGAGCTCCTTGATGTGTAAAATGTTGTGACTTTATGACCTTATAATATCGCTTGTCATTATTAAACTCTATGATATATATTTGGGTGGTATTATGGGTTGAACAAATCAAAATTTAATAATATGTCCTATGGTTCTCTGTGTAATTAAATTGTGGTAAGGAAAATATCAATATACCATGCAATGAAATAATCCTTGATAGTGAAGGTATATCTGATGGGATTTGCTATGAATAAATTATGTGATTTTTGATGACCTAAAATAACTTATCCAAATAGGAAAATTTAACTCTCAACACTTGGTTACATAATTCATGGTTTTCATGTCTCGTTTTTTGTGGTTACATTGTGGCTTTGACTGCAATCATTACTTAGAGGTACATCTAGTAATTGGTGCTAGTTATAGAATCCATAGCCTAGGGATATCATTCCTGTATTCCTTCCATTCTCATTTTAAGTCTTTTCCTTACATCCATTGTGGTTAGGGTTTGTTCTTTATAACTCTTTTTGGCCTATTGGAGTGAAGCCATCGCTCAATTTTCTCATTTTGCATTGCAATGGTTAGGGTTTGAAACTATACCTAACTCATTTTGTATCCTTTCCAAATAGAATCATAGTTGGGTTTTATTAGATATTTTGTAATGCCTCGTGTGGTTCTAACAGAGATCATTGAGGGTGAAATTATTGAATCATATGAGGACTATCTGACTCTATTTTAGGAGGCCGGTTGGTGGTATTTTGTTTAATGATTCTATGGTTTTAACGATGAAGTGGTAAAGCCTTTCACCTTCACTTTTAATGGCAGAAAATCTAGGGTTGGTGATGTGAAGATGCGATTTGATGTTTATTTCATTACAGAGGTGACTCATCTCTCCACAATAGGTGAGAACTAGTCAAAACATTGTCCACTACATAATGTGTCGTGGTGAAAGTTTCTGGAATCCAAAAATTTCTTGTATAATGTCAAAGGTATGCTCACTAGCTTTCTTAAAACCAAGTGGAAATATTTGTTATACTTTTTCCGATGTTTTATAACTTGTGAAGGTATATACGTGTTTGTTTTCATCTACCACATATTCTTTCTAATGGTATTCTTAGGTTACAAGTTAAAGCTTCCATTCTATTTTCATAAGAGCCTCGCTAAGATGGCTAAGGCATATCAAGCTGATTGAAAAAATCTTTATTGGACTCTTTTTCACCATGGTTTAATTTTCATTTTGGTGAAACATTTTTTTTTTAAGACTGGTGATACTTGGGACACATTTTTTCTTCGCAATGGCTTTGATAAACCCCATGATGTCAAACAACTGTAGGTTACCCCTAGGGTTTTGCCCAATCTCTAACTAGCTAGTCTGACTCCATCTGAATCTCATGCTAATTATGATCTTGACCCTAATGAGCCATGTCATTTTGATGAATCAAAATTGTCTAATGATACTAGGGTTAAAATCCATGAAATGGTGAAAGTTCATATATCACAAAGTATGGCTAGGAATTTAGAGTTTCAACATGTTTAGAACTAGAATTTAGGGATAAGGTCGAACCATATTTCTCAGATTGTAACCTTCATTCTAAGCATGCACAGGAAAAGGAAATTAATCAGTGAGACCCTAATCCTTAGTATCGAGTGAGGAATAAACAATTAGAAAGAAAGATATCTAAGGAAAGGCGTACTAAGGGGAAAATGTCCCTTTAAAGGAATTTTATGTTGATTTGGAATCTCCTATTGAGACTTTTCCAAAGAATAACAAACCCCAGTCTAGTAATAACTCTAGATTTGTTGATAATGGTAATTACACTTAGGATGGTGACACTGACTCAGATGAATGTCATCAAAGCAACATTGACTCTACTAAATATATACATGACATGAATTGGTATCAATAGTAGCTTGTTATGGTACCTCACCTTGAACACCAGATTAACCAACTTATACATGAGAACATTAAACTCCGAATAATTAATCAACTTAGGAATAATAAAAATGCTCCGAATACTAGAGGTTCTAAGAAGAAAACCCAATCAATGGAAACACATAATTATTAAATCACCTAATGTCGATGTAATCATTACTCTAGGATCATATACTTTGAAGGTATGTTTTATATTTGGTTCAATTTTCTAATTAGAAAACGTCACTACAAAAATAAAAGACTTTGTAGCAACCTTATTTTGATAATAATTATTAATTATTAATAGTACTTTCTTAATTTGTAAACATGTTCTACTCATTCGCCAAATGTTGGTCTTGGTTTACACGATGTATGTTACTATGGATAAGATTTTAGTTGTCATTTTTTCTTACATCCCATCTCACTGACGTAGACAAAGAAACACTTTTGTAAAGTCGTTAAGACTTTGCACATCATATGGCATGGATACATGGAGCATCCAACAACCATGGTCTTGTCGATGACTATCAACACAGAAATTCATGATCATTCTACTACTATGCTCCTATAGGATGAACATCACATAGACATCCATGGAGCATCCCATCATGGATCATCTTTAGAGATGCAATCACTCTCATTTGAAATTTGAAAGTCTCACTTATTTGAAATTTGAAAGTCATTCATAATTCCTTCCATGAAGAATATATAACGAATTTAATGTTATGAAACTCCTTGGACAGGGTCATAATATGAATTTATGGCTAGTCTAGAACTAGTGGCACTTCATTGATCCAAGTGTAGAGTGTCTTATGTCAAGGATCAATGAAGATAAAACAATTGGTGATTTTAGAGAACTAGGGAAAAGATTGGCAAAAGAGATTTCATTCTTTTTAAATATTAAATTCAATTTAGCTTCTAAAAGAAGTGTTGCTTATGGTAGTTTTAGGCTTAGTTTTTTCAGGCATTCAATTGAGGAAGCCATCATTAGATTTTCCTTAATAGATGCCACAATGAAGCCCTATATGAAAAACCTATACACTTATATTTCCATTTCAAGGCCTCATCTAGGATATTTGTATAGTTCAAATGCTTTGTTCAGCTCTTGTTTATCGTGCTTTTAAAAGAACTCAAAGGATATCCTTGTATGCACCAACTAACATTTAATGATGAGACATATATTCAAAGTTGCTATCTTTTTAAGCTAAGCCAAGAGAAAAAATTTGAGTATTTTCATAATATAATTTTACTTTCCTCTCCTTAGGATTGCTATGTCCATTATCATTATGTACAAACTAAGTTATGTCATACAACAAAACAATATTAAAAGAAAGGACTACCTTATAAATACATTCTAAAATGTTTCCTGAATTACATTGTCTCATCTGCTACAACCACGACAGTTGTATAATCCATGTACGCACCATCCAGTTTGCTGAGTTTTTTATTAATGATTAATTTTGGTAATTAACCTAATGCCCAGGTAGGCCCGAGAAGCCATGTAAGAAGGTTTTAATAATCTGCAATCAAGATAAGGGTTTCCTTGAAAGACCATGAAATCCTTAATCAATCACTAGGAACCAAAAATTGTTGGATGTGGCTTAAAAACCCAAAAGCTTTAGGGAGAAAAGTATGGAAGGAAAAATACATGTTGAGAATAGATGATAGTCTACTAATTTGGATGGGGGATGGAATTAAGGGATCTCACCTATGGAATTCATCCTAGAAGAATAAACACCTGATTCATTCTCATGTTTTTTCAAAATCGGAGATGGGATTTAACCCTCTTTTGGGAGGATTCCTAGTAGCAATGGCCCAAATTTGAACAAGGAGAGTTGAATGAGTTAAACATTGTTCGATATAGCAAGATGGAGTAGTGGTCCAACAATATTGTGTGAAAACTCAATCTCAACAACAATGGAGGTAGTGGGAGAAGTGCACACAGTGTCTAGTGAACATAATCCTATAAACACATGAAGCCATCACAAAATAACTGGAAAATAGAAGAATTAAAATCTAATCCATGAAAGATATTCTATGATAGTGGCATTGGCCTAAAATATATTTCATCTTAAAGAAGGCTTACAAATTACTAGCTGGTGAAAAAGGACAACCCAACAAAAGTAAATGGAAAAATATATGAGACTCCAAACTTTGGCCGAAGGTGACCTGCTTCGTTTGGCTTCTCATGAAAAACAAAAAAAAAAACCTACGAAATATGCGAAAAAAATGGTTTTCAAGGTCTAGCTAGATGTAGCCTCTATTTGAAAAGAATAGAAATGACTGAGCATCTACTTAACAATCATGTATTTGCATAAAAGATATCGGATGAATTTGACATAATTTTCAAATAATCAAATAGGAAGAGAACCAATATTCATTTAGCACTTGAAGAATGGAACTGTGGACCTTTTACAAGTGCTATAGCAAATAGATAATGGAAACATTTCCTAGAGTTTATAATGTGGCAACCACATCCTGCTAGCTTGTTAAAATTAAACTTTGATAGGGCCTCTATGGGTAATCCTAGCCTTGCTAGTTTTGGAGGGGTATTTAGAGATGATAATGGATAAATTATTCACATTTATGTGGGAAATATAGGCACTAACACTAATAATGTGGTAGAACTCTCATCCTTGGAGCAAGGCCCAATAATAGCCAAACATCTTAATTATCAAAAATTGTAATTAAAGGGGATTCTAAAACTATTGTCCTAATGATAAAAAACTACAAAATGGATCCAATGCCCCCAAGGTCTCTAATAAATAGAGACTAATGGAAGACTTAATGAGAATCAAAGTCCTCTTAAAAGTAATAGTAGCCCCTATACTATCACATATACAAATAACTAGAAATAAGTTGGAAGAAAAACTAGCCAACAAAGGTTTGCACTATAAAGAAGATATGCTAGAAAAAAAATTGGCTTCATCCTCTTCTTGATGCATTAAGAACCATATGCAAAGAAACTGCATAAATGGACAAAGCTCCCCAATGTGGGTGCACATCTAGTGGAGCAACCTCCTTGCATTGACATGATGACCGTCTATTTAATATGGGTGGTGTTAGTTTCCTATATTCATAGTAGTTAGAAAACAAGTTTTGTCTTTCAATTTTATTTTGGCAAATGTACAGAGGTTTTGCTTTGATATTCTAGAGATCAATCCATTGATCTTATTATAGAATAAAGTTTTCATTATTCATTGTAATCATGTCAAAGTATGCCAAGGGTCATGAAAATAGTCATTGATGTCTTGAGAGGCTGAATTAGCTAGGTCTAGAGGTCAAGTTACATCAACAAATCATGAGTAAGATCATGTTGCCATGCCTTGTCATCATGAGCACAAATTTGTCAGTGTCTTCAGTTAGTTAAACTGTCATATCATGATTATTCATGACATCGACAATGGTACAATGGTCAAGAGGAAAATTGTTGCGCTTTTTCCAAGTGATGTATTTTGGTCCTTCAAGTTCAAAACTGTAATCGTTGCCATGAAAATCTACTCTTAGCCATTGTGTGAGGTTATTTGCATGTTTGCCTTCATCCAAGAGCTCCCATCTCTCCATTTCTTCCATCAGAATCTTAGTGTGTGGTCATTCTTGTTCGTTTTTCAAAGGAGGTAGGGGAGGTGCTACGCTTTTGCTGTGAGGAATAAATTTGAATAATGGAGGACTGTGGCTGGAGTAGAAGTATTATGATAGGTTTAAAATGTTTTGTAAGTCATCTTCTACCTTCAAGTACCTTCAAAAGTTCATAGGATGACAGGAAGCATAAGAACTTTAGGGTGCTATGTTTCTACCAAGGAATCAAATTTTGATGAGGAATCAAGGTTTTTGGCTCTTGTTTCAATTTAGGATGTTCTATGTGACTATTTGGATCAGCTCCAAATCATTTTTCTCAGTCAGAAGATCAATGTTGGGTCATTTCATGTGGATGGAGGTGCGTTGAGCAACTGTGCTATGCTTTTGCTGCTAGAAGAAGCTTTGGGGTTTGGTGGTTTGCATTTGGCCTAGGAGAATTCTCACAAGTTTAAAACACTGAATGGGGCATTCCATGCCATCCTAGTACCCTCAGCTTGTCATATGATGGTTGGAGATAATATAAGCTTGGAGCGTTGCACTACGCTTTCACATAGTCATTGTATTTTCGCCATATCGCTCAAAAATTGTACTTGTTTTCCATGAAATTTTTGTAGGAAATGTATAGAGGTAAGATGAATAAACCCACTTACTTTCAAGTCAAAAGTAATCACAGTTGCAAAGAAATGAGCCACCGTCATCTACAACCATTTTCAGATTTTCTCGAAATCCGTGAGTTGCATTTGGCTCAAACTTTTTGTGGGGAAGGGTTATGATGATATTAACTTCCTGTCAAAAAAAAGCTCAATCTGTCTTACCATTTAGGAGATATTAAAAACATATCATTCGCTACACTTCTGATGTTGTGTTTTTGCCTACAGATGAAATGTCAAAATTCAAGGTTTTATGTGCTAAATCTTCTAAAGGGGAACACATCCATATGCAAGTTCATTTTCTTGTGTGCAAGCCATAAATAAGCTCTAGATTTAACTAGAAGCACCTCAACCATTAAGCGTTGTGCTTTTGCATTGCATTTCTACATTTCTAGAGTTTTAGAAGTTTACATAGTGCCAGGCGCTGCGCTTCCAGATAGACTTTTGTTTAAGTGAGTTATCTCAGTCAAAACATGATGTAATTTGTTTTTTAGGTGTTATTAATTGTAATAAAATATTTTGAGACTCACAAGCTCGATTTGGGTCTGAGGAATTAATGTAAATGCTAAGAAAAGAATTGGTTTAAACAAATCCCTAGTTTTTAGCAATTAGTTTTACTTTCCTTGCAAAAGTTAGAAACAACAATCCAAATGAGGAATTCGATCCCTAGAGGTGGGAAATGACTCATTTGAGTCTATTTTATGATGTGAATGTAATGGAAAATGGGTTGGTTGGTCAGATTGGAGAGAGAGGGAATTTTTTATGTGATATCTTTTCTAAAATTTATGACAGTGAATGAAAGACAAAAGGTGATTTGCAGGGATTCCTATGTCAGATCTTGATGGTTTTGTGTTGCTTTGACGTTGTAAGTTTGTCTTATGTTCTTAGCATCTCTTAAATGTGTGTCTTAATGCTTGGAATAAATAGATGTTTAGCTTAGAATTCATCTAAAAGGTGATCTGACTTAGTTTTACCAGGTGATCAATGTTCTCTTCTTAAAACAACATTCATAATTTATCTATAGCTTGATACTCTTCATGTTGTTTCCATTATTTCTCACACTCACCCTCCTGCAATGAATTAATTCCATCACCAAGACTTCCTACCTTGCCCCTATGGAAAAACCCTTTCTCCTGGAAAAATAATCAATTTGACATGACTCCATGCCCAATGGATCTGTCTCCTTTCTTACGAGCAAACCTTTTAAAATCAGACCTTATTGAACATTACACCTAGCCTAATATCATATTCGTTGGGAAACTTAAGTGAGAGAGCCCACTCCAAAGCTATAAGGGCTAGATTCTAGCTTACAAGTGGTTTCGTGGCTACCTCTGGAATTTCTCTCCTTAACTTAGGGAAATTTAGAGAGTGCTGACATTCTGGAGTTGTTGCCAAGGAAATGAAAGTTCCATATTCTCCGAGAAACATCATCAAATTTTAAGGTATGATTGTTAATGGTGGACAACAGTAAGACACATGAAGGTTTTACCATTCACCTGGCGACTCCAAACAAATTTCAACTTGATCCAAAGAATCCAATGGCAGCAGGACCCAAAAACCATAGTTTTACAAGCAACTCTATTGGCCGAAAATGAATTCAATTGCAGGGTATGTGCCTGTGAATCATGCTCACATTCCTGGTGTTCCAAATTGAATGTCATGCATAGAGTGGCAGACTTATTTTCTGAGATTCAAAGATTGAGTAGGAGATGACGTTGCACTTCACTTAGTCAAATTTCACATGCATGTGTGTAAGCTAAATGTTGGTTTTCATGAAGATTGTCTCGTGAAGATATTCATGGTATCCTTGGAGGGAAATGCACAATCGTGGTATGAACAAATTTCAATTGCTAGTTTATATTGTTTAAATTATTTTCATACAATATTCTCTAAAAATTTTAAAGAATCTTATCCATCTTTATTGCTAGTTCAAAACTGCTATGGACATTTTGAGAGTTTCATTGAAAATTTGGAAAACTTGTATGAAGATAACGAGTTCATGGACGAGGAAATTTTAGAGGCCTTCCGTGACAATCCTTTTCAACATCAAGAAGAAATGTTAGACACTAGTTTCAATAACATTCAGGACAATAATTAGCATAATATAGTTTGTCCTTTGATTATAGATAAGAATTTTAATGTTTAAATTTACACTTTTGTCCTTCCAAATGATGATCAAATTCTACAGTCCTCAGAAGCTTTAAAGAATCAAAATAGTGATTTGGATAAGTCATCATATTTTGGAATTCTCCAATCTTTTCTTAAGTCACCTACTCAAGTAAACAATCATATTAGATTCAATGAAGAGTTGATACCTACATACAACAACTGTGATTTAGAGTTTAAAAGAAGATATCAAAAATAAAATGTTGTTCTAGGTCCTTTGGAAAACTAAAATGAGATTATTTTTTAATTCAAAAAGGAATGTTTTGATCTTTTCACTCATCAAGAAGAGGTTTATCAAAGGCATATTTCTGAAGTTGTATATGATAGTTTTTAGTCTGAAATACAAGAAGACAAAGAGGATGTACTTGTTCTTTTTTATTCCTTTGAAGATCAAGGTGATACATTTATTGAAGTACATGAAATATTGTGTTTAGATGATCCTCAAACACATACCATAGCTATTATTCGAGAATGTACAGAGCTTCTCCCTGAGATGCATGATAGGAGAGATGAACAATTGGCTCCTTTCTCATTCAAGGATGGTCTTAAGACTGTTGAATCAGAAACAAAGCAGCTAGTAACAAATCATGAAAAACAATCCTTACTCGATGACCCTTAAACAGATGAGTATTCTCTTCATGAGTTCGATGACGCTTTTGGAAGGTTATTGTAGTCATTAGAACAGAATAACATTGATGTATTTATGGATCATGAAGAGTTTTTTAGTGGGAAGTTTGAGATGCCATTTTCTAAGTTTATTTTTCTACCTAGAGAAGTTGAATGCAAGTTTTAGTCAAGTAGCAATTTTCTTGATCAATTTCATTGGAAATTTGTTATACTTGATATTGCATTCATTTTAGTAGGTTAAAGTTGTAATGAATATGGTGAAAATTCCATGTAATACAAGTTAAAAAACATGACCACAGATGAATGGGACACTTGTTCCAAGCTGAATATTAGGCAAGTCATCCTAGGGGGTGTTCATTTGGTTTTTTATGGCTAAGGAAATTGGCAAAGGCAATAGCTAAGGCTTTGGAAAGGAAAAAGGAAATTTTTGGCACATTTACTTATGAAAATAATGGAAAATAGGAGAAAAGTGAGGTGAAAGGTCATAGGTTGCATGTGAGGAGGAGAATGAAAAAAAATTAGAGGCCTCATCCATAAAAAGGCTTCTAAGGATCAGTTGGTAACCTTTTGTCAACTTATGTTTAGATATATTTCATTATTCTCTCTCTCTAATACTGTTGGAGAGTTTCTTGGAGCACTTTGGCATTAGAGCAAGAAAGGAGAAGAAGGCAAGAAGAAGCAAATATCAAGAAGGGAAAGGCAGGATCAAGTGGCAACTTCAAGATTCATTGCAGGTATCGACTTGCATGTGTATTTTTTTTGCTAGATTTTCCATGCATGGGATTGCATGTGTTTCTTTTCTACCATGGCATGGGTTTTTCCAGGTGTGGAAGTATTTTCAGCCTAGCCTTTCCATTTATTGATATCTTTGATGAGTTGGGTTCTCTCATTTGGTTTATGTGGGATAGTTGGATTGGATTTAAACCTAAGTGGGGTGGATCTCCGAATTAACAAACACATGGTGTAGTGGTCCCTGAAATAGATTGGTGATGCAGGAAGTCACTAGCCTAGTAACCCTTGAACCAGAATGTGGGTTGTAGTAAAGCCAGATTGTGTGCCTCAGTGGGCCTACGAATCCTTGCCAGTGAATGGCAGGATATATGATAAATCCAAGAGGTGGATTTTCTCTTTGTTGGCCCTAGTGATTCTGGGATGGAATTCACGGTAAACCCTGTAGAGAAATTCTCATTGTATATCCTAGTAGTCCCTAGATCGCACTATAGATGCACGATAAAGCCTAAGAGAATAGGAGGCACTCAAATTCCTCATGGTGTAGGTGGAGAACTCTGGTGCCATCCACATTGATTGTTGTTTTTGATGTGTTCTATGAGTCTGGCATTCATGCCTGGAATATGGCACAAGGGTGATTGAATGAAGAGAGACTTGGTTCAGCCAATCTATGGTCTAGTGGAATGTGGTAGTCCCGTCTTCTATTGGTTCATTGCATTGTTTAATGAGAAATTTATTCCATTAATTTCCATGTGTAAATTTATTGGTGTATATGTGGGTTTTGATGGCTGAAATTTTTATTATATTTTTGTTCCTATTGTGTTGATTATATGCACATTTTATGACAACATCTATGTTTGGCTCTTAACATTTTTTTCCTTGTATATGAATGAATAATGTGTCTATTAACTAATAGATGGATATGCATAAAATGACATAAGGGAAGAATAGCTTATAGCGATTCTAAGATAAGTATGAGATCCATACACTTAATTCTATTGTTTACACCTGTAGGTTACATGTTGATGATCTGTTTGACAAAATGTTTGTCATGGCTAGTAGGGGTTTGGTTAAGGTCTTGTTAAGTTTATTGCTTTTATTTCATTGTTTCCCTATACTTTACTTGATTCTGAGCTTTCATTGCATTATGGGCAGTGACCTTCGCTCTTGACCTAAAAAAGAGGCTTAAATCTTAGGGTCACTTGTAGAGAACTAGAAAGTTTAGTCCAAATCATTGGCATGTATGCCTAGGAGAGAAAATTTAGGTCTATGGTCACTCCCTTGCTCGTATAATGAGAGCGAATATGGCCTCATAGGTCCAGAACAACATTGGGACCCAAGGATAGGCTATTTGAGTGGCTCACTTATATCCTAAGGGTACTGTTGATAATGTTGGATGATTGTGTGTTATGTTTCGTCAATTTCACTTTCTTAAGGTTACCTAGGAGGTTGAATCTGGTCATAGTGGCCTCTCATCTCATGTTTAATCCGGTTGGCATGGTTACATGGGTGGATGTGGGAGGAGGGTGTTACAGAGTGGTAAAAGAGCATGGTTCAACTCTATGACTAGATGGGTTGAATGTGTTGATCATGCATGCATGTCAGTTGCATGTGTGTATCTTACACTTACATACTCGTTGCGCCAAAAATTTTGACGATGCTAGACCCGCCAACATTCAAGGGATCTCCCCAGTATGAAGTCCCAACTAGACCTCACACTGTTTGGTTAGGAGTCCCATCCGATACGATGGATCAGTTGCCATTATCTTAAAGATATGCCTTAGCTCTTGCTTGTCACCATGTGAGATTTTTCTTCTTAGTCTTCGAACAATGAGGTTCACGTGCCTGGTGAGGTCTTAATGTTACTTGTGTCAAGGTTGTTTCACCCCAGAGGGAGAGGGTGGATGTGAGTCTCCAGTTGAAAGGGAAGAGTCCCAACTCTATTAGAGACACACAACACAACAGGACATGCTTACCTTCCAATGGAGTATTCCACACAGATGCGGTAGTTACAAACACACAATGAGCGGATAGCACGTACAACACCCAGCATAGTAGTCCACTCGAGTGTGATAATCGTTATAACAAGGTTATGGGAATGGTTTTGTCTAGTGTCCAGCGAAGCAGCCAACACGGAAAGATAGTGTTAAAAAATTATACAACACATTTTCATAAACATATGTATTAGAACAACTAAAATATTTCAACTTTCTTAACACAAGTTAAAGCAACATGCATTACAAGTGTCCAAAGAATGGTCTTAAAAACAATTACAATACATGCGTGAAAATGTGCTGGCCTGTTAACAGGCTTATGAATTAAGCAAAAATTCCAAGACACATCGGTACACCATAAATCGCTAACCTCAGAAGTGGGGCATTGGAACCACTGCTCTCTCCTCAAAGAAAAGATTATAGACTCTCAAGGCTATGTGGGAGGAACCAAGGTGAAAATTCCATTGCATGTACAAATGAGGGGTACTTATAGCCAAGGGTAAAACTAGACCTTGTGATTGTTTGGCTTCCCTCATGACTGTTTGACTTACATAACTCTTCAACCTTACATGACTCTTCAAATTTACATGTGGGTTTCTTGGACTTCCACATTAAATTACATTGATTTACAATAGTATGGCCCGCAGTAGTGATCTGGTCGATATGACTCATGACACGACTTAACACGACAATGATGGTATGTTCATGTTGTTGCTAGTGTCCATGTCTAGTCACGATTCTGGTGAGTGATGAATATTCTCTTGGTGTATCATAGCTTCACCTCCACATAACAAGGTGTGCAGAGTCTTCGATGGTCTTGATGTTTTCTTGATGTTTGCACGTGCATGTTCCTCCTTCGCTTGTACTTTGACATGCTTCATGTGTTTGTCAATTTGTGAACAAATATCCTCACATGCATTCCTTGTTTGTCTGTTCGCAAACAAATATACTCTCATGCATTCCCTGTTCATCCGTTTGTGAAAAAATCTTCTTGCATGTGCTCTCCTTGCTCATCTCATTCGTCGTCCCATCATGTCTCATCCATGTACCTATAACTACAATCACTCATGACGAGACAATATCAAATCCAAAAATATCCTAGTCTACCATGATGCATTATCCTTCACTTTTGGATGCAAGCCACCGGGAGAGAGGACAAGGCTCTTAAAACTACACAAGGAATATTTCAAGTCGAGATGCGATCTCTAGGCACTGCTGGTGAAAATTGCACAGAGGTCACTAGGAGACTGGGATAGACAATCCAGATCAACAATGACTGTCTGTAGGATCTGGATCAGCTCGAGGGCAGATCTATGCAATTTTTTTAGGGAATTAATGTCGACAGTAGAGGGGTTGGCAGTGAAAACTACACAATTTCTCTGGGGAGGTGGCAGCAGGTTGCAGGAGGCTTGCTTGGAAAAATTGCGCATTTTTCTAGGGAGATGGAAATGGGCTACGAGATTTTGCTAGAAAAAACTACACAATTGTTGGGAGGTTAGCCTGTTGAACATCCTTGCACAGTTTCTAAGCTAAGCGAGATGTTGGGTAGCTAGGTGACTTCTCATGAAAAATGCGTATTTTTTTGGCTAAGCAGTCGGTCGGTTGACTAGCTAGAAAAACTGCGGAATTTTTTGAGGGAGATAGTGATGGAGACAAGGTTTCTATCTGGCATGTTTTCACAGTTTATTCAGTCAAAGGATCAGTCATGCTTTACAACTTCTGTGAAATTTTTTGGGGGAGTGAGTCCTAGGGTGTTATGAAACTAGCTCAAGAAAAGATAGAAAATATAGATCAACGCCTTAGAATTCAGCCTCTTCGAGGGGGCAACCTCCTTTACATTACATAAATGAACAATTCTTGGATGATACAAATGACAAAACCTCCTTTCTATATATAGGAGTCTAAGGAGTCAAAATATAATCCAGCCGACCTAACAATAATAATATAAAGCCACAAAAATAAAAATAGAGGGATTCTATGGGGCACAGTAATAACAATATGGGGGCAATAGGGGCACAATAATATTAATAAGGGGTATAACTACAATAGTAATGGGGTAATCACTAGTATTATAGGGACCCAACATGCCCCTCTCCTTCAAAAAAGTGTTGTCCTCAACGCTTGAGTAGTTCTGGATACTTCTGCATAAAATTCTCATCCTCCCATGTGGAATCTTCAGCGGATAAGTTCTTCCACTTGATAAGATACTCTGAAATTGATCGATTTCGTAGCTGTCGAGTTCTTGTTTCTGTGACTGCTTCCGGTTCCAATATAATTTTTCCTTCCTCGTCAAGTTCTGGCAATATTGTTTGAACTGGGAGCTTGTCGCCTATAACCTTCTTTAAACATGAAACATGGAAAATTGGGTGCAATCAAGAAGTTGCAGGAAGCTCCAATTTGTATGCCATAGTACCAATCTTTTGCAACACCTTGTACGGACCATAATACTTTGGTGATAATTTATTATCCTTCTTAGCTTTCTTGAGGGACATTTGCTTATATGGTTGTAGCCGTAGGAATACCCAATCACCTACATCAAAACTTCTTTCACTGCGATGTTGATCTGCCTGTTGTTTCATTCTATTCTGTGCCAAGACGAGGTTATCCTTTAAGAGTTGGAGGACTTGTTGTTGATGTTCGATGTGATGTTCCACTGCCTGAACCTTCGAATTTTCTCTTAAATATGATGTGATGGATGGTGGTTGATACCCATAAAGTGCCATAAATGGGGTCATTTTTGTTGCTTTATGGAAGGAAGTGTTATACCACCATTCAGCCAAAGGCAACCATTTGACCCATTGTGTCTATTTATAAAATACAAAGCAATGAAGATATCCTTCCAAACATTTGTTTACTATCTCAGTTTGCCCATCAGATTGAGGATGATAAGATGAGCTATGAGCTAACTGAGTACCAAGACAAGAAAATAATTCTGTCCAAAAATTTCTAGTGAAAATGGGATCTCTGTCACTTACAATAATCTTTGGGTTTCCATGTAGCTTTTGAATTGTTTCCATAAATGCAATAGAAATTGTACTAGCTTTAAATGGATGTGATAATGCACAAAAGTGTGCATACTTGGTAAGTCTGTCAACTACCACCATGATGACACTCTTTCCCTCAGACTTTGGTAAACCTGTGATAAAATCCATTGAAACCTCCTCCCAACGTTGGCTTGGAATGGATAAAGGTTGTAATAAACCTGGTGTCTTAATTGTTTCAGCTTTATTTTGTTGGCAAACCAAACATTCCGCCACAAACTTTTGAATATCTGATTTAAGGCCATCCCAAAAAAATTCCTTCTTAACCCTGTGGTAAGTTTTTAAAAATCCTGAGTGCCCTCCTAAGGGAGAAGTGTGCAATTCCATAAGAATCTTTTGTTTTAGCTGGGAATTCTTACAGAGGTATAAGCGATCTTTGTACCATAATGAATCATTTTTCCAGCTAAATGTATCAGACATACTAGAATCTTGTTGTAACTTTCGAATAAGTGCCCACACTTCTTCCTCATTCTTCCATTCCTCCCTTGCTTCGTTTATCCAATCTGGTTGGATAATAGAAATGGCGCACAACAATGCTTCCCCATCCTCATCCTTTCTTGAGAGTGCATCTGCCACCACATTTTGCTTCCCTTTTTTGTAGATGATTTCAAAGTCATAACCCAACATCTTTGTGACCCACTTTTGTTGCTCTTCAGAGGATAATCTTTGTTCTAAAAAGTATTTAAGGCTATCATGATCCGTTTTTACCTTGAAGTGTCTTCCCATTAGGTAGGGTCGCCATTTCTTAAGTGCATGGAGTATTGCCAACATTTCCTTCTCATAAATAGATTTGTGCAAAAAATTTCCCTTGATTGGACGACTTTCAAAAGCAACGGGTCTTTCATCTTGCATTAAAATAGAACCAATTCCATTTCCTGAAGCATCACATTCCACAATAAAGGTCTTTGTGAGGTCCGGTGTAGCTAAGACCGATGCTTGGCACATTGCCTCTTTAAGATGTTCGAATGCCTTTGTTGCTTCTGGGGTCCATGAAAATGCATCTTTATTCAATAATGTTGTTAGAGGTGCTGCTATTCTCCCATAATTCTTAACAAACTTGCGATAATACCCTGTCAACCCGAGAAATCCTCGCAGATGCTTTATGGATGTGGGAATTTTCCATTCCTTAATGGCTTTAATTTTGCTAGGGTCTACCTTAACTCCTTCATGAGATACAATATGACATATTCCACCTCTTGTACTCCAAAGAAACATTTGGATCGTTTTGCATATAACTGTTTCTCCTCCAATAGTTGTAACACCCTGTCAACATGTTCAACATGATCCTTCCAAGACTTGTTGTAGATTAGTATATCATCAAAAAATACTAACACAAATTTTCTAAGGAATGGTTTGAAAATTGAATTCATCAAACCTTGAAATGTTGAAGGTGCATTGGTAAGGCCAAAAGGCATGAACAAAAATTCATAATGACCCTCATGAGTTCTAAATGTTGTTTTTGGAATTTCTTCAATCTTCATTCTGATTTGATGATATCCCGAATGAAGATCCAACTTGGTGAAGTAAATTGATCCATGCAATTCATCCAGTAATTCATCAATGACAGGAATGGGAAACTTATCTTTAATAGTGAGCTTGTTGAGCTCCCTATAATCCGGACACATGCGCCATGATCCATCCTTCTTGTGCACCAATACTACTGGAGCAGAGAAAAAACTTTGACTTGGTTGAATTATACCAGCCTCTAGCATTTCTGCAACCATACGTTCAATTTCACTCTTTTGGGCATAGGGATATCTGTACGGCCTGATGTTTGGAGGAACACTTCCTGGAATCAGATGAATGGCATGATCATGATCACGAATAGGTGGGAGACATTTGGGAGTCTCAAATACCTTGGAATGATTGTCCAAGACTTTTTGGAGATCTGGAGAAATAGATGATTCCACTGTGGACACATCTAGTGAACATAATTGTGCAATTACACCTCTTTGTTCCTTTTTTAGAAGCTTTGTCATACCGTTAGAGCTGATTATCTTTCCCGGTTTCCCTGTAATACCCCTTAATTCAACTTCCTTTCCTTCCACAGAAAATTTCATGAGAAGTTCTTGAAAATTAAAAGCTATTGTACCCAAGGATTGTAGCCATTAGACTCCTAGTACAACATCAGCACCTCCCATTGGAATGGAAAGCATTGGGCTAGTCAATACATATTCTCCCATGGATAGCTTGATATTATGGCACTTTCCCGAGCAATTTATTGTTCCTCCATTTGCAACCATTACTTGACAATCTGGTGCTGGATATAAGAAGCAATTCAATTCTCTTGCTACCTTACAATGAATAAAATTGTGGGTACTTCCTGAATCAATCAACACTATTACCTTTTTCTTCTTGATTTGTCCTTCTATCTTGATGGTTTGAGGAGTGGTAATTCCCGCCAATGCATTACAAGATATGGTCAGATTCATTTCTTCTTTATCTAGGCTTTGTTCCTGGAGTATATCCTCTTCTTTTGACCTTTCTTGCTCCTTTTCTTCTTCCTCTTCACAATCTATGTAGAATAATTTATTCTCAGCACACTTATGACCTTTAGTCTATTTGCTATCACAATTGTAACAAAGCCCTTTTGCTCTTTTTTCTTCCAATTGTTGTGGTGTCAACCTTATAGGTTGTGGAAGACTAGCGGCAACAACACTTCCGTCTTTATAGTTGTGAGTGGTATGCTTCCTGGTTGCCATAATTTTGCTTTCCATTTTTCTTGCTAACCTGAATGCCTTCTCTAATGAATCAGGTTCCCAAAGGCGAACATCATGTTGGATATTATCCTTTAAAGACCCTATGAACACATCAATCCTATGCTCCTCTGGAATATCTTTTAGCCTTATGTTCAATTTTTGGAACTCCTCAATGTGCTCCATTATTGAACCCTTTTGTTTGAGACTTATCAATTGGCTAAAAAAAGTGTTGCTTTTTGTATCCTCATAATGTGCTATCAATTCTTCCGTAAAAATTTCCCAAGTGATAAATTGTTTATGAGAGCAAAGCCATTGATACCATACAAACTAATTTGGTTCCAAATATAAAGTTTCCATACGTACCTTTTGTGTGTTTTGCACATTATTGAGATCGAAGAATTGCTCCATCTGTAATATCCATGTGGCGGGATCCCTGCCATCAAACTTCCTCATATCGATTTTTGGAATATGGTGAGTCTTCGATCCAGCATTAGAGTCTATGGAATCATGATTAACATTTCTTTTGTTCTCATCATGAGTTTCCTTTAGTACCCTTTCACCCTTAGTGACCATTTCTTGTAGCAACTTATTCATATTTATCTTCAATTCTTCCATCTTATCATCCATGCCATCAATTTTAGCGTCCATGCCATTCACCTTATTTTCCATGCCATCCATCTTAGCTTCTACGCCTTTCTTTAAACAATACATCTTAGCTTCTACACCCTTCTTTAAACCATCCATCTTAGCTTCTACATCTTTCCTTAAACCATCCATCTTAGATTCTGTTGCTTTTTGTGCAAGTGACACTTGTTGCACTTGTTCTTGTAATTTTGATATATCATATAGCATTTCTTCTTCTTCTTCATGAGTCATGCTAGAGCTTTCAGGTTCCTTACTAGGTGTTTGCATTTTCTTTCCTCGGGGCATCAGTTACCGACAATAATTCTCTAATATGCCCTTTGAATTCCTTCAAAATAAATTTTCAAACCAAGCTTAAGCAAAAATTAAAGAAAATCTACACACCTTTTTTCACTTTGTAGGAGCTTGATATTGCCTCTGATGTATCTCTGTACTTTCTGATTATCTAGTTTTGTATTTGTGACCTGCAGTAGCCCTCTGTATCCTCTTTCCAAGGCCACAAGTCTGACCCAAATTGGATTCTCCAAGGAAGAGTTATGTGAAATCTCCCACAGTGACTTGATTATAGACCAGTTCAGTAGAGCGAACTTGTACGACGTGCCACGAGTCACTGTTTTGATATTTGGATCTGAAAAGCACCCACAAGAAACTACAGTCTGTCCTCTTTCTATACCTCCTTACGAAACTTCAATTTGATCCCCAGAGAGAATGTTATGACGATTTTTCCCAGGTCACCTTTTTTGAATGTAATTCAGGAGTCTGCAAAAAGACAAACTTCCTCATATCATATATCCGCAAATATCACGCAAAAAGATCTGAAATTCGGACCCAAGGTTCAGCGCGATCTCTTCTCAAATGGGTTTTTTTTGCGACTTCTGAAACGCCACAGAAAAAAGTTATAGCGAAAATACCACGATGACCTGTTTGGAGCAGCGAAACCCTAGAATCCAAAGCTCTGATACCAAATGTTATGAAACCAGCTCAAGAAAAGATAGAAAATATAGATCAACGCCTTAGAATTCAGCCTCTTCGAGGGGGCAACCTCCTTTACATTACATAAATGAACAATTCTTGGATGATACAAATGAAAAAACCTCCTTTCTATATATAGGAGTCTAAGGAGTCACAATATAATCTAGCCGGCCTAACAATAATAATATAAAGCCACAAAAATAAAAATAGAGGGATTCTATGGGGCACAGTAATAACAATATTGGGGCAATAGGGGCACAACAATATTAATAAGGGGTATAACTCCAATAGTAATGGGGTAATCACTAGTATTATAGGGACCCAACACAGGGTCATTGCCTGGTCAAACACTTTGGTTGACAAGCTGGGGGCTCGATTGATGTGAATGAGGAAAACGCAAATTGAAATGGCTTGATGGAAAACTTCTACATTGTTCTGGGTGATATTCAGTAGAGTCGATTCCAGGGTTGTGCAGTGCAGACTACCTGGGACGCAGCCTCAAGCTCTTCGCAATTTTGGGCAGTGGTACATAATCACTAAGAGCTGAAACTATGTAATCTAGCTTAGTAGATGTATGGATATTGGAGGATGGTCTAGTTGACAGAACTTCAACAAAATGACCAAGTGTGTGAACGAGTGAGTTTGCACATGCATGAACTTATGAGCACACACTCAACATGACTCAATGACAAGACACCTAGAACCATCAAGACAACCACAATCAATGTGATTGACCGATGGTGTGAGCGACAAGTGCAACACTTGTGATAGATCATTGAAAGACGCAATGACACTTGCGCGATAGTGCATACAAAATCATGTGTGAGTGTGACAGATGTGTACATAGAGAACACAACTCCAACACAACCTTCATCATCACCAGAATGAGGTGGCAAGCATGACATAGCAATCAACATGCCGAAGATGATTGTTCGTCAAAGAAGAGAAAAGGAAGAAAGACATGTAGAAGAAACACATGATATGACTTTTCATGTTTGTGCACATGCATGTTACTGAGGACATGATGATATGAAAATGACAAGAAGTCCTGCAAACTCAACTAAGAGTTGTACTTCGGAATATTTACTTTACTTACCATACTTACCCTCAAGATTATCATGCATCCAATGGAGTTTGCATGCGGTCTCGATCTTTTCCATTGATTGGTTCCTTGGTCCCTCTCCATGACTCCTTGGAAGTGATTTCAGCATGTCACCCTTTCCTGTAGTCCCAAAGAGGTATATGTGTGCAATTTCAGCGGAGAGTGATTGCTACTAGAATGAGTCCCTGGGAGTCCCATCTGTGCAATTTCTGCATGCAATACAGATAAGACAACTTAGACAACACTGCACAGTTTTAAGGCTAAGGGCACTGTTGCGGGATAGGGGTCCTAGGAGGACACCTCTGTGCAATTTCTGAGTGCAGTGTAGCTAGACTGCTCTGTGCATTTCTGGAGAGCAGTGTTGCCTGCTTGACTGCTTTGCACATTTTTGGAGAGAAGTGTTGGTTGGGGTTTCTGTGGGCTGTGGGGTTTCAGTAGGCAAGGGAGGTTGGTGTCTCTGCACACTATGGCGTTCCAGTAGGCAAGGGAGGAAGCTTAACGGTTGCAGAAGATAAATGCATAATTCCGAGTAGTTGGATGACGCTATGTTGCTTGGGAAAATAGCTAAGTGTGAGATTAGTGAAACATATGTAAACATTGATAGGACTCATATGTGATTGCACACGGACACTTAGTGACACAACGTAGACCATCTAGAATACATAAGACATAATTTTCTTGATGCAACAACCTTCGTGACGTGAGTGCATGAGTTAAGTGTGAAACATGCCTATGTGCTGAAAACCACTGATATGCACATAATTCCCTTGAAGCAAGACAACATTCCCTTTACATGACAAGTGACAACCCCTGTGCCCAAATATGACACATGTTGCATGATGACTAGAACATGAAAAACTCTTAATATCAAGGAGGGGAGCTTGAAAACATCATCTTACCAACAAGCGACCAAGGATAATCGATCAGAGTATCCAAGGTAGGTTCCAAAATTTGCATGCGAGCCAAAATTTTAGAGGGTGGTTGTAGCTGCTACAACACTTGGCAACACACTGGTAGAACTCTTAACTCTATGAATTCACCTTGTTTCGTGAAATTGAGTCTAACCCTTCCAGAAGTATTGTTCGATTCATTGATCATGATGGCTTCCACACTAGCTTGTGTGAAATATGTAGCTCCAACAATTCTCTTGATCGTTTAGTACACATTCTATGCCAAGTCAACTTATTTATTTTGATTGGGGATGAGGGGTATATTAGTGCACAATTAATATAACTATCAAAGTTTAAGTTTCATCTCTGGTGTTTCTCCACTACCAGTAGGCCTAGACAGTACCCTGGCAGATTCACGTAGGAACACAAGCATCACTCTGCTTCTAGTGAGCCTGGTCAGTACCCCAGTGGAGTTTCTTGCATCACCTCTCTACGTAGGAAGGCTTTCTCTTCTTTTGCCTTATTCATTTTTCAAAAAAAAAAATTCAAGAACTATGCATAGGCACTTATTTATTTCAGAGGCGGAAGAGGGATCCCGACTTATTAAGAGTAGGAGAGGTTTTTCCTTCAGATAAGTGTCTTATGTATACCTCTAACATACTTGTTATGGTTTTCCCCCTCACCTTACTATACTTGACTGAGCTGACAAGGGTTAACCCAAAAGCACTGATTAGAGTATGTGGTACTAGTTAGAGCATAAGCATTCTATTTTCACCAAGACTCACTCTAAACATAATCCATGAAGGCATCATCGACTAAAGACAACAAGTTCATCATAAAGATAGAGGACAACCAAAGCTAAACACGGTTTCACGAGAGGATAACCTATGGGCACAAGCAAGAAAACATGCAAATGAGAAAGCAAAGCAAATAAAACCAAAGAAGTAAACAATACTCTTACTCCTATGGTAAACAGTGCGTGGGCATACTCAAGTGAAGTGATATTTCCAATGTAGCCACCGGCGCATTGGTTAGCCCATGTTGGTGAAGGCATGGTTAACAAGAAAGATGTGCATGTAAACCCGTGAACAAGAAAGATGGAACAGTGAAGACCAACATGCTCCGAGTTCTAAAAAAACCACAAAAAGAGTGAATGCACAAATTAAACATTCGACAAACGTACCATGGTGTTGCGACGCACTGCATGCAAACAGTAAACATACACACTCTTTGTATTGTGACATACAAGTGAACATGAGAAAGACAAATAGCTTGTGCTTTGTAAGTGCACTCATTGTGGAAGATTCCTCACAATATTGAGAAATGGGATCATGTGATTCGAGTGTAGGAAGCAAAATCTGGGTGTTTAGTTGATCTTCAATGTGAAGCAGAGAGTGATGAGGAGCCTTGGGTGTTTCAAAAAACATTTGATCAGAAGTGGAACTAACCTCAGGATGGCGAGGACCTGACATAAGCATCAGCCCAGGCTGAAGTGCCTCGACAACCTGTGGGGTTTCCACTCTATCAATAGCTAGATCATCAGAGACCAGTGGCTTAGACATATTAACAGCGAATGAATGAACATTGTGATCAAATGAATAAGTACAGAGATCACAACAACATGATCAAAAAATTTGGAATGTTCATCGGCATCCTCATGATTTGATGAATCATGCAAAGAGGTAGATGAGAAGCAAGGATGTTCACCGTCTATGTTTTCAAAACTGATAGATGAAATATGGGACATATTTTCAGAGGAAGATGTGTCATCTCCACAATGTAATGGCAGAATGACATCCTATGTGTCCTATGAATGATCGGAAGTAGAAACATCTGGAAATGAGTTTTCATAGGGTGAATCAAAAGTGGTAGAATCACAAGGGATGTCAAGATAGAGTGGATGAGGCACGGATGGAAGGGATTCATCCTTCACCAAGGATTCTTCTTTAGATTCCGCACACACTCATCATGCATGATAGCACAGGACTGATGCACAACACTAACTCTGTTGACAACTTGATCCTCGTTCACAACACGTGTGGAGTCTAGAATGGAAGAACACAAGACAGTACAATCTGGAGGATCAAAAGAACATGGGGATGGAGGTTGAGGTAACAAGTCCACTTGATAACTAGCAGACTTGCAAGCCAAATCTATGCAGATATCAAGATCAGGTGGGGTAGGTGGATGTGATAGTTCAACCAATGTGTGTGAATGTTCTCCTGCATCACTCTGCGGTGGTGGAGTTGTTTGATGAGGGGAAGGAAGATAGTCGCTTGTGACAACAACTGTGTTCGATTGTTATTTCACAGCTCCATCACTGAAGTATACAGAGCAAGGTTCAAATGATTCTAAGAATTGTGGATTTTCAGATATGTAAAGAACACACTTAAATCTTCTATCGATAAATTCCCAATCAATTTCATCTACAGGAAACCGATATGTAATATTACAAAAGAGTGTGTGAAATTGCTCAACAAATTCATCAGGTGAATTTCATATTTTCTAAATTTCTTTATTGAGTGCTTTACAATCAAAATGATTGAAATCACAGTCTATCTTTGTGATGAGATGAGGGAGAGAGTGAATATTCTTTTTGGGCAGTGTGGCATACCAATGCAATGGGTGCCCTCGAAGCGTGTATGTGAATAGCGTGCAGGTCATGTAATCTTCAAAGATTTCATGACTTTCATAGGAGCCTACAACACCAGCCGTGTGTCTAACCAAGGCTACTTAGCCTCCATGATCATATGTTTTACGCGACAATTTATTCCAAAGCTCTTCTGAGATTTCAAAGTCATTTCCATATGACATACACTCTGGAAGAGAAATTATGTGTTTATTCATGATAAGTATGAAGAGATTCAAAATAGATTATGAGGACCCAACTTGTCATTTGGACCTCCTTCTAGCACCATAAGTCTTGATGGTGTTGGACCCGCCAACATTCAGGAGATCTCCCTGGTATGAAGTCCGAACTAGACCTCCCATCTGGTACAATGGCTCGGTTGCCATTATCTTAAATATATGCCATAGATATTAATTTTCATCACATGAGAGTGGTCTGCTTCGTCTTCGAACAACAAGGTTCACGTGCTTGGTGAGTGCTTAGTGTTACTTGTGTCAAGGTTCTTTCACTGTAGAGGGAGAGGGTGGATATGAGTCTCTAGTCAAAAGGGAAGAGTCCCAACTATGTCAGAGACACACAACATAAGAGGACATGCACAACTTCTGGCGAAGTAGCCCAAACATATGCGGCAGTTACAAACACACAATGACGAGATAGTGCATACAACACCCAGCGGAGTAGTCCACGCAAGTGCGATGGTCATTACAACAAGTTTATGGGAATGGTTATGTCTAGTGTCCGGCGAGGTAGCCCACACAGGCAAGACAACGTTAACAACTTATACAACACATTTTCATAAACATATGTATTAGAAAAACCGAAATAGTTCAACTATCTTAACAGAGGTTAAAGCAACATGCATTACAAGTTTCCAAAGAATAGCCTTACAAACAATTACAATACATGTGTGAAAACATGTTGGCTTGTTAACAGGCTTCTAAATTAAGTGAAAGTTCCAAGACACATTGGTACAACATACATCACTAACCCCGGAAGTAGGGCATTGGAGCCAATGCTCACTCCTCAAACGAAATATTACAGACTCTCAAGGCTATGTGGGAAGAGCTAAGGTGAAAAGTCCATTGCATGTACAAATGAGGGGTATTTATAGCCAAGGGTAAAACTGGCCCTTGTGACTGTTTGACTTCCCTCATGACTGTTTGACTTACACGACTCTTCAACTTTACATGACTCTTCAGATTTACATGTGGTTCTCTTGGACTTCCACATTACATTACATTGATTTACAATAGTATGGCCCATAGTAGTGATGTAGCCGAGATGACTCATGAAATGGCTTGACACGACAATGCTGGTATGTTCATGCTACTACTGGTGTCGATGTTGAGCTGCAATGCTGGTGAGTGATGGATGTGTTCTTGGTGTATCATAGGTTCACCTCTACATGACAAGGTGTGCAGAGTCTTTGAATATCTTGGTGTTTGCTTGATGTTTGCATGTGCATGTTCCTCCTTCTCTTGTACTTTTCATGCTTCATGTGTTTGTCTGTTCACAAAAAAAATCTCCTTTCATGCATTCCTCATTCATTCATTCGCGAAAAAATATCCTCGCATGCATTCCTTGTTCATCCATTCACAAACAAATCTCCTTACATGTGCTCTCCTTGTTCATCTCGTTCGTCGTCGCATCGTGTCTCATCCATGTACCTGTACCTGAAATCACTCATGATGAGACGACATCAAATCTAGAAATCTCCTAGTCTACCATGATGCATTATCTTTCGCTTTCAGATGCAGGTGACCAAGAGAGAGGACAAGGTGTTGGAAATACTGAGAGGGGGGGTGAATCAATATTTCTTTTTTTTGTTGTTCTTGTTGTTATCAAAAGCACACACACACACACACACAAATATATATATATATATATATATATATATATCTATATATATATATATATATATATATATATATATATATATATATATATATATATATATATATATATATATATATATATATATACGAAACACAGAAATAGATAGCTGGAATTAATGCTTTTATTAACACAAAACAATGCAATGAAATAAATACAATATAAGTATATATCTAGTTGTGATTAGTTTCCAAGCTCCAACTTGGACTTCGGTGAGGCTCCAACTTCCATAGCACCAACTCTGTTTTGTAATGGTTCTGCACTTAGGAGCACCAACCCCCAAGGATTTCAATCCTGTTCAGTTCTGAGGCTCTAACCCAACCCTGCTGTAAACTGTTATGTTGCTAATCTCAGTTCCGCTGAGGTTCTCCTTCACTCCTATTCTCCTGCTTCTCCTCCCTCTTCTGCCTCTACTGCTTCTACTGCCTCTGCTACCTCTCACTCTAGTTATTCACAACAATAACACCCGTTGTTTCTCTGTTTTTCTATTTTATTCATTCCCCATGCCTCTGTCCATTTGTTTCCACTTACACCGCCTCTTTGGCTTCCTCCTCAGTCGTTGTGGCTTCCTCTGCACTGTGCAGGTTCACCAACTCTTCTGGGGACACGTAGGTTCGTTAGAGAGATCCAAATAATCCATAGATAACACATCTTCCCGGTTAACTGTAACAATGCTCCTTTTGACAATGATTGCATGCATACACAGAGTTTTTTCGGTTTAATGGAGGTGTTATGCCCCAATCGCAATCTCCGTCGCCATGATGCACCCCATTTAACTGACGTTCAGCCTCCTGAATAATCGGAGCAATTATCATAAGCCTTTTGGCCTAAAACACTTTGCGTAAGCCAAATATTTAATACACAAAGATTATGAGAAAAACAGTCCAAAAGACTAATGGGCAGACTTCAAACAGTGTTACACCCACATCTAAATTGTATCTGGTCCGTAGCTTAAATTGCAATCAGTGATTCGTGACTCCCGGTGGTCCTTTATATGTCGGGGCCATGACACCGCCAATGGCCGATGGCCGATCCACCACTGGACGCGATATTATATTAAGTTAAGTTGTGATGTTGCATCAAGTCCACAACGTTCATCGTAATTGGTGCTTGGGTGTTGCAAGGCTTCATAATATATGTGATTGTGACGGATGCGATAATAGATTAACTTATATTGCAATGTTGCGGCAAGTCCACATATATATGTATCGCTATCAGCGATCGCAAAGGGGCCACTTAACAATGTATTACCTCCACTCCGAAATGTTGATGTGATATGATATTATGTACTGGACCCGATAGGACTCTCCTCTCCCATTTATAAAGTTACAAGCCCGCAATCCGCCTCTAATAGTGTATTTTCCCTAGAGCCAAGTTTTCCGCCTCCGATAGTATAAAGGCATTTATACGTGATTTTTTGGCCTCCGATAGTGTATTTGCCGGGAGTCTGCACCGATAGTGTATTTGCCATGTATTTTGTCGGAAGTTTGCACCGAAAGTGTATTTTCCATATTGCATAGTTTTGCCCGCCGATAGTGTTAAAGCATGCATACATGGGTTTGACGGGCCCGATAATGTAAATATATATGTATATATGATTTTGGCTTCCGATAACTCTATTTGCTATTGAATGCATGCATATAAGCTTTCCGATGGCTCTGTTTGCTCTGTGTGCTCCTCATCTTTTGCATATATATATGACATATACATATGTGGCTCCTCTTGGCTTTGATATGCCTCCTTGCTTTTATTTCTTCCTCCTATGGATCTTACTGCTCTGTGCTCTATTATCTCCTATGGTGGCTCTGTCTGCTCCTCTGATAGCTCTGTGTGCTCCTCAAATATTGCCATAATGACAATCTATGTCTAACAATCTCCCCCTTTGTTATTGATGACCATATTCCTCTGCTCTCCCCCTTTGACATCAATGGCAATGGAATGCATATGGACTCCCCCTGTCAAACTGCTCCCACTATCTTGATACATATTTATGAATGAACTTGCGTGATGATAAAGAGATAACCCCCATCTTTCAACATTAGATGTTCAAATGCTTCTTGAGGAAGAGGTTTTGTGAAAATATCAGCTATCTGCTCCTTAGTGATGATATATTCTAGGACGATGTTTTTTTTAGCTACTTGCTCATGGAGGAAATGATACTTGATTGGTATGTGTTTGGTCCTTGAGTAAATCACTTGATTTTTTATGAGAATGATAGCACTTGTGTTGTCACAATAGATGGTAATCAATTGATCTATACATATGTTGACATCTTTTAGAGCTTCCTTCATCCATAGTATTTGATTACAACAATTTGTTGTAGCAATATACTCAGCTTCGGCTATGGATAATGATATGGATGACTGTTTTTTGCTGAGCCAGGATACTAAACAGTCTCCTAGGAAGAAAGCATTTCCACTAGTACTTTTCTGATCATCTATAATTCCAACCCAATTAGCATCAGTGTATGCAGTTACAGTCAGTATTGAGCTCTTTGGGTAACAAAGACCGAAATCAGGAGTTCCTTTCAGATATCTGAGAATTCCTTTTATACTTAATAAATGGGATTGTTTGGGAGCAGATTGAAATCTTCCCACCATTCCTACTGCTTGCATTATGTCTGATCGTGTATATGTTAAGTATAGAAGGGCTCCAATTATTGACCTGTAATGAGTAGCATCCACTAGAGGTGAGTCATCATCTTTTCTCAATTTGCAGTTTGTGGTCATAGGTGTGCTCATGGGTGCACAATCCTCCATTCCATATCTTTTGAGCATGTCTTTTAGATATTTGGTTTGAGATATACAAAATCCTTCTCTAGTTTGAGATACTTGAAGTCCAAGGAAGTGAGACAGCTCTCCTATCATTGACATCTCAAACTCTTTTGACATGTTTTGAGAAAATTCATGGCTCATTTCATCATTATTGCTAGCAAAAATTAGATCATCGACATAGACAAGAGTAACTAGTAACTTACCTTCATTTGTCTTTATATATAGATTACTTCTAGCCACTCCCTTTTTGAAGCCTTGTTGTTGTATATAGTGATCCAATCTTACATACCAAGCTCTAAGAGCTTGTTTCAACCCATATAAATCATTTTTCAACTTACAGACTAAGTCCTTTCCCTCTGTTAGATCAAACTGTTCTAGTTGCTCCATGTAGACTTCTTCCCTGAGTTCCCCATTTAGAAATGTTGATTTCATGTCCATTTAATAGATTTTGAATCCTTTTGAGCAAGCAAATGCCAAGAACATCCTGATATCTTCCATACAGGCTATAGGTGCAACTGTCTCTTCAAAGTCAACTCCTTCAATTTGTGAATAGCCTTTGCAAGTAAGCCTTGCCTTGTTTCTGATAACCTATCCTTCTTCATTCATTTTATTTTTGAACACCCATTTGGTTCCTATTATGTTTTTGTCCTTTGGACGAGGTACTAGCTCCCATGTCTCATTCTTCTCAATTTGGGACATTTCTTCTTCCATGGCTTTTACCCAATGAGGATCCTTACTTGCTTCTACAAATGTTTCTGGTTCTATCATAGATAGAAGAGCAATAATGTTTCTCTTTGGTGTAATGGTCACCCTTCTTCGGGTTTGCATCCCTTCATATCTATTGCCAATAATCTTCTCTTCTGGATGATATTTCTGGATAAACTTCATCTTTGAAGGGGTATGAGGTGGTTCTTTCTCTTCTTCTTCTTCCTCATCTATTTCTTCTTCTTCAAGTTCTTCTTCTTTAGGTCCTCCTTCTTCAATGAAAAGATCATCTTCATATTCTTCAATTTCTTTTTCTGGAATTTCTTCATCAACCTTTACTTCAATTCTTTCCACTATTTTCTTCAATCGAAATTTGTAGCACTTGTAAGCCTTGCTCCATGTAGAGTATCCAAGAAACATCCCTTCATCAACCCAATAATCAAACTTTCCTGGTGAGCCATCATTGATTTTTATGAAGCACTTTCTTCCAAAGATCTTGAAGTACTTTACTGAAGTTGGGCTTCCTTTCCATAACTCATAAGGTGTTTTTTCACAATTTGGTCTCAATTGAGTTCGATTTAATGTATAGACAGTTGTCCCTACTGCTTCTCTCCAGAATTTCAGCTGTAAGTCTACTGCTAGTAACATTGTTCTTGCCATTTCTTGGACTGTTCGGTTTCTTCTTTCAACTTTTGATGAGGTGTTCTAGCAGCAGAGAATTCCCTTTTAATTCCATGAATATTACAGAACTTACTAAACTCGTTTCATGTGAAATCTCCCCCTCTGTCTGTTCTGAGGCACTTAATTTTTGAATCTTTTACATTTTCTACAAGGGCTTTTAGATTCTTAGAACATTTGAAAGTTTCAGATTTATATTTTATAAAATATATCCACATCATTATAGTATAGTCATCAACAAATAACACAAAGTACCTTTCTCCTTGGAGTGCCTAATTTCTAGTCGGTCCACACAAATCAGCATGGATGATCTCCAAGGGCTTTGATGTAGAGAGCTCCTTTGTCTTGTGGTTGGTTCTGGTTTGCTTTCCATGTTGACATGGACCACATACTCCCTGATTTGGTTTGAATAGCCTTGGGATGTCTCGTACAACTCTAATCTTGCTGATATTGACTAGATTTTTGAAGCTTGTATGTCCAAGTCGCTTGTGCCACAACCAACTTTCATCTGTCTGACTCAAGTAGCATTTATTTTCTTGAATCTTGTTCAAAATGTAAATTTTTCCTAGTGTTCTAGCCCCTTTCGCCACAAGTTCCCCTGAGGAAGATTTCCTTATTTCGTAGTCATTGGTGCTGAAGACAACCTTATGTCCATAATCATAGATTTGCCTGACACTCAGGAGATTGTGTTGGAGCCTGTTATCACTCAGAACTATAGTTCATGTATATAAGGTTGTCCATAAGTTTCATATAAAGGTTTTAAGTCTTGGGAATAGGTTTATTGGTGTATGTCAATTTGAAATTTGAATTTCAAAAGGTATTGATGTGAATTCGTGTAAAGAAAAGATCATTAGATAGCCTCCATCATTGTTAGTTAAAGTCTGTCATGTCATTAGTACTTTGCGCAGTTTCGCAGCGCATGTTTGTTTGGTCCATTTAGCTGCGCAATGATGATTCTGTTTTTTCGCAGCGTTCTGTTTGTCAGCGATTTCGTAGCGCATCTTGTTAAATTTGAACTGCCCGCGCTACGAAATCGGGGTTTCAGGGTTTTTTGTAGCGCTTTTCCTTTGAATGTCAAATCCGAGAGTAGTGAGTCATAGGTCCGTTCATGATTGTCAGTTTACATCCTCTCCATGTCATGATAAACCATTATTCCGCCATAAGGTCCAAAGTCATGCATTTGAGTGTTAGTTTAAGGGATGTTACAAGGAATGGTTATATCATAATGGGTTTTTCATAATATGTAAACATGTTTGCTGTATGAGAAGCCCAAGTTCTTATTTAAAAAGGACTACTGCAAGCGAGCCTGCACTCCAAGGTCGAAGTTTGTTTTCGTGCTACAAGCTACCATTAGTTTCCTGTGTGAAAATATTCAAAGCAGCATGGAAAGGAAGGACCACCGATCTGGTAAGTGTGTGAGGACAGAGCCGGAGGGGTTAGATGTTACTCTCAGCAATGAAGGTGTAGCAAGAGCCTTTCAAAACGCTGGCTGCTGGCGGTTTTGCGAAAAATTGAAGGGAGGACATGCAGAAGTGACAAAGGCTTTCGCATTAAATTTCACTGGACTGAATTCGAAAGTGGCAATGTTAGAGTTTCCGGTGTCTCCTGAAGTTATTTCCACTGTCACTGAAATTCCGAGGGGTGGCCAAGAATGGTTCAAAAACTTCAAGTTCGACATGAGTCCCTGCAAAGAGTTTTTTAAGGAACCTTATGTAGATGAAGACCTCACCAAAGCGGTGCCAAGGAGTTATATAAAAGAGAATTATGCTATGCTCCTCACATGCATCCAAAGTACCTGACATGTGAGGGTAGGTACAATAAAGTTTACTCCTACCACTTCAAACTTTTGTTACATTTCACAGGTAAGGTTTCAATAGACATACCTTTTCAGGAGCATTAGCAAAATGAGTGATAAAATTCAGTTAAAGAAAGATGGTTGTGAAACATCCCTTTTTCATCATGGTCTAGTAAAGTTGCTGGTGTTGGATAGTTTACAAAAAATTGGCAAAGATTGGGATTCATTTGTGTTTATGGCCGGTTTCCCAAGCAAAACAGGCCTCACTCCATTACCTATGAGAGAAAGAGAAGAAAGGAGTGAAGAACCCACTTTGGCTGAACTTAGAAGAGAAGTGACAGACCATAAGAAGCCTAAAACTAAATCAAGGAAATCAGAGAAGTCTGTGGCAGCTAAAGAGACACCAGAAGCATCAGTGGAGAAAACTCCTAAGTCATCTAGAATATCTGAAAAGGAAACCCCTAAGTCATCATCAAAGGAAACACCTCAGTCATCAAAGCAGAAGACTCAGAAAAGGAAGGATGAAGCTAAATCCAGTGAAGTTGAAAAGATTTCAAGGGTGAGAACTAGAGGTCAACTAAACAAGGAGAAAGGAAAGTCAGTCCCTGTGGAAGAAAGTCCTATTTCAAAAGGTAGTTTAAATGACTTACTTGAAGCCATTGAACTAGAGCAAGATCAGCCAATACAAATTGAACCACTAGAATTTGAGCAAGATCACTCGGTGCAGCCAATGCATATTGATCTCACTCAGTCCTCACCTGAAAGTTCTAAAAAATCAAGGGCTTCTAAAAGGTTGAAATTTGAAGAGCCAAGTAAAGAATATGCTTTTAAGCCACGCAGACCAGTTACAAGAAGGCAAATCAAAGAAGTGGAGAAAGCTCAGAAAGAGAAGGCACCTTTAGAAATGCCTAGGACAGAGATACTTGAAGTTTTCACCGGAATAGTTCAAGCAGCCAAAAGCAAGAACAAGGATAATAAGGTTATCATCAGTCAAAGTGGAAATGTTATTGCTATTAAGAAACAAGCTGGAGCAACAAAGGAAGAAATACCTCAGATTAAAAATGTTTCTAAGGAAAGGGCAGTAAGATATACAAATTATAAAAAGGCTGTAATGAAAGGCAGAACAAGTTTGATTAGTCAAGCTGACTCAGTATCTGATGCATATGTGTGGACAGTGCCAGCTCTGAAGCAGGCAAAAATCATGAAACAAATGAATACAAGCTTAAGAGTAGAAAACAAGGTGTTAAAGGAAGAAGTTAGCAGCTTGAAAAGGAAGCTAGGCAAACTAGCTAATTGATCCAAGGGGAAATTTGCCTTTCAAATTTTGGTAAATTTTGGCTATCATCATTTTGAAACTTTTTGAAACTTTTTGAAGTCCTTACACCTGTGTAAAATGGCTGAAGAAATCACAGAGTTAAGTCATTGTTGCTTTAAGGCTCATATGCTTAGTTTTGATTACCTACAGCAGTTTCGTAGCGCGCTACGAAACTGCTGTAGATGACTGTTTATGTGAAAAATTTGAGATTGAATGCTGAGGTCAGCAAATCTTAAAGGGATGACTCGAGGCTAGCATGGGGATTATAAAAAGTCATTCAGATGTTTAAAAGGGTGCCAGGTGTAAGTATTCAAGGAAAAGGTGAAATTTTGTCTTTTGTTAAAGTTTTCACTTTATGTCCGAATTTTTAGGGTTCTGGTAGGGTTGCCGAGGTGTTGAGTGATACACTTGTTCAGTTTATGAGATGGCCAGATCATAAGATTTCTTCCATCATACGTGACTATTAGAGGATTAAATGGCTTGAAACATGATCTTAAATGCATGAACACTAATGGGAGACAGAGACCGTGAACATAGGGCACAGATTCTTATTTGTTAATGAATCATCCACATATCAGGCATCCGAAGCTGCTCATCCAGTGAATGTGCTTCCAGTTTGGTTTGGCTATTATTGAAGTGCTACAGGTGTCAAGTTTCAAGAACGCATCAATGTACACGAGGAGATAGACTTGAAGTTTCAATGGAATGGAATCCTCTGTTTTCGTAGCACAATACCTTTTGTAATTAATTAGTTTGTTTAAGATATAGATAAGGTAATTAATGATAGAATTCCGAGCTCCCTTCATGCTTGTTGAGGAGTCTCAGGTAGTAATATTTTGGTTTGCTATATATAGAAATGACTCTGATGTAAAAAAGGTTGGACATTTTTATACAAAAACAGAGTTGTTTTGGGCCATTGTAAGACTTGTGACAGTAATAGTAAAACAGTGTTGATTTCTTCTCAAGATTCTCGATGGATTATTGTGTTCAAATATAATGATGGTGTTTTATATTTTATGTTCTTTTACAGCCTTGTTGTAACACAATCACTCAGAATTCATAATCTTATGCTCTGACTTCCTGTGTGTTTGGCAAGCTGTGGTTTTGATGGAGTATGTTTGACATGTAATGCAAAGAGCCTTGACTTCCATGAGATGACTATGTTTTTCTTGTTTACTTAGTATATGAGACTCCATAGCCCAATGAGAACCAGTTTGATATGTTTCCAACCAGCTTTTGCTTTCATGACTGAGTAAAGAGTTAGCCATCTGTTGTAGTGAATGATTTTTATCAAGAGTTTGTGAGAGAGCCCTCTTTGATCAAAGAGGCTAAGCTTTGATCTAAAGTTAGGTTGAAAGAGTTACATGAAATCTTGCTTGGTTGCAGCCCTCAGTAGTGATTTTGTGATAACAGAGCCCATCTACTAGCAGAGCATCTTGAGATTTTCCTTTTCCGTTGATCAGAGTGTAGAGCATTGGAAAGGTATGTTTTAACGAGTAACTTAGTGGTGTTTCAAGCAATAGTTGTAACCTTTTCTTCATTATAAAATAAGGAGAATGTAATGAGAATGAGCACGAATGACCCAATTACTAATAGTTATCTTCTCTATGCAGGAAAAGACAAAAGGAGGAAGGCGCGGTGCAAAACGAGAGTTCCATGAGGAGATAACGGCTGTCCCTCCAAAACCAAATAAAATCCAGACCAGGGCGAGTAAATCACGGCAGATCAATCCGGGACGAGATGAAGGACTATCAGTTCGGAAGGCTAGGCAAAGAAAAGAGAGGAGTTAACAGTTTAACAGATCCCTCAGGATCTTTGATCCCGAGGGATCGTTACTTTCAATTATTTTGTTGTCTAGTTAACTCCGCCATTACTTGTATAAAAAGGGGCAGCATCGAAGACTTCAGGGACTTTTTGATTATCTTGTATCTTTACTTTCTGTTTACAGACTTCACAGTCGGTTAAACTCAGATTATCGAGTCTCTTTGAGACTTAGTTTTGCTGTATTATCATTGATGCGTTAATATAATATATTTGGTGTTATCTTCTCTCTGCATCTGAAGTAAGCTACGGCGGTGTGCCATTGGAAGCTAAGGGCCCGGCTCCAACGGACACTGGCTGATTGTATCATTACAGTTTGGCTTTGTGTGGTTTGTTTATTGTTCTTAATAATCTGATATCCTTACATGCTGTTCCATACTCGTTCATCAGTAGTTTTTCCTTTTGTAAACCTTTGTAACAAGTTCACATCATATTTCCAGAATTAATCACATAACATTGTTCTGAGTTGTTCACTTCTGTTACAGAATTTATAAGTGGAATGTTCTGGCTACATATGGTTGGAGTGACGATCATAAGAAGATGGAATTAACATTGTGTGTGGACTACTGGTGATCATTTCAGATTATGTGTACATATGATTGATGTTTCCTGTTTATTTGATTCAGCTGTCTACTTTTGTATATGATTGACGTTTCCTGTTTATGGTGGTTTGTTGTTCCATTTGATTAAGCTGTTTACTTGTACAAAAGATTTCTCTTTCTTTGTATGTAAGTTGATGCCAAGAATTGAGAGTGTTGAACTCGTGAGATTTAGTTTCTTTATTGCCGTTCCTTTTACTGCTGTTCCATTTCTGAATTGCCATTCCATTCTGCTTTCTTGCTGTTCCTTTTTACTTGCATTTATTGGTTTGGTGTGGGAGGAGGATCAAGGCTGTCGTGAGACGCAGCAGACGCTATTATGCTCCCAGATCCATGATCCATACTCTAATTCCTTTTGCTTCATCAGTTTCTAGAGGGATGGGTTATTATTTCCGTACCCTTGACTGGTAAAGTTGCTGTGTGTGATTTCTTTATGCAAAAGTAATTTAGCCATAGCTTAGCATCCGTTTACTCTTGTATTTCTTAGACCTATACTACTAAGCATTACTCTGACAAATAGCCTCAAATTGAGATACCCTTTACAATAACAAAACGCTCCCGGATTGACTTGTAATGTGAGATAACTAGAGGTGAAAAAGGCCCTTGTTACAGCTCTACATTTTGGCGTCGTTGCCGGGGAAAGGGTATAGCCGTTTGTCTTTTAAACAGGGTAGTGTACGAATCTGCTAGGGGAGAGTTGGATTTTAAAAACGGAAGGTAAGAACCTGCGTACGGAGCATGTAAAAGCCCTGCTCCACCGTCCGCTTTCCTAGAAGAATTGATTGGTTAAATAGGATTTAGCAGTTTAATTGGAGTCCATGACTAAGCAGAAAAAGCCAGAGAAAGATCAAAAGCCTCCATCCAAAGCCAAGGGGCCGGTGACCCTTGGACGAACGACCTTCATAGACGAAATCTATAAGAAAGCCGTCTCTCAGCCATCAGTAGGTTATAGGAAAATCACTTCTAAACAGCCTACTAGTTCCCTTCAGGCCTCGGGATCACCATCTGAAGCCTTTGCTGAAGTGCACAGTCAAACAGAGGAGTAGGACTTTCAAGAAATTGAAAATTTGACTCCTGGACTATTGCACGAAGGGAATCTTAGTAACCTTTGCGAAGGAGGAGGAGAAACAGGGGAAATCGGGGAACCTAGATCTCCTATTGAACCAAACCAACCTTTAAATAGCCCGGATAAAGGAAGCACTCTAAAAATCCTCGTTGAAGGAATTCATTCACCTCAGACAGTTGGGACCATCATCATCCCTGATAAAGGGAGTGTTGTCAAAACAATTCCTGTTAAGACTACCCCTTCTCAACCAAGGAACACTCTCTTGGAAATTCCTGAAGATTACTGGCATATATTCGATCCCATGGCGCAGAATCAGCCAAACGCCCAGACCTCCACATTGCAATATCCTATAGTAGATTCTGCGGCAAATGCGCCCATGAAAGCTATCCCTCTCCAGCATATACCCACATTTCATGGCCTTACATCAGAAGATCCGGACGCATTCTTGTTCGAATTTGATGTATTATGTAGAGGATACGATTACACCACCGATCCCCAGAAATTAAAATTGTTCCCCTCCACATTAAAAGGGGCCGCTTTAAGATGGTTTATGGGCTTAGGTGGTGGGGTTATTAACAATTGGGATCAAATGAAAGAAGCCTTTTTAAAGAAATATCAGGATTACTGTAGGTCAAGAGAACTAAAAGATGAAATCTTTCAAATGTCAGCCAGACCAAACGAAACTCTAGAAGAATATGTGGAACGTTTCCAATATAACTTGCAGAGATCTCCCTATGCATCATTACCTCTTCCTGATAACGTGTTGAAAACCGAATTAATTAGAGGTATGAAAGAACAATGGATTGAAACGTTGAATATTATGGGGAAAGGAGACATTTATCAGGAAAATTTTGCTGATATCATTGATCTGTGTATCAGGAGCTCAAGAGGCAGCACGAGGATAAAACCAGCAGAATATGATCGCTTTACCAGAGATAACAGAACATCAACAGAGGGAGTAACGCGTGTGGAACTTGGAAATTTGCTAGAAAATTTTAAAACTGATATCTTGGGGACATTAACTACACAGCTTGATATTGTGCAGGCTAAACAGAAGCAAGCAGAGGCGGAACAGAATCTAGCGGTTTTCTGCCCTCGATGCAGGAAGAAACATAGCCACAAGGAATGCCCGCTGGATACAGTCCAAATATGTGCAATCTGTACCAAGGACCACCTGACTGAAAGCTGCCCCTCACTTCCTGGTTTGAAGGCAGTATACAAAGAAGCAGAAGAGGAGCCAGAATCGGCATATTTTATTAACCAGCGTCGTCAATGGTAGCCTAGGCAATCTGGTATGTTTTCAGATCCCTCCTCTTCTTTTCAACCCCCGCAGTTCAATGCTCAGCAACAGAATATGTGGCAAAACCAGTCTCAGCCCCCGTTTTCGAATTGGTCACCTCAAATGTTTCCTACTCCAAATCCTTGGATGACCCAATTTGGTTGGCCAAACTTCCCTTATCCCCCGCCATATTGGCAAAATAATTCATATCCTCCGCAGTGGACCCCTTCTACTTCGCAAGGTTCACCCTGGCAGACAAGCTGGCCAAGATCGACATATCAGCCAGCAGGATCAATTCCACTCCCTCAACCAACTTTGCCAGCCTTACAACAAAATCCCTAGCCTAATCTGAGACCGCAGCTCCCAGCCCAACCCAAACCTAATCCAAATAATAGACCAGTTCAATCTCTTCAAATTATAGAATCCTCAGAGATTGAATCTGATCTGCGGGAGTGCAATGATCTTCAGTTAAGATCTGGGCGAATAATAGAAACTGAGGGACATAGAACAACTCACATTGAAGATCAGTTACCTATAGAACAACCATCACAACAGGAAGATGTAAATAAAGACCAGGCTCATCACCAAGTGATTACATCTCCTCCACCTTTCCCAGAACAATTGGCCATTCCACGACCAACACAATATCCAGACTTTGATATTCTGGGAGAACTACAAAACTTGTATATAAGAATTCCATTCCTTCAAGCTATACAGGATATCCCCATATATGCAAAAACCATAAAAGACCTGTGTAGCAGAAAATCAAAAAGAAATGTAACCTCTAACCCAAGAGTCCAGGTAGTCGGCACCTTATCCGACCTCCTATCAGGAAAAGAAACACCAGTTAAATACGAGGACCTTGGAAACCCAATTGTCACTGTTCAAATCTATGGGCAGACCTTGACCAACGTCTTAGTTGATCTAGGGGCTGCAATTAACATCCTGACAACATCGACTTGCCAGAAGCTCGGAATTACATCGGTAGAACCTACTTCCACTTTGTTAGAACTAGCTGACCGATCAGTAATTAGACCAAAAGGCACCTTGTATGATGTCATGGTTTCAGTGGATTCCTGGGAATACCCGACCGATTTCCTGATAATTAATCCGAGAACCCGACTAGATGGACATCCACTAATTCTAGGTAGACCGTGGCTCGCTACTGCTGACGCCTACATTGACAGGGAAACATGACCATAACCAGAGGGTCGGATATCAAAAATTTAATCTTGTACCCTCCAGCGCAGCCAAGCATCACGATGATGAGAACCAACCTGCGCCCTGCCTCATATATCACTGACAATATTAGACCCCCATTAACAGTCCAGGAAGCGCTAGATTTCAAAGATCAAACGGAAGACGATGTTATCAATAAATTCATTAATCAAACAGAATCCACATCGTATACACAATGTTTTATGATAAAAGCGGCATTTGATAACGAATTAGAGGAGGATCCTCTAAAAGACGAACATGACCAAATTATACCTGTGACTTCTGTCGCTAATAGGAAAGTAGTGCAAATTGAACCGGGGAAAACTTTAAACATTAACGCCAATCTGACACCAGATCAAGAGACGAAACTCATCCAGCTGTTACGAAAGTATCAGGAGGCATTTGCATGGGACTATCCCGATATGAAAGGGATTGATCCCCAGCTATGCACACATCATATTTATATCGAAAAAGATGCAAGACCTGTTCGACAACCGCAAAGAAGACTCAACCCCCATTTAAAAGATGTTGTAAAAGTTGAGCTTCAGAAACTTTTAGACGTTGATTTTATTTATCCTATTTCTGACAGCAAATGGGTCTCTCCACTTGTGGTAGTACCTAAAAAGAACGGGAAATGGAGGATCTATGTGGATTATAGAGAATTAAACAAAGCCACACAAAATGATCACTTCCCTCTTCCATTCATAGATCAGGTACTGGACACCTTAGCAGGCAAGAAATTCTTTTCTTTCTTGGATGGCTTCAGCGGATACAATCAGATTCAGATTGCCCCTGAAGACCAGGATATGACTACCTTTACTTGTCCCTGGGGAACGTTCGCTTATCGAGTCTTACCTTTTGGTTTATGTAATGCTCCAGCCACATTCCAAAGGGCTGTTCTTAGCATCTTTGCAGATTTAATTAATGATGGATTGGAAGTCTACATGGATGACTTCACGCCATATGGAGATGACTTTGATCCAGCGCTAGATACTCTCGAAAAAGTCCTACAGCGCTGCATCGCTACCAGACTTTGCTTGAGTCACGAAAAGTGTTACATGATGATGACCGAAGGACTCATTCTGGGACACTATATTTCAGCAGCTGGTATTCAGGTAGACCCGGCTAAAATTCAAATACTTTTGCTTATTCCAACCCCCACTAATCAAACAGAGGTACGCAGTTTTCTTGGTTTTTCCGGGTATTATAGACGATTCATACAACATTATTCACATATTGCCGCACCTTTACATGCATTAACTGGAAATGTTGACTTCTTATGGACAGAGAAATGTGATCGAGCCTTCAAAGAATTAAAGAAGCTGGTATCTACAGCTCCAGTTCTCCGAGGACCTAATTGGAATTTACCATTCCAAATTTCAACTGACGCCTCAGACACAGCAATCGGTGCAGTTCTGGGCCAAGAAGAGGATAAAAGATCATACGCCATCTATTACATCAGCAAAAATTTGGCTCCGGCTGAATTAAATTACACTGTCACCGAAAAAGAATTTTTAGCTGTGATACACGCTGTTAATAAATTTAGACACTATATTACAGGCTATCCCGTTATTTTGTATACAGACCATTCTGCTATTAAGTATTTAGCAAATAAGCCTGTTACAAATGGAAGAATAACCAGGTGGTTGATCCTGTTGTAGGAGTTTGATATTACAATCAGAGATCGACCGGGGAAGGAGAACCCTGTAGCGGATTTCCTCTCACGAATACCAAAATCAGTTGAAGCGGCAGCAGTCGAGGACCAATTTCCAGACGAACACTTATTTGCTGTCGCTGTTCAGACTCCATGGTACGCTGATGTTGCTAACTATCTTGCAGTAGGTAAGCTTCCAAAACATTTAACCCCCAATGAACGGAAGCAGATTATTCAGAGAAGCAATCGATTTTCGTGGGTTGGGGGCTATTTGTTTCACACAGGAGCAGATATGGAAATCAGAAGATGTATTCGAGAGGACGAAATCTTTGATATCTTGAAAGCCTGCCATGACGGGCCATGTGGAGGACATTTTGCTGATCGAAGAACAGCACATAAATTATTACAAACGGGATATTACTGGCCTACAATTTTCAAGGATGCGAAAATTTTTTTCCAGGCCTGTGATAGCTGTCAGCGTGCAGGACGACCTGGTCCAGCCGATGAAATGCCTTTGCGGCCTCAATTAGTGATCGAACCTTTCGAACGCTGGGCTCTGGACTTCGTCGGACCCATCAGCCCGCCATCAAACCAAAGAACCTACATTTTGGTGGCAACTGAATATGTTACCAAATGGGTTGAAGCGGAGGCATTGCCTAGAGCCACAGAAGATTCAGTAATACAGTTCTTGTTCCATTTGTTTGTACGTTATGGTCTTCCGAGGGAAGTAATTACAGATGGAGGACCACAATTTGTGGGGCATCAATTAGCTGCAACACTCAATAACTATCATGTCCAGCACAAAATTACTACCCCATATCATCCTCAGGCAAATGGGCAAGTGGAGAGCAGCAACAAGGTAATAGAGTCTATTTTGACAAAAACTGTTGCCTCACATCGGCGTGATTGGTCCGCCCGACTACCCGAGGCACTGTGGGCTTATCGAACCACATGGAGAAGCACCACCGGCTATTCACCATATCACTTAGTGTTTGGAAAGTAGCCCATTTTTCCTATAGAATTCGAGATCCAAACGCTGCAAACGGCCCAAGAAGTCGGATTGGATTTAAGTGAAGCACAGAAAAATCGATTACAGCAAATTAATGAATTAGATGAAATAAGGCTCTCTGCATTACAAAATACAGCACTCATTCAACAGTAGCGAGCCAAATGGCATGATGCGCTTATCAAAAACAAGATATTTCATGAAGGAGACTGGGCTCTGTTATATGATTCTAGATTTCAGGATTTCCCGGGAAAGCTTCAGACTCGTTGGTTGGGACCATACGAGATTCAAAAAGTCCATGACAATGGGACCCTTACTCTGATCACAATCGATGGGTCTGGATATACATTTAAGGTAAACGGCCACCAAGTTCGTCTGTATCGCAAACCGCTCACTCGGGAATCTTTTTGTCAGCAGCTACACCAGGATACTAACATTGAGATTATGGGCGAGGAAGCAAAAACTTCCTCACCTATAGATCAGTGAGAAATTCATCTTTTACTAACACATCTTGTATATAAGATTGTAAATTTTGTATATATGTTTTTAGTATTTGTGCGTGTTGTTCCTTTTCAAAAGGAACAGCACTTGTGTGTTTTGCTGTTCCTTTTCAAAAGGAACAACACTTTTGGGTTTTTGTTGTTCCTTTTCAAAAGGAACAACACTTGTGTGTTTTTGCTGTTCCTTTTCAAAAGGAACAACACTTGTGTGTTTTTTGTTGTTCCTTTTCAAAAGGAACAACACTTGAGTGTTTTTGCTGTTCCTTTTCAAAAGGAACAACATTTGAGTGTTTTTGCTGTTCCTTTTCAAAAGGAACAACACTTGTGTGTTTTTGCTGTTCCTTTTCAAAAGGAACAGCACTTGAGTGTTTTTGCTATTCCTTTCAAAAGGAATAGCACTTGTGTGTTTTTGCTGTTCCTTTTCAAAAGGAACAGAACTTGTGTGTTTTGCTGTTCCTTTTCAAAAGGAACAACACTTGTGTGTTTTTGCTGTTCCTTTTCAAAAGGAACAGCTGAAAAGGAACAACACTTTGTGTGTTTTTGCTGTTCCTTTTCAAAAGGAACAACACTTGTGTGTTTTGTTGTTCCTTTTCAAAAGGAACAACACTTTGTGTGTTTTTGCTGTTCCTTTTCAAAAGGAACAGCACTTGTGTGTTTTTGTTGTTCCTTTTCAAAAGGAACAGCACTTTGTGTGTTTTTGCTGTTCCTTTTCAAAAGGAACAGCACTTGTGTGTTTTTGCTGTTCCTTTTCAAAAGGAACAGCACTTGTGTGTTTTTGCTGTTCCTTTTCAAAAGGAACAGCACTTGTGTGTTCTTGTTGTTCCTTTTCAAAAGGAACAGCACTTGTGTGTTCTTGCTGTTCCTTTTCAAAAGGAACAGCACTTGAGTATTTTTGGTTGTTCCTTTTTCAAAGGAAACAGCATTTGTGTGCTTTTGCTGCCTTTTTTTTAAGGCAATACATCAGATGAACTCCTCCTCACCCTCCCTTTCAAAAATGAGTAGTATGCTCTTGTCCCTTTCATATAAGGGATGTGTTGTCCATCCTCTTTCCAAGGCCATAAGTAGCAGCTATACATTTATGCAATGAATATAAAATTCAGGATATATTGAGATCAGCATATCATAAATCGCTATCTTTAACAGCCCTAGTATTGATGCAACAACAAAGGAAGGATCCACACACTCATCATTTTTGCTGTCATGGTCTCACCTCCTCTGCCTTGTTGGAAAATTTCATCGTGTTGAGTTCCTACAACTTTCTCTATTATTACTTGGAAATAAGAACAGAAGATTTATATCTTCCTATTGGGATGACAAGACTTCTTCTGCCATTCCCACTCTTAAGGAGGGCTGAACCACCCTTATGTGTAATTATACAGGAGCAAAGTCTGTTTAAAAAAAAAAAAAAAAAAAAAGAGGCAAAAGCAAAATAAAAACAAATTACTTGTCAAATGCAGGATAGGGGGTTTCATTAAAGAACCAGCCTACTATGATCATAGGATTGGAAGCGGAGTGGCATTCCCATCATGGCCACCACACCAGGGATATGGTCCAACGGGTTCACTACAAACCTTGGAACAGGGGGTCTCATTACGAGCCGGCCTGCCCACGTTTCACGCCTCTCTGGTGAATGGCATCATGGTTATCTGGTTACCAAGCCAGCATGATGGCCTGCATTTTGACAAAGAATTGCTCTTAAAAAATACACAAAGGACCATGGTTCCAGGGTGAAATAAACAACTCTGCCAAGGTTATGAACACCTGTCGGCAACAGAGCTCTGTTAATGGTATCGGAGTCGTAATATATACACCAATTTGGATCATATCAAATACTTCTTTCTATCCTTGTAATAATTATATCTTACACTTTGATGGATACGTCGCATGAATATCTATCACCACCAATCATGGCAAAGGTATTGACTATGACTACCTCAGACCTTATATGAGTGCCAGATGTCCTATCCTCCTGTTTTGCATCACATCACGCAGGCTTATGCAAAACGCGATCTACCTTTCGCCTCGATCTCGGTATTTCTTTGTCTAATCTGAATCATGGCAAAACTCTATATGCTGTTCCTTTATGACTTGGTGACGGGACGGCGGCTCCTCCTCCATTTGACGGCTAGGACAGCCTATCATATTGCGAGGGGGGAGGTGACCTCATTACTCCGCCGGCCACGTGTTAGCACATCATTCGGAGATAATATGGTACGAAGGTACGATATGGGTTAACGGCATGACAATGCTATTTTTGCAATAAGTTGTTATTTACAATCAATTTTCATGCATGCTCTGTGTTTTTTTTCCTGCTGCGATTACGTTCTTTGCGACAGGTAATTGCTGTTCCATCTAGGATCTCGAAACAGAACCATGGGAGGCAAGGCTATCAGAAGCGAGCCTAGTGAGCTAGTAGTCTCCGAAGCTGTTCAGGAAATCCTAGAAAGGGCGGGGTGGCTAACTTATTTTAGTCGCCTGCGTGAATCAAATGAAACTGTGGCCATGGAATTCCTGCAGAATTTGCAGGAAGAACACTCCGTAGTGGGTGGGAAGCAGATAATGGTCACGGAGGAAATAATCGCGGAAGTAACAGGATTACCAGCCTCAGGACCAATATGGACGATAAAGAAAGAGAGGTTGCAAAAGATCATAGAAATTTTCCAAGACGAAGGACAGAACCTAACAGTGAAGGGAAAAGGAGTGCTGCCGGCAACGCTAGGAGAACCCTGGAGCGAATTGGCAAAGGTGGTGCAGAGCTACATCACCTGCGAAGGGCGAAAAGATGTGGTAAGACCGCGTCACCTTAAGCTCCTGGCTGTGTTAAAAGGAAAATGTTCTATGAACCTCCCTGCATTGTTAAATTCATTACTGCATGATGCCTCTCGGAGCCTGAAAAAGGCACACCATGAACACGCAGTGGTTAGCCACCATGGGTTGATTCGTCTGATAGTGAGCTACAGTCTCACTCAGCAGCAGAGTAGCTGGGGGGAGCTTATTACAGCAATTGGAGGGGGAGTGGCATCACCATCCCCAAAGCCTAAGCATCCCGCTAGTACCTCTGAAGCACCCAAGGAGCCCAGAGAATCACCAAAACCCAAGCATCCCTCGGATACACCCGAGCAACCCAAGAAACGCACGGAGTCAGTAAAATGAAAACGTTCCTCTAGAGCATCTGGACATGCAGAAAAACATAAGGAATGGGCCACAGAAGAGCGCGCTGCCTCGAAACGGAGGCATTCCTCTGGCACGCCAGAACAATCTGAGAAACGCAGAAAGGTGGTGGTGGAAGAACAGGTGGCCAGCACACCTGAACAACCCGAGAGGCCTAGGAAGTCAGCTCGGTTGGCAAGAATAAGAGGCAGGCTGGAGAAAATCCAGCTAACCATTGACCAGCCGATTGAAATAACAGATGAGCCACCAGTGCCAGAACAGGAACCCTTGAGGGAAAAAGTGGAACAAATTGAGAGCGAAGTAGAAGCCGAGGAAGGAAATGAACATTCTGACTCTGAGGCCGAAGCCGGCTATACGAAGGCAGCCACTAAGCAGCCAATTCAGGAGGAGGAGATGGAACAATTGGGGGACAGCCCTCCATAGGTCGCCGTGGAGGAAGAAGAGCTGGCCACTATCTTGGCCAGCCTGGGAGATTATGCTTCACCTTCCAGTCCAGCAAACCCTCCTGAAGGACCCTCTGGGGAAGAGACACATGAAGAATTGCATGAAGAAATGGCAGGAGGAGAAAACCTCCCTGTGGCTGACAAAGAAAATGTAAATACCAACCGGGAACAATCCGTTCCCAAGACACCAGAAGAAAACCCACCTGCTGATGACGTGGGGAATGAAAACGCTTATCGGGAACAGTCCGTTCCCAGAATGCCAGAAGAAACCCTCGATGAAAGAGGAGCAGAACTGAGGGCCACTCATGCACCCACTGCCGAGGCAAGAGAAATTAAGAAATTGAGAAAGAAACAGCAGAGACTGCTGAATATTATAGCCCAGCTTCGGCAGAAAATTCGAAGTTTGAAAGCCAGTCTGAGAATAAGAAGGACCATAAGGAGAAAAAGAAGGACAAATGTAGCAGGGTCCTGTCAGAAGATAAGGCAAGGGGCTTATAGGCGTCTCGTAGGTCAATACTCCGCTGATAGACCTACGACTGTTCCAACCAGCACTAAGGAACAAAATGTTGTTCCATCTGATATGGAACATCGGAATGTCGTTCCTATTGATGCTGAAGAACAGACTGCTGTTCCAAATAGCCCATTGGGACCAATTGTCATTCCAATCAAAACCGAGCCGCACGACGACATTCCATTTACAGAGGGGCCATCGTACCCCTTTATTCATGTTAAGAAAGAAAGGGAAAAAAAAGCAGTCCAAACTGAGGCACCACCTTTAGGGATAATTCGGGATACGAATTCTAGGCAGCGAAACGTGAAGGTCCAGGTAAAACTCCCTGCCTCTGAGAAATCATGGAAAAAGGATCCAAAAACCAAGGCCTTGCACCACAAGGTGAAGCAAGCCCGACAGGAGGCTGACCAGCTAAGGGAACAAATGATCCCTCGGGAAAAATACGAGGAGTTGCAGTAGGAAGCTGAGCAGTTAAAAGAACAAATGATCCCTCGGGAAAAATATGAAGAACTGCAGCAACAACTGTGGAACATGAGTCAATCAGAGAGTCAGGCCTTTGAAGGATGGCAGAAGGAACAGGAAAAGGTTGCCAAGGTAACACGTCGACTAGATGCTGTTATTAAACAATTGGACACTATATGTTCGTTGTATAATGATGTTTTGACTTGCAGGGCCCCTGCAAAGAATTATGCTTTATTTCTCCTTGAAAGATACTTAAGATTGAAAATAAAAGCTGTCCGGGCAGGTGCCCCTATTCAGATTAATACTGTTAATGATTTTATTGATTGTTGCAAACATTATGGGGTTAAGGTCCAACGGTTACTATGTGAATTCTATTTGCACAACATGGTGCTTGAGCAGGAAACTGATTTAAACCCTGGCCCTTTCGTGGGAGATATACAGCTACAAGCCTTTGTTTCATTTGGGGTTAATCAGTTAAAGTGGCTCAAGGCTTACAATGCCTTTCAGAGGCAAGAGAACAGCCTAGATCTATGGGTCAGGGCCGAGCCTAGAGACCCAGTTCACCTATGGCAATCACACAAAAGCCTTATGAGAACCTCGGGTGTCATAGAACTGCTAGGACCCATGCATGAGGATTTGATCCGAAATAGCTTGGAATATTTTCTGGCTATTAAGGATGCTGCCCTGGATGCTGCCAAATTCCATTATCGGATTTCTACCCCAAGCATCCAACTCAGGGAGCCATTCAAATACGAGAATTTTGAGTTGGCTGCTGAACGGTTGAGCCTTTATGGCCAGCGCATTTTGCAAGCTGGGCCGTCTTGGTTAGGATACCGGTTCCGTAGCCCAATTATTTGGCACCCTGCACCTGGGTACCAGGCCTTGTATGATATGCCTGCAGATCAATTGAATCAATTCTTTGATAATCTGGTTGCTCACCATGGTTGCAGACCTCCTCACGAGGTGCCCTCTCCCACCTATTCTCTTACCGCTCTCCATGTTAATTATAATGTTTTCATGAGGCCATGAAATAGAGTAAGCCGGGGGGTGTGTAGAGCATTGGAAAGGTATGTTTTAACGAGTAACTTAGTGGTCTTTCAAGCAATAGTTGTAACCTTTTCTTCGTTATAAAATAAGGAGAATGTAATGAGAATGAGCACGAATGACCCAATTACTAATAGTTATCTTCTCTATGCAGGAAAAGACAAAAGGAGGAAGGCGCGGTGCAAAACGAGAGTTCCATGAGGAGATAACGGCTGTCCCTCCAAAACCAAATAAAATCCAAACCAGGGCGAGTAAATCACGGCAGATCAATCCGGGACGAGATGAAGGACTGTCAGTTCGGAAGGCTAGGCAAAGAAAAGAGAGGAGTTAACAGTTTAACAGATCCCTCAGGATCTTTGATCCTGAGGGATCGTTACTTTCAATTATTTTGTTGTCTAGTTAACTCTGCCATTACTTGTATAAAAAGGGGCAGCATCGAAGACTTCAGGGACTTTTTGATTATCTTGTATCTTTACTTTCTGTTTACAGACTTCACAGTCGGTTAAACTCAGACTATCGAGTCTCTTTGAGACTTAGTTTTGCTGTATTATCATTGATGCGTTAATATAATATATTTGGTGTTATCTTCTCTCTGCATCTGAAGTAAGCTACGGCGGTGTGCCATTGGAAGCTAAGGGCCCGGCTCCAACGGACACTGGCTGATTGTATCATTACAGTTTGGCTTTGTGTGGTTTATTTATTGTTCTTAATAATCTGATATCCTTACATGCTGTTCCATACTCGTTCATCAGTAGTTTTTCCTTTTGTAAACCTTTGTAACAAGTTCACATCATATTTCCAGAATTAATCACATAACATTGTTCTGAGTTGTTCACTTCTGTTACAGAATTTATAAGTGGAATGTTCTGGCTACATATGGTTGGAGTGACGATCATAAGAAGATGGAATTAACGTTGTGTGTGGACTACTAGTGATCATTTCAGATTATGTGTACATATGATTGATGTTTCCTGTTTATTTGATTCAGCTGTCTACTTTTGTATATGATTGACGTTTCCTGTTTATGGTGGTTTGTTGTTCCATTTGATTAAGTTGTTTACTTGTACAAAAGATTGCTCTTTCTTTGTATGTAAGTTGATGCCAAGAATTGAGAGTGTTGAACTCGCGAGATTTAGTTTCTTTATTGCCGTTCCCTTTACTGCTGTTCCATTTCTGAATTGCCGTTCCATTATGCTTTCTTGCTGTTCCTTTTTACTTGCATTTATTGGTTTGGTGTGGGAGGAGGATCAAGGCTGTCGTGAGACGCAGCAGACGCTATTATGCTCCCAGATCCATGATCCATACTCTAATTCCTTTTCCTTCATCAGTTTCTAGAGGGATGGGTTATTATTTCCGTACCCTTGACTGGTAAAGTTGCTATGTGTGATTTCTTTATGCAAAAGTAATTTAGCCATAGCTTAGCATCTGTTTACTCTTGTATTTCTTAGACCTATACTACTAAGCATTACTCTGACAAATAGCCTCAAATTGAGATACCCTTTACAATAACAAAACGCTCCCGGATTGACTTGTAATGTGAGATAACTAGAGGTGAAAAAGGCCCTTGTTACAGCTCTACACAGAGCAACAGTTCCTTTTCCCGCAATTCTGGCAGATCCACTTCCAAAAGACACATTCCCTTCCTTTTTGCTTAATGAGAAAAACTTCCTTTTGTCTCCTGTCATGTGTCTGGTGTTGGTCGCTTTAATTGTTTTCACAATTCAAGCTCCACATAAATTGTCAACCCGAGAAGGTCTTTTTATTTCAAAGATAATCACGCACTGGATATGCTCAATTTCAAAAGCAGAATCAATGTTGTAGTAAAAGAAGGACACACGATTATTAATCTCATCAATCTATTGATTCACACTCTACTTAATCAAAGCTGAAGTCAATTAAGTTATAGCAGAAATGATTTCTCTGTTGCGGTTACAATCCAAACAAAGGAAAATCAATCTACAAGGAAAGAAATCAATCAACCACAGCAGGAACAGGACCCTATTCCTTGGTGAGGAACTTCAGCACCTGATGCCTGACACTTAATCACACTGTAAGCAAAGGAAAACAATCAATGGGAGCAAGACCCTATTCCTTTATGCAGGAATCTTCAGCACATGCTTCCCAACATCATTCATTCATGCATTCAATACATGTAGTGCTAAAGAAACAGAGTATTACTAAACTGTGTAACTAGTGTCCAACAACAGAATTAAGGGAAGTGCAAACACACAAAGAATTAAACAAACTACAGGAACCAAGAGGGTGAATCTTGTGAGGAAGGCGGGCCCTTTCCTTCTCACAAGATTCCCCAAGAGAAAGAATTAAATTGGAACGCTCAAAAGAAGATTTTATTCATCTGTCAAAGTAACTGATACATTACAGATGGAGACTAGCTCCAGTTCTCACACAATACTCTCCTGTAGCTTTTACAAAAATAACTCCCCCCTAATGATGATGTCTCCTCTTTTTAAAGAGGAGACATCTTTTACAATTTACATGAGAGCGAATCTACATTATCTCAATTCTGTTCTCTTTCCCAAAACAGGACTATTCTGTTCTTCCAAAAAAAAGATGTTGTTACAACAGAGACCATAAAAGTGCTATCTTCAGAATAATCCAGGTAACCGTGTCTTCGTGCTGCTGCTACTATTCCACAAAAAGTTCTTCCAGAATCACAAATTACGCATAACGGGATTTGCGTGCTTGACGGCTGTTTCAGCAACTGAGTCAGCTGTTTCAGCAATGGAGTCAGCTGTTTCAGCAACGGAGTCAGCTGTCTCAGCAACGGCCGCTTGTTCCCAACAAGGCATATAACTTATCTGCGATCTTTGGACTTGTGTTAGCAACAATACACTTCAATTAATGATAAAATATAAGAGTATTATGGAATTAAATGTAAAACAGATTAAACATATAATAAAGAAGAGGTTTCTATATACCTTGGGATAAAGTAGATGAAAAAGATAATGGAGTTCATGGTTATAAGAGTAGAATGGTGTCAAAATATATAGCAAAAATGATACATAGTGGAGTCCTAACATCTGGAACACTCGCTATCCACAAACCAATGATTTTCATTATTTTGAGCATATAGATCCAGGCCACATTTATCCATGTTGGAATTCTTACTACTCGTCTTTCTTCCTTTAAGTGGGCAGTTTTGTTCATAGTTTCCATTATTGTAGCAGAATGAGCAAATCAGATCGAATTTGGTCAAGGGATCAAATAAATTGAAGGTTTTGATTCGTCCCTGCCTTGTGGGGGCATATGAATTGATTATTCAATCCTTTAGCTTTGGTGTTTCACTTCTACGAGCCATGCAAAGTCTGGCTTGATGACCAAAGTTTTTACAGTGAAACCAGTGTCCAAGAAAGATGGTTTTGTACCTATTGAGGTAGCCACGGTTTGAGTTGATTTCCTTCATGGGAATTACTCCTGCCTCATTCTTTGGATTTGAGATGGACCCTTGGTGGAGTATGTTGGCATTATGAAACACTTTTGGCCTATGACACAGGTGCTTTCCTTGATGGCAACTCACTCAAATGACAGATCACAGTTCAGGCTCTCAAAATGAAAGAAAAAAGGGATATACGCAGGTTCTTCTTAATCAAGTCGCACATACATGCAGGATCGCCGATCAAAATGTGTGCATGTGTATGCATGCACTTTCATGCAAGGAAAAGCACGTACATGTGGGAAAATTTGTTTTTAGTCCATGGTATTTAGTCCTTGGTATTTGGACCTATGGTTTTGGACCATGGTATCTCATCCGAAGTGTTGAACCCAGGTATTGGGTCCAAGGTATTGATTCTATATGGTTTTGGACCATGGTATTAAGAAAGGCCTAAGGCTATAAAAGGGGAAGGAGATCATTAGGCAAAGGCACTCAAGGATTGAATATCTTATGAAGAACAAGATCTAGAATACTGGTCTTTGGGTAATGGTGCATAGCTGGATCTCAATCAAGGAGGAACCTGAGCACTAGAAGAAGGATAAGTTCTATTGATGGGTCAAGATCTCAAGGCTTGAAGAGGAGTATATTTGTGTGATTTTGATATATTATATTTGGTGCATGACTTGATCTATAAATCTGATGATCTGGGTATAACTGATGTCTGAATACTTGAAAAAGGGTAAATTATCTTTTATAGATATGTACACAGGTTCTGCATAGAAAAGGCATGTGTGCACGTTGGTTCGGTATACCAAAACTGCATATACGCAAGTTTGCCTTAATATAACAACGTATGCACGTAGGTTATACATATTAAAGTGGCGTACGTCTCTTGAAATATGTTTTAGCTACTTCTGTTTATTGCTGCAGTGTTCTGGGTTCAGGATTGGTTTTAGGTTGCTATTACTGTATTCTGGTTACAGCTTTCAGAGAAGTGATTGTTTGATTCAGTTTTGGTACAAAGGATATTGGTTGATGCAGATGTATTTGATGCTTGGTTAATGTTATTGATGGATCCAGTCTGAAAATTTATGAAACGTGGTCCCTGGAAGAAAAGAGAAGGTTGTAGCCTTCTCTAAGTCAACACCTACGTACTAGTACATCAGCTAGTAAAAGAGCTAAGGGGGTTGTAGCTCCCTTCTAGGAGATGCTGGAAAACAAGAGAAGGTTGTAGCCTTCTGTAGGTAGAAGCCTGTGTACTGGTATAAGACTGCACCAATATAGAAATATTGTAAAAAGAAGTTTCTTATTAAAGGAAGATAGAGACAAATTGCAACAGGTGGTTTTCACCCACATTGGATTTCCACCTTATATCTTGTGTTCATGTGTGTAATTGCCTGTACTGTTTAATACACTTGATTACTGTTTTGTGGATCTGATACATAGATTAAGATTAGCTAACTAAATTAGAAGTCTACAAGATATACATGGTTTTCTCTAAACACAGTTGCATATATACGTTGGTTTAATTAATAGAAGTAGCGTATAACAATTTGTTTATGGAAATGAAAGATTGTTAAATTGCTAATACTCATTCCCCCCCCCCCCCCTCAGTATTATTTCCAACAATTGGTATCAGAGCAGGTCCTTCCGAAGAAGCATGATCGCTTGAAGGTAGATCTATCATCATGAGCAACTACGAAAAGGAGGCATTTATTAGGCCACCAATCTTAGATGGGAGAAACTTTGTCTATTGGAAGGTAAAAACCACAACCTATCTTGAATCTCTTGGTACATAAGTTTGGGATATCGTGGAAGGAGGATACACATTTCCATCAGCAACTCCTACAGATACGATTGGTAAAAAGCAGTATGAAACAAATGCAAAGGTTGTCAATACTCTATTGGGGACTGTATCTCAATCAGAATTCATCAAGGTTATGCAGCTTAAAACCACCAAAGAGATATGGGACAAGATCATTCTAAGCTATGAAGGAGACGATCAGGTAAAACGTACAAAACTACAATCTCTCAGAATTCAATATGAAACTCTCAGAATGCAAAATGATGAAACTGTGGCTAATTATTTCCTACGTATAGATGAAATTGTTAATCACATGAAAAACTTGGGTGAAGAGATAAAATAAGTTACTTTATTTGAAAAGGTTTTAAGATCTTTGTATTTTAAGTTTGAATCAAAAGTTTCTGCCATAGAAGAAAAGTGGAATCTTCAGAGTATTACCATGTCTCAGCTGCATAGAATTCTAACTGCTTTTGAAATGAGAAAAGGGGTTCCATCAGACATGAGAGAAGCCGCATTCAAAGTTTCAGGAAAAGGAGAATACAATGAGTCAGGACATATGTCAGAAGGAGAGGAAGAATCAAAATTTGTCAAGAACCTTCAGCAGGGTTCTAGAATATTCAAAGGTAAGCTACCTTTCAAATGCTTTGCTTGTGGAAGAGTTGGCCACTATGCAGCCAAATGTCCTCATAATGATAAGCTTGATAAAGGTAAGGAACCAGTTAGATGGAACAAAAAACAGAACGTAAGTAAGAAGAGCTATTATACACATGAAGACAACAATGGATTTTCAAATAGTGATGAAGATGAACATGGTAATGATTATAGACTTTCGATGGAGTTTGAAGATGATGATTTCTTGGATGCTATAGATGAAGAAGGTCTCTATGAAGAAATTTCTAAACTTAAAATTTGTTTAGAAGAAGAGAGTATGATTATAGATACTATGACATTCCAAATTGCTGAAAGGGGAAAACACAATGAAAAGTTAGAATGTGAAATTGTAGGACTTGGAAAACATATTGAGAAAACAAAAGCTCTTAATCTTAGATTTGCTAAAGGAACTGAAACTTTAGATGAGATTATCAAAGTGCAGTTTTCTCCTCTAATCAAGACAAGTCTTGGATATACTGAAGAAGCATCTCAAGCACAGAAGCCATCCACCTCCAAAAGTTATCTTGATGTAGCAAGGAGAAGTGAACAGGTTGACAATCATCAACAAAGGCATAAAGCGGATCACCAAGTAAATCAAGGTCAATCTACTTCAAGGATGAACAGAAGCTACAACAAACCGCAGGTAAATCATTCTCAATTTGCCTCAAGAATGAATGTCAATGGAAACTACAATCACCTAGTCGGTAGAATTGATAATTGTAGGAATTTCTTTAATGGCCAATGTTTCTCGTGTCATAACGTTGGACACAAAGCTGCTCAATGTGTTGCCTACAAGACCATCATGACTAGAGAAGCGCGAAATCAAAGGAGCGTGACTGGGATCATGAAAAGGACCTACAATAAATTTCCTGCTCTTGAAAATGAAATAGAATGTTCTACTTGTAACAACTTCGGTCATGAAGATTCTGAATGCAGGAGTAGGTTTCGGCAAACATATCAAAAGGAGCAAGTTTCATTGGGTCCCAAAAAATGGAGAAAAAAAGAACCACAACCAGAAGATGTGGTATAGCCTTATATGTGGAAGTACAGGAAAATCAGTGGTACATCGACAATGGATGCTCAAAACATATGATAGGTGATAAAGAAAAACTTTAGTCATATAGTGCCTTAGAAAAGGAAAGGAAGGTCTCATTTGGAAATGACACCCCTGCACTCATAAAAGGTAAAGGTTCTGTTCTTTTGAAAGAAAAAGTCAAAGCTGGAAATGTTATGTATGTTGATGGCTTAAAACATAATTTATTGAGTGTTTGCCAAATGTGTGATCAAGGAAATGAGGTAATATTTCGATAAAATGGATGTATTGTTCGTGAGCTTGATATAGGAGAAACAATGATCAAAGGCATAAGAACTCCAAATAATTTATACATACTCAAGGGAGGACAACAACAATGCTATCTAAGCAAGAATGATGAACACTAGCTATGGCACAGAAGATTAGGGCATCTAAGCTTCCCTTAGATAAGGAAAGCATGCAAATATCAAGTTGTTCGTGATCTTCCTGACATCAAAATTCCAGACAATACAATATGAAAATCATGTCAGTTTGGTAAGTAAACCAGAACACATTTCCCTAAGAAGGAAGGATCAGCCAGTAAGCCACTTGAACTTGTCCATACTTATTTATGTGGTCCATCAAGGAAGAAGTCACCTCGTGGAGAAGAATACTTTATATTGTTCATTGATGAATTTTCCAAGAAGTGTTGGATAGGACTTCTGAAGCATAAAGACGAAGCTTTCGAAAAGTTCAAAGCTTTCAAAGCTTTGGTTGAAAATGAATCAGATCGCAAAATCAAATGCCTCAGGTATGATCGAGGAGGGGAAGTTACCTCAAATTAATTTTTTGACTTTTGTGAAGAACATGGATTAAGAAGTGAATCTCTACTGCAAGGACTCCTCAGCAAAATGTAGTGGAAAGGATGAACAGAACGGTTCAACAAATGGCTCATGCTATGCTTGATGAATCTAGAACTCTTGCAACCTTTTTTGAAGCTGCATTTGCTACTGTTACTATTCTCAACGAAACAAACATCCGAGTAAACATCACTCAAACTCGTCATGAACTTTGGTATGGTAAGACTCCTACAGTAAAATACTTCAAAATTTTTGGAAGCAAATGTTACATCAAAAGGACTAATGAAAACCTTTGCAAGTTTGAACCTAGAGCAGATGAAGGCATTCTCCCTGGTTACTCTTCCCAAAGTAAAGGATATGAGTGTTACAATAAAAGACTTGGAAAAATTGTTGAAAATATTGATGTGGTGGTTGATGAAGCAAGCGACAATTCAAAACAGATAAAAACCGAAGATTTTGAAGATGAAGAGGACTATCCTTCAACTTCAAATTAGATGAATGATGAAGAAGAAACCTATGAGGCACTAGAAGAACAGCTAAGGCTAGAAGAAAAGACTCCATCTAGGTACGTACAAAAGAATCATCTAGAGACTCAAATTTTTGGACAGAAAGAGGCAAGTGTTCAAACAAGAAGAACTATTAGAGAAGCTTCAAGCTATCCAGCATTGCTCTCCTTCGTCGAACTAAGAAATGTAAGCGAAGGATGCAAATATGATTGCTAGGTCAAGGCCATGAATGAAGAACTTGAGTAGATTGAAAAGAATAACACTTTGGAATTGGTTCCTAGATCTAATGATAAGAATGTCATAGGGACCAAATGGATATTCAAAAACAAGCTGAATGAAAATGGAGATGTTATTAGAAACAAGGCCAGACTTGTTTGTAAAGGGTATGCTCAACAAGAAGGTGTAGACTTTGAAGAAACTTTTGCACCGGTTGCTAGACTTGAAGGCATAAGAATGTTCCTTGCTCTTTCTAGCTTTCAGAAGTTCAAAGTATATCAAATGGATGTGAAATCTGCCTTTCTAAATGGAGACTTAGAAGAAGAAGTGTACATTGAGCAACCAGACGGATTCATCCTTGGGAATGACCCAAAATTTGTATGCAGACTCAAAAAGGCTCTATACGGCCTTAAACAGGCTCCAAGGGCTTGGTATTATCATTTGGACAAATACCACCATCAACAAGGTTTTTCAAAAGGATCAACAGATAGTAATCTATATATAAAAATTGACAATGATAAATTGCTAATACTTGTTGTGTATGTTGACGATATCATCTTTGGTAGCAAAACTATGCTTTGGTAATGCAGAAAGAATTTGAAATTTCCTTGCTTGGTGAGCTCACATATTTTCTTGGTTTACAAGTCCAACAAAACAAAGACGGTTTCTTTCTATCACAAACCAAGTACCTCAAGCAGATTTTGAAGAAATATTGCATGGAAGATTCGAAACCAGTATGTACCCCTATGGTAATAGGATGCAGCCTCAGCGCAAATGATGAATCAGCAGCAGTACATCAACCAACCTATAGATCCATGATTGGAAGTCTGCTCTATCTGATAGGTACCCAACCAGACATCATGCATGCAGTGGGAATAGTTGGAAGATTCCAGGCAAATCCAAAGGAAGCACACCTTCAAGCAGTTAAAAGGATCTTCAAATATATTAAGGAACACAAAACTATGGCTTATGGTATCCTAGAGACACATATCTCACACTTCATGCATATAAAAAAGCAGATTGGGCAGGGAGCACGAATAACAAAAAAAGCACTAGTGGTGGTGCATTCTTTATGGGATCCAGATTAGTATCTTGGTTCAGCAAAAAACAAAGTTCATTGCATTATTTACAGCTGAAGCAGAATATGTGGCTACTGCATCTTGCTGCACACAACTGCTTTGAATGATGCAAACATTGTAAGACATTCAAATCACTTTTACTCCACCTATCTCCATTTTCTATGATAATACAAGTGCAATCAGTATTTCAAAGAATCCAATCATGCATTCAAAGAACAAGCACACACCTATCAAATATCATTTTCTCCGGGAACAAGTTCTTAAAAAAAGGTCAAATTGGAGTATGTTCCCTCCAAGGAACAGGTTGCTGATATATTCACTAAACCACTACCCAGGGAGACATTTGAATACCTTAGACAGAAGATGGGAGTAGTTGATGCATCATCTTGCTGTTGACACTTATCTGGTTAAGGTAACAGTGGTTTTACGTGAGTTTCATGAAGCGTATCCGCGTACATACGCTGGTTTCTGTGGATACAATCGCGTATATGTTGGTTTGAAGACAAACAGTGGGCTAGACTCAAGATGAAAAGTGTCTGATATGGGTCTGATAGAGACCATCTGGCACAGGTTCAGGAGGAGAATATACTTCTAATAATGCATTGTTGGCATTATCTTAGAAGATCTTGGTTCAATTTCACAACTGTTTTTGTTTCAAGTGGAACAGGTGCAGAGGGAGATCATGGTTGCTGGTTTGGATGATGATTGACAGATGTTGTTGATGATAGTTGCTGATGACTATCATAGTCTTGTCTGAAATATTTAGTCTCTATGTCATGTATTTCTTTTATTATCAAGGTCATGTAATGACCTATTTTGGTTTCCCCACTATGCCTAGGATGGATTATGTAATGTTCTTGTTTATCATGTGTAAACTTTTGGTGTATCCCCACTTGGTTGGGTGGATGAGTCAATATTGGTATATCCCCACTTGGTTGGGAGATGGATGTATGTATGAGTCTTTGGTGATAGGAAGGTCATTTATGATGTATAGAGTCATGTTTCTTCTTGTAGAACATCTTTTTGCAGACCTTGTCTACAGTCAGGGGGAGCATGGATAGCACAGCATAGCAGAGATTTCAACATGTACTCAGGGGGAGCATAACCCTTTTCCCTTGATGATAAAGGGGGAGAATGACTTTGAGTGACTTGGGCTTGCCATCAAGTCCAAAGGGGGAGATTGTTGGCATTATGACACAGGTTTGGCCTATGACATAGGTGTTGTCCTTGATGGTAACTCACTCAAATGACAGATCATAGTTCAGGCTCTCAGATTGAAAGAAAAAAGGGATATACACTGGTTCTTCTTAATCAAGTTGTGTATACACGCGGGATCGCCGATCAAAAGGTGTCTATGCATATGCACGCAATTTCATGCAAGGAAAACCGCGGACATGTGGGAAAAATTGTTTTTAGTCCATGGTATTTAGTCCTTGGTATTTGGACCTATGGTTTTGGACCATGGTATCTCATCCGAAGTGTTGAACCCAGGCATTGGGTCCAAGGTATTGATTCTATATGGTTTTGGACCATGGTATTAAGAAAGGCCTAAGACTATAAAAGGGGAAGGAGATCATTAGGCAAACTCACTCAAGGATTGAATATCTTATAAAGAATAAGATCTAGAATACTAGTCTTTGGGTAATGGTGCATAGCTGGATCTCAATCAAGGAGGAACCTGAGCGCTAGAAGAAGGATAAGTTCTACTGATGGGTCAAGATCTTAAGGCTTGAAGAGAAGTATCTTTGTGTGATTTTGATTTGTTATACTTGGCACGTGACTTGATCTATAAATCTGATGATCTGGGTATAACTGATGTCTGAATATTTGAAAAAGGGTAAATTATCTTTTATAGATTTGTACGCAGGTTCCGCATAGAAAAGGCATGTATGCACGCTGGTTCAGTATACCAAAACTGGGTATACGCAGGTTTGCCTTAATATAACAACGTATGCACGCAAGTTATACATATTGAAGTAGTGTACGTCTCTTGAAATATGTTTTAGCTACTTCTGTTTACTGTTGTAGTATTCTGGGTTCAGGATTGGTTTCTGGTTGCTATTACTGTATTCTGGTTAAAACTTTTAGAGAAGTGATTGTTTGATTCAATTTTGGTACAAAGGAGATTGGTTGATGCAGATGTATTTGATGGTTGATTAATGTTATTGATGGATCCAGTCTGAAAATTTATGAAACGTGGTCCCTGGAAGAAAAGAGAAGGTTGTAGCCTTCTGTAGGTCAGCACCTACGTACTAGTACATCAGCGAGTACAAGAGCTAACGTGGTTGTTGCTCCCTTCCAGGAGAAGTTGGAGAACAAGAGAAGGTTGTAGCCTTCTGCAGGTGCGTACTGGTATAAGACTACACTAGTACAGAAATATTGTAAAAAGAAGTTTCTTATTAAAGGAAGATAGAGACAAATTGCAGCAGGTGATTTTCACCCACATTGGGTTTCCACCTTATATCTTGTGTTCATGTGTGTGATTTCCTGTACTGTTTACTGCACTTGATTTCTATTTTATGGATCTGATACATAGATTAAGATCAGCTAACTAAATTAGAAATCTACAAGATATACACAATTTTCTCTAAACACAGTTGTGTATATATGCGGGTTTAATTAACAGAAGTAGCGTATAACAATTTTCTTATGGAAATGAAAGATTTTTAAATTGCTAATACTAATTCACCCCCCCCCCCTCTCAGTATTATTTCCAACAGAGTACAGGTTTGTATTTGTTGTAGTATCCATGATTTGACTCCACATTCTTCTTTGGAGTAATTCTCTCTTCATTATTTGGATCTGGGATGGGCTTTTGATAACATTCTTTTTATTCTTTTGGATTGCAAGAAAGTGCATTGGCATAGCTTTTCGCACTATTCTTAGTGCTTTAGGATTCTTCTTTGAAACCTATTCCAGACTTGTCATGTTGAGGTTTTTGACTTTTTAGAATAGTCTCAAGTATTTGAGAGTTTTTACAACCCTCTTTAATTTGCTCCAACTCCTTTCTCAGAGACACTATTTCGGCCTCATGTTCTTCACAAGTCTCTTCTTTTTCTTTTAGCTTTGCTTCCAAGAGATCTTCTCTCCTTCTTTTTTCCTCATTTTCCACTTTGAGAGAAATGATTTTATTCCGTAGTCTCATTTTCTTCAATGGCACTTATTAACATTTCATCTACATTTCGTTCTAGCCCTGAGTCATCATCATTTGTGAATGCCATGAATAAGTTTTCTTGGCTTTCATCATGGTCACTTTCCTCATATGATTTTTTTTTGATGACCATAAACTCATCCTCATCAGACTCATCTTGCTTAGAGAAGAAGTTCTTCTTATTGAACCCTTTCTTTTTGTGTGCCATTCTCTTATAATTTCCTTCATCATCACTATCATGTTTATGAGGACATTTTGCTGCATAATGACCTATTTTTCCACACTTAAAATAGATAAGAGGGTACTTTCCTTTAAGCTTAGTTCCTTTCTTTAGATTTTGTACAAATTGAGCCAATTCAGATTCCACATCGGACTCATCACTACAATCATTCCTTTCTTTCCCCTTGTTTGACTTTGAAGCCTTGAATGTTGCATCTTTGGAGCTTGGGCCACCTTTCCTCATCTCATAGGTAGTGAGGATTCCATGGAGTGCATCCATCTTGAGGGTATCTAGATCCTTTGCTTCTTCTATGGCACTTAGTTTGGAGTCAAATCTGTCTAGAAGAGATCTTAATACTTTTTGAACGATGGTACTTTCTTCAATTTTTTCGTCCAATCCTTTAAGGGAGTTGACCACTTCAGCTACTCGAAGGAGGTATGCTGCAATATCTTCTTCATCTTCCATCATCAGGCTTTCAAATTGTCTTCTGTGAGTTTGAAGTTTTTCCTTCTTGACTTTTCAGTCTCCATCATATAAGCCAACTAGCTTGTCCCACATTTCTTTATCAGAGTCACAGTTCATGACTTTTGAAAACTCGAAATCCTTGATTCCACTAGTGATGGAGTTCAAGGCCTTTGCATTTGCAATGTAGGCATTCCTCTCATCTTGATTCATCGGAAGAGTGGTAGGCATATGATACTCATTTTGAACAAAATAGCAGACTTCAAGTCCAAGGGACATTAAGTACTAGGTCATTTTGTTTTTCCAGAAACCAAAGTTTATTCCATCGAACAGAGGAGGTCTTCCAGATTCTTCATGATTTCTCATCATGGCTGCAGATCTTTCTTCAAGGTGTTAGGCTAGTATGAAGAAGCCTGCTCTAACACCAACTGTTGGAAATATTGAGAGGGGGGGTGAATTAGTATTTTTTTTTTTTTTTTTTTTTGTTCTTGTTGTTACCAAAAGCACATATATATATGAAACACAAAAATAGATAGCTAGAATTAATGCTTTTATTAACACAAAACAGTGCAATGAAATAAATACAATATAAGTATATATCTAGTTGTGATTAGTTTCCAAGCTCCGACTTGGACTTCAGTGAGGCTCCAACCTCCAAAGCACCAACTCTGTTTTGCAATGGTTTTGCACTTAGGAGCACCAACCCCTAAGGATTTCAATCTTGTTCATTTCTGAGGCTCCAGCCTCTTGGGATCCAACCCAACCTTGGTATAAACTGTTATGCTACTAATCTCTATTCTGCTGAGGTTCTCCTTCACTCATATTCTCCTGCTTCTCCTGCCTCTTCTGCCTCTGCTGCTTCTACTACCTCTGTTACCTCTCACTCTGGTTATTCACAACAACAACACCCATTGTTTCTCTATTTTTCTGTTTTATTCATTCCCCATGCCTCTGTCCATTCGTTTCTTCATACACTGCCTCTTTGGCTTCCTCCTCAGTCTTTGTGGCTTCCTCTACACTGTTCAGGTTCACCGACTCTTCTGGGGACACGTAGGCTCGTTAGAGAGATCCAAATAATCCATAGACAACACATCTTCCTGATTAACTGTAACAACACTCCTTTTGACAATGATTGCAGGCATACATAGAATTTTTTTCAGTTTAATCAAGGTGTTATGCCCCAATCACAATCTCCATCGCCATGATGCATCCCATTTGACTGACGTTTAGCCTCTTGAATAATCAGAGTAGTTATCATAAGCCTTTCATCCTAAAACACCCCGCGCAAGCCAAATATTTAATTACACAAAGAATATGAGAAAAATAGTCCAAAAGGCTAAGGAGTGTACTTCAAACAATGTTACACCCACATCTAAACTGTATTGGGTCCGCAGCTTAAATCACAATCAGCGATTCGCTACTCCCAGCAGTCTTTTATATGTCGGGCCCATGACACCGCTGATGGCTGACGGCTGATCCACCACTGGACGCGATATTATATTAACCCAATTTTTGATGTCGCATCGAGTTCGCAACGTTCATCGCAATCGATGCTTGGGTGAGGCAAGGCTTCATAATATATGCAATTGTGGCAGATGCAATAATAGATTAACTTATATTGCAATGTTGTGATGGGTCTGCATATATATGTATCGATATCGACGATCGCAAAGGGGCCTCTTAACACTATATTACCTCCACTCTGAAATGCCGATGCGATATGATATTATGTACCGGACCCGATAGGACTCACCACTCCCGTGTATAAAGTTACAAGTCCGCAATCTGCCTTTGATAGTGTATTTTCCCTAGAGCCAAGTTTTCCGCCTCCGATAGTATAAAGGCATTTATACATGAGTTTTTGGCCTCTGATAGTGTATTTGCCATATTGCATAGTTTTGCTCACCGATAGTGTTAAAGAATGCATACATGGGTTTGAGAGGCCCGATAACGTGTGTGTGTATATATATATATATATATATATATATATATATATATATATATATATATATATATATATATATATATATATATATATATATATATATTATTATGATAACTATATTTATATATATGAATATATATATATATATATATATTATATATATATATATGCTATATATATCCTCAAATATTATCCATAATGATATATATGTGTTCGCTTCTGATAACTCTGTTTTCTATTGAATGCATGCATATAAGCTCTTTGGTGGCTCTGTTTGCTCTGTGTTCTCCTCAAATATTTCCATAATGACAATCTGTGTCCAACACAATGTTGTTGAAACTGCACAAGGCAGATTTCAAGCTGGGATGTGGGCTTCGGGCACTGCTGGTGAAAATTACGCAGAGGTCACTAGGAGACTGGGATAGACAATCCGGATCAGCAGTGACTGTCTATGGGATCTGGCTTGGTTTGAGGGCATATCTGCACAATTTTTTGAGGGAAGCAGTGCAGGCAGCAAAGGGGTTGGTAGCGAAAACTGCACAATTTCTCTAGGGAGATGGCAACAAGCTGTAGGAAACTTGCTTGAAAAATTACGCAATTTTTCTGGGGAACTGACAATGCGCTGCAGGAGTATGCTGGAAAAAACTACACAATTGTTGGGAGGCTGGCCTACTGAACATCCTTGTGCAGTTTCTAAGATGAGCGATATGTTGGGCAGCTAGGTGACTACTCATGAAAACTGTGTATTTTTTCGGGCAAACAGCATGCCGACTGACTGGGTGACTGGATGGAAAAATTGCGCAACGTTTTGAGGGAGATAGTGATGGACACAAGGTGTCTATCTGACATGTTTGTGCAATTTCTTCAGTCAGTGGAGCAGGCATGCTTTGCATCTTTTGTGCAATTTTTTGGAGGAGTGAGTCTTGGGGTCACTGCTCGGTCAAACTCTTTGGTTGACCTACTAGAGGCTTGGTTGATGTGCTTGTGGGAAACACATAATGAAATGGCATGCTGGTAAACTTTTGCGTTGTTCTGGGTGATAGTCGGTCAAGTTGATTCCAGGGTTTCATAGTGCAAACTTCCTGGGAGGCAACCTCAAGCTCTACGCAATTCTTAGCAGCAATTCATAATCACTAAGAGCTGAAGCTGTGCAATCCACCTCAACGGATGTCTAGTTGTTGGAGGATTGTCCTGTCAACAGAACTTCAACAAAATGACCAAGCGTGTGAATGAGTGAACTTGTGCATGCATGACCTTTCTAACATACACTCAACAGGACTCGACGATAAGACACCTGAAACCATCAAGACAACAACACCTAATGTGATTGACCGACGGTGTGAGCAACAAGAGTGACACGTGTGATAGATCGTTGAATGACCACAACGACGCTTACATGAGAGTGCATACAACATCATGTACCTTCATTATCACCAGAACAAGTTCGCAAGCATGACATAGAAATCAGCATGCCTAAGACAACAATTCATCAAACAAGTGAAAAGAAAGCAAGACATGTAGAAGAAACACATGAGATGATTTTTTCGTGTTTGCGCACATGCATGTTACTGAGGACAGGATGATATGACAATGATGAGAAATCATGCAAACTCAACTAAGAGGTGTACTTCGAAAGGTGTTCTTTACTTACCATACTTACCCTCAAGATGATCATGCATACGACAGAGTTTGCATGCGGTCCTGATCTTTTCCATTGATTTGTTACTTGGTTCCTCTCCTCAAATCCTTGGAAGTGATTTTAGCATGTCACCCTTTCCTGTAGTCACTGAGAGGTAGATCTATGCAATTTCAGTGGACAATGACTTCTGTCAAAATGAGGCCCTAGGAGGCCCATCTGCGAAGTTTATGCATGCAAGACAGATAAGACAACTTGGAGAAGAGAGCATAGTTTTGAGGCTGAGGGCACTACTACGGGACCGGGGTCCTGGGAGGACACCTCTGCGCAATTTCTGCGTGCAGTGCAACTAGACTGCTCTGCGCATTTCTGGAGAGCAATGTTGGTTGATTGACTGCTTTGCACATTTTTGGAGAGCAGTGAGGGTTGGGGTCTCCATGGGCTATGGGGTTTCATGATGAAAGGGAGGTTGGTGCTTCTACACACTGTGGGGTTTCATCAGGCAAGGGAGGAAGCTTGATGATTGCAGAAGAAAAGATCACAGTTTCGGGAAGCTGTATGATGCTAAGTTTCTTAGGAAAATGGCTAAGTGTGAGATCAATGAAACATATGTAAACATTGATAGGACTCGATTGTGATCGCACATTGACACTTAATGACACAATGTAGACCATCCATAATACATAAGACATATGTTTCTTGATGCAACAACCTTCGTGACATGAGTGCATGAATTGAGTGTGAGACATGTATATGTGATGACAACTACTCATATGCACACAATTCCCTTGAAGCAAGACAACATTCCCTTTGCATGACAAACAAAAACCCTTGTGCCCAAATATGACACATGCTGCATGAAGATGAGAACACGGACAACTCTTAAGATCAAGGAGGGGAGCTTGAAATTATCAGCTTACCAACAAGTGACCAAGGTTAATCGATCACAAGATCCGAGGTAGGATCTGAAATTTGCATGCGAGCCAAAATTTTGGAGGGTGGTCGTAGTTGCTACAACATGTCCATATTTGGATAAGTTTATTATTATGTTCATTGATGATATACTTGTATATTCTAAAAATGAGGAAGATCACGTCGAGCACTTAGCATCAGTTGTGAGATTGTTGAGAGATAATCAGTTGTATGCTAAGCTAAGCAAGTGTATTTTCTTTCATACTGAGGTACACTACTTGGGGCATGTAGTCTCCAAGGAAGGCATTGCAGTAGATCCAGAGAGGATAAGGACCATCATGGAGTGGTTGGATCTTAATAATGTGGATGAGGTGAGATCTTTCATGGGTCTAGCAGGCTATTAGAGGAGGTTCATCAGGAAACTTCTCACAGATTGCTTATCCCATTACATCATTGCAAAAGAAAGGTAATAAGTTTTAATGGAAAAAAGAGTGTGAAGCTAGCCTTGATCAACTTAAGCAGTTGTTGATGCATGCACCATTACTACATATTCTATATCGAGACAAAGATTTTGTGGTATGCCTAGATGCTTGCAAGAGAGGGCTTGGTGGAGTCCTAATGCAAGATGGATAGGTGGTATGTTATGAATCCCAGAAACTAATTGAGCATGAGCAGAAATACTTAACACATGATCTTGAGTTAGTAGCGATTATACATGCACTAAATATTTGGAGGCACTATCATCTTGGTAGGCAGTTTGTGCTTATGAGTGATCACATTGGGTTGAGGTATTTATTTGACCAGCTGAATCTGAATGCCATTTAGGCTAGACAGTTGGCCACGATCAACGAGTTTGATTTTGATATTAGGTACATCAAAGGTAAGAAGAGTAGGGTGGAAGATGTTCTCAGTAGATAGGTATAGGTACATCAATTGGTAGTTGTGAGCTCCTATGGAATGGACTTACGGGATAGGATCTTGTAGGTAGGACAACAGGATGTGAGGTATATGGATATTGTGCACAGGTTGTAGCAGAATGATGGTACAGGTACAGATACAGATGATGGTACAGGTACAGGTATAGGTGTATGTACAAGTACATGTAGTGTTACATGTACAAGTGGCAATTCAGGTACAACTACAAGTGTAGGTTCATAGGGCATGGACTATCATCTTACAACAGATGGATTAGTCAGGTTTTGAGACAGGATATATGTACTGGATAGAAGTGAAATCTAGAAGGTGATCTTGAGGGAGTTTCATGCGAAACTATATTCATGTCACCTAGGTTATCAGAAGACACTGACAGCAGTAAAGAAATATTATTATTGGTTGAATTTAAAGAGGAACTTAACAGAGTTTGTGGCTAGATGTCTCGACTATCAGCGAGTGAAATAAGAGTGTTATCATTCAGGTGGACTACTACAGGTGATTGCGATTCAAAAATGGAAATGGAAGGTCATTTACATGGATTTTGTCATGGGGTTGCAAAAGACAGTGAAGCAGCATGATTCCATCATGGTCATTGTGGACAATTTAAAAAAGGTTTCACACTTCATTCTGGTGAAGTCTACATACTCAACTAGCAATGTGGCATAGGTGTTCATCCAAGATGTGGTTAGAATACATGGTGTTCCGAAGAAGATTGTGTCAGATAGGGATGCGAAGTTCACTTCCAAGTTTTGGAAGGAGTTATTTGCAGGTTTGGGCACAGAGTTGGCCTTCAGCACAACTTATCATCTCCAGATAGATGGATAGACAGAGCGGGTCAACAAGATATTAGAGGATATGTTGAGGACGTATGTGATGCATCAGTAGAGGAAGTGGGAAGAGTATCTCCCTTTGGTCGATTTTGTATACAACAACAATTACCAAGATTCATTAAGGATGAGTCCTTTTGAGGCATTGTATGGGTGGAACTATAAAACTCCCATTAGTTGGAGTGATTCGGTTAGCGGGATATTGATTGGACTAGATATGTTAGTGGACATGGAATAGGAAATGTAGGTGATCAAGAAAAATCTTAAGGCAGCACAGGATAGGCGGAAAAGCTATGCTAATAGGAACAGGTCGTTCAAGGAGTTTTAGGTTGGAGAATAGATGTACTTGTGCATGAAACCAAAGAAGAGCTCCTTGCGGATTGGGTCATGTGCCAAGTTGGCACCACGATTTTGTGGACCCTTAAGTATCATTGAGAGGATTGTCCCAGTAGCCTATCAGCTTGCACTGCCTCCGATAGTGAAAGTCCACGATGTTTTCCATGTATCGTTTCTTAAGAAGTGTGTTAAGTATGATTATGATGTGATTGACTAGTCTATATTATAGGTGGAACCGGATGTAGAATTCCAGCTGGAGCCTTAGTGTATATTGTAGAAAAAGGTGCTCATGCTTAAGATTGGAGAAATTGAGAAAGTTAAAGTGCAATGGAAGCACTTTGGGCCCGTTGAAGCTACATGGGAGATGGTGGATCAGATGTGGGCCATGTATCCTTCCTTGTTTACCAATTGAGGAAAAGCTGACATGGTGGTTTTGTTTTTTCTTATGGAGGTTTCGTATATGCTTTATGATGGTTTGGTATTTTATTTATTGTGGTTTGGTATTTTCTTTATGATGGTTTGCTATTTTCTTTATGATGTTTTGATATATGCTTAGACATGGTGTTTAGTATATGTTTTGATATACGTTTTGGTATATGATTTGGCATATGTTTTGGTATCTATATTTTTTATGATGCTGCTATATGTACCCCCATGTATGGATGTAAATATCGTAACAAGATATGTTATAAATCTCCACTATGTTGTATGGGTATCATGCTATTATGCTATGATTTGATTATGTTATCATGATGTTATCAGTGATGTTATATGACTTGGAACTCAGTAGGATGATCATTGTAAATACCATAATGACTTGTGTAATAAAGCTCCACTATGTGGTATGTTGTCATGTTGTCATGATGTTCTTCTCTTGAGCAGATCTTTCATTGTAAATATTGCATCGAGCTATGTTATAAAGATCCATGAGGAGTATGTCTTCTTTTAGTAGGCTATTGAGGTATATGTGTGATTGAACACTGAGGACGGTGTCCCCCAAGGGGGAGGGTTATGTAACAACCCTAATGAAAATTTCACGTAATAAAAGTTAAAAGCAATAACCACAGATGAATGGGACACTTACTCTGTGTTGAATATTGGGCAATATATCCTAAGGGGTGTTCATTTGGTTGTTTATGGCTAAGGAAATTGGCAAAGGAAAATGCTAAGGCTTTGGAAAGGCAAAATGATATTTTTGGCACATTTATTTATGAAGATAGAGGAAATTAGGAGAAAAAGGAGGTGAAAGGTCATAGGTTGCATGTGAGGAGGAAAATGAAGGAAAATAATGGAAAATGAAGAAAATAGAGGCCTCATCCATAAAAAGGCTTATGAGGCTCAGTTGGTAACCTTTTATCAGTTTAGCTTTGGAGCTATTTCATTATTCTCTCTCTCTCTCATACTCTTGGACACATAGAGTTTTCTTGGATCACTTTGATATTGGAGCAAGAGATAAAACAAGGCAAGAGGAAGCAAAGATCAAGTAGGGAAAGGCAAGATCAAGCGGCTACAACATGCTTCATTGCAAGTATCAACTTGCATGTGTATTTTCCTTGCTATATTTGGCATGCATGGGATTGCATGTATTTATTTTCTACCATGGCATGGGTTTTTCTTGGTGTGACAATATTCCCAACCTATCCTTGCCATTTCTTAATAGATTTGATGATTTGGGTTCTCCCATTCAGTTTAGGTGCGATGGCCGGATTGGATTTGAAGCTGAGTGGGGTGGATCTTTGAATTGACAAACACATGGTGTAGTGGTCCCTGAACTGGATTGAGGATTCATGCAGCCACTAGACTAGTAACCTCTGAACTAGACTGTGGGTTATGATAAAGCCAGATTGTGTGCCTCGGTGGGCCTAGGAACCCTTGTTGGTGAATGGCGAGATATATGGTAAATTCAAGAGGTGGATTTTTTCTCTATTGGGCCAAGTGATTCCAAGATGGAATGCATGGTAAATTCTGGAGAGTATGTCTCAGTGTAGGGCCTAGTGATCCCTAGATCAGACTTTGGATGCATGGTAAAGCCTGAGAGACTATGAGCCACTAAAAATCCTCGCGGTGTAGGCGGAGAACTCCAGTGGCATCCACATTGATTGGTGTTCTTGATTTGTTCTATGAGTCCCACATTCATGCTTGGAATATGGCATAGGGGTGATTGGATCAAGAGAGACTTGGCTCACCCAATCTATGGTTGGGTGTGTTAGCCTCCTGCTGCAGCAGGTTAATCATCTTTCATGATCGACATTTTTACATGCCAAATATGTCATACTTTGCTTGCTGCAATGCTCCATATATGCTACAGATGGCCAGAGAAGTATCCATGAGAGTGTGCTAGTCTAAATGCCACTGTTGTGTTCCATTTTTGATGGGTTGATCCATTTTTTATGAGTTTTCAGCTAAGGGAGGTCCAAACAGCTTAATCTTGGCTTCCCTAGGTTTCAATTTCCTATTGTAGAATATAGAGAATGGAGATCTGTCCAAACTGTTTAATCTTGGCAGATTTGTAGATAGGTAGAGAAACAAGGGTGCTCAACAACTTAATTTGAGCCCTTGGATGCAATAAGTGTAGTTGTAGATAGGACAGCAAGAAGAAAAGAACAAAAAGTTGGATATGCTAGTTCAAGTGCACCCAAACCAAAAAGAAGAGAAAATGCTAGGTGAGTAGGCTGGGTAGGTAGCTTTGTGGTTGCAGAATCATGGCTTGTGATCCATTTCATATTGTCAAGTGTTATATCTATCATATCACAAGTTGAAGGCAGTTGTTCAGTTGGAGGACTTCAAGCGAGGCATGTCTAACTCCCCTTCTTCCTCTTTCCCCAAATCACTCACTAACTTCCCCCAAAGAGGTCAAGATCTGCTTGATACCTCTTAGATTCATCATTCTCCATATCATTTGCCTTGGTGGAGATCTGCTTCACTCAAGGAATGCTTACACTTCTTCTATCAGTCATTTTCCCCCATTGATAGCCTAAGACATCATACTTAGCGCTTGTTCTCATCATTATCATATTAACTACTAACTTTATTATGTAACTCCCTATCTCTTTTCCCTTCCCCTACTAAAACTATCTCTATAACTCTCGTATATACTTATCCCCTCCCCTTGGTTGAAAAATAACCATATACATCCTTGGGGATTGCTAAGTTTATCTGAAACTCAGAAAGAACCCTCATTGCCCCCTCAAACCATCTTCTCATGCATTTTGGACACTTTCCAATGCATAGAACCCTTCATCCCCCCTAACTATCTCCCAAGTGCATAAGGACTCATTCCTTTGCATAATTCCCCTTCACATGTTTAAAAATGACCCCTTTGACCTTGGTTTGCCTTTATAAGGCATGAAACCCTCTTTGGCCACTAAAACCCTCTCAAAACCACATCACTTTCCTCCTAAGTGCCTTTGGACTCCTTCCAAGGCATAAGAATATGCAAACCATGCAAAAACCATGAAAAACCTTCAAAAAATGATAAAATCCTCCCTTTTTTGGCCATCGGACCCCTTCCGATGCCTTAGAATCCAAGCAAAAGCATAAAGGTTACCCCCTCCGAATTCAAAAGACTTGCATTTTTGAATAAATAATGGCTCCGATGAGAAATGGGTCCTTTGGGTCCCCCTCCGATGTGATATCGCTATCGGGAGGGGGAAATCATATGTTCAAACACCATATATAACTCCTCCGAATTCAGGTTTCCTTTGCATTTTAATAAAATGCATGCCCTGATGAGAAAAGGATCTATTTGATCCCCCTCCGATGCGATATTGCTATCGGGAGGGGGCAGTGGCATATATAAGCGAAATGGCTAAGTCTCAAGGCATGGGGCACAATGCCGATGGGCCGGACCCGAAAACATATAAAGTGGACTGGTAAAAGCATATCGGGTCCGCCACATTTCGACGTTTCTATGTGGCAGCCCCATGACCCCGCCGATAGCGAATTGCCAAATTAATCACAGCCATCCATTTTTGGGCCCCAAATCAACGGCCCATATGTGATCGGCGGTCACCCCATGTAAATGGCTTGGACCAGCGGAGCCGAAATAAAATTAAGGCGCGGCGTATAAAGGATTTCAGGTCCGTAAGGGGGCGTTGCACAGCGAAAAGGGAAGGCTCCGACAGGGCGGAGCCGAAATATAATAAACTGCAGCATATATAGATTTTGGGTCTGCTAACTCTTTTTTATTAAATCCGCCGATTGACATCGCCGATGGGCCAGACCCGATTCAAATAAGGAAAGAGCATATATAGATTTTAGGTCCGCTAACTCTTTTTTATTAAATCCGCCGATTGACATCGCTGATGGGCCGGACCCGATTCAAATAAAGAAAGGGCCTATAAAGCATTTCGGGTTCGTGCTTTCGACGATTGTTTGTGTACCACCCCCCGGTCCGCCCCGATGCGATTTAGCGATAGCCGATGGATCGGCCCGCGCCGGATCCAATGGCTAGGATTTAAAGGCTGCTACAGTGCCCGCCAAAAGCCAATTTTTCATTAAAATTTCATGTTTTGGGCACATTTTCTGTGTTATTCGGAAATGGGCCGTTTTCAAAGGTTTTGTGTGCGGCGCCCGTGCCCGCCCAGGTATAAAGAAAACATGGTTTTCTCATGCCATTCCTGGATCGCTCCAGGCCCAAATTGCCCCAAATGGCAGGTTTTCACCGCAACAGGCCTTCAATGACCCTTTACTGATCCAGTTCGTGATTTTAAGTGTTGCTAAAGCATATTGAGTCGGCCAAGGGCCGACAACCACCCAAAAGCAGCAGAAGGCCTCACAGCAGATATTTGGGCCGATCAGCGGCCAGTAAGTGTTGATTTGACAGTTTAAGGGCATTTTTGAAGCCAAGATAGCCCAGGTGCGTGCCAAAGAATATCAGGAAGCGGCAGAGTGTATCAGTGAGGATTTTCCAAGGCAGATGAAGGAAAAGGGGCCCCAGCAGATTCAGCAAAGCATCATTGAGCTGTAATGGCTCACCAGCTTGCAATTTTTGCCATTTAAGGCAGCAGGACCACTTGAAGGCACATATAAAGGATTTCAAAGCAGATTTATTGCAAAAACATTGTATGAGGCCACATTTTGGGGCGGCGCTGCTCAGCCCATGCACAGTTATGGCCATGAGGCTAGCACACGGCTCGAGGACCTCTCTCCACTCATTTTTGAGGCTGCTGCCTCATGCGCAGTCCTGGTCTACATGACTTGAGATGCCAGCTGCCCCAGCGCAGCTATTTCTGATGTTTCATGCATTTATTTCTAGCATAGATTAGGTTCAAAGATAGTGATTGCACAGATCTCTTTTGATATGTTTCCAGAGATATTTTTTGGGATATTTTTCCCCTTGACACCTGTTCAAGGGAAGTCTGTAGCTATTTCTTCTATATATACCACCCTCTGCACTGTTCTAAGGGTTGGTTGGTCGATAACTTCCTCTCTAGACTTGCACTGTATTTTCTGAGAGTCTCTATAATCAAAGATCGCTGGAATGTTTGGGAGATGAACTGGCTGTTGTGTTTTAATGACTAAAGAGTGACTATGGAATCCTAACGCTTCTACATAGCCCAATAAGTGTTTCTTATCTCTGTTTACAGTTTATATGTTTTATGCCATCATTGTTTCACTATCTAAATAGCAGAAAGAAAGAATAGTTCAGAGCTCACTTAGTTGTATTCTGTTCTCAATTTCTGTTATTTATCTATGTTTTCCTTTGAATTAGTCCTGAATATGAATACTGATTGGCTCATATTTACACTAGTTCCTTCATATATGAATGTTGTTTAGGAATCCTTGATTGCTCCTATATAAATGTTCATTCACCTTCCCTCTGTTAGCATAATGAGAGCTACTTAGTTGCCTTTCATTCACTGACCTTCATTCCATCCGTATTCCAGCTTGATATTGTTTTATGTGTAGCTATCCTGCTCTGTATTCCTCTTGTGACCAAGAAAACGCAACAGCAAGCCTAATCCACAACTCCATGCCCAATGGTTTGAACTTCTCACACTATGCATCTCAACTCTCCTGCACAATACTCCAAAACAGTCTCTTAGGGACCTCTTTTGATAGTGTCATATTCCCCAAGTATGTGCAGAGGATCCTTCTTTTTCTCCCATCTGCTAGTAAAGGCCTGATAAAGCTCATCAGGAGTTGTGATGGAATTTGCATTCATGGATCTAAACCAAGTTCTTACATCTCCAGTTAGGCTTTGAAAAAACATCCTCATTCTCACACTGTCATCATCTATTTCATAGGTCTCAAAATGGTCTTGCATCCTTTTGGCATGCTGGACAGCTGTCAGAGGGCCATTGGAGTCAAAATATGAGATTTTGGTTTGGTAATCTTGGGGTAGAGCTGCAGCATTAGCTGGTATTTGCAAGGGTGCATATCTGTTAGCCATATTTACAGGGTTTAGAGGATTAACAGGGGCAGCTGGGATAATAGGAACAATGGGTACCATAGGGGTAATAGGTAAGGGTGAACCTAGAGTGTTGGTCAAGGGGATATGTGCAGTGGATGAAGATGTGAGAGGAGGACTTTGAGATGTGGATGGTGAACTAGGGGAACTAGGGGTAGACCGGAAAAGGACCTTGCATGGAGTAGAGATAACACTGGGATGATCTGAATCTGAGGTTAAATCAGCAGGCTGCTCCTGCCTTTGCTGCCTCCTAATGTTTCTAGGAATGGTATTTGGATTATCAACAATGATGGGTGGCTTAGGGTCAGGATTTGCCCTAGTATGCCGTGGATTTTTCTTGGGAGCCAGCTTCTAACTGTTTTTAGGATTTTATAGGAAGTTTTATATCTGCAAGGACTGGATAAAGATTTTGGAATGGCTATATATATATTTCAAAGCTGAGATGAAGATTCACTGAAAAAGCTCTTCCCTAAAGCTGTCAATGTGACACAGAAACAGTTTTGAAGGCCTCCTGACTGATTTTAGGCTTAATTTGTAGCTTTGAGAGATGTATAGAAATTGGAAAATCCTAAGAAGTCCCTAGTGGAGTCGCCATTTATGTTAACACCCAGGTTGTTCCCTTTGACTCTAAGGGAATACGGCCGGGGTAACCACTAACCAATCTTTGGATTACAACTTCTAGCCAGGCTGTAATCAGAGAGGGCTCTCTCTTTAATATTTATCTCTGTTTTGTACTGATTTTAGGCTAGCTGTAAGTTCAGGTTTGTTTAAGGTTTCGGTTGGATGATAATTTCAGTCAAGGTGCTTATGAATTCTCCAAAGTGTTCTAGTCCATTGGGCTATGGAGTCAGTGGTCCTTTAGTCATTTTGAGGTGCTGAGTGATTTGCTGTAGTGATGTTGCAGAGCCAGTTTAGTGTCTGAGAAACAACGTTTATAATAGTGATTAGGTGGGGTGTATCCAGTTTAGGCAAGGCAATTAAGAATCTTACGGTAAACTTCTAAAGAAGGACAGCGAGAATATTAATCTAGAAGCACTGAAGAATTTCTAGTTAACATTCACATATAGCATTAACAGACACATGAGCAGTTAAGAATTCATGTACATCGTTAAGCTTGAAGACAAATATTTACAGCAGTAAAAATTGAGCACAAGGTGTAATGAAACAAATCCTGTACTAGTCTTTTTTTTTAACTGCTAGCTTAATACAATATGAGTATGGTTTGATAAACATAAGGAAATGATAAACACAATAAACAGAGATTCGAGGAAAACTTGTTATTTCGTCAGACAGCACAGGAATTCTGCATCAGCACATGTAGCATCATCCAGACATCAAAGATTTCAAGAAATCACTGAGCTCATCCAGCCCTTTGTATTAGATAATTCTGAAAGTGTACAATACATTTGTCTCATAGAGAAAATTACCAACCCCTTATGAGTTACTTAGGGGAGTATATATACAAAATTTACATCAAAAATATCAGCGAATGAGTTAATATGTCATTTATGATATGCTAATCTCTGGAATACAGTAGCTGAAGGTTTGAATGCTGCAGTAATTCCTTAATGCCTCAGCTGTCAAAATAGTCAGAAGATATTTGGACTTTATGGCTGTTAGAGTCGGCTGGAGATGTGCTGTCTGAAACTTGGATAGCTGTCATTGTCTATGTGATGAGTCACTTTTTTAGCTGCTTTAACTGCTGACATTTGTCATGTTATTTGTCTTGTAGTGACCTGGAGCTGGCAGTGGCCGAATGACTGAAGCTACCGTGGCAAAATCTGAAGCATAAATTGCCACCAATCCTCCTTAGGCATTTGATGTCTGCGCATCTTTATCAATGTTTCCTCGGCCTCTGTATGTCTATAAAGATTGGGAGGGGTTTCAAACAGGTGATTCACTTCATTCTCAATGAAGAACAGGCCTTCAAGTTTGTCATATAAGCTCCGCCCTGTGGGAGGCCCTGCTTGTTCAGATGAACTGCCAGATGCAATAATCTGATTTTCAATAGTGGTTGCCATTCTGTTGGCCATTTGATCTGGAGAGATCAGTTTTCCTGCACCACTTAGTAAGCTGGGCAGGCCTTTTGCTTGCAGCACTCCCATTTTAACTTTGTATTCCTCCACATCTACTTGCATCTCATAGTACTTCCTCTCCACTGTTTGTATATAGTTCCTGAGAGTTAGTACCTTCTTGGCAGAGAGGACAGCCTCTGTTCTGTTGGGAATGCCTATAGCTGCCAATTCCTCCCTTTCTTGCCTGTTCAGGAAGTCTATCATTCTGTTTGCCTGCTCTGCTCTGTTCCCTAGCACTGTCTTGGCCTTTTGAATTTCTGCTTGAGCTTGGCCCATTAAATCCATCTGCTCATGCATTATTTTTATTGACCTCCATTGCTGTTTGATGGATTGGCCAATTTTGGCCCATAGGATTCTCTTTATGTTGGCCATAGCAGTCTCCAGATTCAGCTCTTTCTCTAAGGCCTTTATCCTTTCTTTCTGGGCCTTTATTTCTCTGCCATGTTCTGCTACAGTCACTTTGGACTTGTCATACTTGGCATCCAGTTCTGCCAACTTCTCCTTGGCCTTCTTTATTTCATCTGCCTGGATCTCCATTGCTTTGACGGCCTTGGTCAATTCCTCTACACTTGGGCTGGCATCTGGAGCTGCTGCTGTTCCTGCTGCTCCTGTTGTGGGGGCCACTGCTGCCCCTGAAGTTGTTGCTGTTGTTGAAGTAGTTGGAGGAGCTTGGGAAGTGGATTCTGCCTGTTTATCTTGTAATGCTCCTTCCAGCTCTCTCTCCAATTCCCTAATCCTCTGGTCTTGCTGCATTAGGAGGTCCAGTTGGTCCTCAGCCTGTTTTTGCTTTTGAAGTTCTGTTGTTTGAGGGTGCTCTGTGGGCTGCAGCTTCAATCTTTTCTTCAAGGCATTGAGGTCATCATATTTCTTCTTCATAAGGGCCTTCACACCCTTTGGATCACTAGGATCATGTCCTAGATCAATGATGATCTCCTCCAGAGACTTTATTCTATTGTCTTTGGCCAGAGAGGACATTCTCTCAAAGTCCAACTGGGTATTGGTGTTTTTGAGGGACTCTTTCAGCTCATGTGCCATGGTGGCCTTCTCCACCAAGGTTGCATAGACCATCTCCCCAGCTTGCTTATGGAGTTCAATCTGGTCCATGGGATGTATATCTCTGGCTAGGACCTCCACCCTTGTCTTTACAAAATCTGCAACTGTCTTAGGCTGCAGCCCTTTGGGCTTAAAGTGGCTGAGGAGCAATTTTTCCTCCTGAATGTCATATACCGACATTAGCCTTTCTTGCTGGGCTGGTGTTGCATCTATGAATTGCTTATAGACCTCAGCCCTTAGCAGCTCATTCTGAGCTTTTATTTGTTTGAAAGAAGCCTTGGTGCTCTTGGGCTTCTTGCTTTGTTGGGAAGAAGAGGACACCTCCAAACCGAGCTGTAAAGTTTGCTCCTGCTGAAAGGAGCTTGTACCTGTATGCTGACTGTCCTCCCTGTCTTTTCTTGGACTGTCCAAGACATCTTCAGTAATGTCTTCTACCTCTAGGGAGTCTGCTCTTTGCCTTTTGGCTTCTGGCTGGTGGGAGGATCCACTGAGAGGAGTGGACTCTTCTCTATCTCTTATTGTCCCCCTTTCCTCATGTGCTGGGGTTTGTAAAATTGGAGCAGTTACTGGCTCTGTTTGTGGGGGTGGAATTTGCAGTGCTGGAGCTGCTGGTAGCTCAGTTTGTGGAAGGACAGTTTGCCCTTGCTGCTGTTCTGTTTGCTGCCCTGTTTGCTGCTCTGTTACAAGGGCAGTCTTTTATTTCACTGCTTCTTCCTCTGCACCCATTATGCCTTTGCCTTTGTCTGTCGCTGGTGCTGATGTAGAGGGGGCCTGTGGTGCAGTCCTTGTGGCCGAGGTCCCTTCTCCCACTGAATAAGGCGGTCTGAAAGGTACCTGCTGCACATAGTCTAGGTCAATAGTTTTTTCAATCTCCTTCATATTCTTTAGCTTTGTCTCTTCCTCAGTTAGATTTTCAACTAGAGTGTCCATCTGCCATTCTTGCAGGTTGGCATATTTTTCAATGTGTGGGTACTGGCAATGCTTAATGCCTATAAGCCTATACTTGTTTCTCCTAGCAGTGATGAAACCTTCAGGGTCATAATGGACCCACCGAAAACTATAGGACAACTTGTATTTATCCTGAAGGATTAGGTCTGCATCTTCCCACCCTTCTTTCTTGTTCATGATGAAGGGGCCCAACTGGTCTTTGAACTTGAGGTGGGCCTTCTTTTTGGCGCTGTGGAAATGGGTGAGGTCGGACTGAATCAACTGCCTATAATACTCCAAGGAAAATAACCTCATAGGTACATATTTTGGGAGCCTGTATGGACATAGCTCACAGCCATAGATCCTAATGACAGTATGGTTCTCATATAGGTACCAGTCACCTATTTTATATTTTTTGGAAAGCTGCAGAGCTTTCTTTATCTCATTTGATATTCTGGGAGGAGGGGACCTCATCAACAGGCAAGAGACTGGGTATACAAATTGGTCAACAAATTCACAATAGGTTGAGGGTGAATTTGTGACTTTGTGATAGACAGAGGTCTAGAAGATGACAGATCTTCTTTCCCCTCTGTGATCCAGCCTTTTGATGTAGCATGGGAAGGCTTCAGAATGATAGTACATGAACAGGTGGTAAATATAGGCTGAGTACTTGAAGACCCCCTGTCTGTCCACTCTTCTCAACTGATCATGAATCTTGTTAGCTATGAACTTAGCAAAGTTATATTTGCGGGCAGGGGGTTGGCGTGGGCTGTAAGCAGATAGTAATACCAGCATTGTTTTATCCACATGCTCACTGTTTTTGTATCCCAACACATAGGCAATCATGTCCAGTAAAAGCCTGCCTACATCATTGAAATGGTCATTCAGGTAGGGAGGTGGCCCTGTAGGCTGGCACTCAGGTCTCATGAATGTCCTGGTGACCTTTTGAATCTCCTCAGTGGTCATCTTGGCACCAGTGTCCAACAAATAGTCCATGGAAAATGGGATTAGCAACTCTGTCTGATCAAAATGTAACATTTTGTTGATGGACTCAGCATTAATGTAGAAAAGGATCCTCCCAGATGGAGTGCTAATAGCTCTGTGCTGCACATCATAGTTTTCAGCACATAGGTGAATGATTTCAGGGAAGACATTTATAGCTGGGAGACAATAGTATGGTAGGTTTGACTCCCATATCCCATGTGTACCATGCCCATCCTTATAGTCCTCTCTTAATTGACAGAAGGTCTGCAAGAAGTCCCTGTTACCCTCAAAGTCTTCAATAAGATAGTCCTTGTCAGCTAATGCCAAGGCCTCCAGCTCTTTATTTGGTGGATTTAATGGAGCTACACTGAGGGATGAGGATGCAGAAGCAGCCATTGTAAAACTTGATTTTGAAATAAGGTGATGGCAATGGTTTGCAAAGTTCTTTAAGAGCTTAAGTAATAGGCCAAATGTAGACCAAGTCTGAAGTGTTTTTCTCAGTGGAAAATGCAAGCTGGTTTCTGTATTTTGTTGCAAATTCACAGGGATGTGAATTGCTAAGGGTGAGTTGCAGAGGGTATGAGGTTTCCTTTGGTAGCAATTACAGCTAGCCTGTACTCAGCAAAAGGGAACAATGCCGAGCACCTCGAGGAAAATTTTATGGTTCTGGCCCGCGGAACGACTGTTTTAATGTCAATTTTTAGTTGTGGGGGCAATGCAGGTTACTTTATCTGACTCTTAGTTAGCAGACAGAGCTAGACTGTGGATTTTCTCTAGTCTTAATGCAGCTGAATTCTTGACTTGTAGCGATCTCAATCTTGAATTTGATGGCTGGAAATAGATTTCGCGGCAAGCTTGTTCGCAACGGCTACGTCGTTTGTGCGTGAAAATGACCGCAAACGGCTAATTTGGTCGTTTATAACGACAAACTTGGAAAAAAACATGCTATTGGCGCTTTTCCGCCGATGACGTCATGGTGGGGCCCGGGTACGGAGGTGACGTGGCTGCTGAGGTGTAGGCCAAGGTGGCAGGACACGGTGGCGGGTAGATGCGGTGGCAGGGCTACGTGGAGGACCATATGGCGCGGGGGCAGAGGAGGGCGCTACGTCATGCTGACGTAGTGATGACGTAAGGGAAGGCGGTAAAGGAACGGTGGTAAGCGGGTTCCCCGCACCACCTTTGGGCAAAGGCGGTATCGGGGAAGGGGGCTCCGAACAACCCCACCGCCTGCCACGCGTCCCTTGTACGGGGTGGAAAACCACTTTCCCCGGACGCTAAAGGTCGGCAGGTTGGGGAGTGAAAATTACCGCCCACCGTTAGATCTGGGCGGCGGAGATCTGACGGCTGGCGGGTCCTCCGACGGATCGTGCAGGTTGGGGGGGTCCCGCTAGCCTATTTAAATATTAAATTAAATATTTTTCGGGCGGAGAACCTTAGGGTTAGGGGTTTTTTGCATGTGTTTTGGGATTTTTGGGTTTTTCAAAGGTTTTATAAGGAAAAAAGGGGTTTAGGAGTGGGTTTAGCAGGGGGAAAGGGGTTTTCTGTGGCATTTTGAACAGAGGAAAGGTGAGGGCCTAGGGGAAAGGTTGTTGCTCATAACCAGAGGTTAGAGCAGCCCCAAGACAGGGTTGACCACAGCCCCTGGTGGACTGGAGTCTCCCTAAACAACTTATTTGGCTATAATGCCAAGGGGAGGGATATTTATACAATGTTTGGGGTTTATACACCATGGTGTTATAATACTAGGGAAAGGGTAACATAGGGGGTTTATATAATAAAATTAGGGGTTAATATGGATGAAAGGAGTTGATGAGGGGAAATAATACTAAGTTTATTGAAAATAACTTAGCTTAGGGAGTAGATCAAAATAAAAAGAGTTTTAGACAAGAAATGTGGCTTTTAAAGGACTAAGAACCACCATAAAACCATCAATTCTTCCATGAATCTCAACTGATGATAGGATGTTAGTAATGAATGGGAAGAGGGGAAGAAGGGAGGTTAGACATGCTTCTTTGCTTTGCTGCCACCTGATAGCGAAGAACACCTTCTCAATTCATTGTTTTTGCTTTGTCAACATTTCAGCACATATTTATTTGCAAGGAATGATATTTTTGCAACCTCATCTGCCTACCCATCTATTTGCCTAGCATTTTTTGTTTCTTCTTGGAGGGTGCACTTGGACTTGCAGACCCTTATTTGCCTTTTCTTTTCTCTGGCTTTTATTTTGTTTTTCTATCTACTTCTACCCTTATTTCTTCCAAGGTCTCAGATTGAGCAGTTGGGAACCTTTCTTCTCTACCTAGACTACTTATCTGCCAAGATTAAACAGTTTGGACAGACTTCTTTCTCTATTCTACAACTGGAAATTCAAAACATGGCATGATCCAGATTAGGCTATTGGACCACCCATCAAAATTGAGACAACATCAAGCTATATACACAGATTGTTTTCTCTAGGAAATATGCGATCTTTGCATGATCAAAGCAGAGCATATTTGGAACTTTTCATTGTCAATCATGAAATATGAAACCTATTGGTATAGGTAGCTAACAGTGGCTCCACATGGGGATGGTTTTTCATTTGAATGACCAAGAACAGCAGGTCAGAATGCCTTGGCCCATTGACTGCCTTCATCAAAATTTTGAAGCTTGCTGCTTTGAAATGTCAAAATTGTGTACTTCCCTTCTTGGTAGACTTCTTAATCCTATTTACCTTTTGCTGGTAGTTAAGAAAACTTGAAAAACTGCATTTTTACATCTTAACAGAAAATAATATATACATCTGGATATGTACAAAGGAAAACTCATGCTGCACTTATGGGTAGTAGTCAAAATAGTGCTTGAGCATCCTGCCATTCACAGGACCTTCATCCAAATCAGTTTCATTAAGACTTTTAAGGAAGTAAGTGTTGTTTCCTTGTACCGCTTGGACAGGAAATGGTCCTCTCCAAAGGGAATCAAATTTTCCATGTTTTCCCTTATCTTCCCTTCTTGAATCCCATTTGAGGACTTTGTCTCCAACATTAAAGTCTTCTGCCTTAGTTCTTCTGTCAAAGGCCTTCTTTAGCTTTTCTTGTAACACTTGAACTCTGTTGTACACTTGATCTCTAGTTTGCTGTAAACATATTATTTGATTGATCCTTCTTTGCATATCATTTGGTTCTGCTTGACTTTCTTGAAGAAGTTTCATAACAGGCACCCCTAGTGATGAAGGGAATTTGGCTTCTAATCCATAAACCAACTCATATGGGCTGGTCCCAATTGATCTCTTGGTTGTTAGTCTATCTGCCCATAGAGCATTCACAAGCTTCTTATGCCAATTCTTTTTGTTCTCTTCTAGCACTTTCTTTATGATGTTTACCAGGCTTTTATTTGATGACTCAGCAAGGCCATTTCCTTGGGGATAGTATGCAGTAGAATGGCCTAAGGTAATGTGAAATTTGTGGCAGAAATTCACCATTTTCTTGGATCTGAAAGCAGCAGCATTGTCTGTTATTATTTTGTCAGGACAACCAAATCTAGCCAATATGTTGTTCTCCAAGAACTGAATGATTGTGGAATCATTTGCTTGTCTGCATGGAACAGCTTCAATCCACTTGGTGAAGTAGTCTGTGGCTGTTAAGATCCATCTATGTTGGCCTGAAGATGAGGGATGAATTTCCCCAATGAAATCCAAGCCCCATTGTTGAAAAGGTCTCTCTGTTGCAATAGGCCTCAAGGGAAGTGGCAGCAACTGTCTCTTTCCCTCAAACACTTGACATTTATGACATGAGGATGTGAATTTCTTGATATCAGAGAACATGGTGGGCCAGTTGTAACCAGCCCTTAGTATTTTATCCACAGTGGACTTCCAGTACAAGTGTCCACCACAGTCACCTGCATGAAATTCCTTTATAATATTGTCAGTTTCATTCTCAATTAGGCAGTTTAGCAATATCCCTTCATGGTTTTTCCACAATAAATTTCCATCCATAACACAGAATTTAGAAGCTTTCATTTTTAAGAACCTACATTTAGTTCTGGACAGTCCTGCGGGAGCACACAGGTTTTGCAATACATAACATATATCAGAGTACCAAGGGGATTGTTCAAAGGCTACATTGATCTTTGGAGTCGCCAACTCCTGTTCACTGTCCAGCTGGTTGATGTCTAAGGCTTGGAAATTTGCTTCTGTCATTAGTTTGGCCAAACCTTGCCCTTTTATTAGTTTTGTAGGTTTTATCTCAATATCAAATTCCAAAATGTTGGCAATCCACTTTCCTCTTCTGCCCTCTAGGTTTTCTTGAGTGAGTATGTCTTTTACAATAGGACTTGGCACATATGCTACAACATGGGAATATAGGATGTAAATCGTAAAGTCTTTGATGGCTTTGACCAAAGCATAAGCTTGCTTTTCCATGATTTGATATTTTAAAGGTGCATCTCTAAGAGCTCTGCTAAAGAAAGCAATTGGCTTCTCATTTCCTTGGTCATCTTTCTGTAACAAAACAACAGCGATAGTATGCTGGGAGGCAAAAGAGAAAATGATAAATTCTCTGTCAAATTGAGGATTGGTCAAAACTGGGGTTTGGGTAAGGGCCAGCTTTATGCCTTCAAAGGCTTGATTGGCTTCAACAGTCCATTTTACTTTTGAATCCTTCTTTAGCATGTTATTTAGCAATCTGATCAACTCTGCTAAGTTGGGGATAAACCTTCTCAAGAAATTGATTTTTCCCAAGAATCCTTGCAATTCTTTGATATTTCTTGGGTGGGGCATTTGTAGGATAGCTTGTATCCTGTCTGGATCTATCCTAATGCCATCCTTTGAAATGATATGTCCTAACAGCTTACCTTCTTCCAAACCAAATAGAGACTTCTTGGGATTCAAGGAAATTCCATATTTCCTGCATTTTAGGAAGATCTGTCTCAAATGTTTCATATGTTCTTGGTCTGATTTTGAGAAAGGTGTAAGGTCATCTAAGTAAATGACAAGGAAGTCATGAATCTCTTTGGCAAAAGCAATATCCATTGCTCTTTGAAAAGTTGCCCCTGCATTTTTCAATCCAAAAGGCATTTTTACATATTTGAAGGTTCCCCATGGGGTTGTAAATGCTGTTTTGTCTTGGTCATCAGGGTGCACCAGGATTTGATTGAATCCTGAGAATCCATCAAGTAATGAGATCCTTGAGGCCCCTACCACTCTTTGGAGAATGTGATCCATCTTGGGTAAGGGATAGTTGTCTTTGAGGGATACTTGGTTCAGATTTCTTAGATCCACACACAGCCTTATTTCACCAGTTTTCTTTCTTGTAGGGACTAAGTTTGAGATCCACTCAGAGAATCTGATAGGTGCTATGATGCCTGCCTTGAACATTTTCTGTACCTCTTGTTCCATTGCTGGGAGAAGCATTGGATTGATTCTCCTCAGTTTTTGTTTAAAGGGTTTTTGATCAGGCTTGAGAGGGATAATATGCTGGATAACAGAGGTATCATAGGACTTTAGGTCCTCATAACTCCATGCAAAGACATCCTGGAACTCTTTAAAGAGGTCAATGTATTTAGGCTTTTGGTCAGGAGGTAAGGAAGCAGACAATTTTATTATTTTGGGTTGTGCAACAGTCCCAATGTTGCACTCTTCAATGGCTGCATTTAAGGGCTGCATTTTTGGTTTTCTGGGAATATCATTTGAATCAAAGATGTCCTCTAGTGGAGTTAGGCCTGTTGGTAGAAAATTGTCTTTCAGCTCTATGATGTCAGTTTCAGCACTGGCCACTTCTTCACAACTGATTGGTTGAATTTGCTGAATGCTTTCCTTGTTGAAAATAGTTGGATTTAGCATTTGTTTTGCTGTCCTAGGTGATATTGGATGAGTAATCTTTTGAAACTGTATTTGTGATGGACTTGCTCCTTCAAGTATTTTTGATTGACTTGCTTTGTCAAGTATTTGTGATTGACTTGCTTTGTCAGTGTCAATATTTAATCCTGCAAACTCTTTTTGCAGCGTTAAAAAATTATTTATTTGCATATCATCCTCAAATACTTGCCAATCTTTAACATTGTTTGGAATGGAGGGTCTGTGTTTTATCTCAGCTGTGAAACAATTGTTAGGTTCCAATGGTAATTTGCAAGTACTAGCAAATGTGGCCAAACTATGAGCATGCAGGTTGTGGGTCCTAGGAATTTTAGTGATTTGGAATTCAGAGAAAAAGTTTAGTACTTCAGCAACAGCAGCCCTATAAGACCTTAGTCTTTTGTCATTTGTGACAAAATTTCCCTTCACTTGTTGGATAACTAAATCTGAATCTCCCATGATTGAAACCCTGGCAGCTCGTAAGAACTTTACTAACTTGAGGCCTAGCAAAAGAGCTTCATATTCTGCCATGTTATTAGTACATCTGAAGTTTAATCTATAGGCTCTGCCTTCTGCATGATTGTTTTCTTTATTGTGTACCCAAACTCCAGCTCTTGCCCCTAATTTGTTGACTGAGCCATCAAATTCAAGGAACCATAGAATATCTTGTTGTGAAGGAGATTTAATGATCTGTTCATGGGCTGGCAATGTAAGTTGAAGTTGTGGTTTTTCATCTGGCTTGTCTTTTAGGACAGTCTCATCATTTGATTGGATATGCTTGACAACTAGGGCAGCAACAGTGTCTAGTGTTTGATTGACTGTTGTTTCATGGATGATAGTTCTTTCATTAGAGTCTTCCTCTTGTATGAGTATCTTGGCTTCAACCTCATTTTCTGAGGGAGTTGTGCTGTCATTGAAGAGAATGTATGAGTCTATGTCTGAATGGACAGCATATATAGGAAAGTTTTGAGGCTTTTCTTCACTTCTGACCATGTATTTCATGAGTGTTTCTCTGTATAGTCTTTTTGGTTGCCCAAAAACAGAGATGGTGGCATATGACATGTCTAATTGTAGGGAACCTTGTAGTTTAGCTCCCCATGATCTTGATAACAGCATCCCATACTTAGGTGGGATATCATCAACTACCACATCCATTAGGATTGTTTTGTTTGGGTACTGAACCAGAGACACACATAAATCTTTTATGAGACCTAAGCACTTGACTTGGCTGGAGTCAAAGGAAAACAGGTCCTTGTATGGTCTTGTTATATCTAGATTCAATCTCTCCATGACTGCTTTTGGCATTAGATTGTGAGAGGCGCCTGAGTCAAACATTGCATTATGTAATATCTTATCATGAATATGTAAGCTGACATAAAAAGGTAATACCCCTGTGACTACTGTTTTTCCATCCACTTCTGGGCCAAACAGTAATTCTGGGGTATCATCCAACACATTAACATCATCTTTGTTGCTAGTGAGTTGAAGGGACTTCTTGATCTGTTGTTTGTAGATGTCATGCTTGGCTAGTTCTGAGAGAGGAATTGCTATCTTTAGTTTGCCAATTTCAGTTTCTAGGTCAAAGGGTTTTTCAGATTGGGTCTTAGGGTTGTGGATAACAGTCCTTTCCTTGTTCACTAGATCTTCTTCTTGATTTTTATCTTGATTTTGGGACTTATCCTTTTTACTCATCTCTTGAGGAGTAATATTTAAATTAGGGTGAGAGGATGAAGTAGCCATAGGCTGCTGTTTTAAGGACAATGGTTCAGTAATCTCTTCAATAATTACTTCTTCTGCAGGTGAATTTGTTTTGTCATTAGGCTCTGTGACTATGGCTCTTTTAGGCTGCTGATTATCCTTTATCTTTTCAGGCTGATTTACATTCACAGTTCTACTTCTTAGCTTGTATTGTTTATGGACTTCATAAACAGCAGTGTCATAGCCTTGTTTAAAGTCAAAGGATTCACCTGATTTGGTTTGGAACAGTTTGATTTCATCATCCTCATGATCTTCTTGTGTTAAGAAAACTTGACTTTCACCATCTAGACCCATTAAATTAATTTGAGAATCTTCATTGGGTTCAGTTGATGTGGAAGTCTCTGCATAATTTTCCTGGAAAGGGGGTCTTATGTCTTGGTCAGCACTGGGCTTGCCCATGCCTGGGTTTTGAGTTCTCCTAAAATTTGGATTCCTAGGAGGGTTGTTTTGTGGTGCTTCCCATGATGATTTTCTCTCAACCGATTCCACTCTATCACCCAATCTTTTCATTCCATTGAGTATTGCATCCAGTTTTTGATCAAAGGCAGAGGGTTCCTCTTTGAAAACAGTCCTCTTTTCCAACCTTGCTCTGTTTCTTTTGGCAATCAGGTTAGCTTCCACTGTGACAGCAACCCTTTGGGCCTCTGCAAGGGATTGAGGATCTCTTTCCTTCAACTGATAGGCCATGTCAGGGTCAAAACCATCGAGGAATTTTTACAAAGCTAAATCAGGAGGGGGTCTTAAATTTTGTGGGATTGCGTTATATACATTGTTAAATCTTGCACAATACTCCAAAACAGTCTCTTGGGGACCTCTTTTGATAGTGTCATATTTCCCAAGTATGTGCAGAGGATCCTTCTTTTTATCCAATCTGCTAGTAAAGGCCTGATAAAGCTCATCAGGAGTTGTGATGGAATTTGCATTCAGGGATCTAAACCAAGTTCTTACATCTCCAGTTAGGCTTTGAACAAACATCCTCATTCTCACACTGTCATCATCTATTTCATAGGTCTCAAAATGGTCTTGCATCTTTTTGGCATGCTGGACAACTGTCAGAGGGCCATTGGAGTCAAAATATGAGATTTTGGTTTGGTAATCTTGGGGTAGAGCTGCAGCATTAGCTGGTATTTGCAAGGGTGCATATCTGTTAGCCATATTTACAGGGTTTAGAGGATTAACAGGGGCAGCTGGGATAATAGGAACAGTGGGTACCACACGGGTAATAGGTAAGGGTGAACCTAGAGTGTTGGTCAAGGGGATATGTGCAGTGGATGAAGATGTGAGAGGAGGACTTTGAGATGTGGATGGTGAACTAGGGGAACTAGGGGTAGACCGGAAAAGGACCTTGCATGGAGTAGAGATAAGACTGGGATGATCTGAATCTGAGGTTAAATCAGCAGGCTGCTCCTGCCTTTGCTGCCTCCTAATGTTTCTAGGGATGGTATTTGGATTATCAACAATGATGGGTGGATTAGGGTCAGGATTTGCCCTAGTATGCCGTGGATTTTTCTTGGGAGCCAGCTTCTAACTGTTTTTAGGATTTTATAGGAAGTTTTATATCTGCAAGGACTGGATAAAGATTTTGGAATGGCTATATATATTTCAAAGCTGAGATGAAGATTCACTGAAAAAGCTCTTCCCTAAAGCTGTCAATGTGACACAGAAACAGTTTTGAAGGCCTCCTGACTGATTTCAGGCTTAATTTGTAGCTTTGAGAGATGTATAGAAATTGGAAAATCCTAAGAAGTCCCCAGTGGAGTCGCCATTTATGTTAACACCCAGGTTGTTCCCTTTGACTCTAAGGGAATAAACCGGGGTAACCACTAACCAATCTTTGGATTACAGCTTCTAGCCAGGCTGTAATCAGAGAGGGCTCTCTCTTTAATATTTATCTCTGTTTTGTACTGATTTTAGGCTAGCTGTAAGTTCAGGTTTGTTTAAGGTTTTGGTTGGATGATAATTTCAGTCAAGGTGCTTATGCATTCTCCAAAGTGTTCTAGTCCATTGGGCTATGGAGTCAGTGGTCCTTTAGTTATTTTGAGGTGCTGAGTGATTTTCTGTAGTGATGTTGCAGAGCCAGTTTAGTGTCTGAGAAACAACGTTTATAATAGTGATTGGGTGGGGTGTATCCAGTTTAGGCAAGGCAATTAAGAATCTTACGGTAAACTTCTAAAGAAGGACAGCGAGAATATTAATCTAGAAGCACTGAAAAATTTCTAGTTAACATTCACATATAGCATTAACAGACACATGAGCAGTTAAGAATTCATGTACATCGTTAAGCTTGAAGACAAACATTTACAGCAGTAAAAATTGAGCACAAGGTGTAATGAAACAAATCCTGTACTAGTCTTTTTCTTCACTGCTAGCTTAATACAATATGAGTATGGTTTGATAAACATAAGGAAATGATAAACACAATAAACAGAGATTTGAGGAAAACTTGTTATTTCATCAGACAGCACAGGAATTCTGCATCAGCACATGTAGCATCATCCAGACATCAAATATTTCAGGAAATCACTGAGCTCATCCAGCCCTTTGTATTAGATAATTCTGAAAGTGTACAATACATTTGTCTCATAGAGAAAATTACCAACCCCTTATGAGTTACTCAGGGGAGTATATATACAAAATTTACATCAAAAATATCAGCGAATGAGTTAATATCTCATTTATGATATGCTAATCTCTGGAATGCAGTAGCTGAAGGTTTGAATGCTGCAGTAATTCCTTAATGCCTCAGCTGTCAAAATAGTCAGAAGATATTTGGACTTTATGGCTGTTAGAGTCGGCTGGAGATGTGCTGTCTGAAACTTGGATAGCTGTCATTGTCTATGTGATGAGTCACTTTTTTAGCTGCTTTAACTGCTGACATTTGTCATGTTATTTGTCTTGTAGTGACCTGGAGCTGGCAGTGGCCGAATGACTGAAGCTACCGTGGCAAAATCTGAAGCATAAATTGCCACCAATCCTCCTTAGGCATTTGATGTCTGCGCATCTTTATCAATGTTTCCTCGGCCTCTGTATGTCTATAAAGATTGGGAGGGGTTTCAAACAGGTGATTCACTTCATTCTCAATGAAGAACAGGCCTTCAAGTTTGTCATATAAGCTCTGCCCTGTGGGAGGCCCTGCTTGTTCAGATGAACTGCCAGATGCAATAATCTGATTTTCAATAGTGGTTGCCATTCTGTTGGCCATTTGATCTGGAGAGATCAGTTTTCCTGCACCACTTAGTAAGCTGGGCAGGCCTTTTGCTTGCAGCACTCCCATTTTAACTTTGTATTCCTCCACATCTGCTTGCATCTCATAGTACTTCCTCTCCACTGTTTGTATATAGTTCCTGAGAGTTAGTACCTTCTTGGCAGAGAGGACAGCCTCTGTTCTGTTGGGAATGCCTATAGCTGCCAATTCCTCCCTTTCTTGCCTGTTCAGGAAGTCTATCATTCTGTTTGCCTGCTCTGCTCTGTTCCCTAGCACTGTCTTGGCCTTCTGAATTTCTGCTTGAGCTTGGCCCATTAAATCCATCTGCTCATGCATTATTTTTATTGACCTCCATTGCTGTTTGATGGATTGGCCAATTTTGGCCCATAGGATTCTCTTTATGTCGGCCATAGCAGTCTCCAGATTCAGCTCTTTCTCTAAGGCCTTTATCCTTTCTTTTTGGGCCTTTATTTCTCTGCCCTGTTCTGCTACAGTCACTTTGGACTTGTCATACTTGGCATCCAGTTCTGCCAACTTCTCCTTGGCCTTCTTTATTTCATCTGCCTGGATCTCCATTGCTTTGACGGCCTTGGTCAATTCCTCTACACTTGGGCTGGCATCTGGAGCTGCTGCTGTTCCTGCTGCTCCTGTTGTGGGGGCCACTGCTGCCCCTGAAGTTGCTGCTGTTGTTGAAGTAGTTGGAGGAGCTTGGGAAGTGGATTCTGCCTGTTTATCTTGTAATGCTCCTTCCAGCTCTCTCTCCAATTCCCTGATCCTCTGGTCTTGCTGCATTAGGAGGTCCAGTTGGTCCTCAGCCTGTTTTTGCTTTTGAAGTTCTGCTGTTTGAGGGTGCTCTGTGGGCTGCAGCTTCAATCTTTTCTTCAAGGCATTGAGGTCATCATCTTTCTTCTTCATAAGGGCCTTCACACCCTTTGGATCACTAGGATCATGTCCTAGATCAATGATGATCTCCTCCAGAGACTTTATTCTATTGTCTTTGGCCAGAGAGGACATTCTCTCAAAGTCCAACTGGGTATTGGTGTTTTTGAGGGACTCTTTCAGCTCATGTGCCATGGTGGCCTTCTCCACCAAGGTTGCATAGACCATCTCCCCAGCTTGCTTATGGAGTTCAATCTGGTCCATGGGATGTATATCTCTGGCTAGGACCTCCACCCTTGTCTTTACAAAATCTGCAACTGTCTTAGGCTGCGGCCCTTTGGGCTTAAAGTGGCTGAGGAGCAATTTTTCCTCCTGAATGTCATATACCGACATTAGCCTTTCTTGCTGGGCTGGTGTTGCATCTATGAATTGCTTGTAGACCTCAGCCCTTAGCAGCTCATTCTGAGCTTTTATTTGTTTGAAAGAAGCCTTGGTGCTCTTGGGCTTCTTGCTTTGTTGGGAAGAAGAGGACACCTCCAAACCGAGCTGTAAAGTTTGCTCCTGCTGAAAGGAGCTTGTACCTGTATGCTGACTGCCCTCCCTGTCTTTTCTTGCACTGTCCAAGACATCTTCAGTAATGTCTTCTACCTCTGGGGAGTCTGCTCTTTGCCTTTTGGCTTCTGGCTGGTGGGAGGATCCACTGAGAGGAGTGGACTCTTCTCTATCTCTTTTTGTCCCCCTTTCCTCATGTGCTGGGGTCTGTAAAATTGGAGCAGTTACTGGCTCAGTTTGTGGGGGTGGAATTTGCAGTGCTGGAGCTGCTGGTAGCTCAGTTTGTGGAAGGACAGTTTGCCCTTGCTGCTGTTCTGTTTGCTGCCCTGTTTGCTGCTCTGTTACAAGGGCAGGCTTTTCTTTCACTGCTTCTTCCTCTGCACCCATTATGCCTTTGCCTTTGTCTGTCGCCGGTGCTGATGTAGAGGGGGCCTGTGGTGCAGTCCTTGTGGCCGAGGTCCCTTCTCCCACTGAATAAGGCGGTCTGAAAGGTACCTGCTGCACATAGTCTAGGTCAATAGTTTTTTCAATCTCCTTCATATTCTTTAGCTTTGTCTCTTCCTCAGTTAGATTTTCAACTAGAGTATCCATCTGCCATTCTTGCAGGTTGGCATATTTTTCAATGTGTGGGTACTGGCAATGCTTAATGCCTATAAGCCTATACTTGTTTCTCCTAGCAGTGATGAAACCTTCAGGGTCATAATGGACCCACCGAAAACTATAGGACAACTTGTATTTATCCTTAAGGATTAGGTCTGCATCTTCCCACCCTTCTTTCTTGTTCATGATGAAGGGGCCCAACTGGTGTTTGAACTTGAGGTGGGCCTTCTTTTTGGCGCTGTGGAAATGGGTGAGGTCGGACTGAATCAACTGCCTATAATACTCCAAGGCAAATAACCTCATAGGTACATATTTTGGGAGCCTGTATGGACAGAGCTCACAGCCATAGATCCTAATGACAGTATGGTTCTCATATAGGTACCAGTCACCTATTTTATATTTTTTGGAAAGCTGCAGAGCTTTCTTTATCTCATTTGATATTCTGGGAGGAGGGGACCTCATCAACAGGCAAGAGACTGGGTATACAAATTGGTCAACAAATTCACAGTAGGTGTAGGGTGAATTTGTGACTTTGTGATAGACAGAGGTCCAGAAGATGACAGATCTTCTTTCCCCTCTGTGATCCAGCCTTTTGATGTAGCATGGGAAGGCTTCAGAATGATAGTACATGAACAGGTGGTAAATATAGGCCGAGTACTTGAAGACCCCCTGTCTGTCCACTCTGCTCAACTGATCATGAATCTTGTTAGCTATGAACTTAGCAAAGTTATATTTGCGGGCAGGGGGTTGGCGTGGGCTGTAAGCAGATAGCAATACCAGCATTGTTTTATCCACATGCTCACTGTTTTTGTATCCCAACACATAGGCAATCATGTCCAGTAAAAGCCTGCCTACATCATTGAAATGGACATTCAGGTAGGGAGGTGGCCCTGTAGGCTGGCACTCAGGTCTCATGAATGTCCTGGTGACCTTTTGAATCTCCTCACTGGTCATCTTGGCACCAGTGTCCAGCAAATAGTTCATGGAAAATGGGATTAGCAACTCTGTCTGATCAAAATGTAACATTTTGTTGATGGACTCAGCATTAATGTAGAAAAGGATCCTCCCAGATGGAGTGCTAATAGCTCTGTGCTGCACATCATAGTTTTCAGCACATAGGTGAATGATTTCAGGGAAGACATTTACAGCTGGGAGACAATAGTATGGTAGGTTTGACTCCCATATCCCATGTGTACCATGACCATCCTTATAGTCCTCTCTTAATTGACAGAAGGTCTGCAAGAAGTCCCTGTTACCCTCAAAGTCTTCAATAAGATAGTCCTTGTCAGCAAATGCCAAGGCCTCCAGCTCTTTATTTGGTGGATTTAATGGAGCTACACTGAGGGATGAGGATGCAGAAGCAGCCATTGTAAAACTTGATTTTGAAATAAGGTGATGGCAATGGTTTGCAAAGTTCTTTAAGAGCTTAAGTAATAGGCCAAATGTAGACCAAGTCTGAAGTGTTTTTCTCAGTGGAAAATGCAAGCTGGTTTCTGTAGTTTGTTGCAAATTCACAGGGATGTGAATTGCTAAGGGTGAGTTGCAGAGGGTATGAGGTTTCCTTTGGTAGCAATTGCAGCTGGCCTGTACTCAGCAAAAGGGAACAATGCCGAGCACCTCGAGGAAAATTTTATGGTTCTGGCCCGCGGAACGACTGTTTTAATGTCAATTTTTAGTTCTGGGGGCAATGCAGGTTACTTTATCTGACTCTTAGTTAGCAGACAGAGCTAGACTGTGGATTTTGACCAGTCTTCAATGGTGAATTTACAGAGAAATGGAATGCATGGGGCAAAACATGAGCTTTATGGTGAATACCTGGATAAACTAGCTTGGAAGCCTGCGGGCCGGGCCGTGGAGGCTTAATGCAGCTGAATTCTTGACTTGTAGCGGTCTCAATCTTGAATTTGATGGCTGGAAACAGATTTCGCGGCAAGCTTGTTCGCAACGGCTACGTCGTTTGTGCGTGAAAATGACCGCAAACGGCTAATTTGGTCGTTTATAACGACAAATTTGGAAAAAACATGCTATTGGCGCTTTTCCGCCGATGACGTCAGCATGACGTCATGGTGGGGCCCGGGTACGGAGGTGACGTGGCTGCTGAGGTGTAGGCCAGGGTGGCAGGACACGGTGGCGGGTAGATGCGGTGGCAGGGCTACGTGGAGGACCATATGGCGCAGGGGCGGAGGAGGGCGCTACGTCATGCTGACGTAGTGATGACGTAAGGGAAGGCGGTAAAGGAACGGTGGTAAGCGGGTTCCCCGCACCACCTTTGGGCAAAGGCGGTATCGGGGAAGGGGGCTCCGAACAACCCCACCGCCTGCCACGCGTCCCTTGTACGGGGCGGAAAACCACTTTCCCCGGACGCTAAAGGTCGGCAGGTCGGGGAGTGAAAATTACCGCCCACCGTTAGATCTGGGCGGCGGAGATCTGACGGCTGGCGGGTCCTCCGACGGATCGTGCAGGTTGGGGGGGTCCCGCTAGCCTATTTAAATATTAAATTAAATATTTTTCGGGCGGAGAACCTTAGGGTTAGGGGTTTTTTGCATGTGTTTTGGGATTTTTGGGTTTTTCAAAGGTTTTATAAGGAAAAGAGGGGTTTAGGAGTGGGTTTAGCAGGGGGAAAGGGGTTTTCTGTGGCATTTTGAACAAAGGAAAGGTGAGGGCCTAGGGGAAAGGTTGTTCCTCATAACTAGAGGTTAGAGCAGCCCCAAGACAGGGTTGACCACAGCCCCTGGTGGACTGGAGTCTCCCTAGACAACTTATTTGGCTATAATGCCAAGGGGAGGGATATTTATACAATGTTTGGGGTTTATACACCATGGTGTTATAATAATAGGGAAAGGGTAACATAGGGGGTTTATATAATAAATTTAGGGGTTAATATGGATGAAAGGAGTTGATGAGGGGAAATAATACTAAGTTTATTGAAAATAACTTAGCTTAGGGAGTAGATCAAAATAAAAAGAGTTTTAGACAAGAAATGTGGCTTTTAAAGGACTAAGAACCACCATAAAACCATCAATTCTTCCATGAATCTCAACTGATGATAGGATGTTAGTAATGAATGGGAAGAGGGGAAGAAGGGAGGTTAGACATGCTTCTTTGCTTTGCTGCCACCTGATAGAGAAGAACACCTTCTCAATTCATTGTTTTTGCTTTGTGAACATTTCAGCACATATTTATTTGCAAGGAATGATATTTCTGCAACCTCATCTGCCTACCCATCTATTTGCCTAGCATTTTTTGTTTCTTCTTGGAGGGTGCACTTGGACTTGCAGACCCTTATTTGCCTTTTCTTTTCTCTGGCTTTTATTTTGTTTTTCTATCTACTTCTACCCTTATTTCTTCCAAGGTCCCAGATTAAGCAGTTGGGAACCTTTCTTCTCTACCTAGACTACTTGTCTGCCAAGATTAAACAGTTTGGACAGACTTCTTTCTCTATTCTACAACTGGAAATTCAAAACATGGCATGATCCAGATTAGGCTGTTGGACCACCCATCAAAATTGAGACAACATCAAGCTATATACACAGATTGTTTTCTCTAGGAAATATGTGATCTTTGCATGATCAAAGCAGAGCATATTTGGAACTTTTCATTGTCAATCATGAAATATGAAACCTATTGGTATAGGTAGCTAACAGTGGCTCCACATGGGGATGGTTTTTCATTTGAAAGACCAAGAACAGCAGGTCAGAATGCCTTGGCCCATTGACTGCCTTCATCAAAATTTTGAAGCTTGCTGCTTTGAAATGTCAAAATTGTGTACTTCCCTTCTTGGTAGACTTCTTAATCCTATTTACCTTTTGCTGGTAGTTAAGAAAACTTGAAAAACTGCATTTTTACATCTTAACAGAAAATAATATATACATCTGGATATGTACAAAGGAAAACTCATGCTGCACTTATGGGTAGTAGTCAAAATAGTGCTTGAGCATCCTGCCATTCACAGGACCTTCATCCAAATCAGTTTCATTAAGACTTTTAAGGAAGTAAGTGTTGTTTCCTTGTACCGCTTGGACAGCAAATGGTCCTCTCCAAAGGGAATCAAATTTTCCATGTTTTCCCTTATCTTCCCTTCTTGAATCCCATTTGAGGACTTTGTCTCCAACATTAAAGTCTTCTGCCTTAGTTCTTCTGTCAAAGGCCTTCTTTAGCTTTTCTTGTAACACTTGAACTCTGCTGTACACTTGATCTCTAGTTTGCTGTAAACATATTATTTGATTGATCCTTCTTTGCATATCATTTGGTTCTGCTTGACTTTCTTGAAGAAGTTTCATAACAGGCACCCCTAGTGATGAAGGGAATTTGGCTTCTAATCCATAAACCAACTCATATGGGCTGGTCCCAATTGATCTCTTGGTTGTTAGTCTATCTGCCCATAGAGCATTCACAAGCTTCTTATGCCAATTCTTTTTGTTCTCTTCTAGCACTTTCTTTATGATGTTTACCAGGCTTTTATTTGATGACTCAGCAAGGCCATTTCCTTGGGGATAGTATGCAGTAGAATGGCCTAAGGTAATGTGAAATTTGTGGCAGAAATTCACCATTTTCTTGGATCTGAAAGCAGCAGCATTGTCTGTTATTATTTTGTCAGGACAACCAAATCTAGCCAATATGTTGTTCTCCAAGAACTGAATGATTGTGGAATCATTTGCTTGTCTGCATGGAACAGCTTCAATCCACTTGGTGAAGTAGTCTGTGGCTGTTAAGATCCATCTATGTTGGCCTGAAGATGAGGGATGAATTTCCCCAATGAAATCCAAGCCCCATTGTTGAAAAGGTCTCTCTGTTGCAATAGGCCTCAAGGGAAGTGGCAGCAACTGTCTCTTTCCCTCAAACACTTGACATTTATGACATGAGGTGTGAATTTCTTGACATCAGAGAACATGGTGGGCCAGTAGTAACCAGCCCTTAGTATTTTATCCACAGTGGACTTCCAGTACAAGTGTCCACCACAGTCACCTGCATGAAATTCCTTTATGATATTGTCAGTTTCATTCTCAATTAGGCAGTTTAGCAATATCCCTTCATGGTTTTTCCACAATAAATTTCCATCCATAACACAGAATTTAGAAGCTTTCATTTTTAAGAACCTACATTTAGTTCTGGACAGTCCTGGGGGAGCACACAGGTTTTGCAATACATAACATATATCAGAGTACCAAGGGGATTGTTCAAAGGCTACATTGATCTTTGGAGTCGCCAGCTCCTGTTCACTGTCCAGCTGGTTGATGTCTAAGGCTTGGAAATTTGCTTCTGTCATTAGTTTGGCCAAACCTTGCCCTTTTATTAGTTTTGTAGGTTTTATCTCAATATCAAATTCCAAAATGTTGGCAATCCACTTTCCTCTTCTGCCCTCTAGGTTTTCTTGAGTGAGTATGTCTTTTACAATAGGACTTGGCACATATGCTACAACATGGGAATATAGGATGTAAATCCTAAAGTCTTTGATGGCTTTGACCAAAGCATAAGCTTTCTTTTCCATGATTTGATATTTTAAAGGTGCATCTCTAAGAGCTCTGCTAAAGAAAGCAATTGGCTTCTCATTTCCTTGGTCATCTTTCTGTAACAAAACATCATCGATAGTATGCTGGGAGGCAAAAGAGAAAATGATAAATTCTCTGTCAAATTGAGGATTGGTCAAAACTGGGGTTTGGGTAAGGGCCAGCTTTATGCCTTCAAAGGCTTGATTGGCTTCAACAGTCCATTTTACTTTTGAATCCTTCTTTAGCATGTTATTTAGCAATCTGATCAACTCTGCTAAGTTGGGGATAAACCTTCTCAAGAAATTGATTTTTCCCAAGAATCCTTGCAATTCTTAGATATTTCTTGGGTGGGGCATTTGTAGGATAGCTTGTATCCTGTCTGGATCTATCCTAATGCCATCCTTTGAAATGATATGTCCTAACAGCTTACCTTCTTCCAAACCAAATAGAGACTTCTTGGGATTCAAGGAAATTCCATATTTCCTGCATTTTAGGAAGATCTGTCTCAAATGTTTCATATGTTCTTGGTCTGATTTTGAGAAAGGTGTAAGGTCATCTAAGTAAATGACAAGGAAGTCATGAATCTCTTTGGCAAAAGCAATATCCATTGCTCTTTGAAAAGTTGCCCCTGCATTTTTCAATCCAAAAGGCATTTTTACATATTTGAAGGTTCCCCATGGGGTTGTAAATGCTGTTTTGTCTTGGTCATCAGGGTGCACCAGGATTTGATTGAATCCTGAGAATCCATCAAGTAATGAGATCCTTGAGGCCCCTACCACTCTTTGGAGAATGTGATCCATCTTGGGTAAGGGATAGTTGTCTTTGAGGGATACTTGGTTCAGATTTCTTAGATCCACACACAGCCTTATTTCACCAGTTTTCTTTCTTGTAGGGACTAAGTTTGAGATCCACTCAGAGAATCTGATAGGTGCTATGATGCCTGCCTTGAACATTTTCTGTACCTCTTGTTCCATTGCTGGGAGAAGCATTGGATTGATTCTCCTCAGTTTTTGTTTAAAGGGTTTTTGATCAGGCTTGAGAGGGATAGTATGCTGGATAACAGAGGTATCATAGGACTTTAGGTCCTCATAACTCCATGCAAAGACATCCTGGAACTCTTTAAAGAGGTCAATGTATTTAGGCTTTTGGTCAGGAGGTAAGGAAGCAGACAATTTTATTATTTTGGGTTGTGCAGCAGTCCCAATGTTGCACTCTTCAATGGCTGCATTTAAGGGCTGCATTTTTGGTTTTCTGGGAATATCATTTGAATCAAAGATGTCCTCTAGTGGAGTTAGGCCTGTTGGTAGAAAATTGTCTTTCAGCTCTATGATGTCAGTTTCAGCATTGGCCACTTCTTCACAACTGATTGGTTGAATTTGCTGAATGCTTTCCTTGTTGAAAATAGTTGGATTTAGCATTTGTTTTGCTGTCCTAGGTGATATTGGATGAGTAATCTTTTGAAACTGTATTTGTGATGGACTTGCTCCTTCAAGTATTTGTGATTGACTTGCTTTGTCAAGTATTTGTGATTGACTTGCTTTGTCAGTGTCAATATTTAATCCTGCAAACTCTTTTTGCAGCGTTAAAAAATTGTTTATTTGCATATCATCCTCAAATACTTGCCAATCATTAACATTGTTTGGAATGGAGGGTCTGTGTTTTATCTCAGCTGTGAAACAATTGTTAGGTTCCAATGGTAATTTGCAAGTACTAGCAAATGTGGCCAAACTATGAGCATGCAGGTTGTGGGTCCTAGGAATTTTAGTGATTTGGAATTCAGAGAAAAAGTTTAGTACTTCAGCAACAGCAGACCTATAAGACCTTAGTCTTTTGTCATTTGTGACAAAATTTCCCTTCACTTGTTGGATAACTAAATCTGAATCTCCCATGATTGAAACCCTGGCAGCTTGTAAGAACTTTACTAACTTGAGGCCTAGCAAAAGAGCTTCATATTCTGCCATGTTATTAGTACATCTGAAGTTTAATCTATAGGCTCTGCCTTCTGCATGAGTGTTTTCTTTATTGTGTACCCAAACTCCAGCTCCTGCCCCTAATTTGTTGACTGAGCCATCAAATTCAAGGAACCATAGAATATCTTGTTGTGAAGGAGATTTAATGATCTGTTCATGGGCTGGCAATGTAAGTTGAAGTTGTGGTTTTTCATCTGGCTTGTCTTTTAGGACAGTCTCATCATTTGATTGGATATGCTTGACAACTAGGGCAGCAGCAGTGTCTAGTGTTTGATTGACTGTTGTTTCATGGATGATAGTTCTTTCATTAGAGTCTTCCTCTTGTATGAGTATCTTGGCTTCAACCTCATTTTCTGAGAGAGTTGTGCTGTCATTGAAGAGAATGTATGAGTCTATGTCTGAATGGACAGCATATATGGGAAAGTTTTGAGGCTTTTCTTCACTGCTGACCATGTATTTCATGAGTGTTTCTCTGTATAGTCTTTTTGGTTGCCCAAAAACAGAGATGGTGGCATATGACATGTCTAATTGTAGGGAACCTTGTAGTTTAGCTCCCCATGATCTTGATAACAGCATCCCATACTTAGGTGGGATATCAGCAACTACCACATCCATTAGGATTGTTTTGTTTGGGTACTGAACCAGAGACACACATAAATCTTTTATGAGACCTAAGCACTTGACTTGGCTGGAGTCAAAGGAAAACAGGTCCTTGTATGGTCTTGTTATATCTAGATTCAATCTCTCCATGACTGCTTTTGGCATTAGATTGTGAGAGGCGCCTGAGTCAAACATTGCATTATGTAATATCTTATCATGAATATGTAAGCTGACATAAAAAGGTAATACCCCTGTGACTACTGTTTTTCCATCCACTTCTGGGCCAAACAGTAATTCTGGGGTATCATCCAACACATTAACATCATCTTTGTTGCTAGTGAGTTGAAGGGACTTCTTGATCTGTTGTTTGTAGATGTCATGCTTGGCTAGTTCTGAGAGAGGAATTGCTATCTTTAGTTTGCCAATTTCAGTTTCTAGGTCAAAGGGTTTTTCAGATTGGGTCTTAGGGTTGTGGATAACAGTCCTTTCCTTGTTCACTAGATCTTCTTCTTGATTTTTATCTTGATTTTGGGACTTATCCTTTTTACTCATCTCTTGAGGAGTAATATTTAAATTAGGGTGAGAGGATGAAGTAGCCATAGGCTGCTGTTTTAAGGACAATGGTTCAGTAATCTCTTCAATAATTACTTCTTCTGCAGGTGAATTTGTTTTGTCATTAGGCTCTGTGACTATGGCTCTTTTAGGCTGCTGATTATCCTTTATCTTTTCAGGCTGATTTACATTCACAGTTCTACTTCTTAGCTTGTATTGTTTATGGACTTCATAAACAGCAGTGTCATAGCCTTGTTTAAAGTCAAAGGATTCACCTGATTTGGTTTGGAACAGTTTGATTTCATCATCCTCATGATCTTCTTGTGTTAAGAAAACTTGACTTTCACCATCTAGACCCATTAAATTAATTTGAGAATCTTCATTGGGTTCAGTTGATGTGGAAGTCTCTGCATAATTTTCCTGGAAAGGGGGTCTTATGTCTTGGTCAGCACTGGGCTTGCCCATGCCTGGGTTTTGAGTTCTCCTAAAATTTGGATTCCTAGGAGGGTTGTTTTGTGGTGCTTCCCATGATGATTTTCTCTCAACCGATTCCACTCTATCACCCAATCTTTTCATTCCATTGAGTATTGCATCCAGTTTTTGATCAAAGGCAGAGGGTTCCTCTTTGAAAACAGTCCTCTTTTCCAACCTTGCTCTGTTTCTTTTGGCAATCAGGTTAGCTTCCACTGTGACAGCAACCCTTTGGGCCTCTGCAAGGGATTGAGGATCTCTTTCCTTCAACTGATAGGCCATGTCAGGGTCAAAACCATCAGGGAATTTGTACAAAGCTAAATCAGGAGGGGGTCTTAAATTTTGTGGGATTGCGTTATATACATTGTTAAATCTTGCACAATACTCCAAAACAGTCTCTTGGGGACCTCTTTTGATAGTGTCATATTTCCCAAGTATGTGCAGAGGATCCTTCTTTTTCTCCCATCTGCTAGTAAAGGCCTGATAAAGCTCATCAGGAGTTGTGATGGAATTTACATTCAGGGATCTAAACCAAGTTCTTACATCTCCAGTTAGGCTTTGAACAAACATCCTCATTCTCACACTGTCATCATCTATTTCATAGGTCTCAAAATGGTCTTGCATCCTTTTGGCATGCTGGACAGCTGTCAGAGGGCCATTGGAGTCAAAATATGAGATTTTGGTTTGGTAATCTTGGGGTAGAGCTGCAGCATTAGCTGGTATTTGCAAGGGTGCATATCTGTTAGCCATATTTACAAGGTTTAGAGGATTAACAGGGGCAGCTGGGATAATAGGAACAGTGGGTACCACACGGGTAATAGGTAAGGGTGAACCTAGAGTGTTGGTCAAGGGGATATGTGCAGTGGATGAAGATGTGAGAGGAGGACTTTGAGATGTGGATGGTGAACTAGGGGAACTAGGGGTAGACCGGAAAAGGTCCTTGCATGGAGTAGAGATAAGACTGGGATGATCTGAATCTGAGGTTAAATCAGCAGGCTGCTCCTGCCTTTGCTGCCTCCTAATGTTTCTAGGTATGGTATTTGGATTATCAACAATGATGGGTGGATTAGGGTCAGGATTTTCCCTAGTATGCCGTGGATTTTTCTTGGGAGCCAGCTTCTAACTGTTTTTAGGATTTTATAAGAAGTTTTATATCTGCAAGGACTGGATAAAGATTTTGGAATGGCTATATATATTTCAAAGCTGAGATGAAGATTCACTGAAAAAGCTCTTCCCTAAAGCTGTCAATGTGACACAGAAACAGTTTTGAAGGCCTCCTGACTGATTTCAGGCTTAATTTGTAGCTTTGAGAGATGTATAGAAATTGGAAAATCCTAAGAAGTCCCCAGTGGAGTCGCCATTTATGTTAACACCCAGGTTGTTCCCTTTGACTCTAAGGGAATACGGCCGGGGTAACCACTAACCAATCTTTGGATTACAGCTTCTAGCCAGGCTGTAATCAGAGAGGGCTCTCTCTTTAATATTTATCTCTGTTTTGTACTGATTTTAGGCTAGCTGTAAGTTCAGGTTTGTTTAAGGTTTCGGTTGGATGATAATTTCAGTCAAGGTGCTTATGCATTCTCCAAAGTGTTCTAGTCCATTGGGCTATGGAGTAAGTGGTCCTTTAGTTATTTTGAGGTGCTGAGTGATTTGTTGTAGTGATGTTGCAGAGCCAGTTTAGTGTCTAAGAAACAACGTTTATAACAGTGATTGGGTGGGGTGTATCCAGTTTAGGCAAGGCAATTAAGAATCTTACGGTAAACTTCTAAAGAAGGACATCGAGAATATTAATCTAGAAGCACTGAAAAATTTCTAGTTAACATTCACATATAGCATTAACAGACACATGAGCAGTTAAGAATTCATGTACATCGTTAAGCTTGAAGACAAATATTTACAGTAGTAAAAATTGAGCACAAGGTGTAATGAAACAAATCCTGTACTAGTCTTTTTTTTTCACTGCTAGCTTAATACAATATGAGTATGGTTTGATAAACATAAGGAAATGATAAACACAATAAACAGAGATTCGAGGAAAACTTGTTATTTCATCAGACAGCACAGGAATTCTGCATCAGCACATGTAGCATCATCCAGACATCAAAGATTTCAGGAAATCACTGAGCTCATCCAGCCCTTTGTATTAGATAATTCTGAAAGTGTACAATACATTTGTCTCATAGAGAAAATTACCAACCCCTTATGAGTTACTTAGGGGAGTATATATACAAAATTTACATCAAAAATATCAGCGAATGAGTTAATATCTCATTTATGATATGCTAATCTCTGGAATGCAGTAGCTGAAGGTTTGAATGCTGCAGTAATTCCTTAATGCCTCAGCTGTCAAAATAGTCAGAAGATATTTGGACTTTATGGCTGTTAGAGTCGGCTGGAGATGTGCTGTCTGAAACTTGGATAGCTGTCATTGTCTATGTGATGAGTCACTTTTTTAGCTGCTTTAACTGCTGACATTTGTCATGTTATTTGTCTTGTAGTGACCTGGAGCTGGCAGTGGCCGAATGACTGAAGCTACCGTGGCAAAATCTGAAGCATAAATTGCCACCAATCCTCCTTAGGCATTTGATGTCTGCGCATATTTATCAATGTTTCCTCGGCCTCTGTATGTCTATAAAGATTGGGAGGGGTTTCAAACAGGTGATTCACTTCATTCTCAATGAAGAACAGGCCTTCAAGTTTGTCATATAAGCTCTGCCCTGTGGGAGGCCCTGCTTGTTCAGATGAACTGCCAGATGCAATAATCTGATTTTCAATAGTGGTTGCCATTCTGTTGGCCATTTGATCTGGAGAGATCAGTTTTCCTGCACCACTTAGTAAGCTGGGCAGGCCTTTTGCTTGCAGCACTCCCATTTTAACTTTGTATTCCTCCACATCTGCTTGCATCTCATAGTACTTCCTCTCCACTGTTTGTATATAGTTCCTGAGAGTTAGTACCTTCTTGGCAGAGAGGACAGCCTCTGTTCTGTTGGGAATGCCTATAGCTGCCAATTCCTCCCTTTCTTGCCTGTTCAGGAAGTCTATCATTCTGTTTTCCTGCTCTGCTCTGTTCCCTAGCACTGTCTTGGCCTTCTGAATTTCTGCTTGAGCTTGGCCCATTAAATCCATCTGCTCATGCATTATTTTTATTGACCTCCATTGCTGTTTGATGGATTGGCCAATTTTGGCCCATAGGATTCTCTTTATGTCGGCCATAGCAGTCTCCAGATTCAGCTCTTTCTCTAAGGCCTTTATCCTTTCTTTTTGGGCCTTTATTTCTCTGCCCTGTTCTGCTACAGTCACTTTGGACTTGTCATACTTGGCATCCAGTTCTGCCAACTTCTCCTTGGCCTTCTTTATTTCATCTGCCTGGATCTCCATTGCTTTGACGGCCTTGGTCAATTCCTCTACACTTGGGCTGACATCTGGAGCTGCTGCTGTTCCTGCTGCTCCTGTTGTGGGGGCCACTGCTGCCCCTGAAGTTGCTGCTATTGTTGAAGTAGTTGGAGGAGCTTGGGAAGTGGATTCTGCCTGTTTATCTTGTAATGCTCCTTCCAGATCTCTCTCCAATTCCCTGATCCTCTGGTCTTGCTGCATTAGGAGGTCCAGTTGGTCCTCAGCCTGTTTTTGCTTTTGAAGTTCTGCTGTTTGAGGGTGCTCTGTGGGCTGCAGCTTCAATCTTTTCTTCAAGGCATTGAGGTCATCATCTTTCTTCTTCATAAGGGCTTTCACACCCTTTGGATCACTAGGATCATGTCCTAGATCAATGATGATCTCCTCCAGAGACTTTATTCTATTGTCTTTGTCCAGAGAGGACATTCTCTCAAAGTCCAACTGGGTATTGGTGTTTTTGAGGGACTCTTTCAGCTCATGTGCCATGGTGGCCTTCTCCACCAAGGTTGCATAGACCATCTCCCCAGCTTGCTTATGGAGTTCAATCTGGTCCATGGGATGTATATCTCTGGCTAGGACCTCCACCCTTGTCTTTACAAAATCTGCAACTGTCTTAGGCTATGGCCCTTTGGGCTTAAAGTGGCTGAGGAGCAATTTTTCCTCCTGAATGTCATATACCGACATTAGCCTTTCTTGCTGGGCTGGTGTTGCATCTATGAATTGCTTATAGACCTCAGCCCTTAGCAGCTCATTCTGAGCTTTTATTTGTTTGAAAGAAGCCTTGGTGCTCTTGGGCTTCTTGCTTTGTTGGGAAGAAGAGGACACCTCCAAACCGAGCTGTAAAGTTTGCTCCTGCTTTAAGGAGCTTGTACCTGTATGCTGACTGTCCTCCCTGTCTTTTCTTGCACTGTCCAAGACATCTTCAGTAATGTCTTCTACCTCTGGGGAGTCTGCTCTTTGCCTTTTGGCTTCTGGCTGGTGGGAGGATCCACTGAGAGGAGTGGACTCTTCTCTATCTCTTTTTGTCCCCCTTTCCTCATGTGCTGGGGTCTGTAAAATTGGAGCAGTTACTGGCTCTGTTTGTGGGGGTGGAATTTGCAGTGCTGGAGCTGCTGGTAGCTCAGTTTGTGGAAGGACAGTTTGCCCTTGCTGCTGTTCTGTTTGCTGCCCTGTTTGCTGCTCTGTTACAAGGGCAGGCTTTTCTTTCACTGCTTCTTCCTCTGCACCCATTATGCCTTTGCCTTTTTCTGTCGCCGGTGCTAATGTAGAGGGGGCCTGTGGTGCAGTCCTTGTGGCCGAGGTCCCTTCTCCCACTGAATAAGGTGGTCTGAAAGGTACCTGCTGCACATAGTCTAGGTCAATAGTTTTTTCAATCTCCTTCATATTCTTTAGCTTTGTCTCTTCCTCAGTTAGATTTTCAACTAGAGTGTCCATCTGCCATTCTTGCAGGTTGGCATATTTTTCAATGTGTGGGTACTGGCAATGCTTAATGCCTATAAGCCTATACTTGTTTCTCCTAGCAGTAATGAAACCTTCAGGGTCATAATGGACCCACCGAAAACTATAGGACAGCTTGTATTTATCCTTAAGGATTAGGTCTGCATCTTCCCACCCTTCTTTCTTGTTCATGATGAAGGGGCCCAACTGGTGTTTGAACTTGAGGTGGGCCTTCTTTTTGGCGCTGTGGAAATGGGTGAGGTTGGACTGAATCAACTGCCTATAATACTCCAAGGCAAATAACCTCATAGGTACATATTTTGGGAGCCTGTATGGATAGAGCTCACAGCCATAGATCCTAATGACAGTATGGTTCTCATATAGGTACCAGTCACCTATTTTATATTTTTTGGAAAGCTGCAGAGCTTTCTTTATCTCATTTGATATTCTGGGAGGAGGGGACCTCATCAACAGGCAAGAGACTGGGTATACAAATTGGTCAACAAATTCACAGTAGGTGTAGGGTGAATTTGTGACTTTGTGATAGACAGAGGTCCAGAAGATGACAGATCTTCTTTCCCCTCTGTGATCCAGCCTTTTGATGTAGCATGGGAAGGCTTCAGAATGATAGTACATGAACAGGTGGTAAATATAGGCCAAGTACTTGAAGACCCCCTGTCTGTCCACTCTGCTCAACTGATCATGAATCTTGTTAGCTATGAACTTAGCAAAGTTATATTTGCGGGCAGGGGGTTGGCGTGGGCTGTAAGCAGATAGTAATACCAGCATTGTTTTATCCACATGCTCACTGTTTTTGTATCCCAACACATAGGCAATCATGTCCAGTAAAAGCCTGCCTACATCATTGAAATGGTCATTCAGGTAGGGAGGTGGCCCTGTAGGCTGGCACTCAGGTCTCATGAATGTCCTGGTGACGTTTTGAATCTCCTCAGTGGTCATCTTGGCACCAATGTCCAGCAAATAGTCCATGGAAAATGGGATTAGCAACTCTGTCTGATCAAAATGTAACATTTTGTTGATGGACTCAGCATTAATGTAGAAAAGGATCCTCCCAGATGGAGTGCTAATAGCTCTGTGCTGCACATCATAGTTTTCAGCACATAGGTGAATGATTTCAGGGAAGACATTTACAGCTGGGAGACAATAGTATGGTAGGTTTGACTCCCATATCCCATGTGTACCATGCCCATACTTATAGTCCTCTCTTAATTGACAGAAGGTCTGCAAGAAGTCCCTGTTACCCTCAAAGTCTTCAATAAGATAGTCCTTGTCAGCTAATGCCAAGGCCTCCAGCTCTTTATTTGGTGGATTTAATGGAGCTACACTGACGGATGAGGATCCAAAAGCAGCCATTGTAAAACTTGATTTTGAAATAAGGTGATGGCAATGGTTTGCAAAGTTCTTTAAGAGCTTAAGTAATAGGCCAAATGTAGACCAAGTCTGAAGTGTTTTTCTCAGTGGAAAATGCAAGCTGGTTTCTGTAGTTTGTTGCAAATTCACAGGGATGTGAATTGCTAAGGGTGAGTTGCAGAGGGTATGAGGTTTCCTTTGGTAGCAATTACAACTGGCCTGTACTCAGCAAAAGGGAACAATGCCGAGCACCTCGAGGAAAATTTTATGGTTCTGGCCCGCAGAACGATTGTTTTAATGTCAATTTTTAGTTCTGGGGGCAATGCAGGTTACTTTATCTGACTCTTAGTTAGCAGACAGAGCTAGACTGTGGATTTTGACCAGTCTTCAATGGTGAATTTACAGAGAAATGGAATGCATGGGGCAAAACATGAGCTTTATGGTGAATACCTGGATAAACTAGCTTGGAAGCCTGCGGGCCGGGCCGTGGAGGCTTAATGCAGCTGAATTCTTGACTTGTAGCGGTCTCAATCTTGAATTTGATGGCTGGAAACAGATTTCGCGGCAAGCTTGTTCGCAACGGCTACGTCGTTTGTGCGTGAAAATGACCGAAAACGGCTAATTTGGTCGTTTATAACGACAAATTTGGAAAAAACATGCTATTGGCGCTTTTCCGCCGATGACGTCAGCATGACGTCATGGTGGGGCCCGGGTACGGAGGTGACCTGGCTGCTGAGGTGTAGGCCAGGGTGGCAGGACACGGTGGCGGGTAGATGCGGTGGCAGGGCTACGTGGAGGACCATATGGCGCGGGGGCGGAGGAGGGCGCTACGTCATGCTGACGTAGTGATGACGTAAGGGAAGGCGGTAAAGGAACGGTGGTAAGCGGGTTCCCCGCACCACCTTTGGGCAAAGGCGGTATCGGGGAAGGGGGCTCCGAACAACCCCACCGCCTGCCACGCGTCCCTTGTACGGGGCGGAAAGCCACTTTCCCCGGACGCTAAAGGTCGGCAGGTCGGGGAGTGAAAATTACCGCCCACCATTAGATCTGGGCGGCGGAGATCTGACGGCTGGCGGGTCCTCCGACGGATCGTGCAGGTTGGGGGGGTCCCGCTAGCCTATTTAAATATTAAATTAAATATTTTTCGGGCGGAGAACCTTAGGGTTAGGGGTTTTTTGCATGTGTTTTGGGATTTTTGGGTTTTTCTAAGGTTTTATAAGGAAAAAAGGGGTTTAGGAGTGGGTTTAGCAGGGGGAAAGGGGTTTTCTGTGGCATTTTGAACAGAGGAAAGGTGAGGGCCTAGGGGAAAGGTTGTTGCTCATAACCAGAGGTTAGAGCAGCCCCAAGACAGGGTTGACCACAACCCCTGGTGGACTGGAGTCTCCCTAAACAACTTATTTGGCTATAATGCCAAGGGGAGGGATATTTATACAATGTTTGGGGTTTATATACCATGGTGTTATAATACTAGGGAAAGGGTAACATAGGGGGTTTATATAATAAAATTAGGGGTTAATATGGATGGAAGGAGTGGATGAGGGGAAATAATACTAAGTTTATTGAAAATAACTTAGCTTAGGGAGTAGATCAAAATAAAAAGAGTTTTAGACAAGAAATGTGGCTTTTAAAGGACTAAGAACCACCATAAAACCATCAATTCTTCCATGAATCTCAACTGATGATAGGATGTTAGTAATGAATGGGAAGAGGGGAAGAAGGGAGGTTAGACATGCTTCTTTGCTTTGCTGCCACCTGATAGCGAAGAACACCTTCTCAATTCATTATTTTTGCTTTGTGAACATTTCAGCACATATTTATTTGCAAGGAATGATATTTCTGCAACCTCATCTGCCTACCCATCTATTTGCCTAGCATTTTTTGTTTCTTCTTGGAGGGTGCACTTGGACTTGCAGACCCTTATTTGCCTTTTCTTTTCTCTGGCTTTTCTTTTGTTTTTCTATCTACTTCTACCCTTATTTCTTCCAAGGTCCCAGATTGAGCAGTTGGGAACCTTTCTTCTCTACCTAGACTACTTGTCTGCCAAGATTAAACAGTTTGGACAGACTTCTTTCTCTATTCTACAACTGGAAATTCAAAACATGGCATGATCCAGATTAGGCTGTTGGACCACCCATCAAAATTGAGACAACATCAAGCTATATACACAGATTGTTTTCTCTAGGAAATATGTGATCTTTGCATGATCAAAGCAGAGCATATTTGGAACTTTTCATTGTCAATCATGAAATATGAAACCTATTGGTATAGGTAGCTAATAGTGGCTCCACATGGGGATGGTTTTTCATTTGAAAGACCAAGAACAGCAGGTTAGAATGCCTTGGCCCATTGACTGCCTTCATCAAAATTTTGAAGCTTGCTGCTTTGAAATGTCAAAATTGTGTACTTCCCTTCTTGGTAGACTTCTTAATCCTATTTACCTTTTGCTGGTAGTTAAGAAAACTTGAAAAACTGCATTTTTACATCTTAACAGAAAATAATATATACATCTGGATATGTACAAAGGAAAACTCATGTTGCACTTATGGGTAGTAGTCAAAATAGTGCTTGAGCATCCTGCCATTCACAGGACCTTCATCCAAATCAGTTTCATTAAGACTTTTAAGGAAGTAAGTGTTGTTTCCTTGTACCGCTTGGACAGCAAATGGTCCTCTCCAAAGGGAATCAAATTTTCCATGTTTTCCCTTATCTTCCCTTCTTGAATCCCATTTGAGGACTTTGTCTCCAACATTAAAGTCTTCTGCCTTAGTTCTTCTGTCAAAGGCCTTCTTTAGCTTTTCTTGTAACACTTGAACTCTGCTGTACACTTGATCTCTAGTTTGCTGTAAACATATTATTTGATTGATCCTTCTTTGCATATCATTTGGTTCTGCTTGACTTTCTTGAAGAAGTTTCATAACAGGCACCCCTAGTGATGAAGGGAATTTGGCTTCTAATCCATAAACCAACTCATATGGGCTGGTCCCAATTGATCTCTTGGTTGTTAGTCTATCTGCCCATAGAGCATTCACAAGCTTCTTATGCCAATTCTTTTTGTTCTCTTCTAGCACTTTCTTTATGATGTTTACTAGGCTTTTATTTGATGACTCAGCAAGGCCATTTCCTTGGGGATAGTATGCAGTAGAATGGCCTAAGGTAATGTGAAATTTGTGGCAGAAATTCACCATTTTCTTGGATCTGAAAGCAGCAGCATTGTCTGTTATTATTTTGTCAGGACAACCAAATCTAGCCAATATGTTGTTCTCCAAGAACTGAATGATTGTGGAATCATTTGCTTGTCTGCATGGAACAGCTTCAATCCACTTGGTGAAGTAGTCTGTGGCTGTAAAGATCCATCTATGTTGGCCTGAAGATGAGGGATGAATTTCCCCAATGAAATCCAAGCCCCATTGTTGAAAAGGTCTCTCTGTTGCAATAGGCCTCAAGGGAAGTGGCAGCAACTGTCTCTTTCCCTCAAACACTTGACATTTATGACATGAGGATGTGAATTTCTTGATATCAGAGAACATGGTGGGCCAGTAGTAACCAACCCTTAGTATTTTATCCACAGTGGACTTCCAGTACAAGTGTCCACCACAGTCACCTGCATGAAATTCCTTTATAATATTGTCAGTTTCATTCTCAATTAGGCAGTTTAGCAATATCCCTTCATGGTTTTTCCACAATAAATTTCCATCCATAACACAGAATTTAGAAGCTTTCATTTTTAAGAACGTACATTTAGTTCTGGACAGTCCTGGGGGAGCACACAGGTTTTGCAATACATAACATATATCAGAGTACCAAGGGGATTGTTCAAAGGCTACATTGATCTTTGGAGTCGCCAGCTCCTGTTCACTGTCCAACTGGTTGATGTCTAAGGCTTGTAAATTTGCTTCTGTCATTAGTTTGGCCAAACCTTGCCCTTTTATTAGTTTTGTAGGTTTTATCTCAATATCAAATTCCAAAATGTTGGCAATCCACTTTCCTCTTCTGCCCTCTAGGTTTTCTTGAGTGAGTATGTCTTTTACAATAGGACTTGGCACATATGCTACAACATGGGAATATAGGATGTAAATCGTAAAGTCTTTGATGGCTTTGACCAAAGCATAAGCTTGCTTTTCCATGATTTGATATTTTAAAGGTGCATCTCTAAGAGCTTTGCTAAAGAAAGCAATTGGCTTCTCATTTCCTTGGTCATCTTTCTGTAACAAAACAGCAGCGATAGTATGCTGGGAGGCAAAAGAGAAAATGATAAATTCTCTATCAAATTGAGGATTGGTCAAAACTGGGGTTTGGGTAAGGGCCAGCTTTATGCCTTCAAAGGCTTGATTGGCTTCAACAGTCCATTTTACTTTTGAATCCTTCTTTAGCATGTTATTTAGCAATCTGATCAACTCTGCTAAGTTGGGGATAAACCTTCTCAAGAAATTGATTTTTCCCAAGAATCCTTGCAATTCTTTGATATTTCTTGGGTGGGGCATTTGTAGGATAGCTTGTATCCTGTCTGGATGTATCCTAATGCCATCCTTTGAAATGATATGTCCTAACAGCTTACCTTCTTCCAAACCAAATAGAGACTTCTTGGGATTCAAGGAAATTCCATATTTCCTGCATTTTAGGAAGATCTGTCTCAAATGTTTCATATGTTCTTGGTCTGATTTTGAGAAAGGTGTAAGGTCATCTAAGTAAATGACAAGGAAGTCATGAATCTCTTTGGCAAAAGCAATATCCATTGCTCTTTGAAAAGTTGCCCCTGCATTTTTCAATCCAAAAGGCATTTTTACATATTTGAAGGTTCCCCATGGGGTTGTAAATGTTGTTTTGTCTTGGTCATCAGGGTGCACCAGGATTTGATTGAATCCTGAGAATCCATCAAGTAATGAGATCCTTTAGGCCCCTACCACTCTTTGGAGAATGTGATCCATCTTGGGTAAGGGATAGTTGTCTTTGAGGGATACTTGGTTCAGATTTCTTAGATCTACACACAGCCTTATTTCACCAGTTTTCTTTCTTGTAGGGACTAAGTTTGAGATCCACTCAGAGAATCTGATAGGTGCTATGATGCCTGCCTTGAACATTTTCTGTACCTCTTGTTCCATTGCTGGGAGAAGCATTGGATTGATTCTCCTCAGTTTTTGTTTAAAGGGTTTTTGATCAGGCTTGAGAGGGATAGTATGCTGGATAACAGAGGTATCATAGGACTTTAGGTCCTCATAACTCCATGCAAAGACATCCTGGAACTCTTTAAAGAGGTCAATGTATTTAGGCTTTTGGTCAGGAGGTAAGGAAGCAGACAATTTTATTATTTTGGGTTGTGCATCAGTCCCAATGTTGCACTCTTCAATGGCTGCATTTAAGGGCTGCATTTTTGGTTTTCTGGGAATATCATTTGAATCAAAGATGTCCTCTAGTGGAGTTAGGCCTGTTGGTAGAAAATTTTCTTTCAGCTCTATGATGTCAGTTTCAGCACTGGCCACTTCTTCACAACTGATTGGTTGAATTTGTTGAATGCTTTCCTTGTTGAAAATAGTTGGATTTAGCATTTGTTTTGCTGTCCTAGGTGATATTGGATGAGTAATCTTTTGAAACTATATTTGTGATGGACTTGCTCCTTCAAGTATTTGTGATTGACTTGCTTTGTCAAGTATTTGTGATTGACTTGCTTTGTCAGTGTCAATATTTAATCCTGCAAACTCTTTTTGCAGCGTTAAAAAATTATTTATTTGCATATCATCCTCAAATACTTGCCAATCTTTAACATTGTTTGGAATGGAGGGTCTGTGTTTTATCTCAGCTGTGAAACAATTGTTAGGTTCCAATGGTAATTTGCAAGTACTAGCAAATGTGGCCAAACTATGAGCATGCAGGTTGTGGGTCCTAGGAATTTTAGTGATTTGGAATTCAGAGAAAAAGTTTAGTACTTTAGCAACAGCAGCCCTATAAGACCTTAGTCTTTTGTCATTTGTGACAAAATTTCCCTTCACTTGTTGGATAACTAAATCTGAATCTCCCATGATTGAAACCCTGGCAGCTCGTAAGAACTTTACTAACTTGAGGCCTAGCAAAAGAGCTTCATATTCTGCCATGTTATTAGTACATCTGAAGTTTAATCTATAGGCTCTGCCTTTTGCATGACTATTTTCTTTATTGTGTACCCAAACTCCAGCTCCTGCCCCTAATTTGTTGACTGAGCCATCAAATTCAAGGAACCATAGAACATCTTGTTGTGAAGGAGATTTAATGATCTGTTCATGGGCTGGCAATGTAAGTTGAAGTTGTGGTTTTTCATCTGGCTTGTCTTTTAGGACAGTCTCATCATTTGATTGGATATGCTTGACAACTAGGGCAGCAGCAGTGTCTAGTGTTTGATTGACTGTTGTTTCATGGATGATAGTTCTTTCATTAGAGTCTTCCTCTTGTATGAGTATCTTGGCTTCAACCTCATTTTCTGAGGGAGTTGTGCTGTCATTGAAGAGAATGTATGAGTCTATGTCTGAATGGACAGAATATATAGGAAAGTTTTGAGGCTTTTCTTCACTGCTGACCATGTATTTCATGAGTGTTTCTCTGTATAGTCTTTTTGGTTGCCCAAAAACAGAGATGGTGGCATATGACATGTCTAATTGTAGGGAACCTTGTAGTTTAGCTCCCCATGATCTTGATAACAACATCCCATACTTAGGTGGGATATCAGCAACTACCACATCCATTAGGATTGTTTTGTTTGGGTACTGAACCAGAGACACACATAAATCTTTTATGAGACCTAAGCACTTGACTTGGCTGGAGTCAAAGGAAAACAGGTCCTTGTATGGTCTTGTTATATCTAGATTCAATCTCTCCATGACTGCTTTTGGCATTAGATTGTGAGAGGCGCCTGAGTCAAACATTGCATTATGTAATATCTTATCATGAATATGTAAGCTGACATAAAAAGGTAATACCCCTGTGACTACTGTTTTTCCATCCACTTCTGGGCCAAACAGTAATTCTGGGGTATCATCCAACACATTAACATCATCTTTGTTGCTAGTGAGTTGAAGGGACTTCTTGATCTGTTGTTTGTAGATGTCATGCTTGGCTAGTTCTGAGAGAGGAATTGCTATCTTTAGTTTGCCAATTTCAATTTCTAGGTCAAAGGGTTTTTCAGATTGGGTCTTAGGGTTGTGGATAACAGTCCTTTCCTTGTTCACTAGATCTTCTTCTTAATTTTTATCTTGATTTTGGGACTTATCCTTTTTACTCATCTCTTGAGGAGTAATATTTAAATTAGGGTGAGAGGATGAAGTAGCCATAGGCTGCTGTTTTAAGGACAATGGTTCAGTAATCTCTTCAATAATTACTTCTTCTGCAGGTGAATTTGTTTTGTCATTAGGCACTGTGACTATGGTTCTTTTAGGCTGCTGATTATCCTTATCTTTTCAGGCTGATTTACATTCACAGTTCTACTTCTTAGCTTGTATTGTTTATGGACTTCATAAACAACAGTGTCATAGCCTTGTTTGAAGTCAAAGGATTCACCTGATTTGGTTTGGAACAGTTTGATTTCATCATCCTCATGATCTTCTTGTGGTAAGAAAACTTGACTTTCACCATCTAGACCCATTAAATTAATTTGAGAATCTTCATTGGGTTCAGTTGATGTGGAAGTCTCTGCATAATTTTCCTGGAAAGGGGGTCTTATGTCTTGGTCAGCACTGGGCTTGCCCATGCCTGGGTTTTGAGTTCTCCTAAAATTTGGATTCCTAGGAGGGTTGTTTTGTGGTGCTTCCCATGATGATTTTCTCTCAACCGATTCCACTCTATCACCCAATCTTTTCATTCCATTGAGTATTGCATCCAGTTTTTGATCAAAGGCAGAGGGTTCCTCTTTGAAAACAGTCCTCTTTTCCAACCTTGTTCTGTTTCTTTTGGCAATCAGGTTAGCTTCCACTGTGACAGCAACCCTTTGGGCCTCTGCAAGGGATTGAGGATCTCTTTCCTTCAACTGATAGGCCATGTCAGGGTCAAAACCATCGGGGAATTTGTACAAAGCTAAATCAGGAGGGGGTCTTAAATTTTGTGGGATTGCGTTATATACATTGTTAAATCTTGCACAATACTCCAAAACAGTCTCTTGGGGACCTCTTTTGATAGTGTCATATTCCCCGAGTATGTGCAGAGGATCCTTCTTTTTCTCCCATCTGTTAGTAAAGGCCTGATAAAGCTCATCAGGAGTTGTGATGGAATTTGCATTCAGGGATCTAAGCCAAGTTCTTACATCTCCAGTTAGGCTTTGAACAAACATCCTCATTCTCACACTATCATCATCTATTTCATAGGTCTCAAAATGGTCTTGCATCCTTTTGGCATGCTGGACAACTGTCAGAGGGCCATTGGAGTCAAAATATGAGATTTTGGTTTGGTAATCTTGGGGTAGAGCTGCAACATTAGCTGGTATTTGCAAGGGTGCATATCTGTTAGCCATATTTACAGGGTTTAGAGGATTAACAGGGGCAGCTGGGATAATAGGAACAGTGGGTACCACAGGGGTAATAGGTAAGGGTGAACCTAGAGTGTTGGTCAAGGGGATATGTGCAGTGGATGAAGATGTGAGAGGATGACTTTGAGATGTGGATGGTGAACTAGGGGAACTAGGGGTAGACCGGAAAAGGACCTTGCATGGAGTAGAGATAAGACTGGGATGATCTGAATCTGAGGTTAAATCAGCAGGCTGCTCCTGCCTTTGCTGCCTCCTAATGTTTCTAGGGATGGTATTTGGATTATCAACAATGATGGGTGCATTAGGGTCAGGATTTTCCCTAGTATGCCGTGGATTTTTCTTGGGAGCCAGCTTCTAACTATTTTTAGTATTTTATAGGAAGTTTTATATCTGCAAGGACTGGATAAAGATTTTGGAATGGCTATATATATTTCAAAGCTGAGATGAAGATTCACTGAAAAAGCTCTTCCCTAAAGCTGTCAATGTGACACAGAAAAAGTTTTGAAGGCCTCCTGACTGATTTCAGGCTTAATTTGTAGCTTTGAGAGATGTATAGAAATTGGAAAATCCTAAGAAGTCCCCAGTGGAGTCGCCATTTATGTTAACACCCAGGTTGTTCCCTTTGACTCTAAGGGAATACGGCCGGGGTAACCACTAACCAATCTTTGGATTACAGCTTCTAGCCAGGCTGTAATCAGAGAGGGCTCTCTCTTTAATATTTATCTCTGTTTTGTACTGATTTTAGGCTAGCTGTAAGTTCAGGTTTGTTTAAGGTTTCGGTTGGATGATAATTTCAGTCAAGGTGCTTATGCATTCTCCAAAGTGTTCTAGTCCATTGGGCTATGGAGTCAGTGGTCCTTTAGTTATTTTGAGGTGCTGAGTGATTTGCTGTAGTGATGCTGCATAGCCAGTTTAGTGTCTGAGAAACAACGTTTATAATAGTGATTGGGTGGGGTGTATCCAGTTTAGGCAAGGCAATTAAGAATCTTATGGTAAACTGCTAAAGAAGGACAGCGAGAATATTAATCTAGAAGCACTGAAGAATTTCTAGTTAACATTCACATATAGCATTAACAGACACATGAGCAGTTAAGAATTCATGTACATCGTTAAGCTTGAAGACAAATATTTACAGCAGTAAAAATTGAGCATAAGGTGTAATGAAACAAATCCTGTACTAGTCTTTTTTTTTTCACTGCTAGCTTAATACAATATGAGTATGGTTTGATAAACATAAGGAAATGATAAACACAATAAACAGAGATTCGAGGAAAACTTGTTATTTCATTAAACAGCACAGGAATTCTGCATCAGCACATGTAGCATCATCCAGACATCAAAGATTTCAGGAAATCACTGAGCTCATCCAGCCCTTTGTATTAGATAATTCTGAAAGTGTACAATACATTTGTCTCATAGAGAAAATTACCAACCCCTTATGAGTTACTTAGGGGAGTATATATACAAAATTTACATAAAAAATATCAGCGAATGAGTTAATATCTCATTTATGATATGCTAATCTCTAGAATGCAGTAGCTAAAGGTTTGAATGCTGCAGTAATTCCTTAATGCCTCAGCTGTCAAAATAGTCAGAAGATATTTGGACTTTATGGCTGTTAGAGTCGGCTGGAGATGTGCTGTCTGAAACTTGGATAGCTGTCATTGTCTATGTGATGAGTCACTTTTTTAGCTGCTTTAACTGCTGACATTTGTCATGTTATTTGTCTTGTAGTGACCTGGAGCTGGCAGTGGCCGAATGACTGAAGCTACCGTGGCAAAATCTGAAGCATAAATTGCCACCAATCCTCCTTAGGCATTTGATGTCTGCGCATCTTTATCAATGTTTCCTCGGCCTCTGTATGTCTATAAAGATTGGGAGGGGTTTCAAACAGGTGATTCACTTCATTCTCAATGAAGAACAGGCCTTCAAGTTTGTCATATAAGCTCTGCCCTGTGGGAGGCCCTGCTTGTTCAGATGAACTGCCAGATGCAATAATCTGATTTTCAATAGTGGTTGCCATTCTGTTGGCCATTTGATCTGGAGAGATCAGTTTTCCTGCACCACTTAGTAAGCTGGGCAGGCCTTTTGCTTGCAGCACTCCCATTTTAACTTTGTATTCCTCCACATCTGCTTGCATCTCATAGTACTTCCTCTCCACTGTTTGTATATAGTTCCTGAGAGTTAGTACCTTCTTGGCAGAGAGGACAGCCTCTGTTCTGTTGGGAATGCCTATAGCTGCCAATTCCTCCCTTTCTTGCCTGTTCAGGAAGTCTATCATTCTGTTTGCCTGCTCTGCTCGGTTCCCCTGGTTCTTCATCCACCTCTCAAAGCACTCCTTCCACACCTCCATTCACTGCACATACTACCACTACTACTCCTATTATCCCAGTTGTTCCTATTGTCCCTCTTATCCATGTGAATATGGCTAACAGATATGTACCTTTGCAATTACCTGCTAATCCTGGAGCTATGCCTCAGGATTACCAAACTAAAATCACATATTTTGATGGCACAGGTGCCTGCACAGCCCTTCAGCATACAAAGAAAATGCAGGATTACTTTGAAAGCTATGAGATTGACGATGATGGTGTGAGAATGAAGATTTTTGTCCAAAGCTTGTCAGGTGATGTCAGGACTTGGTTTAGAGCACTTCCAGCCAATTCCATAGCAGACCCAGAAGCCTTATACCAGTCATTTATCAACAGATGGGAGAAAAAGAAAGACCCTTTGCACATACTAGCTGAATATGATACAATCAAAAGAGGTCCACAAGAAACAGTCTTAGACTATTGTGCAAGGTTCAATAGCGTTTCTAATGCTATCCCACAAAACTTAAGGCCCCCACCTGACCTTGCCTTATATAAATTCCCTGATGGATTCAACCCAGATATGGCCTACCAATTAAAAGAAAGAGCCCCTAACAGCCTTGCAGACATGCAAAATGTGGCTGTCACTATGGAGGCAAATTTAATTGCCAAAATAAACAGAGCTAGAACTGAGAGAAGAACCACCTTCAAGGAAGAGCCCTCAGCCTTAGATCAAAAGCTAGATGCTATTATCAATGGCATGCACAGGATGGGAGACAGAGTAGAGAGTGTTGAGAGGAAATCATCATGGGAAGGACAACAGCCCAATACCATAAGGAACCCAAATTTCAGGAACACTCAGAACTCAAACGCTGGTAGATCTAGCCTAGACCGTGATATAAGGCCTCCTTTCCAAGAAAATTATACAGAAGCATCCACATCTAGTGATGCCATAGAGGACACTCACATGAACTTGGTGGATTTGAAGGATGAGCAACAAATTTTCCTAACTCAAGAAGACCAAGATGACCATGAGATAAGTCAATTTCAGACTAAGTCTGGTGAGTCTTTTGACTTTAAACAAGGTTATGATTCAGCTATTTATGAAGTCCACAAATAGTATAAGATGAGGACAAGAGCCATAGATGTGCCTGAAAAAGTTAAACCAAAGGAGGGCAAACAGCCCAACCAGATTAGAGGCAAGGCTATTATAATAGAAACAGCTGATATAACTGTCCCAAACCCACACCAAGTGACTGTAGAGGACATAACAGACATACAGCCTTCTATTGATCAGCCTCTGCCACCTTCTTCCTCGAAAGAGAACTTGAACAACACTCCTAAAAGCCTTCCCAAAATAGAAATACCGCAAGGTATCACTCACCATAACACTGATAATCAAGAGGAAAATGCAGAAAATACACTTGAAAAGGGGAAATCTGCTATTGCCAACACAAGGACTCCATTGGAGAGACCATTCAACTTAGAAGAAGAAATAAGCAAACTTAAGATTTCCATCCCCTTATCAGAACTTGCCAAACATGATGTGTACAGGCAACAAATTCAAAGATCACTTCAAATGCTAGAGGTCAAGGATGATGTGAATGTTTTAGATGATACCCCTGAGCTGCTGTTCGGTCCTGAAGTTAATGGAAAAACAACATATGGATATGTTCTACCCTTTTATGTCAGTCTGCACATACATGATAAAGTTTTACATAATGCAATGTTTGACTCAGGTGCCTCACACAACCTTATGCCCAAAGCTGTAATGGAGAAGCTAAACCTTGATGTAACAAGACCCTACAAAGATCTATTCTCCTTTGACTCAAGTCAGGTCAAGTGTTTAGGCTTAATCAAAGACTTATGTGTCTCCTTAGTTCAATTTCCCAACAAGACAATCCTAATGGATGTGGTGGTTGCTGACATACCACCAAAGTATGGCATGCTGTTGTCAACATCTTGGGGGGAAAAACTCCAAGGATCTCTCCAATTAGACCTCTCCTATGCCACTATTTTAGTCTTTGGGCAACCAAAGAGACTGTATAGAGAAAAACTGATGAAGTATGTGGTAAGTAGTGAGGAAAAGCCCCAGAATTTCCCTATCTGTTCAATCCATTCTGATATGGATTCTTTTATTTTGTTTAATGATGAAACAAGTCCTCCAACTGATGATAAGCCTATGGCTTTAGTACAAAAAGCTCACATCAATGAAGAATCGGTTGCACATACCCATGAGGCTGTTAAAATAGCCAATGCAACCAGCACACAAGAAAAACCTCCCGAAACACAAGACTCGGATCTGCCCAATCCTAAAATGATTGAAACTCTTAATACTAACCACAAGAAAGAAATCACATGGAATTTAGAGTTTGATGGCTCTGTTAATAAGTTAGGAGCAGGGGCAGGAATATGGATTCACAATACACATAACAACCATGCAGAGGGTCATGCTTATAGATTGAATTTCAAATGCACCAACGACATGGCTGAGTATGAGGCACTCCTCTTAGGCCTTAAGCTGCTCAAAGCTTTAGGAGCTGCCAAAGTTTCCATTCTAGGTGACTCAGACCTAGTAATCCAACAAATGAAAGGCAACTTTGTTACCAATGATAGAAGGTTAAGAGCTTATAGGACTGCTGCCACTGCAATACTTGATACATTCACTGAATCCAAGCTTGCCAAGATTTCAAGAAATCATAACATTCATGCTCACAGCCTAGCTACTTTTGCTAGCACATGTAAGCTTCCTTTTGAGCCCAATCACCACTTTACTGCTGAGATAAAGCACAGGCTTGCTGTCCCTAACAATGTTAAAGATTAGCAAGTGTTTGAGGATGATGCTCAAATCAACAATTTTCTTACCTTACAGCATGAGTTTTCAGGCCTAAACATTGATATGGATGCCATGGATGATCCACTGCAAGCAATAAACCAAATCCAGCAAACTGTAACAGCTAAAACAGCTAGAAAATTGCTACAGCCAACCATCTTTGATGAAGAAAACATAGAAGAGCTGAAACAGATGCATTTGGAGGAAATAGCCAAAACAAAGGCCGAAATCATTGATTTAAAGGATAACTTTCTGCCTGCTGGCCTCACTCCACTAGAAGACATGTTTGATGCAAATGATGTGCCCAAAAAGCCAAAAATGCAGCCTATAAACACTGCCATAGAAGAATACAACATTGGAACAGCAGAGAAGCCCAAAATGATCAAACTGTCTAAATCTTTGCCTCCTGATCAAAAGCCCAAATATGTTGATTTGTTCAAAGAATTCCAAGATGTATTTGCTTAGAGTTATGAGGACTTGAAGTCCTATGACACCTCAATTATTCAACATACCATTCCCTTAAAGCCAAATCAAAAGCCCTTCAAACAGAAACTGAGGAGAATCAATCCTGTGCTTCTCCCTTTAATTGAGAAAGAAGTGAAAAGAATGTTTGAAGCAGGTATCATAGCACCCATTAGATTTTCTGAATGGGTATCCAATCTTGTTCCCACAAGAAAGAAAACAGGTGAGATTAGGCTTTGTGTAGATTTGAGAAACTTAAACCAAGTCTCCCTTAAAGACCACTACCCATTGCCCAAAATGGACCACATCCTACAAAGAGTAGTAGGGTCATCTAGAATCTCTTTACCAGATGGCTTCTTAGGTTTTAACCAAATACTTGTTCACCTGGATGACCAAGACAAGACAGCCTTTACCACACCGTGCGGAACATTTAAGTATGTAAAAATGCCATTCGGACTTAAAAACACAGGTGCCACCTTTTAAAGGGCCATGGACATTGCATTTCCCAAGGAAATCCATGATTTCTTGGTTGTCTATCTTGATGATCTTACCCCTTTCTCTAAATCTGATCAAGAGCACCTAAGACATTTGAGACAAGTGTTCCTGACATGTAGGAAATATGGCATTTCCTTGAACCCCAAGAAGTCTTTATTTGGCCTTGAAGAAGGAAACTTACTTGGACATATCATTTCAAAAGATGGGATTAGAATTGATCTGGAAAGGATCCAAGCCATATTGCAAATCCCATTTCCAAGAAACATAAAAGAGCTGCAAGCATTCCTAGGAAAGATCAATTTCCTAAGGAGATTTATCCCAAATTTAGTCGAGCTGATAAGACTGTTGAGCAACATGTTAAAGAAGGATGCCAAGGTAAAATGGTCTCTTGAAACCAAGCAAGCATTTGAGAGTATCAAAGTTGCCTTAACTCAAGCCCCAGTCCTCACAAGTCCTCAATTTGATAGGGACTTTATCGTATTTTCATTTGCATCTGATAATACCATAGCTGCTGTCCTATTGCGAAAGGATGACCAAGGAAATGAAAATCCAATTGCTTTTTTCAGCCGAGCCTTAAGAGATGCACCCCTGAAGTACCAAATCATGGAGAAGCAGGCCTATGCCCTTGTTAAAGCAATCAAAGACTTTAGAATTTACATTTTGTATTCACACGTGATTGCCTATGTCCCAAATGTTGTTGTAAAAGACATATTAACTCAAGAAGGGTTAGAAGGCAAAAGAGGCAAGTGGATTTCTAACATTCTTGAGTATGACATAGAAATAAAACCAACCAAGCTAATAAAGGGAAAAGGTTTAGCCAAACTGATGTCCGAAACAAACTTCCAAGCCTTAGACATCAACCAACTGGACAATGAACAGGAGCCGGTGACTCCACAGATCAGTGACACCTTTCTGCAATCCCCATGGTATGCTGATATATGCTTTGTATTGTTAAACCTGTTTGCTCCCCCAGGATTGTCTAGGACCAAGAAGAGATTTTTAAGAATGAAGCCTTTGAAATTTTATGTCTTAGATGGTGCTTTATTTTGGAAGAATCATGAAGGCATATTGCTTAATTGTTTGACCATGAATGAAACTAATAATGTCATGAAAGAATTCCATGTAGGGGACTGTGGAGGACATCTATATTGGAAGTCCACTGCTGATAAAATTTTAAGGGCTGGTTTCTATTGGCCCTCTTTGTTTGCAGATGTAAAGAAGTTTGCTATCTCATGTCACAAATGCCAAATATTTGAGGGCAAAAGAAAGCTATTGCCCTTGCCTCTTAAGCCCATCTCAACCGAAAACCCTTTTCAACAATGGGGTCTTGACTTCATTGGAGAAATCCATCCCTCTTCCTCAGGCCAGCATAAGTGGATTCTAACAACCACCGACTATTTCACCAAGTGGATTGAAGCCATTCCATGCAGGCAGGCCAATGACACCACCATTATCCAATTCCTTGAGTGCAATATCCTTTCTAGATTTGGCTGCCCTGAGAAGATTATCACTGACAATGCCGCTGCTTTCAAATCCAAAAAGATGATCAATTTTTGCCATAAATTCCATATCACTTTAGGCCATTCCACAGCCTATTACCCTCAAGGTAATGGCTTAGCCGAGTCATCTAACAAGAGCTTGATCAGTATCATTAAGAAGACCTTGGAAGAAAGCAAGAAGAACTGGCATAGAAAGCTCACAAATGCCCTATGGGTAGACAGATTATCAACCAAGAAATCCATTGGGATGAGCCCTTATGAGCTAGTATATGGCATGGAGGCCAGATTTCCTTCATCACTGGGCATTCCTATAATCAAGTTGCTGCAAGAGATTCAAGCTAAGCCAAATGATATACAAAGGAGGATAAACCAAACAATCCATTTGTAGCAGACAAGAGAGCAAGTCTATGACAGAGCTCAAATTATGCAAGAAAAACTCAAAAGGATGTTTGATAAGCGAACTAAGGCTGAGAATTTCTGTGTTGGCAACAAAGTTCTAAGGTGGGACTCACGAAGAGAAGACAAGGGAAAACATGCAAAATTCGATTTCCTTTGGAGAGGGCCATTTGTTATTTCTGTTGTTCAGGGAAATAACACATATTTCCTCAAATCTGTAGAGGGCAGCACTGCTGAAGAAGGCCCTGTGAATGGCCGTATGCTGAAGCATTATCATGATTCCTTTTGTTGAACATAACGCAGCTTTGTATATATCTCTTTGTACATTGATATTTGTATATATCAGCACTTTTGTCTTTATTTTTATAAACAGTCTGATTGTTAGAGGAGCAACAACAAAGTTTGTGAAGACACAGCCAATGCAAGTCCTCTATTTTTAAATCTCTGTCTCTGCAGTAATCTCAGCAAAACAGCAAGAGCAGCGCTGTCATATCATAGTGATTTATGTTAAAGAGAAGTTGTTTGCAGCTTGTAGTCTTCAAGTCAACAGTATCAAAAAGAAAGGAGGATTTTCAGTTACTTCAGCACCCTTTCAAAGACAAGAAAAGAAGAGCTCCAGTTTTATTCCCTTTTTGTGTTTATTTCACAAGGCAGTGCTCAAGCAAAAGCATATGCAATATCAAGCACGCAGAAGAAAGCAGGTGATGCTTTATTTTTCATAGTGTTTCAGATAAGGAGGAGTGCTGCATTCAGAAGTTAAAGTTCTAGTCATTCAGCAGTTAGCACAGAAGAAACTTTCAAATAACAGCAACTACAGAAGATCAAGGCATTCTAACCTGCTATTCTTGGCTTGTCACAAGGAAAAGCCATCCCCAAGTGGAGCCACTGTTAACCTCCTGCTGCAACAGGTTAATCATCTTTCATGATTGACATTTTTACATGCCAAATATGTCATACTTTGCTTGCTACAGATGGCCAGAGAAGTATCCATGAGAGTGTGCTAGTCTAAATGCCACTGCTGTGTTCCATTTTTGATGGGTTGATCCATTTTTGATGAGTTTTCAGCTAAGGGAGGTCCAAACAGCTTAATCTTGGCTTCCCTAGGTTTCAATTTCCTATTGTAGAATATAGAGAATGAACATCTGTCCAAACTGTTTAATCTTGGCAGATTTGTAGATAGGTAGAGAAACAAGGGTGCTCAACAGCTTAATTTGAGCCCCTGGATGCAATAAGTGTAGTTGTAGATAGGAGGACAACGAGAAGAAAAGAACAAAAAGCTGGATATGCTAGTTCAAGTGCACCCAAACCAAAAAGAAGAGAAAATGCTAGGTGAGTAGGCCGGGTAGGTAGCTTTGTGGTTGTAGAATCATGGCTTGTGATCCATTTCATATTGTCAAGTGTTATATCTATCATATCACAAGTTGAAGGCAGTTGTTCAGTTGGAGGACTTCAAGCGAGGCATGTCTAACTCCCCTTCTTCCTCTTTCCCCAAATCACTCACTAACTTCCCCCAAAGAGGTCAAGATCTGCTTGATACCTCTTAGATTCATCATTCTCCATATCATTTGCCTTGGTGGAGATCTGCTTCACTCAAGGAATGCTTACACTTCTTCTATCAGTCATTTTCCCCCATTGATAGCCTAAGACATCATACTTAGCGCTTGTTCTCATCATTATCATATTAACTACTAACTTTATTATGTAACTCCCTATCTCTTTTCCCTTCCCCTACTAAAACTATCTCTATAACTCCCCTATAAACTTATCCCCTCCCCTTGGTTGAAAAATAACCATATACATCCTTGGGGATTGCTAAGTTTATCTGAAACTCAGCAAGAACCCTCATTGCCCCCTCAAACCATCTTCTCATGCATTTGGGACACTTTCCAATGCATAGAACCCTTCATCCCCCCTAACTATCTCCCAAGTGCATAAGGACTCATTCCTTTGCATAATTCCCCTTCACATGTTTAAAAATCACCCCTTTGACCTTGGTTTGCCTTTATAAGGCATGAAACCCTCTTTGGCCACTAAAACCCTCTCAAAACCACATCACTTTCCTCCTAAGTGCCTTTGGACTCCTTCCAAGGCATAAGAATATGCAAACCATGCAAAAACCATGAAAAACCTTCAAAAAATGATAAAATACTCCCTTTTTTGGCCATCGGACCCCTTCCGATGCCTTAGAATCCAAGCAAAAGCATAAAGGTTACCCCCTCCGAATTCAAAAGACTTGCATTTTTGAATAAATAATGGCTCCGATGAGAAATGGGTCCTTTGGGTCCCCCTCCGATGCGATATCGCTATCGGGAGGGGGCAATCATATGTTCAAACACCATATATAACTCCTCCGAATTCATGTTTCCTTTGCATTTTAATAAAATGCATGCCCCGATGAGAAAAGGATCTATTTGATCCCCCTCCGATGCGATATTGCTATCGGGAGGGGGCAGTGGCATATATAAGCGAAATGGCTAAGTCTCAAGGCATGGGGCACAATGCCGATGGGCCGAACCCGAAAACATATAAAGTGGACTGGTAAAAGCATATCGGGTCCGCCACATTTCGGCGTTTCTATGTGGCAGCCCCATGACCCCGCCGATAGCGAATTGCCGAATTAATCATAGCCATCCATTTTTGGACCCCAAATCAACGGCCCATATGTAATCGGCGGTCACCCCATGTAAATGGCTCGGACTAGCGGAGCCGAAATAAAATTAAGGCGTGGCGTATAAAGGATTTCGGGTCCGTAAGGGGGCGTTGCACAACGAAAAGGGAAGGCTCCGACAGGGCGGAGTCGAAATATAATAAACTGCAGCATATATAGATTTTGGGTCCGCTAACTCTTTTTTATTAAATCCGCCGATTGACATCGCCAATGGGCCGGACCCGACTCAAATAAGGAAAGAGCATATATAGATTTCGGGTCTGCTAACTCTTTTTTATTAAATCCGCCGATTGACATCGCCGATGGGCCGGACTCGATTCAAATAAAGAAAGGGCCTATAAAGCATTTCGGGTCCGTGCTTTCGGCGATTGTTTGTGTACCGCCCCTTGGTCCACCCCGATGCAATTTAGCGATAGCCGTTGGATTGGCCCGCGCCGGATCCAACGGCCAGGATTTAAAGGCTGCTACAGTGCCCGCCAAAAGCCAATTTTTCATTAAAATTTCATGTTTTGGGCACATTTTCTGTGTTATTCGGAAATGAGACGTTTTCAAAGGTTTTGTGTGCGGCGCCCGTGCCCGCCCAGGTATAAAGAAAACATGGTTTTCTCATGCCATTCCTGGATTGCTCCAGGCCCAAATTGCCCCAAATAGCAGGTTTTCACCGCAGCAGGCCTCCAATGACCCTTTACTCATCCATTTCGTGATTTTAAGTGTTGCTAAAGCATATTGAGTCGGCCAAGGGCCGACAACCACCCAAAAGCGGCAGAAGGCCTCACAACAGATATTTGGGCCGATCAGCGGCCAGTAAGTGTTGATTTGACAGTTTAAGTGCATTTTTGAAGCCAAGATAGCCCAGGTGCGTGCCAAAGAATATCAGGAAGCGGCAGAGTGTATCAGTGAAGATTTTCCAAGGCAGATGAAGGAAAAGGGGCCCCAGCAGATTCAGCAAAGCATCATTGAGCTGTAATGGCTCACCAGCTTGCAATTTTTGCCATTTAAGGCAGCAAGACCACTTGAAGGCACAGATAAAGGATTTCAAAGCAGATTTATTGCAAAAACATTGTATGAGGCCACATTTTGGGGCAGCGCTGCTCAGCCCATGCACAGTTATGGCCATGAGGCTAGCACACGGCTCGAGGACCTCTCTCCACTCATTTTTGAGGCTGCTGCCTCATGCGCAGTCCTGGTCTACATGACTTGAGATGCCAGCTACCCCAGCGCATCTATTTTTGATGTTTCATGCATTTATTTCCAGCATAGATTAGGTTCAAAGATAGTGATTGCATAGATCTCTTTTGATCTGTTTCCAGAGATATTTTTTTGGATATTTTTCCCCTTGACACCTGTTCAAGGGAAGTCTGTAGCTATTTCTTCTATATATACCACCCTCTGTACTGTTCTAAGGGTTGGTTGGTCGATAACTTCCTCTCTAGACTTGCACTGTATTTTCTGAGAGTCTCTATAATCAAAGATCGCTGGAATGTTTGGGAGATGAACTGGCTGTTGTGTTTTAATGATTAAAGAGTGACTATGGAATCCTAACGCTTCTACATAGCTCAATAAGTGTTTCTTATCTCTGTTTATAGTTTATATGTTTTATGCCATCATTGTTTCACTATCTAAATAGCAGAAAGAAAGAATAGTTCAGAGCTCACTTAGTTGTATTGTGTTCTCAATTTCTGTGATTTATCTATGTTTTCCTCTGAATTAGTCCTGAATATGAATATTGATTGGCTCATATTTACAGTAGTTCCTTCATATATGAATGTTGTTTAGGAATCCTTGATTGCTCCTATATAAATGTTCATTCACCTTCCCTCTGTTAGCATAATGAGAGCTACTTAGTTGCCTTTCATTCACTGACCTTCATTCCATCCTTATTCCAGCTTAATATTGTTTTATGTGTAGCTATCCTGCTCTGTATTCCTCTTGTGACCAAGAAAACGCAACAGCAAGCCTAATCCACAACTCGATTCCCAATGGTTTGAACTTCTCACACTATGCATCCCAACTTTGTTTGAAAGAATCCCCCATCCCACCAAACATGAAAAAAACCCCCTTGAACTCATTAGCTAGCCTAATATCATCTTCAACAAAGCTAAATTATAAAGAGAGAGCCCTCTCTGATTGCAGGTAGGCTAGGACCTGCAGTCCAAAGATTGGTTTGTGGTTACCTCGGCCGTATCCTTTAAGGAGCTTTAAGGAAAACCTGAGTGATAACAGGGTGGAACGTGGTAGTCCCATATCTGAATCGTTCATTGCATTGATTAATGGGAAATTTATTCCATTGATTTTCATGTGTAAATTTACTGGTGTATATATGGATTTTGATGGCTGATATGCTTATTGTATTTCTGTTCTTATCCTGCTGGTTATATGCACATTTTATGACAACATCTACGTTTGGATGTCAGCATGTTTTTACTTGTATATGAATGGATAATGTGTCTATGACCTAATAGATGAATATGCAACAAATGAAATGAGGGAAAAATGGTTTATAACGCTTCTCAGATAAGTATAATCCCTACACTTAATTATGTTGTTTACACATGTAGGTTACATGTCGATGATATGTTTGACAAAATGCTTGCCATGGCTAGTACAGGTCGAGTTAAGGTCTTTTTGACTTTGTTGCTTTTGTTTCATTGTTTCCTTGTACTATACTTGATTTTGAGCTTTCATTCCATTCTGGGCAGTGGCGTGGGCTCTAGGCCTGAAAAAGAGGCTTAAATCTTGGGATCACTGGCACAGAGTTGGCAAGTTTGGTCCACATTCCCTAGCATGTAGGCACATGAGAACGACTTTAGGTATGTGGTCGCTCATTTTCCCACAGCATGAGAGATGCTATGGCCTCAGAATTCCAGAACAAAAGAGGGACCCATGGATAGGCTGTCTGAGTGGCTGGCTTGTCTCCTTAGGGTTTTGTTGATGATGTTGGATGACTATGTGTGATGTTCCGCTGATTCCACTTCCTTAAGGTTACCTAGGAGGTCAAATCTGATCATAGTAGCCTCTCGTCTCATGTTTACCCCAGTTTGCATGGCTACTTGGGTGGATGTAGAAGGAGGGTGATACAGATGAGTCATATTGTGGATATGTCAGTAACACTAGGAATGTGGTTAAGATCTTCTTGAGGGTGTCATGGATTCCATCTTCATATGTCATGGATCCCATCATATACTTTCATGCTCTTGCACACTTAGAGTTTGCTTGGAGCACTTTGTCATTGGAGCAAGAAAGGCAAAGAAGGCAAGAGGAAGCAAAGATCAAGCAGGGAAAGGCAGGATCAAGCAACTACAATAGGCTTCATTGCAGGTATTGACTTGCATGTGTATATTCCTTGCTAGATTTTGAATGCATGGGATTGCATGTGTTTCTCTTCTACCATGGCATGGGTTTTTCGAAGTGTGACAGCCTTTTCATCCTAGCCTTGCCATTTCATGATAGCTTTGATGAGATGGGTTCTCTCATTTAGTTTATGTGGGACAACAAGATTGGATTTGAAGTTGAGCGGGGTGGATCTCCGAATTGACAAACACATGGTGTAGTGGTCCCTTAACCAGACTGAGGATGCACGAATCCACTAGCTTATTAAACCCTAAACCAAATTGTGGGTTGCAGTAAAGCTAGATTGTGTGCCTTGGTGGTCCTAGGATTCCTTGTCGGAAAATGGTGGGATATACAGTAAATCCAAGAGGTGGATTTTCTCTCAGTTGGGCCTAGTGATTCTGGGATGGAATGCACAGTAAATCCTAGAGAGTAAGTCTCGGTGTAGGGCCTAGTGATCCCTGGATCAAACTATGGATGCACGATAAATCCTGAGAGCTCAAATTCCTCACGATGTAGGTGGAGAACTCTGATGACATTCACATCAATTGGTGTTTTTGATGTGTTATATGAGTCCCACATTCATTCTTGGAATATGGAATGAGGGTGATTGGCTAAAGAGATACTTGGCTCAACCGATCTATGGTCAAGTGGAATGTGGTAGTCGCATCTCCGATTGTTTCATTACATTGATTAATGAGAAATTTATTCCATTGATTTTCATGTGTAAATATACTGGTGTATATATGGATTTTGATGGTTGATATGTCTATTGTATTTCTATCCCTATTATGCTTGTTAGTTGCGTATTTTTTTACAGCAGCTATGTATGGCTCTCAACATGTTTTTACTTGTATTTGAATGGGTATGGTATCAATGAACTAATAAGTGATAAGGCAGAAAATAACATCAGGAAACAATGGTTCATGGCGATTCTCACATAAGTATGAGATCCCTACACTTAATTATGGTTTTTACACCTGTAGGTTACATTTTGAAACTATGTTTGATGAGATTCTTGTCTTGGCTAGTAGGTGTCTAGTTAAGGTCTTGATCAATTATTTACTTTTGCAACATTGTTTCCATGTACTTTACTTGATTCTGAGCTTTCATTCCATTCTAAGCAATGGCATGGGCTCTGGGCCTGAAAAAGTGGCTTAAATCTCAGGGTCAGTGGCACAAAACTGGCAACTTTAGTCCACATTCACTAACAGGAAGGCCTATGAGAGCGACTTTATGTCTCTGGTCTCTCCCTTGCCCATAGCATGAGAGTAACTATGGCCTCAGAGGTCCAAAATAGTAGTGGGACCTAGGGACAGGCTATTTGAGTGGCTGAGTTGTCTCCTGATAGTTTTTTTATGATGTTGGATGATTGTGTGTGGTGTTTCATCAATTCCACTTCCTTAAGGTTACCTAGGAGGTCAAATCTGATCATAGTAGCCTCTGTTCTCATGTTTACCCTGGTTGGCATGGCTACATCGGTGGATGTGGGAGGAGGGTGTTATAGAGTGGTATCAGAGCATGGTTCAACTCCCGGACTGGATGGGTTGAATATGTTGGTCATGAATGCATGTTAGTTGCATGTGTGTCTCTTACACTTATATACGTGTTTCAATTGCTTGATGTTGGATAAAGGTTGTAGTATGGTTATCATGGAGAATTTTATGTTAATTTCGTGAAGAGTATTTGACATGAGTATGTAACTAGTTACATATGGATTATTTGTCACTTACATGTTGATTTTATGTCACCTACTTACATCCTTGTATGTCAGGTTACATTTTGAATATTTTGAGTACATGTATCAGTCTTGTAGGCTGAATGTAAAAACTGATCAATTATGCTCAACTAAATGCAATTATGTGTATGTGTAGTTGGTTAGGCATTGCTTATGCATGTTGTTGGTTGCACGTAGCAATGCGTATAATTGAGTAATGGTTTTTTTCATGCATGACGTCATAGCATGCATTGTTGATATGGCCTTGCATTGATGATTGGACCCTATCTAGAATGATGTTTATGCGTTGATGCACTTACTTATGGTATGTCTATATGCTATTATGTCCACGTTATACATGCTTCATGCTGATTTTGTGATATTGCAGATAGGGTCTATATGCTATTATGTTTATTGTGATTTATTTTATCTCACATATTATGCATTGCAGGAAGAGAAATATCAAAAGGCTAGCAAGGTAGTAGACTACATAGAATCTCCATATGCATCAAATGAGCAGCATGGTGTGGGGCGTACTTCTAATTTGGCTGACACATTGAAAATATTGAAGGAACAGATAAGGATTTGTAAGGAAGTGTTGTAGTAGCTATAGCCACCCTCCAAAATTTTTCCTTAGCTTCATTTTGGAGCCTCCCTACCAACCTTTCACAACAGCATGTCTTGCTTCATCAAGTACACAAGCTTCAGTGATTTTCTTGCTGAATTATAGCCTGTCCATCAGAACTTGTTGGATCCCCCTCACAGGTTGTTTTTTCAGACTTGGTCCAGCTGCAAGTTGAGAAGCTCCCTCAAGAAATTGCACAATTATAGAGGGAAACCAACCTTCCCTCCATAAATTGTACAATTCTATATGGCAGCTTGTTGGGCTCCAGAATTGTGCAAATTTACCAGTCAAGCTTCACCCATAAAATTGCGGAAATCCTCCCAGAATGACTACTCAACCCAAAATTTGCACAATCCTGGGTAGAAATCAAGTGCTCTACCTAGAAATTGCGCAAATTTCCTAGTCATCCAACCCACCTCCCTTCTAGAAATTCACATTTTTCCCCAGTAGTTGAGTAGGTTCTTTGTGCAGTTGGGTTGACCAATTCCACCTAGGACCAAGGAAACTTGAGTTGCATGCATGGGCTTCTTTTTCTTGGAATAGAAAAAGGCAATATGAAAAAAGAAACCCTTGATTTAGGGAGCTATTTTTAAGACCTAGAGGTTACATGCAAAGAGCATTTTAGAACCTTTCCTCCAAGTGTCGTTTTTTTCCTAGATTTGTGGCATGCGCGTCATGAGTTTCAAACTTATTTATTTGATGCATTAGAGCTCATTTCTTCACTTCGATCTTGAAGATTTGACATCCCACAACACATCCAGGACTCTTCGACACATACGACTTAGAAATTCATGAGTAAGTTGGCTTAACCTGTCTTTTTCAGCATTTTTGTCACTTTTTGTGTTTTTACTTGTGTGACTTTTGTTTGCTTGATTTTTGTGAATTCTTGTTGTCATTTAAATGCATACTAGATTGTACTATAATTGTTCCAGTTTTCATTAGCATCTCACTCTTGTAACATGCATGAAACTATTTTGCACGAACAGTCGCTAATTCGGCAACTCACTTCACCTACATGCATGTTGTTTTGTTTTCTTAATATTTCATTCACTATTTACATTCACAATCAATCACTTCTTCTTACACTCAGTATTGCCATGCATTCACTTTCACATTTGCTTTCAGTTGCTTGTCAGCAAATATGGGTAGCCTTGGCCTAGACTCTGCCTCACCAAGATAACGTTGCACAATCTGCGAAGGAAGGCTATGTCTTCCACTCAAGAAATGCACATTTCTTCCCAATGACTATCCTCCAAGATTTCTTTGTACAATTCTGAGGGACAGTGGCTATTGGCCTAGAAAATTGTGTAATGCAGTCACTGAGCCTAAAACCATTGCCAGCTGAAATTGTGCATTGCGCAATTCCAGTAGACAGCAGTCAGCCTGGATTGTGCATTGTGCAATTCCAGCAACCATTTAGCCTCCCTAGACAACCTAGACTACCTTTTGCACAAGTCTGGGAGCTATTATCCCAACCTCCCAGAAGAAATTGTGCAATCCTTTCCAGTGAATCCCCAGGTATGTGTTATGTCATTCCTCAAGTTTGATTTGGTTTTAGCCAATAGATTTATTGCCATGCATGTCACTTTGTCTCCAGACCTTGTAGGTGTTCATACACCTCTTAACATTACAATATCAATCCCCTCCAAGAGAGTAGGATCAAAGGACACTGATGAAAGTGAAACTGGAGCAATAGTTGAGCAAGTGTCTACAAGTCTACCGATCTATGAAGATACCAAGCTAATTCTAGATAAGGACATCAAGCTGAAATTGAAAGAGGTCAATGATGCATTTTCAAGGACATTTGGCGAAGACCTCAAAGACCTCCAGGTATAGGTGAACATTCACAAGTCTGACTTGCACTGGATTGCATGCAGATACCCAGCGTTCCCATGCGCAAACATGATACACTTGATCGTATCGCACATGGATCCTAAGACAATGAAATTGAGCAGTGTCAGTAGGAAAAAGTTTGCAACCTTCAGGTGACAGGATTATGATGAGATGTATCTGATGTCAGAACCCATGACCATCATGAAGACTCCACTCCCTTCAGCATACCCATCAATAATGCAAACTACAAAGAAATCTTGATGAACTGGGTGAAGGAGCTGGCTAGATTCGGGATGACACCTGACTAGGTCTACAAGACGAAGATATTGCAAAAGGTGTATCAATACTTGGTCATCTTTGCATGTCAACTGCATGGCCAAGAAGGCACAGAAACCTTCCCACAGAGTTGGGTGATCATGCTAGACCAATTGGCCGGAGAAGGAAAAACATGTAACTGGTCCGACATGTTGGCTCATCAACTGAAGGAATAGGTACCAAGGGCTCGACAGCTACCTAAAGGTATGCAAGGAGAAACATACATGTCCGCCTATATCTTGGATGAAATCCATGCTCGATAGGAGTTCCCGGGATTGAAGTGGGCATGGACACCAACGAAGACTGTTATGAACACTTATTGCAACTTGTTGTCCAAATGTAGCTTTAGAGGAGTTATCACATGACTATTCAATCATTTTGTCTACCTGCTCTACAAGATGATATTTGAACAGGATCCACCCTGCATGTCGAAGGTAGCAATGGAGGCACTGATAGACATAGCTGATTAGTATGCCTCACCATCTGGCACCTTCATATGAATGTACAACATGGAGAAGCCTCTGCATGTTCTACCGAAGTTTTCCTTGGACATGCTCGTCATGAAGGAAGTAACATATCACATCTCGGTAGGATTGACAGCTAGGCTGCACCGGAAGAAAAAGGCACCTTCGCCCGCTCTTCTGCTGCACATCGAGTCATACAAGATACACATTTTCAAGTATGTGAATGTCGAAGAAGAACAAATGAATAAATATCCATTCAACCTCTAGGGTTACAATCTGTATGACCCACATTGCCTTGTGAAAGATCACTACGTGGGAGTATAGTTCAACTGGATCCACGAGGAATTTCATTGGGTGGAGGAAGACCTATGGAGATATTTCTATAGTTTCTCCAAATCCAATGAACATTTCGGCTTTGTTCTGGAATGGTTAGCAAAGAAACATGAAGCAACATCCTCGAGAGAACCATAAGTAGTAGCAGCAGCAGAGGAAAACATACTAGTGCACGACAAGGGCAAAAGGAAGATTGTTGACCGCATGGAGGAAGAGAAAAGCTCCAAGTTCTAAGCAGATCCACTTGTGGATAAAGCAGCTATGGCTATAGAGGTAAATATGAAAAATCAGACCAAGAAAATCACACAAAGGCAGAGGGAGGAACAAATAATGGATGAAACAGAGAAGGATTTACATGAGTTGAAGGAACAACTCGAGAAGGAACAAGAGTTGCGCAAACAGGAGAAGGAAGTGTAGCAACAACAGGTATAGTAGGGGGTGGAACATGTACAAACAAATGAAACTACACCAGTATAGGTAGTGGACTCATAAGAACAGTTGGCATTAGGTAGAAAAGGTGAACCATCACAGGAGCAGGACTTCGCTCGGGAGATAGAGCAAGCACTTGAATAGATGGATATAGATATGGAGCAACAGGAGTTAAAAAAAGACATCGACCTCATTCCTCATCACCAAGAGGTTGACTTACCAACTCCACTGCATCCAGAAGAGGAGAAAGTCCCAACTGACCAAGGAGACACTGAGATCCTTGGAGGTTAGCTAGAAGCTAGAAGGAGAGATGCACAACATCTCATTCAACGAGTCTCAACATAGAGTTGTGCAGTCTCGCGATGTATCGACTCCAGATGACCATATATCTCCTGGGAAAGTTGACGAACGATTGATCATATCTTATGTGCACAAACATATAGTAGCCTTGGCCGATGCTACGAGAGCATACGCCAAAGGCACTAGCTCAAGTGTTCACTTTCTGACAGCTGAGAATGAGTGAATGGCTAAGGTGCTACAGATGTCCAAGCAAGGAGGAGAGTTGGTTACAACATCCACCTAAGAAGAATTCAAGAAGGCAATACTAGATGAAGTACTCTTCCTCAACAAAGTCATGTAGGAGCTTTATTCCATGGTACCGTGCATAAGGCAGTCGCCCATCTCAACAGATGTCAGCAGCGGTGTGCTAGAAGAGCACGTATCTTGTCGAATGTGCATGTTGTTGCTAATTACATGCAAACATGGATGATGAGATACAAGGGATCCCCACTTCACTTGCCTAAGATGATGAAGCCCAAAGTAGTTGAGCTGAAGGCATCCATCTGAAGTCAGATCCAGAACTATGAAGAGCTCTTGTAGCTCATCACTAGTCTAGAGGCTTCCCATGCACATGTATTCAAGAGTATGGATGTTTTGGTGGACACACATGCAATCCCATATATTGGAACTCTCACCCAGGTGAAGACAAAGGCACAGGTCTGACTAGAGCTTGACTCGTACTTTGACGAGCTGATACGCATAGCCACCAGCCAAAACTTGTCAATCAGTGCAGACATCATGCACAAGTATGTTGTTAGTCCAACAGCACTCAAGAAAATGATGGGAATTATTTCAGATGAGTTGGAAAGAGGAGCTCGAGTAGTGTACCCGGATGCTATGGAGGCAAGAGTTAGGTTCCAAAAAGATGTCACCTTGGAGCACACAGACACCATCACAAACTACCGATCTTGGCATCAATTCGCTACTTGTTATAGACATTTTTGTGCCTTACAACTCCAAGCATGAAATGTCCATAAACCTAGGGCTCCTAAGTCCCTAAAAGTGTTTTTCTAACCCCTAAAGGAACAAGGTCAACAGATTACAGCTTCTCCCAGAAGTTCTCCACCAGAAAATGCTCAGAATAAGTCGAAACAGGATTATTTCAGCTGCTCCACTGGTTAGGTGCGTTGCATTGCACCTAAATACACTGTGAGGGTGTGTTGCATTTCAAAAGTCCCTTCTGTGGGGTGCGATGGGTGAGAAATGACAAATGGCAGTGTCATTCCGCGAGGTGGAGAGACAATGGAAGCTTCCAGAATCTTCTCCTGTGACACTTGCCTCACTGAATTTGACCAAGGATGAGTAAGAGGCCTTCAGTCTCCAAGTGGAAGCAAGAACTGACAGAGAGAAGACACTAATCAAATCACAAGCTGACTCATCCTCCTTACAGATATCTATATATGGATCCCTCATCCCAGAGATCCAGAGGCTGGAATTTTGCATATTGTAAGGAATTACTGTTGGTTTTTTGAGACAAACATCAGATTGTTGGGTGATCTATGCTTTATTTGAGGTGAAGAGGGGCTTCTTTGCTGGGAGGTTGATGCTGGGTCAGGAACCACTGGTTGTAACTCCTCCTGGATCTTTTCTTGTTTATCAATAAAAACTATTTGAGTTTTCCTCCATGCTTTTGTATCATTGATGCTTGTTATATTTGTATGGTTAGCTTAAATCTGATCCTAAGTTGTTTATGAGTATAGATCCATGTATTTGTATAGTGTTCTTCTTCTGTGATCTTACAGGTACTTTGAGAAGCTGGGCAAGTAAGGGAGCAGATAGCTGGAGACTATCAAAGAAGAGAAGGATTGGAACAAAGGATTAGCGCAAGACACAGGTTGGTTCTTTCTATTCCTCTCTATCTATAGTTCATAAATGAAATACAAAAGTAGTTTTTCTCTGTTTGTTTCTAAGGTAGCTGTCACACCTTAGTGGGATAGAGCAGTTCTAAATAGACACTTTTTCCTGTAACAAAATGGCGACTCCGTTGGGGAGCTAATTAGTTTGTTTGTGTATCATTCTTTGTTGTTTGTTTCATAAACTTAAAAGTAGCATTCGAACTGCATTTTCCAAAACAAATGCAAAGTAGACATCTGCTGCTTCAATCCATTCACTGGATCTGTTTATGATTTGAACAGCTGATTCACAAACTATCTGATTGCCCATGTGATAGCTGTTAGACCTTCCTTAGATCTACCCCTGATTGTGCATTACTAATTGCTTTTACTCGGCCAAAAACCAAAGACCGAACTGCAAACTGTGACCCGGAACTCGGACAAATTCTCGTTTCCGGCCCAGCGTAGGTACTGTTAAGAGATCCTGAAATTCAGCGCACTTCCCAAAAGGGCAACCTACGCTACATTTCAGTTTCTCTGTGTTACAGGTGCGCTGATCAGACTAGCCCTGTGCAGCTGTGGTTCTTGTGCTTCATTCTTTCCAGTTCTATCTCTGAATTTTGCTACCTGTGATCAGTATATGTCTGTTTAAAACCCCTTTTCCTTGCTGTTATTCTGCTTCCTTTGTACAAAAGAACTGTAGATGTTTTTGTGTGTTTGTGAGTTGTTTACAGTTTTCCATTGCAAAAGTAGAATAGTCGTACTGTCGTCCTTTGATTTGGATCTGTCGCAAGTGTCGATTTCAATCATAGGAGAAAGTTTGATTGTTGTTGATGGTCGATTATACTGTTACTATTGCTTTGGTCTGAATTTGTGATTTTCTAGTGTCAAGAACAAGTGTTCATTTCAAAATCGCAAGGTGTCGTAATCATCTCTGTTTTTGATTTCGAAAAAGAGCTTGTTTATATTTGTCGCTTGAAAAGAAATTCAGATTTGTACATCGACTTTCTTTTTAGCATCAATACTAAGAAAGTCGAAAACAAATACATGCATGTGCATTTGCATATAGACAGTCTGTTTGGCTTGATTTAAGAAAGTGCATTTACAGTGTGCTCTTTGCTCTTTGTGAAAAGATTGTGTCTTTCTTTTCCTCTAGTAGCTAGGATTTTCATTGCACAAAAGAGATAAAAGTTTGTTTATCATCTTTAGATTGCATTTTAGGAATTACATCTACATCTCGTGATGAAACCAAAAGGAAAACTTCATAAGCAAGATCAACTTAAAATAAATTAAATGAATCTAACAACGCTTTGGAACTTAACACACAACATTTAGAGGTCTAGGCTAGAGACGTATTCCGGCGTCGTAAAGCCTGGTAACTGTTGTCCTCACTGATGGTTGGGTGATTCCTCCACTTTGAGATGATAAGTGCCAGTACAGACTTGTGCTCCCACGTACCATCGAGTATATTTTGGGAGACCCCTATAGGCATAAATCCTTTATCCTTAGGAAGCCGTGTCTGCCGCCCTATCGATCGCAATGCACTGAACACAGCATTCAGGAAGATTGACTGCCGTACCGTAAAAAGTATTCTGCAGTTTTGCGATTGGTTTGGTACTCCCTCTACCTAGATCTCTAGAGTAGTCCCTTTCATTCCTTTTCAGACTCCTTAACGGAAAAGGTCCATCTGAGCACGTGTCACTTCAAGCTCATTAAAAATCGAAGGCGACTAGAGTCATCTTTTATTTTTTCTCGACTCTTAAAAACTGAAAAAACAAGTTGTGTCAAAGCGTCTAAAATTTATTTTAAACGGAATATTCAGTACCCTTTCCTACGTTGATCTTGGGTTGAGAAAATGGAGTCTACCAACCAAGGAATTCCCCTTGGAGGAAATCCTAGTCCCTTCTCCTCTTGGGGAGATGTTGGTGCGCCCCATATGGCCACATTGTCACTTCCAGGACTGACAATTGGTTTGCCTGTATGGCTCTTCTCAACCTCTGTCGTTCAGAACACCACTATTCCTAAACAATCGAATCAGCAATTAGACGAATCCAGAGTTACCCACCAACCTTCTACTTCCTCTAATTCTTCCTCTCCTCCTTCCTCTTCGCTTGTCGGGGCTGGTAAAGCCGAAAGTCAAGTTCCTAAGGAGAAGAAGGAAAAGAAGAAGAAAGAGAAGAAGAAGAGGGAGCCAAAAGCGAATGGGGGCAAACTAGTGTCATCTAACGAAAATCCACACACTGCACCGACCAGGCCTAAATCGCCATGTGTCATTTGTAAAGGAGACCACTTTCACAGAGATTGTCCTTACATCCCTCGGATCTTAAGGGACTGGTCTCCTCGTTTGCAAAACCCGGTGTCGTCAACCTCTGATGATCATGTTGAAAACACACCGTCGACTAGTGAAAGTGAAGCCCCAGGACAAAAAGGAAAATATAGATTTCCTTGTAAACTGTGTGAAGGCGATCATGCCATTGACCATTGTCCCTTCTTAGACGAAGCTAAAAGAGTTTTGGATGATCGTCCGGTTTCACCGTTACGACTTCCTCCTGGATATAAAAAACTCTTGCCGAGTCCGTCAATAGTCGAAAATCCGGCTGACCCGCTCAGGTGGTCGGCCGAAGATCTGTCATTGAAGATGAACCATCTGAATCCATACCAGACAAAAGTCAAAAGGTCGAGGCGGCAGTTGACCCGGTCTTGCCTTCAGAGGTTCCATCTTCAGATGATACAATCACTGAATAGAACAAGGATGACACCGTCCAAATTCTTTTCATAAGCACAGACTCCAACGAACATGGGGGCAATTTACCCGTTCCTTTATCGCAGGAAGGAAGTTTGTCAGAGTCGTACCTGGCCGTCTATTCGGTCCCACCTCCAAGCAACCTAGTTGTCTCCTTCGACTGGAATCAACTAGGCAGACCCCGTTTACCAGCTAGTGTACCATTCCGAATTATTGTTCAGATATATATAATGGTTATGGCTGGTACCATTATAGATGAAGGGGCTTCTGTGAGTATCCTTTCCTCAACTGCTTGGAAAGCGCTTGGTTCGCCATCGCTTTTGCCTGAAATGAGATATCTAACAGGCTTTGATAAAGGAACCAGTCGACCGTTAGGGATCCTTCCCAATGTGTCCATAACATTGAGAGGGAAAACCATTCACATGAACGTTATGGTAGTTCAAGGACCCCTGGATTACAATCTACTCCTTGGACGAGACTATATTTATTGCATGAGAGCCATTATCTCATCACTCTTTAGAGTGATGTGTTTTCGGCATGAAGGAAGAGTGGTCAAGCTCGTGGACCAGCTTTCATTTCCCGGATCACGCATAGCAAATAGTCATATACCATCCCTGAATGGTCTTTTCACACAAGAAATATCTCAATCTCCAATCCGTCCACCCGATGAGTGCGAGTGATTCGGAGGGACATGACTGAAACCCAGGGGGCATGCATCCTGGTCTGCTTCGGCAAGAAAACTTCGGGTATAGGGTAGGTTTCCGCGAGAGAATATGACTAGTCTGTACCCCCGTCCGTGATTGGAAGAGGGGGTTATTCTAGAACAAGATTCTCTTGTCAAAGTTATGTGAGTTGGCGAGCACCGCCACTCACCTTTGTTTATCTCAGTAGACATCGCCGAAGAAGTGTTTTGTTTGCGCTGTGAATAGAACAATCTTTGGGTAACCTATAAGAGGTAGGCCTCTCTCGGTAAAACAAATGTTTTATCGGAAAGAAGTAGGGGTAACCTTGAAACTCTATTTTATACCTGGGGGCATGCAAACCTTTTGGAGTGCAAGCAAAGAGTGATCATTTATCTGTTTTTTGGATTGGTCGTTTCCTAACTTGCATAAAGAAAGGATGCAGGGAAAAACTCTAAAAATTGCCGTTTTATATGAGACATTCTTATCACACGACTGGATTGATCGAGCAGTGTTACCGCAAGGTTCAAGCTCGTTAAAAAGTAAACCCGCATTGAGCAGTTTTAGAACATAGTTCAAGCTCGTTAAACTATAAACATAAGACATGAGCAAATGTTTCCACCCACGTTTAAGCTCCTTAAAAAATGAACTATTCCCCATTAAATAACCACCGTGAATGTAGTACTTCAGCCATTAAAGCCTTGGTCATGTTTGCACCATCGCCTCCACTTTTTCATTGGCCGATCATTCACCTCCATTTGATTATTTACCCATTTTGAGGAACAGTTGTGAAGAGTGATTTCATTAGCCATCCTTGTGACACTGCCGTGATTGGAAAATTCCAAACCTTACCTGGAATCAGCTGCTACCCGTTTTATCACTCGTTCCTCAAAAGACGAGTCTCCTTTAAGCTCTTTTTAACTGACTCGTAAAATATGAAAAGATTGTCGACTCCTTGGCCTTCCAGCTCGTTAAAGGGATAGGAAGTGCTATCCCTCCTCTAGATTTTAATCTTTTTGGACTTGAGGGATTATTGCACAAAAAGATCGAGCGCTTGTTTTGTTCGGCTCGTTAAAACTATCGAAAATTCATCCCTTCTGTATTGTTTTATACTTTTTCGGACTTAAGGGATTAGATGACGAAAAAGGAACTTTGGAGTTATCTTTAAGTTCCTTTTCAGAATCTCTAAAATTGAAAAGGACCGAGTTATCTTTGTCGTTAAACTCGTTAAAAAGATTAATAGCGAAAAACTTGTCTTTAGACGAGAGCGAGTTTCACTATTGCTAGGCTCGTTAAAATATAGTGATGGGTTCGTCCTCAAGCTTGACAAAAATAAAGAGGTACTGGTCAGCAATGACTGGGGAAAATTGGGAAGAAAACTCAAAGAATCTTTATTGGTAGCAAGTCGCTCTTGAACATGTCACTTCCACTCTGTGTCCGAGTCGGGTTGGGTTGTTTCATTCACCGGTCACGTCACCATGGTCACGCCATACCATACACATTTGGGGTTAATGATACCAATCCATCACATCAGTGTCACCGATATGTTCGAGAGAAGTCATCCAGAGAAGTCACCTATGTCTCACCCACTACCATACATTATACTCCATTCTTTCATGACCGCCACCCTGAACCGTATATCATCAGATCGTTTTCACCTCCATCAAAATCATTTGCTCCGTTCCGTGTCATTGATGTGGGATTCATTAAGGCCCTCCTGTGACGGATCACTTCTTGTCGACATCAGCTCATTATCCAAGAAGTTGATCTAGGAACACCCCATTCAGTACTTTGAAGCTTGCATGCCTTAATGGCAAGTTTCTCACTTCTGGCGACAGGTTTACATCAATGGCCTTCGACCGAAAGAATTTGCGTGGTGTTCGACACCTAGTCCTTTATTCACACCACGTGGATTGTACTGCAGTACCTTGAGGATCATTATCATTATCGGTGATTCCTCTCGCGGTTGTTAACAGTTTACATCATTGACTGGTAATCAAGCGATGTCTTTCCATGTTCGACTTCAAAACATTTCTCACATGGATCGACTTGTACTTCGAGTAAAGATCGGACGAGATTGAAGACCCCGGATCTAGTTTCATCCATCCGGGCTGCGATATATATTCAGGGAAATAAAGACATCAAATGTACAACATTGCAACATAGATAATCATCCTACCAAAAGGATGATGGTTCTATCAGAATCATCAGTCTACACTCAGACGATTGTCTGTCCTATGTACATGAAAATGAATTTATAAAGCTGAACATGGGAATGCCCGCCTCAGCTAGATCATGAAAACAGTATGAAGATAATGTATTGTATTGTATCTTATTACAGGTCTCCTCCCAGCATTGAAAGAACTTCGGATCCTCATAATAAAGCATTTCACCCGACACCAAAAAGTTAGCGGCCTCATACTTTAGGGGGCAACTGTTATAGACATTTTTGTGCCTTATAACTCCAAGCATGAAAATTCCATAAACCTAGGGCTCCTAAGTCCCTAAAAGTGTTGTTCTAACCCCTAAAGGAACAAGGTCAACAGATTACAGCTTCTCCCAGAAGTTCTCCACCAGAAACTGCTCAGAATAAGTCGAAACAGGATCATTTCACCTGCTCCACTGGCTAGGTGCGTTGCATTGCACCTAAATACACTGTGAGGGTGTGTTGAATTTCAAAAGTCCCTTCTGTGGGGTGCGATGGGTGAGAAATGACAAATGGCAGTGTCATTCCGCGAGGTGGAGAGACAATGGAAGCTTCCAGAATCTTCTCCTGTGACACTTGCCTCACTGAATTCGACCAAGGATGAGTAAGAGGCCTTCAGTCTCCAATTGGAAGCAAGAACTGACAGAGAGAAGACACTAATCAAATCACAAGCTGACTCATCCTCCTTACAGATATCTATATATGGATCCCTCATCCCAGAGATCCAGAGGCTGGAATTTTGCATATTGTAAGGAATTGTTGTTGGTTTTTTGAGACAAACATCAGATTGTTGGGTGATCTATGCTTTGTTTGAGGTGAAGAGGGGCTTCTTTGCTGGGAGGTTGATGCTGGGTCAGGAACCACTGGTTGTAACTCCTCCTCGATCTTTTCTTGTTTATCAATAAAAACTATTTGAGTTTTCCTCCATGCTTTTGTATCATTGATGCTTGTTATATTTGTATGGTTAGCTTAAATCTGATCCTAAGTTGTTTATGAGTATAGATCCATGTCTTTGTATAGTGTTCTTCTTCTGTGATCTTACAGGTACTTTGAGAAGCTGGGCAAGTAAGGGAGTAGATAGCTGGAGACTATCAAAGAAGAGAAGGATTGGATCAAAGGATTAGCGCAAGACACAGGTTGGTTCTTTCTATTCCTCTCTATCTATAGTTCATAAAGGAAATACAAAAGTAGTTTTTCTCTGTTTGTTTCTAAGGCAGCTGTCACACCTTAGTGGGATAGAGCAATTCTAAATAGACACTTTTCCCTGTAACAAAATGGCGACTCCACTAGGGAGCTAATTAGTTTGTTTGTGTATCATTCTTTGTTGTTTGTTTCATAAACTTAAAAGTAGCATTCGAACTGCATTTGCTAAAACAAATGCAAAGTAGACATCTGCTGCTTCAATCCGTTCACTGGATCTATTTATGATTCGAACAGCTGATTCACAAACTATATGATTTCCCTTGTGATAGCTCTTAGACCCTCCTTAAATCTACCCCTGATTGTGCATTACTGATTGCTTTTACTCGGCCAAAAACCGAAGACTGAACTGCAAACTGTGACCCGGAACCCGGACAAATTCTCGTTTCTGGCCCAGAGCAGGTACTGTTAAGAGATCCTGAAATTGAGCGCACTTTGCAAAAGGGCAACCTACGCTGCATTTCAGTTTCTCTGTGTTACAGGTGCGCTGATCAGACTAGCCCTGTGCAGCTGTGGTTCTTGTGCTTCATTCTTTCCAGTTCTATGTCTGAATTTCTCTGCCTATGATCAGTATATGTCTGTTTAAAACCCCTTTTCCTTGTTGTTATTCCACCTCATTTGTACAAAAGAACTGTAGATGTTTTTGTGTGTTTGTGAGTCGTTTACAGTTTTCCATTGCAAAAGTAGAATAGTCGTACTGTCGTCCTTTGATTTGGATCTGTCGCAAGTGTCGATTTCAATCATAGGAGAAAGTTTGATTGCTGTTGATGGTCGATTATACTGTTACTATTTCTTTGGTTTGAATTTGTGATTTTCTAGTGTCAAGAACAAGTGTTCATTTCAGAATCGCAAGGTGTCGTAATCATCTCTGTTTTTGATTTCGAAAAAGAGCTTGTTTATATTTGTCGCTTGAAAAGAAATTCAGATTTGTACATCAACTTTCTTTTTAGCATCAATACTAAGAAAGTCGAAAACAAATACATGCATGTGCATTTGCATATAGACAGTCTGTTTGGCTTGATTTAGGAAAGTGCATTTACAGTGTGCTCTTTGCTCTTTGTGAAAAGATTGTGTCTTTGTTTTCCTCTAGTAGCTAGGATTTTCATTGCACAAAAGAGATAAAAGTTTGTTTATCATCTTTAGATTGCATTTTAGGAATTACATCTACATCTCGTGGTGAACCCAAAAGGCAAACATCATAAGCAAGATCAACTTAAAATAAATTCAATGAATCTAACAATGCTTTGGAACTTAACGCACAACATTTAGAGGTCTAGGCTAGAGACGTATTCCGGCGTCGTAAAGCCTGGTAACTGTTGTCCTCACTGATGGTTGGGTGATTCCTCCACTTTGAGACGATAAGTGCCAGTACGGACTTGTGCTCCCACGTACCGTCGAGTATATTTTGGGAGACCCCTATAGGCTTAAATCCTTTATCCTTAGGAAGCCGTGTCTTCCACCCTGTCGATCGCAATGCACTGAACACAACAATCGGGAAGATTGACTGCCGTACCGTAAAAAGTATTATGCAGTTTTGCGATTGGTTTGGTACTCCCTCTACCTAGATCTCCAGAGTAGTCCCTTTCGTTCCATTTCAGACTCCTTAACTGAAAAGGTCCATCTGAGCACTTGTCACTTCAGGCTCATTAAAAATCAAAGGCGACTAGAGTCATCTTTTGTTTTTTCTCGACTCTTAAAAACTGAAAAAACAAGTTGTGTCAAAGCGTCTAAAATTTATTTTAAACGGAATATTCAGTACCCTTTCCTACGTTGATCTTGGGTTGAGAAAATGGAGTCTACCAACCAAGGAATTCCCCTTGGAGGAAATCCTAGTCCCTTCTCCTCTTGGGGAGATGTTGGTGCGCCCCATATGGCCACATTGTCGCTTCCAGGACTGACAATTGGTTTGCCTGTATGGCTCTTCTCAACCTTTGTCGTTCAGAACACCACTATTCCTGAACAATCGAATCAGCAATTAGATGAATCCAGAGTTACCCACCAACCTTCTACTTGCTCTAATTCTTCCTCTCCTCCTTCCTCTTCGCTTGTCGGGGCTAGTAAAGCCGAAATTCAAGTTCCTAAGGAGAAGAAGGAAAAGAAGAAGAAAGAGAAGAAGAAGAGGGAGGCAAAAGCGTATGGGGGCAAATGAGTGTCGTCTAACGAAAATCCACACACTGCACTGACCAGGCCTAAATCGCCATGTGTCATTTGCAAAGGAGGCCACTTTCACAGAGATTGTCCTTGCATCCCTCGGATCTTAAGGGACTGGTCTCCTCGTTTGCACAACCTGGTGTCGTCAACCTCTGATGATCATGTTGAAAACACACCGTCGACTAGTGAAAGTGAAGCCCCAGGACAAAAAGGAAAATATAGATTTCCTTGTAAACTGTGTGAAGGCAATCATGTCGTTCACCGTTGTCCCTTCTTAGACAAAGCTAAAAGAGTTTTGGATGATCGTCCGGTTTCACCGTTACGACTTCCTCCTGGATATAAAAAAACTCTTGCCGAGTCCGTCACTAGTCGAAAATCTGGCTGACCCGCTCAGGTGGTTGGCTGAAGCATCTGTCATTGAAGATGAACCATTTGAATCCATACCAGACAAAAGTCAAAAGGTCGAGGCGGCAGTTGACCCGGTCTTGCCTTCAGAGGTTCCATCTTCAGATGATACAATCACTGAAGAGAACAAGGATGACACCGTCCAAATTCTTTTCATAAGCACAGACTCCAACGAACATGGGGGCAATTTACCCGTTCCTTTATCGTAGGAAGGAAGTTTTTCAGAGTCGTACCTGGCCGTCTATTCGTTCCCACCTCCAAGCAACCTAGTTGTCTCCTTCGACTGGAATCAACTAGGCAGACCCCGTTTACCAGCTAGTGTACCATTCTGAATTATTGTTCAGATATATAGAATGGTTATGGCTGGTACCATCATAGATGAAGGGGCTTCTGTGAGTATCCTTTCCTCAACTTCTTGGAAAGCGCTTGGTTCGCCATCGCTTTTTCCTGAAATGAGAAATCTGACAGGCTTTGATAAAGGAACCAGTCAACCATTAGGGATCCTTCCCAATGTGTCCATAACATTGAGAGGGAAAACCGTTCACATGAACGTTATGGTAGTTCAAGGACCCCTGGATTACAATCTACTCCTTGGACGAGACTATATTTATTGCATGAGAGCCATTGTCTCATCATTCTTTAGAGTGATGTGTTTTCGGCACGAAGGAAGAGTGGTCAAGCTCGTGGACCAGCTTTCATTTCCCGGATCACGCATAGCAAATAGTCATATACCATCCCTGAATGGTCTTTTCACACAAGAAATGTCTCAATCTCCAGTTCGTCCACCCAATGAGCGTGAGTGATTCAGAGGGACATGACTGAAACCCAGGGGGCATGCATCCTGGTCTGCTTCGGCAAGAAAACTTCGGGTATAGGGTAGGTTTCCACGGGAGAATATGACTAGTCTGTACCCCCGTCCGTGATTGGAAGAGGGGGTTATTCTAGAACAAGATTCTCTTGTCAAAGTTATGTGAGTTGGCGAGCACCGCCACTCACCTTTGTTTATCTCGGTAGACATCGCCGAAGAAGTGTTTTGTTTGCGCTGTGAATAGAACAATCTTTGGGTAACCTGTAAGAGGTTGGCCTCTCTCGGTAAAAAAAAAAATTTATCGGAAAGAAGTAGGGGTAACCTTGAAACTCTATTTTATACCTGGGGGCATGCAAACCTTTTGGAGTGCAAGCAAAGAGTGATCATTTATCTGTTTTTTGGATTGGTCGTTTCCTAACTTGCATAAAGAAAGGATGTGGGGCAAAACTCTAAAAATTGCCGTTTTATATGAGACATTCTTATCACACGACTGGATTGATCGAGCAGTGTTACCGCAAGGTTCAAGCTCGTTAAAAAATAAACCCGCATTGAGAAGTTTTAGAACATAGTTCAAGCTCGTTAAACTATAAACATAAGACATGAGCAAATGTTTCCACCCGCGTTTAAGCTCGTTAAAAAATGAACTATTCCCCGGTAAATAACCACCGTGAATGTAGTACTTCAGCCATTAAAGCCTTGGTCGTGTTTGGTCTAATTGGGACTTATTACTGGGGAGATCCCCTAACATGTTTGCGGGTCCAGCACCGTCAACATTTCTGGCACTAACCCGCCAACATGTCAAGTGCTAGAAGGAGGGCTAGATGACAAGCTATGTCCTCTCATCCTGTTTTGAACCTTTGCATATCTATCATGGAATCTTGCACTCTTCTCCCTCCATGATGTTTTTCGCACGCCAAATCTGTTACCATCACGAGAGAGTTTTTCGATCACTTGTCCACATACACATATGATGGTGAAGGTGAAGTGGCTTGGACTGAGTTCTCGCATGACTTTATTTCCATGCTTCATGAGGAAGATGGATGTTCTGACGAACAAGCCAGTTTGTTGCTTTCATACACACTTCGTGAATCTCCACATCAGTGGTTGTGCATCCTACCAGCTGACAGCGTGCACTCACTTGAGAACTTTTGTGTTCTCATTGAAGACGCTTGATATCATTTTGATCCAAAACATCTTGACCAAAAAATGTTACAACAATGGAAGGTTCTACATGAATCACCTATGGATTTTTGGTAGTGCTTCCGTGACTTGCAGTTTCAAGCTCTGAAGAGGCAGATGAAATTTTTCTATCTTTGGGACCGATTCGAGTACTATCTTAAGAAATATGCTCGGCCCAAGAAGAATTTTGAACTCAAGCCTCACTCAGCATTCTTCAATGATGGAGTTGTGCAATCACTGACGGAGACGGTCACTATCATAAGTAACTGTCCGCCATCCCTTCATCAAACAACTCCACCACTGCAGAGTGATGCGAGAGATCATGCTCACACATATGTTCAATTGTCAAATCCTCCCAACATCACTTCACTAAATTTTCACACATATTTGGTTATGAGTTCATCAATTTTTCATATGAATTTTGTACCACAACCTCCATCTTCATACTCAGCTAATCCTTTAGATGATACTATCTTGTGTTCTTCCATTACGGACTCTACACATTTTGTGAACGAGGATTAAGCCATTGACGGAGTTGGTGTTGAACAACCAACATGCACTACCATTCATGAAGAGTATGACTGGGAGCTTAAGCATTAGCACTCGGTGAAGGATGACTCCCTTCCATCTGAGCCTCCTCCATTCTTTCTTGACAACTTTGGCGAACTTGCCATCCATGATTTCGCATGTGTATCTTAATCTACATATGCACCCTTTTTTGATCACTCGTAGGACACACCAGATGTCAGGCCATCATTTGACAATGGAGAGGATAAATTATTCATTGAAAATCCACTTGATCCTTCATCTGCCTTTCCTGGAAACAAAGAGGATGAATTTGTCCACTTTTCATCTACCCCTTTGTTTGATTCACCAGATCATGAGGATGTTGATGAAATCATTGATTTTTTTGATCGTGGCTATCATGATCCATTTATTCCCATATTCGATCACGATCATGATTTTATCATAGTTAATTTTTCAGAGCCACCAGTCTATGATGATCTATGACGATGAAGTTGAAACACCCCAGACTATCGAGGCACTTCAGCCTGAGTTGATGGTTATGTCAGGCCCTCGCTGTCCGGAGGTTGGTTCCACTTCCAATCAGGAAATTTTTCAATCACCCAAGGCTCCTCATCACTCATCTGTATGCATTCAAGATCAATATCACACACATATCATGCTTCCTCCACTCGAACGACGTGATCCTATCACTCATGCATTGGAGTAATCTTACATTACAAGCATGCGTGCACGACACAAGTTGTCTTTGTTTATTTCATTTTCTTGCATGTAATACTCAAGAATGTGCATATGCTTCACAGTTCCACGCTGTGTCACACAACACCATCATATGTCCATAGACTGCCTGTCATGCACTTGCACTCACTTATGTCCTCTGGGCACTTTTAAACATGAAGTGTGTTTGTCTTCATTGTTATATCTTTCTTGTTTGTTGGTTCGCACAATCGGGTTTCTCGCGGACCAAACCTTCACCAACATCGGTCAACCAATGCGCCAGTGACTACATTGGAAATATCACTTCACGTGATCAGACCCATGCACCATTAGCTTAGGAGTGGGAGTAGTGTTTCATTTCAGTCTATTTGCTTGCATGCTTGTTTTCTTACTTGCTTTGTTTGTTTGTTTGTCTGCTTGCATGTTTGATTACTCATGTTGCTTTCGATTTTGCTTCTGCTCTTTTTTTCTTTGTTGTTTGTTTCCTTGTTGTGTTCATAGGTTATTTTCACATGAAACCATGTATGACTCTTGAAGCAATCTGGGTAAAGTACAAGAGGCCTTGTACATCTATCACTACTTGGTTATCTATTATCCTGCCTCTATATGAAGAACTTGTTACTTTTAGTCTATGATATGTCGATGGAAAATACGTATTGTTCCAAGTGAACCTTGGTGAAAACACAACGCTTGTGTGCTAACTAGTCTCACCTATTCTAGTCGGTTGTTTTTGGGTTAACCCTTGTCAGCTCAGTCAAGTAGAGTAAGGTGAGGGGGAAAACCTTAATAGGCACATCAGAGATATAATAAACTACTTCTCTGTAGGAAAAACCTATTTTGCTCTCATTAAGTCAGGATCCCTCTTCCACCTCTAAAATGAATAAGTGTTATGCACAATTACAAAAATGAAAAATGAAAAAATGAAAAGTGAAAAAATTTAAAAAATGAATAAGGAAAAATAAGAGAAAGGCTTCTTGCGCAGAGACGTGATGCAAGTAACTCCATCGGGGTACTGACCAGGCTCGCTGGCAACAGATCCATGCTTGTGTTCCTATGTGACTTCGCCGAGGTACTGCTTAGGCCTACTGGTAGCAGAGCAACACCAAAGAATAAACTAAGAATCTGACGACTATACTGCTTGTGCATCAATATACCCCTCAACCCTAATTGAAACAACTGTGTTTCCTTGGCTTGGAATGTGTGTCAATCAACCAAGAGCTTGGCAGATACTACATCTTACAATCACGCAAGTGTGGAAACCAAGATGAACTGAGAACTGAAAAATAATTCTAGAGGTATTAGGCTTGCTTTTCATGAACAAGGTCCATTCAGAGAGTTGGAGTTCTACCAGTGTGTCACCAAGTGTTGTAGCGGCTACAACCAGCCTCGAAAATTTTGCCTTAGCTTCGTTTTGGAGCCTCCATACCAACCTTTTGCAGCAACATGTCTTACTTCGTCAAGTACACAAGCTTTAGTGATTTTCTTGCAGAATGAAAACTTGTCCATGAAAAGTTGTTGCATCCCCCTCATAGGTTGTCCTTCCAAACTTGGTCCAACTACAGGCTGAGAATCTCCCTCATGAAATTGTGCAATTCTAGAGGAAAACCATCCTTCCCTCTAGAAATTATGTAATTCTGTCTGGCAGCCTGTTGGGCTCTAGAATTATGCAAATATACCAGTCAAGCTTCACCCAGAACATTGTGCAAATCCTCCCAATGGGATTGCTCAGCCCAGAATTTGTGCAATACTAAGCAACAGTCAACTACTCTGCCTAGAAATTCCGCAAATCTCTTGGGCAGTGTTGACATGGAAAATTTATGCTATATCAACAATGGGGAACAAACCTGATCGCAAGCCCCAATTAGACCTTCTTTCATTTGGAATGGCTAGTTCCAACGGGTTTTAAGGGACCCCATAAACTGTTAAATGAGTTGAAAGATGGATTTTGAGAAGAAGGCTTCAATTAAATCAACAAAATTAAAATAGCTAACCACTATGTATTAAATCCTATCTACACTTCTTCTAACTACTCTAATCTATGTCCTCATTATCCTACTCTATCCTGTAGGAGCATGACAAAGAGAGGCTAAACATCATATATGAATTCCAAGTCTAAATGAATCAATTACTGGTTCATATAAGAACAAGTCTGCATTAATACTTAATTACAATCCAATCATTCATACAAGAATGCACATTCCATTTATGAAATTAAAGCTTGCAACTGATGTTTAACATGGTTTCAAATCAGGGACCGCTCATAAGTTAACCAAGCAATTGAATCATATTCAAATAAAAAAGACTAATCATGAACAGTATGCCATCAATATGCACAAACATAAATCACATTTATATTTATGCCAGCAGCAACACTCTGCTTCAAAACACATAAAAGCAAGGCAAAATAATTAGAAACTACAGGCTCCTTCTTCAACCAAACAGTCCTCCTTATTCACAATAAATCAAAACTGTTCTTATCCCAAAAAAAAAGCCCCTTATCCTCTCCGGAGTTAATACTTATGCAAAAACCCTTGACTCTAGGTCTACCCTGCCTCTTCATCTTCCCCACAATTTTCGATATGCAAATCGAGTGTACAGGGATAGGATTGTCAGTGTAACCGTTGACACATAGAAGGCATATTTGCTAGAGCGATTCATTTCCTGAGGAAGTGAACAAATGTTGGTAAAAAGGGTCACTGTGTCTCACCTTCCCATGATGAAAACCGAGACAGCTTTTCTTTTGGAATGTACAGGCAACTCGTGGGGTTTCAACCCAGAACTCTTGAGATCGGACCTTTAAATATAATGCTTCTGCATACATGACTCTTCAAATCCACTCCTACGTACTTTATTTCTCACCTACAGAGATAGTTATCATTATCTTCATGATTGTGAACAATATAACAGAAATGTTCAAACAAAACATAAACGTTGCCTTCATTAACTTTTATAAAACTATGGGAACAAGTGTGAAAAGGATTTACGCATAAAACACAGGCAACACACAATTTCCCACTCAATCCATAGGCTTGGCACAATTTTCGAGGGCTTCTTTTAATTGCAATCAGGTATCGGCCCTTCCGCGGGTCGCATTACCCATGCCTTCCACTTCCCCGATGTGCGATTACACTATCGGGACTCCACAAACCTGCCTTTTACACTAAAAACCCGCTCCCTTTGTTATATCAAGAATTTTTGAAAACACGGGAAAACAAAGAAAATTCCACCCCGATCACTCAGGTCGGACCTCAAATTTTATGTATCGAGGCCTATAAATATCGTCAGGTCCAGAATATCGCATATCACAATATGCACAAGCCTGGGACTCAACCAATTGTGATATGTGATGGGGCTTTGGACCTGAAGATATATATATATATATATATATATATATATATATATATATATATATATCATATTTGATAAGCTCAGCGGGTCCGCCATATCACCGCGCACATTGTGTATAAGGCCTGGGCTCCGCCAATATGTGATATGCGATGGGGAGCCGGACCCGATAATGTATACAATGCGGTTAATAATATCGTCAGGTCCAAAGGCTAGTGGCATGCCATATATATATATATATAAACCTTGGACCTTGGCCGATTGTGATATGCGATAGGGCTTCGAACCCGACATATATATGAAGTATGGTTAATAGTGTCGTCGGGTCCGATGCCTTATGGTATGCATTATATGCCAAGGTTATATGCGATAACTGAAAAGGGAGGATATATGCATGTTTTGAGCATTTCCGCTATGAAAGGCCATGACAGGAATAATGATGCAATGGGGGTTTTGTGAGTTAAACAAATCCCGATGAGCATAGGAATGAAGGGCTTAAATGAGGTTGTATGCGAGGGATTTGTTAAGGGGCTCTAACCATTTGTGAGTGGAAGATTTGGCTCTTCATAGAGTTAAAATCATTGGGATGAAACATATCATTTAGAGAGATGAAAGGTCAGACTTCTAGCGGACCCATTCAAAATTGCCACCAGGGCAAGCTTTTTAATAGGGTAGTGGTTGTGGCCATAACAAATGGCTAACCATTGGGTGAACCAGTTATCTCTATTTCCAAATAAACCTTGGATCCATAACACATCAGGGTATTAAGATAATCTTGAAATGAAAACTACACAGATGGACATGCATGGGTTCCACTTCAACATTTCAGGTGGGATAAAGACGAATAGCTTCTACTGACTGATAAAGTTTTGACAGGCATTCTCCAATGGTAGTATTATGGGATTTATTGACCTTCCTCTACCCGTTTCCAACTTTCAAAATCCTTTTAGGGCCATCACTGGTCTGCCAATACATGTTTTAGGTGTGTACCTCAGCTCTTTATGTAGATATGTTTATCCGCACTTTGTATAGGAATTTCAGTGCTATATTTTCATATGATTGAATGGGGTGCAGTCATGGATCATGCCATATTTTTAAACCACTTAATCAAGGTTGGGCTTGCTATGTCAACCGGTACTCTAAGCCTAGCAATAGTCCTTACTCTAACTGGCTTCCCAACAACCTGTCCTTCCAGATTGGCACAAGGACTTGACATTTCATTTTCTTTTAAATAAGTCCTTCCAATTTCAGGCACAAAGACTAGAGCACAATTGGATTTGCCACAGAGTATATAACAGTGAGCTTAGCCCATGAAAGGAGGTTTACTTGTAGATAATAGGTATTGGACAATTTAGTGTGGTGTATGGGACCAATGGAGAATAACTGCAAACTTTACAGGCAAGTATAGGCTAGGTCTGAGTGGGATTTATTAAAAATGTAGTGCTCCTCCATGCCAGTCCAGCTATAGTTACACATTTTTTTCTTTATAAAGTTGCCCCTTCATGCTCCAGATATCCAAGTTATCAATAGATCTTACCCAGTTCTCAACATATGCCAATGAGCGGCTTTGCTTTGAACTCCATAGTTGATTTTCAAGTTCTCATGGGCTGATCGAAAATTTGTTTGATTTGAAAGGTAATGATGGGTTTAGAAATAGCGAAATCATCAATAGGTTAATGAGGGAGGGAAAGGATGAATGTGGTGAACAAGGGAAAATCTGAAAGGTAGAACGAGACTAGCAGGGAAAATTTTAAGAACCGCCCTAAATTTATATGTATAATAAATGGGCTAATCCCCTTGATACATAGGAAAAATAGGTGGTGATTTTATCAATAATATAATATCTATATATAATTTTTTTTGGCGAATCTTTCACCAGATTATATTATCTTGTACAGTGCTGGAGAATCTTTCACTGAATTATAAAATCTGGTAAGATCTTGGCAAATCTTTTACTGAATAATAAAACATTGTGAAGTCTTGGCAAATGTTTTGTTAAAGTATGAAACCATATGTGATAATAAGAAAACATATGTATTAAACTGTAATATACTAACATACATGTTTGGAAAAAAGAAACATAATTTTCTCTTCCTATAAACAATGTTCCAAGTTTCAATGGTCGTTTTTGCTAAGCTTCTTACAATACACTCTTTCATATCCTTCTATTAGTTTTGATTATATTCCACAACAAAGTTCTTGTACGTGTTGATATTGACAATGAGTTCTGTCAAGGTAGGAGAGATTAATCTTTTCTCTACAAATTTTGGCAAGCTACCATTTTTTTCAAGTTACCAAATTTCTTTCTTATTCCATAGACTCCAACTGCGAGATAAAAAAAACACATCAAGTTTGTTTACCCCAACACGCCAACAAGTAGCAAGCCCCAACTATATTATATAAGAAGGTATTAGGTATCCCAAAGGCTTGAAGGGGATCTAATTGAAAGAAGTGACCATTGTGAGAATCCTTCCAATCAATATATGAATATATAAATGTAGATTTATTATTATTTTAATTGGAAATCTTCAATTAAATAATAAAATTTAATTATGTCTCTCCCAATCTAAATTGCTTATTAGCATAATTCACTACCCTCATAGGTCTCTCATTTTTTAACAGCGTTGTAACATGTAGATTAATTTCCTTTTTGGTGAACAATCTCCACCTTTTAGGAAAATACAGTGCAATGGCTCCAACCCCCACAGATCATTCGGACAAACTAAGAATAGCACAGAAGATGAAAGGTTGTACAAACAAGCTTATTTTTCAAACAACTAATCCAACATCAATACCTAAACTTTTTCATGAAGATATCATATTGAGAATGTTTGAAAAATGGTGAGAAATCTTCTGCAAGGGTGATGCGGAAGGAGTGATAAGGTTTCATTGTTTTTTTGTTAAATCAGAAAAAGTTAAAAACCAATATTAATTGAGATATTGGTATTTTCTACTAAATTTTGTGAAGTGACTAAATGTAGCTTTAACCATTCACATTAAGATGTTTTTACAATATAATTTCCTAAGTCTATTTAATATCTTCATTATCATAAAAACCAACCTATATCCATCTTAACTCCACATCTACCACTCTTAGGGGGATGAAATCTATTTATCCCTCTAAGCACTTGGTAGACCTAGAATTAAGATGGATCTAAGATGATAGAATTTCCCCTTCAAATATTCTATGCTCACATGAATACCATGGTATTACCATGGGTCAATACCATGGGTTATCATAAACCTGGAGCTTAAAAATTACTATTAGTAATTTATAAAAATTACTAAAATTAATAATTTATTTTTATTTTATTTTATTTTTTTAACCAAGTTAAAATGTTTAACATACATTAAATTACAACATCCATTTTTACTCTTGATCCACCAAGCCCCGAGAGGGATCAAATATTTTTTCACTCTATGCTAGTTTGCATATCACGATATTTGATCCCTCTCGGGCTTCATAGATCTAGAGTAAAGATGGATCTATGCTGGTTTAATTCCCCCATTTAAATAGGCTACATTCCACGTGAATACCATGGGTCAATACCATGTGCCATTTTTATTTTTATTAATACTAATATTAGGGTTAATAATTTTTTTTTGCATGGTATTAATAATAATCTAGCCCATGGTATTTGACCCATAGTATTTTGCCCATAGGTTTCACCTAAATATAACACATTTTTTGAGTGTTCATAAATATAAGGTGACTTATGGAGTAAATATAAAAAAATGTTTTATTTGTTTACCATGCGTCTCGTTTATTTATATTTTTATTAATTTACCATACCTCTTTTACAAATATGATATTTGGCCCATAGGATTCACTTAAATAAAACCTCTTTTTTGAGCCTTCATAGATAGAAAGAGGGTTATGGACTAAATATAAAAAGAGGTTTTATTTCTTTACCATATGTCTAGTTTATTTATATTTTTATTTATTTACCATACCTCTTTTACAAATATGATATTTGGCCCATAGGATTCAATTAAATATAACCTCTTTTTTGAGCCTTCATAGATAGAAAGAGGGTTATGGACTAAATATAAAAAGAGGTTTTATTTATGTACCATACGTCTAGTTATTTATATTTTTATTTATTTACTATACCTTTTGAGTAAGTATAAAAAGAGGTTTTATTTATTTACCATGTTAGCCTCCTATACCAATAGGTTTTCATCTCTCATGATTGACAGTGGAAGTGCCAAAAATGTTCACCTTCCATGCTGCTAAGGTTCCATTTTTGTGAAAGAAGCAGACAATTTAAAAAATGTAAAGAGGGTATGCCTTAAAAGAAAAATCAAAGGGCAAGAAAATGAATTGGTCAAAGAAAAAAATAAAAGAAATGAACCCCAAACAAAGACCATGAAAGTGGCTAGTCCAAATTGCCACTACTATTTTGATGGGTGGTCCAACAGCTCAAGCTGGGCCTCACCATGTTTTAAATTGCATGTTGTAGACTAGAGAGGAAGTACCTGTTCAAACAGTTCAAGCTTGACAGATGACTAGGTGGATAGAGAAAGAAAGGAGCCCAACTGCTTAATCTGGGCCCTTGGAAGTCATAAGGGTAGACTTAGATAGGAGGGCAGCAAGAAGAAAAGAGAATTATCAGGGTTTGCAAGACCAAGTGCACCCATCCAAAGGAAGAAAAAATGTTAGGCATACTAGGCAGGGTAGGTAGTTGAAGGTTGCAGAAAGCATGATCTAAGCATATCAATTGGGAAAAATCACAATGATGTCACCAACAGGAGAAAGGCAAGAGCAGTGGCCTATTTGGCAAACTACTAAACCATCATTAACTTCCCCCTTCCCCTTCAAAGTTTCTTACTAACTTCCCCCTTCCCCTTCAAAGTTTCTTACTAACTTCCCCATGAGCACTGCAGGATCTGCCTGATCAGTCCTCCTTACACTCTTCACTTGTACAAATTTCAGGTCAGAAGTGACTTCTCTCTTTGAAAAGAAGCCATATTTCTTGTGTAAAAATTCTTTTCATTTTGATCTACTCCCTAACTAAGTTTGTTTCCTAAAAACTTAGTTTCTATCATTTTCCCATTCATATTCCCCTACACTACTAACTGTTAACTTTATCTACACTAAATTCCCTATTATTCCCCTTCCCCTACTACTATAACACCATGGTGTATAAACCCCAAACAATGTATAAATATCCCCCCTTTAGCATTATAGCTAAATAGTATGTCTATGGGAGACTTTAGTCCACCAGGGACTGTAGTCAACCCTTGTGTTGGGAATTACTCTAACCCCTGGTTAGACTAATAACCCACCCTTAACCCTCATATACCCTATTTTCCTAAAAATACCCCTGCAAGCCCTTTCCCCCTCTCAAAACCCAATATTCCTATGTTTTTATAAAATCCGACAGATTAACCAAAAACCCACAAAAACCCCAAAACCAAAGTTTTAAACCCGAAATATTATAATGAATATTTTAATCGACCGGCGGGTCCCCCCCAACATGCACGACGGGTCGGGGCGCCCGCCAGCCATCCATCTCCCACCCCCCTTCATCCAACGGTGGGCGGGCGTTTTCAAATCTGAAGCCGCCGCCCTTTAACGTCCGGGGAGAGGGCGGTTTTACCCCCCGTACACGGGACGCGTGGAAAGCGGCAGGGGTGTTCGGAGCCCCCCTCCCCGATACCGCCTTCTCCCAAAAGCGGTGCGGGGAGACCGCTTACCACTCTCCCCGATACCGCCACATCCGCTGTCACACCGGTCCTACGTCACCATGACGTCATGCCACCCGCACCCGCCCTCGCGCCTCGTGGCCCTCCACGTAACTTTGCCACCGCACTCCGCCCGCCACCATGTCCGCCCATGCTGGCCTCCAGCTCAGCGCCCACGTCACCCTCCGTACCCCGGGCCCGCCATGACGTCATGCTGACGACATCGACAAAAAAGCGCCAATGACCCGCTTTTTCCAAAATTATCGTTAAAAACGCGCCAAGGGGCCGTTTTATATCATTTTCACGCGAAAAAGACAGAGAGCCGTTGTGAGCTGTGCGCTGCGAAATTTTCCTCCAAACCGCCAAATTCAAGACTCCGGACGCCATCATTCGCCAATTCAGCTGTGATTCTGCACCCATTGTTCAACCCGAAGGTTTTCCGCACCATTTATCCAGGTATTCACTACAATTCTCTTATTTTGCCCCTGTTCATGCCGTTTCACTGCAAATTCTCCGTTGAACACCTGGGAATTCCCAAATTGAAGATTGTCTCCTAGTTAATTTTGAACTAAAGCAACCCACATTGCCTCAGCTCCAAAATTGGATATTGAAACGATAATTCACGGTCTAAATTGACAAATTTGTCCTCAAGCTGCCCGGCATTGTTCCCTTTTGCCGGGTGCAGGCTTAAATAGCTGCATTTCACCAATTTAAATCCTACCCACCCTCTGCATTTCATCTCCAGTATTCACCATTCCTGTGAATTTACCAAAGAACAGCAGAGACAAGTCTGCCTAGCCTGCCTATTTCACTTTGAAGAAAATTTCTGGCATTGTCTACATTGAGTCTATCACTTGAGCTTTGAGGAACCTTGCAAACCATTGCATTTACCTTGTTCCATTCACAAGCTACTTAATGGCTGCTCCTACACCCACAACTCTCAGTGTTGCCCCCATAAATCCACCAAATAAAGAGCTGGAGTCCCTGCCTCTTGCTGACAGGGACTACCTCATCCAAGACTTTGTGGGTGATAGAGACCATTTGCAGACCTTCAGGGAATTGAGAGATGACTATTTGAATGGCAAGGATACATATGGGATATGGGAATCAAATCTACCATATTACTTCCTCCCATCTGTCAATATTTTTCCAGAGATTATCCGCCTTTGTGCTGAGAATTATGATGCCAGTCACAAAGCTGTCAAGTCTCCATCTGGGAGCATCCTTTTTTACATTAATGCTGAGTCCATCAACCAGATGCTCAAATTCAAACAAACTCAGCTGCTGTTCCCTTTCTCCATGAACTATCTGCTGGATACAGGTGCCAAGATGACCACTGAGGACAGGCAAAAGATCACCCAGACATTTATGAGGCCTGACCGCCAGCCCACAGGGCCACCTCCCTACTTATATGTCCACTTTACTGATATAGGCAAACTTCTGCTGGACATGATTTCATATGTGTTGGGCTATAAAAACAGTGAATTTGTTGATGAGACAGTGCTGGTATTACTATCTGCTTATAGCCCAGGCCAACCTCCTGCCTACAAATATAATTTTGCTAAGTTCATAGCCAACAAGATACATGAGCAGCTTTTCAAAGTAGACAGGGAGGGTATCTTCAAGTATTCATCTTATATTTACCACTTGTTCATGTATTACCAGTCCGAGGCTTTTCCATGCCACATTAAAAAGCTGGATTCTAAAGGGGAAAGAAGATCTGTTATCTTCTGGACATCTGTCTTCCACCAAGTGCAAAATTCACCATATTCATATTGTGAATTCATTGATCAATTTGTTTACCTAGTCTCTTGTTTGTTGATGAGGTCCCCTCCTCCCAGAATGTCATTTGAGATACAGAAAATCCTGCATCTCTCCAAGAATTATAAAATAGGTGATTGGTACCTATACCAGGATCATACAGTCATCAGAATCTATGGCTCTGAGCTCCGTCCATATAGGCTCCCAAAATATGTGCCCATGAGGCTGTTTGCCTTGGAGTATTATAGGCAGCTTATTCACTCTGATCTCACTCACTTTCACAGCTCCAAAAAGAAAGCCCATCTCAAGTTCAAGCACCACCTAGGCCCCTTCATTATGAATAAGAAAGAGGGATGGCAAGATGCTGAGCTAATCCTCAAAGATAAGTACATGCTCTCAAAAAGCTTCCGGTGGGTCCCCTATGACCCTGAAGGCTTCATCACTGCTAGAAGAGTAAAGTACAGGCTGCTAGGCTATGAGCATTGCAAATATCCACATATTGAACAGTATGCCAATCAGCAAGAATGGCTGCAAGACACTTTAATTGAAAAATTAACTGAAGAAGAGATAATGCAAAAGAATGTCAAGGATTTGGAAAAAACTCTTGACTTGGATTCTGTGCAGCAGGTAATCTTCAAGCCACCACATCCAGTGGGAGAAGGGACCTCGGCCACAACAACTGCACCAGCCACCCAGGCACCTTCTACAGCAGCATCAGGTACAGACAAGGGTAAAGGAATAATGGGCGCTGAAGAAGAAACAGTGAAAGAACAGCCTGCCTCCTCAATTGGGCAGCAACAAAAGCAGACCCCTCCACCGCAAACTGAACCACCTACAGCACCTATTTTGCAGACCCCAGCACATGAGGAGAGGGGTAAGAAAAGAGACAGAGAAGAGTCCACTCCTGCTAGTGGATCCTCCCAGCAACCTGAGGCCAAGAGGCAAAAGGTTGACTCCCCGGTAATAGAAGAGATAAGTGAAGAAGTCCTTGACAGTCCAAGGAAAGATGAGGAAGGCAGCCAGCAAACAGGTACAAGCTCCTTTCAGCAGGAGCAGGGATTACAGGTTGGCTTGGAGGTGTCCTCGTCCACTCAGCAGAGCAAGAAGCCCTCAAGCACTAAGGCTTCTTTCAAACAAATAAAAGCACAAAATGACTTGCTGAGAATTGAAGTGTACAAACAGTTTCTGAAAGCAACACCAGCCAAGCAAGAAAGGCTGATGTTTGTCTATGACATTCAAGAGGAGAAAATGATCCTCAGCCACTTCAAACCTAAGGTGTCGCAGCCCAAATCAGCTGCAGATTATGTAAGAACAAGGGTGGAGGTCATGGCAAAGGACATTCACCCCATGGACCAAATAGAACTCCACAAGCAAACTGGAGAAATGGTCTATGCTACCTTGGTGGACAGGGCAACCATGGCCCATGAATTAAAAGAATCACTGAAAAATACCAACATTCAGTTGGATTTTGAGAGAATGTCCTCCATGGCCAAGGACAACAGAATTAAATCACTGGAGGACATCATCATCGACCTAGGACATGATCCTAAGGATCCAAAGGGCGTAAGGGCCCTCCTGAAGAAAAAAGAAGATGACCTTAATGCATTGAAGAAAAGGTTGAAGCTGCTGCCCACCGAGCACCCCCAAACAGCAGAATTACAGAAGGAAAAGGAGGCCGATGAGCAGTTGGATCTTATAATGCAGCTCAACCAGAAGGTCCTTGATTTGGAAAAGGAACTTGAAGGGGCACTACAAGATAAGCAGGGAGAATCTACATCCCAAGCTCCTCCAACTACTTCAACCACTGCAACAACTACAGAGGCAGCAGTAGCCCCTGTGACAACAATGGCAACAACAGAAGCAACAGCAACAACAATAGCCCCAGAGTCCAGTTTAAACATGGAAGATTTGACTAAGGCTATTAAAGAAATGGAGCTCTAGGCTACTGAGATAAAACAAGCCAAGGAAAAGTTGGCAGAGGTAGAAGCCAAATATGATAAATCAAATATGACTGTGGCATAACAAGGTAGAGAAATAAAGGCCCTCAAGGAGAAGATAAAGGCCTTGGAGAAAGAGCTCAAACTAGAAAGTGCTATGGCAGAAATAAAAAGAATTCTATGGGCCCGAATTGACCAATCCATCACTAGACAATGGAAGTCAATTAAGACTGTGCATGAGCAAATGGATTTAATTGGCCAAGCACAGATAGAGATTCAGAAGGCTAGAACAGTGCTGGGAAACAGGCCTGAGCAGGCCAATAGAATGATAGATTTTTTGAACAAACAAACAAAGGAGGAACTGGCAGCCATCAACATTGTCAATAGAACAGAGGCTGTCCTTACAGCTAAAAAGGTACTGACTCTCAGGAATTATGTACAAACCGTGGAGAGGAAATGCTATGAAATACAGGCTGAGGTGGATGAGTACAAACTCAAAATGGGAGCACTGCAACAAAAGGGACTGCCCAACCTACTAAACAGCACAGGAAGACTACTCCCCCGTGAGCAATATGCCAATAGGATGTCAACCTTTGTTGAAAATCAAATTACTGCATATGGCAATACTTCTGAGGAAGCAGGGCCTCCAACAGGGCAGGGCCTTCTGGACAAACTTGAAAATATGTTTTTTATTCAAAATGAAATCCACCACCTTTTTGAGGTTCCTCCAAATTTTTATAGATATACAGAGGCAAATGAAACTTTGGTGAAGATTCGAAGACACCAAATGCCCAAAGAGGATTGGTGGCAGGCAATGCTTCAAATTTTGCCACAATAGCCTCAGTTGCTCGGTCCCAGTTAGCTACAACTCAGCAAAAGTCAAACAGCAGAATAAAGACAGCATTTAAGGCAGCCGAAAGGTGACTCAGCATATAGACAACGACAGCAAGCCAAGATATAAATACGCAATTTTTGGACAGCATATCCTCAACCGACTCCAACAGCCACAAAGTCGACATCTTCTGACCATTTTGGACAGCTAAGGCACTGAAGAGTTACTACAGCATTTACTTTCTCAGCTACCATGCTCTAGGAGTTGGCACGACATTAATGAAGCATTTACTCATCAGCTAGATATTTTTCTTATGTAAATTATGTATATATACCTCCCCTGGCAAGGTATGAGGGGTTGGTGATTTTCATTCTGAGGCAAATGTATTGTATATTTTCAGATTATCTAATGCAAAAGGCTGGAAAAGCTCAGTGATTTCCTGAATGCTTGATGTCTTGGTGATGCTATGCGTGCTGTTGCAGAATTCCTGTGTTGTCTGATGGAACAATAAGTTTCTTCTCAATCTATGTTTTGTCTTCTTATGTTTATTAAATCATACACATGTCTCACTAATCTAGCAGTAGAGAAAAGGAATAGTACAGGAAATGTTTGGTTACACCTTGTGCTCAATCTTTATTGCTGAAAATGTTTTCTTCTGAATTGATCATGAACATGAATTCTTAATTGCTCATGTTTTCATTAATTCTATAAATATGAATGTTATCTAGAAATTCTTCACTGCTTCTAAATAATATTCTCACTATTTCTCCATACCAGTTTGTTGAAAGATTCTTAATTGCCTTTCATAGCCTGGTTACATCACACATAATTACAGTTTCAAAGCACTATTTCTCAGACACTTATCTGGCTCTACAACATCACTACTGTATCAACGCAGCATATCAAACAAATCAAGCACCACCGACTCCATGCCCAATGGCCTAGAACACCCTGGTAAGCACATATATATCTTGACTGAAGTCATCATCCAACAAATTCCAAAAAACAAAACCTTGAGCATCATAACTAGCCTAAAATATTATACAAACAAAGTTAAATCATAAAGAGAGAGCCCTCTCTGGTCATAGGTAGGCTAGAACCTGTGACCCAAGATTGGTTTGTGGTTACCTCGGCCGTATTCCCTTGGGAGTCAAAGGGAACAACCTGAGTGATAACATACCATACCTCCACTTTATTTATATTTTTATTTGTTTACACCCTTGCATGTATATAAGGTGACTTATGGAGTAAATATAAAAAATGTTTTATCTATTTACCATACCTCTCATTTAGTTATATTTTTATTAATTTACCATACCTCTTTTATAAATATGGTATTTGGCCCATAGGATTCACTTAAATAAAAGCTATTCTTGAAAATTAGGGCGAATGGAAGGTTGTAACTCCTAATTTCAAGGGCTAAATTTACCTTTTTTACCCTCTCTCTTAAAATAAGGTGGGCTATTTGATGTGATTTGTAAAAATGTACTATGATACAAAATATTCGCCCACTAAAAATTTAAAACCCCTTAATTTCACCTAAGGGCGAACATTTTCCATGTAAACTAGAGGACCAAAATCAGTTGGCTGAAAGGGCTGTGATTCAAAACAACAAGAAAACAGACTTTGCAGAAAACAAAAGGAAAAGACAGAAATACAACTAAGCTAACAACAAAATGAAATGAACTCTACCCTACTCAGGAGGTAACCACCATGCGGTGGCTACTGGAAGTATCTCTTCAGATGCTGGCCATTAACAGGGAGCTTTTCAGTCTCTCCCTGTAACGTTTTCAACCTGTAAGTCCCTTGACCAATTTTTTCAACAACTTGGAATGGGCCTAGCCATAGGTGTTGGAATTTTGTGTGTTTACCCTTTGGCTCACTCAGATTGTCTCATTTCAGGACTAGCTCCCCTGCTTGGAAATCTTTATCTCCTGCCAGATGATGATCAAACCATTTTTTTACAATCATTTGGTGATTTTTGAATTTAATTCTGGCTTTGTCTCTTAATTCCTCCAACATCATCAGTTGGTTGATCCTTTCTTGAAGCAAGGCTAAAGGGGTTCCTCTTGAAGCTTGGGAGAGCTGTAAAGAGGGAAGGGTAACGTTTGGAGGCGAGATGGCTTCCTGTCCATAGATGAGGAAGTATGGGGAGTTTTCTAAGGCCACTTTAGGGGTGACCCTATTGGCCCAAAGGGCATTCATTAGGGCATTGTGCCAGTTCCTCTAGTTGTCAGCGACTGACTTGCGGATTATGCAGATAAGGTTTTTATTTGAAGACTCTGCAACTCCGTTTCCCTGGGGGTAATAGTTTGTTGCATACTTTATGTGGATTGATTTATCAATAGCAAACTTAGTCAGTTTCAGAGATGAAAAGTAAGAAGTGTTATCAAATATGAGGGCGTCAGGGATGCCATACCTGTTGATAATGAATTTCTCAATGAATGATATTACCTCATCTCCATTCACCTTCTGGAGCGGGATGGCTTCGGTCCATCTGGTGAAGTAATCAGTTGTTGTGAGTATATAATTATGCTGTTGTGAAGAGTTTGGAGTGATCTCGCCTATGATGTCTAGGCCACATTGTTGCAACAGTCGATAAATGAAAACAGGCCTGAGGGGAACAACAAGCTTTCTTTCTCATCCTGCGGTGGTTTGGCACACATTGCATTTGCAAGCATAGGCATGTGAGTCTCTGAACATTGTGGGCCAATAATATCTAGCTCTTAATATTTTGTGAGAAGTGGTCTCCCCGCCATAGTGACCACCTACTAGGCCGTCATGCATTTCTTTCAATACATGCTTGGCATCATCCTTCTCCAAACACCTCAGCTAGATTCCATCATGATTTTTTCTGTATAAGACATTGTTGGCCAAATGATACAGATTGGATTTCAATCTGAGTGCTCTCCTTTGTGATACATCCATGTGTTAAGGACACGATCCTCGTACTAGATAGAAGCATATGTCGTAGTACCATGACTCAGGGTCCAAAATGGCTTCTGATGCTTCTCGCTCATACACCAGCGCTTCATTACTCCATAAGGACACCTCCCTGAGTTCCATTTGTGCATACTGCATGCCCAGTGTTCCTAATTCTTCAGATGCCCCTTTTTTGTTGACCAAGGCTTCTGCCACTAGCCTGCAAAGTCCCTTCCCTCGAACTATCTGTGTCTACTATACCTCCAAGTCGAACTCTTGAAGGGTGGTTATCCAGTTCCCTCTTCGTTCACCCATTTCTTTATGCATGAAGAGGGATCTTACAGCAGGATGGGGAACGATGACTTTGGTCTTGGCCTTTAGTATGTTGAAAAGTGGGCAACCAGAAATGCTAAATTTAGAATGTGCTAAAAATAGAATGTCTAAAAATAGCATGTATAAAAATAGCAATTTGGCCAGTGAGGTCATTTTCCACCTTGGGTGAGAGGTGAAACTAATAAAAAGAGAAAGTTCTAAAAATAGAATTTCTAGGTCCCTTCCTATTAATAGCAGTCCCTGGTCTATCTATAGGAAGTAAAATTAATCTTGGTCTTAATAGCAGTTGGAAATATTAATTACTTAATTCAATTGAGTTAATTAGTTAAGGAAATTCAGCTTTGAAGTCTTTGTGAGCATGCACATGAGTTGTCCCACTGATTGAGGAATTTATCCTTAATTTCCTCCACTGATTGAGGGAATAAGTATGAGTTCTATAATGAGAGAATCAGTTGACTTAGTTCTAACTAGTCAAGTCTAGTTAGATTATTTTAACAAGTTGTTAAAATAATAAAATATAGTTTGTTAATGCTTGCATGCATGTGACAGCTATTATTTTAGATAATTGAGGATTCACTCAAGGATAACTGTTGCATGTTAGTTCTGTTAGAGACCTAGTTGAGATTAGATGAGGGACAGTGTACTATCAGATGCTTGGATCTTCCCATGGAATATTCCTTGCATGCATGAGGAACTAGTGTCCTCAAGGATTGCGTAGTTGGACCTATGGTTGATAGCAGGTATGATTTGGGGCCAATGCTCATATGTTATGGATTGGACCCCAATCAAAATTGCACAAGGAAATAGGGGATTGATGGATGGTTTCCTACATATTGACGCATAGTGGGTCTATCATCATCATCTTTTGATTGCAGGAAGTATAGGATAGCTCTTGAGCTAATATTTTTTGTAGATAGAAGAGGATTTCCAGTTGATTGATAATACAGTGTTGGGGGTTTTATGCTGGTGCTTTCCCCAATGATATATCTGTGTTATGTGTGATTATTTCTCTCGATCAATTATATGTGTTTATGGTTGATGTTGCTCATGAAATCGATTTTGCTTCCGTTCAATGATTTGTAGAAGTAGCACATGTGTTTTGCTTTAGTACATTGCATTACCAGCTTGATCTATAGGTGAAATTCCTACATGGTATCTGAGCCTAGTTAGTCAAGCAAGGAACAATATACGAGCAAGAGAAAGAAAGTAGAAGTTTATTATTCAGGATATAGATATCTAGTTCTCATCACAATTCAGATTTCATCCAGATGGCCTTCACTGGGTTGAGGCTTGAGTATGCCCTTGATGGCAGCTCAAACTACATAGCTTGGAAGGATTGCATGGAGGTAGTATTGGAAGATAATGGCATTAAGGACTTCATTGATCAAGATGTCCCCAAGCCTACTGATGCTACTTAGGCTGCAGACTAGTAGAAGAACATGGCTAGAGCTAGGAGAATCATCCTAAAGGGAGTTCGAGATCACATAGTCTCGAGCCTCCATGGGAAGGAGACTCTGTTTGCAATGTGGAAAACATTGAAAGATTTATATCAGAATAGCAGTGATCAGAGAAAGCTAGCACTAAAGGACAAGCTTCGAAAAATCAAGTGTGAGAAGGGCGATACAATCACTACACTCCTGAAGAAGCTCACCAACTGCAGAGATGAGCTTGCAAGCGTAGGGGTCACTACCGCTAATGATGATATGGTGATTCTAGCACTCCTTGGCCTTCCTAAGAGCTGGCATAGCTAGTAGGACTCAGTGAATGGAAGGGACAAACTGCCAGATTAGGAACAGCTGTGGTCATATTTGATGCAGGAGGAGATCGGACGGAACACCAGAGATGGAGCTTCTTCATCAAAGAATGATGATGAAGAGAACTTGGCTTTAGCATCTAAAGCTAAGAAAGGGAAAGGGAAGGCATCCCAATCCAAGTCTTCTCAAGGAGGGAAGAAGTTTGACAAGTCGAAGGTGAGATGCTTTCATTGTCATGAGTTGGGTCACTATGCTACTAGTTGCCCAAAGACGAAGAAGTCTAAGAAAGGTTCCTCCAAGGAATCTAATGGTGATGCTCTAGCTTCACAATTTGACATGGATTTCTCACTTATTGCATGCATGGTTTCATCCATCATGGGATGTGTTTGGTACTTGGACAGTGGAGCTTCTTTCCACATGTCAAGTGACAAGACTATTTTCAGCACTTTGGAGGAGAAGGATCTCCAGATACGGATCGAGATGGGCGATGACAGAATGTATCGTGTCTCAGGTGAAGGTACGGTTGTGTTTTAGAGGGAGCATGGTTCTTCCCTCTCTCTTTCTAATGTTATGTATGTACCAAGGCTGAAAAAGAATCTTATGTCTATTGCTATGCTTGTGGATAAAGGCTATGATGCAGTCTTTAGTTTGGGAAAGGTTTTCTTAAGGCATATAGGCACTGGACAGATCAAACAGATAGGGATTCGCGTGAAGAATCTCTATAAGTTATAGGTAGAAGACTGTGCTACATTGATTTCCAAAGCAGAGGTCATGCATGGCCAAGATATTACTGAGTTATGGCATAGGAGACTGGGCCACTTGCATCATGGGGCCTTGAAGATCATGCAGCAAATTTCTACCGGATTACCCAAGTGCAAGCTGGAGCAAGTGACCACATGCAAAGGTTGCACTTTGGGTAAGTATGCAAAATATTCTTTTCATGATCGGGATGGAACAGTTCTGGAGCGAGTTCATTCAGATGTATGCAGGCCCTTCTCTATAGCCTCCATCGAAAAGAAAAGGTATTATGTTATTTTTGTTGATGATTTTTCTCATGGATGTTGGATCTACTTCATGCAAAAGAAGGATCAAACCTTCTTGAAGTTTTGTGAGTTCAAAGCCTTGGCAGAGAAAGAATTAGGGATGAAATTAAAGTCCTTGCAAAGTGATAACAGTGGAGAGTATATTTCCTATCAGTTTAAGGAATTTTGTGCTTCAGAAGGAATTAAACGGGAACACACGGCACCTCATAACCCACAATAGAATGGGGTGGCTAAAAGGAAGAACAGATCTATTGTGGGTGCAACTCAATCAATGTTTCATGACCAAGGCCTACCATTTCATCTGTGGGTTGAGGCATGCAATACTGCAGTATATCTTCAAAACAGAAGTCCTCATCGTATTTTGGGGATGAAGACACCTATGGAGGATTTTTCAGGGAAGAGACCAGATGTGAGTCACTTCCGCATCTTTGGATCACCAGTCTTCTCTCATGTGACCAAAGATGCTTGCAAGAAGCTAGACCCAACAGATGAGTTGGGAATACTTGTGGGGTACACGGATACACCTCACAACTATCGTGTGTTTCTGCCTGCCAGTCAGAGGACCGTAGTGCACAGGGATCTAAAGTTCGTTGAGCAGAGAACCATGCGAGCATCACTTGAGAGGGAGCTCAAGTTGCATGGTGATGATGAGGAATTGTTAGTTCCTAACGAGGAGGAGCCTCCTGATGATGTGGAGCAGCCGCATGAAGAGATACTGACAAGTATGCCAATGAGATACTAAGGCACTTCCACATGGATATCTGCAAGCCCATGGAGACTCCTCTAGCAGGTAACTGGAGGAAGGAGGATGCTACTTCAGGTGAGGTAGTAATTGCTACTGTTTATAGGTAGCTTGTGGGTTCACTCATGTATTTGGTGAGCACACGACCAGATTGTGCTTTGCAGTGAACCAGAGAAGTCGAACTATGGTTCAGCCAACCAAGTTATTTTGGAAGGCGGCAAAGCATGTGCTGAGATATCTCAGAGGCACTACACAGTATGGATTATGGTATAGGCGGATAGAGGGAGTGATGTCTCAAGGCAAGTATGCCAATGAGATACTAAGGCGCTTCCACATGGATATGTGCAAGCCCATGGAGGCTCCTCTAGCAGGTAATTGGAGGAAGGAGGATTCTACTTTAGGTGAGGTAGTAGCTGCTACTGTTTATAGGCAGCTTGTGGGTTCACTCATGTATTTGGTGAAGGCGTGACCAGATTTGTGCTTTGTGGTGAACTAGCTGAGTCAAGCTATGGTTCAACCAACCAAGTTATTTTGGAAGGCGGCAAAGCATGTGCTAAGATATCTCAGAGGCACTACACAGTATGGATTATGGTATAGGTGGAGAGAGGGAGTGAAGCTCCAAGGCTTCACAGATGCATATTGGGTAGGTAGTCCATTAGATAGGAAGAGCACTTCTGGAGGAATCTTCAACCTTGGGTCAGCTACAGTTTCTTGGTATAGCCAAAAACAAAGATCAGTTGCACTTAGCACAACAGAGGCAGAGTACATGGCAGCTATTCAGGTTTCATGTGAGGCCATCTGGATGCGGAAGATTCTAGTGGGATTGTTTGGTCAGATGATGGATCCTACCGTGATATATTGTGATAATCAGAGTTGCATTAAACTCTCTGAGAATCCAATGTTTCATGATAGGTCCAAGCATATAGATATCTGCTATCATCATCTACGGGATTGTGTGGTCAAGAGGATCATGATGTTGCACTACATTTCAACCGAGGAATAGGACACAGATATTTTGACAAAGGCAAGTTTGAGTTCCACAAAGATAGGATCGGGGTTGCTGATAATCCGTTTCTTGTTGAGAGGGAGTGTTGAAAAGTGGGCAACAAGAAATGATAAATTTAGAATGTGCTAAAAATAGAATGTCTAAAAATAGCAATTTGGCCAGTGAGGTCATTGGCCACCTTGGGTGAGAGGTGAAACTCCTAAAAATAGAAAGCTCTAAAAATAGCATTTCTGGGTCCCTTCCTATTTATAGCAGTCCCTAGTTTATCTATAGGAAGTAAAATTAATCTTGGTCTTAACAGCAGTTGGAAATATTAATTAATCAATTCAGTTGAGTTAATTAGTTAAGGAAATTCAAATTTGAAGTCTTTGTGAGAATGCACATGAGTTGTCCCAGTGAATGAGGAATTTATCCTTAATTTCCTCCACTGATTGAGGGAATAAGTATGAGTTCTATAATGAGAGAATCAGTTCACTTAGTTCTAACTAGTCAAGTCGAGTTAGATTATTTTAACAAGTTGTTAAAATAATAAAATATAGTTTGTTAATGCTTGCATGCATGTGACAACTATTATTTTAGATAACTGAGGATTCACTCATGGATAATTGTTGCATGTCAGTTCTGTCAGAGACCCATTTTAGATCAGATGAGGGACAGTGTACTATCAAATGCTTGGATCTTCCCATGGAATATTCCTTGCATGCATGAGGAACTAGTGTCCTCAAGGATTGTTTAGTTGGACCTATGGTTGACAACATGTATGATTTAGGGCCAATGCTCATATGTTATGGATTGGACCCCAATCGAAATTGCACAAGGAAATAGGGGATTGATGGATGGTTGCCTACATATTGAGGCATAGTGGATCTATCAACATCATCTTTTGATTGCAGGAAGTATAGGATAGCTCTTGAGCTGATATTTTTTGTAAACGGAAGAGGATTTTCACTTGATTGATAATACAGTGTTGGGGGTTTTGTGCTGGTGCTTTCCCTAGTGATATATTTGTGTTATGTGCGATTATTTATCTTGATCAGTTATATGGGTTTATGGTTGATGTTTCTCATGAAATCGATTTTGCTTCCGCTTAATGATTTGTAAAAGTAGCTCATGTGTTTTGCTTTAGTACATTGCATTACCAGTTTGATCTACAGGTGAAATTTCTACATGGTATCAGAGCACAGTTAATCAAGCAAGGAATAATATACAAGGAAGAGAAATAAAGTCGAAGTTTATTATTCGGGATATAGATATCTAGTTCTCATCACAGTTTAGATTTCATCTAGATGGCCTTCATTGGGTTGAGGCTTGAGTATGCCCTTGATGGCAGCTCAAACTACATAGCTTGGAAGGATCGCATGGAGGCAGTATTGGAAGATGATGGAATTAAGGACTTCATTGATCAATATGTCCCCAAGCCTACTGATGCTACTCATGCTGTAGATTGGAAGAAGAACAAGGCTGGAGCTAGGAGATTCATCCTAGAGGGAGTTCGAGATCACATAGTCTTGAGCCTCCATGGGAAGGAGACTCTGTTTGCAATGTGGAAAACAATGAAATATTTATATCAGAATAGTAGTGATCATAGGAAGCTGGAACTGAAGGACAAGCTTCGAAAGATCAAGTGTGAGAAGGGCAATATGATCACTACATTCTTGAACAAGCTCACCAACTGCAGAGATGAGCTTGCAAGCGTAGGGTTCACTACCGCTGATGATGATATGGTGAGTCTAGCACTCCTTGGCCTTCCTAAGAGCTGGCATAGTTACGAGGACTCAGTGAATGGAAGGGACAAACTGCCAGATTGGGAATGATTGTGGTCGGATTTGATGCAAGAGGAGATCAGACGGAACACTAGAGATGGAGCTTCTTCATGAAAGAATGATTATGAAGAGAACTTAGCTTTAGCATCTAAATCTAAGAAAGGGATAGGGAGGGCATCCCAATCCAAGTCTTCTCAAGGAGGGAAGAAGTTTGACAAGTCGAAGGTGAGATGCTTTAATTGTCATGAGTTGGCTCACTATGCTACTAGTTGCCCAAAGAGGAAGAAGTCCAAGAAAGGTTCCTCCAAGGAATCTGATGGTGATGCTATAGCTTCATAATTTGAGATGGAATTCTCACTTATTTCATGCATGGTTTCATCCATCATGGGATGTGTTTGGTACTTGGACAGTGGAGCTTCTTTCCACATGTCAGGCGACAAGAATATTTTCAGTGCTTTGGAGGAGAAGGATCTCTAGATACAGATCGAGATGGGCCATGACGGAAAGTACCGTGTCTCAAGTGAATGTACGGTTGTCTTTCAAAGGGAGCATGGTTCTCCCCTCTCTCTTTCTAATGTTATGGATGTACCAGGGCTAAAAAAGAATCTTGTGTCTATTGCTATGCTTGAGGATAAAGGCTATGATGTAGTCTTTAGTTTGGGAAAGGTTTTTCGAAGGCATATAGGCACTGGACAGACCAAACAAATAGGGATTTGAGTGAAGAATCTTTATAAGTTACAGGTAGAAGACTGTGCTGCCTTGAGTTCCAAAGAAGAGGTGATGCATGGGAAAGATATTGGCGAGTTATGGCATAGGAGACTAGGCCACTTGCATCATGGGGCCTTGAAGATCATGCAGAAAATTTCTACCGGATTACCCAAGTGCAAGCTGGAGCAAGTGAGCACATGCAAAGGTTGCACTTTGGGTAAGCATGCAAAATCTTCTTTTCATGATCGGGATGGTAGAGTAGGAGCAGTTCTGGAGTGAGTTCATTCAGATGTATGTGAGCCCTTGTCTATAGCCTCCATTTTCAAAGCAAAGGTATTATGTTATTTTTGTTGATGATTTTTCTTGTAGATGTTGGATCTACTTCATGCAAAAGAAGGATCAAACCTTCTTCAAGTTTTGTGAGTTCAAAGCTTTGGTAGGGAAAGAATCAAGGATGAAAGTAAAGGCCTTGCGAAGTGATAATGATGGAGAGTATATTTCCCAGCAGTTTAAGGACTTCTGTGCTTCAGAAGGAATTAAATGGGAACTCATGGCACCTCATAACCCACAACAGAATGGGGTGGCTGAAAGGAAGAACAGATCTATTGTGGGTGCAGCTCGATCGATGTTGCATGACCAAGGCCCACCACTTCATCTATGGGCTGAGGCATGGAATATAGTAGTATATCTTCAGAACAGAAGTCTTCATCGTATTTTTGGGATGAAGACACCTATGGAGGCTTTTTCGAGGAAGAGACTAGATGTGAGTCACTTCCGCATCTTTTGATCACCAGTCTTCCGTCATGTGAGCAAAGATGCTAAGAAGAAGCTAGACCCAATAACTGGGTTAGGAATACTTCTGGGGTACACGGATACACCTCACAACTATCATGTGTTTCTGCTTGCCAGTCAGAGGACCGTAGTGTGCAGGGATCTAAAGTTCGATGAGCAGTGAGCCATGCGAGCATCACTTGAGAGGGAGCTCAAGTCGCATGGTGATGATGAGGTACTATTAGTTCCTAAGGAGGAGGAGCCTCCTAATGATGCAGAGCAGCCGCATGCAGATATTCCAGCTGTGGAGATCACCACTACTGGAGAGTCTTCTAGAGAAGGGCAGAAACGCTCTCGAGACGCTGACAGATTGATGCAAGATGTGAGAGAGAATGTGGGGCAGCCATCCTCTCAGCACAGACAAAGGATATCTTCTGATAGATACACTAGCTACATGGCCCTGGTTGGGGAGTGTGTAGAGACCGAGCCTTCTTCTTTTGAGGAGGCAGTGTAGCAGCCAATTTGGATGGATGCGATGGTAGAGGAGTATGATTCTATCATGCAGAACAGTGTATGGAATGTTGTTCCTAGACCGAGGGACAAGTCAGTGGTTACTTCCCGATGGCTTTACAAGGTAAAGTAGGCAGTTGATGGTAATATTGAGAAACACAAGGCAAGGTTTTTTGCCCATGGTTTCTCATAGGTTGAGGGGATTGACTCTGATGAGACCTTTGCTCCTGTTGCAAGGTACTCATCGATTAGATCGATTCTAGCACTATCAGGACAGATGAGTTGGCAGATCCATCAGATGTATGTGAAGACAACATTCCTCAATGGGGAGATTGAGGAAGAGGTATACATAGAGCAGCTAGAGGGATTTGAGACCTTTGATTGTGAGTCACACGTGTGTTGGCTCAAGCGATCATTGTATGGGCTGAAGCAAGCACCCCGTGCTTGGTATACCAGGATCGACAGTTATTTCACCAGGTTGGGCTTCACCAAGAGTTAAGCAGATGCGAACCTCTACCACATCACTGTAGATGGTGAGATATTGATTATTGTACTTTATGTCAATGATCTAATTTTGATAGGTGATGATCAGTTGATCAAGTCTTGCAAGAAGGATCTTGCAAGAGAGTTCGAGATGAAGGACATGGGCCCCATGCACTACTTTCTAGGCATGGAAGTGTGGCAGAGATATGGGGAAGTATTTGTTTCTCAAGGCAAGTATGCCAATGAGATACTGAGGTTCTTCCACATCGATATGTGCAAGCCCATGGAGACTCCTCTAGTAGGTAACTGGAGCAAGGAGGATGCTACTTCAGGTGAGGTAGTAGTTGCTACTATTTATAGGCAGATTGTGGGTTCACTCATGTATTTGGTGAACACATGACTAGATTTGTGCTTTGCGGTGAGCTAGCTGAGTGAAGCTATGGTTCAGCCAACCAAGTTAGTTTGGAAGGCGGCAAAGCATGTGCTGAGAAATCTCAAAGGCACTACACAGTATGGATTATGGTACAGGCAGACAGAGGGAGTGAAGCTCCAAGGCTTCACAGATGCAGATTGGGTGGGTAGTCCATCAGATAGGAAGAGCACTTCTAGAGGAATCTTCAACCTTGGTTCAGCTGCAGTTTCTTGGTGTAGATAAAAACAAAGATCAGTTACACTTAGCATAGTAGAGGCAGAGTACATGGCAGCTAGTCAGGCTACATGTGAGGCCATCTGGATGTGGAAGATTCTAGTGGGATTGTTTGGTCAAATGATGGATCCTACCATGATATATTGTGATAATCAGAGTTGCATTAAACTCTCTGAGAATCCAGTGTTTCATGACAGGTCAAAGCATATAAATATCTGCTATCATCATCTACGGGATTGTATGGTCAAGAGGATCATGATGTTGCACTACATTTCGACCGAGGAACAGGATGTAGATATTTTGACAAAGGCATTGTCAAAAGGAAAGTTTGAGTTCCACAGAGACAAGATCGGGGTTGCTGATAATCCCTTTCTTCTTGAGAGGGAGTGTTGAAAAGTGGGCAACGAGAAATGCTAAATTTAGAATGTGCCAAAAATAGAATGTCTAAAAATAGCAATTTGGCCAGTGAGGTCATTGGCCACCTTGGGTGAGAGGTGAAACTGATAAAAATAGAAAGTTCTAAAAATAGCATTTTTGGGTCTCTTCCTATTTATAGCAGTCCCTGGTCTATCTATAGGAAGTAAAATTAATCTTGGTCTTAACAGCAGTTGGAAATATTAATTAATCAATTCAGTTGAGTTAATTAGTTAAGGAAATTCAAATTTGAAGTCTTTGTGAGCATGCACATGAGTTGTCCCAGTGATTAAGGAATTTACCCTTAATTTCCTCCACTGATTGAGGGATAAGTATGAGTTCTATAATGAGAGAATCAATTGACTTAGTTCTAACTAGTCAAGTCCAGTTAGATTATTTTAACAAGTTGTTAAAATAATAAAATATAGTTTGTTAATGCTTTCATGCATGTGACAATTATTATTTTAGATAACTGAGGATTCAGTCATGGATAACTATTGCATGTCAGTTCTGTCAGAGACCCAGTTGAGATCAGATGAGGGACAATGTACTATCAGATGCTTGGATCTTCCAATGGAATATTCCTTACATGCATGAGGAACTAGTGTCCTCAAGGATTGCGTAGTTGGAACTATGGTTGATAGCAGGTATGATTTGGGGCCAATGCTCATATGTTATGTGTTGGACCCCAATCAAAATTGCACAAGGAAATAGGGGATTGATGGATGGTTGCCTACATATTGACGCATAGTGGGTCTATCATCATCATCTTTTGATTGCAGGAAGTTCAGGATAGCTCTTGAGCTGATATTGTTTGTAAATAGAAGAGGATTTCCAATTGATTGATAATACAATGTTGGGGTTTTTATGCTGGTGCTTTCCCCATTGATGTATCTGTGTTATGTGTGATTATTTCTCTTGATTAGTTATATGTATTTATGGTTGATGTTGCTCATGAAATCGATTTTGCTTCCGCTTAATGATTTGTAGAAGTAGCTCATGTGTTTTGCTTTAGTACATTTCATTACCAGTTTATTCTACAAGTGAAGTTTCTACATAGTAAATAAGGGCGGAAATGTTTTACAGCCTTGAAAACTGCATAGCCCTGTTTCTCCATGTCTGGGTAGTTGAGTTCTTCCCCTTGGAGATTAGAGCTCATATAAGCAATAGGGACTTCATTGCCTTTGTTGTTTCGCTGAGTGAGTATTGCGGCATATGAGACATCAAAAGAAAAAGTGTACAAGAAGAACTCCTTGCCGAAATTAGGGTTGACCAATGCAGGAGCTTCAATGATGGCTTCCTTGATTCGCTGAAACACTTCCTTGGCTTCATCGCTCCACTTATACACAACATCTTTCTTCGTCATTAGCTGCATGGGGTGCACTATTTCTGCGAAGCCTGAGACAAATTTTCTAATGAAATTAATCCTCCCGAAGAAAGATTGCATGGCTTTTTTATTGGCAGGGGGTTGTATTCTCATGATGGTTTGTATTCTTTCAGGATCAATAACAATCCCTTCTTTAGAGAGGATATGACCCAGTAGTTTCCCCTCTGTGACTGCAAAGATTCTCTTCTTGGGATTCAACGAAATTCCATACCTTCGGCATCTTTCAAAAATATGTCTCAGGTGATAAATATGATCCCTTTTGTGATATGAATACACGGTGATGTCATCCATGTAAACCACTATGAATCTGTTCATCAACCGTCGAAAAGCTATGTCCATAGCTCTTTGGAATGTGGCGCTCGCATTAATGAGCCCAAAAGGCATTTTACTGTATGTGTAGGTGCCCCATTTGGTGTTGAAGGTTGTCTTAAGTTGATCCCCATGAGATACCAATACTTGATTATATCCTGAAAACCCATCTAATAGGGACAACATTTCAGACCTAGAAACGCACTGAAGGATGTGTTCCATAGAAGGGACAGGATAGTTATCATTTTGAGATGCTTTGTTCAGGTTTCTGAAATCAATACACAGCCTGATGTCTCCATTTTTCTTTCTTACTGGGATGAGATTGGCTACCCAGCGAGTGTGTCTGACTGGGAAGATGATTTTAGCATCCAGGATCTTGTTTAGTTCTTTCTTCACCAATGGTTCTAGTCTTGGATGCATCTTATGCAGCTTTTGTTGGTAGGGCTTGGCCTCCTCTTCCAAAGGGATCACATGCTGCATAGAACTTTATCAAAGGTCTTTAGGTCTTCGTATGTTTATGCAAAGACATCCTTGTATTCTTTAAATATCTTGACAAATGCATCCTTTTCTTGCGGAGAGCGCCCAAGGCCCAGATTGTCATTTTTTGGGTCTTCTTTGGTCCCAAGGTTGACTATTTCATACTTCATGGACGAGCTATGCCTTTTGTAGTTAGTCAGTTTCTTGCATTTATCATGAAAGTCATACAAGTGCTCCATCTTAACAACTGATTTTGGAATCACATTGGGTTGATCCTTTTCCTCATCTTCCCTCTCATTCATAAGCTTTTCATGCTCCTTTTAATCAATGACTGCATTCTTGAATGTCTTCTCGCAGTGCAAGAACTCAAGGATTTTCTCATCATCTTCGAACACCTGCCAATTCGAGATGTTATCAGGCATGGATGGTCTGAAAATCAATTCAACAGAACATTTATTTTTCTTCAATCTAAAATCAGGCAAAAGTTTAGTAGCCATATTAGCCATTAGATCAACATCTTGGTTTTTCCCTCAAGATATGTATGTGATATTAAAAGAATCAAAACTCTATAACAGGTCATTACTCCTCTATTTAAAACTATCCTCACCTGTATGGATTCATTATTTCACAAGAATCAAAACTGTCAATTAAGTCCCATACCTCATGCTGGTACCTTACCAGGTGTGGTGGTGGTACCTTAGTAGGCCTTCATATTCTGTTGTGTTGTTGGTGCATGCAAACTCCATTCGGTTGGCCATCAAATGTTGGTTCCCTTGCGGGTCAATGAGAATACTTCCAACACCTGCACGTTCAAGGCAATTAGAGCCATCAAAATAGAGTGTCCAGAATATGGAATCTAATGTTACATCAATTGAACTACTATCTAAGAAATTATTCCTATCATCTACTATAATACAGGATAGTTCATCAATTGGATTATGGGAGGGAATATCCAACTGTGTGTATGTCAAAGTTTCTTCAATTGTTTCTGTGTGAAATTCTCCAAAACTGGTTTCTGTAGCATAAACATTGAAACTATAGTTCCCAAGGATGGAGTTGGTAAACATTACAGGTTCATTGGGAGCATTTAGTTCCATTACCACATACTTCATGTATCTTTCACAATCAACTCTCAACATATCACCTTTTCCCTTATGAGGTAGCAAGAGGTGGGACCAATCAGTTGAGAAATATCCATTGAGTTTTGCTGACCAATCCCTACTAAGAAGCATTCCATAGTCCTCAGGTATGTCGACTACCACTATATCAATGACTTGTGTGTACTATGGTTTAGCAGCCATCCGAATCAACACATCTTTCAATTCTCCAATCATTTTCACATTTGTCCTGTCCAATTGCATAATTCGGGTCCCAGTTTTCTCAGGTATTGCATGTACTCTTTTAGCAACAGCATAAGGCATCACAGTGGACGAGGCACCAAAATCTACCAAGAAATTGTGCACATTCATTTTGAGGATTTCAAATGTGATAAGGAAAGGCGGGGTCATGGATTTTCACTTTCTCCCTATCATGGCAGCACTGACATCTTGGGGTTTTCGATTCATTTTGGATAGAGTGGCTTCGATAACTGATGGCGTTTGGGCAGCAATGGAGGTGTTGACAGGTCTAGACGCTGACTTCTTGGTTTGATTGATTGGGATGGTGGGAGTTTTGGAGTTTCTCTCATTCATAGCTTTCAAGAGCAAATATCTTTGCTGTGTTAATTTCAGCGAATCAAAGCATGTGATCTTAGCCCTAGATTTCTTAACATCATCCACAATATTGTAATCAATGTTATAAACAGGATAGGGAAGAGTAAACATACCTGTTTTTCCATTCTTAGGTGGGATTTTACCATCTTGAGTAGCCTTTGTTGCAGTGGGAGATGCATTTTCTTTTTCTGGATGGTTTGCAACAGGGGTATTATTGGATTGACCACTAGGTCTACTCTTCTCAACAGGAAATTTGGGAGCAGGTGTCTTCACAGGGCGGACATCTTTCTTGGTTTGATCTACGGGCCTCATCACACCTGCAAGTGGCCCTTTGCTTCGTGTGTGGATTTCATTAGTGTGGATTTCTGCCATACTGTCTCCTTGGTCATCATCATTCTCATTTGTATAGAAATCCCACAGTATGTTGATTTGGGATTCTTCCTCCAAGGGCTGTTCTACTTGGTATTCTTCCTCATATTATTATTCTGGCTCTAGCTCCACTATAGGTTCTTCTTGGTTGAGGAGCGATCAGATAAGAGCCAACTCTTCTGTGTTTAAATTACCTTCATTGGGTGGAGCAGGCACCGTAAGTTGACCATGACCACCTTCTGTTTTCTTACAATAGAAAGGCTTGAAGGGCTTTCTATTGTTAATTATCCTCCACTACCACTAGTACTCTCTCCATGATTCCTTTTCATATCGATGACTGTGTTTGTTAGTTTCTTAATGATCTAATGCAAACCTTCCACATCTGTGGTGTCCTTTTCTTTGGTTTCAACCCCTTTGTTATCACTCCCATTATTCTTCTTGGATGCTTGAGAGGCTTTATTTTCTCCGGTTGTAGGGTGGCATGCTGTGAGACTGAGCATTTAATTCTCAACTTTTACTTCTTCATCGATAGCACCTTGTAAGGTCTGCGTGTTACTCCTTCTGACCCACATTGCAGTAGGGACAGGGAGAGCAGTGATGTAGAATTCCATAAGAACCTCTTATGTAGGTCTGGTGGTGGCCAGGATTCTATTGAATAAGGTGTTGAACCGGATATTAAAATCCTTAACCTTTTCTTTGGTTTCCATTTTCAAATGGGATAGTTCCATGACTAAGGCAGCAGGGGTTTTGTCATCGCCATACTTGTCTAAAAAGGTCTGTTGAAAGGCAGCCTACGAGGTGATTAATCTAGTTCTCAAGCTAAAGTACCATGTGGAAGCCACACCAATCAGGGTAAAAGGGAATAGGTGGCAGACTATATCTTCATCAGCTACCCCCAACATGCGCACGACCAGGAAGAACGAATTGATATGGTTTTCAGCAGTGTCTCCCCACTTAAGGTTGAATTTAGGTAGTACCTTTTCTGCATTTTTGGGTAAGGGATGCTGCTATCCAGGTACCGCTACGGCATCCTATGCAAGATAAGGAGGGAATGCTCCCGGAGGAGGTGGAGGTTGATTCCCACCCGAAGGAGGAAGTAGAGGTTGATTCCCACTAGGAGGAGGAAAGTTAGCCATATTATGGATAGGGAGGTTCTGGTTGAGGGTTTCTTTGAAATAAGGCTCTTTCAAATGGGTGGAGTGGTCTTTTCAGCCTCTACGATCCATACATTAATCCTTTTGAATCCATGCGTGGCACTTATAGATGAAATTTTGAAAAGCTGTGGATAGCAGTTTAGGCCCTCCTTCTAGTGCCAATTTGTTGACATGGCAAATTTATGCTATATCAAAAATCGGGAACAAACCCGATCGCAAGCCCCAATTAGACCTTGTTTCGTTTGGAATGGCTAGTTCCGATGAGTTTTAATTGACCCCGTAAACTGTTAAATGAGTTGAAAGATGGATTCTAAGAAGAAGGCTTCAATTAAATCAACAAAATTAAAACAGCTAACCACTATGTATTAAATCCTATCTACACTTGTTCTAACTACTCTAATCTATGTCCTAACTATCCTAATCTATCCTGCAGGAGCATGACAAAGAGAGGCCAAACATCATATATGAAATCCAAGTCTAAATGAATCAATTACTGGTTCATATAAGAACAAGGTTGCATTAATACTTAATTACTATCCAATCATTCATACAGGAATGCACATTCCATTTATGAAATTAACGCTTGCAACTGATGTTTAACATGGTTTCAAATCAGGGACTACTCATAAGTTAATCAAGCAATTGAATCATATTCAAATAAACAAGACTAATCATGAATAATATGCCATCAATATGCACAAACATAAATCACATTTATATTTATGCCAGCAGCAACAATCTACTTCAAGACACATAAAAGAAAGGAAAAATAATCAGAAGCTACCAGCTCCTTCTTCAACCAAACAGTCCTCATTCACAATAAATCAAAACTGTTCTTATCCAAAAAAAAAAGCCCCTTCTCCTCTTCGGAGATAATACTTATGCAAAAACACTTGACTCTAGGTCTACCCTGCCTCTTCATCTTCCCCACTGTTTTCGATATGCAAATCGAGTATACAGGGATAGGATCGTCAGCGTAATTGCTAACACATAGAAAGAATATCTGTTAGAGTGATTCATTTCCCGAGGAAGTGAACAGATGTTGGTAAAAAGGGTGACTGTGTGTCGCCTTCCCATGATGAAAACTGAGACAACTTTGCTTTCGAAATGTACAGGGAACACGTGGGGTTCTGACCCGAAACATTTGAGGTTGGACCTTTAAATACAATGCTTCTTCATACATGGCTCTTCGAATCCACTCCTGCATCCTTTATTTCTCACCTGCAGAGATAGTTATCATTAGCTTCATGATTGTGAACAATATAACAGAAATTTTCAAACAAAACATAAACGCTACTTTCATTAACTTTTATAAAACTATGGGAACAAGTGTGAAAAGAATTTACGCATAAAACACAGGCAACATACAATTTCCCGCTCAATCCATAGGCTTGGCACAGTCTTCAAGGGCTTCTTTTAATCGCAATCAGGTATCACCGCCTCCGCCGGTCGCAGTACCCATGCCTTCCACTTCCCCGATGTGCGATTACACTATCGAGACTCCACAGACCCGCCTTTTACACTAAAAACCAGCTCCCTTTGTTATATCGAGAATTTTTTAAAACACGGGAAAACAAAGAAAATCCTGCCTCAATCACTTAGGCCAGACCTAAAATTTTATGTATCAGGGCCTGTAAATATCGCCGGGTCAGGAATATCACATATCGCAATATGCATAAGCCTGGGACTTTGTCGATTGCGATATGTGATGGGGCTTTGGACCTAAAAATACATATATCATATTGGATAAGCTTGGAGGGTCTGCCATATCGCCGCGCACATTACGTATAAGGCCTGGGCTCCATCGATATGCGATATGCGATGGGGAGCCGGACTCGATAATGTATACAATGTGGTTAATAATGCCATCGGGTCCGGAGGTTAGTGGCACGCCATATATATATATAAACGTTGGACCTTGGCCGGTTGTGATATGCGACGGGGCTTCAAACCTGACATATATATGAAGTATTTTTAATAGTGCCGTCGGGTCCGATGCCTTATGGTATGCGTTATATGCCAAGGTTATATGCGATAAGCGAAAAGGGAGGATATATGCATGTTTTGAGCATTTCCACTATAAAAGGCCATGATGGGAATAATGATGCAATGCGGGTTTTGTGAGTTAAACAAATCCCGACGAGCATAGGAATGAAGGGCTTAAATGAGGTTATATGTGAGGGATTTGTTAAGGGGATCTAACCATTTGTGAGTGAAAGATTTGGCTCTTCATAGAGTTAAAATCACTCGGATGAAACATATCATTTGGAGAGATGAAAGATCAAACTTCTAGGGGACCCATTCAAAATTTCCACCAGGGAAAGTTTTTTAATAGGGTGGTGGTTGTGGCCACAATAGGCAATCAGCTCAGCTCCCTCCCAGATGTGCACATTTTTCCCAGCAATTGAGCAGGGTCTTGCATGTCTAGTTCGGTTGACGAGTTCCACCCAGGACCAAGGAAACTTGACTTGCATGCATGGGATGCTTTTTCCTAGAATAGCAAAAGGCAACATGCAAAAGGCATCCCTTGATTCAGAGAGCTATTTTTAGCAATTGGAGGTTACATGCAAAGAGTGTTTTAGAATATTTCCTCCAAGTGTCTTTTTTTCCTAGATTTGCGGCATGCGCGTCATGAGCTTAGAACTTATTTATTCAACGCATCAGATCTCATTTCTTCACATCAATATTGGAGCTCTGACATTCCACAGCACATCCAGGACTCTTCGACACATCCGGCTCAATTATTCACGTGTAAGTTGGCTTAACTTGTCATTTTCAGCATTTTTTTTGCTTTTTATGTTATCTCTTGTGTGAGTGTTGTTTTCTTGATTTTTGTGAATGTTTGTTGTCATTTACATGCATACTAGCTTGTAATAGCACTGTTTTAGTTTTCATTAGCATCTCACTACTGTCAAATGCATGAAACTATTTTGCACGAACGGTCACCGATTCGATGACTCGCTTCACCCACATGCATGTTGTTTTGTTTTCTGAATATTTCATTCATGGTTTGCATGCATGATAAATCACTTCTACTTACACTCAGTATCACCATGCATTCACTTTCACATTTGCTTTCAGTTGCCCGTCGGCGGGTCTAGGCAGCCTTGGCCTAGACTCTACCTCCCCAAGACAACATTGCACAATCCAGAGTAAGCAGGCTCTATCTTCCTATCACGAAATGCACATTTCTACCCAGTGAATTTCCTCTAGCCTTTATTTGCGCAATTATGAGGGACAGTGACGGCTGGACCAGAAAATTGTGTAATGCAGTCACTGAGCCTGCAACCATTGCCAATTGAAATTGCGCATTGCGCAATTCCAGCAGTTAGCAGTTATCTTGGATTATGCATTGCGCAATTCCAGCTGCCAGTCAGCCTCCCAAGATACCCCAAACTACCTTTTTCACAAGTCTTGCAACCAATCTCCCAGCCTCCCAGAAGAAATTGTGCAATCCTTACCAATGAATTCTCAGGTATGTGTTATGTCATTTCTCAAGTTTCCTTTGGTTTCCCTGACAGATTTATTGCCATGCATCTGTCTTTGTCTCTAGATCTTGCAAGTGTTCATCCGCCTCTTATTAGTATAGGATCAAAGGCCTCCAAGAGAGCAGGATCAAAAGACACTAATGGAAGTGCAACTGGAGCAGCAGTTGAGCAAGTGTCTGCAAGTCTACCGATCTATGAAGATACCAAGCTAATTATAGATAAGGACATGAAATGGAAAGAGATCAATGATGCATTTTTAGGCACATTTTGGGAAGATGTCGAAGACTGCTAGGTATATGTGAACATTCACAGGTCCGGCTTGTACCAGATTGCATGTAGATACCCCGCATTCCCATGCGCGGACATGATACACTGGATCGTCTCACACATGGACCCTAAGACATTGACATTGAGCAGTGTCAGCGGGACGAAGATTACAACCTTCAGGTAATAGGATTATGATGAGATGTATCAAATGTTGGAGCCCGTGACCACCATGGAGACTCCCTTCAACATACCCAGCAATAATGCCAACTCCAGAGAAATATTGAAGAACTGGCTGAAGGAGCTGGCTAGATTCATGATGACACCCAGCCAGTTCTACAAGATGAAGATACTTCGGAAGGTGTATCAATACTTGGTCATATTTTCATGTCGACTATATGGCCAAGAAAGCACGAAAACCTTCCCATAGATTTGGGTGATTGCAAAGGACCAAGTGGCCAGAGAAGGAAAAGCATGTAAGTGGTCGGGCATGTTGGCTCATCAGCTGAAGGAACAGGTAACAAGGGCTCGACAGCCACCCAAAGGTATGCAAGCAGAAATATACATGCCTGCCTATATCTTAGATGCAATCTGTGCCCGACAGGAGTTCTCGGGCTTGATGGGCATGGACACCCGCAGAGACTATTGTGAACACTTATTGCAATATGTTGTCTGAATGCAGCTTTAGAGGAGTTATCACATGACTTTCTGATCATTTTTTCACCCCAGTCTACAAGATGATATTCGAACAGGATCCACCCTGCATGTCGAAGGTAGCAATGGAGGCACTAAGAGACATAGCATATTGGTATGCCTTTCCGTCTGCAACCTTCATATGGATGTACAGCGGAGAAGCCTCTGCATGTTCTACCAAAGTTTCCTTGGACATACTCATCATGCAGGAAGTAGCATATCAAATCTCGACATGATTGATAGCTAGGCTACACTGGAGGAAGAATGCACCTTGGCCTACTCTTTCGATGTGCATCGAGTTATACGAGATACAGTTTTCAAGCATGCAGATGTCGAAGAAAAAGAGATGAAGAAATATCCATTCGACCTACAAAGTTACAATCTGTATGAATGAAATTTCCTTTTGAAAGATCACTGCGTGGGAGTACAGTTCAACTGGATCCATAGGGCATTTCATTGGGCAGAGGAAGGCCCATGGAGATATTGCTATAGTTTCTCCAGATCCAATGAATAGGTTAGTTTCGTTATGGAATGGTTAGCAAAGCAACATGAAGAAACATCCCAGAGAGCACCAGAAGCAGCAACAGCAGTAGAGGAAAACATACCAGCGCACAACAAGGGCGAGAGGAAGATTGTCGATCGCATGGAGGGAGAGAAAATCTGCAAGTTCTGAGAAAATCCACTTGTGGAGAAAGCAGCTGTGGTTATAGAGGTAAAGAGGCGACAACACAACAAGTGAATCGAGAAAAGGAAGAGGGAGGAATGGAGAATGGAAGAAACAGAGAAGGAGTTGCATAAGTTGAAGGAGCAACTCCAAAAGGAACAAGAGTTGTGCAAACAAGAGAGGGAAGAAAAGAAAAAACAGGTACAACAGGGGATGAAACATGTATAGACAGATGAAACAACACTAGTATAGGTAGTGGACTCATCAGAACAATTGGCATCAGCAAGACAGGGTTAACCGTCGCAAGAGCAAGACTTCACTCGGGAGATAGATCAAGCACTTGAACATATGGATACATATATGGAGAAACAAGAGTTAGAACAAGACATCAACCTCATGCCTCATTACCAAGAGGTCAACTTACCAGCTTCACCACATCCAGAAGAGGAACAAGTCCCAACCGACCAAGGAGACACTAAGATCCTTGGAGGTGAGCCGAAAGGAGAGATGCACAACATCACATTCGATGAGTCTCAACATAGAGTTTTGCAGTCTCGTAGAGTGTTGACACCGGATGATCATATATCTCTAGCGAAATTTGAGGAACAAGTGATCGTGTCTGACATGCACAAACATCCACTATCCTTGGTCGATGCTACCAGAGCATATGCCAAATCCACTTACTCAAGTGCTCACTTTCTTATAGCTAAGAATGAGCGAATGGCTAAGGAGCTACAAACGACCAAGCAAGGAGGAGAGTTGGTTACAGCATCTGCCCAAGCAGAATTGAAGAAGGAAATTTTGGATTAAGTATTGTCACTTGACACAGTCATGTGGCCATTTTATTCCAAGTTTGGTATCATGCATAAGGCAGTCGTCCATCGCAACGGATGGCAATAGTGATGTGCTATAAGAGCACATATCTTGTTGAATGTGCATGTTGTTGTTGATTACATGCAAACATGGATGATGAGATGCAAGGGAAGCCCGCTTCACTTGCCTAAGATGATGAATCCCAAAGTAGTCAAGCTAAAGGCACGCATCCAAAGTTAGATCTAGAACTATGAAGAGCTCCTGCAACTCATCACTAGTCTACAGGCTTCCCATGCATGTGTATTCAAGAGTATGGATGTTGTGGTGCACACACATGTGATCCCATCTATTGGAACTCTCACCCAAGCAAAGACAAAGGCACAGGTCTGGCTAGATCTTAACTCGTACTTTAACGCGCTGACGTGCATAGCCACCAACCCAGACTTGTCAATCAGTGCATACATCATGCACAAGCATGTTTCTGGTCCGACAACACTCAAGACAATGATGCGCATTCTTTCAGATGAGTTGGATAGAGGAGATCGAGTAGTGTACCCAAATGCTATGGATGCAAGAGTTAGGTTCTAGAAATATGTCACCTTGGAGCACACGGACACCATCGTGGACTACCGATCTTGGCATCAATTTGCTACTATCAACCACAATGAAGATGTCAAAGAGTTGGTCTTCCAACAGTTGTCTGAGTCATAGTGATGTCTTGCATGGCTTGCTCAAGCCATTTTGTCTCACATGGGTACATGTGCATTGTAATGTAATGTCTTGTCAATTGTAAGTTCAATTGTCGATAGTTGGATGTATCAGCCATAGTGTAAATGAACTATCACAAAGGGGAATTTCAAGGGTCACCCCACCCTTTGCTATAAATAGTCCCTCATAACTCATTGTAGAGGATTTTGGTCAGCCAAGCTTCTGGTAGGACTATCTTAGAGAGAGCTTGGACAATATTGTAACGAGCCTTTGCTTCTCCACTACGTAGAGCTAGTACATCTCTTTAAAGGAGCAGGCAGTTGTGGCTGTAACATTCCGCTATCGGAACTAGTGGTTGGACATGGATGTATTGTATGCCTAGAACTTACACTTCTTAATATAATAAGAGCCATCACGTTTCATGAATATGATGTATTTTATTTTAGTTATATGTTTACTCTAAATGATATATGTATCATTTTTCTTATGCATGCATGTATAGTTATTTCTATGTATGTATGTATGAATCTTTCTTAAATGTGTTGTTGGTTTAACCATCACTTTGGATTGCTATCTAACTTGCCTTCCATGTTGTGATGCACCTTTTCTCATGTGTTCCCTTCTTAACTTTGTGCTATCACAGGTTTCCAAGGGGCGCACTCAACTCACCCTCCATGTGTTAGAAGCTCTCATGAACCTTCCTTGGCTCATTGCATATGTCACACCCTTTCTACCAACAGAGTTATCTTACTTGCCTCTTTGCGAAATCATGGTCAAGGCATTACCGTATGACCCAATACTGGGACTCCTACACCAAACAGTTTGAGATCTAATTGGGACTTCTTACCAGGGAGATCTCCTGACATGTTGGCGTGTCCAACACCATGAACAGGAAGATAATGATCAGATCATTCAGGGACAAGAGAAGTGTTGAGAGATTTAATTGGCGAATTAGTCCTCTAATATTTATATGTCAATTAAGGCTCGTAAACATGAGCTGTATTGCACTTTCAAAATTCAGTTCTAGGTCAGAGTTTTGATGCTTCCTTTATGATGATTAGCTGGGGAATAAAACATAAAAATTCTTGCAATACTCAAAAGAAATCAAACCATCTTGCTGGCACAGGAAGAATCAATAATCAAATTTAATTTAAAGACTTCAAAAACTCTATAAACTTAACCTATTCAGAACTCGAACTAAAATCTGGACTTAACAGGTGACTTGACTTGTTACAACAGATTCCAGGTTATGAGAATGAATTCCTAGTCAAACAAAGTGCACACCAAAACTCAACCAATCAAAACCAAAACTCTAATTCTTACAATTCTCACTCAAAATAATTAAAGATTTACCCTACCTGTAATGGTAATCCAACTCTTGCTAAGAAATCAAATTGTACTCAATGACTCATTAACCCTACTAGCTTGACAACAAACCAAAGATCTTGATGTTGAGGACTAATTTAGATACTCCGTTTCACACTTAACCGAACAAACTTGACATTTTACCCTCAACTAAGCTGCATACATGTTCCTAATTGATCATAACACTAAGAACAACTTCAAGCATTAAATTTATTCAAAAATGGCAAACAAATGAAAAAACTATGAAAAACTGTACTCAAGAACTACCCTATAGTCGTATAAATCTTGCAATTAAATTTAACCTATTCGAAACCTTGGCAAACCAACACTCTGTTTTCGAAATCTAATCAGGCATGCATTTGATGCGGATTAGTTTGAGCTACATTTTGACTCACAGTCCATATTCTAAGCTATGGAAATATAATCAAGCATTGCAAATGAAACAAGGGAAATCAAACATTCCAAATGAAACAAAATGGAATCTCTTTGAAAACTAAAACTAGATCACTCTTTTTCACTCTAAAATCAATCCACGAATTCTACTTAACAAACTGAGAATGCATTTGATAAATGAAATTAACCCAAACCATGATAAGCCATTTGAATCAATTACTCTAGAAAGCAAGGCTTCTATGGTATACACACTTACGCAAATAACTTAGCAGAAACCAATCGATTTTACACTAGATCAAACTCTAGACAAGTCACACTATTCTAATTAACCAACACACATCTATGGAAACAATGTAGAAGGAAATGAATCAATCTGATTACTGAAAGAAACAAGAAGATGCGATTTCAAAATTGATTGAACACAATACAATGTATAATTGAACTCAAACCTTATCAACTCTGATTACTCAGTATGTTATCTGACTTCGGGCATTAGAGGGTTGCTCTGCGCTCTCAGTAAATAGACCAGCTCGTCATAAGCATTCAATGGATAATGTGATTTAAACAAGTTTTATATGCATCTATGACAACACAGTCAAGGTAATATGATTTGTGGTTTCATAGAACAGAGTATGTTCCTGCCTTGGAAGTAAGAGCGCTAATCAAAAGAGAGTCATATATTCGGATTGTTGAAGCAAAGGGATCTAAAAACGCATAATATCATCAGCACAATAAAATCATTTGAAATCAATATAAATCTCCACACTACATGTAAACAAGTGATGAACTAAAGATAAATGAAAATCGATTATGTCTATCACATAGTTATGTTCCTACGCAATGGTACAGCGCTGATCCCAGATGGGTGGGCCCGACCACACCTGGGTAGCTTATTAACATACACAGAATGAGAAACTTTAGTGATAGCTAACCATTAATCCATAGCAAACCATTGAACAAATTGATTTGAACTCAGTGCATAGCCATCGTAATAGTCTTCTATTAGAAATAATAAGTTTGAAAGATACACAATGACAATCTATCTTTTGTTTGCTAGCTACTTAATTATTACAGAACAACCTTTTATAGGCATTAACTTAGCTGTAAATGACCTAAACCATACATAGAAAATTCTAACAGCCTAGTTAATTCGATCTTCCAGCTTCATGGCTCGAACAACATATTTGATTTATCCTAACAACCCTCAACCAATCCCATTATTGGTATCAGCTACGTTTAGTGAGGATAGCGAGGATTCTTGTCATGGCTGAAGTTGAACACGTTCAAACATAGCTGGAGGTGGCTCACCCATGTAGAAGTACGCAGCCTCTCATCCTTTTCATCATTAGGTACTGAACCCAAAATGGTTGTTGAGTACAAAAGTGGAGGAACGTGGTTCATGGCGAGCACCCTCCTATTGTCACCTTGCTCAGTTGTTGCAATGTCCACACTCGACTATACTAATTAGTTATTTCATTGACAGCTACTAAAATTCACTTAAATTCAACTAATAAACAAAAAAATGTTACCATGAACGGCTTTACCTCGTAGTAGGATTTGGACAGTGTTTGGAGCAATAAAAATGGCAAATGAGTAGGTTTAGGAGTACAAAAAGGTCAAAAATAGAGGTGGAAAATAGTGGTAGTGGGGAAAAAATGGGGGACCAACATCCTCCCATGCCAATTATGATGCACGTCCTCATGCATCGATTACATCCACGAAAAAGAAAAAATGTGCTTAACCAAAAAGAGATTGTGGTCAAAGACCAGCAATCTTAAGCGGTACTTCGATCCCCTGTTTGATTGGTGGGGAGCACTTATAAAATTCGAGAGCTAACCCTTTTGCATTCAATCTTTTAACAGGCCTATTCATTGCTTCTTTCCAACGCAGCAATTGTTTGTTATTTTTGGCCAAGGCATCGTTATGAGCATATAACTTCATGTTGGAATCCCTCACCTAATGGTTTACATATCTAACAAAATGGAACCAAACTTTATGTTTGTTAGCTTGTTCTCTGAGCCTAGCAATCGTTTTCTGTAGATTGATGAGTCAGATCTTTAGATTCTCCTCCGCATCATAGGTAGGAGCCCTGGTTGGTGTCGTTAACTGCTGCGAGATACTGCCTTCGGGTGATTTTCCCTTGCATCCCCTTGGCGAAGAATGGTGATGACTGGCCTTGGTGACACTCCTGCTTGCTGAACGTCGGGTAGGAGATAAGGTCTCCATGTCTCGTGCAATATCCATAGGGATATTCACCTTGGTTGTGGCAATGAGCTATCTCTCAAAGGATACTTCAAACTGTTGGGCAGCAATATCATGGGAGGATGAAATATGGACGTGCTCTGAGCCTGTGCCCTCACCCTTGGACCACGTGGCTTGATCCATGCTCTGAATCTTATGTCGGTCTTGAGTAGAGGTCTCATCCGGAGAATCCAGGGGTTTACTGAAGGGAAACAGGGGTCGCCTACATTTGGACTTTGGTTTGGCACTTTCGGGGATCTGGGGCTAAACTCAGGTCAATTTGGCTTGGCCTTATCTCATTTTCATTTTCGTTTTGAGCCCACCTGGGCTTTCACAAGAACTGCTTTTTTTTTTTCCATCCTTCACATTGTTATTAGCTATTTGTGGGACTTCAGGAACAGGAGTGGGGGAGTGGGTAGGAGAGGTAGGTGTAGATTCGGATTTAGATAGGGGAGTGGCGTCATCTAGTGTTAGTGAGCAGCCTATTACTCATTTTCATCCCTTGGTTTAGGTTTCCTACCCAGGAAACTCCTCAAATAGGAAATCTTCCCACGAACGTTTCCTCCTCTTGAGCTCAGCAACCAATAGGATTTTGATTAGGCTATTGTGGTATAATGCAGTCTCGGGTTTTCTGCCCTGCAACTGCACTCCTCTAGCCATCTTATGCAAACTTAATTTCAAAAAGTAGGGAATGTTTGATCCAAAATGGATCAAAAAACCCCTCTAAAATCTTCAAAATCTTCTAAAAAGATCAAAATTATCGCATAAAGAAAACCTTTAAAAAAGGAGGATAACACTATCGGGAGTGAAAAACATCAAGAAATAGTGGAAAAACAGATTATCGACGATTTAAAACTACTTTGCATGAAAGCTATCAGAACTGGCCAATCAACGGTCTAGATCTGATTGGCATATCACAGTTGGTGGTGATAGGCAGAGGCTATCAACGATGACCACATGACAATTGTGATAGCGATCAGAGCAAGTCAACAAGGACCGTCGATCAAGCGCACAGATCGATGACCCAGATTGACTCGCGATATCGCATAGGCAGAATACAAAGGAGCAGGGCGATATACATATGACTGCGATAGCCGGACCCGATAAAATTATGAACAATAATTGATATATTTTGAGATCCGGAAAACAGGGTTTTCCTTTGTATTTTTCCTTTTCGTTAAATAAACGAAATACAAAGGATAAAGTGCCAATGCAATGAAACTGGACCCGAAAGGGTTTATTAATGCTAATGTATATTACTTCAAGTCTGACTAAAGCCATTTTACAGGGTTTTTCATGTTGTAATGTATTTTTCAAATACAAAGGGAAATCACAAAACAAGCGGGGTTTCGGGAGGACCAAAGGCGGTAAGAGGTTTTAGCTGGGCTCCGCCAAAGCCCGTACACTGGCTGCCACGTGTCCAAGCCCTGGAGAGAGAAAACCACTCTTTTCGAGTGGTTAACCCCCGTACGAACGAGCCACCCTAAATGAACCACAACTGTTGGATCTAGATCTTCCAGATCAATTGTGGAGATGCGATAGTCGACATATAGGGAGACCTGATAGAAGTATGGGGTGAACTTATGGATATTTGAAGTCCAATGAATAGTGTTTTGGTAGATTTTCATAGTTTTTGTGTGTATGTCTCTATGTAAATAGAAAATGACCATTTTTTGGATTTCAAAGGCCCAATGAGCCATTCCATTATAGAACAGGTGGCAACCATCCCTGAAGGCGTTTAGCAATGATTGCTAATGCTCAGAGGGGGATCTGAGTAGACAGAGGCTGGGAAGCTAGAGAGCCCAAGAAGGAGAAATGAATAGACAACGCTGATTGGATTTAAAGCCATAGAAGACAGAAGACAGAGGCAAGCAGTGCTGAGACAAAGAGAAAATAGAGACAGAGAGTCAGTGAGGAGAGTCTGTGTACTCAGAAAGACTTGGGGGATCCAAGTAAAAGCCTTGTTGTTTTGTATTTGTTGTGTGAGACTCAAATTGAGCTCACTTTTGTAAAAACTCTGCTTGTGAAGACATAATAGAGAGGTCATCACTAAAGGCTAGACCATGAGATGTAGCCCAGGAGTGTTGGGTGAACTCCTTATTAAACTTGTTGTGTTTATGTGTGTTTGTCTATTATGTTCTTTAACTACTTCATTTTCTATGTATTTCAAAATCTTATCGATCCATTGCATAAAGTAACTTAGGAAAATCCATGCACATGAGTCCGTAATACCTTAATAATTGTTTAAGATCTCATTTCTAGATCAAGTGATATCAGAGCTATAGGCTTGCTAAGTTAGACAAGCTTGTCGTGGATTATTGAATGCTAACTAGGTCAAAGCTCAAATTAGGAGAAGGAGAACTGGTTGAGGCTAACCCAGAAATTGGAAGAGTCTATCCTAGGAGGAAAATGGCAGAAGAAATTCCCTTGGAATCAGACTTTCAGTTCATGGACAGTTTCATGACCATGAGAGCCATGGTGGAAGAAATGTATCGAGAATTTAAGAAAGGTCGAGGTGAAAATCCTTTAACCTCCAAACAAGACAAGGGAACAGAAGAACCTCTCCTAGATGGCCATCCAGAAGGCAAAGGGAAAGGAGAAAAGCCTCCTCCACAACTCCTCCTTCTAGCCCTGAAAGTAAAAAGAAGAAAACATCTTTGATTATATTAGATGTAAAATTTGATTTGCCAATATATGATGGAGAATTAAATGCAGAAAAGCTAGATAACTAGATTAAATAGATTGATGTGTATTACAAGGTGCAGAAAATTGATTCAGAAAGAAGTAAAATTTAGCTGGCTAGCCTTCGCCTTGGAGGAACTGCCCTAGTGTGGTGGGAAGGAAGGACCCAAGTTGATTTGAAGAAGCATGGTAAAATTCTTTCTACCTGTAGTGAATTTGTTTCTGCCCTTAAAAAACAGTTCTATCCACTAGCTTATATGCAACAAGCAATGATGAGTTGGAAAACCTTTCGCCAATTAAAGGGGTAAAGTGTACAAAGCTATACCCAGGAATTTAGATAAATAGCTTTAATTCTAGGCATTTCTCTAGACTCACCTGAAACTTTGCTAAAGTATATAGGTGGTCTGCATAGCTATTTGAGGCACACCATTCTCATGTTTAACCCTACTAGCATAGATGAGGTATCAGTTCAAGCTACACATCTAGAGGCTAGAGGCAAGAATGTGAACTTAGGGATTGGGGGATCATCAAAACCCACTGCAAGAAAGAACAAAGAAAAGAAGAAGCAAAAATGGAAGGAGAGGAAGGAAAACACTATACAGAAAGACAAACCTTCATGCACTCACTGCAAGAAGGGTGGACACGATGATGAACACTGTTGGTCTTTCCATCCAGAGCTAAAACCCAAGAATTTCAATGGCAAGAAGAAGAAAATTGCTGCTACTATTTAGAAATATTTGGGGTCAGACTTAGGTGATGAAACAACAGTCACAGCTATAGGTATAAAAGGTAAAAATTCTGAAGCATCTACTAGTAATTCTGCACAATCTATTCATAATGAAGAAAATGAGAGGAAAAGACATGAACTTTTTCATATTAGAGTTATTTCCAAGCATCAAAAGATTGATACTTTATTTGATAGTGGTTCACAAGTAAACTTGATTTCTGAAGCAATTGTAAAGAAGTTGGGACTACTAACCACACCCCACAAGAAACCATATCCATTAGGTTGGGTATGTGATAAAGCAAAGCTACAAGTGACTAGACAATGTAAACTTAGGTTTGCATTTAGGTCAACATTTGTAGATGGGGTTGAGTTAGATATAGTTCCCTTGGATATATGTGGTATTATTTTAGGATGTCCTTACTTGTATCATAGAAAAGCCATTTTCTCTAGAGCTGAAAATAACTATCAACTCACAAAAGATGGAATAGAATATATTGTAAGAGCTCATCAGCTCAAAAATAACTACATTCTCATAAACTCAGGGCAGATGAAAAGAATTGTAAATTCATGCAAGCAATTTTTAATAATGGTTGTAAAGGAAAAGAACCCTGATAAAACCAATGTATTTGAGGGTTGTGATGCTAAACAAAAAGTTGATTTAAAAAAATTGTTTCGGAATATGATATCCTATTTCAAGAACCTAAAGGTTTGCCACCCAAAAGGGAAATTGTACATGATATTCATTTGTAGCAAGATGCTCCATTGCCTAACATCGGAATGTATAGGTTATCCACTTTAGAAAATGTAGAGATCAAGAATCAGGTACAGGAGCTGCTCGAGAAAGGGTTCATAAGACCAAGCACATCACCATGCAGATCTCCAATCGTGTTGGTGAGAAAGAAAGATGGTTCGTGGAGGATGTGTATTGATTACAAAGCACTGAATAAAATAACGATCAAGAATCGCTATCCTCTTCCTTGCATAGATGATCTATTAGAGCAGTTGAAAGAAGTTGTTTACTTTTCCAAGTTGAACTTGCATAGTGGCTACCATTAGGTCAGAGTTACAGATCAAGATGCATGGAAGATTGCTTTCAAAACAAAGCAAGGGCTGTATGAATGGCTAGTTATGCCTTTTGGCTTAACTAATGATCCTGCCACTTTCATGAGAGTTATGAATGATGTACTCCGACCTTTTGTTGATGATTTTGTAATTGTATATTTGGATGACATTCTTGTTTTCAGTAAAACATGGGAAGAAAATTTGAAGCATGTAAAGCAGACTCTAGATGTTTTGAAAAAAGAAAATCTCTATGTGAAATTGTCAAAATGTGAATTCAGAAAACCATCTTTAAATTATTTGGGTCATATTGTAGGGGGTGGTGAATTGAAGATAGATCCCTCTAAGGTTGAAGTCATTATGAATTTTCCTAAACCCAAATCTGATACAGAAGTTAGGAGCTTCCTAGGAGCAACACAATATTGGAGAAAGTTTATTGCTAACTTTTCCTTTATTGCAGCTCCCTTACATGCTTTGACATGATTGAACAAGGTGTTTCAGTGGGGAGGAAAATAGAAGAAAGCCTTCGACACCTTGAAAGAAAAAAATAGTATGACACCAGTACTAGCATTGCCAGATCTTCAAATACCATTTGAGATTGAAACAGATGCCAGTGATTATGCCATGGGAGCAGTGTTGATGCAACACGGTAAACCCATATGTTATCATTCTGAGACATTTAATTCTACAGTAGTTAATTATCCCACATATGATAAAGAATTGTATGCATTAGTACAAAGTGTGAAAAAGTGGAAACATTACCTATTGGGCAAAGAAACAATTATACATACTGATCATCAACCACTTCAATATTTGCACTCACAAACTAAATTGCAGCAATCAAGACACTATAGGTGGATGGGATTTCTACAATAGTTTCATCTTGTCAATAGATATAAGAAAGGCATACACAATAAAGTTGCAGATATGTTCTCCATACCAATCATAAATGCATCTACTATAATTAAGCGTAACTCAGTATTGCATGAAAGCTACATTGAACAATATGCTCAAGATGTAGATTTTAAAGATGTATAAGAAACTTTAAGTCATGGAAAACAAGTAGAAGAATTGGATTATCATGTCAAGGACCAAATATTGTATCATTTGGGAAAGTTATGCATTCCTCAAACTGAAAGAGTTAGCATAATCCGAGAAGCACATACTTCTCTGATCACAGGTCATTTTGGTCTAAGTAAAATAGTTGCACAGCTACAAAGATTCCGCTATTGGCCAAGAATGCATGAAACAGTTTCTAGATATATTAAAGGGTGTCCCATGTGTGCTAAAAGCAAGCCCAGCAATAGAAAACTAGGCTTGTACACTCCACTTCCAGTTCCTTCTCATCCTTGGGAAAGTGTTTCCATGGACTTTGTTGGGGGGTAGCCAAAATCTAGAAAAGGTTATGATTATTTATATGTTATTATGGATAGGTTCAGCAAAATGTGTATTTTAATACCTTGTAACAAGTAGATTACAACTGAACAAATAGAAAAATTGTTCTTTCAGCATGTCTGGATTCATTTTGGGTTACCCACTTCCATTGTATCTGATCGAGATTCCTGATTTGTTGGGAAGTTTTGGTCAAGTCTATGGGAATTGATGGACACTAGACTGAAGAAGAGCATAGCCTTTCATCCACAAACATATGGCCAAACAGAGGTGGTCAACAAGACAGTGATCCAGTTGCTCAAGGGCTATTGCAGCAAGCATCCCAAGCTTTGGGATGAACATTTGTGTTATGTGCAACAAGCTTACAACCGTGCTAAGCACTCTTCTACACAGAGATCTCCTTTTGAGACTTGTTTTAGTTTTACACCAAGGTCTCCCTTGGATTTTGTCTTTGGAAAAGAAATAGTAGTTGATGGGCACAGTGATGTGGACAAAGCAACCAAGTTCATTGAATACATATAAGAAATTCACCAAGCAGTGCAGGAACAGCTAGAGAGAAGCCAGGCCAAGTACAAGGCAAGGCATGATAAGCATCGAATTGAGCATAGCTTCCAAGTTGGTGATCAAGTCTAGCTATACATCAGCAAAGATAGAATGCAAGGTGAAGGTAAGAAGTTGAAGCCAATAAGGTATGGGCCTTTCAAGATACTTGAGAAAATTGGTGAGAACGCTTTTCGCCTTGATTTTCAAACTTACATGCACATCTATTCAGTAGTTAATGCAGAGAACTTGAGACTGTTTGAACCTTCATTGATTCAAGATCCCAAAGAGAAAAGTCAGTTGCCTTCTATTGATGATCTGTTGCCTGAATATCTCAATGAGTTGCAGGAAGATACAGTTCTGGACAGGAAGGTGAGAACTACGTGCAGAGGGGATGTTGAGTACCTTAGAATTGGACTCAAAGGTTCAAAACCAAGCAGTGAAAGATGGATAGAGATTGGACAAGTAAGTAAGTTGCATCCTCACTTGATTGATTCTTAAAAACCAACTTTTGGTGGTCTAAAAGCTTTTTCAGTGGGAAGGCATGATCCAAAATCGATCAAAAAACCCTTTAAAGTCTTCATAATCTTCTAAAAAGATCAAAACTATCGCATAAAGAAAACCTTTAAAAAAGGAGGATAACACTATCGGGAGTGAAAAACATGAAGAAATAGTGGAAAAACAGAGTATCAGCAGTTTAAAACTACTTTGCATGAGAGCCGTCGGATCTGGCCGATCAACGGTCCAGATCTGATCAGCATATCACAATCGGTGGTGACAGGCAGAGGCTATCGGCAGTGACCACATGACAATTGCGATAGCAATCAGCGCAAGTCAATGAGGACCGTTGATCAAGCGCGAAGATCGATGGCCCAGATTGACTCGCGATATCGCATCGACAGAATACAAAGGAGTGGGGCGATATACATATGAATGTGATAGCCAGACCCGATAAAATTATGAACGATAATTGATATATTTTGAGATCCGGAAAATAGGGTTTTCGTTTGTATTTCACGTTTTCGTTAAATAAATGAAATACAAAGGATAAAGCGCCGATGCGATGAAACTGGACCCGAAAGGGTTTATTAATGTGGATGTATATTATTTCAAGTTTGTCTAAAGCCATTTTACGGAGTTTTTCATGTTTTAATGTATTTTTCAAATACAAAGGTAAATCACAAAACAAGCAGGGTTTCGGGAGGACCGAAGGCGGTAAGAGGTTTTGGCTGGGCTCCGCCTGAGCCCGTACACTGGCTACCACGTGTCCAGGCCCTGGAGAGAGAAAGCCACCCTTTTGAGTGGTTAACACCCGTATGAATGAGCCACCCTAAATGAACCACAACCGTTGGATCTAGATCTTCTAAATCAACGGTGGAGATGTGATAAGCAACATAAAGGCGAACCCGATTGAAGTATAGGGTGAATTTATGGATATTTAAAGTCCGATGAACAATGTTTTGGTAGATTTTCACATTTTTTGCATGTATTTCTCTGTGTAAACATAAAATGACCATTTTTGGGATTTTAAAGGCCCGATGACCCATTCTGTTACAAAACAGGTGGCCACCATCCCTGAAGGCATTTAGAAATGATTGCTAACACTCAGACGGGGATCTGAGTAGACAGAAGCTGGGAAGCCAGAGAGCCCAAGAAGGAGAAATGAACAGACAGCGCCAATTGGCTTTAAAGCCAAAGAAGACAGAGACAGAGTCAAGTAGTTCTGAGACAGAGAGTCAGTGAAAAGAGTCTGTGTACTCAGAAACAGTTGGGGGATCCAAGTAAAAGCCTTATTGTTTTGTATCTGTTGTGTGAGACTCAAATTGAGCTCACTTTTGTAAAAACTCTACTTCTGAAGACATAATACAGAGGTAACCACTGAAGGCTAGACCAGAAGATGTAGCCCAGGAGTGTTGGGTGAACTCCTTGTTAAACTTGTGTTTATGTGTGTTTGTCTATTATGTTCTTTAACTGCTTCATTGTCTATGTATTTCACAATCTTATCGATCCATTGCACAAAGTAACATAGGAGAATCCATGCACATGAGTCTATAATACCTTAATAATTGTTTAAGATCTCATTTCTAGGTCAGTGTTTAACTGTATGTCCTCTATAAAATGATTCATTAACTGGATATGGTAAAGGAACACGATTGTATACCTCCCCACATATGTTACAAAGTGTTGCAACATCGTAAGCAATGGGTGTCATCGATACTCGATGCAATTGCATAGAACTCCTTTTTACCAACTGATAGACCTATAGGCATGCTTTAAAAACATGGCACAATTTGGAATGTCCAACTACCCTCCTTTAAAGAATTGTTCACCCACAACCGGTAGCACAATGGCCCTACTCACATACTCTTCTGTGACTCTAAATCTCAAGTTTCCCACTTAGACATGCTCTCCATCAAAACTCCATGTGAATGCCACAACGACGTGGTCATTGTAACCTTGGAACCTTTGCGGAAAGGTCATCCAACCCTTTTCCTCCAAAATACCACTACACCGCTAATACTCTGGGCTGCACGCGAACTGGCCGAAGGTAGGTTCATGGCGATTTGCCCCCACAGTGCCTGTGTTCAACTATAATTCTTCTTCTCCCTATTCATTTCTACCCCTTTTGTTGCTTACTAATTCTATAACCATGGTTGCGGACACCCCTTGTATTAAATTTTGGATGAATGATCACCCGATCATGATGAATTGGGAATGTGATACCGATCATCATCATGATGATCATCCTATCCATATCTAGTTTGGGGTACGAAAGTCTGATTGTAGTGGGCAGGCATCCGATGCAATGTGCAAACATCATGGTGTAAAGTGTGAGTATCATGGCTGAGAGGCAATGCATCCTTCTCATGATTACTGGGAAGTGTCATGAAATGATGGCTAAGCGTGAAAAAGGCATATATCATCACACAACAAGTAGGAATTATGAGCGGATGGCGGTTGTGGGTTCGTGTCTCATCGAACGTGCTACAGAATAATCGTTGTGGGATTGGGAATAGACAAGTTAGGGAGTATGGCATAGGATTATCAACAAACTTTAGAATAAAGGATAGGTTCAGAGGCGCATTTCCACAATATACATTTTAACCATTTACTAATCAAATTCAAGAAAAATAAGAGCACGTACCTAAACCACTTTAGTGATTTCATGTTGATTGCTTGATTTTGATGTAAATTACTGAAACTTGAATAAAAACGATGATGGCTACAACTGTGCGCTGTGATTCAGATTCTGGAAATGGAACTCAATTGATAGGTTTTGACCTCCATAAGTTGAGTACATATCCTACGGATCTGTACTTATGCAGATCGCTTAGTAACAATGATCATCCTTAATTGCTAGTGGAGATGAGCACTAACTCGGGAAACATTTTGATATATGTATATCTTCATGATCCAAAAGGGCTTCTTCACACACATTATGATAACAATGTGCAATTTGGCAAAGTATAGGACACAGATTTGGACATAATTTCAGGATCCTCATATGTAAGAACAAATTTCAATTTGACAGAGTATGGGGCACAACCTATTTGAACATAATTTTAGGACCCTCAGACTTGATGCCAGATATCATGTTGCTCATTGTCTTCAGAAAAAGAAATTGTTTATCAATCCATGGATTTTTAACCAAGCCTGGAATGATGACTACCTAGGGAATTTCTTCTTTAGGGAGCTAGAAATGTCTAGAAAGAGAGCTCCAAGGGGGCTTCCTTTTCATAATTATTCCCTTGGGCATGGAAAAGAATAATTCAATGCCCAAAGGATCCCTAAACTACCACTACTTTATTTTTTTAACGAGCCTAAAGTAGGTGTTTCTCGAGGCATTCATGTTTAGAGAGTCTGAGCTTCCCATATTAGACTTCAGGGGGTTTCCTTTCTGTAAGCATTTCCTTGAGCCCATAAAAGAACAATTCTATACTCAAGGAATCCCTAGACTAATACTAGTCCATATCATTTTACGAGCTTGAATCAGTCAATGCTCGGGAGCTTCATGTTTAGAGAATCTGAAGGCCTCCAAATAAGACTCCACAAGTTCCTTTTCCATATCTAATCCACCAGGCCTAGATAATGGAATAAACTTGCTCCTGTTGAATTCCTCCTTTATTCTACATGGGCTCTAGGGAGAACCACCTGTAGATATGAAAAGTGATAGCCCACTGGTTTATATATATATATATATATATATATATATATATATATATATATATATATATATATATATATATATATATATATATATATATATATATATATATATATATATATATATATATATATATATATATATACATATACATATGTAAATATAAAGAAATTAATCAGGTGAACCAACAAGGGGCTGGTCATTTCCATGAATTAGCTCCAAACCTGGATGCTTTCATACTTCCTGCAAAAACTAATCATGTGAAAGTGGTTTATGATAAACTTTAAGCCGATGACCATTTACTACAAAAGAAGTCTTATCATCATCGATAGTATGAATACGAACTAAACCGTTATCAAAAACTTCAGTTACTTCATACAATCCTAACCATCTAGTAGAGAATTTACCTTTAAAATGCTTAAACTTACTATCATATAACAAGGCCCATTCACTTGGACGGAGGACTTTCTTCTTGATAAATTTGTCGTGCCATCGGACTCTTTGATTCTGCACCGATGTAGTTCTATGGTAGGCATCTTGTCAGATTTCGTCAAGTTCATTCAATTGCATCAATCTCTACTCTTGAGCCTCATTTAGATTCATGCCCAACTGAGTGGTAGTTCTGAATGTCCTTACCTGGAACTTGATGGGAAATAGCACTTGTTTACCATAAACTAACTTGTAAGGTGTGTGTCCGATCACATTTCTCCAAGTGATCCGATAAGCCCATAGTGCTTCTGGTAAATTATCCGCCCAATCCTTGTGATGCAGTTGAATGGTTTTTGTAAGGATGGATTCCAAAACTTTGTTCGTGGACTCCACTTGCCGATAATCCTGGGGATGGTAAGGAGTTGATTTGCGGTGCTTAACTTGATACTACTCCGTAAGTGCCTTGACCAACTTTGATGTAAATTGTGTACCTTGGTCTGTGACAATTTCACGAGGCACGTCGAATCTCATAAAGATTTCCTCAAACAAAAATTATACTACTACCTTTTCAGTGGCAGCATACAATGCTTTAGCCTCCACCCACTTGGTGACGTAATCAGTGCACACCAAAATATATTTTTTCTTCTTCGACAATGGGGAGACAGGTCCTATGAAGTGAAATGCCCACTTCTCAAAGGGATCAATGGAAATTTGTGGTTGAAGAGGCATTTCATCACATGCAACTAGTCTCCCCATTTGTTGGAAAGCGTCACAACTCAAAACAAACTTCTTGGCATCTTTAAAGAGTGTAGGCCAATAGTATCCAATACAGAGAACTTTGTATGCCATTATTTTATCGGCAAGATGGCCACCACAAGGCTCATTGTGACTGGCACTTAGCACATCATGCATTTCATCTTCCCTCACACACCACCTCATAATCAAGTCTAGCCCAATATAAAATAGATCTTCTTCGATCCAAGAGAAACTAGCACTGCGTTGCACTATATTATGCTTCTCTCGCGCTTGCCAGCACTCCAAGAAACTCTCCTAGGTTGTAGATCAGAGATGCTTGGTAACATGTAATCTTCAATAATTTTCTCCGAACTATTGGAATAAATGATGGTTTGGATCAAGTTAGATAACCATTTCAACTCTATCATCACTCAAGACATGCATGAACACCCTTAGAAACACAAGGCTTTAGACCACAAATGCTCAATAGTTTGTAGATTTAATGGATAGATGGAGAATACTAATAGTACCAGCAGATTGCATACATGAACATATATGAATGGCTAGCTATAGGCAACAAATGAACTTACAGACTATACTGGCATATGCATATATAATGACACATATAAATGGCTAGCTACAAGCAACAAAGAAGCTTGCTAATCTAATATATAAAAGCAGAGATAAGATGACAGTTATCTGGCATTACACACACAATAAACCTAAACAAACTGTTCAAGTGCAAGTGTAGAACAGCATAAAGGGAATGGACATTGAACATCTAATGGAAAAAGAAGCTTATATTTCTTAGAATGAAGATGAGAAGCTTGAATAAACAGAGGAGGAATAATCTCCAAAAGTTGAACCCTTGTTACATCTAGTTTTCTGCCTTTTATAGGCCCTTTACAATGCTCCTGAGCCTTTTGAGGCTTCAAGGGTCTTAATCTGCCTGATATGCACTATTAACTGATTCCATGCCTTTTAGGTAAGCATGGCTTGGTATTTTTTCTCTTCTGACAGAGGGATGACTGCATTCAGATATTTTGGGCAGTTGCTACGCTTTCTGGGAGCTTTCTTGGGCTAGAGATGCCCCATAATGTTTGTTAGGATGGCTGTTGTGCTGGCAGGACTGTTGATGTGGTTGTTGCACTCTTGGAGCTCCCTGAACTTGTTTGATTTGGCTGTGTGGCGCAATGTGGCTCCATGATTGCTACTTGGCCTCTGCCTCCTGGTAGTTATTTCCTAGCAACTATCTCCTCGACGCTGTTATATGGTGAAATAGGTGTTGGGGCCTTTGAAACCCCTCTAAAATGCGAACAGTGACTGGTCTTTGTTTAATACAGAAAAATGTTGAAATACTGTGAACTCCACCTCCTCTGTGTATTTTGGAAATACATGAAAAATACTGAAGAAACAAGAAAACTCAGCCTTGGTAGAATTGAAATTTTTTCTAACATGGCATATATATCTATTGGGTCCGCCCTTTGGGTCGCTATCACAAGTCGCATGTGGCTTGGTCCCTTTGTTCCCTTTGTATTTTTAAATAGCCGAAAAACACGGGAAATACATGAAAGAATATTTTTGGGCAGACTTCAAATTCCCTATATTCCACCTCCCGATCCCTTTTGGGTCTGGGCTTCATCACTATCGATGCTACCAGGCTTCCTTTTTATTTCATTAAAATAACGAAAATATGATAAAACATTGAAAAATGCTTGGGTTCAGACCTCAAATATTATAGAATATTTTTCATAATGTCGTTGGGTCCGGCCTTATCGCATCGCACATAGGAAAATGTAAAGGCCCCGCCCCTTGGATCAGCGCTGATGCAATATTGCAATGCGATCTCATCACAATCGCATATCGATACTCCCCCAGGCCATTTAAACAGCACTCCATACTATCTCCGATAGCAATCACCGATCGTCGATCGCCATCACCATTTCCCTTGGGCCCGCGTTGATATTCTACTAATACTTCCACCAATGCAACCCACCGATGTGATTAGCCATTTAGATCTAGGTCATTGATCGGCCAAATCTAACGACTGTTGTGCAACCACTGTTTAAGCCTGCGCCTGTGCATTTTTTGAATGTTTTAAGGTGTTTTATCCTCCCGATAGTGTATTTCTGCCCATCCAAGGGCTTTCCTCTCGCGACCATTTCAACTTTTAATGATCCTCGAGAGGATTTTGAAGACTTTTGGGGCATACTTGGATCCTTTTTTGGATCGTTTACCCACAAGGCTAACATTGGCTCCCTCTAGGATGAAAGCCTCCCTGTGAGGTTTCAAGAACTACAGATCAATGACTTTCCTGTAAAAACAAAAAATAAATCTTCCTTCTAGTGTTCCATTAGGCATGGAGTATATTTTGTAATGAACTAAAAAGTTGGAAAAACATATTTACAATAACAAGGTCTTAAAGCCTTAAACTAAATAAAGTTTCAAGAATCGCCCATTTACTGAGCTGCCAAAAGTATCTTCTCCTTCTAGACTGTGCAAAATGAATGTATTGTTCTGCTGAGCTTGAGTGATGACAAAAGGACTTGTCCATAAGGAGTCAAACTTGCCATGATTTCCTCTTTTTTCATTAAATGCATCTCATTTAAGAACCCAATCACCAACTTGGAAATTTTCCACTTTTTCTTTCCTGTCAAATGTTTCTTTGATTTTCTTCTGATGAGCCTTTGACTTCTCAATCAACTGATCTCTAATCTGCTATAGTTCGACCAGGTTATTCATTCTTCTTACCATGTCATTTTATTCATCTTGTTCTTCTTGCAAGAACTTAGCCACAGGGAAAATCAGCTAGATGGGGAAAACATCATCAGCACCATAAACCAGTTTAAATGGAGAATTCCCTATGAATTTTTTGATGGTAACTCGGTCAACCCATAGAGCAAACTTCAGCTTGGAATCCCAGCTCTTTTTGTTGTCCCCTAATAGCTTTTTGATTACCCTTACCAAGCTCTTGTTAGATGATTCTGCCAGGCCATTTCGTTGAGGATAATATGAGGTAGAATGCACCACTTGAATGCCCATGGATTCAGTCATGTCCATCAATTCTTTTGTCTTGAACACTGCTGCATTATCAGTGACTAGTTTGGTTGGGCAACCAAATCTAGTGAAAATATTCTCATTCAATAACTTTATGACAACTTGATTATTGGCATTCTTAGTGGGTATAGCCTCAATCCACTTGGTAAAATAATCAATGGCTACTAATATCCATTTGTGTTGGCCACTGGAATGTGGGTTGATCTCACCTATAAAGTCCAAGCCCCACTGTTGGAAGGGACCATTGACATGTATTGGCTTTAAGGGCAAAGATTTTAGCTGTTGTCTTCCTGCAAACCTCTGACATTTGTCACAAGCTTTTACAAAAGAAAACACATCAGAGAACAAAGTAGGCCAATAATATCCAGCCCTCAAGATTTTGTGAGCTATGGTTTTCCAATAATGATGCCCTCCATAGATGCTAGAATGAAACTGGTGTATGACCTCCAGAGATTGTTCTTTATCTAGACACCTCAAGAGGATTCCTGATGGGTCTTTCCAATAAAGCAGATTTTTATTAATGTAGAATTTGGCTGATCTGAGTTTAATGGCACGATCTTGACTTGAGCTAAGTCCTGGAGGGACTTCTAGCTTTTGCAAAAAATGAACTATGTTGTAATACCATTCACATGTGACTAGATTTTCAGCCAAAGACTGATCCTGCTTTTGCTCTTCTGTTGCTCCCTCTACCTGCTCATAATCTGAATTTAGACCCATGCAATTTATGTCTAACAAGCTACAATTTTCCTCAGCCATAAGTTTAGCCAAGCCCTGGCTTTTGACAAGCTTAGTGGGCTTCACCTCTATGTTAAACTCTATGAATTTTTCAATACATTTAGCTCTCTTCCCATCAATATCTGGCTGAGTTAAGACATCCTTTACTGAGGCTGAAGGTACATATGCAACTACTTTGGAATGAAGAATATAAATTCGGAATTCCTTTAAAGACTTTATGAGAGCATACGCTTCTTTTTTGATAAGGTCATACCTTAGTTCAACATCCCTTAAATTTTTGCTAAAAAAGGCCACAGGGTGCTCTATGCCTTCATCATTTTTCTACAACATAACTGTCGCAAGTGTATCATAAGAGGCAAAAGAGAAGATACAAAACTCCTTAGTGTAATTTGGGCTGATTAGAGTGGGAGCTTCCATGATAGTTTGCTTGATGGCTTCAAAAGAGCTTCTTGAAGCATCTGTCCATTTTATTTCTGCTCCTTTCTTCAGCGTGGAAGTGATGTGCTTTACAAGCTCTGCAAAGTTTGGAATGAACCTCTTTATGACGTTAATCTTACCCAAGAAGGATTGAATGTCCCTTTTTGACCTTGGGATGGACAATGTCTGAATGGCTTGAACCCTGACTAGATCAATCTTCACACCTTCAGCAAAAACAATATGTCCTAGAAGTTTGCCTTCTTCTAGAGAGAACTATGACTTCTTTGGGTTCAATGAGATTCCAAACTGTCTGCACTTTAGGAAAACCTTCTTTAAATGTTGTAAATGGTCTTTATGGCTGCTAGAGAAGACTGTTATGTCATCAAGATAAATAAGGACAAACTTGTCCTTTTCTCCCACAAAGGCTATGTCCATGGCCCTCTGAAAAGTAGCTACAACATTCGTCAGTCTGAAAGGCATCTTGGAGTACATGAAAGTGCCCCATGGAGTAGTGAAGGTGGTCTTTTCCTGATCTTCAGGATGTATAGAAATTTGATTGTAACCTAAAAATCCATCTAAGAAAGACATGACTCTAGCCCCTGAAACTCTTTGCAGCAAGTGTTCCATCTTGGGCAGGGGATAGTTATCTTTTTTAGAGCACCTGTTTAGATTTGTCGACGCAAATCCTGATTTATCCAATTTTCTTTCTTACCACCACAAGGTTGGCTATCCACTTTGAATACCTTAAGGGGACTATGATTTTGGTAGCCAACAGCTTCTTGATTTCTTTTTCAATTAAAGGCAATAAGAGAGGGCTGATAGGTCTTAATTTTTGCTTAAGAGGGATGGTGTTATTTTCCAGTGGGATCTTATGCTGAATGATGTCTGCATCATAGGTTTTAAGATCGTTGTATTCCCAGGCAAAAATGTCAGTGAATTGCTTCATGAGGGTGCAATAGTCGGAATTCTGGGAAGAGGACAAATGCGTGGATAGATTTATTTTTTTTGGATGGGTTGGGCTCCCTATATTATGTTTATGAACAACATATTCATTTTCTATTTCGGAAAGCTTATATGGCACATCGTTTTGGTTTAAAAGTTTCTCTAGAGGCACCAATCCTTTTGGTATGTGATTATTGGGTAGCTGGACGATGCTTCCTCATTCGATCTTGCTTTTTAGCTTAGGCTGGCCGCATTCTCCCATGGCTTCATTTTCCTAATCGATGTGTGTTTCAAAAAATTCCTCCACGACTTGCAAAAATCTGTTAATTTCCTCATCATCTTCAAAAACCCTCCAATATTTGACATTGTCAAGCACAGACAGTTTGTAGTTTACCTGAACTTCGTATGTCAATTTAGGAGGCAAAGGAGGAATAAAAATGCTAGCAGAGACAACGAGGGAGTCGGCAAGCTGGTTCTTCATTCTTGGAATATAAGAAATCCTGAAATCATTAAAAGAATCCTTGAGCCTCCATACCTCATCTCTGTATGCTTTCAACCTTGGATACTTAGTTTGGAATGTTTTATTTACCTACTAAATAATGAGGTCTGCGTCTCCAAATACTTTCAGGCCTTTGATACCCATTTCTTTAGCAGCGCTTAAGCCCAAAATTAGAGCTTCGTATTCTGCAATGTTGTTTGTGACCTAAAAGGTTAATATGAAAGATAAATGAATGTATTCCTATGTTGGGGACACAAGGACCACACCTGCCCCTGTAGCTTCTTTAGAGCAAGCCCCATCAAAAAACATATCCCAAATCTGTGGGTTTTCTTCCTCAGCGATCTGGCAAACTGGTTTCCTGAGCTGCGTGGAGGCCAACTGAGATTCTTCAATATGAAGGATACAAGCTCCAAAATCAATGTTGATAGCATATATGGGATGATTGGTGGGATTCTTTTCATCACTGATTATATAAGCCAACTACGCCTCTCTGTATAATCTCTTGCTCTCACCTCCGAAAACTGGGACAGTAGCATAGGACATATCATTTTGTAATGATCCACCTAATCTCTTGATCCAACCTCTGGAAAGTAACATGCCAAACTTGGGAGGTACATCTGCTACCACAATGTCCATTATCATGCTTTTCATAGGAAGCTGAGACAAAGTGATGGCTAGGTCCCTGATTAACCCTAGACATTTCACTTTTCTAGAGTCAAAAGAAAAGAGGTCATGATAAGGCTTAGTGATGTCAAGACCCAACTCATCCATTATAGCCTTGGGCATTAGATTATGGAGCTGGCTGGCTCCAGTATCCAAAAGGCAGTTGTGAAGGATTTTATCATGAATAGTCAGAGAGACATAGAATGATGGGGAGTTGTCATCACAGTTTTCAATCATTGGGCTGAGGATAACAGCTGGATTGTCATCTTGCAAATTTACATAGTCAATGGAGGCTTGGATAGATTTAGGTTCAAGGATCTTGAGGATGGATCTTTTGAAGGACTCATTCTTCACTAGTTCAATCAGAGGCATAGGTATTCTTAGCTTCTGAATTTCTGATTGAAAACTGAAAGGAGAAGGGGACTTGTCAAGGCTTCTTACCTCATGAGCTAGAGCTTTGAGGATGATGGGATCAACTGCCAATTGTTTTTGCTTATTATCTTGCGACACAGTAGGGACAGTAGCTCTTTGAACAGGAGTTTCCTTGGCATTATTTATCTTTGACCTTAGATTATATCTTTTCTGATCTACAGCTTGTAGAATAGCTTCACCATCTCATTCCTCGCTGATCTGGTCATTGCATAATGAATTTTCATAGCAACTAAGGTCAAAAAGGAAGCATTTCCTTTGTCTTCTATACAATGGATCTCATCATCTTCTTCGAACTGGTCTTCATCCATGACTGCATTCTGAAAAGGAGCCTTCACCCTTTGGTCTTCATTTGCATTTTTGTTTCTTTGCAAAATCTGCAACTGCTCATTCGTTCTTCTATATGGATTTGGATTTGGATTTCTTGGGGCAAAGGTACTAGGCATTCTTCCTTTCCCCGGTTACTACTCAACCTTCAATTTATAGGTTTCAAAGGCTAATGACTTGATCATTTTGTTCATTTTATCTATCTTAGGATCAAAGGATGATGAAGACTCACCCCTCTCTCTTCTTCTGTCAACCTGAGTTTCTCTGTAGTCATGATGTTTGATTCCACTTCCAAGGTTGTATCTTGCATGTCAGCCAAAGTAGCACATCACCTCTCTCTCAATAGTAGGCAGAAGTCATAATCAAAAGCACTGGCATAGGTGAGTTTAGCAGAGGTAGTAGTGGGTTTTACTTCAGCCGGAATCTTGCTATACATACGGTTAAACCTTTTATTGAAATCAGATAGCAACTCACCATTTTCTCTCTTTAAGTTGCAAAACTCAGTGTGGTAATAGAGGAGGTCCTTTTTATCCCCCCAATGCTTTAGGAATGCATCATCTAAAGCTTCAATATCTGCTATAGATCTGGGGGTTAGTTCTCAGCACCATTTTCTAGCCTCTCCATCTAGGCTTTGGACAAAACTCTCATCCACACATCATCTTCACTAATGTCCAGATTATCAGCATAGCTATAGAATGACTCAAGATGTTCTTCAGCAGTAACACCTTCAATCCCAGTGAAATTAGGCCTATATTTCTTATATTCTCTAGTAGGCATGGAATTCAAAGGAGTGGGGAGTATTAGAGGTCCATACCTAGCAGCTATGATTCTTTCCATTTTGGTAGGTGCTTGTGGACTTGCCATAGCTACGGTAGCTAAAAGAGTACCGGCAGTCTAAATGATAGAGGGCTGAGGAGTGACTGACAGGACTAAAGGAGTATGATGGATTGGAGGTGAGTTTTCCTTTGGGCTTAAAGAAAAAGGAGAACCTAAAGAATAAGGAGCTTTATGAATCTTTGAGAGTTTTTCTTCACTACTAGTATTAGATGCTATACTATTAATATGTATTTGTTCTATTACAAGCATTTCTTGTAGACATATAGGAGATTTTTTAGGTTTACTTGAACCTGATGCTCCTTTCTGCAATACCTTTCTCTCTTTGATGATTTTTTCAAGATCAGGTACTCGGTCAACGTGTAGCTTTTGAGGATTTATCTGAGTATGCCTCACAAACTGAGCCAGAACTATGAAGTGGAGTCGCCAAGAGGTTTGGCCTCTAGTAGAGTCACCAGATAGATGATTACAACCAAAAAAGTGCCCAGACTTTGTCTATCATCAAAGTTGGATCTGTGTCATTTCCCAGGGAAGCTAAGCTTCAGTTTCCTCTCCCTGGCAATGGCGCCAATTATGTTAACACTCCAGCAAACTCTCCTTGGTTGAGGATCAGAGATGCCTGGTAACATGTAATCTTCAATATTGTTCTCTAAACTATTGGAATAAATTATGGTTTGGATCAAGTTAGATAACCACTTCAACTCTATTCTCCATCTATCCATTAAATCTACAAACTATTGAGCATTTGTGGTCTAAAGCCTTGTGTTGCTAAGGGTGTTCACGCATGTCTTGAGTGAGAATAAAGTTGAAATGGTTATCTAACTTGATCCAAACCATCATTTATTCCAATAGTTCAGAGAACAATATTGAAGATTACATGTTACCAGGCATCTCTGATCTACAACCTGGGAGAGTTTCGTGGAGTGCTAAAAGGGCCGACATGTTTTGAGGTAGTTTGCCTGATACTAGATAATTAGCGACATCAGGGAATCAAGGAGTAATAGTGGAAATGGAAAATAATGCTTCATCTGGAAAATCATCAAGCACTGGTGTTGGCATGCTTCCCTACGTAAGATTCAAACGAGATAAGAAATCAGCTGCCAAGATATCACTTCCAGGCCTATCAATTACAATTATATTGAATTCTTGTAGAAGCAACAACCATCTAGTTATCCTACCGTTAATATTAGGTTTATTCATTAAAAATATAACAAAAGAATGGCCGGTATGGACAAATGTCTCATAATCGGTAATATAATGCCTAAACTTTCCTATAGCATGCACAACTGCTAACAACTCTTTTTCAGTAACTGTATAATTTAATTTAGCGGGAGAGAGATTTTTGCTGACAAAATAAATGGCATAGGGAAATTTATACTCCCTTTGTCCCAAAACCTTTCCAAGTGCAGTATCCAAAGCATCTATACAAATATGAAAACCAATTTGGCCCTCTTAGTATCGTAGTTGTGCACAACTTTTCCTTCAGTACCTGAAAAGCCTATTGACAGTTGACATTCCATACAAAGTCAACATCTTTAGTTAACAATTTAAGTAATGGTGCTGCAATTCTAGTGAAATTATCAATAAATCGCCGATAATATCCTGCATGCCCTAAGAAACTTCTTACCTCTTTTTCCAAGCTAGAAATAGGGATACGCAAGATTACCTCGATATTTTCTAGGTCAACTTGAATCCCTTCAAACGACACATGATGACCTAGAAAAATTCCCTTAGTTTGCATCATCCTACATTTATCGGTACTAAGGGTTAGATCAGCTTCTTGACAACGAATCAATACCTTCTCTAGATTTTCCAAAGCCTATGGAAAGTCATCTCCATAAACCGTGAAGTCATCCATATAGAATTCTACATAGTCATGGATTAGATCAGAGAAAATGGCAAGTACAGCTCTCTAAATATATGCATAAGTATGCCAGGGGCATGTAAAGGTAGTCTTCTCCTGGTTTTCTTCAGCTATTTCTATTTGATTGTAACCATTTTACCCATCGAGAAAAGAAAAATATTTCTTACCTGAAAGTTTGTCGAGGACTTGATCAATGAAGGGCAATGGAAAATAGTTGTGCAATTCGACCTTGTTTAATTCTCTGTAGTCAACGCAGATCAACCACTTTCCGTTCTTCTTTGGAACCAATACCAAAGGTGATACCCACTTACTGTCTGAAATGGGGTAGATGAAATCTGCAGCCAAAAGTTTCTGAAGCTCATCTTTGACAATGTCTTTTAATGTTGGGTTCATACGCCTTTGTGGTTGTCGAACAGGTCTCATTTCTTCATTTGTATAGATATGGTGGATGCAAGTGTCTAGATGTATGCCCCTCATATCCAAGTAATCCCAGGCGAATGCTCTAGTTTGTTCATGAATCATACTCATCAACTGCTGCCTTTGTTCTGCAGTAAATCCTGTACCGATATGTAAGATTTTTCCGTCAAAAATTTCCACAGGTTCTGTGGTGAGCTCATGGCTTTCCTCCATTGCTACAAAAGAGGCGAAGACAACTGGGTGGTAGGTTTCCTGAAACTCATCACTAAACACATGCTAATAACCATTAAAAGAGATGGGATAATTGATACAAGAGCTATTAGCTAAAAACTACTGGAAGACATGTTCATCAGAATGCTGCTGAAGACCTCTCGACTGATCTAATGTCAACAAAGGAAATATACAGTCTTCATCTCCATATGGGTTTTTTAGCCATAATGGTACTTTCACAGTTGTATAAGTAGGTGAAAAATAGACAAAGTTTGATTGTGAGAACCATTAGAAATAATCATTTCTACATCCAATGATGGCATCAACAGTTTCCAGCCATGGCCGTTCGAGAATGACAGGGTGTCCGGGTCTAGAGGTTTTTAGAGAAATGACTACAAAATCTGTGGGATATTGCCAAGAGGCAATAGTGACTACTATGTCCTCTAGGGATCCCATTAATCTGATGATGGATTTGTCTGCCATTTCTAAAGGGATAGGAGTGGATTTAAGTCCAGGTAGCTGTAATGATATCATTGTTTCATAGGTCATTGCATTTATTGTTGCCCCTAGATCCACGAGAGTGTTTGGTAGAAGTACTCTGTTTATCTCAATGGTGACAATGGGGTTCCCAGGGTCATTGTATTTGGCAGGCATATCAGAAATCGTAGTCGACATTTGGCTTACGATTTTGACATTCTGGTTCTTATGCCCCTTCCTCCCCGGTTTCTTAATGCAGAGATCCTTGACAATTTTGGTGTATATGGGAATGTCTATAATTGCTTGTAATATCATAATTTTAACGCAGACATTCCTAAGTTTGTTTTCCAAATCATATTCAAGTGGGATCTCTTCTTTCTTTACAATTAGTCTTTCTGGATACGATGGTTCAGTTGATTCTTCTTTCTGTTATTTTTGTTGTTTTTCATTTTGTAAATGATTTTTGGATGATGGGGAGGGTACCTCTTCTTGGATAACAACAACTAATTTTCCTTTTTTAACTGTCTTTCCTAATCGTAATTGGATTCATTCATAGGAATGGCAGTGATCATGTATGTAGGAAAATGCTAAATATCAATGTTTTGCACTGATTGAGGTAGCCTATTATGACTTGGGTTAGGTACGGGTTGCGCAAGCAACAATGTAGGTCAGGGTGGGTTCACAGTAAAAGGTGCCTGTGAAGATGATGGGCTATTAGGTACAGGTAATAACTGATGCAAAGGAGGTGGTGGCAGCGAGGGTTGTTGATACATGTTGGTGTTATACGCTTGCTGATAGGTTTTCATGGTTGGATTATATGAGGTACTTGGCATATTTGGAGAAGGTGCATAGAATTGGGGCTGGGGTTGATAGGTGTTGGTATAGGGGTTTGTCCTCCAATTCTAGCTCCAAGTAGTGTTTTGTGGTTATTGAGTAGCCCAAGGTGGGTAGGATGTAGGAAAGGTCCAAGGCTGAGTTTGGCCATAACCTTGAGAATTTGGATCCGGAAACATATTTTGGCTATGGCCTCTCCAGGTGGGTCTTTTGGTCGCTTGAGATTGGTCAATGGTTTCAGCGTTCCCCTTGTATATGGCCTGTAATCCGGGAAGTAATGGGCACTTCTTGCTTGGGTGTTCTAGAGTGCAGATTACACAGACCTCAATAGTATTTAAAGGACATTCCCTCTCTGCATGTTTATGCCTACACTTGGAACAAAAGACTGCCATGGCTGCTTTTTCGGCCTCTTGTTTTTGTCTGATTTTCATAGTGTCTAGATGGTCACTGATTGTGTTCATTATATCAGTTTTAATTTTTCTACTAGGTTTCCCAGCTTGACTCTTGTAGCAGCATTAGCCACAGTTTTCTTTTGCACATAATATCTAGAATTTTCTTTGAGTTCCCGAAGATTTTTGCCTACTTTAGCTTGGCTCCTAGAATAGGTACGACAAAGCTCAATTACTTCAGAAAATGGCTTCTTATAGATGCCCCCACCACTAAGAAGGTTTAATGTTTCAATGAAATCATCTCTCAGCCCTTTTAGGAACACAGTTCTGATAATATTTTTGTCTATGTTTGACCCACAAGATTTTGAAAATTGTATAGGAATCATTCAAGATACTCCTCGAGGTTTTCATCTTCTGTTTGTTACATTCTAAGGATATTATTGATGTCCCTACTCTTATAGAAATCTTGATACTTTTTAAGGAATAATGATTTCATGTCATCCCATGAGTATATCATGTGTTTCCCTAGACTCATGAACCACTTAAGGGTTGCATCTTTTAATGTGGCGGGAAACAATTTAAGTTTATGTTCATCCTCATAGTAATTATAACTGTGACATAAAATATTGAATTCAAAAAGAAATGCATCAGGGTCCTCAGATGATTTACCATAGAACAACAAAGAGATGCCATCGGAATGTTTTTCATGTTGATGTCACGAGTCACATCTAGGATAGGGAACCCGAAGGCAACCTCCTCTTCATCTTCCTGGTTGCCTCCTCCAAAGAGGTTCCCATTGCGTCAAGGACATTCTCCCTCTTCCTGTCGTTCTTCGTTGTGTATGTCCTCCCCATCTTGGTGATCCATATCTACAATGGGCACTCGAAGGGGTTTGCTAATTATGGTGTGAACAAGAGGTATTGGAACACTGTTGATGTTGGTTGATTTCTCATCCAAGTTGTCTTGTTGTTCTATTGGTTCTTCTATAGGGTTGTCAAAAGCTAACCTGTTGAATGATCCTTTCCCCTCGATCTAAGAATTCTTGATTTGAAACCAAGTTGGCATCAACACTTCCTCCTTCTTGTCTCAGTCCTACATATCGATTAGTAGTAGTAAGAATGGATATATTAACTGATCCAAAAGTTGCAAGAAATTTAGAGCTGGAAATAAATCTACCCTTGCTATCCCTAGGTCTACCTCTACTCATACGCATAAAGATAAAGGAAATAGAAACTCAAGAACAAGCAATGATCGGTCAGACTTTGGAGCAACCCCACAAAAGTGGATGTGTGGCTCTTCACTCAAGTCTTATCGTACACTCTCCATGCTCTGATAGTCCTGCAATATCCTGAAACTCAAACGATAATGGTTACCTGAATAAGAAATGACAACTTCCCCGACAACGACGCCTAAATGTCGAGAGATTCAATTGGTGAATTAATCCTCTAATATTTATATGTCAATTCAGGCTCATAAACATGAGTTGTATTGTGATTTCTACATTCAGTTCTAGGTTAGACTTTTGATGTTTCATTTATGATGATCAACTGGGGAATAAAACATGCAAATGCTTGCAATACTCAAAAGAAATAAAACCATCTTGCTAGCACAAGCAAAATCAATCATAAAATTTAATTTAAAGCCTTCAAAACTTCTATAAACTTAACCTATTCAGAACTGGAACTGAAATATGGACTTAATAGGTGACTTGGCTCATTACCACAGATTCCAAGTTATGAGAATGAATGCCTAGTCAAACAAACTGCATACCAAAACTCAACCAATCAAAACCCAAACTCTAATTCTTACAATTCTCACTCAAAAGAATTAAAGATTTACCCTACTTGTAATGGTAATCTAACTCTTACTAAGCAATCAAACTATACTCAATGACTCATTAACCCTACTAGCTTGAAAAAAAACCAAAGATCTTGATGTTGAGCACTAATTTAGATACTCTGTTTCACGCTTAACTGAACAAACTTGACTTTTTACCCTCAACTAAGCTGCATACATGTTCCTAATAGATAATAACCCTAAGAACAACTTCAAGCATTAAATTTATTCAAAAATGGAAAACAAACAAAATAACTATGAAAAATTGTACTCAAGAACAGTTGCATAAATCTTCCAATTAAATTTAACCTATTCAAAACCTTGGAAAACCAACACTCTGTTTTCGAAATCCAATCAGGGATGCATTTGATGGGGATAAGTTTTAGCTACGTTTTGACTCACAGTCCATATTCTAAGCTATGGAAATATAATGAGGCATTCCAAACGAAACAAGGGAAATCAAGCATTCCAAATGAAACAAAGGGAATCGCTTTGAAAACTAAAACTAGATCACTCTTTTGCACTCTAAAATCAATCCACGAATTCTACCTAACAAACTAAGAATCCATTTGATAAATGAAACTAACCCAAATTACGATAAGCCATTTGAATCAATTACTCTAGAAAGCAAGGCTTCTATGGTATACACACTTACGCAAATAATTTAGCAGAAACCAATCGATTTTAGACTAGATCAATCTCTCAACAAGTCACACTATTCTAATTAACCAACATGCATCTATGGGAACAATGCAGAAGGAAATCAATCAATTCAATTATTGAAAGAAACAAGAAGATGTGATTTCGAAATTTACTGAACACATACAATGTATAATTGAACTCAGACCCTATCAGCTCTGATTACTCAGCATGTTATCCGACTTCGGCATTAGAGGGTTGCTCTGCACTCTCAGTAAAGAGACCAGCTCGTCATAAGCATTCAATGGACAATGTGATTCAAACAAATTTTATATGCATCTATGACAACACAGTCAAGGTAATATGATTTGTGGTTTCAGAGAACATAGTATGTTCCTACCTTGGAAGTAAGAGCGCTAATCATAAGAGAGTCATATATTCAGATTGCTGAAGCAAAGGGATCTAAAAACGCATAATATCATCAGCACAATAAAATCATTTGAAATCAATAGAAATATCCACACCGCATGTAAACAAGTGATGAACCAAATATAAACGAAAAGTGATTATGTCTATCACACAGTTGTGTTCCTATGCAATGGTACAAGGCTGATCCCAGATGGGTGGGCCCAGCCACACCTGGGGAGCTTATTAACTTAAAGAGAATGAAAAACTTCAATCACAGCTAACTCATTAATCCACATCGAACCATTGAACAAATTGATTTGAATTCAGTGCATAGCCATCGTAAAAGTCTTCTATTAGAATTAGTAAGTATGAAAGATACACAATGACAATATATCATATGTTTTCTAGCTACTTAATTATTACAGAGCAGCCTTTTATAGGAATTAACTTAGTTGAAAACAACCTAAACCATACATAGCAAATTCTAACAGCCTAGCTAATTCGATCTTCCAGCTTGGTGGCTCGAAAAACCTATTTGATTTAGCCTAACAACCCTCAACCAATCCCAATATTGGTATTAGCTATGTTTAGTGAGGATAACGAAGATTCTTGTCATGGCTGAAGTTGAAAACGTTCAAACATAGTTGGAGATGGCTCGCCCATCTAGAAGTATGTGGCCTAACATCCTTTGCATCATTAGGTACTGAACCTAAAATGGATGTTGAGTACAAAAGTGGAGGAACATGGTTCATGGCCAGCACCCTCCTATTGTCACCTTGCTCAGTTGCTACAATGTCCACACTCAACCACACTGATTAGTTAGTTCATTGATAGCTACTCAAATTCACTTAAATTCAACTAATAAACAACAAAATGTTACCATGAAAGGCTTTACCTCGTAGTAGGATTTGGACAATGTTTGGGGCAATAAAAATGGCAGGTGAGTAGGTTTAGTAGTACAAAAAGGTCAAAAATAGAGGTGGAAAACATTTGAAGTGGGGAAAAAATTGGGGACCAACAAGAAGGAAGCAGGTGTTAATGCTATACTTCTTCAGAGTTTGTCAGAAATGCAGTGACAAGGGTAGCTTTATATCAGCCATGCACATGAGGATAGGACTAATGGAGCATATGGCAGTAGATCTTCGGGTAGACATGGATCAGATAGATCTGATAGAGTGAGAGATGGCAGGTTGTTAAACACTCAATAAAGGAGGGGCGATGAGTACAGGTATTATTCTAGTTCTGGTTTTGATAGAAATCATGATCGTAGTCGCTATCATCCTTATAGGAGGAATGATATGGGATACTTACTAGATGAATTCAAGAAAGCAAAACCACCTACTTTTGATAGAGATGTGAAGAAGCCAGAAAATGCAAAGGCTTGGATACTTGGGATGAACAAATTATTTGAGTTGCATGAGTACATGGATAACATGAAGGCTGAAATATCTATATTTAGCTTGAAAGGTAAAGCATACATCTGGTGGAAAGATGTTAAGTGGGTTAGAGACATCAGGACAGGTGACTTGAGTTTGTGGAAATTCAAGAGACTTTTCAGGAAGAAGTACTCATCTACGAAAGTAAGGCTAAAGAATCCTATGAGTTAAAGATGGGATCCATGACAGAAGAATAGTATACGACCAAGTTTCTAGAGCTATTGAGGTATGTACCATATATTACTGATGATAAGTTTAAATTTCAGATATTTGTCAGTGGTTTTCCATTAGCATTAAGAGATTGGATTGAGTATGATGAGCCTCAGTTACTTGAGGAAGTTATTGGGAATCTGAAGCATTTATATGAGAAATTGAAGCATAAGAATGAATCTCAGCATGGATGGAAGGGAAAAGACAAAGGTAGAGGTAAATGGCAACCTAAGAGGACAAGGCCTCAACATGTAGATGGGAAAGAAAATTTGGCTCCACAAAAGAGATTTAATGTAGCTAGATAGGGACATGGGTCACAACAGCAGCAAAAACAACATAGAGGTGAGGGCACTGGTCGTTGGAGTGTTGGACATGTGGTGAGGAACACCTTAGGAAAGATTGTCTGCAACATCATGGTGGAAGGCCTAAGATATACGGTGCACATGAGGCACAGACTGTTGGGGATATTGGTCAGAGTATTCCATGTATCTATGCAGCAATGGACAACGAGCAAGAAGAACCAGGCATCTATCACTGATATGGACAATAAGCTTTGTGATCAATTTATCTCTATTTTGATTGAGCCTGAATCTAATTATAGTTATCTTAGCCCTGACTTGGTGGATAAGTGTGGTTTGAATAAGGAATTGCATGCAGAGTCTTGGTTAGTGCAGTTGGCTACAGGTATAAAGACAAGAGTTCATCATTGGCTAAGAGCTTGCACATTTGACTTAAATGGTATGCCTACAGCAACACATTTAAATGTATTACCATTGGATTCATAAGGTATGTTTTAGGGAATGATTTGGTTGTATCTACATAGAACCAAGGTTCACTGATATGACAAATTTATTGAGTGTGTTGATGACAATGGAGAACAAAGAGTTTTGCAAGGTAAGAAGAAAGACATCAGTTAGGATGGTGACATCTATGCAAGAAAATCATAGCCACAGAAAAGGGTGCAAGATATTTGCAGTACACATTTCTAGTGAGAATATTAAGGAGGTTGAGGATGCAAATGTGTTGAAAAGATATCCAGTATTGCAACAGTTCCATGATGTATTCCGTGAGGACATTACAAAGTTGCCACTCATAGGGAGGCAGACTTTTCGATTGAATTAGCGCCAAGGGTAGCTCCATCATCGAAAGAACCTTATAGGATGAGAACATGTGAGTTGGTTGAGTTAAAATTAGAGTTGAAGGAAATTTTGGACAAGGGATATGTTAGGCCAAGTGTATCACCATGGGGTGCACCAGTCTTATTTGTGAGGAAGAAAATGGTACCTGTAGAGTCGATAATATGCCATTATTATTGTCACTTGTGAACGTTTATTTCACCCATTTCTACCATTCTTCATCATGACATTTATTATAATTTATCATTTAAATCCATTTTATTAATCATTTATGCTCTCATGAATAAATATTATTTATTCTCCTTTATTTATAATAAATTGATTATTATGCATTATTTTACCAATGATAGTGCTAATAAGTTGGTTATAACATTATTCACCATTTTTAGCCTCCAAGGTAACTTCCAGATTGAAGATTTGATTTTTAAATCTGCCAACTCAGAAATTCGCTGGTTTAAGGAGTGACAGTTTTGCGGTTGCGATTCTGAGCAAATAAAGACGAATTTGGAAAATTCGGAACATGGGTTTTGTCCAGAACGGGCCCCATTATCTTCATGAAGAACATATTGCCCAAATTCGGCTTATACAGGGAGCAACGCAGGGTTCTTTGAGCATGATTTTCTCAGATTTTCAGTTGCGGCCGTCCTCCAAATCTCAGCTGCAAACCCAAATTCGTCTTGTTTTTGTTGAAGAGATGAAGTTAGAATCAACCTAAATTTGTAAAAGAATCATGTTGTAATTATCTATGCTCTCTGATCTTTCTCTATTTAAATGAGAACAAAGATCAGAGAGAGGAGGATTGGAGGAGGACGATTATATTTTGTAATTATAAGTTTCAGAACAACTTTGATCATGGAGTCTTGTTGAGATCTGATTTTGTATACCTTTGTTAATGCAATCAATATAAAGGATTTGGTGTTCAATTTGTCCCTGCATCTGAAGTAAGTTATGGCGGTGCCATTGGAAGCTACGGGCTCGGCTCCAACGGACACTTGCCGTTGTATTGTTATACGGTAAATTGTGTTTGGTTTGCTTATTTCTATTGTTTCAGCAATCTGATATATCTTTCATATGATAGACTATGCTTTATACTTAATATCTGAATCTGAATAAGTTCTTTAACTCATGTCTTTGTATTACGCGAAGTGAATCTATTTGAATTGCATCTATTTCCATAACAAGATATTTGTATAAATGTTATCATCATTGGATTCATATAAAATAAGTATTTGCGAGGTTTGAAGACAATATTACTTTGTTCAGAAACGTAATCATATCATTCGATACTCTCAGATTGCTATATTAATGTAAATCATGTACATACGAGTGATAGTTGTTGTTTCGTAATTCATTAAGGATTGCTGTTCCATTTGATCGTTGTTGTTCTATTTGATTATTACTGTTCCATTTTACTGCTGTATCATTTATTGCTGTCCCATTTCCATTTCGTTGTTCCGTTTTACTTTCTGCTGATTTATTTACTTGCCTTTATTGCTTTGGTGTGAGAGAAGGTCTAAAGTTGTAGTGAGTCAGCAAGTCGCTGCTTAGCTCCCAGATCTTTGGTCCATGCTCTAATTTCCATTCCATTTACTTGCATTTACTGTTTTAGTGTGGGAGGAGGATCAAGGCTGTCGTGAGACACAACAGACGCTATTATGCTCCCAGAACCATGATCCATACTCTAATTCCTTTTCCTTCATCAATTTCTAGAGGACTGAGTTATTGCTACCATATCCTCGATTGATGGTTGTTTGAATGAATGATTTTAGTTTTAGTTTCTTGCTGTCCCAATTAGATTTTGTTTCCAGCTTTCATTTACTTTTGCATTTTAAGCACTATACTGCAAAACATTACTCTTAAGTAAATAGCCGCCTCAGACAGAGTACACTCTTGAAATAAAAAGTCGTCCCTGGGTTGATAATTAATGTGAGGTAATTAGGAGTTCACAAGACACCATTTTATCGCTCCACGTGTTTTTGTTGTCCCTTTTCGAAATGGAACAGCATTTGTGTGTTTTTGCTGTCCCTTTTCGAAATGGAACAGCATTTGTGTGTTTTTGCTGTCCCTTTTCGAAATGGAACAACATTTGTGTGTTTTTGCTGTTCCTTTTCGAAATGGAACAGCATTTGTGTGTTTTTGCTGTTCCTTTTTGAAATGGAACAGCATTTGTGTGTTTTTGCTGTTCCTTTTCGAAATGGAACAGCATTTGTGTGCTTTTGCCGTTCCTTTTCGAAATGGAACAGCATTTGTGTGATTTTGCTGTTCCTTTTCAAAAAAGAACAGCACTTGCGTGTTTTTTGCTGTTCCTTTGCGAAAAGGAACAGCATGTGCATGTTTTTGCTGTTCCTTTGCGAAAAGGAACAGCACTTGTGTGTTTTTGCTCATCCTTTGCGAAAAGGAACAACATTTGAGTGTCTCTGCTGTTCCTTTCTCAGAAGAAACAGCATTTGTGATTTTTCAAACGACATTTGCATTTTCACGTTTTTTGTATGTATTTTTGTTTTTTGGTGTGCATTTTCTTTGATGTTCCTTACACAAAACACCGCTTTGTGAGTGTTTTTGCTGTTCATTCAAAAGAGCAACACTTTGGGAATATTTTTGAGGGCAACCCTTTCCTTTCTCTTGTGGGATTATTCATAGTCAGCTCAACTACATTTTCCTAATTCTCTTTCATGGCATGAAGTACACTACTTTTATGAGGACAAGAATTATGGATTCTATTGAAGCAAGTTAATATCATTCACGTTATGATCTTTAATAGGACAACTCCTTGATGATAGATTCTTTTCAGAAGGGACACAATTATTTATATATTACTTTACTGCATTGTTTTTGCTGTACATGATATTGATTGATCATCTTAATACCATGCTGGTTCCACCCTTCTTGGTTATAATCTTCTCTGTCTGTAATAAATGAGATTATGGGTATATTTTTATATTGACATGTTCAACTTCTTCCGCCATCCCTGCTCTTAAGGAGTATTGAGCCTCCCTCTTTTTATCATAAAAATGTGTAATAACAGCAAAATTTTGTTCGCAGATGGAGGATAGGGGGTCTCATTACGAGCCAGCCTACCATGTTCATAAGGCTGTAACAAAGTGACATTCCCATTATGGCCACCACACCAGGGTTATGATCCATTGGATAGCCAAATTATCCTTGGAACAGGAGGTCTCATCACGAGCCGGCCTGATCACTTTTGCTACCTCCTAGTGAATGGCAGTGTGGTTATCTGGTTACCACGCCAGCACACTGATCTCTTCTGTAGAACAACACTGTAACTCTCCATTTATAAATTGAGGATCCTGGCTCATATGGGTTAAAAAGCAACCCTGCCGAGGCTATGGACGCCTGCTGGCAGCAGAGGCTCTGCTTATGGTATTGAAGTTATATCCTTTCGTCAATTATTATTATAATACCCTTTTCTTATTTTCTTTTTATCAGAGAAGTTATTTCCTTAACTTTTTCCCTATTTGAACCTTTATGCATGAGAAAGTGTTTTATGATCAATCACATCATTTTCAGCTAGAATACCGTCAGCAAAGCATCTTTTTAGCATATTGTTGTCCTTTTTCATTTTGTATAGACTATCATCAATCCAAAACGTCCTATCTCTTATTCATAACTATATTTACACACTTTGCTCTCAAAATAACCATAACTTTCACCGTCCTATCATTGATAAGTGTACTCTGCCTCCCTTACTGATATATTGTTCATTCCATTGCCTTGCCGTCAGCACCACCCCTTTCATATGCTTTATGGTTATGGAACCCATTTTCCAATTGGAGGGGGGAATGTATGCATTATGGGATTGCATGCGATATGATTACTGCACTTTTCCATACCTCGTTGATTTGAGTTTTTCTAATTGCAATTTTGCATGCATCTTATCTGTTGCTATTCAAAGCTAACACTATGGGTTCAAGAACATTGTATGCAAAATAGTGCTTTGTTTACAGGAGAACAACAAGTATGCAGGGGAAATTCTATTCGTAGCATGACCACACTATTGCACTTCACAGTAGAGGCTCGTGAACAATTCTTCAGATATGATGTGCTTCTCTGGATTCCACCTTTTGCATCACTTTCAGCACCAACTCTATCTACATCAACTTCAACAACTGCCAGTCCATATATGTCATTCCACATTTTTTTTGGAGGTAAAACTTGAGGTAAAATCGCATAGTTTTCTAATTTATTATGAATTTAGGAGAATTTCATCAAAATCTATTTTGAGCATTATTTGTCATCTTTCATTCCACATCTTTACCACTTTCCCTTTTTTAGCAGCATATCATTTCCGAGTATGGGGGAGTGTTCCTTCATTTTTTTCTTATCACCACGCCATTTATATTCTTTATCATCCATTGCTATTCTTATTCACTCTCAACACCTCCCTTATTCCATGGTGTTTTACACCAAGCATAGAATTCAACAGCTGGTAGCAACCACCTCTATTTGTTTTCTAGCATCGCATGAGGACATGCTAATTTTTCAGAGAGGGGGAGGAATTGCTATGCATGATGGATATTTTCTACTTTCTTCCTTATTTAAGGCATACAATTTCATTTTTTGATTTCTACATATTTTTAAAACTATGAACCCAATTCTTGTAATTTTTGGAAAACACATACCTATCATTAATACAAACCCACACAATTTCAAGAAATAGTGGTTCATAAAATTTCGGAAATCATGCACTCTCACCTACAGCCATTTTGTTTATATCTCATGATCCATGCATCAAAACAATCTGATTTTTGGATCATAAAGGCATTCATATATTATAAATTTACTTGCCAAATTTCAACAAAAGCTGGTTTGTAGTTTTTGAGAAAATGGTTCATGAAGTTTGCTGTTACATATATCATATTTTGTTGCAACTTCATATATACATATAATTGAATGTCAATGTAAAAATTGTTATGCCTTCATCAAGATTACTAAAATTGAATATTCATTAATTAAGGAAGCATTCATTTATTCTCAAATTTTTATTGCTTGGTTAACACATGGTTTTTGTCTTTGGGTTGCATGAGGACATGCAATATATTCAGTTTTCGTTGCATGAGGACATGCAACATATTGAGTGTGGGGGTGTGTAGAGTCGATAATATGCCATTATTATTGTCACTTGTGAACGTTTATTTCACCCATTTCTACCATTCTTCATCATGACATTTATTATAATTTATCATTTAAATCCATTTTATTAATTATTTATGCTCTCATGAATAAATATTATTTATTCTCCTTTATTTCTAATAAATTGATTATTATGCATTATTTTACCAATGATAGTGCTAATAAGTTGGTTATAACATTATTCACCATTTTTAGCCTCCAAGGTAACTTCCAGGTTGAAGATTTGATTTTTAAATCTGCCAACTCAGAAATTCGTTGGTTTAAGGAGTGACAGTTTTGCGGTTGAGATTCTGAGAAAATAAAGACGAATTTGGAAAATCCGGAACATGGGTTTTGTCCAGAACGGGCCCAATTATCTTCTTAAAGAACAGATTGCCCAAATTCGGCTTATACAGGGAGAAACGCAGGGTTCTTTGAGCACGATTTTCTCAGATTTTCAGTTGCGGCCGTCCTCCAAATCTCAGCTGCAAACCCAAATTCGTCTTGTTTTTGTTGAAAAGATGAAGTTAGAATCAACCTAAATTTGTAAAAGAATCATGTTGTAATTATCTATGCTCTCTGATATTTCTCTATTTAAATGAGAACAAAGATCAGAGAGAGGAGGATTGGAGGAGGACGATTATATTTTGTAATTATAAGTTTCAGAACAACTTTGATCATGGAGTCTTGTTGAGATCTGATTTTGTATACCTTTGTTAATGCAATCAATATAAAGGATTTGGTGTTCAATTTGTCCCTGCATCTGAAGTAAGTTACGGCGGTGCCATTGGAAGCTACGGGCCCGGCTCCAACGGACACTTGCCGTTGTATTGTTATACGGTAAATTGTGTTTGGTTTGCTTATTTCTATTGTTTCAGCAATCTGATATATCTTTCATATGATAGACTATGCTTTATACTTAATATCTGAATCTGAATAAGTTCTTTAACTCATGTCTCTGTATTACGCGAAGTGAATCTATTTGAATTGCATCTATTTCCATAACAAGATATTTGTATAAATGTTATCATCATTGGATTCATATAAAATAAGTATTTGCGAGGCTTGAAGACAATATTACTTTGTTCAGAAACGTAATCATATCATTCGATACTCTCAGATTTCTATATTAATGTAAATCATGTACATACGGGTGATAGTTGTTGTTTCGTAATTCATTAAGGATTGCTGTTCCATTTGATTGCTGTTGTTCTATTTGATTATTGTTGTTCCATTTTACTGCGGTATCATTTATTGCTGTCCCATTTCCATTTCGCTGTTCCGTTTTACTTTCTGCTGATTTATTTACTTACCTTTATTGCTTTGGTGTGAGAGAAGGTCTAAAGCTGTAGTGAGTCAGCAAGTCGCTGCTTAGCTCCCAGATCTTTGGTCCATGCCCTAATTTCCATTCCATTTACTTGCATTTACTGTTTTAGTGTGGGAGGAGGATCAAGGCTGTCGTGAGACACAGCAGACGCTATTATGCTCCCAGAACCATGATCCATACTCTAATTCCTTTTCCTTCATCAATTTCTAGAGGACTGAGTTATTGCTACCATATCCTCGATTGATGGTTGTTTGAATGAATGATTTTAGTTTTAGTTTCTTGCTGTCCCAATTAGATTTTGTTTCCATCTTTCATTTACTTTTGCATTTTAAGCACTATACTGCAAAACATTACTCTTAAGTAAATAGCCGCCTCAGATAGAGTACACTCTTGAAATAAAAAGTCGTCCCTGGGTTGATAATTAATGTGAGGTAATTAGGAGTTCACAAGACACCTTTTTATCGCTCCACAGTACCCTCAGATTATGCATTGATTAGAGGCAGTTGAAAAAAGTGACGATCAAGAACAGGTATCCTTTGACGAGGATCGTTGACTTGTTTGATTAGCTCAATGGAGCAACAGTGTTCTTGAAGATTGACTTGAGATCTGAATACCATAAGGTATGCATCAAAGAGGAGGACATTTACAAGACCATTTTTAGGACCAGGTATGGGAATTATGAGTTTGTTGTTGTTCCATTTGTCTTAACTAATGCTCCATCTACATTCATGTGTTTGATGAATAGTGTGGTGTGTCCATATTTAGATAATTTTGTTATTGTATTCATTGATGATATATTATATTATTCCAAAAATGAGGAAGAGCACATCGAGCACTTAACAGTACTGTTGAGATTGTTGAGAGAGAATCAATTACATCTAAGCTCAGCAAGTGTAGTTTCTTTCAGACTGAGGTACACTACTTGGGGCATGTAGTCTCGAAGGAAGGTATTGCAATAGATTCAGAGAAGATAAGGGCCACCATGGAGTGGTTAGCTCCTAAGAATGTGGATGAGGTGAGATCTTTCATGGGTTTGGAAAGCTATTATAGTAGTTTCATCGAAAATTCTCCCAGATTGCCTATCCCATTACATCCTTGCAGAGGAAAGGTAAGAAGTTCGAATGGACTGAAGAGTGTGAGGTTAACTTTGAGTAGCTTAATTAGTTTTTGACACTTGCACCAGTGCTACAGATTGCAGATCCAGATAAAGAGTTTGCGGTATGCATAGATGCTTTCAAAGGAGGGCTTGGTGGAGTCCTTAAGCAGGATGGACAGGTGGTATGTTATGAGTCCTAGAAACTAAACGAGTACAAGCATAAATACCCAACACATGATCTTGAGTTAAAAATGATTATACATGCACTAAAGATGTGGAGGCATTATCTTCCTTGTAGGCGGTTTGTGCTTATGAGTGATCACATTGGGTTGAGGTATTTTTTTGACTGGTCAAATTTGAATGGCAGGCAGGCTAGATGGTTGGCCATTATCAATGTGTTTGATTTTGAGATTAGGTACATTAAAGGTAAAAATAATAGGGTGGAAGATGCTCTCAGCAAACAGGTACAGGTACACCACTTAGCAACTGTGAGATCCAATAGGACGAAATTGCGAGATAATATGATAGTAGAGGTACATGCACAGGTACAGGTGTAGGTGCACAGGGCATGGACTATCATCTTACAGTAGATGGATTGGTCAGGTTCTGAGATAGGATATATGTACTAGATAGCAGTGAGCTCAAGAAGGTGATCTTGAGGGAGTTTCATGTGAAACCATACTCAGGTCACCTAGTTTATCAGAAGACACTAAAAATAGTGAAGAGATATTGCTATTGGCCGAATTTGAAGAGGAATGTAGTAGAGTTTATGGCTAGATTCTTTAATTGTCAGTGCATGAAGGTAGAGTGTAAATATCTAGTTGGACTGCTATAGCCGATTGTTATTCCAGAATTGAAATGGGAGGTCATTTCCATGGACTTCATCACAGGGTTTCCGAAGACAATGAAGCATCATGATTCCATCATGGTCATTATGGACAGGTTAACAAAGGTTGCACATTTCATTCTGGTGATGTCTATTTCTGAGCTAGTGATGTGGGATAGTTTTTTATTAGAGATGTGGTTAGACTACATTGTATTCCAAAGAAGATTGTGTCAGATAGGGATGCGAAGTTCACTTCCCTGTCTTGGAAGGAGTTATTTGCAAGTTTGGGCACATAGTTAGCCTTCAGCACAACTTGTCATCCACAGACGGATGGACAGATAGAGAGGGTCAATAGGATATTGGAGGACATGTTGAAGATGTATGAGATGCATTGACAGCAGAAGTGGGAACAGTATCTCCCTTTGGTCGAGTTTTCATACAACAATGGTTATCAGGAGTCACCAAGGATGAGTCTTTTTGAGGCATTTTATGGGAAAAGTTGTAACACTCCTATCAATTGGAGTGATCTGGTTAGCATGGTATTGATCAGACCAAATATGTTGATAGACATGGAATAGGAAATGTAGGTGATCAAGAAGAATCTAAATGCAACACAAGATAGGCAGAAGAGTTATGCGGATAGGAACAAGTTGTTCAAGGAGTTCCAGGTTGGGGAAAAGGCGTAGTTGCACATCAAACCGAAGAAGAGCTCCTTGCAGATTGGATCATGTGCCAAGTTGGCATCACGGTTTTGTGTACCCTTCAGTATCATTGAGAGGATTAGGTCGATATCCTATCCAAGATGTTTTCCATGTATCTTTGCTTAAGAAGTATGTTAAGGATGTTGATCATGTGATTGACTGGTCTGTCTTGCAGGTGACACCAGATGGAGAATTCCAGCTAGAGCCTCAGTTGTATTGCAGAAAAAGGTGCTCATGCTCCAAAACTAAGAAATCGAGCCAGTTAATGTGCAATGGAAGCAATTTGGGCCCGATGAAGCTACATGGGAGATGGTGGATCAGATGCGGGCTATGTATTCTTCCTTGTTTTCCAGTTGAGCGAAAGCAGATTGACATGGTGGATTGGTATTTTCCTGTCGTGGTTTGGTATTTGCTTAGGGTGGGTTGGTATTTTCTTATGGTGGTTTAGTATACACTTTATGGTGATTCGATATATGCTTTATGATGGTTTGATATATGCAATAAGATGTTTTGATATGTGCTTAGATATGATGATTAGTATATGTTTGATATATGTTTTGGTATATGATTTGGCATATGTTTTGGTATCCACATTTATGGTAATGTTGTTATATGTACCCATGTGTATGGATGTAAATACCGTAACGAGCTGTGTTATAAAGCTCCACTATGCAGTATGGGTGTCATGTCATTATGGTTATGTTATCAACTTATTATGCTATCATGTGGTTAGGTTATCATGATATTATGATATCATGTGGATTGGAATTTAGTAGGATGATCATTCTAAATACTGTAATGAGTTATGTTATAAATCTCCACTATGTGATATGTTGTCATGTTATCATGATGTTTTTTTCTCTTGAGCATATATTTCAATGTAGATACTACATCGAGTTGCGTTATAAATCTCCATGAGAAGTATGTCTTATTTCAGCAGGTTGGTGAGGTATATGTGTGATTGAACACTGAGGATGATGTTCCCCAAGGGGGAGGGTTCTTTAATAGCGCATGAAAATTCCATGTAATAAAAGTTAAGAACAATAACCACTAATCAATGGGACACTTATTCCAAGTTGAATGTTGGGAAAGACATCTTAGGGGTTGTTCATTTGGTTGTTTATGGGTAAGGAAATTGGCAAAGGAAATGGATAAGGCTTTGGAAAGGAAAAATGGAATTTTTGGCACAATTATTTATGAAAATAATGAAAATTAGGAGAAAAAGGAGGTGAAAGGTCATAGGTTGCATGTGTGGAGGAAAATGAAGGAAAATAATGGAAAATTAAGAAAATAAAGGTCTCATTCATAAAAAGGCTTCTGAGGATCAGTTGGTAACCTTTTGTCAGTTTATCTTTGGATCTATTTCATTATTCTCTCTCTGTCATACTCTTGGACACTTAGAGTTTTCTTGGAGTACTTTGGCAATGGAGCAAGAAAGGAAAATAATGCAAGAGGAAGCAAAGATTAAGAAGGGAAAGGCAGGATCAAGCAATTACAACGGGCTTCATTGCAGGTATCGACTTGCATGTGTATTTTCCTTGCTAGATTCAGCATGCATGGGATGTCATGTGTTTATTTTCTACCACGACATGGGTTTTTCCAGGTGTGATAGTACTTTTAGCCTAGCCTTACCATTTCTTGATAGCTTTGATGAGATGGGTTCTTTCATTCGGTTTATGTGTGATGGTCGGATTGGATACAAAATTGAGTGGGGTGGATCTCTGAATTGAAAAACACATGATGTAGTGGTCCCTGAACAAGACTAATGATCCACAAATCCACTGGCCTAGTAACCCCTGAACTGGACTGTGGGATGTGGTAAATCCAGATTGTGTGCCTCGGTGGGCCTGGAAATCCTTTCCGGTGAATGGTGGGATATACGGTAAAGAAAATAGGTGGATTTTCTCTTCGTTAGGCCTAATGATTCTGGGATGGAATGCACGGTAAAGGATGAGAGACTAGGAGGCACTCAAATTCCTCACGGTGTAGGTGCAGAACTCTGGTGGCATCCACATTGATTGGTGTTTTTGATGTGTTCTATGAGTCCCACATTCATTCTTGGAATATGGCACAGGGGTGATTGAATGAAGAGAGACAAGGCTCAGCAAATCTAAGGTCAGGTGGAACGTGGTAGTCCCATCTCTAGTTGGTTCATTGCATTGATTAATGAGAAATTTATGCCATTGACTTTCATGTGTAAATTTACGGTTGTATATATCGATTTTTATGGTTGATATGTGTATTGTATTTTTGTCCCTATTATGCTAGTTAGATGTATATTTTGTGACAACATCTATGTATGGCTCTCAGCATGTTTTTACTTGTATTTGAATGGGTGTGGTATCTATGACCTAATAAGTGATAAGGCAGCAAATGACATGAGGAAACAATGGTTCATTGTGATTCTTAGATAAGTACGAGATCCCTACACTTTTCTATTATTTACACCTGTAGGTTACATGTTCAAAATATGTTTGATCAAATGTCTATTATGGCTAGTAGGGGTTTAGTTAAGGTCTTAATCAACTATTTACTTTTGTAGCATTGTTTCCCTATACTTTACTTGATTCTAAGCTTTCATTCCATTCTGGGCAGTTTCCTTGGCTCTGGGTCTGAAAAAGTGGCTTAAATCTCGGGGTCACTACCACAAAACTAGAAAATTTATTCCACAATCACTAGAAGGCAAGCCTATGAGAGTGACTTTAGGTCTTTGGTCACTCCCTTGCTCATACCATGAGAGTGACTATGGCCTCAGAGGTCCAAAACAACAATGGGACCTAGGGACAGGTTGTCTAAGTGGCTGACTTGTCTCCTGAGGGTTTTGCTGATGATGTTGGATAACTGTGTGTCGTGTTTCGTCGATTCCACTTCCTTAAGGTTACCTAGGAGGTTGAATCTGATCATAGTAGCCTCTCTTCTCATGTTTACCACAGTTAGCATGAGTACTTCAGTGGATTTGGGAGGAGGGTGTTACAAAAGTAGGAAATGATGTGATCAATAAGCTTGCTAGGCAAGCACTTGTATTAGTTTGGTTTTCAGTCTTTCAAGTGGTTTATCTAAGTCAATCTCCAACTTTTAGTTTACAGCTTCAGTATGGATTTGCAGTGTGATTATTTCTAGATCAGGTTCATGGGCAATAATTTTAGTTTGAATTTCGGTTTTCATTTGGCTTTAGTTGAAAGTCAGGGAAGAGCATGTTGTAGGTGTTATCGCTTGATATGGCAAGATGGTTTGTGTCAAACTCCAACCAAGAGTAACTATTTCAAACCACTTATAGCTAGAAGTTAGCCCTTCTAGTATGAGAGGGCTCTCTCAAGTAAAATTATATAATGTTCTAGATAAAACTCAATTACAGATGACTAACTTTGGATTTTAGTGTGATTCTTGTAGGTGAGAGAAAGTGTGATAATCACCCCATTAGACATGAAGTCAAAAGAAAACTCAATTTACAGATGAACATTGCTTTATGGAAGATGAGGCATTTTTGGCTTAACTAATGTGAAATAAAAATTTATAGTTAATCACAACAAATTTGAAGGAAGTTGGAGCAATATTACATTGAATTCCAAGTAGTCAAACAAGCTATGAAAACTGATAATAACATAAAAACATGAAGGGATGGAATGAAACCAAAATGAATCTCAGGTTAAAAACAGAATATGTTGCAAACGTATATTAAATGGATACTTTTTTTAAAAAAGTGGTCTTTCTCAGATTGTCTATCCCCTTGCAAAGTAAAAAAACTACAAATATATAAAAATACATCTCCATCTATCATTAATTACAAAACCTACCACATGGGGCTAGATTCGATCATCATGCTAAGAGACCTAATCCTATTTGACTTACAAAACATATTGAGCTTTCTTAGGGATTTTTTGTTTCAATACAATTTGATTTCAAATAGGTTTCTATGAATTTATGGGCCGACAAATATTATGTTGTTGAACCTTATCGAATTCAACTAAATGCTGAGTGTGTTGTACTATTAATGTGCTCATGCCACGTGGATGTGCTGACCTAGTTGACTTTGCTGAATTATCTTCCCGAAAAATAGGAGTTTTGATCTGATGATGTGGACACCCTTGGGATATCTAACCCATGTGATTTCCATGCTGTCTTATGCCCAATCAAAATTTATAACGCAAAAAAAGCATTTTGACAGTTTCGTTGCAAAATTTGGTAGCAAGCTACAAAAAAAATTCTTCTGTTATTCTTCTGATCTCTCTGCAAACTCTAAAGTGTACTCTCATGTATTTTAGTTTAATTTATGCCATTAGAAATCCTTTATCTAAAATTTTCTCTTGAATTTTCCTCAATGATAGGCTACAGTAGTTTCGTAGAAAAATTTTGGCTTGACTATGGGAAGTTGCTACGAAATTTTGAATTTTCTAATTTTTGGATTTCTTATGACCTCCTCTGCCTTATTATCCCTCATTATATCTTGTCTAACCATGTATATTTCTGAAACTATTCATTTGGAATATTATAAGGAAAAAAAACGAGGAATTTACCATACTCAAGGGGTGCATCTTACTTCAACTATGAGCTTGAGATTTCTTTTTGAGAGTTCAATTTTGATCATCTCTATTCGAGTTTCCAATCCTTTGACTTGTTTCTACAACTTATTTTAACCTTACTATAGCCAACTATTACTTTTGTACATATGCTTTAACATCTTGTCCACATATCACCAATCCTGGGAATCTCTATAGCACGTGAAATTGTATCAGGAGAGACTACAAAATTCAACATACCCACCTTTATTTTTGTTCCTATGAAATTCATGGCAAAATCCTTAGCAATCTATCCATGGAAACCCTACAACTTATGGAAAAATGAAGGCATCCAACATTGGAAAACGAACGACTGAAAGCAAGGTCTTCTTCCAAAAGCTTCATGTCAATGGGTTCATATCGCACCACAGAGCCTCCTTTGTATTGTTTCTTCTACAAAATGGTTGAAACACGTGATGAGCTCCTTCTTGTCACCTGCAATTTCTCCTTAGGACAGTTAGAATTCCCTATGACAGCGAAACCAACTCAAAATGAAAGGAAAATGATGGAGAATGCTTTGCAGTTTGAACGTTTTGGGGATAACAATACAAAAGGTGAACTCTGACACGTAATGATACTCCATCGTGACTCAGACCCGTGATTTTTTTTAACCATTACTAATCAAAAAGTTTTCAGGTTTCTTAGCAAAACAGATGGCAGATGTGACAGATTTGCTACGGAAGTTCGGGCACTTTCGTAGAAAATACTGTGTTTTCATAATTGAATTTGCTACGAATTTGGACAAAAGTTCCTTATTGGCTAAATGGCATTCATGAACAAGTGAGACCAACAGAAACAATGATTTGGAACCTGACTCATACTATTGACCCCACTTAGGCTCATGTTGAATCTACACAGTCACTAGGTGACCAAATTGACATTTTGTACATCTATTTTTTTATTTTCGGAAATTCTAATGACATTGCTAATTTGACAAAATAACTCCAAACTATCTCTAAGTTTTATTGAAGATAACAATAGGATTGGGAGAAGACCAATGGTTAGGCACATCGTCTACGGTGTTCTTGGCAGCTCATAGAAAGAATGCCATCTCCATTGGATCCAATGTTACTTTTCTATAGTCATAGTAGTCAGAAAATAAGTTTTGTCTTTCAAGTTTATTTTGGCAAATGTACATAGGTTTTTCTTTGATCTTCTAGAGATCAAGCCATTGGTATTATATAGAATAAATTTTTCATTATTCATCGTAATCATGTCAAATTGTGTCAAGAGTCATGAAAATAGTTATTGATGTCTTGAGAGGTCAAGTTAGCTAAGTCTAGAGGTCAAGCTACATAAATAAATCATGAGTAAGATCATGCTTCCATGCCTTTTCATCATGTGCACACATTTGTAGGTGTCTTGGTTCAGTTAAAGTGTCATATCACGATTAGTCATGACATCAGCAATGGTACAATGGTCAAGAGGACAATCGTTGTGCTTTTTCCAAGTGTTGTGTTTTGGTCTTTCTAGTTCAAAACCATAATCATCTCCATCAAAATCCACTCTTAGCCATCATGGGAGGTTATTTTCATGTTTTCCTTCATCCAAGATCTCCCAACTCTCCATTTCCTCTATAAGGGAGGCATCGTGCTTTTGCTGTGAGGAATAATTTTGAATAATGGAGGATTGTGGCTAGAGTATAATTCTTATGATAGGTTTACAATGTTGTGTGAGTCATTTTCTACCTTCCCAGTACTTTCAAAAGTTTAGAGGATGACCAGAAGCATAAGAACATTGGGGTGATGGGATTTTACCAAGGCAACTCATTTCGATGAAGAAATCATGGTTTTTGGCATTTGGTCCTTAAATGAAGACATGTAGGATATTTTTTTTTGAACACTTGAATCCTTTCCAATTCATTTTTCTCAGTCAGAAGATTAGTGTTGGGTCATGTCATGTGGATGGAGGTGCGGTGCACAACTGCATTGTGCTTCTGCTGCAAAAATAAGGTTTGGGGTTTGAAGGTTTTAATTTGGCCTAGGAGCATTCTCACAAGTTTAAAACATTGAATGGGTCATTCCATGCCATCACAGTACCCTCAACATGTCACATGATGGCTAGAGACAGTATAATCTTGGAGTGTTACACTTTCACATAGTCGTCGTATTTTTTCCATATCTGTTAAACCTTGTACTTTCTTGCCATGAAATTTTTACAGGAAATGTATGGAGGTAATATGAATAAACACACTTACTTTCATGTCAAAACAAATCACGGTTGTTGAGAAACAGGCCACCATCATCTACAACCATTTTCATATTTTCACGAAATTCATGAGTCGCATTTGGATCAATTTTTTTGGGGGGGAAGGGTTATGATGATATTAACTTGATGTTAAAAAAAAAAATCAATCTAGCTAACCATTAGGATATATTAAAAAAAAATAGTCGTTGTGCTTCTAGTGTTGTGTTTTTTCCTACAGATGAAATGTCAAAGTTTGAGGTTTTATGTGGTAAAGGAAATATTCCAAAGGGGAAAGTATCCATATGAAAGTTCATTTTCATGTGTTGGAGCCATCAATCAACTCAAGAACTGACCAGAGGAACCTCAACCATCAAGCGCTTCGCTTTTGTGCTGTGTTTCTGCATTTCTGGAGTTTTAGGAGCTTCTTGACAGACTTTTGTTTGAGCGATTTATCTTAGTCAAAACATGATGTAATTTATTTTTTAGGTGTTATTAATTGTAAAAAAACATTTGGACACTCACAAGATTGATTTGGGGTTGAGGAATTAATGTAAATGCTTAGAAAAGAATTGGTTTAAACAAGCCCTTAGTTTTTAGTAGTTATTTCTATTTTCCTTGCAGAAGTTAGAAACAACAATCCAAATGATGAATTTGACCCCTAGAAGTGGGAGCTGACTCATTTGAGTATATTTTTATGATGTGAATGTAATGGAAAAGTGGTTGGTTGGTTAGATTGGAGAGGGAAGGACTTGTGTATGTGATATATTTTCTGAAATTTGTGCCAGTGAATGAAAGACAGAAGGTGATTTCCAAATATTCATGAATCAGATCTTGATGGTGTTGTGCTTATTTGATGTTTTAAGTTTGTCTTATGTTTTTTACATCTCTTAAATGTGTGTCATCGTGATTGGAAGAAACGTATGTTTATCTTAGAATTCATCTCAAAGATGCTCTGGTTTAGCTTTACCAAGTTATCTATGTTCTCTTCTTAAAATGGCATTCAGAATTTATCTACAATTTGATACTCTTTGTGTTGTTTCCATTTTTTCTCACACACACCCTCCTACAATGAATTAATTCCATCACCAAGACTACCTACCTTTCCCCTACGGAAAAACCCTTTCTCTCTTCATCTTATCACTGGACAAATAATCAATTTGACATGACTCCATGCCTAATGGATATGTCTCCTTTCTTACCAGCAAAAATTTTAAAATCATACCTTATTGAACATTACACCTAACCTAATACTATATTAGTTGAGCAACCTAAGTGAGAGATCCCTCTCCAAAGCTAGAAGGGCTAGATTCTAGATTACAAGTGGTTTTGTGGTTACCTCTGGGATTTCTCTAACTAGCATAGGGAAATTTACGTAGTGGTAACAGATGGTAGGCCATCCATCAAATTTCACTTTGCATGGCCTAGCATATGACTACACCTACATGGTAATTTGGTTAGTTCATTGGAAGATGTTGTAATGATAAACTTCATATCATGGGAGTCCCGTGAATGATAATTTATATAGAATTCTAAATGAAGGAGCACTCAAGTAATGATTATGGTGGGGAGTGGATAACATATCATGATAAAGGATGGATTGATGCAGATAGCGAAGGGAAGGTTGAATTTATCATTGCAGTTTATTGTGTTCCATGCCACTATTTCTCATGGGCACTTTTAGTGTTTTACATTCATGCTATGTTTTAAATGTTATAGGTTTGGAAGGAAGGAAAAGCCAATGTCAATCATGCAATAAATTTTTCGTTGCATGTAGGATTGAAAATATTTTTCATCTAGAAAATACTCACTCCAGGGCACACCACCTCTGGTTAGTTGTGAAATTGACGAACAAGTCTCATGTTTACTATACTTGTAATTTTTGTTTTGTACAACCCTTTATTTGTAGGCATGTTTCTACCAGTGTTCTACAAGAGTCATGGATTAATAATCTTCTAGATATGTATCCCCTCTCTGGGACTTCTAATTTTAGGAGGCATGTTTTTTATGATTTCAATTTGAGTTTTTTTCCCTTCATTTTATCCCCTACATCCAATGTTTCTCTTTGTTAGGAGTGCCATGATCATTGTTAGGTTGGTGTATTCGTCTCTAGCCTCCTAGTCACCCTCCTTGGAACCCGTCTTGGATTTCCTACTATCTATCTTTCACCTCTCCTCCCTATCTAAACTTTATCTTTGATTTGACCTTCCCTCCCCATGATCCTAGACTCAGTTCATCCCCTCCCTGGTATACCTAGATCATGGAAATATGTTGTCTCTCCTCTTCTACCACCATGGAGGTAGAATAGCACAACCTGGTCCCACCCTTACCCCTAACCTTGCTTCCCCCTCTACTGGCAAAACCAGCGCCTGGTGAGAAAATTGAGCTTCTATGACTTGATAGTTTAGCTCCTCAAATTAAATGAGCTTCTATGGATACATTTAAGTTTTTTTTAAATGAGTATTTAAATTAATATATAGTGTTTTTTGCAAAACTTAAAAAATAATTCATACATGTTAAATGAACCACACTTGTTGGTTCGAAAAGCGTCCGCCAAAAATTTCTTAACATGTTAAATGGTGATAATGTATGCTAATTGAATATGTATATGAGTTTTTCAAAAATATATGTGATAATGTATACTGATTGAATATGTATATGAGTTCCCCGAATGCAGGTGACAAGCTGGACAGGACGCGCGTTTAATGAGGGACACATGCAGGCCATGCGCTGCCTCAAGGATCAAGCATGCGAGCTGATATGTCGCTGGCCGCCAAGGAATAAAAGGATTGGAGTTCTTCAGAAGCAATTCAATGCTCTGTCCGGCTCACTAGTTCGAATGAAGCAAGCAGTTTGGCGGATGGGATTCGAGGTGGCGGTGGGGAGGTTAAAAGAGGTGGTGGGTTGGCTCTCTATGCGCCGGTTCATGCTCAGTTCATGGTGCTCGGTGTTCAGGCTCTGGCTCGGTTTATGGTTCTTCAGGCAATAGCTCTTGCTGTCAGAGCCATTTCCCTGACTGTTAGGGGCAGTTTTAAGCCTGAACGGTTATTCAATTCCACATTGCTCCATACCCCTGGTGTTCCTGCAAATATGGTAAGGCCTCGACAGCGAATGCTCAGCCATCGAGGTTCTGCCCGGGTTGGGTCTTCGCATCCTCCAGTTGATGCATCTCAACCCTATTGTTGCCATTGCCATTGTCATCGAATCTCTGAGGCCAACCCCCTTCAAACTAGCCAATTTCTAGACTCAAGCGCCCCTGATTCTGACCTGGCTCCCATGCCTGCCTTCGGTTCTGCCATTTTCAACTTTAGCAGCTCTCTGAATAAACCCCGAATCAGTACCCATGTATCGGTTCTCTTCCTCGAAGACTCTTCGGATGGTGGCGATGTTCAATACAGTAAGGGGAAACAACTTGGTGGCAGCTCAGAGGATGTCATGGAGAAGCCTGCGGATGCTCCAGAGAATGTATCTAATCTTCCTCAGGCTCAGGAGGTGTCGACTAGCAAAAGGGACAATGTCAACATGGACTCCGTTCCCACTACAGAGGGAATTGAGAAGTATGGTTGGTGTAGGGTGGTCGAGGAGGAGCCAGACGAATAGTCGCCCATCTGTTCGGAATTCTGACCTCCATCGCTGCTCAGGTCTTGTTTTGGTTTTACTGCTTATGTTATGTTGGCTCAGAGTTTGTTTATGTTATGTCTGTCCTCCCCGAGAGGGATAATGCTGAAGTTCTGCTGGTGTCCCTGCGAGGGATGCATTGTTTTGGTCCGGCGCCCCTGTGAGGGCTGTTTAGTTTTGGTTTGGCGCCCCTGCGAGAGCTGTTCATTTTTGGTATGGCGCCCCTGCGAGGGTTGTTTCTCTCAGATCTGGTGCCCCTGCGAGGGCTGTTCTTTTTGGTCACACCTATTCCAAAGTGCCACAACTGGCCTCTGGTGCTGTTAGCCTTAAAATGATGTAACTGTTTTTCTTGATATTGTAAATAATAGATTAGTTTTAACGAGAAAAAAAAAGAATATGTATATGAGTTGTTAAAAAATATATGTGAATACTGATTCGTATAGGTTTAGGTTATAAATTATGTGCTTATAAAATGGTAAACTATAAGAAGTTTACATACATTTTAAATGGTTATAATGTATGCTAATTAAATAAGTATATGAGTTGTTAAAAAAAATATGTGAATAATGATTCATATAGGCTATAAATCATGCATTTATAAAATGGTAAAATATGATAAGTTTATAGTGCTTCAGGCTAGTATGGGATAGATCTCACGTAAAAACCTAAACTTAAACATAAATGCAAATATAAACATAAACATAATGTTTAACATTTAAAAAATCAATCTAATTATTATCATGTATAAACACAATATAAATTTAAAATATAAAGAGGTTTAGGAACACCCAAAAAAGAAGTATGGTAAATAAATAAATAAAATTAACATTTATTTAAAAATTAATTTAATTATTATTATGTATAAACATAATATAAATTTAAAATATAAAGAGGTTTAGGAACACTCAAAAAATATGGTAAATAAATACAACATTTTTTTTATATTTACTTTTGACGTATGGTAAATAAATAAAAATATAAATAAACTAGAGGTATGGTAAATAAATAAAACATTGTTTTATATTTACTCCATAAACCTCTTTATATTTAGGAAAAACTCAAAAAGAGGTTTTATTTAGTTGAAACCTATGGACCAAATACCATGTTTATAAAATAGGTACAGTAAATAAATAAATATAAAAGAGGTATAAAGAGGTATCAAAAATAAATAAAAATATATCAAATAAGATTAGAAATCAAGATCTAATTATATACCAAGCCTATGGGCCAAATACCATGGTACATAAAAGAGATATGATAAATAAATAAAAATATAAATAAACCATAGAAAGAAAGAAATTATTTTAACGTCCACCAAGCTAAAGATAGCCTATGGGACAGATTGCTTCCTCATATGCTTGATGTATTCAGCCATTTTTCTGTGAAGCTTCAAAATAAATGCTCCCAGCTTCTCGACAAACCCCTAGCTACATAGGTTATCCCAAGAGCTAGCTGCTAGCATATCTGCATAACTTTTCCTGTTGTATTTGAAGACCTCACATTCTAAAATGAAATGTTTTTCTGTTTCCACTTTTCTGGAAGAAGAAAAAATGCATACTCTTTCCTCCCACACTTCCTTTGGCCTTTTCCAACGCTATGTTTCACAACAGAATTGATGAGAATTAGTCCTTAACCGAGCAATAAGAATTTTGGCTCTCCAAGAGATATTGCCCTCTATGTATGCTTTTGGTTGATGACTATAAGAGGGATTAAACACTTCAATATAGTAATTTTTCTTTCTTCGTAGGTCCTTATCCCAAGTATGCTTGTGGAACTTTTCCATAGGTATGGTAAATAAATAAAACTTGTTTTTATATTTACTCCATAAACTTGTTTATACTTACTACCACTCAAAAAAGGTTTTATTTAGGTGAAGCTTATGGACCAAATACCATGGCCCAAATTATTATTAATACCATGCAAAAAAAACATTATTAGCCCTAATATTAATCCTAAAATATTAATGTTATTATTATTATCAAATCTAATATTCATATTAATATATTATAATATTAATATTATTAAATTTAATAACTTTGGATTAATACAATAATTTATTATTATTATTATATATATTAATAAATCATGATATAGATTAATTCTAGATATATATGAGAAGGAAGGAAAAAGACATAGAATGATAGAGGTGGAGAGATAGGGGGAGTGGCAAGTGAGAGATGGAGATAAATTGAAGGAGAGGGGAGAGGAGGAATGAAGAGAGAGAGAGAGGGAGAGAAGTGAGAGAGGTAGAGAAGGGCAAGAGAGGGAGAGGGAGACGCAAAGATGGAGAGGGGAGAGAGAAGGAGAGAGGGAGGGAGATAGTGAGAGGATTCAAGGGGAGAGAGAGAGAGAGAGAGAGAGAGAGAGAGAGAGAGAGAGAGAGAGAGGAGGATGAGAGAGAGGACTTGCCAGAGAGGGGGAGAGAGGGAGGGATATATAGATATGGAGTTGGAGGGGGAGAGAGGGAGGGAAGAAGAAGGACATAGAGAGTGAGAAGTGGAGAGAGAGACGGAGTGACAAGGGAGAGATGGAGAAAGAGTGTGTATGTTTAGGGCTGAGATAAAGAGACAAAGAAGGAGAGATAGAGAGAAGGGGGGAGAGAAGGAGAGAGAATTCACTAGAAATCACAGTCTTACTTGAAACTATTTAACCATGCTAGATCCATCTTAACTCCAGATCTATCAAGCGTCAAGAGGGATCAAATCTCTCAGGGTGCAAACCTTTATTCAAGTTTTGCGTTAAAAAAAAGGTTTTCACCTCACGATATTTGATCCCTCTCAGCACTTGATAGATCCAGAGTTAAGATGGATCTAGGCTGGTAATTAATCAATTGTTGAAGTGTAAAATATGTAAAAGTTAGTAGAGTAAATAAGAGCATAAACTATAAAATATGTAAAGGTTATTAGAGTAACTAAGAGCATAAAATAAATAAAAAAATACCATAATTATAGGAATGTGTTAATCTTAATATTTTAAACACACAAAGAGGTAGTTTTATAAACTTGAAAACTACCTCTAAATTGGAAGAGTTTTTTGTTAATTTATTAAAGACTAATGAGAATTGATATTATATTTATTCACTTACTTTCTTGCATAGTTGCATGTTGTGTGTGTTAATTCCATACATGAGAATAAAATATTAAAAACACAAATACACAAGATTAAATAGTTAACAACATAAATTTTTACTTCTTAAATATTAAATTGTGTTTGGAGATTCCAATTATTTTAATTAAACATTAAAACACTAATCTGCAAATCTTCTCCAAACAAGAGACAAATCTAAGCTTCAAGTTGAGTCTATGCAACCATTTAGTCTTCGAACATTTATACATATATTAATACACCCCTCCTATGAGTGGCTTGGGAATAAAAGTAATCAATAACTGTAGAAAAAAAAAAAAAAAAAAAAAAACAAAACAAAACAGAAATAAGGCTATGCACACATTATTCACAAATTGATATGCTACCTCCTACAAGGAGTAGCTCGGGAATAATAATAGCAATAGCTATAGGAAAAATAAAAAAATAAAACAAAACTAAGCCATTTATTATTTAGAATACCACAAAACGGGTAGCAACACACTGTTTATAATAGCATAAAAACAAAACGGGCAGAAACAAAAACATCAAATAAACCTCTTCTTCACTGTTGCATTCACTAGCACGTGGAGTGGTGAATGTCTTTGTTCAAGTCCCTATGCTTAGAAAAGCTATCGATTAATTTCATCCCTATTTTGACCTATGAAGAAACAAATTACAAAAAGAATGACTTCTTCCATATTCATAGAAGGCATATTTTTTTTAAGGTAGAAAAATTGACATTTTCATTTGCTTGAATCCAAATTAATTTGGGGAAGAAAGAAATTTTAGAATCCTTCAATTCATAGCCATATGATATCCAATTTTAATTACATTTTACAAATAAAATGATTTGGTAATGTTGGAATATGTAATTCATGCTTTTCTCAGTTGTGATTATTTCTATCTAGTAGAGTCTGTTCGTATTTGTTTCCTAGATTTTTGTGTGGTTGAGATATTCTCTTAGCCAATAGATTGTGTGTCCAAGATAGTTTCCCTATCTTGAGACAAGACTTCATATATTTATTTGTAACATTATTTGATTAATGGGAATATTTATTTCCTTATGGAAATTTAACATGGTATCATAGTCCCTGAGGACCTCGCCCCTCTTGGGCTTGGCCCATCTTGGGCTGAGGGAAATAAGAGAGTGTATTTGTTTTGAGATTATTATTTAAATAAGAGTTTATTTGTTTTGAGAGTATTATTTTTTATGTTTGAAGCATGTATTTTTTTTGTGTTTGTCCATCATCTCTCGAAACCTCTGGCTAATCTTAAATTAGGTAATTTTAAGTGGTATGTCTGTGGAATCTTCGTTGCTAGATCTGTGGAGGAGTTGCAGAGATTGAAATAGATCTATGTTTGTAGAGACTGCAAAATTGAAATTGGTGCGGTGAGTGTGGAAGCCTACCGCGTGATTAAGTTTATGGTTGAGATCACATGATCTGTTGAGTGACTGTTTCAGCCAGAGAATATATGTGTGAGTGATTGTTGTGTTAGATATTGCTGTCAGTGTGAAGGTGAAGATTGCAAACCGCCATGGCACCAAGGATTTGCGTGGATCCTACATGTGGCCTTCACATGTTTTGTGGAATCATAAGCTACTCGTTATAAACATTGAAGGAGTATGTGTGTGACTAAACTATGTGTGGAGGATCATTGCGTGTGTAAGAAAACATTATGAACCTCCCGGCAAATTGTCGAGTTCTGTGGCATGGTTGTGTGATAAAGCCATGTAGAGGAGACTATGCTCGTTGGCCAAGGAACTCCAGTGTTGTGGGGATCTAATAATGGATCCACCATTAGTCTCTGTATTGTGAACAGTGCTATGAAATGAGGATCAGCAAGGCCAGAAAATCTAAAAGGCCGATTGATATAGCCAAGATTTTTTAATGAAGGTTTCTCTGTTAGGTGCTTGCTGATTGTTTAATTATGTATTTCAATGTTTCTTCAACTTCTCTACAAGGAATATTTGCTAGGTTAGCTCATATCGGTGATAAGAAGAAAAAAAATTCCTCTTCGCATTGATCTAACTATCTTCGATTTTGATCTCAAAAGCCAATACCGACGATGATTTAGTGTGAAGGATCAAAGACTCTAAAATAGATTTTGGGATGGTGTGATCGGTAAATGGTGTTGTCGAGGGATGAAATTGTTACCCTCAACCACATAATGAAGGGAAACAATTGTGAAGCAAGACAGACCAAATGTTGAGAAACTAGCAGATAAAGTGTAAATCAGGCGAGGGCACGAAGACATTTCTCGAAGGGGCGGCTGGTAAGAATCATTGCTTTGTTAGAGACCATGTCAACTTCCCTTCATAGACGTTAATAGGGTTGATTTGAGCAAGGGAATAATCATAGTGATAATAATCTCTGGAAATGGTGAAAGATTTCAGTGAGGAGCAAATCGCTCCAATGCACGAGGAGTTCAACCTCTTCGACACCAACCGCAATGGGTACATCACAGTGATTGAACTGGGAACTGTGATGCAAGTATGTTTGATCCAGTGAAAATTCATGGAAAATGACCATGCATTCATTCATTGTTGCATAGATTTTGATCAAAACAAAGGAGTTGTTAAGTGTCGACCTTGTAGCCACTTGGAACTTATTTCTATGGTATTCTCAGATAATTTAACCAAATTTTCTCGACTTTCTATTCTGCTTTACATGGAAATCTTATTTGTGAAAAACCATGGCATGAGAAAGCCAACCCTCATTTATGTATATATAGATTTTATTATTTGTGGTGGGACATCTTGGTTATAATTATGTCTGGTCAAAATCAATTGTGAGAGTGTATCAAGTCATGTAAAATTGTATTGATATATGTCTGGTGGAAAGGATTGGATGCTTGACAATTAGTCTGGCCAACTATTGTCATATGTTTGAGTCTATGTTGGAATTGGCCATTCCAACAATAGACAAATTTATTTGCAGGAATTGTTCACTACCAGATATAATGAAGACATGATAGTGAAGATGGAATTAGAGGAGTTGCATCAAAGATTAGAGGATGATGGACAACCGAGTTTGTGGAATAGACTCACTAGCATGATATATTTTGAGTCACACATATTAATTGTAAGAAAGTCTAGGATGTTTTATAGTGGCCTTTGGAAAGTATGTACCTCATATCTCCAATAATTGGAGTGTGAAATGTAAGCATGATGAGGCATTTGTACCCCCATAAAGCTTGTGGTAATCTTAAAACCACTTTGTAATTTTAGGTTTGTGGTCAGTGGAAAACCACTGTGCTGTGTTGGTTTGTGGTAAGTGAGAAACCACATGTGAGAGTGAAGTGGATAGGGATTCATGTAGGCATGGTTTAGGGTCAACCGACAAAACCTTTGGCATGGTTGAGGGTGAGCAGAGAAAACCCTGGGCTTGGTTAAGTTGGGTATGTTGTGAGCCTTAGTGGCAGATTTGTGGTCTATAGTGGCTGGAGTGCCTTAGTGGAAAATTTGAGGCCCTTGGCGGCTGTGTTGAGCCTTCGTGGCTGAGTTGAGCCTTGGTGGTTGAGTTGAGTTGTGGTGGATGAGAGCCCTTGGTGGCATGGTTGAGGGTGATCTGATACAACCCATTGCATGGTTACGGGTAATCTGATAAAACCCATGACGATGATATTGGAGGGGGATTTGTAGGTACAAGTACATTTATGTAGTTATAATGGTTGAGAAAACCATGTATGCGAAGGACATCCTACTACACTGGTAGTTGCATAGGTTGTCACCCATGCATTCTAGTGGATGGTTGCTCCTTTATATGGACGTCAACATATTCTTTTGTTATATTTGACCACAACTAGACTTTTCGTATTTATATCGATGCAAGTACTCATTAAGAGGGTGTGTTGGAATATGTAATTCCTACTTGTCTTAGTTATGATTCTTTCTATCTAGAGTTGTTTGTTCCTATTTGTTTCCTATATTTGTGTGTGGTTGAGATATTCTCTCAACCAATAGATTGTGTGCCCAAGATAGTTTCCTTATCTTGAGACAACACTTCATATATTTTTTTGTAACATTATTTGATTAATGGGAATATTGCTTTCCTTATGGAAATTTAACAATAATAGAATATCACTAATACCTGATCTAACTCTGTAAATTAGTTATTTTTATCTCACCCTTTGAAACAGATTCCTTCATTTCTTCCAAGGAGGACATTCTCGAGAGTAATTTTTCTTCAATCACTTTCTTTCTAGATAAGTGTAACATCAAATCTTCATGTATTTTTTGCAGCTCTGTAAGAGTACTTTCTAGATTATGACCTTTCTTATCCCACAGATTCCAGTTGTGTTCATTTTTCCTCTGTAATTCCATACTACTCTTTTGGGATTCATTCAGCTCAGATTCCAATACATTCACCTGGAACTTAATGAGCTCCACACTAACAATCACCTCTCTGTTCAGTGATCCCATTTCACAAGCCATCAACTCATGGTTTTCTCTCAGCTCTCTAATGGTACCTTCCAAATTATTATTTTTGACAACCAATTATCATGTGTCTCCTTTAATTTTTCTAAGCACATCCCAAGTATTTCCCTTGGAATCGTTTAAGTTGGATTGCAAAACAACTTTTTTTGTTCTATACTATTGTAGAACCCTCTCATTTTGAAGCCTTTCATCCTTAATTTGAGCTATCTATGTTATATTCTCATTCAACTGATCCTTCGATGACTCTACTTTAGCACTTGGCACTCTATTTTTCTGACAAAGAAATCTGCCTTCACTACCCTTAGAATTAATCTTTGTTCATAGCTCTGCAGCATTGCCTTGCAATTTTTGCTTTTTGGAATCCCACAAATGTCTATCATCTTCAAAATTTTCAAGAAATTCCTTTGTCCTTTCCTTGGATTCATTCAATTGAAATTCCAACTCAATCTTTTCAAATAAAATCCTTTGGTTCAATGCAGACATGTCTTCAATTTGTTTCTTATGTGTCCTGCCTAATGAAGACAAAAGGTTCTCCTTTATCCATCTTCCATGCTTTCTCTACAATTAATCTACTTTCAGTGATCTCTTCAGTCTCCTTTTGTGTTGTTGCAATCTGTAAGAAAATCCCATCATTTTCCAGTTCCCAGACATTACATGAGCCCACAAATTCACCAGACATGACCTTAATTTTATATGTAAACTGCAAAACACTAGTTTCCAGAGTTTGTTTATCACAAAAAACTAATTTGTAGTCTTGAAAATTCTTTCTCAAAAGTTTCTCTTGTGAATATCTCCTTAACTTCCTGCAATTGTTTCCAAGCTTTAGAAATCCCAACATTGTATTCCTCGTCTCTCTTTGCGAGCTGTTGTTGGAATTCCTTATCAATTTCCATCAAATGTTCACTTTGTTGTTCCCCAATTTTAACTTCTTGTGTGAATTGATGATTATCTATCTTGGACTCGAAATTCTTGAGGACTCTTGAAGAATATGAATCTGTGATTCCATTTCCACTACCTTGTGTAAGAAATAGGCCTTAAAATCTTGTCATGGGATATTGATATCTTTAACAAGCCTTTCATTAAACTCCCACAACTGGCATATTTCATCTTCACATATTTTGTAAGGTTGGGAGATTTGATAATCTCTTTCCTTGTCCTCTGTGCACTAGAACATCTTCTTTTCATCTTTGTTGTTGTTGTCAGACTAGGCAATAACTCCTCAAAACAATTCGTTGATTTCATTTAGGTTGGTGTTTATTATATACATGAGGGAGACACTGTTCATTTCATCTCCCCGTGACTTCATATTCTCTATTATTTATTTACATCATTTTTAGTTATTCACCCAATCCTGATGATTAGGTGTCAACATTTCCCCCCTTAATCTGAATGGATGTTCGTGAGTCCAAGCATCATTCTGAACCTTGCAAGCTTTTCTCTTCCAAGCGCTTTGGTGAAGATGTCTGCAATTTGCTCATTTGTGGAACAATGGCAGAGATGGAATGTTTTGGCCTCAACATGATGTCGAATCAGATGATATTTAGTATTGACGTGCTTCGTTCGATCATGGAACTTTGGGTTCTTGGCCAACTTTATTGCAAAGATATTGTCAATCATGAGTGGAGTTGATTTCACTTGTTTTACCTGCAAATATTCAAGAATTTTCCTGAGCCACACAATTTCTTTTGCTGCCTGAGCCGCTGCCACGTATTCTACTTTTGTTGTGGAATCTGTTGGAACTGATTGTTTGTGTGATCTCCAGGATACGATTCCTGATCCAAGACTCATAGCATATCCTGAAGTAGATACCCCAGTTTCTTTGTCTCCATCGAAGTCTGAATCATAGTATCCAATCAAGCTGAAGTCGTCCACCTATGTATACTTGATTCCAAAGTCTTGAGTTGCCTTCAAGTACCTTAGAACTCTTTTTGCAACACACCAATGTCCCTCACAAGGTTTTTGCATAAACCTGGAGAGGATTCCAATAGAAAACGAAATGTCTGGTCTGGTAGTAGTTAGGTAGTTGAGACTTCCTACAAGTTGTCTATACTTTGTTGCATCCTCAAATTATTTTCCTTCAACATATGTGAGCTTTAAGTTTTGTTCCATTGGAGTAGTAAGAGGATTGCATTTTGTCATGCAAAACCTATTCAAGATATCTCCAATGTACTTCTTTTGAGAAAGAAATATGGACTTCGGATGTTGAGTTACTTCAATACCAAGATAGGAATGAACATAACCCAAATCAGCCATTTCAAAACTTTCCCCAATTCCTTCTTTATGGATGCAATGTAGCTTTCATTGTTCCCTATCATCAAAACATCATCTACATATACCACAAGATATACAACCGTTTTTCCAACTTTCTTGACAAATAAAGTTTCATCATTAAGATCATAATGTTTGAGATTGAGTTTCAGAAGATGCTGAGTTAGTTTTTCATACTAGGCTCACGATGCTTGTTTGAGGCTATACAAGGATTTCACAAGTTTGCATACTTTATGTTAATGTCCTTTCACAGCAAATCCTTTAGGTTGGGACATAAAAACATTCCTTTTTAGATCTCCTTTTAAGAAAGCAATTTTTACATCCATTTGATGGACTTTCCAACCGTTCTGAGCTGCTAGGGCAAAGAGTTTCCAGATGGTAGCCCATTTTACTGTGGGGCCAAAAGTCTCCTCATAATCGACCCCTTCCTTCTATGCAAAACCTTTTGCCACAAGCCTGGCTTTGTGTTTGTCAAGTGAGCCATCAGCTTTATACTTGTTCTTGTAGACCCACTTGTAGCAAATTGGTTTGGTTCCTAATGGAGGATCAACTAGCTTCCAAGTGCCATTCTTTATGAGGGCATCATACTCCTTTGTCATTGCTTCTTTCCATTCATCATGAGAAGCAACTTCTTTGAAGGAAGTTGGTTCAAAATCTATAGACAAATTCAATTCACAATCATAAGAAACATCCATATCAACAGGTGAATTACAATCATCTACATCACCTCCATTTTGCCGGTTTGAATTTCTAGTTCCTGTCTTTCCAACCTCATCAGGATGAACACTTTCAAGTGTCTTTATTAGCCACTTTGGAGGACCTTTCTCAGATGGTCCAGGCTGCTCCGTTGATTGAGTTGGGACTGAATCAAGATTGAGTCTCCCAATTCTATCAATCACATCACTTAAAGCATCATCCGTTGTTGGAGTTTCATGCGGGGGAGAGAGTTCTTCAAGAGAAGATTCCACGTGTTGATCTAGTATAGGAATCCCCCCTTCAAGATGTGGAATCTGATTATCAAATTCTTGAAATGATTTTTCATTTGCAAATCTATCCAAGCGATCAAGTTGCCGCTCAACAACATTGTCAGTTTTGGATGATTCAAGAAAAATTACATCTCTAGATACAACAAACTTTTTATTGACTTCATCATAGAGATGGTATGCTTTGGAGGAGTTTGAATACCCTAGGAAGATACACTTATGACTTCTTGCACCAAGTTTGTTTCTATGTACCTTTGGTATCAAGGCATAACAGGTGGAACCAAAGACCCTGAGATGCTTTACCGAAGGAACATGCCCATACCACATTTCATGTGGAGCCTTGTTTCTAATAGCATTAGATGGACATCTATTCTTTATATATGAAGCACATAGAACAACATCAGCCCAAAACATTATTTTTACATTTTTGAAGAAGAACATGGGGTGTACCATATTTAAGATTGTCTGATTCATTCCTTCAGCTACACCATTTTGTTGGGGATTATAAGGCACAGTTGTTTGATGTTTGATCCTATATGTTGGCGGAGATAGTTTTGAAATTCATTTGATGTGTATTCTTTTCCATTATCAATGTGAATAGACCCAATATGATATTGTGCAGCATTTTCAATCCATTTATGAAAGCTCTTAAATGTTTGAAAAGCATCAAATTTGTTCTTCAATAAATAAACCAAACACATTCTGATGTAGTCATCAATAAATGTCATCTCAGGCATTGGACCACATAAATATGAATGAATGAGTTCAAGTTTTCTATGTGCTCTTGAATGTGAATCATGAAAACATTGTTTGCTATGCTTTCCTAGAATGAAAGCATCACATTGCTTAAATTTCCTAGGAATTGTAGGCAAACCAACAACACGATTTTTCTTCAACAAGCAGAGGTTGTCATAGCTCAAATGTCCAAGTCTAGCATGCCATAATAGACTTGATGGAAGTGTACCTTCTTCATAATGAGAGTTTTATGAGAAATGTTGTGCACGAGTAGAGGTACCTTACAGCTTGAGAAGCCTTTCTTCTTCTATTCCCCTCATGACAAGTGAGTGGTCAGATGCTTTTCTCACCTCAAGCTTGCCATCAAACATATGAATGGAGTGACCTTGCTAGCAGATGTGGACCAAGGACAACAAGTTTCTCTTCAGGTGTGGGAGATATAGAATATGATGCAGAAGGAAGTCTGGAAGACCAGGCAATTTAAGCCTGATTGTGCCAAGCCCTGATGGCTTGATTTTTGATTGGTCTACAAAGTATACTGCTCCATCAACATTGTCAGTAAATTCTTCAAAAAAATCTTTTCTATGAGTCATGTGGCAAGTTGCTCCTGAATCAAGAAACCAATCATTTTTCCAAGAAGCAATTGAAACATTAAATAAATCTTCATTTATTCCAATATTACATTGTGCTACCACATAATGAGCAAATTCAAGTGCTTTACCTTTGTTTATATCATTAGTTTTACTTTTCTGTTGTTTTCTTTGCTGCTTAATTTTGTCCCATGGTAACTTGCATGTAGAGGCATCATGTGATCCATTTCTTTTGCAGCGTATGCAGTGCAAATCTGCCTTTTCTCCTTGAGAGTGTCTGCCCCCCTACCTCTGAAATATCTTCCTCTTCCTCTTCGACCACCTCTTCCTCTGGAAGAATCTTGAGCAGGATTCTTTTCTTTATGAGCAAGGCACATAGCCTCTTCAGAAGATTCAGGGGCTATCTTCTTTCCAAAAGCTTTCTCTCTTTCAGCAAATTTTTTCACAAGAGAGTCAAAGGTAATATCTTTAAGATTTCCATTTGCTTGCAATGACTCAAGATAATTAGAGTAAGTAGGATAAAGTGCCCTGAGAAAAGTGATAAGAGGAATATCCAATTCAACCTTAGTGGCTTTGATATCATGCATTATAGACTTTACTTCGGATGCAAGAGCAAGAGGATCATTATTTTGCAATTCAAGAGTGAAGTTTTTAATCATGAGTTGAACAACTTCAAGTGCAAAATGTGAGTCATAGAGTTCTTTCAGCTTTTGTAAGGCTTCAAAAGTAGTTGAAAATGGCGAAATATGGCAACTCACCTCTTCACTTACAGATGCTACAATTAATGCATAGGCTTTGTTGTTCTTATTTTCCTAAATGGTCAGCTCTTTGTCTGAGGTAGGCTGTTCTGGCTCTTTGTCTCCGTCTCCAATACAAACTCCTTTCCATAACTCATTGAAAATTAGGGTGTGTTTTATCATCCAAGACCACTCAGGATAGTTCTCCTTGTCAGTGAGAACTATTCCCACAATAGATATGATTGAATGCATACTGTAAAATCTGAGTGTTGTAAAAATACTTGTGCTGCTAAAAATTTGATTCTGATATATGATATATGGAGACAGAGGTATGCAGAATAATTTATCTTCAAAGCTATCTCAATCCAAACTGACAAAAAATATCAAAGATATATGTGAACAAATTATTTTCATCTTCATGGCAGCTTCGATACAAAGTTTCATGTCATCAATTATTATCTATGCTGTCAAAGGAATATACAGAAAACTACTGAGACTTGTATAAGCAATTCCACAAATGAATCAACTATTACAGTAATGCACCAAATTAGTCAATCTAAAAAAGTCAATTGGCAGTTTTTTTGCAGCTTCAGCATAACCTTAACTTCTCCGAAATTGCCCCTTTACAAGCTTCTAGGGTACAATGCAACTAGATTTATTGAGTTTACTATCTTATTTAAAGACGCAAATGAGTTTTATCAATGAAGCAAAGACTGTATAGCTGCTACTGCATCACCCTTATGTTCTCGCAATGTTCTCTCAGCCACTTTCTTGTCCACCTCAAGCTTAGTTGCAATTAGATCTACATCAGCCAGATCAATTTTGACAACTGCTGGAAGTCGTGGCAGAGGACTGTGGTATGCAAACATCTATCCTGTAGATAGACTTGAGCACTTCTGCCATTGCTGTTGACGAAATTTACAGCGAAAGTGCAAATAAAACAACAGACTCTATCATTTTGGAGGACATAGACATACTTTGCAGGAGGGTACACTTAGCTGAAGAGGTGGGAACGCTGCATCATTTGAACCCAGTAGACTTGAAGGATATCCCGAGGCTACTGAATGACCAACAAATTCTTCTGTTTCTACAGTTGTCGGAGAAAATACAGCGACAAAACGAGATGTGTGTACAATCCTACGACTGACAAATCCTCCAACGCCTCTGGCAATGTCCAGATATTCCAGATGTTGGGATATTTCACATGGTATTATGTTTGACAGAAAACTCGGCGCATGCAAGGAAGATTATATGTCAGAGCAGAGAGATGTATTACATGCAGGTGAATATGAATAAAAAATGGTCAGAGAAGAGCAGAGGAGCAGTGCTCTGTATGCAAGGCAAAACATAGCCAGAATAGGGAGTTACAAAGTAGAGGGAAGCCAAAAATGGCGCTGGCTCTGATACCATGTACCAAGTAGTAACTCCTCAAAACAATTCATTGATTTCATGTAGGTTGGTGTTTATTATATACATGAGGGACAGACTGTTCATTTCATCTCCCGATGACTATTCATATTCTCTATTATTTATTTACATCATTTTCAATTATTCACCCAATCCTGACGATTAGGTGTCAACATTGCAAAGCTCCAAGGGGGATGATGAGTTGATACTGTTTTGTCTCCTTCACCTGCTACCTTTGCCTATCTTAGCGTTCAACAATCACAATAGATTTTTCATGGGGAAGGCATTATGAATGAATTCCAAAATTCAAATAGGCAAGAGCTGGGACTTTCAAGTTTGAAATGAAAGGGACAAGGACTTTAAAGATTATCTAAGGTGGGATGATCCATGGATGTCTATGTGATGGTCATCCGTAGGACCAGAGTAGCAGGATGCTCATCAAAAGCATCCTTATGCCGATTGCCGATTCCTTGAATATTCGGGAATCGGACGGACATGGGCGTGGTCAATTTTTTAACCACGCCCATGTCCGTCCGATTCCCGAATATTCGGGGAATCAACAATCGACTTAAGCTCAGGGGCTCATCAATGCTTATGTTGATAGTCATGGGTGCTAGATTCTCCATGTGTCGCTGTCATCTAATGTGTAAAGCCAAGTGTTCTTTTTTGTGTAGGACAGTGAGACAGAAAACAATAACAGAAATGGAGGGGCCCAGTGAGCCATGTCAATGATTTCGAGCAAACTGCAATCGAGATAAGTTCATCGGTCAATCATCATCCAAAAGCATACATAGAGGTCAATATCTCTTGGAGAGCCAAAATTCTTATTGCTAAGGACTAATTCTCATCAACTCCGTTGTGAAGCAAAGCGCTGGAAAAGGCCAAAAGAAGTGTGAGAGGAAAGAATATGCATTTTTTGTTCTTCAGGAAAAGCGGAAACAAAAAAAAAAGAAAATTTAGAATGTGAGGTATTCAAAGACAATAGGGAAAGTTATGCAGATATGCTTGCAGCTTGCTCTTGGGATAATCTATTTAGCCAGGGGTTTGTCGAGAAACTAGGAGCATTTATTGTGAAGCTTTAGAGAAAAAGTGCTGAAGACATCAAGCAGATGAAGAAGCAATCTGTCCAATAAACTATCTTTAGCCTAGTGGACGTTAAAATAATTTCTTTCTTTCTTTATTTCTACACAAATCTTTGATCATATTCTACTACCAGAAAAAACTCTCTCTATTTGCTAGTTCCAGTCAATGAATTCAACTTCGCGGAACTATTGAACTATTACAAGCTATTCATTTCTTTTTTTGAAAATTCTGCATATAGTGTGCCCGCACAAAAGAAAAACTGAGATTATCAGATTGAGTGTCGCGGTGTTAATTCTTGCAGAAACAATGGAATGAAATGTTGTGAGTAGCATGGCAGTGAATCATTTCTTTACTGTTGATGGAGGTAAACGTAACCCTATTGCTCCCACCCAAATGGTGATTAGTGAGATTAGTGAGCACTCGCAGTATCGTTTTGAAAAATTTCCAGTTTGAATGTTATGTTTGAAATTCTCAAACGGGGATGACATTGAGTGGCTTAGCAGGGATGGCATCCACATTGAATGGGTTGGGTAAAGTTCTAATCCGCCCTATGTTCACCGGAGCACACTATCTACATTAATTACACTGAATGGTGAATGGTAGATGATACGAAAACAATCTCCTGACTGTGCTGTCAGATGGTCCGAAGAGAATCTCTTCCTATACGCCATACCAAGTGTTGAGCAAAAACATATGATATACATATGGTATAGGAGATCTCATCCATATATATCATACATATAACCATTACTAAGTTGATGATGGGTTTAGTGTGCGGTGGATATGGTCACTGTTCGACGTAAAAACAAATATATGAAGATAGGATGATAAAGCAATCCTGTTTGATAAACAAAAGAAAGGTGCAAAGCGGATGCAAGGGGAAGATAGGATGATAACGCAAAGCCAGAGGACGATGGAGTTTGATAAACAAAGGAAGTTGAAGAAGGGATGCAATGGGGTGTTGGGTAGGATGGATAAGTGCGGTAATTTGAGGGATGGAATATGGACGTTTAAAAAATTTACAGATGGTATTTTGCAGGATAGATTATTAAACCAATGATATTGTTGGAATGTTAATTCCAACTGCAGCAGGTTACAGGTTACAGGCGGACCGTGACAACAATGGCAGCGCAGTGATCATGAGTTTTCCGGCGTGGATTGACCAGAAAACGGCACCGGATTCTCTCGGGTTGATTTCAGGCGAAAGGAATAAACCGGCGATCGAACCCGAGAACATATAGAGCTGACACGTGGTTTACCACTGACATAACGCAACGTCACGTTCTCAGGAGGTAAACCTCAGCAGTTGTATGGCTTCCGATATTCATTACCTCCGTCCGATTTGCTTCTTCATCCTCCACCGTGGATCTCCGAAGCTGCTACCCGCCTGCGTCAAAACGAATTTATTTCTGCGTGGAGTGAAAGACTTTCTCTGTTGACTGCCACTCCTGTCTGCAAAAAGGAATTAAATTGAATTTATTGCGGGTCGTAAATGGTTGGCAGAACATTTATTTTTATTACTTTTACACCAATGAGAGGTATAGGCATAAAAAGTCATATTCACGTATTATCCTTTTGGAAATGCATTGGATATGCATTAAAAAAAACTAAAACAAATGCATATGTTTTTTTTTGTAATATGCGTTGACCATATATGATTGAAAAACCCACGGTTGTAAATAATTTTTATGCACGAAGATATGGTGGATATTAATGACAGGTATGGTCATTATATCATGATATATACGCAATGTAAAATTCATATGAATGTAGAGCTCGGTGGGTTGTAATGTTTTTAAGTGTTGGCCATTGTGAAATGAGAGCTTAGGGGAGCGAAAAGAATAGTGTGCACAGCAGTGCATGAAAAAGAGCAGAAGTGGAGCATATATGTTATGCAATGTTATTGTTGCATATGAGAGTGGTGTAACGCGCAGCAGCGAAAGAGCAGGGAGTGCTCAGAATGAAGACCAGCACATGAAGCAGGTGAAGACATTGCACGGCAGTGCATAGATTTTTTTTGTATTGGGTATGCATTGAAATGCAGGAGAAAAGAACGCACAAGTATCTTTGAAATTGTGAATGTAATTTACTGCATATGTAAAAGTTTGTTTTACAGCAGTATGTAAAATATTTTTACAGCAGTATGTGTAAAAATAGTTTTACACCAGCAGTAAACCCAGCACAGTGAACTCTCAGGTGGAGAGAAAAGACAGAGTTTTTATTTTTGATGGGTGAAAGTAATTTTTGTAAATCCCTCTGAGTGAAAGAGGATGAAGTTTGTATCAGGCTTTATATTTTAATGAATAGAAATGTTTTATGGTGTGTAATACTCTGTTCAGTCAATTTTTATTAAAAGGCTTCCCTGTGCAAGAGGTCCTGTGAACAAAGGAAACAGAGCATTGGCTCTGTGATGTTTGTTTGTTTGGTTTTTGGTATTTTCTCCCATTTAAAAAAAATCCCCAACAGTGGTATCAGAGCTAGTCCAGGCTCTTTGAAGACTCAAAGAAGCTGAAGGAAGGTGTTGTTGCAGCAGTCAAACTTCTCCAGCAGTGTGAAGACTCAGCCAAAGGGATTCAGGTATTTCTCAAGTTTTTGAGTTATTGTTGAAGGAACAGTCAGTTGTTTTAAAAAAAAACACAGTCAAGTAATTTGGAGTATAGTTAAGAATGGCAAGGTCAAAGAAGAAAGCCTCCAGGCCTGTTAAAAATGTGTCTCCCCCATCTACTAAACTAGAAGGCAATCCATTAGAATACATTCTATTTGAAACCCCAAAGTTTGATGGAAACTTTGATGTATGGGAAATAATGATGAGGGCTTTCCTAATGTCTGAGGGGATTGAAGTCTGGGAGTCAGTGATTGATGACAGCAAGATGGATAAAGAATCCATGGAGTATGATGCACAAGCAGCGAAACTAATCTTGGATGGACTGCCTGATTCTGTGAAGAAGAATCTAGGAAAATATTCATCAGCAAAGGATATTTGGGACAGACTGCATGACCTTCATGCAAAGGGAGCACTGACCATGACAATGAGTCAAGAAGAAAGTCATGAACCCATCATAGAAGCTGAGAATGAGAAGGTTGACCTCATCAAACTTCAAGTAAGAGAAAGGGATGAAGAGCTTGCCAAGCTCAAGAAGGAGCTTGACCAATGCAAGAAGAAACATCATGAAGAAGTCATATCCATGACAAATCAGCTAAATAGTGCAAAGAAGCAAGCAGATGTCTTGACAAGTGAACTTGAACAAAGACACAAGAGAGTGAACAAGCTTGTAGAAGAGATTGGACAGTACAACGTAGAGGTCTCCTCCCTTAAGTCCGAACTACAAGAAGCCAAGAAGCAGGCACAAGGAGTTGAAAAGAAAATGAAGAGCAGTCAAGCAAAAGATGAAGAAATCTCCAAAATGAAGTCTGATATTATCTCCTTCAAAATAGCAGCAGCTGAAGCTACTCGCAGCAAGGAAGAAATTGAGGGACAACTAGTAAAGAAAAATAATGAATGTGAAAAGTTAGAAGAAGAGATTGTCCTCCTCAGGAAGAAGGTTGAAGGGATGAACAAGATCATGAAGAGCTCTCAAGCTTTGGATGACATGCTCAGCTATCACAGATCTCCATTTGATAAATCAGGACTTGGGTATGTAGCTGAACCCTCAAACAAGGATGAGGATGCTTTAAGCAAAGGAGATATGAAGAAGCCAGAAAGAGATGGTGATGCTCCTAGTTCCAGCAAAGGCAAGGAGAAAAATGAAGGCAGCAATAGAAGAAATCCTGCTCCAAGTAGAAAATCAGCTCAAAGAAGAAATGTAGCTGATGGCAAAAAGGCAAGAGGCAATGGTGATCATCAAAGGATCTCAAGACAGCAAGGCTTCAGAAGTGCATCAAGAAAACCTCCATCTCCCAGGTACCAAAGTTCATTTTATGGTTATTGTTATGCTTGCTCAAACTTTGGTCATATGGCAAAAGACTGTAGAGCCTTTCATAAAGATAGATGTTGTGGTCCCCGACAATCTCCAAGAAATAATTTCACAAGAAGAAATCATGAATTCTTATTCATGAATAAAGTTGAATGCTTCAAGTGTCATAACATTGGGCATATGGCACGTGACTGTAACTTAAGATGGGCTGCTATGCAAGCTAGACCCATGCAAAAGAAGAATGTTACACAAGTATGGAGAAGAAAAGAAATACAGTGTGAAAGCCCCTTAAGCAACGCAGCTGATCTAAGTTTGTTTTGAGAAAACTTGCCAAAAGAAGACAAGCATACATTAAAGGGGAGCTTGTAACTTTTTGTTTGCTGAACTGTATTAACAGTGATTTGTTGATGGAGGATGTATTGCAGCGCAGCAGTTGCAAATGAAATCTTTGTTAATCCCTCTAAAAGGTAATATGCAGCAGTGATGAAATCAGCAATGTTTTTTCTTTGTGTTTATGCAATATGCACAGAAATGCATAAAGAAGAAAAGATGGCAGCGCTGAAATGTAAAGAGCAGCAGCGAGATAAGAGAAAAATGCAAAGCATGGAGACCCTCACAGCAGTGGGAAGATAGAACATAAAACAGCAGTTTGGAAATTTTTTTGGAGCACATGGATTAGAATGAACAGCAGTTTGAAATTTTTTTGTGGTGCACATGCATTGAAATGCATAGCAATGGAAGGTAGTTTCCTTTTATGTAGTATGAGAGAATATACTCACAGGAGAGTGAGTATAATACACAACAGATTGAAATGTTTTGTATTGGGAATGAAAATGCAAAGCAGTGAGAAGAAAATGAGAAGAAGGCAAAACGCAGCAGAGCGTAAATGCCCAGTGGCTGAGAATGCAATGAAATTTTTCACACAATAGTGAAAAATGTAATGTTTTTTTTGTATGCAATGCAACATGCAAAGAAATGCATAAGGAAAAACAGGGACAGCAGATTTTTAATGCACATGGATGAATGAGAATGTGTGTGGCAGCAGAAAGCCAAAGGAATTGCACAATAGTGCATTGTGTAAAAAAAAATGAAGACTAAGATTGTGTGAAGCAAGGGTGCATAAGCAAAGGCAGCAGCCTGTATTTTTTTGTGGAGAATGAAGTGCAAAGAGTATGGGCACACAGCAGTATGATAAAACAAAAGGCAGCCACAGTGCAAATTGCAGAGGCAACGCAGCAGCAAATAAAACCCAGGGATGACAGTCTATGGTTATGGGTATGGACAACAGTGAATATAAAAAAATGCAGCAGCAAGAAGTTTTGAATAGCAGCAATTGCAAAAGAAATTTTCCTTACAGCAGTAAAGGTAAATGTAATGAATTTGTTGTTCATTGAATTGATATGCAATATATGCAACAGCAGTGAGTGCAAGAAATGTTTACACACAACAGTGTAAATTTGTAAATTGGGACAGTGTAATTGTTCCAAGAAAGACAGAGTATTTTGTCTTTGAAAAGTGCAGAAGCAGTGCAAGTGTAGACACAGCAGTGTGGGATAGACACAGTAAAGAAGATGGCACAATAGTGCAGCAGAGAATATGCATCAGCATAGGAGAACATTGTAATGAGTTTGCACACACAGCAGTGCAATGATTGTTTGTTTTGGAACTGCACTTGAAGAAGTCATTTGGTAAATCCCTCTATCAAGAGGATGATGCTTTTCAGCATAGTCATTGGTGAATCCGTCTATTTAGAGGAAGATGTTTCTTTATAATAGGTGAATCCCTCTGTCAAGAGGAAGGTGCTCTTCAGCACATTGTTATGGTGAATCCCTCTGTCAAGAGGAAGGTGCTCTTCAGCACATTGTTATGGTGAATCCCTCTGTCAAGAGGAAGGTGCTCTTCAGCACATTGTTATGGTGAATCCCTCTGTCATGAGGAAGGTGCTCTTAAGCACAGTTTCAGGTTAATCCCTCTATTAAGAGGAAGACAACTTTGATTGTTTGTGGAACTGCATCAGAAGCAGTTGGTGAATCCCTCCATGTGAGGAAGTGTTTGGGTAAGATTGAATGCCCAGCAGTTGAAATTAAAGGGGAGTGTTGGAATGTTAATTCCAACTGCAGCAGGTTACAGGTTACAGGCGGACCGTGACAGCAATGGCAGCGCAGTGATCATGAGTTTTCCGGCGTGGATTGACCAGAAAACGGCACCGGATTCTCTCGGGTTGATTTCAGGCGAAAGGAATAAACCGGCGATCGAACCCGAGAACATATAGAGCTGACACGTGGTTTACCACTGACGTAACGCAACGTCACGTTCTCGGGAGGTAAACCTCAGCAGTTGTATGGCTTCCGATATTCATTACCGCCGTCCGATTTGCTTCTTCATCCTCCACCGTGGATCTCCGAAGCTGCTACCCGCCTGCGTCAAAACGAATTTATTTCTGCGTGGAGTGAAAGACTTTCTCTGTTGACTGCCACTCCTGTCTGCAAAAAGGAATTAAATTGAATTTATTGCGGGTCGTAAATGGTTGGCAGAACATTTATTTTTATTACTTTTACACCAATGAGAGGTATGGGCATAAAAAGTCATATTCACGTATTATCCTTTTGGAAATGCATTGGATATGCATTAAAAAAAACTAAAACAAATGCATATGTTTTTTTTGTAATATGCGTTGACCATATATGATTGAAAAACCCACGGTTGTAAATAATTTTTATGCACGAAGGTATGGTGGATATTAATGACAGGTATGGTCATTATATCATGATATATACGCAATGTAAAATTCATATGAATGTAGAGCTCGGTGGGTTGTAATGTTTTTAAGTGTTGGCCATTGTGAAATGAGAGCTTAGGGGAGCGAAAAGAATAGTGTGCACAGCAGTGCATGAAAAAGAGCAGAAGTGGAGCATATATGTTATGCAATGTTATTGTTGCATATGAGAGTGGTGTAACGCGCAGCAGCGAAAGAGCAGGGAGTGCTCAGAATGAAGACCAGCACATGAAGCAGGTGAAGACATTGCACGGCAGTGCATAGATTTTTTTTGTATTGGGTATGCATTGAAATGCAGGAGAAAAGAACGCACAAGTATCTTTGAAATTGTGAATGTAATTTACTGCATATGTAAAAGTTTGTTTTACAGCAGTATGTGTAAAATATTTTTACAGCAGTATGTGTAAAAATAGTTTTACACCAGTAAAGTGAAAAGGGGTTTTACAGCAGTAAACCCAGCACAGTGAACTCTCAGGTGGAGAGAAAAGACAGAGTTTTTATTTTTGATGGGTGAAAGTAATTTTTGTAAATCCCTCTGAGTGAAAGAGGATGAAGTTTGTATCAGGCTTTATATTTTAATGAATAGAAATGTTTTATGGTGTGTAATACTCTGTTCAGTCAATTTTTATTAAAAGGCTTCCCTGTGCAAGAGGTCCTGTGAACAAAGGAAACAGAGCATTGGCTCTGTGATGTTTGTTTGTTTGGTTTTTGGTATTTTCTCCCATTTAAAAAAAATCCCCAACAGATATGGGTTGGTGTTTGAGAGGTTCAGGATAAAATACAAAAATTATCAAATTCCATTGTTGTTTTTAATAAAAGTTTTAAGAATAGTGCAGTGATAATGTATAAAGAGAATCTTCTGAGTGTTATTGGAATTGGAGGAAATTGAGGGTTTTTGTTATGTATTATAATATTTTTATTGGGTAGAGATATAATTTGATTATGTATAAAGAGAATTTTTTTTGTTATGTATTATAATATTTTTATTGATAAGAGATGCAATTCAATTAAAGGCTAGAAATCATAAAGTCAAATGAGATCCATTAAGATCCATAGTTCAAAGTGCATTAGAAGGTCAAATTTCCTCAACAACTTGCAATATTAATGACTTGTTAAATCTCAATTAAGAAAAACATTTTATTTAAGATATTCTTTACAACAACATGTTTATATTTTTGAGTGTCCTATACACAATCCTTCTAAATTTATCATGGATAGAGAAGAAGAAAAAAACAAAAAAAACAACCACTTAATAACCTTTCATAAACACTAAATCCAACCTGAAATCATACTCCCTGGACTTAACCCTCACTTCTGAAACAAACAAAACCAATGGCTTTCTCATTCCCTTGACAAGATACACAAAGGAACGATCATAGGTCACTTCCATAATTGCACCGTGAAATGGTCATTCTATCCACATCAATATTAAATCGCATGACTTAATAAGACATTACAATGTGACAAATCGTTTATGAATGCCATCCCTGTTCTCTCTCCTTTTTTTTTCCTCTTAATGTGTTTGGGTTGTATCTTTAGTTGATGCATCGAAACTTTTTTCCATACCACGCTTTCATCTACATATCATCATTCTTACATATCATCATTCTTAAAACCCATCGAAGGACTATACTATTTTATGTATTTAATATTAATATAAAAACCCTTCGAAAACTAAATTTGAATTAATGAGCTTAAGAACTTATTAATCTATTTGTCATTCACATTGAATTAACTGCACTCAGTCGCATCTTTTGGATGCACCTAATCCAAATCTTGATATTTTTATAAGCTGGAAATATGTCTTCTTTGTCATCCAACATATCTTTTAGCCACATTAATAATCCCATTTCCTCCGTTTTCAATGAAATTTAGTTTCATCAGTAGAAAATCCTCACCATTATCGAGTGTTTCCGTAAAACTCCCTGTATCTAGTCTTATAGCTACTTCTGATATTCAATTGTATGGTGAACAAAATTTTGTAAAATACTTATCAGAGCGAAAATATCCATATTAGGATGAATAGTCCATATCAACTATATCAAAGCTTTCAAGTGCATACCACATACATTGAGGAAGATTGAGCAAATCCAGAAGCGTTTTATAACTTATAACCTGAAAATTAAAAGTAATACACCCTATCCTATTCTCCTTATAGAATCAGGTCTTTCTCTTTCTCCTATTGAGAGCCTAGCTATGCTCAGGTTTCTGTTGTACAAGCACAAGCTCAATAACATAGACAATCATAGACTTCCTAAGCTAGCTTTAAATTCCAGCCAAAACCACCTAAGGCTTAACCGAGGATGGCATAAGGACACAAGGGGCTAAACTATTGGGAGATCAATGAGAATGATGCTTTGCAAAACATAAATAACATTAAAGATATTGTTACTTCTAAGTTCAAAGAAAAATTGTGGTGCTAGAAAGATTTAGCGTCTAAAAGAAAATTAAGTTATTATAAGAAGGTCATCAACCCCACCCTTGAAGATCAAAAGTATCTCTCTATTCTAACTAGCTCAAAGAAGAAAATTAATATAGCAAAGATTAGAACGAATTCTCATGAGCTCCATAGTGAAACTGGCCGATCGACAGTTCCTAAAACGCCATGGATGGAAAGGATCTGCCATATTTGTGAGAATAGAAGCATCGAGGATGAAAACCACTTCCTCTTAGAGTGCCCTGCATACAACCACATTAGATCTCAATTTCACAACCTTTGTTACAATACTGACCTTCCTAGCCTTTTACAATGCCAAAATTATAGTGAACTCGGGAGGCTTCTCTCCAAGATTTTTGAGCATAGGAATAAAATCTTAAATCAAAATAAATAACTTGTCTTTTTAGGTCCGATAGATCATTATTTGGTCTCACCGGACATTAACCATCATCATCATCACATATCCTAATTTGAAATACAACGTTAACATAATACACATTATGATTTGCAATAGCGTAGTTGTGATAGATGGAATTGTGAATTTCTTTTTAAAAGCCAAAGTTTCGAAGGGAAATCATCATATTTAAAAAAAAGAGATACAATCAAAATGGAAATATTTGCGATTTTAAAAAATTAAATAAGAAAAAATAAAATTATTTTTTTGGGAAGAAAAATAATTTAAATGTAGTTAAGATTTAAATATTTGCCATAAAAAAATTGAATAGAAAGAAATAAAATTAGATTTTCATTATTACATAAAGAAAATAGATAAAATCTTATAAATTAAATAGTTGGTATAGGCATCAATCCATGATCATACATCAAAACACTTATCTCATAATGCATTTCAAATTACCCAAATTAAAAAAATCATTAAGTTTAATTAAATTTTAATTTTATTATTATTAATTATAAAAATAACTAATATAGGAGTTATATATATATATATATATATATATATATATATATATAAAAAATATGGAGATTCACCCCTAATTTTATGGAAGTTCTTAATTTATAAATAACTTTTGTTACAATATCATGACTAATCAATAGTGCATACCCAATATAACAAATGTTGATATGACATTTTCTTTAATTAATTAATTTAAAATTAATTAATTAAAAGACTCTAACTAACTCCGAGATAAATCTTAATCCTTGGTATATGAATACTACTATAAATATTCCAACATATTTTATAGAAAGTAAATCTTTATCTCTACCTATTAATTATTGATAGTTATTATAAAATAAACCACCTATCGACCTAATTGAAAATACAATATTAATTTGTTTCCACATCACTTAATATACAATGTTCACTTTTTGACATACATATAACTTTCATTTTTGGGAGATTACATTTTTTCATATTCATTCTCTATTAAAATACAATATTAATTTGTTTCCACACCTTTTAATATTAATTTGTTTCCACACCACTTAATAATAATGGAATAATCAAGGTTTACTTTTTTACATAGATATAACTTTCATTTTTGGGAGATTACATTGGTTCATATTCATTCTCTATTTACATAATCAAATCAAATTAAAAAAACATATTTCTTTATATTCAAGAAAATGTAAATAATTATTACAAGAAGATCATCTGAATTTTTAAAATATATTAAAATAAGAGGTACTTGTTTTTTTGGACAATGCCATCACATGATTTTGTTTAAAAAATAATATACTTTATTTTTTTTATTATTTGAAATTTTTAAATAACTTTTATGTTGGATTTGTGGTTTGAAATTATTTCCACATTTGTTGAGTTAGAAATTTATTTTGAACATTTTATAATTCCAATTAACATACATTTCAATATGACATACATTAATTTTGAAATATAAAACTTTGAGTTTTATAGTGAAAAAAAATAATAATAACTAAATCTAATATATTTATTTAGAATTATAACATAACAAAAAAATATTTTATTAAAACAACACAATAAATATATATAATAATACAATATATTAATTTAGAATTATATTATAACAAACTATTTTCTTAAAATAATAAGTGTAATTAAAAAAATAAATAACTATATATATATATAAATAACTTGCAATATGTATGCATTCATTTTATTTGTTTGTCAACACTATCAAAATTGTTTGTCCAATCAAGGAGGCCAATGATATAAACAACGTGTATCATATAAATTGGAGTACAAGGTTGCCATAAAAAGTTAGTACATGGTACCCCACCACTGATGCATAGGGCTTTGGAGCAGGGATCAAAATTGAACACGTCAGAGCCCTTTAAAGGGTCTCTAGCACGTCAGAGAAGTAGGGAGAAAATTTTACCAGTCAAAAAAAATTTAAAAATTGATTTTTGTCATTTAAAAAAAATTTGGAATAATATCTTAAATTTTTTTAAGAAGTGCTGTCAAATTGTCAACCTTTTTTTTTTAATTTCATTTTTTCTGAAATTAGAATTTTAGGAATGTTGAATTTGTAAATTTCTTTTCATGTTAAAACTTAAATCCCATTTCAGAAACTCCCATTTCAAAAAGAACAGTTTCCTTTTGAGTTGTTTTTTCTAATTGTGCATATGATGCAAGTTCTTATTAATTATTATGTCACAATTACCTTTTGATACCATTACATTTGGCAGTTTCTGAGTTGCTCCCATTTCAAAAACAACAGTTTCTTTTTCAGTTGTTTTTTCTAATTGTGCATATGATGGAAGTTCTTATTAATTATTATGTCACAATTACCCTTTGATACCACTACATTTGGTAGTTTCAATTGAGAGTGACTAGATGTCAATATGGGCCATGTATTAGGTCTGTAATTTCACTGGAAAGGCTGCCCAAAGCAAGGTTTGACGACGATTTAAGCTGGAGAGGAGCATAGATTCATCATTCAGCAAACACCTGTCAAGCAAGGTTTAAGCATGATTTATGCTTGGAGAGGAGCGCATTCAACAGGGTTCCTAACATACTGGATTTGATTTGTTTGCGGATTCCCAATTCCTGGTATGTTTTCATATTAAAAAAGGAGATACCAAAAACATATACACCTTTGTACACTCTTTTGTTGAATCCTAAACCTGTTTAGAATTTTACTGAATTTTTTCATTCACGCAATAAACTTAAATTTGATTGAGCTACTTGTATATTGGCTTGAACGTTCTGGTCACAAAAATTTCCTACAAAATTAATCCTTATCTGAACTGGAGCAGGAATATAGGTCTCCTGTTTATCCATTAATGGTAAATGCATCTGATATATTAGTTGCGGCTCATATCAGACCTGCCTTATACACAACATCCATGGGGTTGTTGTTCCACCATTCTCCTGTGAAAAAATAAAAAGAAATTTGAAAATAATTTACTGTTGTCAATTGAATTGCTCTTCTTTTTTATGCTTTTCATTATAGAAGTGCGACCTGAATATGTGCCCTTCTAAATGAAATTAAGACCTACCCTTCAAATTTGATCACTGCTTTGGAGCCCTCGTGATGGGGACAGGGGACGTAAGCCTATCTACCCGCCTCAAAAACCGTGAAAACTCAAAGTTCCACTATATAAAATTTCAAAAATTTTGATTTTTTTATATGTACGGTTAAGATTAATACTACTGAATGAAAACTATATATTATTGGCTACCGGTAATGACATAATAATTTTGATATTTTCTGCATTTCCCTTGTTTCATATTTATTCTCTATTTACACAAAATTAAATTTAAAAAACAATATTTCATTATAGACTAGAAAGTGTAAATAACTATTACAGCAAAGCAACTTGAATAATGGGTTCAACTTGCTATGCAAACTGGTTTTCTTATTTAATCCTACAAGTGGCCATTATAACTTGAAGCCTAGAAGTGGCCATTATAACTTGAAGGACATGTACGTCAATTAAATATTGTAAATATTTTTACCAACTTGGAATTTGTTTAGCATTTTTCTCTTGTTGATTGTTGATTATGGAGTGTAAGTGATAAAAAAAAAAGGGTTAATGTACTGATACGGACAGTTTGAGCGTATTTTACATAATAGAAATGATTAACTATATACAGAGGAACTTTATACCCTTAAATTTTTATAATTATTACAAAGATATGGTTATTTATCAAATATCTATTCTATAGACAAAGTTATAAAAGTAATTTAATAGGTTGGCATGCATGATGATCCAAAAACAATTCTTAATTTAGTAAATTAGAGTGCAAATCAATAAATTGGATGGTGTAAAAACCAATAAGGATACTAGCAACTCCATGTGTAGTTTCTTAATAGAAGAGCTAGAAGACTAATGATGGATTAGAGAAAATTTTGCAACACATATTGATCCACACAATGCTAACATCAAAAAATAACTTGGAAACATTTTTCGTGTAGATTCGTAAATTGGTGGTTGGTGATAGATTCTTGCATGAGAAGGAAAAACACCTAGAAAAACTACACTTGAGGTTTTGTAATCCCAAAAATTGGATTTGATTGATTGATTTATTCATTCATTTGACAACAACAATCATATAGAATAACAAAAGCAAAAAATGGGACCTACCCAAACACAATGACACCACCAATGAAGGTGACCTCCAGGGATAAAAGCCATAGAATAGCTCAGCATGTGAGCCAATCTCAAAATTAGAGATACAAATCCTCCAATTTTAGTCTACTTGTCTATTATTTGACTTCAATTTTTTAATCCAAATACATCTAGAGAAACTAATATGGCAAGGGATAAAATCATATCATCACCACAAAATGGGTAAACCAAAACATTTTCTCACATTAATTTTCCCAAAATCGAGTACTCGCTGAGATGAAATTTAGCCAAAATCCAATACCACTTCAAGTGAATAAGTAGGACAAGGTAAGGAATAAAGGGAAAATATTGCATTGAGTCCTATTGCAGTTACAAAGGCACTTCTAGCACATGTAGACAATGGCTAGTTAGGATCTCGCAGGTTGAGGTAATGCTAATGGAATCATCAAGCTCAATAAGAATATTAGAAATATCAGACAATTTAGACTTATGTTTGACAACCCAAATGCATTGAATAAAAAAATTCCATTTAAGATAAAGTAATGGATATCCTTATGTTATTTAAGATATTGCAAGGAATCATCACACAAATTCCCACACTATTCAACATTGAGAGAGCTTAGCCTCTTGTAAACCCTAGACATGACATTAATTCTAAAATCCAACAAATTGTGCATCAAAGAGAAGAAATCATATTCAAGTGGAGTATAATTTCCACAAACCCTATGAACCTTAAATTTGAAATTCATTATTAGGGTTGGTTATGGTTCCTTGATGCTTCACAACAAAAAAATTAGGTGTTATTTAACATATTTGAAATGGGAAAGGAGTGAATGAAGGAGTTCATGTGACTTGATTATGAACTTCTGGTCTTGTGGATAACCCATGAGATCATGTTGTTGTACTCTTTCCATGCCATTGATGATAATAGGAGATCTTGTTGTTTTCACAACTAAGTTAAATTGTGAACAATGGTTTGTGTTTTTAATGGCAATCTCCATGTTGCTCTCTTTTTAATTTAGTTAGAAAATAAATTTACAAAAAATGGCATTGGTTATATTTTCTCATGAACTATTGGAAGTAGAATTGACTCCCCTTTTATGACTCCCCTTTTAAATGCATGATATATTGGTGTTCATGGTTATTCATGGTTATTTATATTTTAAGTTGTGTGAGGAGGAGTGATTGCCTCTATCTTTAGTAGTGGTGGAGGCAATCCTAGAAATGGTAGCGGTTAAATGTGTAGGTAGATCTTGGAGCTGGAGGTCTCCCTTTGTTACCATTTTGTAAAGACGAAGGTGCAATGGGCATTAGTCTCACTAAAGAGGATTAAAGATGAGTCTTATTGTACATAATGCATGCCATGAAAGACATGTGGAGGGAGAAAATTCATCAATAATTGACAAATAGATGACATATTTTCATATATATTTAATAAACTACAGAGGGAAAACGGGAATTATCCCCTAAAAAAATCCTCCTTTATAATTAATCTTGTTATTATGATAATATTAATATAAAATGTAAAAATCAAATATGCACAATATAATGGAAGATAAACTTGTAATATAAAAACTTTATGAAAGAAAATGCATGCTCATGAAAAGAAAATTTATGATGATGATGATGATGATGATTAATGTCCTCTCAAACAGATATGGTCTATCAAACCTTAAAAAAGTAAGAGATTGCTCAAAATTCTTAAGTATTTTATTTCTATGCTCCAAAAGGGAGAAGTGTTCTAAGAATAGCATAGTTTTGCTAACTTAAAATGTGAATAAGGTTGGTAGTGCAATGGATATTTTGAAAATTATATTGAATATGAGTATAAGATAGAAAATCTAAAAGAAAGTGATTTTCATAGTCAATCGTCTTAGCGTAAAGGTGACAAACTTTTTGATCTCATTACTTTTTAGAATTCACCAAATCTCATTTTCTTGAATCTATTCTTATTTAAAAATGTTTATTTTTTCAAGAGAAAGACTTTTGATTTTAAAAAATAGAATTGATTATCTCATTATAATATCTTAATTTCTTTCTTCACCCTAACTCATATCACCCCACAATCTTTTCTTAAATTTTATAAAAAATAAAATTCTAAAAATAATATAAAAAATATAATTCTAAAAATAATATATATATATATCTATATATATATATATATTCATTCTCAAAACGTTTTAATATAATTAAAAATAGCATATATATTTATAAGGAAAAAATTATAAATTTGTGTAAGTACTACGAGAAAATTTATGGAGAGAATTTAAAGTATAATTTATATGGACTAGGAAAAGAGTATTTTAATATTTAGACAACGGGAAAACTTTCTAACCGCTAAATTTCCAATTAATGATAACTTATTCTCTAAGCTTCATTTATTATGTGGAATGATAACACCATGTTGTAAGGAAAAATAATTAGATTTAGTTAGAGCAGATGGAAATTTAAGGATTAATTGATTTTACTATTCAAGTTAGAAGATCTGAATTATTTTTTCTCACTCTTTAAAATATATAAGAATATATAATTCAACAGATATGAATAATAATTTAATAAATATTAATAATAATAATAATAATAATAATAATAATAATATATATATATATATATATATATATATATATATAATTTGGTAAATAATACTAATATATTTCTTTCTCATATCTATCTATCTATCTATCTATCTATCTATATATATATATAATTAATTAATTATATATATATATATATATATATTTGGTAAATAATACTAATATATTTCTTTCTCATATTTATATATATATATATATATATATATATATATATATAATTTTATAATATAGATCTATTTTTACATCTAAAACAATAAATTACAACAATAATGTTAATATCAAGACAATAATATGATAGCCATGTAAAACATTTAGATAGAGCAATACAAAGAAGATCAATAATATAAATTTTTGCTTTGTGACATGAGTACGAATAAGTTTTATGGAAATATTATTAAAGAGAATATTAAGCACCATATAATAAGTCAATCCCTAATTCAATATCTTTCGATTTTGTTAATTAAATGAAAACACAATGATATTCAATCAACAAAAAAGAAAAAACAATAAACTAATCATTCACTTACCGCTTCATATTTACAATCCATTGATATATTTGTCATCCATCAACAATGACAGGTATAGGGTCCCCAACACTTTCTTAGTAGGATTCACTAAATTCCACTTCAAATTCTTCACAATATTAGGTAGAAAAACAAGTGTTTATAATCGTGCAACTCAGTTACAACGCACATTCGCAGGGCACCTCCAAATGACACAAACATGTAGGGAGAGGTCCTTCTCCCTCAAATATTGATGGATTGAATTTCTCACAGTCGCTAATATGGAAAATTTTAGGGGCTAATATTCACAGGTGGGCTAATTTTCCATGACTTTTCAAAAAAAAAAAAGATTTGTCAAATTCCATTTTTTATAAAAATGATTTGCCCAAATTTTACAATATAAAATTATTTTATCTTAAAAATCGCCAACATTATATAGAGAGTATATATAAAGTCATTATAAATTTAAATAATCTTACAAATACATCAATAGAAATTTTATAGTTTGCATATTAGGGACTAGTGAGATTCACCAATGTTTTTGACCTTCAAGATAATCTTCCATCGTTAAAATTTTCCCTGTCACTAAAAACTCAGATTTCCCATTGGTCGAATTGACAATCCAATACATTTGTACATGACACCCAATTATACTTATATTTTAATCTCCGTAAAAATCTAAAACAAGAATTTCAGGCAAGGGCTCACCTTCTGCCCTATAGGGATTGTGAACCCGTCATATCCATCTAAGTTTAGACAAATGAGTCTTCCTCTAGACAACAATCGGGCAGGGGCTCACCTTCCATCATTAAGGAATTGTGAACCCATCATATTTATAAGTTTAGACAAAGGAGTCATCCTCAAGATAACAATCATGGAGGTTAATTCACAATTTGAATTACGCAACTAAGACATGGTTAAAAAGTCAAAATTTTATGCACAACAAAACAAAGTAAAAAAAGAGTGGTTGTGTGGTAAAAACCAGATGTGAAATTTCCAGAAAGATAGAGCAATATACTATACTTTAGATTATAATTTCAAAAACATAAGAAAATACATTCACATGGAAAATATGGAGGTTGTAGCTTTTTCACCAAGTAAAACAATAGTTATTACTAAGATTTACACTTCGCCAGGTTTTGCGGAGTAACTCACTGTAAAACCTGTAACTAAATTGTTTTAGGTGCGCACCACAAATTTCTCAACGATTTTCTCCCCTTGACCTCTCAGACTTACATCTGCCACTTAGAAAAATAATTCTACATACATGTGTATTCAGAACATGTATTATCGATTGCCCTCAAGCATGCCAACAAGGGCTCTCAGCCACAAAGGCTCAAGTCAACAATCAAGGCTCAACACAGCCACTGAGGCTCAACGTAGCCACCAAGGCTCAACGTAGCCACCAAGGCTCAACACAGCCACCAAGGCTCAACGCAGCCACCAAGGCACTCAATTCAGCCACCAAGGCTCAACACAGCCACCAAGGCTCAAATATGCCACCAAGGCACTCAATTCAGCCACGAAGGCTCAACACAACCACCAAGGCTCAACTCTGCCACCAAGGCACTCAATTCAGCCACCAAGGCTCACCACAGACCCAACTTAACCAAGCCCAGGGTTTTCTCGGCTCACCCTCAACCATGCCAAGGGTTTTGTTGGCTGACCCTAAACCATGCCTATAGGAATCCCTGTCCACTTCACTCTCTCACGCGGTTACAAACCAACATTGCAAATACAAAGTGGTTTTAATATTGTCATGAAATTTATGGGAGTACATATGCCTTATCAGGCTTACATTACACACTCGAATTCTTGGAGTTACCAGGTACATACATTATAAAGACCACTACAAAACATCTTAGACTTTCTTACTAATAAATGTATGTGACACATAATACAACATGAATCTATTCCACAAAACCACACTAATTCACACAAACTCAATTTTCCATCATCCTCCAATCTTTGATGCTGCCATCTTCAATGTCATGTCTTCATTATATCTATTGGTTAATCATTCCTATGGACTAGATCAAAGTTAGGGTTGATGACCCTTCCAAAATCGTAGCAGCACAATCACTTAACAATCTGATGGACAAATATTTAGGCAAGACACCCACTACAAATACAAATATATATACTCATATTTTCCCTTGCCGAGGCCCAAAAGACTCTGATACTAAGATAAAATTAAATAATGCACACTTAATCTGTATTCACATCAAAATGGTTACATATAAATACATTTAGTGTTGTCCCAAGATAAGCAAACTAATATTGGAGACACAATCACTTGGTTGAGATAATATCTCAACCACACACCAATCTAGGAAACATCTAGATATAACAACACTAAGGAATAGGAACAGACTCCTGTAGATAGAACGAATCACAACTAAGACAAGTAGGAATTACAATTTCCAAGTATTTACACTTCACCAGGTGTTGTGGAATAACTCACTGTAAAACATATAACTAAATTGTTATAGGTGCGCAACACAGATTGCTCCACGATTTTCTCCCCTTGACCTCTCAGACTTACATCCGCCACTTAGCAAAATGATTCTACATACACGTGTATTCAAAACATACATTTTTTTAATATATTAATTCATGAAAGCTCAAAGTATTAAAACCTACGATGGGCGTTTGTACTAAAACATAATTTTTTGAACTTGCAGATGTTGCGGAGTAAAGTACATATATCATTTGCAGAATAAATGTATGGACCATATGTTTTACCAACCCTACATTAGATGCACAATCATTTTTCATTATCTTATGTGTTGCAGAATGGGGAATTTGTACTCCCCCTCACAACTTATTTTAATCCATGTCCTTCATCTTGCAAACAAAATCTACAACCCGCAATAAAAATCTACTTGGTTGATTTATTCATGTACCACAAGTATGGTTGTTGTTAGTTTAATAACTACGGTTGAATAAATTCCTCTTAGAGTCCATCCATATTGGATGCAAGGAAATGGTAATCACTTTTGTGAATAAAAATGAGGGTTTCTATTATTGTTATCCTTGTGACTAATATAATATGCGAAATTTGTAAAAAAAAATGATTAATTATGGTTAAATATATTGTTAGTATATTTTTGAAGTAGAGGAAAGAGAATGTTGAAGTAAATTGGGTTGATTATGTTGTTTAGAAATTTTTCTTTTGAATGGAAAATGGGTGCTTCACAAGGTTAATTTTCATGTTATATTTTTTGAAATATTTTAACAATTCTATAAATTCTAATTAGAATCACAAAGTGTTATTCCCACTTGCAATAATTCTGTAGAGACGAATAAAGAAGGAAAATGATATAACAATTACGAGGGTGAAGAGAGGATGATAGAGAAAAAATAGACATTGTTTGATGAACAAATGAATATGAAGAGGAGATGCAAGGGTGTGTTGGGTAGGATGGATAGGTGGAGTAATTTGTAGAATGGAACATGGGCCAATAAGAAAACGATACATGGTAGTTTTTATGATAGAACATAAACCAAACATCAAATGTTATGTGTTGACACATTTGAGAGGCTATAGAGAGATGATAAAACTTATCTACTGCAATTGTTGTTTAGAATGGTTTCAATAATTATGCATAGGTAATATATAAAGAGAATATTCCAAGGTTGATTTGATTTCGAGGAAAGAGAGGGTTGCCCCTATGTTTCATGAAATTTTCGTGGGTAACAATACAATTCCATTAGATAATGGAAATTGATGCACGATCGTCAACCCTAGGAAATCTGTTATTGATTTAACCCAAGGAGGTCAGGAAATTTCAAAAGAGAAAGAAATTTCCCTTAGTTATAATTTGTATAGATTAGGTTTTAAGTGTGATTGCATGTATCTTGATTCTAGAAAGAATCTATGTTCTTAGGTTGTTTTAGTGATCTCGCATTATGGCCAAGTGGGCCTTTGTAAAAATGATAAGTGTTTGAGTTCAGGTGTTAGTATTTTCGGGATAAATGTTCGAACAATTTGGCTCTGTTAGGATATTTTATGGCCTTTATGAAGTTTACATGTTAGGTAATTTTCTAGCCTATATGAAGTTTACATGTGTAGTAGCATAAAAGGTTTTGGAGAGCAGAGATCAAGGAGCTTGGGAGAAGCAGCTCGAGAAGAGAGGTTGCCTAAATTCACTGGACATGCATTATGTTTAGAGCAATACAATGTGTTTTTGTGAATATGTGTTTGTACATGTGTGGTGTGTACCATGATTCCTAATCAAGCACATATTAATGTTCGGTCTGGAGAAGCTTGAGTTTCCTTATCATGATAGTATAGTAAGTATAAGAAAGTGATAGTCAATTGTTGTCGCAGAGATCTGTCAATTTGCACCATATCAAGTTATAGGGTGAGTTTGAGTTCTTGAGGAGAGAACCAGAGTAGAAACCTTGAGTTCGGGGTTGGCTCAGAAAAAGCAAAGTTGATTGAACTCAATATTAAGTGTGACACCCATTCGGTTCTTCTTTATCGCTTGGCGTCAAAGTCATGCAATTGTGTTCCCTAGAACATGAACAAAGCGGGAGCATGAATAACAGTTTACCAATTTTTATGCTAGAAGGAAATTAGTCGTTGATGCAAATATTTGATCAACTATCATGAGAAAAAGAAGAGAAAGATCGAGTTGGTCAACTAAGGAGCTTAATGCTTTAATGCAACGTATTTCCCATCACATAGGCATAGTTGAATCCCTTATAGCAATTAATCTCTATGATTATTTCAAGGCCTTTTTACAGGTTCTATAAGATCGTTTTTTGTTTCTAAGATGTTAGTGGAAGGTTTGAAATCAGCATTACAAGGAAGGAATCCCAAAAAAATTGGGATTTGGGCCAAGATTATGAATTAGACTCTGCAGTCTGCAAGATCCCTGCACTAAAGAGGCTTGGAGCTTGGTGATGTTGTTTGACCGAGAACCATGATGGAATTCCTAGTAGGGTTTGGAGGTTGGGAAAATAGAACCCTCGGGCTAGCTGCGTCAAGTGGCATTGGAGCTCGTAGTTACTACAAGATTTTATCCATAACGTGCAGAGGTAGGGCTGATAGTTTGGAGCTCATGGTTGCAGGATCCAATCATCTACGTTGTGTCAAGTGTTATACGAGTGCAACAACACTCTTTGGGATTGAGAAAGGTAAATGAAGTATTGTGTTATGACAAATAATGAAAATGAAACGTAGATCAGAGATTTCTCATCTCAATATTCAAAATAGCTAAATAGATTACATTGAAAACATCAACAATAAATGACTGAAGTAGAACTTGACTAAACTGAAGAAAAATTGAACTTTCTATGACACCTAGTAGACAACAGAATCAAATGTCATGACACCTAGTAGATAGTGAGATTAATATCTCAACAACCCCTCCTAATCTCAACGGTTACAAGTAGAGAGACTTACAATGCCTAATTGATGTATATGAAATTCAAATAATTTTTTTCCCAGTGGCTTTGTGCAAATATCTGCAAACTGATCTTTGGAACCAAAAAAATCAATTACTATGTCCCCATCATTGACAAGCTCATGGATGCAATGAAAACATGTGTCAATGTGCTTGCTCTTTTTGTGAAAAACATGATTTTTTGATAAAGAAATTGTTGAACTGTTGTCACAGTAAATAGGAGTTGGCTCCTTTGAACATTTGAAATATATTTCAATAATCTTCTAAACCACACTGCTTGACAAGTTGTTGAATTTGCTGCTACATATTCTTCCTCTGCAAATGATATTGAAAAGATTGGTTATTTCTTGGATGCCCATGAAATCAGATTGGTTCCAAGATTAAAAGCATACCATGAGGTGCTTTTGCGATCATCTAAAATCCCTGCATGATCGTTGTTTATATAACCTAAAAGTTAGCAATCTTCAGAATGACTGTAGAACAAACCATAGTCTAGGGTCCCTGCAATATACCTTAAGATCCTTTTTACAACCTTCCAATGAGAAATCTTAGGTGATTGCATAAACATGGAGACAAAACTTGCTGCAAACATGATATCAGGTCTAGTTACAGTTAGATATAACAAACTACCAACTAGAATTTTATACAATGTGGGATCAACTAATGGTGCTACATCTTCTTTTCTTAGCTTGGTTCCTCGAGCAATTGGTGTATCTTCTGGTTTTTAATTGGTCATTCTGAACTTTTGCACTATTTCAATAGCATATTTTTGTTGACCAACAAAAATTCCATTAGCATATTGCTAAATTTCAATGCCTAAGAAGTATTTCATGACCCCTAGATCAGTCATATCAAACTATGTTTGCATTATTGCTTTGAAGTCTTCTAACATCATATTGCATGTATAAATAAGATCATCTACGTAAAGGCATATAATAAGAATTTTTTACCCTCACGAGTTTTGGTATACAAAGTTGTCTCATGACTGCTTCTGCAAAAACCACTTTTGATGAGATAGGTGTCGATGTGACTGTACCAAGCTCTTAGAGCATGTTTCAAGCCATACAAGTCTTTCTTCAATCTATATACCTTATGCTCTTGTCCTGGAGTTTTAAAACTAGAAGGCTGCTCTACATAAACTTCTTCCTGCAATATACCATCTAAGAAGGTAGATATTACATCAAGCTGATAGAGATCTATTGTGCACAAAATAGTTATGGCAGTGTCTAACCTTGCTACTGGAGCAAAGGATTCACCATAGTCGATACCAAATTTTTGTGAAAATATTTTGGCAACCAACCTTTCCTTATGTTTCTCAATCTCTCCTTTTTCATTCAACTTAGTTTTATATACCCATTTTACACCAGTTCTTATTTTTTCTCTTGGGAGATCAGATAATTCCCAAGTCTGGTCCTTCTCTATGGTAGCAATTTCTTAGTTCATTGCATCAACCCAATGCTTTTAATTAACTTCTTCTTCAAAATGGGTTGTTTGAGATGAAAGAAATGCAAACATATTATGTTAGTCAAACTCATGCTCATGCTCATATATTTCTCTCATGCTTCTTGTTTTATGACTATCTTCTGAAGATGTTGAATCACGATTCACTGCTCGAAGATGTACCATTTTCAAAATGGTATGGCTCTTCTTGAACCTACAATCTTGGTAGCTATGGTGGATAAAAAAAAAATCAGGCTTCATCAACATGATCAGACCAAGATTTATTTTCAAAAAATTTAACATCTCTGCTTAAAACAAATTTCTTGGTATCTAGATTATAAATTTTGTGGCCTTAGACTTCTCACTTTAGCCTAGGAAACTACATCTTTCACTCTTATCATCAAGCTTATTTCTTAGTTTCTCAGGAACATGTGCAAATGCTACTGATCCAAAATTTTAAAAGTGAGATACATTTACCTTTTTACCATCCCATGCTTCTTGAGGTATTGTATCTTGGAGATTGGATGTTGGAGATATGTTGATAACATACACTGTTTTTGAAAATGCTTCATCCCAATACTTATTTGACAACTTCTTCTCACGGAGCATACATCTGGCCATATCTATGACTGAATGATTTTTCCTCTCTCCTACTCCATTCTGTTGTGGAGTATATCTTGTTGTGTTCTACATGATGATTCCTTGTTGTTGACAAAAATATTTGAAGTCATTGGAGTTGTACTCTCCTCCTCTATCTGACCAGACAACTTTTAAAAGCTTTCCACTCTGCTTTTCTACTTTTTCTTTGAATTCTTTAACCTTGAGAATGTATTTGATTTATTTTTTTAGAAAATAAACCCATGTCTTCCTGCTATAATCATCAATGAAATTCAAAAAATAAATACTACCACCAATGGACTGTGTCTACATTAGGCCACATATATCTTTATGGACTAGATCTTGTTGTGGCCAGCAACAACCCCCCTTCTTGTCTGGTGTTATTACTAATACTAAATAAGAGGGGACCCTTAGTCAAAAATTTTAAAAAATTAATTAGTGCTTGTATTTCCTTTTTAATAAAACTTACCATCATAAACTTAGGAGAATACCCGTTAAAAAATCAAAAGGCCTAAGTTTTATGATAAAGTAGAATTATTCCTTAGGAAATATCACATCGCAAAAAGATAATGGATACCTCCTTACAAGCAGAAGTCTAAGATTGCAAGATCGCGATGCGAAACTACACATTAAGAAAACATTTATCGCATCGCATGCATCAAAGACCGCTTACATTGAAAAATATTACATCACCGATATGCGATGGCGCATATCGCAAATCGCATTTCGCAGAAAACAGATTAACAAAAAATTGTCATATGCCATGCTCCTGCGATATTGCGATATTGCGATATAGCGATGTTGCAATTTTGCGATATTGTGAATTTGCGATAGAGCGGTATTGCGATTTTGCGATAGAGAGGCAAAGCGATATTGCGATATAGCGAGCTAGCAACCTTGTGATGTTACGATTCTGCGATGTTGCGATCTGCGATATTGCAAAGCAAATCGCAAAATCACTTCATCACAGATCTTTCGAGCTCGTGGTTCGAAAAAGTATTTTCCATAAATCGAGACCTGGTTATGCGCTTTAATGCTAATTAATGAGTTAGTTTCCAGTCATTAATGGAATATGGTTTTGTGCTTATCGAAATGTTATTTCATGTAAGGTGGTGTATCTTATATGTCTTCGGCATTTAAAGCTTTCTCGTCACCTTTTCCTTATCAATATTCTCACTTCTCTTGTAAATAGCAGGAACGGAGAACAGAGAAATATACAAAGCAATATGCAAGATATTATGGGAAAGAAAGGCAAAGCCCCGAGCTCTGAAGAGAAGGAAATGACGCCCTTTTATAGAGACACTTCCTGTAACAAACACGTTGGTATTGCTACTTGGGAAGGCATGTATAGTCTACTTGAGGAAGAGAATCCCAGAGTGATGGAAGTTACGGCTATTGCAGGCTCACATGGTTCTTCTGAGGCATCCATTATAGAGCTAGCTTGTTCATTCTTGCATTGGATAGCGGCGAGGCCCAAAAAATTCTCCCATACACAGATATGGTTAAATGGATACCTGACAGTGCTGACATAAAAAACAAACAATTTAAAACTCAGGGTCAAGAGCTTACGGAATCATTATTTTCACAAAATTTGAGCTTTATATCCGCTAAAAGAAAACACGCAAAAGGAGAAAAACGCACCAAGGAAGCCCGGATCAAGAAACGGAGGCAGTTTCCGATGCGCGATTAGCGGCCTAGCGCTAATCGCGCATCGCTGGGAAAAACTTATTGAAAAGGAAAGCTTCTAATTGCTCAGACACTTGTAAGCCTAGAAATTTGTAAGAAAGTAACACTAGAGGTAAAAAAGTAAAACTCGAATCCTAAAACCAGTGGTATTTGTCAGAAATATCTTCAAAATGGTATGTATATATGCTTAGCAACTACAAATAGGCTGGAGACAGAAGGCTCAAGAAAAGGCAGAATCAATCCAAAGGTTAACCAAGTTGAATCGGGATTATTACTGGGCATACTTGGTAAAACCACACAGCCAGTGCATGACTCTCAAGTGTATCATCAATTCTGCCGAGAAGATGGCGCCAGCTCTTGCCGATTCTATTTTCACAGCACAACTAAAGTCTGAAGTCGGTCAACTGACTCTTCTCAAGAAAATGCTGAATGCATGCGATTTCAAGGAACCGATACAAAAATAATTATTTAGTAGTTTTAATTTTAAATTCAATGTTCGTATTAATTTTTCTTTATTTTTGCCTGAAATGAGGATGGTCATTTAAACCGTATCCTACATTTTTGTAATAAGTTATTTTTAGATTTAGTTAGTAGTATTTAAACCCTTCTCATGCATTTAGAGAAGGGTCCTGAAACTTATCAAAAACTTATCCCCAAAACATGCACTTTTGTACCCTCTGAGGAGGTTTTGATGAATGAATGGAACAGGATTTATTGATATCTGTATTTAATATCTGCTACTGATGTTGCACTTCTGTACTCTTAGTGGATGTTGGATTAAGAAGAGATAAATCATTATCGCTTGAAGCTCATGAGTAGAACTAGTTATAAATGGTACTTCTATCTCTTAACTATTTCTGCCTTTGTGTTAAAAGTGATATTTATGTTCAGTTGTTTATATATTGATGCGTGAATGCTTGAGTTATCATTTGGCACTTTTGTACGGTGATAGCTATTTATTTATGATTAATGTATGAGTAGCTTATTATGCGATATGTTTTTCACAACTGTTTCGTCTAAATTTTTATACAAAGTGGTTCATCTTTATTGAATTCTTTTCTCATAATAGTTGAATGATCTTTATTACCAATTGTTATTTGAAATCATTTTAGATCGCATAACAGAAGGATTACACCCCGGGTTAGTGTAGACTTAGATATTTCTGCTTATTAGAATACAATTTACATGTTATTAGATTAGATTTAGAATTAGAGCATCTCACTTAGGAACTTTTTAGAAAGGAAATATCAATTCTTCACACACACTCACATGAATTGGGAAACTGGTCCCATATCCCCAGTCAAACCCACTATACCAAATGAAAAAGGAGCTGCTAACGAAGGTCCGAACCGGGTGGGTATCCCCTTTGTTATAGACCCGATTTTCGGGGCTTCAAAATATTTGGCGCTAGAAGAAGGGCCTCAAACTGTGAATGGCAAGCAAGTCTAAATCTGAATACCATTCTGAGAGTAAATCGCCCTCACTATCTCCCCCGACTTCTCCATCGCATTTAGAATCTTTAAATCCAGAGCCAGAAGTAGCAAGAGCAACAACGGTTGCTACCAACCCTGACATTTCAAAACAATCTACTATGGAACCTCCTGAAGTTGAATCTTTGATTCACAAACTTCAGCGATTTTCTATATCTCTTCAAAGATCTGATAAATCGCAAGGCAGCGTGACTTCGCAATATAACCTTGCTCATCCTCTTACCAGATTAAAGAGTGAAAAAATTTTCGTTCAACCAACCGAGTTACCTCTACCTACAAGGAAGAGATCAAGAAAATCTCCTAAAGGGTCCGATAGTGAGACTCTTTCATCATCATCATCCATCTCAACCTCTCCACCGCGAAGTCAATCATCCACTCCTCCACTTCAGATCATTGTCCATCAGTCCACCGATACTCCCACATCTCCTTCTCAATCATCTGGAGTCGTAATATCCTCATCTTCTCAACCACAGGGATCATCTTCTGCACTTTCCTCTGTTAATAGATCAGCGATGGCCCAATCTCCATGGAATAACCCAAGGGCAGTCTTAATGCCTGCACCCTTGAGTCAGCTACTGGCCCATCCTAAAAAATGGTTGCCTAAGTTTAATCCTGAGGCAGGCATGCTAGCGGAAGAACATATAAATAACTTTATGCTATCCATAAATCTCAATGGAGTTACCAACGAAGACGTTGTTGTTCGACTTTTTCCTTATACTCTGCAAGGAGCAGCTGGATCATGGTATTTTTCATTACCATCTGGATCTATCACTAGTTGGAATATCTTCCAAGAACAATTCCAGACTAAGTTCGGTGATGATAGGTCTATGACGACATTGATCAATGACCTGTCTAACCTTAGGGCCGAGTCAAAAGAACCTATCAAAGATTTCAATTCACGTTTCAATAAACTGTTAAACAAAATTCCTACTGCTTCCAAGCCCAGCGAAGAAGTGCGAAGTGAATGGTACATCACTGCTTTACCATCAAACATAGCAATCTTCGTTGATATGGCTAACAAAACAACTTTAGCCGAAAATATGAAAGAAGCAATAGCAGTAGAGAAACGTATTATAGCCCTAGAAAAGAAAAATGCGATAGAAGAACGAAAATCCAAGAAGGTTTCTTTCAAGGAAGATCCCAAGAAAAAACGATCAAAAGATCCATTTGATTTAGAAGGATTACAAAAAGTTTTAAAGACCATGTCTAACGAGATGGTCGACATTAAGAAACAAGTGGCAGAAACCTCTTCTAAAAAGCCGTACAGGCCTTTAAAAGAAACCCTTCAACCGATTCCAAACCCCCTAACGCTATTACAAGTGTTGAATCCGAAGAAGAAGAAGAGGAAATCGCTACTGAGGAACATACCGATGAAGAAGAAGTTGTTGAGTTACAAGGTATGTGGGATTTCATCCTCCCAAATGAAGAGGATCAAGAGGCATCCCCGGTTAGTACTCGCAGTATAAATCAACTTGATCCTCTTCAACCTACGCCTAAGCCAAAGAGCGCAAGCTCAATGACTAAGGATAAAGTTGCAGCCAAGAAAACGACACCTAAAGCGACTCAAACCAGCCCAGTCCAAACAGACCCATCAACTCCATCTAAAACGTTGATCGTTTCAGATGAAACAGAGTATAATATCATAGAAGACATGAAAAATACTAGGACGAATATCACTTTTACGAATTGAGCAAGTTAAAACACCAGCAAAAGATACTTTTGAAAGAATTACATGCTGTACCAGTTGCACCTTTGCCTGCCTCTGTAATCTCTCAAGCTTCCCATGACATGGGAAGACCTCCAACTAATGCGATTAATAAAGTTGATCCAAACGATATCGCCTTAATTGGAGGTAGATCAAGATCTCATACTCCCCCATTTCTTCTTACTTATGAAATTTTCAATAAAAATTTGCATAATTGCTTAGTGGATTCTGGAGCTTCATCGAATATTTTACCAAAGTCAATATGTGCAAAATTGAACGTTCAACCACAAAAATCCGTTGCGTGCATAGTTCAATTAGATCGATCATAAGTCGAAGTGATTGGTGAATTAAATCAGGTTACAATAAGGTTTTCATCCAACCCAAAGGTATGTCAAGTTATCGACATTTTAGTTGCTGATATCCCAGAATTTTATGGCTTAATTCTTAGCAGAGATTGGTCAGAAAAACTTCATGGATACTTTGCAACTGACTGGTCGCACATGTGGCTCCCTTACAATGGTAAACCAAATCAAATAAAAGTTGAGCTGGAAAGACATCATAAATACATAATAACAGAATTGGAGGGAGAAAATGAACCAGTAGCATACAACAATAACATCATTGGCAACTACTCAGTAGATTATTTCCTAGGAAATTTTAATGCTCATACTTCACCTTACTTAGAACATTCCATTTTATCTCAAGTAGAAAATTTCTCTCAAATAGATAGTTCTAAATGTATTAATTTTATAGATAGTCCTGTAAATAAATCTTTATTTTGGAAATTATTTTTTGACGGTTCTAAGCCTAACGAAGGAACAGGAGCAGGATGCGTGTTAATAAGTCCAGAGTGTTATAGACATTTTTGTGCCTTACAGCTCTAAGCATGAAATGTCCATAATCCAAGGGATCCAAAGTCCCTAAAAGTGTTGTTCCTGCCCCTAAAGGAACAAGGTCAACCAATGACAGCTTCTCCCAGAAGTTCTCCACCAGAAACTGCTCAAAACTAGTCAAATCAGGATCAATTCAGAAGCTCCACTAGCTGCCTGCGTTGCAAAGCACCCAAATACACTGGCTAGGTGCATTGCAACGCACTTGAATGCACCACCCAGGTGCGTTGAGCGGGAAATGACAAGTGGCAGAGTCATTCAACGAGGTGGAGAGACAATGGAAGCTTCCAGAATCTTCTCCAATGACACTTGCCTCACTGAATTCGACCAGTGATGAGTAAGAGGCTCTCAGTCTCCAAGTGGAAGCAAGAACTGACAGAGAGAAGCCACAAGTCAAAACATAAGCTGACTCATCCTCTCTGCTTACATCTATATATGGATCCCTCATCCCAGAGATCCGGAGGCTCGAATTTTGTACTTTGCAGAGAATTGCTGTTAGTTTGAGATTGAGATTAGTACATTGGGTGATTTATGCTTTGTTGGAGGTGAGGAAGGGATTCCTTTGCTAGGAGGTAGATGCTGGATCGGGACTCACTTGGTTGTATCTCCTCTTGGACTTTCTTATCATATCAATAAAACTATTTGAGTTTCTTCTACATGCTTGTATATCAGTGATGTTTTGTTGTATTTGCATGTTTAGCTTAATCTAATCCTGAGCTTTTTATGAATGTACATCTATATCTTCGTGTAGTTTCTCTCTTCTGTGATCTTGCAGGAATTTAGTGAAGCTGGGCCAGTAAGGGAGCAGGGAGCTGGGAGCTATTGAAGAGAGGAGCGATTGGATCAACAAACTAGCGCAAGACACAGGTTAGTTTATCCTTCCTCTTCATTTACATTTCATAAAGAAGAATACTCAAGTAGTTTTTCCTTGTTTGTTGCTAAGGCACTGTCACACCTTAGAGTGGGATAGGGGCGTTCTGAATAGATACTTTTCCCAACAACACAGAGTGAGATAAAACTATGCTAACTTGCAGACTCGAATTTGATTGCACCAACAATACCGCAGAATACGAGGCTTTAGTCCAAGGGTTATACAAAGCAATCAGATTAGACGTCAAATACCTTCAAGTTTTCGGAGATTCTGAAATTGTAATTAGACAAGTACGTAATACTATACATTGTTTATCAGGTCATTTAAAACATTACCAATCTTTAGTTCAAGATCTGACTGAACACTTTACAGCATTTAATATTTCATCAATTCCCAGACTCCAGAATGCTAGTGCATACCTCTTAGCTAACGTAGCTTCCAAGCTCATTCCTTCAGAAGATTTTAGCCCTGATCGATTTTCAATTGAATTAATTTTCAGACCATCTATTCTTGATAACATTACCAATTGGAGGGATTTCAACGACGATCTTGATATCGTGAGTTTCCTCACATCTGAAGGATCCTACACCAATCAAATAATTGATGAAGACCAACATGACCGACAATTGCAACAAGATAGCACTAACAATGCCATACCTAAGTCAGTAGTCAAGTTAGAAGACCTTTATGATTTGAAAGATCGGTTTAAAAGATTTACCAATTCAAAACTCCAAAGTTCAACTTTGAACTATGAATTAGTAAATCTAGGAACTAATACCAAGCCACAAAATATCAATCTAGGCCTTGGTCTAGCTCTTGAAGAAAAATTACCGTATATTTGTCTCTTGAGACAATACAAAAGTGTCTTTTCTTGGAATTACGATGAACTCAAAACGTACGACACCTCCATCAACAAACATACTATTCCAATGATAGACAATGAAAAACCTGCCCAACAAAAGTTGAGAAAGATCCATCCCAATCTAGAAAACCAGATCAAATCTGAACTCAATAAGTTATTGAAAGCCAAAATAATTTTTCCCGTTAGACATTCCAAATGGGTTTCCAATATGGTCCCTGTTAGAAAGAAAAATGGAGACATTAGAATCTGCATTGACTTTCAAAATATTAACAAAGCCTGCCAAAAGGATAATTTTCCTTTGCCTCCCATGGAACAAATACTGCAGGCAATCGCGGGGTCAGAATTAATGTCATTCTTGGATGGATGCTCAGGATACAATCAAGTGTTGGTACATCCCAATGATCAATTAAAAACCACATTCAGAACTAAATGGGGCACATACGCATATCAAAAGATGCCATTTGGTCTTATTAACGCTGGTGCCACATTTCAGAGAGCCATGGACATCGCATTCAAGGGTTTAGTTAATAAATCAGTGGTAATCTATTTGGATGATATAACTGTATATTCCAGGAAAAGAAACAATTATCTTAGAGATTTAAAACAAATCTTCCAACGTTGTCAGAGGTATGGAATTTCATTTAACCCGAAAAAATCCTTTTTCGCATTAAGTGAAGGAAAACTTCTCGGATTCATAGTGTCAAAAAATTCACATTGATCCTGACAGAATCAAGGAGATTTTCGCAATACCCCTACCTCACAACAAAAAAGCCATGAAATCTTTTCTTGGCCAGATTAAGTTTGTAAAGAGATTTGTTCCATATTTTTCAAGAATCGTGTCTCTTTTACAAGCAATGATTAAAAAGAACTCAAACTTTAAATGGGGCCAAGATGAACATGAGGCATTCAATCTGATCAAACAAGCAATTGTTAATGCTCCATCTTTAGCAACTCCAAATTTTTCTGATCCTTTTATTTTATATACATTTGCCTTTGATAGATCATATGTTGTGATACTCACTCAAGCAAATCAAGAAAAGGAAGAAGCCCCAATTTCTTTTTTCAGTTCCAATTTACAAGGGGCTGAGTTGAATTATTCAGTTGTGGAGAAACAAGCTTATGCTGTTTTCAAAGCAATTAAATATTTCAGACCTTTTTTACTCGAAACACATACAAAAATCATAGTACCGTTTCTAGTGGTAAGAAATCTTCTAGTACAGAAGGATGTGGGTGAAAAAGGAACCAATTGGGTTACTGCCTTACAGGAATATGACATAGAAATCAAACCAAAAAGTATTGTAAAAGGTCAAGGCTTTTGCAAAATGCTGGCCGGAGCATCGCTTATGTCCGAAATTCCATCTGCAAAGACACAAACGTACAAGGTAAGCCTAAACGATGTTGAGTCATTATACGCTGATATCATTTATTATCTAAAGAATGGATACGCTCCTTCAAACCTCGATCATACCAAGAAAAGAGCTCTAAGGTTGAAAGCCAAACAATATCAGCTAGTGAACGATGTTCTTTTTAGAATAAATTATGATTCTGTTCTCCTTAGATGTCTTGAGAAATCTGAAGCTGAAAAAGTCTTGTAGGAACTCCATAATGGGCCAGCAAGTGGACACTATGCTGGAGATGCTACTACTCATAAAATCTTACGCGCAGGATATTACTGGCCCACATTATTCAAAGACTCACATAACTACATGAGGAAATGTCAAGTCTGTCAAACCGCTGCTAGGAGACAAAAGAAACCATCCTTGCCACTACAACCAGTTAACATTGAGCAGCCTTTCGATCAATGGGGATTGGACATAATAGGTGAGATCGTTCCTCACACTTCTAAACATCATAGATATATCCTTACAGCAACATATTACTTTACTAAATGGGTAGAAGCAGTTCCACTCAAGACGGCTAATGTTGAACATATCATCGAATTCATAGATCAGTTCATAATCACCAGGTTTGTATTGCCTTCTGCTTTAATATTTGATAATGCATCATATTTTTCTGGTAATACGATGACTGAATTTGCACTCAAAAGGGGTTTCAAGCTTAAGTACTCTGCCAATTACTATCCACAGGGGAATGGATTAGCTGAATCTACAAATAAGAATTTAATCAAAATCATTAAGAGAACCATTGATCAAAATCACAAAAATTGGCACAAGTTTTTAATATATGCTTTATGGGCAGATCGGATAACATAGAAAGCCTCCATTGGCACTTCTCCCTTTAATTTAGTTTATGGAAAAGAAGTGGTTCTTCCAACTCATTTAGCAATCCCCTCTTTGGCCTTAGTTCAATATATTGATGAAGCACCAACTTCTTCCTTACAACTAAGGCAGCTGGAAATAATTAAGTTAGAAGAACAACGAGAATAGGCCAAAATAACTCATGCTCATCACCAAGCATTAGTAAAAGCCTCTTTTAATTCAAACATGATATCCAGAAAAGACTTTCAAATGGGAGATTCAGTTCTAAAATGGGACAAGGCTCATGAGGAAAAAGGGAAACATACAAAATTTCAAAGAATGTGGCTTGGCCCTTTACAAATCATAGAATTCATAGGTCCGTCCACTTTTATGTTGTAGGATTTAACAGTAAAAAGAGATTCTTTACCTGTTAATGGACAGATCCTCAAAAAATATTTTCCATAGGAGATCATCCTTCTATTTTGTAGAGTAGTTGTGTTAATTTCATAATAAAACCAGTTGTAAATGGTTACAATAGGAATTCACGAAAAAGACACAAATTCTCTTTTAGATTTTGTTTTTTCACTTGTATAAATAGAATTCTTTTAGAAAATTGATCGTTATTATTGAAAGATACAATTAAAGGCTCGACACCTAGAAATGATACTAGTTTCGACCTTGTAAATTTTGATGAAAAGCAACCTTTAGTGGGAAATTGTTTTGTATCAGTCCAATGAAAGGTATCAATAATAAAACGAAGATTTTCTGTAGAAAAGATCTTTCCAAAAAACTCTACTATTGTCGTCCAGAGCCATCTTAAGGAAACAATGACTTCCTCCCCACCTAGGAAACTACAATGTTCATAGAATGATCCAAAGATACACTTTAACTTAAAGAGTAAGAGATCTCATCACGAGCCGACTTATCATTATCATAGATATTTTAGCTTGTTGACTTTGCCAATACTACATACCACAACAGGGCAATGACTCAAGATTGTTGCAATCAAAAGACAAGGGGTCTCATCATGAGCCAACTTGTTCAACAAAGCCATATATCAAGTGAATGACTGTGTCATAAATTGGCTACCAAACCAAGACATTGTTCTTTAAGGGTAAAAAAGAAAATAAAAGCAATGAGTGTGGACATGGATTTCTCTTTGAAAGTTGTAAATTTCTCTAAGTAGGATACAGGATCATTGCTAGGTGACAGGTAACCCTGTTGAGGCTATAAACGCCTGCTGGCAGCAGAGGCTCTACCTACAACAAATGAGCATATTCAAAACTGATTTACAGAGAAGGCTTTAAACCAAGTAGTGACTGATGTAGATACAAGGACTAGCTTGAGGGAGTAAAACAATCAAAGTAAAACACAGAAGGAATAAAAAATCATTGATAGGTAAAAGCATGATGTACTTTGTCTTTCTACAGTAAATTTTGATTTTCTGGAAAATTTTCTGTTTCGGAAGTTTAGAAAATTCAAACGAAATCAGAGATAACTGGTTATTCCAAGTGAATCGCCAATTGTTGTGGCCAGCAACAACCCCCCTTCTTATTTGGTGTTATTACTCATACTAAATAAGAGGGGACCCTTAGTAAAAAATTAAAAAAAATTAATTAGTGCTTGTAATTCCTTTTTAATAAAACTTACCATCATAAACTTAGGAGAATACCCGTTAAAAAATCAAAAAACCTAAGTTTTATGATAAAGTAGAATTATTCCTTAGGAAATCTCCCATCGCAAAAAGATAATGGATACCTCCTTACAAGCAGAAGTCTAAGATTGCGAGATCACGATGCGAAAATACACATTAAGAAAACGTTTATTGCATCGCATGCATCACAGACCGCTTACATTGAAAAATATTAAATCACCAATATGTGATGGCGCATATCTCAAATCGCATTTCACCAAAAACAAATTAACAAAAATTTGTCATATGCTACGCTCCTGCGATATTGCGATATTGCGATATAGAGATGTTGCGATTTTGCGATATTGTGAATTTGCGATAGAGCGGTATTGCGATTTTGTGATAGAGCGGCAAAGCGATATTGCGATATAGCGAGCTAAAAACCTTGTGATGTTACGATTCTGTGATGTTGTGATCTGCGATATTGAGAAGCAAATCGCAAAATCGCTTCATCGTAGATCTTTTGGGCTCGTGGTTCGAAAAAGTATTTTCCATAAACCGAGACCTGGTTATGCGCTCTAATGCTAATTAATGAGTTAGTTGCCAGTCATTAATGGAATATGGTTTTGTGCTTATCGAAAATTTATTTCATGTAAGGTGGTGTATTTTATATGTCTTCAGAATTTAAAGCTTTCCCGTCACCTTTTCCTTATCATTATTCTCACTTCACTTGTAAATTGCAGGAACGAAGAATAGAGAAATATACAAAGCAGTACGCAGGATATTATGGGAAATAAAGGCAAAGCCCCGAGCTCTGAAGAGAAGGAAATGACGCGCTTGTATACAGACACTGTCTGTAACAGAGACGCTGGTATTGCTACTTGGGAAGGCATGTATAGTCTACTTGAGGAAGAGAATCCCAGAGTGATGGAAGTTACGACTACTGCAGGCTCACATGGTTCTTCTGAGGCATCCATTACAGAGCTAGCTTGTTCATTCTTGCACCAGATAGCAGCGAGGCCTAAAAAATTCTCCCATACAAAGATATGGTTAAATGGGTACTGGAAAATGCTAACATAAAAAACAAACAATTTAAAACTCAGGATCAAGAGCTTACGGAATCATTATTTTAACAAAATTTGAGCTTTATATCCGCTAAAAGAAAACACGCAAAAGGAAAAAAATGCACCAAGGAAGCCCAGAAATTTGTAAGAAAGTAACGCTAGAGGTAAAAAAGTAAAACTCGAATCCTAAAACCAGTGGTATTTGTCAGAAATATCTTCAAAATGGTATTTATATATGCTCAACAACTACAAACAGGCTGGAGAGAGAAGGCTCAGGAAAAGGCAGAATCAATTCAAAGGTTAACCAAGTTGAATTGGGATTGTTGTTGGGCATACTTGGTAAAACCACACAGCCAGTGTATGACTCTCAAGTGTATCATCAATTCTGCCGAGAAGATGGCGCCAGCTCTTTGCCGATTCTGTTTTCACAGCACAGCTAAAGTCTGAAGTCGGTCAGCCGACTCTTCTCAAGCAAATTTTGAATGCATGTGATTTCAAGGAACAAATATAGAAATAATTAGTTAGTAGTTTTAATTTTAGATTCAGTGTTAGTATTAATTTTGTTTTATTTTTTCCTGAAATGGGGACGATCATTTAAACCGTATCCTACATTTTTGTAATAAGTTATTTTTAGATTTAGTTAGTAGTATTTAAACCCTTCTCATGTATTTAGAGAACGTTCCTGAAATTTATCAAAAAATTATCCCCAGAACATGAACTTTTGTACCCTCTGAGGAGGTTTTGATGAATGAATGGAACAGGATTTATTGATATCTGTATTTAATATCTGATACTGATGTTTCACTTCTGTACTCTTAGTGGATGTTGGATTAAGAAGAGATAAATCATTATCGCTTGCAGCTCATGAGTAGAACTAGTTATAAATGGTACTTCTATCTCTTAACTATTTCTGCCTTTGTGTTAAAAGTGATATTTATGTTCAGTTGTTTATATATTGATGCGTGAATGCTTGAGTTATCATTTGGCACTTTTGTATGGTGATAGCTATTTATTTATGCTTAATGTATGAGTAGCTTATTATGCGATATGTTTTTCACAACTGTTTCATCTAACATTTTATACGAAGTGGTTCATCTTTATTGAGTTCTTTTCTCATAACAATTGAATGATCTTTATTACCAATTGTTATTTGAAATCATTTTAGATCGCATAACAGAAGGATTACACCCTGGGTTAGTGTAGACTTAGATATTTCTGCTTATTAGAATACAATTTACATGTTATTAGATTAGAGTTAGAATTAGAGCATCTCACTTAGGAACTTTTTAGAAAGGAAATATCAATTCTTCACACACACTCACATGAATTGGGAAACTGGTCCCATATCCCCAGTCGGACCCACTATACCAAACGGAAAAGGAGCTGCTAACCAAGGTCCGGACCAGGTGGGTATCCCCCTTGTTGTAGACCCGATTTTCGGGGCTTCAATAGATCTAAAGGCTCTTTTTCTCTAGAGGAAGATGTGGGAAAACTATCTCTTTTATGCTTGGTTATAACACAAATTTCACAATTACGATATTTTTCATTCATAACAGGGAGACCAATGAAGATTAAAGGTTTCTAAATCGGACTTAGAATCTTGAATGGGATTTGACCATACCTAGAATTCCATAACTAACACTCATATATTCTTGACACATTATAGACAAAAGAATGTGAGAGATTTCGACTTATAAGAATCAAGGGAAACATCATATTCTTGGTTTTTTCAACCTCTACTATCAGTCTTCTATTGGGTGGTTTGTCATAGATATAACATGTCTTCCCTTGGAATATTACATCATAACCATGTTCCATCAATTGGCCTACATTAATGAGGTTATTCTTGAGATGTGGAACATAATAAACATCAGTTATGTATTTCTGCTAATTATGTTTAGTAAGAACTGGGACAATACATTTCCCTTCATATTTAAAACAATAATGGTCTCCATGAGTAATTCCTGATGTTATAGAAGCATCAAGATAAGAAATAATATTTTTGTTGTGTGTCATATGATTGTTGCAACCACTTTCCAACAACCAGAGGTCCTCTCTCTGAGTGTCTTCAGATAGATGGAAAGAAAGAAACATGGTCCCAGAGGATTCTCCTTCATTGTTGGAGAGATGGACACTGCCTCTTTATTGATCTCACTGTTTCTTTCTGCATTCATGTTCATAATGCCCAAATTTTTTGTAGTAATAGCATTGGACATTAGATTTTCTCCATGTTCTGCTTCTCCTTAGTTTCTTTTTGTGGAGTTCTCCATTGCTTTGTTGCGTGATGATGTTTTGATTTGCCTCTGCCTCGACCTTTTCCTCGCTTGCTGCATCCTATATATCCTCTTCCTCTACCTTTTCCAAAATAGAGTTGTGCTTTGAAAGCTTGTTCCATGGAATCTTTTGCCAAGTTGAGTCTTGTCTCATGTGCCTCAATGGATCTAGTCCACTGTTCTTACGAAAGTTGTAAAATATTTGGATTCCAAAATGGCTGTTACAATCATGTCATATTTCTTGGGCAGACTTCAAAGGAATTTTTCAACAATATTCTAATCTGTAATGGTTTCACCAATGAGTTTGATCTAATTGACTATTCCCATGAATTTGGTCATGAACTGATCCATAGTCTTTGTGTCAGTCATCTTCAGGGTTTCGAACTATGCTCTCAATGTCTACAATTTAACTGTCTTCATTGTATCATTACCTTGATACACAACTTTTAAAATATCCCAAGCTTCTTTTTTTGTTGATGCGTCGGTTATCTTGTCGAATAAAAAATCATCGACTGATTTTTGTATCTAACATTTGGCTATGTGCTCCTTCTTTCTTAGTTCTGTAGCGACTTTTCTGTGATTCTTGTTCATGGTTGCTAATTGTGATTGGATCGCTTTTACATAACCGTTCGATAGGGTGTCCCAACATTCTTGATCTTGCAAAAAAATCTTTACTCTTTAAGACCAAAAAATCATAATTTTTTCCAAAGGAAATTTGGGATTTGTGGCAAAGAACTAGAAGAAGCCATTTTTGAATGGGGACGTTCACCTTTCCAATAAAAAAAAACACTCTTTGACAAAGCTTTTGGAATAAAACCCTTTGATTTAAAAAAAATAAAAATCGTCTTCAAATAAACCAGTGCCTTTTTAATTTTTAATTTTTTTAACTCAAACCTTTTTAAAGAAAAAAAAATAAACCATTTTTTTGCAAAATCTCTCTTTACACTTTTTCCATTTTATTTAAAAGACCTTCAAAGAAATCCTAAAACAATCTCCCTTTTGTAACAAAACATTGAAACAAAATTTGTTTCTTTTAAAATCCTTAAACTCCCCTTTTAAAGGCCATGAACAAGAATTTTCAATACAACCTCTATAACACAAGATATCTTAAAAACGTCTGAAACAACAAATGATTTTCCCTTTGTTTAAAATGAGACTTGCCAATGAGTTGTCTAGGAACGAGCCACGAAGTATTTGCTTTTACTTTTTTTTAAAACAATCTTGTACCTTAAAATGGCTTCCTAGTTTAACGCACTTCAGGATAGCTCAGATGAGCTATGTTGAGGCGCTTTTTTAAGTTGTTCTGTAATTTTTCTAACGTCAGCGCACATGCTCCTCTGAACATGGGTTTGTTGGGCGCTCCAAAAATTTTAGATTTTTTTTTGGCTTTCTCAGACACATCAGACAATGAATTTTCTTGGCCCTCAACAGTTTGGCAGCAGCGAGCTTCTTGGTAGTTAGCTTTTATTTCTCTTTGATTATTTTTGCTGCTCTCATGGAGTCTTATGCACATTGTGCTATGATATCATGACAAAGAATGAAAATGAAGGGTAGAACAGAGATTTCTCTTATCAATATTCAAAATATCTAAATATATCTAAATAGTTTACATTGAAAGCATTAGCAATAAATGTTTGGAGTAGAGCCTGATTAAACTGAAATAAAATTAAACTGTCTCGGACACCTAGCATACAACAAAATCAAATGTTATGACACCTAACAGACAGTGAGATTAATATCTCAACATGTTATAGGAGATTTGCAGCTAGCAAGTAAATCATTGATCCAAGTGCAATAAAACAATGATGATGGGAAATCACTATCCCAAACTTTGTAAAAAATATAGCAGAAGTGTTGAAAGGTAAAATGGTTAGAACATTGACATTAGCCAAAATTCTGGATTTCAATTTTTAAATGCACTCGGGACTTTATTTCTTGGAGATTCTAGATGACTTCAGTGACCTTGCAATTTTAATATTGAATTGATTTCTAGAAAATGTGGGCAATTTTTTTTTGTCTTTTGTTAAAAATTTAAAAATGATGGATAAAATCAATATTGGAAAAGTTGTTGAACCATAAGGCAATATTATTATGTTGAACATTGGTTACAGGTTATGTTATGACTCCAGCTTTTAGATTGGGATAATTCCAATGGAAAGTGGAATTAACACTCCAAAATCATGGTTGACATTCTAGTGGAAAAGCATTGTCAAATGGCAATGTTATGTTGAGAGCAAGTTAATGGAGATTCTCTAGATTAAAGATTCACTTACTGCTTCATATTTACAATCCATTGATATATTTGTTGTCCATCAACAGAAACAGGCATAGGGTCCCCAACACTTTCTTAGCAGGACTCACTAAATTCCACTTGAAATTCTTCACAATATTAGGTAGAAAAACAAGTGTTTATGTTTGTGCAACTCAGTTACAATGCACATTGGCAAAGCACCTCCAAATGACACAAACGTGTAGGGAGAGGTCCTTCTCCCTCAAATATTGATGGATTGAATTTCTCACAGTGGCTAATATGGAAAATTTTAGGGGCTAATATTCATAGGTGGGCTAATTTTCCATGACTTTTCAAAAAAAAAAGATTCGTCAAATTCCATTTTTTATAAAAATGATTTGCCCAAATTTTACAATATAAAATTATTTTATCTTAAAAATCGCCAACATTATATAGAGAGTATATATAAAGTCATTTATAAATTTAAATAATTTTACAAATACATCAATAAACATTTTATAGTTTGCATATTAGGGACTAGTGAGATTCACCAATGTTTTTGACCTTCAAGATAATCTTCCATCCTTAAAATTTTCCCCTATCACTAAAAATTCAGATTTCCCGTTGGTCGAATTGAGGGTCCAATACATTTGTACATGAGACCCAATTATACTTATATTTTAATCTCAGTAAAAATCTAAAACAAGGATTTCAGGCAGGGGCTCACCTTCTGCCCTTTAGGGATTGTGAACCTGTCATATCTGTGTAAGTTTAGACAAATGAGTCTTCCTCTAGACAACAATCGGGCAAGGGCTCACCTTCCATCATTAAGGGATTGTGAACCCATCATATCTATAAGTTTAGATGAAGGAGTTGTCCTCAAGATAACAATCATGGAGGTTAATTCGGAATTTGAATTATGCAACTAAGACATGGTTAAAAACTCAAAATTTTATGCACAACAAAATAAACTAAAAAAAGAGTGGTTGCGGGTAAAACCATATGTGAAATTTCCAGAAAGATAGAGCAATATACTATACTTTATATTATAATTTCAAAAAGATAAGAAAATACATTCACATGGAAAATATGGAGGTTGTAGCTTTTTCACCAAGTAAAAGAAGAGTTCTTACTAAGATTTACACTTCACGAGGTGTTGCAGAGTAACTCACTATAAAACCTGTAACTAAATTGTTGTAGGCGCGCATCACAAATTTCTCCATGATTTTCTCCCTTTGACCTCTCAGACTTACCCGCCACTTAGAAAAATAATTCTACATACATGTGTATTTAGAACATGTATTATCGATTACCCTCAAGCATGCCAACAAGGGCTCTCAGCCACAAAGGCTCAAGTCAACAATCAAGCGTCACAACACATCCACCAAGGCTCAACACAACTACCAAGGCTCAACACAGCCATCAAGGCTCACCTCAGCCACCAAGGCACTCAATTCAGCCACCAAGGCTCAACACAACCACCAAGGCTCAAATCTACCACCAAGGCACTCAATTCAGCCACGAAGACTCAACACAACCACCAAGGCTCAACTCTGCCACCAAGGCACTCAATTCAGCCACCAAGGCTCACCACAAACCCAACTTAACCATGCCCAGGGTTTTCTTGGCTCACCCTCAACCATGCCAAGGGTTTTGTTGGCTAACTGTAAACCATGCCTATAGGAATCCCTGTCCACTTCACTCTCTCACGTGGTTACAAACCAACATGCAAATACAAAGCGGTTTTAATATTGTGGTACATATGCCTTATCAGGCTTACATTACACACTCCAATTCTTGGAGTTACTAGGTACATACATTATAAAGACCACTACAAAACATCCTAGACTTGCTTACTAATAAATGTATGTGACACATAATACAACATGAATCTATTCCACAAACTCACACTAATTCACACATAGTCAATTGTCCATCATCCTCCAATAGGTACATACATTATAAAGACCATTACAAAACATCCTAGACTTGCTTACTAATAAATGCATGTGACACATAATACAACATGAATCTATTCCACAAACTCACACTAATTCACACATACTCAATTGTCCATCATCGTCCAATCTCTGATGCTGCCATTTTCAGTGTCATGTCTTCATTATATCTATTGGTTAATCATTCATGCAAATAAATTTGTGTATTATTGGAATCGCCAGTTCCAACAAAGACACAAATATGTGACAATAGTTGGCTAAACTAAATACCACTATATTATTTTAACCATAATTACATCACCGACGTAACACTTTCATATGCTTAGTTAGGCCTCATCCACGCAGAATACCCCTAGCTATGGCAATAGGCTTGCAAACCGCTAATAGCATATCCGCTTCAACATCTCTGGTAACAAACAACCCTCGTTCTCCAAGACCCACTTCGGAAGATCAAATTTCCACAGGACCCGCATGCTCCACACATTCAATGGGTTTCCCAGCGAACCCATTTGAAATCCATGCACAGATTTGAACATCAACATGGCCTCCACATATCACAAAACAGGTTCCACTGATATGGCAGCCAAAACAAACTCTGGTCGCTCTCCAAACTGAGTTATCCATGCTTTTCAACAACATTCATAGGATCAAACCAGTGTTTCCAGTGTTCGTTCCACGCAGTCAACTGGTTGCACCCATAGAATCACCGATCTAATTCCACAATGATTTGCGGCTTTGGTATCTCCACGAGGAGCTACAATACCTCTTTTACTTGAATAGTGCTCCTAACTGCTTCAAACACACAGCTCTTTCAGTGCTCACTCTATTATCGAACAACCCATAGAACTTTGAAAGGAGGTAGCACGAACATATTGGAAATTTGTATCACTGCTTACGAATAGAGGCACTGCTTACAAACAAAGGCACAGATCAAAAGTTAATGCTCCACGCTGGGCAATCTCTTCCATTTAACTAATCGATTTCAAGAAGACAGGCACCATCGAAGTTGTAGGCATATGAGCGACAGTGACACCACCGCCACAGACATATCTACAGAGGCACGAATAGGCTGCTCCACAGACTGCTCTAGAGGCAGCGAAGTTTATCTGGATCAAATGAAATGCCCTGTCAACTGCACGAACAGGCACACCGCCCTTACAAAACCAACTCTTGAATCTTCTTTTCAACACAACGCCTAATAAAATACTTATAACCCACAGAACAAACATAGAACACGGGCTTATAACAAATGCAGAACGTGCAACGGTAGATCTACATGCGAGGACTTATCCACACCACCATCGCTATGAGCAGATCAGCAGCAACAAAGGGACCTCTAGGAAATCATGACCGAGAACTTTCACCGTGGCAAAATTCACCATTCACAGGTGGGTTGATGGCCCTTCCAAAATCGTAGCAGCACAATCACTTAACAATCTGATGGACAAATATTTAGGCAAGACACCCAATACAAATACAAATATATATATACTCTTATTTTCCTTGACCCAGGCCCAAACGAGTGATACTAAGATAAAATTCAATAATGCACTTAATATGTATTCACATCAAAATGGTTACATATAAATACATTTAGTGTTGTCTCAAGATAAGTAAACAAATATTGGACACACAATCACTTGGTTAAGAGAATATCTCAAACATACAGCAATCTAGGAAACATCTAGATATAACAACCCTAAGGAATACGAACAGACTCTTGTAGATAGAATGAATCACAATTGAGACAAGTAGGAATTACAATTTTCAAGTATTTACACTTCACCAGGTGTTGTGGAGTAACTTACTGTAAAACCTATAACTAAATTGTTTTAGGCGCGCAACACAGATTGCTCTACGATATTCTCCCCTTGACCTCTTAGAATTACATCCGCTAATTAGAAAAATGATTCTACATATATGTGTATTCAAAACATACATTTTTTTAATATATTAATTCATGAAAACTCAAAGTATTAAAACATAGGATGGGCGTTTGTACCAAAACATAATTTTTTGAACTTGCAAATGTTGCGGAGTAAAGTACATATATCAATTGTGGAATAAATGTATGGACCATATGTTTTACCAACCCTGCATTAAATGCACAATCATTCTTCATTATCTTATGTGTTGCAGAATTGGGAATTTGTACTCCCCCTCACAGCTTATTTTAATCCATGTCCTTCATCTTCCAAACAAAATCTACAACCTACAATAAAAATCTACTTGGTTGATTTATTCGTTTACCACAAGTATGGTTGTTGTCAGTTTAATAACTACGGTGGAAGAAATGCCTGTTAGAGTCCATTTATATTGGATGCAACGAAATGGTAATCACTTTTGTGAAGAAAAATGAGGGTTTCTAATATTGTTATCCTTGTGACTAATATAATATGAAAAATTTGTAAAAAAAAAATTGATTAATTATGGTTAAATATATTGCTAGTATATTTTTGAAGTAGAGGAAAGAGAATGTTGAAGTAAATTGGGTTGATTATGTTGTTTAGAAAATTTTCTTTTGAATGGAAAATGAGTGCTTCACAAGGTTAATTTTCATGTTATATTTTGTGAATTTTTTTAACAATTCTATAAATTGTAATTATAATCACAAAGTGTTATGCCCACTTGCAATAATTCTGTAGAGACAAATAAAGAAGGAAAATGATATAACAATTACGAGGGTGAAGAGAGGATGATAGAGAAAAAATAGACATTGTTTGATGAACAAACCAATATGAAGAGGGGATGCAAGGGTGTGTTGGGTAGGATGGATAGGTGGAGTAATTTGTAGAAAGGAACATGGACCAATACGAAAACGATACATGGTAGTTTTTATGATAGAATACAGTTCCATTAGATAATGAAAATTGATGGACGATCATCAACCCTAGGAAATCCGTTATTGATTTAACCCAAGGAGGTCAGGAAATTTCCAAAGAGAATCAAATTTCCCTCAGTTATAATTTGTATAGATAAGTTTTTAAGCATGATTGCATGTATCTTGATTCTAGAAAGAATCTACGTTCTTAGGTTGTTTTAGTGATCTCGCATTATGGCCAAGTGGGCCTTTGTAAAAATGATAAGTGTCTGAGTTCAGGTGTTAGTATTTTTGGGATAAATGTTTGAACAATTTGGCTCTACTAGGATATTTTCTGGCCTTTATGAAGTTTACATGTTAGGTAATTTTCTAGCCTATATGAAGTTTACATGTGTAGTAGCATAAAAGGTTTTGGAGAGCAGAGATCAAGGAGCTTGGGAGAGGCAACTCGAGAAGAGAGGTTGCCTAAATTTGTTGGACTTAAATTATGTTTAGAGCAATACAATGTGTTTTTGTGAATATGTGTTTGTACATGTGTGGTGTGTACCATGATTCCTAGTCGAGCACATATTAGTGTTTGGTCTAGAGAAGCTTGAGTTTCCTTATCATGATAGTATAGTGAGTATAAGAAAGTGATAGTTAATTGTTGTTGCAGAGATCTGTCAATTTGCACCATATCAGGTTATAGGGTGAGTTTGAGTTCTTGAGGAGAGAACCAGAGTAGAAACACTGAGTTCGGAGTTGGCTCAGACAGAGCGAAGTTGATTGAACTCAATATTGAGTGTGACACCCATTCGGTTCTTCTTTAGAGCATGGCGTCAAAGTCGTGCAATTGTGTTCCCTAGACCATGAACAAAGTGGGAGCATGAATAGCAGTTTACCCATTTTTATGCTAGAAGGAAATTAGTTGTTGATGCAAATATTTGATCAACTATCATGAGAAAAAGAAGAGAAAGATCGAGTTGTTCAAGTAAGGAGCTTACTGCTTTAATGAAACTTATTTCCTATCACATAGGCATATTTTAATCCCTTGTAGCAATTAATCTCTATGATTCTTTCAAGGCCTTTTTATAGGTTCTATAAGATCGTTTTTTGTTTCCAAGATGTCAATGGAAGGTTTGAAGTCAACATAGCAAGGAAGGACTCCCAAAAAAATTGGGATTTAGGCCAAGATTATGAATTAGACTCTGCAGTCTGCAAGACCCTTGCACTAAAGAGGCTTGGAGCTCGGTGAGGTTGTTCGAACGAGAACCATAATGGAATTCCTAGTAGGGTTTGGAGGTTGGGAAAATAGAACCCTCAGGCTAGTTGCGTCAAGTGGCACTGGAGCTCGTAGTTCCTGCGAGATTTTATCCATAACGTGCAGAGGTAGGGTTGATAGTTTGGAGCTCATGGTTACGAGATCATATCATCTACATTGTGTCAAGTGTTATACGAGTGCGAAAAAACGCTTTGGGATTGAGAAAGGTAAATGAAGTATTGTGTTATGACAAATAATGAAAATGAAAAGTAGATTAAAGATTTCTCATCTCAATATTCAAAATAGCTAAATAGATTACATTGAGAACATCAACAATAAATTACTGAACTAGAACTCGACTAAACTGAAGTAAAATTGAACTGTCTATGACACCTAGTAGTCAACAAAATCAAATGTCATGACACCTAGTGTTATGAAACCAGCTAACAAAAAGATAGAAAAGATAGATGAACGCCTTAGAATTCAGCCTCTTCGAGGGGGAAACCTCCTTTACATTACACAAATGAATTATTCCTTGATGATTCAAATGACAAAACCTCCTTTCTATATATAGGAGTCTAAGGAGTCACAATATAACCCAGCCGACCTAACAATAATAATATAAAGGCACAAAAACAATAATAGAGGGATTCTATGGGGCACAGTAATAACAATATGGGGACAATAGGGGCACAAAAATATTAATAAGGGATATAACTACAATAGTAATGGGGTAATCACTAGTATTATAAGGACCTAACATGCCCCTCTCCTTCAAAAAAGTGTTGTCCTCAATGCTTGAGTAGTTCTAGATGCTTCTGTATAAGATTCTCATCCTCCCATATCGAATCTTCAGCGGATAAGTTCTTACACTTGATTAGATACTCTGAAATTGATCGATTTCGTAGCTATCGAGTTCTTGTTTCTGTGACTACTTCCGGTTCCAATATAATTTTTTCTTCTTCTTCAAGTTCTAGAAATATTGTTTGAACTGGGAGCTTGTCACCTATAACCTTCTTTAAACATGAAACATGTAAAACTGGGTGCACTCGAGAAGCTGCAGGAAGCTCCAATTTGTATGCCATAATACCAATCTTTTGCAACACCTTGTACGGACCATAATACTTTGGTGATAATTTATTATCCTTCTTAGCTTGCTTGAGGGACATTTGTTTATATGGTTGTAGCCGTAGGAATACCCAATCACCTACATCAAAACTTCTTTCACTGCGATGTTGATCTTCCTGTTGTTTCATTCTATTATGCGCCAACACGAGGTTATCCTTTAAGAGTTGGAGGACTTGTTGTTGATGCTTGATGTGATGCTCCACTACTTGGACCTTAGAATTTTCTTCTAAATATGATGTGATAGATGGTGGCTGATATCCATAAAGTGCCATAAATGGGGTCATTTTTGTTGTTGTATGGAAGGAAGTGTTATACCACCATTCAGCCAGAGGCAACCATTTGACCCATTGTGTCTGTTTATCAAATACAAAGCAACGAAGATATCCTTCCAAACATTTGTTTACTATCTTAGTTTCCCCATCAGATTGAGGAAGATAAGATGAGCTATGAGCTAACTGAGTACCAAGATAAGAAAATAATTCTGTCCAAAAATTTCTAGTGAAAATGGGATCTCTCTCACTTACAATAATATTTGGGTTTCCATGTAGATTTTGAATTGTTTCCATAAATGGAGTAGAAACTGTACTGGCTTTAAATGGATGTGATAACGCACAAAAGCGTGCATACTTGGTAAGTCTGTCAACTACCACCATGATGACACTCTTTCCCTTAGACTTGGGTAAACCTGTGATAAAATCAATTGAAACCTCCTCCCAATGTTGGCTTGGAATGGATAAAGGTTGTAATAGACCTGGGGTCTTAATTGTTTCAACTTTATTTTGTTGGCAAACCAATCATTCTGCCACAAACTTTTGAATATCCGATTTAAGGCCATCCCAAAAAAATTCCTTCTTAACCCTGTGGTAAGTTTTTAAAAATCCCGAGTGCCCTCCTAAGGGAGAAGAGTGCAATTCCATAAGAATCTTTTGCTTGAGTTGGGAATTCTTATAGAGGTATAAGCGATCTTTGTACCATAACGAATCATTTTCCCAGCTAAATGTATCTGATGTAATGGAATCTGGTTGTAACTTTCGAATAAGTGCCCACACTTCTTCATCATTCTTCCATTCCTCCCTTGCTTCATTTATCCAATCTGGTTGGATAATAGAAATGGCGCAGAACAATGCTTCCACATCCTCATCCTTTCTTGAGAGTGCATCTACCACCACATTTTGCTTCCCTTTTTTGTAGATGATTTCAAAGTCATAACCCAACATCTTTGTGACCCACTTTTGTTGCTCTTCAGAGGATAATCTTGGTTCTAAAAAGTATTTAAGGCTATCATGATCCGTTTTTACCTTGAAATCTCTTCCCATTAGGTAGGGTCACCATTTCTTAAGTGTATGTAGTATTGCCAACTTTTCCTTCTCATAAATAGCTTTGTGTAAAAACTTTCCCTTGATTGGACGGCTTTCAAAAGCAATGGGTCTTTCATCTTGTGTTAAAACAACACCAATTCCATTTCCTGAAGCATCACATTCCACAATAAAGGTTTTTGTGAAGTTCGTTGTAGCTAAGACCGGTGCTTGGCACATTGCCTCTTTAAGATGTTAGAAGGCCTTTGCTGCTTCTGGAGTCCATGAAAATGCATCTTTCTTCAATAATGTTGTTAGAGGTGCTGTTGTTCTCCCATAATTCTTAACAAACTTGCGATAATACCCTATCAACCCGAGAAATCGTTACAGATGCTTTATGGATGTGGGGATTTTCCTTTCCTTAATGGCTTTAATTTTGCTAGGGTCTACCTTAACTCCTTCATGTGATACAATATGACCCAGAAATTCCACCTCCTGTACTCCAAAGAAACATTTGAATCTTTTTGCATATAATTGTTTCTCCTCCAATAGTTGTAGCACCCTATCAACATGTTCAACATGATCCTTCCAAGACTTGTTGTAGATTAGTATATCATTAAAAAATACTAACACAAATTTTCTAAGGAAGGGAAATGGAATTCATCAAACCTTGAAATGTAGAAGGTGCATTGGTAAGGCCAAAAGGCATGATGACCCTCATGAGTTCTAAATGTTGTTTTCGGATTGTCTTCAGTCTTCATTCTAATTTGATGATATCCTGAAAGAAGATCCAACTTGGTGAAGTAAATTGATCCATGCAATTCATCCAGTAATTCATCAATGACAGGAATGGGAAACTTATCTTTAATAGTGAGCTTGTTGAGCTCCCTATAATCCGGACACATGCGCCATGATCCATCCTTCTTGTGCACCAATACTACTGGAGTAGAGAAAGAACTTTGACTAGGTTGAATTATACCAGCCTCTAGCATTTCTGCAACCATACGTTCAATTTCACTCTTTTGGGCATAGGGATATCTGTACGGCCTAATGTTTGGAGGAACACTTCCTGAAATCAGATGAATAGCATGATCATGATCACGAATAGGTGGGAGACCTTTGGAAGTCTCAAATACCTTGGAATGATTCTCCAAGACTTTTTGGAGATCTGGAGAAATAGATCTTCATCATTCTTCTATTCCAAAGCTCTGATACCAAATGTTATGAAACTAGCTCACAAAAGATAGAAAAGATAGATCAACGCCTTAGAATTCAGCCTCTTCGAGGGGACAACCTCCTTTACATTACACAAATGAATTATTCCTTGATGATTCAAATGACAAAACCTCCTTTCTATATATAGGAGTCTAAGGAGTCACAATATAACCTAGCCGACCTAACAATAATAATAAAAGGCACAAAAATAACAATAGAGGGATTCTATGGGGCACAGTAATAACAATGTGGGGACAATAGGGGCACAACAATATTAATAAGGGATATAACTACAATAGTAATGGGGTAATCACTAGTATTATAGGGACCTAACACCTAGTAGATAGTGAAATTAATATCTCAACAACCCCTACTAATCTCAACGGTTACAAGTAAAGAGACTTACAATGCCTAATTGATGTATTTGAAATTCAAATAATTTTTTTCCCAATGGCTTTGTGAAAATATCTACAAACTGATCTTTGGAACCACAAAAAGCAATTGCTATGTCCCCATCATTGACAAGCTTATGGATGCAATGAAAACATGTGTCAATGTGCTTGCTCTTTTTGTGAAAAACACGATTTTTTGATAAAGAAATTGTTGAACTGTTTTCACAGTAATTAGGAGTTGGCTCCTTTAAACATTTGAAATATATTTCAATAATCTTCTAAACCAAACTGCTTGACAAGTTGTTGAATTTGCTGCTACATATTCTTCCTCTGGAAAAGATATTGAAAAGATTGATTATTTCTTGGGTGCCCATGGAATTAGATTGGTTCCAAGATTAAAAGCATGCCATGAGGTTCTTTTGCGATCATCTAAAATCCCTGCATAATCGTTGTTTGTATAACCTAAAAGTTAGCAATCTTCAAAATGAGTGTAGAAAAAACCATAGTCTAGGGTCCTTGCAATATACCTTAAGATCCTTTTTACAACCTTCCAATGAGAAATCATAGGTGATTGCATAAACATGGAGACAAAACTTGCTGCAAACATGATATCAAGTCTAGTTGCAGTTAGATATAACAAATTAGCAACTAGAATTTTATACAATGTGGGATCAACTAATGGTGCTACATCTTCTTTTCTTAGCTTGGTTCCTCGAGCAATTGGTGTATCTACTGGTTTTTAATTGGTCATTCTGAACTTTTGCATGATTTTAGTAGCATATTTTTGTTGACCAACAAAAATTCCATTAGCATATTGCTAAATTTCAATGCCTAAGAAGTATTTCATGACCCCTGATAAGTCATATCAAACTATGTTTGCATTATTGCTTTGGAGTCTTCTAACATCATATTGCATGTATAAAGAAGATCATCTACATAAAGGCATACAATAAGAATTTTACCTTCATGAGTTTTGGTATACAAAGTTGGCTCATGACTACTTCTACAAAAACCACTTTTGATGAGATAGGTGTCGATGCGACTGTACCAAGCTCTTGGAGCTTGTTTCAAGCCATATAAGGCTTTCTTCAATCTGTATACCTTATGCTCTTGTCCTGGAATTTCAAAACTAGGAGGCTGCTCTACATAAACTTCTTCCTGCAATATACCATTTAAGAAGGTAGATTTTACATCAAGCTGATAGAATTTCCATTTGTGTTGAGCTTTTGTGTACAAAATAATTATGGTAGTGTCTAACCTTGCTACTGGAGCAAAGGATTCACCATAGTCGATACCAAATTGTTGTGAAAATATTTTGGCAACCAACCTCTCCTTATGTTTCTCAATCTCTCATTTTTCATTCAACTTAGTTTTATATACCCATTTTACACCAATTCTTATTTTGTCTCTTGGGAGATCAACTAATTCCCAAGTCTGGTCCTTCTCTATGGCATAAATTTCTTAGTTCATTGCATTAACCCAATGCTTTTAATTAACCTCTTCTTCAAAATGGGTTGTTTGAGATGAAAGAAATGCAAACATATTATGTTAGTCAAACTCATGCTCATGCTCATGCTCATATATTTCTCTCATGATTCTTGTTTTATAACTGTCTTCTGAAGATGTTGAATCAGGATTCACTGCTTGAAGATGTACCATTTTCAGAATGGTATGGCTCTTCTTGAACCTACAATCTTGGTAGCTTTGGTGGATAAAAAAAAGTGTTTTCAAGCTTCATCAACATGATCAGACCAAGATTTATTTTCAAAAAATTTAACATCTTTGCTTAAAACAAATTTCTTGGTATCTGGATTATAAAGTTTGTGGCCTTAGACTTCTCACTTTAGCCTAGGAAACTACATCTTTCACTCTTATCATCAAGCTTATTTCTTAGTTGCTCAGGAACATGTGCAAATGCTACTGATCCAAAATTTTAAAAGTGAGATACATTTACCTTTTTACCATCCCATGCTTCTTGAGGTATTGTATCTTGGAGATTGGTTGTTGGAGATATGCTGATGACATATAGTGTTGTTGAAAATGCTTCATCCCAATACTTATTTGACAACTTCTTCTCACGGAGCATACATCTGGCCATATTTATGACTAAATGATTTTTCCTTTCTGCTACTCCATTCTGTTGTGGAGTATATCTTGTTGTGTTCTACATGATGATTCCTTGTTGTTGACAAAAATATTTGAAGTCATTGGAGTTGTACTCTCCTCCTCTGTCTGACCAGAGAACTTTTAAAAGCTTTCCATTCTGTTTTTCTACTTCTGCTTTGAATTCTTTGACCTTGAGAATGTATTTGATTTATTTTTTTAGAACATAAACCCATGTCTTCCTACTATAATCATCAATGAAAGTCAAAAAATAAATACTACCACCAATGGACTGTGTCTACATTAGGCCACATATATCTTTATGGACTAGATCTAAAGGCTCTTTTTCTATAGTGGAAGATGTGGGAAAACTATCTCTTTTATGCTTGGTTATAACACAAATTTCACAATTACAATCTTTTTCAGTCATAACAGGGAGACCAATGAAGATTGAAGGTTCTAAATTGGACTTAGAATCTTTAATGGGATTTGGCCATACCTATAATTCCATAACTAACACTCATATATTCTTGACACATTATAGACAAAAGAATGTGAGAGATTTCAACTTATAAGAATCAAGGGAAATGGTTTTTTCAACCTCTGCTATCAGTCTTCTATTGGGTGGTTTGTCATAGATATAACAAGTATTCCCTTGGAATATTACATCATATCCATGTTCCATCAATTGGCCTACATTAATGAGGTTATGCTTCAGATGTGGAACATAATAATCATCAGTTATGTATTTCGACTAATTATGTTTAGTAAGAACTAGGACAATACCTTTCTCTTCATATTTAATACAATAACGGTCTCCATGAGTAATTCCTGATGTTATAGAAGCATCAAGATAAGAAATAATATTTTTGTTGTGTGTCATATGATTGCTGCAACCACTTTCCAACAACCAAAGGTCCTCTCTCTGAGTGTCTTCAGATAGATGGAAAGAAAGAAACATGGTCTCAGAGGATTCTCCTTCATTGTTGGAGAGATGGACACTCCCTCTTTGTTGATCTAACTGTTTCTTTCTGCATTCATGTTCATAATGCCCAAATTTTTTGTATTAATAGCATTTGACATTAGATTTTCTCCATGTCCTGCTTCTCCTTAGTTTGGTTTTGTGGACTTCTCCATTGCTTTGTTGCATGATGATGTTTTGATCTGCCTCTACCTCGACCTTTTCCTTGCTTGCTGCGTCCTCTATATCCTCTTCCTCTACCTTTTCCAAAATAGTGTTGTTCTTTGAAAGCTTATTCCATGGAATCTTCTGCCAAGTTGAGTCTTGTCTCATGTGCTTGAATGGATCTAGTCAACTGTTCTATTGCAAAAGTTGTAAAATATTTGGATTCCAAAATGGTTGGTACAATCATGTCATATTTCTTGGGCAAACTTCAAAGGACTTTTTCAACAATATTCTAATCTTTAATGGTTTCACCAATGAGTTTGATCTAATTGACTATTCCCATGAATTTGGTCATGAACTGATCCATAGTCTTTGTGTCAGTCATCTTTAGGGTTTCAAACTTTGCTCTCAATGTCTACAATTTAACTATCTCATTGTATCATTACCTTGATACACAACTTTTAAAATATCCCAAGCTTCTTTTTTTGTTGATGTGTCGGTTATCTTGTCGAATAAAGAGTTATCGACTAAGTTTTGTATCCAACATTTGGCTATGTGCTCCTTCTTTCTTAGTTCTGCAGTGACTTTTCTTTGATTATTGTTCATGGTTGCTAATTGTGCTTGGATCGATTTTACATAACAGTTTGATAGGGTGTCCCAACATTCTTGATCTTGCAAAAAAGTCTTCATTCTTTAAGACCAAAACTTATAATTTTTTCCAAGGAAATTTGGGATTTGTGGCAAAGAACTAGAAGAAACCATTTTTAAATGGGGAAATTCACCTTTCCAATCAAAAAAAAAAAAAATCTTTGACAAAGCTTCTGGAATAAAACCCTTTGATTTAAAAAAATATAAAAACCGTCTTCAAATAAACCAACGCCTTTTTAAATTTCTTTTTTTTTTTTAACTCAAATATTTCCAAAGGAAAAAAATAAACCATTTTTTGAAAAATCTCTCTTTACACTTTTTAAATCCCTTTTATTTAAAGGACCTTCAAAAAAATTCCTAAAACAATCTCCCTTTTTATAATAAAACATTGAAACAAAATTTGTTTCTTTTAAAATCCTTATACTCCCCTTTTAAAGGCCATGAACAAGAATTTTCAATACAACCTCTATAACACAAGGTCTCTTAAAAATGTTTGAAACAACAGATGATTTTCCCTTTGTTTAAAATGAGACTTGCCAATGAGTTGTCTAGGAATGAGCCACGAAGTATTTGCTTTTACTTTTTTTTTTAATATTGTACCTTAAAACATATTTCTAGCTTTGTCGTTTTGTCGAATGGAGAGAAATTGTGGAGCCCTCTTTTCCTTTTTTTTAAATGGCTTCCTTGTTTAACGCACTTCATGATAGCTCAAATGAGCTGCATTGAGGCGCTTTTTTTAGTTGTTCTTTAATTTTTCTAAAGTCAACACACATGCTCCTCTAACCATGGTGTGTTGGGGCGCTCCAAAAATTTTACTTTTTTTTGGCTTTCTCAGACACATCTGACAATGAATTTTCTTGGCCCTCAATAGTTGGGCAGCATCGAGCTTCTTGGTAGTTAGCTTTTATTCATTCTTGATTTGTTTTGCTGCTCTCATGGAGTCTTATGCACACTGTGCTCTGATACCATGACAAAGAATGAAAATGAAAGGTAGAGCAGAGATTTCTCTTATCAATATTCAAAATATCTAAATAGTTTACATTGAAAGCATCAACAATAAATGTTTGGAGTAGAGCTTGACTAAACTGAAATAAAATTGAACTATCTCTGACACCTAGCAAACAACAAAATCAAATGTTATGACACCTCGCAGACAATGAGATTAATATCTCAACATGTTATAGGAGATTTGCAGCTAGCAAGTAAATCATCGATCCAAGTGTGATAAAACAATGATGATGGGAAATCACTATCCCAAACTTTTCCAAAAATATAGCAGAAGTGTTGAGAGGTAAAATGGTTAGAACATTAACATTAGCCAAAATTCTGGATTTCAATTTTTGAATGCACTACGGACTTTATTTCTTGGAGATTCTAGATGACTTTGGTAACCTTGCAATTTTAATATTGAATTGATTTCTAGAAAGTGTGGACAATTTTTTTTTTGTCTTTTGTTAAACATTTAAAAATGATGGATAAAATCGATATTGGAAAAGTTGTTGAACCATAAGGCAATAATATTATGTTGAACATTGGTGACAGGTTATGTTATGACTCCAGCTTTTAGATTGGGATAATTCCAATGGAAAAGCATTGTCGAATGGAAATGTTATGTTGGGAGCAAGTTAATGGAGATTCTCTAGATTAAGGATAATAAATGTTTGGACCATAAGGTTTACTAACCCTACATTAAATGTGCATTCGTTCTTAACTATCTGATGTGTTGTGGAATGGGGAATTTGTACTGTCACTCAGAACTTCTTTTAATCCATGTCCTTTAGCCTGCAAACAAAATTTGCAACCTGCAATAAAAATCTACTTGCTTGATTTACTCATGTACGACAAATATGGTTGTTGTCAGTGTAATAATTTTAGTGAATAGTGTAAACTTTGAAACAAGAACTGATATTGTTGCACGTTTCGTAGAGATAGCAAAAAAGTGACATGATTTTGAAAAAGGGTGATGCAGAACACGCATGTTTTTTTTAGAGCATAGTTTTTGGCACTTTATTTTTTTTTATGTACATTACGTTTTAGAATGGTAATGATTTTCATGCTGATTTTAAAAAGTGAGTATTCTGCATCACACCCTTTTTTTAAAAGATCTATCTTTTGAATTTAAATTTTCTAATGTATGAAATGTAAATAATTATTTTTTAAATTTGATAGTTTTTGAAGTGGTCGTTTTCTTCATATTTTTTTTTTTTTTGTAGTGAGGTTTTTATTGTATTGCATTTTTAAATTAGAAAGTCGATATTTTGAATTTTCGATAATCTACATATTTATACATCCTTAATTAATTTTTCAATCCACATGAAATAATTGTTTCTAAAAAACAATTTTTTTTAACAATGGACATAAAAATAACCATTTTTAACATAAATATAACAAAAAAACTACACATTTTGATAATTTTTTGCTAGAATTGACATGTCAAAATCACAATTTTTATACGAAAATTTTAACTAAAAATGGTTAAATAATAGTTTTTTTTATGAATTTCATGTCAAAAAATAATAATAATCACTTTTTTTTTCAAAAAATAATGATTAACTTAAAAATCAATGCGAAAATCACATATTACAAATATTGAACGCATAACAACCTTAATTGATTGATTATTCTTCTCATAAAATGTCAAAGTCAAAACATTGCAAAGCTTGATTTCCAAGCATAACTTAAATTTAATCAACAATGTCACGTAATCCAAACTTTTCGTCCTCTAGAGTTTCATCATTGCCTTCTTCCACAATATTTTTTGCTTCCTTTTGCTCATTTTCCTCTTTTAATGGATCTTTGATGTATGCGAATCTCCCAATGTATGTCTTTCCAAACATTCCATGTAATGGTGGTTGGGGTTCCTTTGCCTTTTTTGCCACACATGATTCACAAAAGTCCCCTTTCTTCAACCCAATTTCTTGCATTACATCTAGAAGAAATTGAAGAGCATTAATTCTTTGCTGAATGAAATTGCACTGTAATGGATCTTTCTCAATTGCAATGCAATTTCTTCCTTTTTGAAGGCAGCATGCTAGTGTTGTACCTAATTATCAAGCACAAAAGAAATAATGAAGTAAATTAGTACAATGACATATTAATTAAAAAAATAACATATTGAAATTCAATTCCATATAATAAAACTTACCTGAGCCAGAAAATAAATCCAGAACCCAATCTCCTTCATTTGAACATATGTCTATAAGATAGTTAATCAATAATTGTGGTTTTTGATAAATGTTAACTATCTCTCATTTTGTTTCTTTGTCTTCATATGTTAGTTTTCTCACAACAGCATCATAAGTCAGTATTTGGCTATGACTCTTTCCGTCCACCCGATTAAAAATCATAGACATATGGCTATCATCTTTTGCCCAACTATCAATATGAATGAACTCACAGTCATTTATAAATTGTTGATCTTCATTATTAAGAATATTTGACTTTTGCCTATAACATGAAATAGTAAAAGTTCAATTAACTTGTACATAAATGAATTTTTCAACATTAATCAAATATAAATTTTAAACGTCTTACCATGTAAGCTGCATCCTTGAATTTGTTTTCCCCTTGAAGCTTGACAATATCATTGCCAACTGTGTGTCTGAATGAAATGTCACAAATCTCCATAATGGTGATGACATCACTTCTACAAATCCCGCAACCACTTTATTAAAAGCTTGATAAGTATAAGGGTCACTATCATAGTAAATGTTTGGAATATTGAAACCATGGGGAATATCTCCAATAACTAGGGCATAATCCCTTTTTAGTATGAGTTTAGCAATGTCTTCACAGTCACTTTGTATTACTTAATATTGAATAGTGTCTAGCCCATTCCAAATGAAATGATTAAGAGTTGGATCAAGTTCAACATTCTTAATACGTTGCTTCCTCAGTCTTTCGATCTTTATTTTTTCAATAAAAGTCTTGAAACTGTCTGGTGCTCCATTATCTTCCTTCCTCATCTTTTATAAAATAAACAAATATATGTGTAAGTTATAAATTAAAAATAGTACACAGATGAATAAAAATGAATGTATAAATCAAGATACCTTTTTAAATGCAAGATAAAAAACTTTTAATGTTGATGTAGAACTTGAATCTGGATAGTTACGTACAACATCATCCCAACTATCTTCATTCAACAATCTAACCATTTGTTCTTGAATTTTCATGTAAACTTTGTGACTGCATAGATAAAGTAAGAAAAAGTTAATATAATGATATGTATAACAAATACTACCAAGAACAACATGTTTTATTTAAAAGATAACTATAATCTAGAAATAAATAAAAATAATTCAACAAACTTACTTTTGAAATTCTTCAAACATTTCCTCCAATGATAATTCCACTGACCTCACACGAGATAATATTGTTTTGACAATTTTTTCATCTTTCACTCCTTGCATCACCCTCTAAGGCGTGATAGTCATATCGTCTGGAAGTTGTTTTAGTTCAGGAGCTGATTTACTGTTGCTACATATCAATGGCTTAGACCTTTTGACCCTCTGATTTTTAATGCCAATGTCTTCCCACATGCCAAAAATCTCATCAATCAACTTCCAAACATCTCCAGTTATAAATACCAATTGGAAAATGCTATAAAAACCTCTGAATAAATCACTATTTTTGTTGCCTTTTCCACCTTTTGAATTGGGTTTCTCTCCAATTTGATAGCCTATTTCCATACAACACTCCTTTCGGAAATCTGCAGTAACATTTATCCTATCCCCACCACATTTTTCTTGAAATTCACTATGAATAAATCCAACCCTTTGGATGAAAGTCATAGACATCCTATATTCATTATCTAAATTATGATCCCATGCCACTAACTTTGCTTCTGTTTCATTTAAACCAACATAAATGATACATTTCATTGTTTCAAAACGTGAGTTATTAGGATATTCCTCCATCAATTGTCTTTGAGCTTCTACAGAATGGTTCCCCCCAAGCATATAATAATTGTATTCAAAACATTTTGACTTATCACATCCTTCTTTGTTGGGAACTTGAAGTGGATCAACAAGAAGCACATAACTAACCACATGAGCATATGGATTGTACCTCATCAATGTCTTCAAGTTGTGAACATGCAGATGATGTAGCTTTCTGACTTGATATTGACATTGTCCTTCACTTGCCTTATAGGTTTGTCTGACATTAAGCTTAAATGTACGGCAACCATAAATTAAGTTTCTCTTTGTGAAATTCTGTCGAATGGCATTTTATTTTGTTTTGATAGTGCCATCATCTAAATTAGCTCCTGGTGTAATGATTTATCTGCTTTCTTTTGAAGTTTCACTAGGTTCTTGACTGCTGGTAATGACTACTTCAAAATATTCAACTTTACTTTTCTTTTTCATAACATTCTCAACAAATTTATTCTTGGGCATTGTTACTTTTGGTCTTTTACAACTTTTCTCAATTCCAATATCATTTTCAATAATGGCAACATATGCTTCACTGTCAGTTTCAACTTCATCGTCCTCAAAAGTAACTTGTTTACCCTTGCTAGATTTATCCACCAGAGGCATTTTTTTTTTATTCTTTGGATGTAGTTTTGTAGCATCATCAATTACTACATTTTTCTTGTTTTCCATATCTTCTTCTGACACTGAGTAAAAACTGTTGACAACTTTCATGATATCATGCTCCATGAAATGAATGCCTCCCAACCTAATTGAACAACTTTCAACAAAATTCTGCCAAACAAAATATCATATGTCAATAAAAACAAAGTTAAAAAAATATAGCGAGGCACTTTCAAGAATGTAAAATACAAATATAAATAACAATACTTATGATGTTTTGTGTCATCTCATTTACGATTTGTTTACACAACTTTGTAGATACCTCTCTCATGTCATATAATGAATATGATAGTTGGTATTTAATCATTTCATGTGACTTGGGAGCTTTTGTAAGTACGTAAACAACTTCAATGTTCGGTACCGAACACATATCTATGACTCTTCCCATCACCTCAAAATTTCCATTATCATTCAGTATATCAATATATAGATATATATTCATATTTGTGCTTTCTTTTTCTTTCACATACTAGACTCTTGATGTAAATTTCACCTCTTTTGAATTCTTCCAGTCTGAAATTATCTTCTTATCACTTGAGGCACTTGAAAGATTTGTAGCCATGAGCTCAGGTGGAGTTCGTTCACCAATGTTTTTTAAAGATGCACCTTTAAGAGTATTTGGTCTAGAAAGATTCACAAAAATTTTCTTTGATGCCATTTTCCTGAAAAACAGAAACACATAAATCAGTAAATAACAAAAATATATTAACTTAAATTAACAACGAAAATATATCATAATTTTTTTTATTTGTATAATCAGAATCGCCCAGCCACCCCTAACGGGCAGGCGAGCGAGTCGGTGGGCGGGCGAGAGGTCAGGTGAGGGACAGTGGGGCGAGGTGGACAGTCGGGCCGGGTCGGCAGGCCGACCGGTGGGTGTGGGCGAGAGGGGTGCACGGGTGTGGGTGGGGGCGAGTGTGCGGGGCGCCACACCCGGCCCCCTTCCACCCCCACATGCCCACGCCAACCCTCTTCCCTCACACCCACCTGCCTCTCCCCCATCCCTCTCGCCCCCCCTCACCTGCACGCCCTCCTCTCCACCCTCTCCACCCACGTGCCCCCACCTCTCCCCAAACGCGCGCTCCCCTCACCCATCCCCTCATGCCTTGCCCCTCCCTCTGACTCCCCCCTCACCCACACCCACCCCCGTGCCCTCACCCTCTCCACCCACACCCTCGCCCTAACCCCCTCTCCCCCGCCCACGACCCTTCCCCTCCCGCTCCGCACACCCTCCACCCCCGCCCACAACCCTTACCCTCCCCCCACTCCCACCACGCCCCCCCTCACACTCCCCATCCTGACCCTCCCCTCGCCCACGACCCTTCCCCTCCCCCCACGGCCCCCCTCACACTCCCCACCCACACCCTACCCCCGCCCACGACCCCTCCACACCCCCTACCCCTTCCCCCTCACCCACGACCCTTCCCCTCCCCCTACCCCCCACTCACACTCCCCCCACGCCCCCCCCCTCACACTCCCCACCGCCTCCCCCCATGACCCCTCACACTCCCGCCCCCGCCCCCCCTCACACTCCCCCTCCCTCACCTCGCCCCACTCCGCACCCCCTCTCCCCCCTCCCCCTCACACTCCCCCTCCCCCTCACACTCCCCCTCCCTCGCCTCGCCCCACTCCCCGCCTCCTCTCCCCCCCCCTCACACTCTCCACCCACCATCCCTCCCTCACTCCCCACCCTGACCTCCCCCTTGCCCATGACCCTCCCCCTCCCCCTACCCCCGCCCTCACACTCCCCACCCCTCCACGCTGGGCAATCTCTTCCATTTAACTAATCGATTTCAAGAAGACAGGCACCATCGAAGTTGTAGGCATATGAGCGACAGTGACACCACCGCCACAGACATATCTACAGAGGCACGAATAGGCTGCTCCACAGACTGCTCTAGAGGCAGCGAAGTTTATCTGGATCAAATGAAATGCCCTGTCAACTGCACGAACAGGCACACCGCCCTTACAAAACCAACTCTTGAATCTTCTTTTCAACACAACGCCTAATAAAATACTTATAACCCACAGAACAAACATAGAACACGGGCTTATAACAAATGCAGAACGTGCAACGGTAGATCTACATGCGAGGACTTATCCACATCACCATCGCTATGAGCAGATCAGCAGCAACAAAGGGACCTCTAGGAAATCATGACCGAGAACTTTCACCGTGGCAAAATTCACCATTCACAGGTGGGTTGATGGCCCTTCCAAAATCGTAGCAGCACAATCACTTAACAATCTGATGGACAAATATTTAGGCAAGACACCCAATACAAATACAAATATATATATACTCTTATTTTCCTTGACCCAGGCCCAAACGAGTGATACTAAGATAAAATTCAATAATGCACTTAATATGTATTCACATCAAAATGGTTACATATAAATACATTTAGTGTTGTCTCAAGATAAGTAAACAAATATTGGACACACAATCACTTGGTTAAGAGAATATCTCAAACATACAGCAATCTAGGAAACATCTAGATATAACAACCCTAAGGAATACGAACAGACTCTTGTAGATAGAATGAATCACAATTGAGACAAGTAGGAATTACAATTTTCAAGTATTTACACTTCACCAGGTGTTGTGGAGTAACTTACTGTAAAACCTATAACTAAATTGTTTTAGGCGCGCAACACAGATTGCTCTACGATATTCTCCCCTTGACCTCTCAGAATTACATCCGCTAATTAGAAAAATGATTCTACATATATGTGTATTCAAAACATACATTTTTTTAATATATTAATTCATGAAAACTCAAAGTATTAAAACATAGGATGGGCGTTTGTACCAAAACATAATTTTTTGAACTTGCAAATGTTGCGGAGTAAAGTACATATATCAATTGTGGAATAAATGTATGGACCATATGTTTTACCAACCCTGCATTAAATGCACAATCATTCTTCATTATCTTATGTGTTGCAGAATTGGGAATTTGTACTCCCCCTCACAGCTTATTTTAATCCATGTCCTTCATCTTCCAAACAAAATCTACAACCTACAATAAAAATCTACTTGGTTGATTTATTCGTGTACCACAAGTATGGTTGTTGTCAGTTTAATAACTACGGTGGAAGAAATGCCTGTTAGAGTCCATTTATATTGGATGCAACGAAATGGTAATCACTTTTGTGAAGAAAAATGAGGGTTTCTAATATTGTTATCCTTGTGACTAATATAATATGAAAAATTTGTAAAAAAAAAATTGATTAATTATGGTTAAATATATTGCTAGTATATTTTTGAAGTAGAGGAAAGAGAATGTTGAAGTAAATTGGGTTGATTATGTTGTTTAGAAATTTTTCTTTTGAATGGAAAATGAGTGCTTCACAAGGTTAATTTTCATGTTATATTTTGTGAATTTTTTTAACAATTCTATAAATTGTAATTATAATCACAAAGTGTTATGCCCACTTGCAATAATTCTGTAGAGACAAATAAAGAAGGAAAATGATATAACAATTACGAGGGTGAAGAGAGGATGATAGAGAAAAAATAGACATTGTTTGATGAACAAACGAATATGAAGAGGGGATGCAAGGGTGTGTTGGGTAGGATGGATAGGTGGAGTAATTTGTAGAAAGGAACATGGACCAATAAGAAAACGATACATGGTAGTTTTTATGATAGAATACAGTTCCATTAGATAATGAAAATTGATGGACGATCATCAACCCTAGGAAATCCGTTATTGATTTAACCCAAGGAGGTCAGGAAATTTCCAAAGAGAATCAAATTTCCCTCAGTTATAATTTATATAGATAAGTTTTTAAGCATGATTGCATGTATCTTGATTCTAGAAAGAATCTACGTTCTTAGGTTGTTTTAGTGATCTCGCATTATGGCCAAGTGGGCCTTTGTAAAAATGATAAGTGTCTGAGTTCAGGTGTTAGTATTTTTGGGATAAATGTTTGAACAATTTGGCTCTACTAGGATATTTTCTGGCCTTTATGAAGTTTACATGTTAGGTAATTTTCTAGCCTATATGAAGTTTACATGTGTAGTAGCATAAAAGGTTTTGGAGAGCAGAGATCAAGGAGCTTGGGAGAGGCAACTCGAGAAGAGAGGTTGCCTAAATTTGTTGGACTTAAATTATGTTTAGAGCAATACAATGTGTTTTTGTGAATATGTGTTTGTACATGTGTGGTGTGTACCATGATTCCTAGTCGAGCACATATTAGTGTTTGGTCTAGAGAAGCTTGAGTTTCCTTATCATGATAGTATAGTGAGTATAAGAAAGTGATAGTTAATTGTTGTTGCAGAGATCTGTCAATTTGCACCATATCAGGTTATAGGGTGAGTTTGAGTTCTTGAGGAGAGAACCAGAGTAGAAACACTGAGTTCGGAGTTGGCTCAGACAGAGCGAAGTTGATTGAACTCAATATTGAGTGTGACACCCATTCGGTTCTTCTTTAGAGCATGGCGTCAAAGTCGTGCAATTGTGTTCCCTAGACCATGAACAAAGTGGGAGCATGAATAGCAGTTTACCCATTTTTATGCTAGAAGGAAATTAGTTGTTGATGCAAATATTTGATCAACTATCATGAGAAAAAGAAGAGAAAGATCGAGTTGTTCAAGTAAGGAGCTTACTGCTTTAATGAAACTTATTTCCTATCACATAGGCATATTTTAATCCCTTGTAGCAATTAATCTCTATGATTCTTTCAAGGCCTTTTTATAGGTTCTATAAGATCGTTTTTTGTTTCCAAGATGTCAATGGAAGGTTTGAAGTCAACATAACAAGGAAGGACTCCCAAAAAAATTGGGATTTGGGCCAAGATTATGAATTAGACTCTGCAGTCTGCAAGACCCTTGCACTAAAGAGGCTTGGAGCTCGGTGAGGTTGTTCGAACGAGAACCATAATGGAATTCCTAGTAGGGTTTGGAGGTTGGGAAAATAGAACCCTCAGGCTAGTTGCGTCAAGTGGCACTGGAGCTCGTAGTTCCTGCGAGATTTTATCCATAACGTGCAGAGGTAGGGTTGATAGTTTGGAGCTCATGGTTACGAGATCATATCATCTACATTGTGTCAAGTGTTATACGAGTGCGACAAAACGCTTTGGGATTGAGAAAGGTAAATGAAGTATTGTGTTATGACAAATAATGAAAATGAAAAGTAGATTAAAGATTTCTCATCTCAATATTCAAAATAGCTAAATAGATTACATTGAGAACATCAACAATAAATTACTGAACTAGAACTCGACTAAACTGAAGTAAAATTGAACTGTTTATGACACCTAGTAGTCAACAAAATCAAATGTCATGACACCTAGTGTTATGAAACCAGCTAACAAAAAGATAGAAAAGATAGATCAACGCCTTAGAATTCAGCCTCTTCGAGGGGGCAACCTCCTTTACATTACACAAATGAATTATTCCTTGATGATTCAAATGACAAAACCTCCTTTCTATATATAGGAGTCTAAGGAGTCACAATATAACCCAGCCGACCTAACAATAATAATATAAAGGCACAAAGACAATAATAGAGGGATTCTATGGGGCACAGTAATAACAATATGGGGACAACAGGGGCACAAAAATATTAATAAGGGATATAACTACAATAGTAATGGGGTAATCACTAGTATTATAAGGACCTAACATGCCCCTCTCCTTCAAAAAAGTGTTGTCCTCAATGCTTGAGTAGTTCTAGATGCTTCTGTATAAGATTCTCATCCTCCCATATCGAATCTTCAGCGGATAAGTTCTTACACTTGATTAGATACTCTGAAATTGATCGATTTCGTAGCTATCGAGTTCTTGTTTCTGTGACTACTTCCGGTTCCAATATAATTTTTTCTTCTTCGTCAAGTTCTAGAAATATTGTTTGAACTGGGAGCTTGTCACCTATAACCTTCTTTAAACATGAAACATGTAAAACTGGGTGCACTCGAGAAGCTGCAGGAAGCTCCAATTTGTATGCCATAATACCAATCTTTTGCAACACCTTGTACGGACCATAATACTTTGGTGATAATTTATTATCCTTCTTAGCTTGCTTGAGGGACATTTGTTTATATGGTTGTAGCCGTAGGAATACCCAATCACCTACATCAAAACTTCTTTCACTGCGATGTTGATCTTCCTGTTGTTTCATTCTATTATGCGCCAACACGAGGTTATCCTTTAAGAGTTGGAGGACTTGTTGTTGATGCTTGATGTGATGCTCCACTACTTGGACCTTAGAATTTTCTTCTAAATATGATGTGATAGATGGTGGCTGATATCCATAAAGTGCCATAAATGGGGTCATTTTTGTTGTTGTATGGAAGGAAGTGTTATACCACCATTCAGCCAGAGGCAACCATTTGACCCATTGTGTCTGTTTATCAAATACAAAGCAACGAAGATATCCTTCCAAACATTTGTTTACTATCTTAGTTTCCCCATCAGATTGAGGAAGATAAGATGAGCTATGAGCTAACTAAGTACCAAGATAAGAAAATAATTCTGTCCAAAAATTTCTAGTGAAAATGGGATCTCTCTCACTTACAATAATATTTGGGTTTCCATGTAGATTTTGAATTGTTTCCATAAATGGAGTAGAAACTGTACTGGCTTTAAATGGATGTGATAACGCACAAAAGCGTGCATACTTGGTAAGTCTGTCAACTACCACCATGATGACACTCTTTCCCTTAGACTTGGGTAAACCTGTGATAAAATCAATTGAAACCTCCTCCCAATGTTGGCTTGGAATGGATAAAGGTTGTAATAGACCTGGGGTCTTAATTGTTTCAACTTTATTTTGTTGGCAAACCAATCATTCTGCCACAAACTTTTGAATATCCGATTTAAGGCCATCCCAAAAAAATTCCTTCTTAACCCTGTGGTAAGTTTTTAAAAATCTCGAGTGCCCTCCTAAGGGAGAAGAGTGCAATTCCATAAGAATCTTTTGCTTGAGTTGGGAATTCTTATAGAGGTATAAGCGATCTTTGTACCATAACGAATCATTTTCCCAGCTAAATGTATCTGATGTAATGGAATCTGGTTGTAACTTTCGAATAAGTGCCCACACTTCTTCATCATTCTTCCATTCCTCCCTTGCTTCATTTATCCAATCTGGTTGGATAATAGAAATGGCGCAGAACAATGCTTCCACATCCTCATCCTTTCTTGAGAGTGCATCTACCACCACATTTTGCTTCCCTTTTTTGTAGATGATTTCAAAGTCATAACCCAACATCTTTGTGACACACTTTTGTTGCTCTTCAGAGGATAATCTTGGTTCTAAAAAGTATTTAAGGCTATCATGATCCGTTTTTACCTTGAAATCTCTTCCCATTAGGTAGGGTCACCATTTCTTAAGTGTATGTAGTATTGCCAACTTTTCCTTCTCATAAATAGCTTTGTGTAAAAACTTTCCCTTGATTGGACGGCTTTCAAAAGCAATGGGTCTTTCATCTTGTGTTAAAACAACACCAATTCCATTTCCTGAAGCATCACATTCCACAATAAAGGTTTTTGTGAAGTTCGTTGTAGCTAAGACCGGTGCTTGGCACATTGCCTCTTTAAGATGTTAGAAGGCCTTTGCTACTTCTGGAGTCCATGAAAATGCATCTTTCTTCAATAATGTTGTTAGAGGTGCTGCTGTTCTCCCATAATTCTTAACAAACTTGCGATAATACCCTATCAACCCGAGAAATCGTTACAGAAGCTTTATGGATGTGGGGATTTTCCTTTCCTTAATGGCTTTAATTTTGCTAGGGTCTACCTTAACTCCTTCATGTGATACAATATGACCCAGAAATTCCACCTCCTGTACTCCAAAGAAACATTTGAATCTTTTTGCATATAATTGTTTCTCCTCCAATAGTTGTAGCACCCTATCAACATGCTCAACATGATCCTTCCAAGACTTGTTGTAGATTAGTATATCATTAAAAAATACTAACACAAATTTTCTAAGGAAGGGAAATGGAATTCATCAAACCTTGAAATGTAGAAGGTGCATTGGTAAGGCCAAAAGGCATGATGACCCTCATGAGTTCTAAATGTTGTTTTCAGATTGTCTTCAGTCTTCATTCCAATTTGATGATATCCTGAAAGAAGATCCAACTTGGTGAAGTAAATTGATCCATGCAATTCATCCAGTAATTCATCAATGACAGGAATGGGAAACTTATCTTTAATAGTGAGCTTGTTGAGCTCCCTATAATCCGCACACATGCACCATGATCCATCCTTCTTGTGCACCAATACTACTGGAGTAGAGAAAGAACTTTGACTAGGTTGAATTATACCAGCCTCTAGCATTTCTGCAACCATACGTTCAATTTCACTCTTTTGGGCATAGGGATATCTGTACGGCCTAATGTTTGGAGGAACACTTCCTGAAATCAGATGAATAGCATGATCATGATCACGAATAGGTGGGAGACCTTTGGAAGTCTCAAATACCTTGGAATGATTCTCCAAGACTTTTTGGAGATCTGGAGAAATAGATCTTCATCATTCTTCTATTCCAAAGCTCTGATACCAAATGTTATGAAACCAACTCACAAAAGATAGAAAAGATAGATCAACGCCTTAGAATTCAGCCTCTTCGAGGGGACAACCTCCTTTACATTACACAAATGAATTATTCCTTGATGATTCAAATGACAAAACCTCCTTTCTATATATAGGAGTCTAAGGAGTCACAATATAACCTAGCCGACCTAACAATAATAATAAAAGGCACAAAAATAACAATAGAGGGATTCTATGGGGCACAGTAATAACAATGTGGGGACAATAGGGGCACAACAATATTAATAAGGGATATAACTACAATAGTAATGGGGTAATCACTAGTATTATAGGGACCTAACACCTAGTAGATAGTGAAATTAATATCTCAACAACCCCTACTAATCTCAACGGTTACAAGTAAAGAGACTTACAATGCCTAATTGATGTATTTGAAATTCAAATAATTTTTTTCCCAATGGCTTTGTGAAAATATCTACAAACTGGTCTTTGGAACCACAAAAAGCAATTACTATGTCCCCATCATTGACAAGCTTATGGATGCAATGAAAACATGTGTCAATGTGCTTGCTCTTTTTGTGAAAAACACGATTTTTTGATAAAGAAATTGTTGAACTGTTTTCACAGTAATTAGGAGTTGGCTCCTTTGAACATTTGAAATATATTTCAATAATCTTCTAAACCAAACTGCTTGACAAGTTGTTGAATTTGCTGCTACATATTCTTCCTCTGGAAAAGATATTGAAAAGATTGATTATTTCTTGGGTGCCCATGGAATTAGATTGGTTCCAAGATTAAAAGCATGCCATGAGGTTCTTTTGCGATCATCTAAAATCCCTGCATAATCGTTGTTTGTATAACCTAAAAGTTAGCAATCTTCAAAATGAGTGTAGAAAAAACCATAGTCTAGGGTCCTTGCAATATACCTTAAGATCCTTTTTACAACCTTCCAATGAGAAATCATAGGTGATTGCATAAACATGGAGACAAAACTTGCTGCAAACATGATATCAAGTCTAGTTGCAGTTAGATATAACAAATTAGCAACTAGAATTTTATACAATGTGGGATCAACTAATGGTGCTACATCTTCTTTTCTTAGCTTGGTTCCTCGAGCAATTGGTGTATCTACTGGTTTTTAATTGGTCATTCTGAACTTTTGCACGATTTTAGTAGCATATTTTTGTTGACCAACAAAAATTCCATTAGCATATTGCTAAATTTCAATGCCTAAGAAGTATTTCATGACCCCTGATAAGTCATATCAAACTATGTTTGCATTATTGCTTTGGAGTCTTCTAACATCATATTGCATGTATAAAGAAGATCATCTACATAAAGGCATATAATAAGAATTTTACCTTCATGAGTTTTGGTATGCAAAGTTGGCTCATGACTACTTCTACAAAAACCACTTTTGCTGAGATAGGTGTCGATGCGACTGTACCAAGCTCTTGGAGCATGTTTCAAGCCATATAAGGCTTTCTTCAATCTGTATACCCTATGCTCTTGTCCTGGAATTTTAAAACTAGGAGGCTGCTCTACATAAACTTCTTCCTGCAATATACCATTTAAGAAGGTAGATATTACATCAAGCTGATAGAATTTCCATTTGTGTTGAGCTTTTGTGTACAAAATAATTATGGTAGTGTCTAACCTTGCTACTGGAGCAAAGGATTCACCATAGTCGATACCAAATTGTTGTGAAAATATTTTGGCAACCAACCTCTCCTTATGTTTCTCAATCTCTCATTTTTCATTCAACTTAGTTTTATATACCCATTTTACACCAATTCTTATTTTGTCTCTTGGGAGATCAACTAATTCCCAAGTCTGGTCCTTCTCTATGGCATAAATTTCTTAGTTCATTGCATTAACCCAATGCTTTTAATTAACCTCTTCTTCAAAATGGGTTGTTTGAGATGAAAGAAATGCAAACATATTATGTTAGTCAAACTCATGCTCATGCTCATGCTCATATATTTCTCTCATGATTCTTGTTTTATAACTGTCTTCTGAAGATGTTGAATCAGGATTCACTGCTTGAAGATGTACCATTTTCAGAATGGTATGGCTCTTCTTGAACCTACAATCTTGGTAGCTTTGGTGGATAAAAAAAAGTGTTTTCAAGCTTCATCAACATGATCAGACCAAGATTTATTTTCAAAAAATTTAACATCTTTGCTTAAAACAAATTTCTTGGTATCTGGATTATAAAGTTTGTGGCCTTAGACTTCTCACTTTAGCCTAGGAAACTACATCTTTCACTCTTATCATCAAGCTTATTTCTTAGTTGCTCAGGAACATGTGCAAATGCTACTGATCCAAAATTTTAAAAGTGAGATACATTTACCTTTTTACCATCCCATGCTTCTTGAGGTATTGTATCTTGGAGATTGGTTGTTGGAGATATGCTGATGACATATAGTGTTGTTGAAAATGCTTCATCCCAATACTTATTTGACAACTTCTTCTCACGGAGCATACATCTGGCCATATTTATGACTAAATGATTTTTCCTTTCTGCTACTCCATTCTGTTGTGGAGTATATCTTGTTGTGTTCTACATGATGATTCCTTGTTGTTGACAAAAATATTTGAAGTCATTGGAGTTGTACTCTCCTCCTCTATCTGACCAGAGAACTTTTAAAAGCTTTCCATTCTGTTTTTCTACTTCTGCTTTGAATTCTTTGACCTTGAGAATGTATTTGATTTATTTTTTTAGAACATAAACCCATGTCTTCCTACTATAATCATCAATGAAAGTCAAAAAATAAATACTACCACCAATGGACTGTGTCTACATTAGGCCACATATATCTTTATGGACTAGATCTAAAGTCTCTTTTTCTATAGTGGAAGATGTGGGAAAACTATCTCTTTTATGCTTGGTTATAACACAAATTTCACAATTACAATCTTTTTCATTCATAACAGGGAGACCAATGAAGATTGAAGGTTCTAAATTGGACTTAGAATCTTGAATGGGATTTGGCCATACCTATAATTCCATAACTAACACTCATATATTCTTGACACATTATAGACAAAAGAATGTGAGAGATTTCAACTTATAAGAATCAAGGGAAATGGTTTTTTCAACCTCTGCTATCAGTCTTCTATTGGGTGGTTTGTCATAGATATAACAAGTCTTCCCTTGGAATATTACATCATATCCATGTTCCATCAATTGGCCTACATTAATGAGGTTATGCTTCAGATGTGGAACATAATAATCATCAGTTATGTATTTCGACTAATTATGTTTAGTAAGAACTAGGACAATACCTTTCTCTTCATATTTAATACAATAACGGTCTCCATGAGTAATTCCTGATGTTATAGAAGCATCAAGATAAGAAATAATATTTTTGTTGTGTGTCATATGATTGCTGCAACCACTTTCCAACAACCAAAGGTCCTCTCTCTGAGTGTCTTCAGATAGATGGAAAGAAAGAAACATGGTCTCAGAGGATTCTCCTTCATTGTTGGAGAGATGGACACTCCCTCTTTGTTGATCTAACTGTTTCTTTCTGCATTCATGTTCATAATGCCCAAATTTTTTGTATTAATAGCATTTGACATTAGATTTTCTCCATGTCCTGCTTCTCCTTAGTTTGGTTTTGTGGACTTCTCCATTGCTTTGTTGCATGATGATGTTTTGATCTGCCTCTACCTCGACCTTTTCCTTGCTTGCTGCGTCCTCTATATCCTCTTCCTCTACCTTTTCCAAAATAGTGTTGTTCTTTGAAAGCTTATTCCATGGAATCTTCTGCCAAGTTGAGTCTTGTCTCATGTGCTTGAATGGATATAGTCAACTGTTCTATTGCAAAAGTTGTAAAATATTTGGATTCCAAAATGGTTGGTACAATCATGTCATATTTCTTGGGCAAACTTCAAAGGACTTTTTCAACAATATTCTAATCTTTAATGGTTTCACCAATGAGTTTGATCTAATTGACTATTCCCATGAATTTGGTCATGAACTGATCCATAGTCTTTGTGTCAGTCATCTTTAGGGTTTCAAACTTTGCTCTCAATGTCTACAATTTAACTATCCTCATTGTATCATTACCTTGATACACAACTTTTAAAATATCCCAAGCTTCTTTTTTTGTTGATGTGTCGGTTATCTTGTCGAATAAAGAGTTATCGACTAAGTTTTGTATCCAACATTTGGCTATGTGCTCCTTCTTTCTTAGTTCTGCAGTGACTTTTCTTTGATTATTGTTCATGGTTGCTAATTGTGCTTGGATCGATTTTACATAACAGTTTGATAGGGTGTCCCAACATTCTTGATCTTGCAAAAAAGTCTTCATTCTTTAAGACCAAAACTTATAATTTTTTCCAAGGAAATTTGGGATTTGTGGCAAAGAACTAGAAGAAACCATTTTTAAATGGGGAAATTCACCTTTCCAATAAAAAAAAAAAAAAAACTTTGACAAAGCTTCTGGAATAAAACCCTTTGATTTAAAAAAATATAAAAACCGTCTTCAAATAAACCAACGCCTTTTTAAATTTCTTTTTTTTTTTAACTCAAATATTTCCAAAGGAAAAAAATAAACCATTTTTTGAAAAATCTCTCTTTACACTTTTTAAATCCCTTTTATTTAAAGGACCTTCAAAAAAAATCCTAAAACAATCTCCCTTTTTATAATAAAACATTGAAACAAAATTTGTTTCTTTTAAAATCCTTATACTCCCCTTTTAAAGGCCATGAACAAGAATTTTCAATACAACCTCTATAACACAAGGTCTCTTAAAAATGTTTGAAACAACAGATGATTTTCCCTTTGTTTAAAATGAGACTTGCCAATGAGTTGTCTAGGAATGAGCCACGAAGTATTTGCTTTTACTTCTTTTTTTAATCTTGTACCTTAAAACATATTTCTAGCTTTGTCGTTTTGTCGAATGGAGAGAAATTGTGGAGCCCTCTTTTCCTTTTTTTTAAATGGCTTCCTTGTTTAACGCACTTCATGATAGCTCAGATGAGCTGCATTGAGGCGCTTTTTTTAGTTGTTCTTTAATTTTTCTAAAGTCAACACACATGCTCCTCTAACCATGGTGTGTTGGGGCGCTCCAAAAATTTTACCTTTTTTTGGCTTTCTCAGACACATCTGACAATGAATTTTCTTGGCCCTCAATAGTTGGGTAGCATCGAGCTTCTTGGTAGTTAGCTTTTATTCATTCTTGATTTGTTTTGCTGCTCTCATGGAGTCTTATGCACACTGTGCTCTGATACCATGACAAAGAATGAAAATGAAAGGTAGAGCAGAGATTTCTCTTATCAATATTCAAAATATCTAAATAGTTTACGTTGAAAGCATCAACAATAAATGTTTGGAGTAGAGCTTGACTAAACTGAAATAAAATTGAACTATCTCTGACACCTAGCAAACAACAAAATCAAATGTTATGACACCTCGCAGACAATGAGATTAATATCTCAACATGTTATAGGAGATTTGCAGCTAGCAAGTAAATCATCGATCCAAGTGTGATAAAACAATGATGATGGGAAATCACTATCCCAAACTTTTCCAAAAATATAGCAGAAGTGTTGAGAGGTAAAATGGTTAGAACATTAACATTAGCCAAAATTCTGGATTTCAATTTTTGAATGCACTACGGACTTTATTTCTTGGAGATTCTAGATGACTTTGGTAACCTTGCAATTTTAATATTGAATTGATTTCTAGAAAGTGTGGACAATTTTTTTTTTGTCTTTTGTTAAACATTTAAAAATGATGGATAAAATCGATATTGGAAAAGTTGTTGAACCATAAGGCAATAATATTATGTTGAACATTGGTGACAGGTTATGTTATGACTCCAGCTTTTAGATTGGGATAATTCCAATGGAAAAGCATTGTCGAATGGAAATGTTATGTTGGGAGCAAGTTAATGGAGATTCTCTAGATTAAGGATAATAAATGTTTGGACCATAAGGTTTACTAACCCTACATTAAATGTGCATTCGTTCTTAACTATCTGATGTGTTGTGGAATGGGGAATTTGTACTGTCACTCAGAACTTCTTTTAATCCATGTCCTTTAGCCTGCAAACAAAATTTGCAACCTGCAATAAAAATCTACTTGCTTGATTTACTCATGTACGACAAGTATGGTTGTTGTCAGTGTAATAATTTTAGTGAATAGTGTAAACTTTGAAACAAGAACTGATATTGTTGCACGTTTCGTAGAGATAGCAAAAAAGTGACATGATTTTGAAAAAGGGTGATGCAGAACACGCATGTTTTTTTTAGAGCATAGTTTTTGGCACTTTATTTTTTTTTATGTACATTACGTTTTAGAATGGTAATGATTTTCATGCTGATTTTAAAAAGTGAGTATTCTGCATCACACCCTTTTTTTAAAAGATCTATTTTTTGAATTTAAATTTTCTAATGTATGAAATGTAAATAATTATTTTTTAAATTTGATAGTTTTTGAAGTGGTCGTTTTCTTCATATTTTTTTTTTTTTTTTTTTGTAGTGAGGTTTTTATTGTATTGCATTTTTAAATTAGAAAGTCGATATTTTGAATTTTCGATAATCTACATATTTATACATCCTTAATTAATTTTTCAATCCACATGAAATAATTGTTTCTAAAAAACAATTTTTTTTAACAATGGACATAAAAATAACCATTTTTAACATAAATATAACAAAAAAACTACACATTTTGATAATATTTTGCTAGAATTGACATGTCAAAATCACAATTTCTATACGAAAATTTTAACTAAAAATGGTTAAATAATAGTTTTTTTTATGAATTTCATGTCAAAAAATAATAATAATCACTTTTTTTTTCAAAAAATAATGATTAACTTAAAAATCAATGCGAAAATCACATATTACAAATATTGAACGCATAACAACCTTAATTGATTGATTATTCTTCTCATAAAATGTCAAAGTCAAAACGTTGCAAAGCTTGATTTCCAAGCATAACTTAAATTTAATCAACAATGTCACGTAATCCAAACTTTTCGTCCTCTAGAGTTTCATCATTGCCTTCTTCCACAATATTTTTTGCTTCCTTTTGCTCATTTTCCTCTTTTAATGGATCTTTGATGTATGCGAATCTCCCAATGTATGTCTTTCCAAACATTCCATGTAATGGTGGTTGGGGTTCCTTTGCCTTTTTTGCCACACATGATTCACTAAAGTCCCCTTTCTTCAACCCAATTTCTTGCATTACATCTAGAAGAAATTGAAGAGCATTAATTCTTTGCTGAATGAAATTGCACTGTAATGGATCTTTCTCAATTGCAATGCAATTTCTTCATTTTTGAAGGCAGCATGCTAGTGTTGTATCTAATTATCAAGCACAAAAGAAATAATGAAGTAAATTAGTACAATGACATATTAATTAAAAAAATAACATATTGAAATTCAATTCCATATAATAAAACTTACCTGAGCCAGAAAATAAATCCAGAACCCAATCTCCTTTATTTGAACATATGTCTATAAGATAGTTAATCAATAATTGTGGTTTTTGATAAATGTTAACTATCTCTCATTTTGTTTCTTTGTCTTCATATGTTAGTTTTCTCACAACAGCATCATAAGTCAGTATTTGGCTGTGACTCTTTCCGTCCACCCGATTAAAAATCATAGACATATGGCTATCATCTTTTGCCCAACTATCAATATGAATGAACTCACAGTCATTTATAAATTGTTGATCTTCATTGTTAAGAATATTTGACTTTTGCCTATAACATGAAATAGTAAAAGTTCAATTAACTTGTACATAAATGAATTTTTCAACATTAATCAAATATAAATTTTAAACGTCTTACCATGTAAGCTGCATCCTTGAATTTGTTTTCCCCTTGAAGCTTGACAATATCATTGCCAACTGTGTGTCTGAATGAAATGTCACAAATCTCCATAATGGTGATGACATCACTTCTACAAATCCCGCAACCACTTTATTAAAAGCTTGATAAGTATAAGGGTCACTATCATAGTAAATGTTTGGAATATTGAAACCATGGGGAATATCTCCAATAACTAGGGCATAATCCCTTTTTAGTATGAGTTTAGCAATGTCTTCACAGTCACTTTGTATTACTTAATATTGAACAGTGTCTAGCCCATTCCAAATGAAATGATTAAGAGTTGGATCAAGTTCAACATTCTTAATACGTTGCTTCCTCAGTCTTTCGATCTTTATTTTTTCAATAAAAGTCTTGAAACTGTCTGGTGCTCCATTATCTTCCTTCCTCATCTTTTATAAAATAAACAAATATATGTGTAAGCTATAAATTAAAAATAGTACACAGATGAATAAAAATGAATGTATAAATCAAGATACCTTTTTAAATGCAAGATAAAAAACTTTTAATGTTGATGTAGAACTTGAATATGGATAGTTACGTACAACATCATCCCAACTATCTTCATTCAACAATCTAACCATTTGTTCTTGAATTTTCATGTAAACTTTGTGACTGCATAGATAAAGTAAGAAAAAGTTAATATAATGATATTATAACAAATACTACCAAGAACAACATGTTTTATTTAAAAGATAACTATAATCTAGAAATAAATAAAAATAATTCAACAAATTTACTTTTGAAATTCTTCAAACATTTCCTCCAATGATAATTCCACTGACCTCACACGAGATAATATTGTTTTGACAATTTTTTCATCTTTCACTCCTTGCATCACCCTCTAAGGCGTGATAGTCATATCGTCTGGAAGTTGTTTTAGTTCAGGAGCTGATTTACTGTTGCTACATATCAATGGCTTAGACCTTTTGACCCTCTGATTTTTAATGTCAATGTCTTCCCACATGCTAAAAATCTCATCAATCAACTTCCAAACATCTCCAGTTATAAATACCAATTGGAAAATGTTATAAAAACCTCTGAATAAATCACTATTTTTGTTGCCTTTTCCACCTTTTGAATTGGGTTTCTCTTCAATTTGATAGCCTATTTCCATACAACACTCCTTTCGGAAATCTGCAGTAACATTTATCCTATCCCCACCACATTTTTCTTGAAATTCACTATGAATAAATCCAACCCTTTGGATGAAAGTCATAGACATCCTATATTCATTATCTAAATTATGATCCCATGCCACTAACTTTGCTTCTGTTTCATTTAAACCAACATAAATGATACATTTCATTGTTTCAAAACGTGAGTTATTAGGATATTCCTCGATCAATTGTCTTTGAGCTTCTACAGAATGGTTCCCCCAAGCATATAATAATTGTATTCAAAACATTTTGACTTATCACATCCTTCTTTGTTGGGAACTTGAAGTGGATCAACAAGAAGCACATAACTAACCACATGAGCATATGGATTGTACCTCATCAATGTCTTCAAGTTTTGAACATGCAGATGATGTAGCTTTCTGACTTGATATTGACATCGTCCTTCACTTGCCTTATAGGTTTGTCTGACATTAAGCTTAAATGTACGGCAACCATAAATTAAGTTTCTCTTTGTGAAATTCTGTCGAATGGCATTTTATTTTGTTTTGATAGTGCCATCATCTAAATTAGCTCCTGGTGTAATGATTTATCTGCTTTCTTTTGAAGTTTCACTAGGTTCTTGACTACTGGTAATGACTACTTCAAAATATTCAACTTTACTTTTCTTTTTCATAACATTCTCAACAAATTTATTCTTGGGCATTGTTACTTTTGGTCTTTTACGACTTTTCTCAGTTCCAATATCATTTTCAATAATGGCAACATATGCTTCACTGTCAGTTTCAACTTCATCGTCCTCAAAAGTAACTTGTTTACCCTTGCTAGATTTATCCACCAGAGGCATTTTTTTTTTATTCTTTGGATGTAGTTTTGTAGCATCATCAATTACTACATTTTTCTTGTTTTCCATATCTTCTTCTGACACTGAGTAAAAACTGTTGACAACTTTCATGATATCATGCTCCATGAAATGAATGCCTCCCAACCTAATTGAACAACTTTCAACAAAATTCTGCCAAACAAAATATCATATGTCAATAAAAACAAAGTTAAAAAAATATAGCGAGGCACTTTCAAGAACGTAAAATACAAATATAAATAACAATACTTATGATGTTTTGTGTCATCTCATTTACGATTTGTTTACACAACTTTGTAGATACCTCTCTCATGTCATACAATGAATATGATAGTTGGTATTTAATCATTTCATGTGACTTGGGAGCTTTTGTAAGTACGTAAACAACTTCAATGTTCGGTACCGAACACATATCTATGACTCTTCCCATCACCTCAAAATTTCCATTATCATTCAGTATATCAATATATAGATATATATTCATATTTGTGCTTTCTTTTTCTTTCACATACTAGACTCTTGATGTAAATTTCACCTCTTTTGAATTCTTCCAGTCTGAAATTATCTTCTTATCACTTGAGGCACTTGAAAGATTTGTAGCCATGAGCTCAGGTGGAGTTCGTTCACCAATGTTTTTTAAAGATGCACCTTTAAGAGTATTTGGTCTAGAAAGATTCACAAAAATTTTCTTTGATGCCATTTTCCTGAAAAACAGAAACACATAAATCAGTAAATAACAAAAATATATTAACTTAAATTAACAACGAAAATATATCATAATTTTTTTTATTTGTATAATCAGAATCGCCCAGCCACCCATAACGGGCAGGCGAGCGAGTCGGTGGGCGGGCGAGTGGTCAGGTGAGGGACAGTGGGGCGAGGTGGACAGTCGGGCCGGGTCGGCAGGCCGGCCAGGTGGGTGTGGGCGAGAGGGGTGCACGGGTGTGGGTGGGGGCGAGTGTGCGGGGGCGCCACACCCGGCCCCCTTCCACCCCCACATGCCCACGCCAACCCTCTTCCCTCACACCCACCTGCCTCTCCCCCATCCCTCTCGCCCCCCCTCACCTGCACGCCCTCCTCTCCACCCTCTCCACCCACGTGCCCCCACCTCTCCCCAAACGCGCGCTCCCCTCACCCATCCCCTCATGCCTTGCCCCTCCCTCTGACTCCCCCCTCACCCACACCCACCCCCGTGCCCTCACCCTCTCCACCCACACCCTCGCCCTAACCCCCTCTCCCCCGCCCACGACCCTTCCCCTCCCGCTCCGCACACCCTCCACCCCCCGCCCACAACCCTTACCCTCCCCCCACTCCCCCCACGCCCCCCCTCACACTCCCCATCCTGACCCTCCCCTCGCCCACGACCCTTCCCCTCCCCCCACGCCCCCCTTCACACTCCTCACCCACACCCTACCCCCGCCCACGACCCCTCCACACCCCCTACCCCTTCCCCCTCACCCACGACCCTTCCCCTCCCCCTACCCCCCACTCACACTCCCGCCCCCGCCCCCCCTCACACTCCCCCTCCCTCACCTCGCCCCACTCCGCACCCCCTCTCCCCCCTCCCCCTCACACTCCCCCTCCCCCTCACACTCCCCCTCCCTCGCCTCGCCCCACTCCCCGCCTCCTCTCCCCCCTCCCTCACACTCTCCACCCCCCATCCCTCCCTCACTCCCCACCCTGACCTCCCCCTTGCCCATGACCCTTCCCCTCCCCCTACCCCCGCCCTCACACTCCCCACCCCCTCTCCCCCCTCACACTCCCCCCCACACCTTGCCCACCCCCTCTCCACCCACACCTTACCCCCCCTCACACTCCCCCCCACACCCTCCCTGCCCCCCCTCACACTCCCCCTCCCTCGCCTCGCCCCACTCTCCACCCCCTCTCCCCCCTCCGCTCCCCTCCCTCCCCTCTCACGGCCTCCCTCCCCCCGCCACACACGGCCCCTCCCCACCCCTTCTCCCGCCTCCCCTCCCGCCGCCGGCCCCTCCCCACCCCCTCCCTGCCCTCCCCTACCACCCACGGCCCCTCCCCTCCCCCTCTGCACCACCCCCCCCCCACCCCTCCCCCCTCTACGCCCCCCCTCCCCTCCCTACCTCCCCTCTCACGGCCTCCCCCGCCCCCCCGCCCGACTAGCGGTCGGGCGATTTCGGGGTGGCACGGCCGAGGCTTGCGCCACCCCGGCGACCTGCCCCCCCGCCCCGCCCAACTGGCGGCCGAGGCCTCCACCACCCTGGCGGCCCGCCCCCCCGCCCGGCCGCCGGTCGGGCGGGGGGTCGAGCTGCCCAGGTGGTGCAGGTCTCGGCCGCCCCACCCCGGTGGTCCGCCCACCCGCCCGACCGTCGGTCGAGTGGGGGGGTGGGCCGCCAGGGTGCCGCAAGCCTCGGTCGCACCACCTCGGCATCCTGCCCCCTCGCCCGACCGGCGGCCGAGCGATTCATGGAATCGCCCGACCTGCAACAGGGCGATTCCAAGAATCACCCGGCCGCCGATCAGGCGGGGGGGGGGGGGGGCGGGTCACCGACGAGGGCGGGGGAGGCCATGGGAGGGGGGGGGGGGGGGGGCGAAGAGGGGGTGGGGAGGGGCCGGGGAGGGGCAGAGAGGGGGTGGGGAGGAGGGGAGGGAGGGGGAGGAGGGCGGAGAGGGGGTGGGCAAGGGCCATGGGTGGTAGGGAGAGGGAGGGGCGGCAGAGGCTGTGGGAGGGGAGGGGAGGGGAGGGGGGGGAGGGGGAAGTGTGAGGGGGAGGAAGTGTGTGGGGGGGGCGGGGAGGCGTGTGGGGAGTGAGGGGTCGTGGGCGAGGGGGGGGGGAGGGGAGAGTGTGAGGGGGGGCGTGGGGGCAGTGTGCAGGGGGAGGGGTAGGGGGAGGACTAGGGGAAGGAGTGTGCAGGGGGGTAGGGGGAGTGGGAGGCGGAGGGGAGGGAGTGTGCGGGAGCGGGTCATGGGCGGGAGGGGGATGGAGGGGGGAGAGGGTGTGGGGAGTGTGAGGGGTTGTGGGCGGGGAGGCCAGGTAGGGGGAGGGTGTGGGTGGAGAGGGGGAGGAGAGGGAGGGCAGGGGTTGTGGGAGGGTGTGTAGGGGGAGGGTGTGGGTGGAGAGGGCGAGGAGGGTGCGGGGAGGGAGGGGGGCCTGGCGGGGAGGGGTGTGGGGAGGCCGTAGGAGGGGGTAAGGAGTGGGCTGGGGGTGGTGCAGGGTGGGCACGGGGGGAAGGGGTGGGGTGAGGAGAGCGCGGGGGGGAGGGGGGGGGGGCTAGTGAGATGGGCGGGAGGGCGAGTGTGAGGGGGGTGGGGACAGTGGCCGCATGGGGAGGGCGTTTGAGGTGAGGGGGTGGATGACGGGGAGGGCGTGTGGGTGAAGGAGAAGGTGCGGGTAGGGATGGGATTGTTGACGAGTCATGTGGGGATGTGCAGGGGGGGTAAGGAGGCAGAGGCACGGGGTGTGGTTGAAGGGGGTCAGAGTGTCGAGAGTGGGGGGTTGGTGATAGGGAGTGAGTCGGTCTGTGGCGTCCACCTCGGCAGCTTGCCCGCCTGCCGCGGGGATTGGACGATTCTAAGAATCACCCAACCCCCGCGATAGGCGGGCGAGCGGCCAGGGTGGGAGCCACAGCCCTCACACCCCACCCCCCCGTGCCCTCACACCCCACCCGACCTCCCCACCCACCGCGTGACACCACGACGGCCCACCCACTGCTATTGGGCGATTGAGTTTGATCGGGCCCACCATGCTCACGATGGACGTAATTGTTATTTTGGCTCAGAAAAATTATTAATTTAAAAAAAAATTCTTCTTCATTAAATTAATTTAATATGAAAATTTTCAAGGAAAAAAATTTAACTTACCTTTCAATTGCAAGAATTCTTCGTTGAATATGTTTTTGGTAGCAATATAGTTGCTCCACAAATTCACGAGTCTTTCAACGAACTTCAAAAAACTTGGATGTGACGTGAGTAATAGTGATAATGAAATTGAATATATAAGTGAAATTATGGAGATGTTTTACCATACGGTTAATGTGGGATAATTTGTTTTAAAATATTATAAAGTGAATATTGTAGAATTGTTTTACAACGGGTTGAATGTGGGATTAATTTGTTTTAGAATATATTATTAAAAAAAAAAAAAAAAAAAATTCAATTGTTTAGTAAATATTATATAGTTTAACTATTAAAATAATTAATGTAGAAGTTGTAGTTTACAATTTTAATTTTAGTGGTTTATTTCATAAAAAAAATTAGTTTACATTTTTCAATAAAGTATAGAATAAAATAATGAAGGTAAATAAATCTAACAAACTTTTGTTTTAGAATATATTATAAAAATTAAAAAAAAAAATTCAATTGTTTAGTAAATATTATATAGTTTAACTATTAAAATAATTAATGTAGAAGTTGTAGTTTACAATTTTAATTTTAGTGGTTTATTTCATAAAAAAATTTAGTTTACATTTTTCAATAAATTATAGAATAAAATAATGAAGGTAAATAAATCTAACAAAATTTTTGGAGGGAAATATTTTCGCGAAACTTTTTGGAGGGAAATTTTCATTCTTTAAGCTATATAATATCCTTAAGAGACTCTCCATTTGTATCATTCAACATCTTCTATTTGAAAGGGATGGATTTTTCTGATAGTGAAGTTTCGATTTATACACCATCAACATCTTCATCGCGTAACAACTTTATTCATATTGATGAATATAGCGGGAATTCTTCCACTATGAATAGAAAGTCAATTCTTCCACTTAGTCCTGATTCTAAGGACTATGAGAGCAGCACTGATGAAAGAGGGGATGGAGAATTTCAAATAAATAAAGAGTCACATATTCCACTTAGTCCTAATTCTAAGGACCATGAAAGCAGCGGTGATGAAGAGCATGATGGTGAAGTTCAAAAGAATGGAGTGTCACGATGTCCACTTAGTCCTAATTCTGAGGACTATGAGAATAGCAGTTTTGAAGAGCATGATGGTGAAGTTCAAAAGAATGGAGTGTCACAGTGTTCACTTAGTCCAATACCCGAAGACTATTAGAGCAGCAGTTTTGAATAGCATGATGGTGAATTTCAAAAGAATGGAGTGTCACGGTGTCCACTTAGTCCTAATTCTAAGGACTATGAGAGCAACAGTGATGAAGAGTGTGATAACGAATTTCAAAAGAATGGAGTGTCAAAGTGTCCACATAGTCCTAATTCTAAGGACTATGAGAGCAGCAGTGATGAAGAGCATGATGATGAATTTCAAAGTATGGAGTGTCACGGTGTCTAGTTAGTCCTAATTCTAAGGACTATGAGAGCAGCAGTGATGAAGAGCGAGATGGTGAATTTCAAAAGATTGGAGTGTCATGTTGTCCACTTAGTCCTAATTCTAAGGACTATGAAAGCAACAGTTATGAAGAGTGTGATGATGAATTTCAAAATAATGGAGTGTCACAGTGTCCTCTTAGTCCTAATTCTAAGGACTATGAGAGCAACAATGATGAAGGACAGGATGATGCACTTATTTCTAATTCTAATGAGTATAAAGGTAGCAGTGACAAAGGACAGGATGTAGCATCTTCAATAAGTAAACAGTCACATTTTTGACGTAGTCCTAATTCTATGGACTATGAGAGTAGCACTGACAATGCACATGAGGAAGAATATCCATTAAACATCGAGTCAAATTTTCCATTCAGTCCGAATTCTAAGGACTATGACAGTAGCACTAAAGAAGGGGAAGATGAAGAATATCCTCCAAGTCAATATTTGAAAAGCAGAGCTGATCATAGTGTGGATAACATTCCTCTTAATGATCATGAAAATCCTTATACAAATGATGATCCAATGATGGAGATCTTGCCAAGAAATATTATATCGAGGAGTAGGAGCAGACCTTTTCGTATCAATGCAAGCTATTCTAGTTATACAATGGGTATAGTAGAATATCTGACGAGAAGAAGTTCTATCAGCGCTCTCATTTCAAGTGAATGTTGCCAAAAAAATTGCTTGAAACATATGGATTTCACATTTGCATTAGAAAGCAGGAAGAGATATTTGTCAATGAATAAAAGCATGCAAAATTCATATTTAGTTGGGTGCATGCAATCTACTTTGTCAAGTTATGATTATCATATTAGGAATTTATTTATGTGTAGAAAAACTTTCAAAATGTTTCATTCGATTGGGAATTTTCGTCTCTCGAGAATTCAAGAAAATTTGGAAAAGGATCCCACATTTTATTCAGAAGTACATCATAAAAGACAGTTTGTTCCATTATCAAATATTGCAATGTCATGGATGAAAGATTTATTTTCAAAGCATGGAGAGTGTATGCCAAATAGAGAGACAATACATATTCCAGATAATTTTTCAAGACACGAAATCTACAACTTATACAAAGAATATGCAGAAGGTGCTGAGGGACATGGCCGGTTTATTACATATCAATATTTTGTGAAGATATGGAACAAAGAATTCAACAATGTCCGTATTCCTAAGAAGACAAGGATGGGGATTTGCAGTACATGTGCTTCTCTTAAATAAAAAAGGGACAAATGTGAAGGCTCAGAAAGAGGTAAGCATTCATAAAATTGTATAGTCATCGACTATGAAAAAATATTTCTTAATGAATTTCTTTTATGTTGTGTAGATTTAATTGTCAAAGAACTTCAGGAGCATTGCGAAAAACAAACAAACGAAAAGAAGAAGTTGTACAAGCATTGAAAGAAGTATTATGATAATCCGAATAAATATTTGGGTTTGATAATTGATGGTATAGACCAGAAGAAAACACTTTTACCACATTTTGTTCGCACACCCAAAAATTTACAAGAGGAAAATTTTATTCAATTTCACATGGTCAGTTGTATAGTCTTTAATGGCAAAATATTGCCAAGGGTGTACTTCACAACTCCAAATATTCATAATGATGCAAATCTGACCATAACCATAATTCATGATGTGATTTCTCATTGGTCTGGTAATATTCCTGAAGTTTTGAATCTACAATTGGACAACACTTGCCGTGAAAACAAAAATCAGGTTGTTTTTGGATATCTAAACATGCTTGTTGAATTGAGAATTTTTCAAAAGGTAAAGGTTGGTTTCCTTCTTGTTGGGCACACTCATGACCATATTGATCAGATGTTCAGTCATATTTCAGTCACATTGAGGAGGAAGGAAGTTGGGAGCTTGCCATCACTAATTGAATGTATTAAGAAATCATACATGCCAGAGCCTAGTTTTGATGTGTTAGAAGAAACTGTTGACATGCGAAGGTTTATTCTGGGATCATATGGTGAGAGGAAATGCATTGAACAACTTAATGACATTAGCTTCCAACATCAATTTCGTATCAAAAAAATTGATGGGAAAACACTAATATGGGGCAAGAAGTATTCAACTACTACATAATGGGCACCGTCATCAGGTTTGCAATTTTTGAAGTTCATTCCAGATCATCCAATATTTGCATCAAAAATATTGTTATTACAATCAGTTGGTGAAGTTCAGAATGCACGCAGACAGAATAGACATATAAATTATTCTGATTGCCTGGAAGAAATTAAAAAATGTATTAGATATACATATGAGTACTTTGACATTGCTGATTTAGTTTGGTGGGAGTCATTTTTCAATAATCAAAGTGATATTATTTCAACAACAAAAAATGAAGATATATCTTTAAAAAATCCATTTATTTGGCCACAAAATGTGTCGAATGAAGATAAGGAAGTAAACATTTTTGAACAACAACAATCTCAAGGTATTATTAATTCTTCACAGGCAGCGGAAAGAGAGATGTATATTGGTTCCAGAAGATCTCGTGCACAACGTGAAGCCATGGAAGACCTTTATAGGGGTTCAGTACAGGATATTAAGGAGGGTTGCATGATTGCAATGCTAGCAGATGGAGATCCCAATGGCTATCCATTTTGGGTTGCTAAAGTTATAAAGGTCTTTACAGAAAATGAGGATGTTACAAGTGTTGAAGTACATTGGTATGCCACAAATACACACCCATTCAATGGTGTGTATAAGCCAGAGATGGTAGTTGACAAAAAAATGGCGGAAAGAGAAAAAGAAAGGGTACAAATATAAATCGCCGCCGCACAGACGTATTAAAATTGGAGGATGTTGACATACTTGTTTTAAGCTGATAGAGATTCTGAAAAGGTTGTTACCAGAAGGAACAGTGTTGACATGGGAGTCTGCTGAAACCAGTCGTAGATCTAGAAGAATTTTGAAACTTGAAATGTTGGGCATGCATGTGGACTCAGATGGGGCACTAGTTGATGAAAGAGAAGAATATGGAACATCTTCGTCAGCATCCAGTCACTCATCTGAAGATGTGAATTCTGATGGTGTGCAAGAAAATATGAGTGATTTTGAATAATTGTTTAAGATAGTTTATATAACTGATGTATGCATCGTATCTTCAAATAAAATTAATGTTTTCCATATGGTGTTAAATGAGAAGTTATGAGGCATTTTTATGTTGTTGGATCATATGTCTTAATTATGATAAATTTTACTGTTTAAAATATCTACAATGTAATATTAAATTAGAGATATAATGTATGTTTTATTCAATATACAAATAATGACTTTTGAATTCATTTAGTGATGTAATTTGTTCATAATGTCATGGTTTTTTAATTTTATAGTTGAAAAAATTTCAATTTCTTTTGTATCTAGCATGTTATGGTTGAAATCATGTTGAATTTATACTTAGGAAAGAAAAATGATATTCTACCAAAAACATTAGTGTGTTTTTTTCCTTATAAACAACTTTGTTTGACACATAAAAATTTGGTTTTACTAGCATTTTTTAAAAAATTTGAAAATTGACCCTAAAAAAAAATCATTGTTCCAGTGTCATCACTTTCGTTTTGAAGCTATATTTTGCACGAAAATTTCATAGTAAATTTCGTAGTCACTGCCATTTTTAAAACATGTTCAAAATTGACACCTAAAAAATAAAAACATCGTTCCAGTATACAAACTTTTCGTTTTTAGCACTGTTTTTGATGTTTTTTGGGGGTTTTTTTGGCCAGAGTTCCCGTTTTGAGTTTATAGTTCCCGTTTCAAAGTTTACATTGTTAGTGGTTGAGATTAATTTTTCCAACACTCCCTCTTAATCACAATTTCTACCATTGACAATTCCCAAACAGCCTCTTAGATGGACAAAACTTTCACGCGCCAATGACTTCATGAATATATCAGCGAACTAATCTTGCGACTTGCAGTGTTGCAACTCAATTTCACCATTGTTAATCAATTCCCTAATAAAATGATATTTATTGTCAATGTGCTTGCTCCTCTTGTGAAAAGCATAATTCTTTGATAATGTGATTGTGGAATTGTTGTCGCGGAAAATAGTTTTTATTCCCTCTTGTTCATGGAATAAATATCTTAGCAGTCTTCTCAACCAAACTTCTTCACACGTTGTTGTTGTTGCAACGACGTATTAGCTTCTGTTTTTGACAATGACACTATCGGCTGCTTCTTGTAGGCCCATGAAATGGCTCCCAAACCCAAATGAATAACATATCATGACAGGCTCTTTCTATCATCAACACTTCCTGCCCAATCATTGTCATTGTAACCAACAAGCTTAAAATCATTTGTTGCAGTGTACAAAATACCATACTACTGTGTTCCATTGACATATCTTAAAATACTTTTGGTTGCTTGCCAATGTGTCTCCTTGGGTGTCTGCATGAGCCCTGACACCAAACTCACTATATACATTATATCAGGCCTATATGTTGTCAAATACCTCAAGCTTCCAACCATACTTTTTTATAATGTTAGACTGACATTGCTTCCGCAATCTTCTTTACTCAATTTTAGCCCCATGACAGTTGGCGTTGGTGTGGGCTTGCTATTATGCATATTAAACCTCCCCAAAATGTATGCTACATACTTTGCTTGAGAAATAAAAATACCATTTTTTGTTTGCTTCATTTCTTTGCCCAAAAAATACCTTAACAAATCCAAGTCTGTCATTTCAAACTCACTTTTCATAACTTATTTGAAATAAACAATAAGGAGATCATCGCTCCTTGTAAAAATCAAATCATCTACATGTAAAACAACAATTATAAGCTTACCGCCACTTTCTTCGATGTAGAAAGTAGGCCTGCCATCAATTTTTTCAAAGCCATTGTTTGTCAATTAAGCATTTGTCCTGCTATACCATGCACGTGGTGCTTGATTCAACCCATATAGATATTTTTTCAACCTATACACCTTGTCTTCTTGGCCTTTTACCTCATAACCAGGTGGTTGCGCAACATATAATTCATGTTTCGTCACTCCATTCAAGAATGTTGACTTCATGTCCATTTGATACACTTTCCATTTATGTTTTGCAGCAATTGACAGTACCGTGTGCACTATCTCCACCCTTGCGACTAGCGCAAACGTCTCTGCATAATCTTTTCGATGTTGCTACTTGTATCCTTTGAAAAATAGTCTTGCTTTATGTCTTTCAATCTTTCCTTCAACTTTTCTCCTGGTCTTATACACCCACTTCACTCCAATGACTTATTTTCCTTGTAGAAGGTCCGCTAACTCATATGTGTCATTTTTTTCTATTGCGCCTATTTCTTCATCCATTGTTGCTACCAATTTTTCTTCTTTGACCGCATCCTCAAAATAGATTGGGTCATCAACATGACAAAATAATTCAACTAAGGAAATCAGACATGCACTACTATCAACTTCATTTTGCTCATAAATTTCACATAATTTCTGAATTTTTGTCTTCTTATGCTTGCGGAATATGGAATTGATATGTCACTTGATGTTGTGATTGCAGTAGATGACATTGCAGGTCTTTGCGGTGTACTTGAGCAATATTTTCTTGACTGCGTGTCACTATCCTATTATTTGTTGACAGTGTCACTTGTTGACTACTTTATTGAGCTTGAATAGCAGTAGGAGGATTCACCATTGAGGAGTTACTTGATACGGTCAATTCCTCTTTGTCTACATGTGGTATACATGTTTTCAAATTGATTTTATTCTCCAAACTTCCATCCCATGCTTCATCTTCTATGAACTACACATCTCTGTTGATTATGATCTTCTTTGTTAATGGATTATAGAGCTTGTATGCCTTGGATTCATCACTATATCCAACCAAATATCCATTTCTCCCCCTTGTTATCAGACTTCTTATTTAATTCATCTGGGACATGTGCATATGACACACATCCAAACACTCTCATGTGAGTGACACTACTCTTTCTTCCACTCCATGCCTTTTTCAGGAACCATATTCTTGACACTTTTGGTTGGACACCTATTAATGATATATGTTGTGCAAGAGAAAACTTCATCCCAATGGTCATTTGGCAAATGCTTTTCCTTTAACATACTCCTTTCCATTTCCATAATGGTCCTATTTTTCCTTTCCACGCACCATTTTTCTAAGGTGTATACCTTGTTGTAAATTTCTTTTGAATTCCAAGCTCCCGACATAAAACGTAGGAAGTCATTTGAGTTGTATTGCCACCTTTGTCAATCCTCAAAACTTTGATGTAGTGTCCACTTTTCTTCTCAACAAGAGCTTTGTATTGGCATAAGCGCTCAAACACTTCAATTTTATGTTTTAGGAAGTAGACCCATGTCTTCCTCGTGTAGTCATCTATGAAAGTTAAAAAATAATAGTTGCCACCAATTGATGGCGTTTGCATTGGTCCACATAAATATGAATGGAAAATCTCCAAAGTTTCCTTTGCCCTTATTGACTTTCCTGCTGGGAATGTCTCTCTATGTTGTTTGCCCAAGATGCATCCTTCACATAATTTGTCTAGTTTTTCTATGAGTGGCAACCCCTTCACCACACCTTTCCTATGCAATAAATTCAAGCCTCCAAAATTGATATATCCAAATCTCAAATGCCATAACTAGTTTACATTCTTGACCTCTACCCGAAAGTTTATTTGTGTGTTAGCAACAACTTTTCTTCCGTCTTCTTATGAATTCATTGATAGTTGTGCTTGCACACTTTCTTCCTTCAAATCTGGTTTTATCTTTAATGGAAGCATTCTATTGCTTGTCATTTGAACTTTTGCAATTAGTTGTTTGCTTGGAGACTTATCCAATATTATGCATTCTCCATTTTTTTAAAATACATTGCATCCTATTTGCATGAGTTTCCCAATGATTACGAGGTTATTCTTCAAACCGTGGACAAAATAAACATCTAAAATGTACTTTTTCTCCCCCTTCTTTTTTAGAATGTTGACTCTTCCTTTTCCCATGACAAAGACTTTATTATCAGTACGTAATGTCACTTCATATTTCACACTTTCATCTATATTGGAAAACATTTCTATGTTCCCTGTCATATGGTTGCTACACCCTGAATCTAGAAACCATACATCATTTTTTTTTCTAGTGCTACATTACAAGCTAAAAACATGTTATCTTGGTTCTAATTTTCCTTTGTGAAATTTTCACTTGGTTGTTTACTTATATCATGTTGTTTCTTTCTACATTCATTTGCATAATGACCATACTTCTTACAATAATGACATTGAACTTGAGATTTATCATACCTCTGACCTTCTACTTGATTTTGGCTTGAGCAATGACTTGGATTTTGATTGTTGCCCCTTCCACTTGAGCTTAAAGGGCTCCCTCTTCCTCCTCTATGCGGGCTTATGCCTCTTCCTCTAGAATTTGACCTTCCTCTATCTCTACCTTGACCAAATGACACTTGTGTTACCTTGACCAAATGAAACTTGTGTCTTGAAGGCATGCTTCAATGAGGAGTTTGTTGATCTATTCAGTGTATGCTCATGAGAAATTAGTGATGCATGAAGCTCATCCACTGAAAATTGTGATAGATCCTTTGTCTCTTCTATGGCCAAAATAATGGCATCAAATCTTGACCGTAGACTTCTCAAAAATTTCTCAATTATTCTCCTTTCCTCAAGTGTCTCACCATGAGACCTGATTCAAGTAACCAATCCAATTACTTGTGTAAAATATGAGTCTATATTGTTGGACTCTTTCATACAAATTGTGTCAAAATCTCTCCTTAGCATTTGTAGCTTTGTTGTCTTTACTTTTTCAATTCCTTAGTAGGATAGCTGGAGGATATCCCATGCTTTCTTGGACTTTGTTGTTGTTGCAATCCTTGGGAAAATGCTTTCATGAAATGCTTGAAAAATGTAGAAGATGGATTTTGAATCCTTCTTCCTATTGTCCCTCAACAAATCCTTTTTTGCTTGTGTCAAAGCATTGTATGTTGTTTCATCTGCTAGTTCTTAGAACCCATTCTCCACCAAATCTCAAATATCTTGAGAAGAAAACATAGCCTTCATTGTTATAACCCAATAATCATAATTTTTTTCCATTAAATTAAGGTATTTGAGGATTATTCAAGATTGTGCTTGATGTTACAATTTTCATATTGTAAAACAAACTTTCTCCCTGCTTGTAAATAAGCTCCAAAAAAAATGCCTTCAAAACAACCTTTAACTCCCAGTAAAAACACTTGCACTTACACTAATAAAATTTTACAGCTACTATGATGCCACATGTAAGTTTAGATAGAGGATTCTTCCTCAAGACAAGAGTCATGGAGGTTAATTCATAGTCTTACTTGCACAACTAAGACAGGGTTAAAATCTCAAAATTTTATGCATAGCAGAACATAGTAAAAACAAAGTGATTGCGCAGTAAAAACCAGACTTGAAATTTCCAAAAAGGTATCACAACATACTATACTTTAGATTATAATTTCAAAAACACAAGAAAATACATCCATATGAAAAATATGGAGGTTGCAACTCCTTCACCAAGTAAAACAAGAGTTCTTGTTGAGATTTACACTTCACTAGGTGTTGTGGAGTAAGTCACTGTAAAATCCTGTAACTAAATTGTTTTACATGCCCACCAAAAATTGCTCTGCAATTTTCTTCCCTTGACCTCTAAGACTTACATCCGCCACTTAGCAAAAGACTTCTATATACATGTGTATTCAAAACATACATTTTTTTAATATATTAATTCATGAAAATCAAAGTACTAAAACCTAGGATGGGTGTTTGTACTAAAACATAATATTCTGAACTTGCAGATGTTGCGGAGTACATATATTAGTTGCAGAATAAATGTCTGGACCATATGTTTTACCAACCCTGCATTAATTTCACCTTCGTTCTTAATTATCTGATGTGTTTCGGAATGGGGAATTTGTACTCCTCACAACTTCTTTTAGTCCATGTCCTTCAGCGTGCAAACAAAATCCGCAACCTACAATAAAAATCTACTTGGTTGATTTACTCGTGTACCACAAGTATGGATGTTGTCAGTTTAATAACTGCAGTGGTTGAGATTAAGTTTTCCAACAATCTGAAGACTTTTATGGTCTTGCGAAAACTTCCTTCAACAATAGGGCACAATCTAAGCACTTCTATGTAACTCTCCAAGATTATTTCATCCTTTGGAGGTCCTGCCATTCTAGAAGTTGCCCTGCCTCCTTTGAACCCGCTATATCAAATCCTCCTCCTACTTTCTCTAACATAACTCCCGAGTGCTTTCACTTCTAGATAAGGGAGGTCCCCTACTCGAAAACATAATAGATGCTACAATATATCGATCTCTAATTCTAATATTAGAGGATAATGGAATAATTAGTGTACATATATATTGTATTTTCGCTATATGTTTCACTTTTATCATGAGCTCTCTATCCATCTTTCTTCATGTTCGTTGTAAAGCTTGAAATCGTTGATCCATGCCCAACCATTATAATGAAGTATACCTACCTTTTAATGGTGAACGCCTTTGTATTCCTAAATGATCGTTCAATGATTTGAGAAATTGTATAAATTCTTAGTTTGTTTACTATAATAACAATACAATACTTACCATAATATTCACAGTTGTACATCATTAATAAAATACAAGGACATATCATCATAAACATTTCGTGCAAAGTTGGCTGACTACCAATTTAAATCAAATAATTTGAATGAAGAAGTTATATGACTTGTTTCTCCAATGGGTCCAGGCATCCTTTAAAGTAGCTCGTAGATGTGTCAGCTTCAAAATTGGTATCGTAGATGTTTGTATCGTAATTTGAGAGAAGCGTAATGAGTATTAATAAAATTTTAAGACATAATAACAAGATTCTAAGTCTTCATAATTTTAACAAATTGCATTATAGATTCAATTTAAATGAAAAAGATAACGACATTTCTTCCCACCTTTTTTCTACATCCAATTAACTCTCATTATATTTTTACCTTTACATTATAATAAATTTAAAAAGCAAATTACAAACAATAGAGTATTTAACTCTGCCATGAGTGGCATTGGATTTTATTCGTTTTCAAATCCAATCTTCGGTATACCACCAACAACATTCAATATTACTTAGCGAAGATGGTATTAACCACGTGGTAATGACATGTACACATCAATCGATATATAAAACGTCCAGAAATATTTACCTCAATGTAAATTTCATAAGCTTTTAACGTGCAGCATGGAGCAATGTAGGTCACCGCAAGGTTGATAAACTTTGCAGTGCCATACAAAATGTGGATGTTTAGAGGTGGTGATATACAAGTGCGAGACTTTATTCTACCGCAGTGCCATATTGGAAAATATGGAAAAAATGTGGAGACTTTATTGTACCATTCGATTGGCATTAGATGTCACTTCGTTGTCATTGATTATTTGTCGCGTTTCATTGAGTACAATTTCTCGTTGCACGCTGCTACTTCCATCAGTTTATGCGGTTTCTAAATTCCTGTTAGAGTCCATCCGTCTTGGATGCAGGGAAATGGTAATCACTTTTGTGAAGAAAAATGAGGGTTCCTAATATTGTTATCCATATGACTAATATAATATGAGAAATTTGTAAAATGTTTTTGATTAATTGTGGTTAAATATATTGTTAGTATATTTTTGAAGCAGAGGAAAGAGAATGTTCGAAGTGAATTGGATTGATTATGTTGTTTAGAATTTTTTTTGAATTGGAAAATGAGTGCGTTAATTTTTGTGCCATATCTTGTGAAATATTTTAACAATTCTATAACTTCTAAATAAAATGTGAACAGAATTGAAAAAGAAGGAGATGTAGCTCACAGGTGAGGCCTGCACCTAGAGACTACACTCAGAAGAGAGAGATCACTCTCGTACACTCTACATTCATGAATGAAAGATTACATCATTAAGTACAACACCAGGAATTAGGAAGTTGCAACCAAACCCCTAAACTCTAGGAACTAATCCTAAACTAGGGAGATCCGTTACAACTTGTGTAACCATTTTTTCCATTAATACAAAATAATATAATTATTTTCAACTCCCCCCCTTAATGGAGAAAGGGTTATCCTGGACTCCTAGCATCCTTCTAAATAATTCAAACTTCACATGTGCAAGAGGCTTTGTAAAAATGTCAGCCATATTGTCACAAGTTTTACAATATTCAACAGTAATTTCTTTTGACTGCATTTTCTCTCTGACAAAATGGAACTGAGTGTCTATATGTTTGGTGTTTTTGTGAAACACTCGATTGTATGCCAATTTAATGGTGCTCTGGTTGTCGATTTTAATGGAAGTGGAATTCTTCTGTTCTTTTCCTGCATCATTGAGAAGCCTTCTCAAACAGATCGCTTCACACGTTGCTGCACACAATGCTTGATACTCAGCGTCACACGAAGACAAGGCTACAATACTCTGCTTCTTGTTGCTCCATGCTATGACCCCGGATACTATGTTGAATGCATAACCTCAATCATCCAAGTTACCTGCCCAGTCTGAATCTGAAAAACCTGCTAGAATAACATCAGATGCGTCAGTGTATAAAATGCCATAGTTAACAGTACCACAGAGATACCTCAACATACTTTTTGCTTCTACCCAGTGACTTTCAAGCGGTTTTTACATGAATTGGCTCAACACACTAACAGAGTATGCTAAGTCAGGTCTGGTTGTTGTGAGATATATCAAGCTGCCAACCAGCTGTCTGTACATTGTAGCATCAACCTCTTTAGTGCCATCGTCACTACTCAACTTTAGATTCTGCTGCAAAGGTGTCGTTGATGATCTACATTGATCCATACCAAACTTTTCTAATAGATTTCTGGCATACTTCCCTTGGGTAAGAAAAGCTTGCCCAGTATCTCTGCATACTTCTAGTCCCAGACAGTAATGAAGGCTTCCGAGATCTTTCATCTCAAAAACTTGTGCCATAAGCCTTTTGATTCCTCTAATTAAATCATCTGCATCTCCTGTTATAATCATGTCATCTACATACAAAGAAATCAGAATAATCTGCCCCTACTTATTGTACTTGGTATACAAATTTGGGTCATTTAAACTTCTATGAAAGCCATACTCTAAAAAGAAAGAATCAACCTTTTCGTACCAAGACCTGGGTGCTTGCTTTAAGCCATATAAATCCTTTTTCAATATGCAAACAAGATGTTCCTGCCCCTGCTTTACAAACCCTTCTGGCTGTACTAAATAAATTTCCTCTTTTAACTCACCATTTAAAAATGCAGATTTAACATCAAGCTAGTGTAGCTCCCTATTATATTTAGTAGCTAAAGCAATAAGCATTCTGATTGTATTTAACTTTGTTACAGGTGCAAAAGTATCATCAAAGTCTATACCTTCTTGCTGTGAATATCCTTTTACAACCAGCCTAGCTTTTAATTTCTCTATACTTCCATCTACATTCATTTTTGGTTTAAACAGCCATTTACATCCTATGGGTGTTTTATTCTTAGGCAGTTCAACTAAATCCCAAGTGTCATTTCTAAGAATAGATTCTATCTCTTCATTCATTGCAGCCCTCCACTCCTTAAATTGACTAGCTTCTTTGTAATTAGTGGGCTCTACAATGTTTAAAACATTTGACATCAAAGCATAGTCTCTCAATTTTAATGGTTTTTTAGTCTTCCTACCAGATCTCCTTGGTAGGGGACTTACCTCAAATTTGTTTTCTTCAGCTCTAAATGGGCTTGCATTATCACCTTCTTCCTGTTCTTCTTTTTTCTCTTCTTTCTTCTCTTGCTCTCTTTCATCCTTGCTATTTTCATCCATCAACAATGGAATGTGCCAATCATCTCCAATGTCATCTTTCCCTTCCTGTACTTGTTCATGAAACACTACATCCCTGCTTGCAAATATCTTATGAGACTTAGGATTGAACAATTTATATGCTTTAAATTCTGTGCCATAACCAACAAACATGCATTTAACTGCTTTAGGATCTAATTTCTTCCTATCAGCTTTGGGTATATGGGCAAATGCTTTTGACCCAAATACTCTTAGATGATTTACTGCTGGTTTGAATCCATATAGAGCTTCAAAAGGAGTTTTGAAGCCAAGATACCTGGTAGGACTTCCGTTCTTCAAATCTACAGCAGTATTAATAGCCTCTGCCCAAAAACTATTAGACAGATCCTTACCTTGTAACATGCTCCTTGCGCACTCCACTAAGGTTCTGTTTTTGCGTTCTGCAACTCCATTCTACTGTGGTGTGTGTGGCACTGTAAACTGCTGAAGAATCCCATGAGATTTGCAGAACTTCATGAATTCCCCTAACTTGTATTCTCCCCCTTGATCTGATCGGAGAATTTTTATACTCTTACCAAACTGTTTTTCCACCAAGGTTTTAAATTCTATAAAGCGCTGGAAAGTCTGACTTTTCTTACTCAAAAAATAAACCCATGAGTATCCAGTGCAGTCATCAGTAAATAGCAAAAAATAATATGCTCCACCTAGCGACCTTGTCTGCATAGGTCCGCATATATCAGTGTGCACTAGTTCTAAAATATTTGTTTCCTTCCTCCTATCATGCACAGGAAACTGTTCTCTATGCATTTTACCTAAGGCACAACCATCACAATTTAACTGGATATTACGAAAGATAGGGAGCCCCTCAACCATACCTTTTCTCTGCAATAGCATGAGGTCCTGCAAATTCAAGTGACCGAATCTCTGATGCCAGAGTTGTTCGGCTGTCGATCCTCCTGCAACCATGGCTCGCTTTGATATACTCTTTACATCTAGTCTGTATAGGCTTCCAACACGCATGCCTGTTGCAACTATTTCTTTCCTGCAATCCTTTATCACACAATGAGTCTTGAAGAACTCGACTTGCATATCTTGATCAGTTATCATGGATACAAATATCAGATTTTTCTTAATTCCAGGTACATATAAAACATTTTTAAGGTGACTAATTTTTCCATTTGGTAACTTGACTGGAATAACCCCATAACCTTTAATCTCGTATCCACTATCATCTCCTAAATAGATTTTTGATCCGTATGTACTTTCTTCAAGACTATCAAAAAATTCTTTTTTACCTGTCATGTGAGAGGATGCTCCAGAATCGACATACCAGATATTTTCCTCATTGGATGCTGAAGGGGCACAGTCCACTATGAACAGTCAAAATTCCTGACTGAAATCTTTATCTTCTTCAACATCTTCTTCAACAAAGTATCCTATGTGCTTTTCACTTGCCTGCTTCCTCTTTGCATCATCAGCATGCTTCTTAAAGCATACATTCTGTACATGGCCCTTCTTTCCACAATAATAACATTTCTTTACAGGATTATTTTCAATCATACCTTTATATGGACTCTTCTGCGATGTTCCTCCTTTCTGTTGTGATCGCTGTTGTGGCTGCTTCCCTCTGAATGATCGTCGTTTCTCCATCAGCACAAGATCATCACTCTGGGGGTTCAAGTTCAGCCGCCGCTCCTCCTCTTGCAGCAAGATCCCTGTCAGATCTTCAAATGTGGGCGCTTTCTCCCTTTCCGCCAATCCAGTGATGGACATTTGAAATTCATCTCGCATCCCGTTCAGTGTGATTGAGACAAGATCAAAGTTAGACACCGCCTCTCCGATGTTCCCCAATGCGTCTTTCATCTCTTTAATTCGCGCAACAAATGCAGTAGCAGTCTCACTTTTGTTCATCCTCATTGAAAATAGCTTGCTTTTAAGCGCCATAACTCGGCTTGTGTTCTGGGTTTGATACAAATTTTTAATGGTCGTCCAGATTTCCGCGAACGTTTTACAGTCTCTGATGTGCGGGATAATGTTGTCCTTCACAGACATTTTCCGCAAAACTTTCGCCTTATTCTCTCATTTATCCCAGTCTTGCTCCTGTGTCGATGCATTCACCCTCTGCTCATCACCTGTAACTATGGACCAAGTATTCGCACCCTCAAGCAAGGTCTGGATCTTAAACTTCTAGTTCGTGAAGTTAGATCCATCGAGTTTGCCACACTCGTGGAGATAAGATTCCATCGTATTACTCATTCTGATCAGATCTACAAAAATGAATCTACCCAATCAGTAAAAAAAATTGATACCTGTCAAATCGATCTGTCACTTTTCTATCACTGATCTGCTGATCTCATGATCTACCCACTGATTAAGATCTGGCAATATCTGACAAATCAGTAAAATCAATCCCGCTTCGATGAGAAAATTCGTCGTTTTTCAATACAACCGAAAAATCGATCTAATCAAAACTGATCTGATCTACCTCTCCCGGATAGATCTGCAACTTCTCCGATCTGCTCCCTTCGCAAATCGTCAAACAAAGATGAGGCTTCCTGCAGATCCCCTTGAAGGTGGATTGGCGCGTTCCTGATCGAAAAAACTGCGCCCAAATAAAATCGGTGCGAGTAAAATTTCTTGGTGCGAGAGATCCGTGATATTCCGCGCCAATCTGGTATTTTGGCACTGTGGCACGACTAATGGACGAACAGATGCGCTAAAAGCACTTCCTGGCGCCGGTGTCAGCGCGAAAAGCGTGCCAATCCCCTTCTATTCAGAAAAATTAAAAAACATCCGAGTCTGAGCCAGGTGTTCTGTAGTCCACCTGCTCAATTGAGCACAAAGCTCTTTGTGTACACGCGGCCACAGAGGCACCTCAAGCAAAACAGGCAATTTTGCCACAAGGGCAAGCTGGCCACAAAGGCACTTCAGTCACAAGAGGTGATACAATATCAGGCTCGCCCAATCTGAGCTCTGATACCAAGATAAAATGTGAACAGAATTGAAAAAGAAGGAGTTGTAGCTCACAGGTGAGACCTGAACCTGGAGACTACACTCAGAACAGAGAGATCACTCTCGTACACTCTACATTCATGAATGAAAGATTACATCATTAAGTACAACACCAGGAATTAGGAAGTTGCAACCAAACCCCTAAACTCTAGGAACTAATCCTAAACTAGGGAGATCCGTTACAACTTGTGTAACCATTTTCTCCATTAATACAAAATAATATAATTATTTGCAACTATGCTTGCAATAATTCTCTAGAGACAAATAAATAAGGAAGAAGATACAACAATTACGAGGGTGAGGAGAGGATGATACAAAAAATAATAATAATAATAATAATAATAAAAATAAAATTGACATTGTTTAATGAACAAACGAAGATGAAGAGGGTATGCAAGGGCTGTTGGGCACGATGGATAGGTGGAGTAATTTGTAGAATGGAACATGGGCCAATAAGAAAATCATACATGGTAGTTTGTATGATAGAACATAAATCAAACATCAAATGTCATCAAATGTCATGTCTTGACACATTTGAGAGGTTATAGAGTGATGGTAAAACTTATCAACCACAAATGTTGTTTAGAATGGTTTCAATAATTGTGCATAAGTAATATAAAAAGAGATTTTCCAAGGTTTATTTGATTTCAAGGATAGAGAGGGTTGCCCCTATGTATCATAAAATTTTCATGGGTAACAATAGAGTTTCGTTAGACATTGGAAACTGATGCACGGTCATCAACCCTGGGCAATGCATTATTGATTTGACCCAAGGAGGTCATGAGATTTCCAAAGAGAGAAATCTCCCTCAATTATAATTTGTATAGATTAGGTTTTTAGTGTCATTACATGTATCTTGATTCTACAAAGAATCTAGGTTGTTAGGTTGTTTCGATGAGCTCGCATTACGGCCAAGCGGGCCTTTGTAAAAATGGCAAGTGTTTGAGTTCAGGTGTTAGTAGTTTTAGGATAAATGTTTGAACAATTTAGCTCTGTTAAGATATATTATGGCATGTATAAAGTTTACATGTTATGATATTTTATGGCCTGTTTGAAGTTTACATGTGTAGTAGCAGAAAAGGTTTTGGAGAGAAAAGCTCGAGAGAGACAGCTTGAGAAGAAAGGTTTCCTATGTTCTCTGTACATACACTATGTTTAGAGAAATACAATATGTTTTTGTGAATATGTGTTTGTACATGTGTGGTGTATACCATGATTCCTGATGGATCACATATTAATGCTCGGTCTAGAGAAGCTTGAATTTCCTTAGCATAGTTCTACAGTGAGTATATGACAGTAATAGTCAATTATTGATGTAGCACAGACCTATCAATTTGCACCATATCAAGTTATAGGGCGAGTTTGATTTCTTGAGGAGAGAACCTGAGTAGAGACCCCTGAGTTCGGGGTTGGCTCAGATGGAGTGAAGTTGATTGAAATCAAGACTGAGTGTGACACCAATTCGATTTGTGTTTAGAGCCTGGCATCAAAGCCATGCAATTGTGTTCCCTAGACCATGAACAAAGTGGGAGCATGAATAGAAGTTTACCCATTTTACGCTGGAAGGAAATTAGTCGTTAATACAAATATTTGATCAAGTATCACGAGAAAAAGAAGAGAAAGATCGAGTTGGTCAGCTACGGAGCTTACCGCTTTAATGCAACTTATTTCCTTTCACGGAGGCATAGTTGAATCCCTTGTAACAATCATTCTCTATAATTCTTTCAAGGTCTTTTTACAGGTTCTATAAGATTGTTTTTTGCTCCCAAGATGTCAACTGAAGGTTTGAAGTCAGTGTATAAGATTTTTTTTTGCTCCCAATATGTCAACTGAAGGTTTGAAGTCAGCGTAACAATGAAGAAGGACTCCCAAAAAAATTAGGATTTGGCCTAGATTATAAATTAGCCTCTGCAGTCTGCGAGACCCCTGCACTAGGGAGGGTTGGATCTTGGTGGGGTTGTTTAGCCGATAAGCATGATGGAATTCCTAGTAGGGTGTGGAGGCTGGGAAAATAGAAACCTTGGGCTGACTGCATCATGTGGCATTAGAGCTCGTATTTTCGAGCTCATGGTTGTAGGATCCTACCATTTGCATTGCGTGAATTTTTATCGGACTGCAGCAACGCTCTTTGGGATTAAGAAAGGTAAATGAAGTATTGTTTTATAGAATATTTGCAGCTACCAAGTAAATAATTGATCCAAGTGCAATCAAACAATGATGATGGGAAATCACTCTCCAAAACTTTGTGAGAAATCTAGAGAAGTGTTGAGAGGTAAAATGGTTAGAACATTAGCATTAGCCAAAATTATGGATGTCAATTTGTGAATGCATTGGGGACTTGATTTCTTAAAGAATCTAGACGACTATGGTAAATGTTATGACTCCAACGTTTAGATTGCGGTAATTGCAACAGCAATTGGAATTACAACTCCAAAACCATGGTTGACATTCTAGTGGAAAAGTGTTGTGGAATGGAAATGTTATGTTGAGAGAAACTTAATGGAGATTCTCTAAATTAAGCATAATAATTATGCCCAAACCGAAGTCAATCATGAATTGCACTAATGTTTAAGTGTAGGGTATTAAATTTGTGGACCGATTTGTTTGGTAATATGCCCACTATCACAGCGAATTTTAAGAACCACCCTAAATTTATATGTATAATAAATGGGCGAATCCCCATGATACATAGGAAAAATGGGAGGCGATTTTATCACTAATATAATATGTATATATTTTTTTTTGGCGAATCTCTCACCAGATTATATTATCTTGTAAAGTCATGGCAAATCTTTCACTTAATTATAAAATCTTCTAAGACCTTGGAAAATCTTTCACTGAATAATAAAACATTGTGAAGTCTTGGCGAATGTTTTGTTAAAGTATAAAACCATATATGATAATAATAAAACATATTCATTAAACTGTAATATACTAACATGCATGTTTGGAAAAAAGAAACATAATTTTCACTTTCTACAAACATTGTTGTAAGTTTTAGTGGCCATGTCTGTCATGGTAGGAGAGATTAATGTTTTCTCTACCACTTTTGTCAAGCTACCACTTTTGCCAAGCTATCAAATTTCTTTCTTATTCCATAGACTCCAACTGCGAAATAAATAAAAAAACACATCAAGTTTGTTTACCCCAACACGCCAACAAGTAGCAAACCCCAACTATGTAATATAATGAAGTAGTAGGTATCCCAAAGGCCTGAAGGGGATCTAATGGAAAGAAGTGACCATTGTCAGAAGCCTTCCAATCAATATATAAATATATAAATGTAGATTTATTATTATTTTAATTGGAAATTTTCAATTAAATAATAAAATTTAATTACGTCTCTCCCAATCTAAATTTCTTATTAGCATAATTCACTACCTTCATACCATTTTTAACAGCCTTGTAACATGTGGATTAATTTCCTTTTTGGTGCACAATCTCTGCCATTTAGGACAATATGGTGCAGTGAATCCCACCCCTACAGATCATTACGACAAACTAAGAATAGTAGAGAAGATTAAAGGTTGTACAAACCAGCATATTTTTCAAACAACTAATCCAAGATCAGTACCTTAACTTTTTCATGAAGATATCATATTGAGAATGTTTGAAAAATGGTGGGAAATCTGGGCAGCGACTATCTCTCTTCTGCGAGGGTGATGCGGAAAGAGTTAATATTTCATTGTTTTGAATTTTTTTTGTTAAATAAAAAAAACCAATATTAATGGAGATATCGGTATTTTTTACTAAATTTTGTGAAGTGACTAAATGTAGCTTTAACCATTCACCTTAAGATTTTTTTTACAATATAATTTCCTAAGTCTATTTAATATCTTCATTATCATAAAAAATAACATATATCCATCTTAACTCCACATCTACCACTCTTAGAGGGATGAAATCTATTTATCCCTCCCAACACTTAGTAGACCCAGAATTAAGATGGATCTAAGCTGATAGAATTTCCCCTTTAAATAGTCTATGCTCAAATGAATACCATGGTATTACCAGGGGTCAATACCATGGGTTATGAGCTTAAAAACTACTAGTAGTAATTTATAAAAACTAATAAAATTAATAATTGATTTTTATTTTATTTTTTTATTTTAACCAAGTTAAAATGTTTAAGTGACATTAAATTACAAGATGCATTTTTACTCTTGATCTACCAAGCCCCAAGAGGGATCAAATATTTTTTCACTCTATGTTAGTTTGCATATCACGATATTTGATCCAGAGTAAAGATGGATCTATGCTAGTTCAATTCCCCCCTTTAAATAGGTTGCATTCCATGTGAATACCATGGGTCAATACCATGTTGCATTTTTATTTTTATTAATATTAATATTAGGGTTAATGATGTTTTTTTGCATGGTATTAATAATAATTTGGCCCATGGTATTTGGGCCATAGGCTTCACCTAAATATAACACATTTTTTGAGTGTTTGTAAATATAAGGTGGCTTATGAAATAAATATACAAAAAGTTTTATTTATTTACCATACCTCTCGTTTATTTATATTTTTATTAATTTACCATAGCTCTTTTATAAAAATGGTATTTGGCCCATAGGATTCAATTAAATAAAACGTCTTTTTTGAGCCTTCTTAAATAGAAAGAGGGTTATAGACTAAATATAGAAATATTGAGGTTTTCTTTATTTACCATACCTCCACTTTATTTATATTTTTATTTATTTACATGATTGCGTGTTCATAAATATAAGGTGACATGTGGAGTAAATATAACAAATGTTTTATTTATTTACCATACCTCTCGTTTATTTATATTTTTATTAATTTACCATACCTATTTTATAAATATGGTATTTGGCCCATAGGATTCACTTAAATGAAATCTCGGTTTTTAGCCTTCTTACATAGAAAGAGGGTTATCGACTAAATATAAAAAGAGGTTTTATTTATTTACCATACCTCTAGTTTATTTGTATTTTTATTTATTTACCATACCTTTGGAGTAAGTATAAAAAGAGCTTTTATTTATTTACCATACCTCCACCGTATTTATGTTTTTATTTATATCTATCATAAATACATTTTCTTCAAAATGAGGGCGAATGGAAGATTGTAACTCCTAATTTCAAAGGCTAAATTTACTTTTTCTACCCTCTCCCTTAAAATAAGGTGGGCTAACCTCCATACTTAATTTTTTTATAAAATAAATTTGAGGCGATTTGTAACAATGTACTATGATACAAAATATTCACCCAATAAAAATATTAAACCCCTTAATTTAGCCCAAGGGCGAAAATTCGCCCCTAAAATTTTCCATGCGCACTATACAATGTATTCAGATAAATAATTATGCCTAGCTCCGAGTTAGAGTAATACATTAGTACACTCATGGTTATGTCGAATTCTTCATTACTTATGTGCATAGTTATCCATTGTGGATGAATAATTGTAGTATGCAAGTGCATAAAAAAAGTGGAATGAACATGTCTAGGTTGATATTGTGAACCTAAAGCATTTATTGTAACAAATGTGACCTTGAAAATTAAACGATATGTTAGTAATCTACAGAGGAACTTTAGATTTAGTAAGGTGGTAGAGAAATATGAAAACGTGATAGTATTTCAGTGATCATTGCTTGACCCCTGCAATGTTATGCAACCATGGTCTGAGTTGTAATGACAGACCTCTATGATGTTATTTTGATTAATACAAATTCTGATCTTCTAGGCATTTTATAGTTCTTGATCTTGCCGCAACCCTGATCAGAGAGTTGGGCCCACTCTCCTGAGCAGGCGTTGTTGGATTAGTTGTGTGCATAGGTTTATTTATGTTGTGTTATTTCCTTGTTGTGCAATGATTTTAGTGTGTGGATGTGAGTCTTAACTTGTTGTTAATCTAATTGTTGTTATAGTTATTACTTGTTGTTACACATTCTTATGTTATGATTGAATGTTCAATATTGGGTAGGGAAATTGTGGTCTGCATATAACTTGCATGATAGCCTTGAAATAATCAGCTAAGCCCCGGGTTGAAAAATAATGTGGAATTGGGTGAATTGTATGATTTATATATGAACACCAACATTGTGGCCCCGTTGTCAGGGAGGCTATCGAAGGCACGCAAGTATAACTAGTATTGACCATAAGATCACTCTCTTGTTCTGGGGAGGGAATTTTTACACCCTACCCCATGTCCTAAGTATTAGATTTATTTTTTTCTTTCATAGGAACCGCTCACTCGCCCTCGGAATGGAATTTGTTTTACACCCTGTTTTTGGTCTTGAGCATAGATTTTGTGGTTGGTTTGTTTTGCTTATTTTGCTTTCTTTTTAGGGGTCACTCTCTCATACTGGTGAAGGAATTTTTCACCCTACTTCAGGTCCTGAGCTCTCAATTTGCTTGAATGTTTTCCTTTTATTTTTTGATTGCATGAACAGAGATACAAATAAAAGGGGTAGAGGAAGACCCCCAAAAAGAGGAAGGAAAGATGTATGCAGAATTACCTATATCCAAGAAATCATTTAAAAAGCTAATTCAGGAGCATCGTCACGAGTTTCTGTTAGGGTGAGATCTCATACGAGATTTGGAGCGAAGTCAATTTCACAACTAGAACCTCCCCTAATAATAGAAGCACAATTCAGGGAAGAAGAAGTAGAAAGTAGAGGATCAAGGGAGCTAAACATTGTGAGTTCAAAAGAAGAAGAAGACTTGAGGGAATTCATTGCACCATTTGATTGAGGAAGTCCTATTCAACATACTCAACCACACATTACAGAACAACCAGAACCTGTTGAGATTCCAAGTGAATATTGGAAGATATTCATGGCTCCTGCAAATTCTTCGATCGAGTTCCAAATTGGCGATAGCAGGGGTGATGCGCCTATGAAGCCTATTCCTCTGACGACATTACCTAACTTTCATGGTGTTTCTTATGAAGATCCGAGCACATTCCTATTTGAATTTGATGTTGTCTGTTGGGGGTATGACTACATATCTGATGCCCAGAAATTGAAGATATTCCCTGCCACTTTGAAGGGAACAACTTTGAGATGGTTCATGGGTTTAGGGGGGGAATCTATTACTACATGGGATGATATGAGGATGATTTTCCTCGAAAGGTATCAAGACTACTACAAATCCCGAGATGTTAAGGAATAAATCTTTAATATTATGTAGAAAGATGATGAGAACATGGAGGACTTTGTGGAACATTTCAAATACAGTTTGCAGAGATCAAGCTATAATGATATGGATAAGGAAATCTTGAAGATAATTTTCTTCGGACACTAAGGGAAGAATCTTTGGAAATTTTGAACGTAGTAGGAAAGGGAGATATATCAAGGGAAGAATTCGACACCATGTGTGAATTGTGCATTAAGTGTTCGTGTTGAGCTGTGAGGCATAGTCAGGGGATTTGAACCCTCAAGACATCCAATGGTTTAGTTATGAAAGAAGAAATTGGAGACTTGTTGGACAACTTGAAGACCGATATCTTGAGCACATTGTCCTCAGAACTGGATATTTTACAGGTGAAACAGAAGTAGATGGAAGCAAAGAATGCTATGTCCATTTTTTACCCTCAATGTAGGAAGAAGAACCTGCTGAAGGAATGTCCACTGAATACTATCGAGACCTGTGTGATATGTGAACAATGTCATTCCACTAACACGTGTCCATCTCTTCCTTGGCTGAAGGTAGTTTTTCAGGGAGAAAATGAAGAGGTAGGTCAGTCTTACTTTGTGGGATCAAGGAAACCATGAAAACTAAAAACACAGAACATGAATAAAGGTATGCCTCAAGAACCCTCTTAATATTTTAATAATTTGAATTTTGGGCCTCAAACTGTACCTTTTTCACCTTCATGGTCGCAGTCCTGTCAATGTTATGAAACCAACTCACAAAAAGATAGAAAATATAGATGAACACCTTAGAAATAAGCGTCTTCGAGGGGGAAACCTTCTTTACATTACACAAATGAACAATTCTTCGATGATTCAAATGACAAAACCTCCTTTCTATATATAGGAGTCTAAGGGGTCATAATATAACCAAGCCAACCTAACAATAATAATATAAAGGCACAAAAATAATAACAGTGGGATTCTATGGGGCACAATAATAACAATAGTTGGATTCTATGGGGCACAATAATAACAATATATTCAAATAATGAATTATGCCTAGCTCCCAGTTAGAGTAATACATTAGCACACTCATGGTTATGTCGGATTCTTCATTACTTATGTGCATAGTTATCCATTGTCGATGAATAATTGTAGTATGCAAGTGCATAAAAAAAATGGAATGAACATGTCTAGGTTGATATTGTGAACCTAGAGCATTTATTGTAACAAATGTGACCTTGAAAATTAAACGATATGGTAGTAATCTACAGACGAACTTCAGATTTAGTAAGATGGTACAGAATTATGAAAACGTGATAATATTTTAGTGATCATTGCTTGACCCCTGCAATGTTATGCAACCATGGTTTGAGTTGTAATGATAGACCTCTATGATGTTATTTTGATTAATACAAATTCTGATCTTCTGGGAATTGTATAGTTCTTGATCTTGCTGCAACCCTGATCATGGAGTTGGGCCCACTCTCCTGACCAAGAATTGTTGGATTAGTTGTGTGCATAGGTTTATTTATGTTGTGTTATTTCCTTGTTGTGGAATGATTTTAGTGTGTTGTTGTGAGTCTTAACTTGTTGTTAATATGATTGTTGTTATAGTTATTACTTGTTATTACACATTGTTATGTTATGATTGAATGTTCAATATTGGGTAGGGAAATTGTGGCCTGCATATAACTTGCATGATAGCCTTGAAATAACTAGTCAAGCCTCGGGTTGACAATTAATGTGGAATTGGGTGAATTGTATGATTCATATATGAACACCAACATTTTGGCACCATTGTCGGGGAGGCTATCGAAGGCACGCAACTATGACTAGTATTGACCATAGGATCAGTCTCTTGTTCTGGGGAGGGAACTTTTACACCCTGCCCCATGTCCTGAGCATTAGATTTTTTTTTTCTTTCATAGGAACTGCTCACTCGTCCTCAGAAGGGAAGTTTCTTTACACCATGTTTCTGGTCTTGAGCATAGATTTTGTGGTTGGTTTGTTTTCCTTCTTTTGCTTTCTTTTTAGGGGCCACTCTCTCGTCCTGGGGAGGGAATTTTTCACCCTACTTCAGGTCCTGAGATTTCAATTTTCTTGAATGTTTTCCTTTTATTTTCTGATTGCATGAACAGAGATACAAATAAAAGGGGCAGAGGAATACCCCCAAAAAAAGGAAAGAAAGATGTAGGCAGAATTACCTATATCCAAGAAATCATTTAAAAAGCTAATTCAGGAGGATCGTCATGATTTTATGTTAGGGTGAGATCTCATACGAGATCTGGAGGGAAGTCAGTTTCAAAACTAGAACCTCCCCTAATAATAGAAGCACAATTCAGGGAAGAAGAAGTAGCAAGTAGAGGATCGAGGGAACTAAACATTGTGAGTTAAAAAGAAGAAGAAGACTTGAGGGAATTCACTGCACCATTTGATCGAGGAAGTCCTGTTCAACAGACTCAACCATGCATTATAGAACAACTAGAACATGTTGAGATTCCAAGTGAATATTGAAAGATATTCATGGCTCCTGCAATTTCTTCGATCGAGTTCCAAATAAGAGATAGCAAGGATGATGCGCCTATGAAGCCTATTCCTTTGACGGCATTACCTAACTTTCATGGTCTTTCTTATAAAGATCCAGACACATTCTTGTTTGAATTTGACGTTGTCTGTCGGGGGTATGACTATATTTCTGATGCCCAGAAATTGAAGATATTCCCTGCCACTTTGAAGGGAACAACTTTGAGATGGTTCATGGGTTTAGGGGGGGAATCTATTACTACATGGGATGATATGAAGATGATTTTCCTCGAAAAGTATCAAGACTACTACAAATCCTGAGATGTTAAGGAATAAATCTTTAAGATTATGCAGAAAGAGGATGAGAACATGGAGGACTTTGTGGAACATTTCAAATACAGTTTGCAGAGATCAAGCCATAGTGATTTGGATAAGGACATCTTGAAGATAATTTTTCTTCGGGCACTAAGGGAGGAATCTTTGGAACTTTTGAACGTAGTAGGAAAGGGAGATATATCAAAGGAAGAATTCGACACCATGTGAAAATTGTGCATTAAGTGTTCATGTTGAGCTGCGAGGCATAGTCAGGGGATTTGAACCCTCCAGACATCCAACGGTAGAGTTACGAAAGAAGAAATTGGAGACTTGTTGGACAACTTGAACACTCGTATCTTGAGAACATTGTCCTCACAACTGGACATTTTACAGGTGAAATAGAAGCAGAGAATGTTATGCCCATTTTTTACCCTCAATGAAGGAAGAAGAACCTGTTGAAGGAATGTCCACTGAATACTATCGAGACCTATGTGATATGTGAACAACGTCATTTCACTAACACATGTCCATCTCTTCCTCGGCTGAAGGTAGCTTTTCAGGGAGAAAATGAAGAGGTAGATCAGTCTTACTTCATGGGATCAAGGAAACCATGGAAACCACGACCACATAACATGAATAAAGGTATGCCTCAAGAACCCTCATAGTATTTTAATAATTTCAATTTTGGGCCTCAATATGTACCTTTTTCACCTTCATGATCACAGTCCTATCAATGTTATGAAACCAGCTCACAAAAAGATAGAAAATATAGATGAACGCCTTAGAAATAAGCCTCTTCGAGAGGGCAACCTCCTTTACATTACACAAATGAACAATTCTTCAATGATTCAAATGACAAAACCTCCTTTCTATATATAAGAGTCTAAGGGGTCACAATATAACCAAGCTGACCTAACAATAATAATATAAAGGCACAAAAATAACAATAGTGAGATTCTATGGGGCACAATAATAAGAATATGGGGACAAAAGGGACATGACAATAATAATAAGGGATACAATGACAATAGTAATGGGGGAATCACTAGTATTATAGGGCCCTAACATGCCCCTCTCCTTCAAAAAAGTGTTGTCCTCAATGTTTGAGTAGTTCTGGGTGCTTCTGTATAAAATTCTCATCCTCCCATGTGGAATCTTCAACGGGTAAGTTCTTCCACTTGATGAGATACTCTAAAATTGATCGATTTTGTAGATGTCGAGTTCTTATTTCTTTGACTACTTCAGGTTCCAATATTATTTTTCCTTCCTCATCAAGTTCTGGTAGTATTGTTTGAACTAGAATCTTGTCACCTATAACCTTCTTTAAGCATGAAACATGGAAAACTGGGTGCACTCGGGAAGCTGTAGGAAGCTCCAATTTGTATGCCATAGTACCTATCTTTTGCAACACCTTGTACGGACCATAATACTTTGGTGATAATTTATTATCCTTCTTAGCTTTCTTGAGGGAAATTTGTTTATATGGTTGTAGCCGTAGGAATACCCAATCATCTACATCAAAACTTCTTTCGCTGCGATGTTGATCTGCCTGCTGTTTCATTCTATTATGCGCCAAGGTGAGGTTATCCTTTAGGAGTTGGATAACTTGTTACTGATGCTCAATGTGATCTTCCACTGCTTGAACCTTATAATTTTCTCTTAAATATGATGTGATGGATGGTGGATAATATCCATAAAGTGCCATAAATGGGGTCATTTTTGTTGCAGTATGGAAGGAAGTGTTATACCACCATTCAGCCAGAGGCAACCATTCGACCCATTGTGTTTGTTTATCAGATACAAAGCAACAAAGATATCCTTCCAAACATTTGTTTACTATCTCCATTTTCCCATCAGATTGAGGATGATAAGATGAGCTATGAGCTAACTGAGTACCAAGACAAGAAAATAATTCTGTAAAAAAATTTCCAGTGAAAATGGGATCTCTGTCGCTTACAATAATCTTTGGGTTTCCATGTAGCTTTTGAATTGTTTCCATAAATGCAGTAGAAACTGTACTCTCTTTAAATGGATGAGATAATGCACAAAAGTGTGCATACTTGGTAAGTCTGTCAACTACCACCATGATAACACTCTTTCCTTCGGACTTGGGTAAACCTGTGATAAAATCCATTGAAACCTCCTCCCAACATTGGCTTGGAATGGATAAAGGGAATGGATAAAGGTTGTAATAGTCATGGGGTCTTAATTGTTTCAACTTTATTTTGTTAGCAAACCAAACATTTCGCGACAAACTTTTGAATATCTGATTTAAGGCCATCCTAAAAAAAAATCCTTCTTAACCCTGTGGTAGGTTTTTAGAAATCCTGAGTGCCCTCCTAAGGCAGAGGCGTGCAATTCCCTAAGAATATTTTGTTTGAGTTGGGAATTATTACATAGGTATAACCAATATTTGTACCACAATGAATCATTTTTCCAGCTAAATGTATTAGATGTATTGGGATCTTGTTGTATCTTTTGAATGAGTGCCCACACTTCCTCGTCATTCTTCTATTCATCCCTTGCTTCGTTTATCCAATCTGGTTGGGTAATAGAAATGGCGCAAAGAAATGCTTCCACATCCTCATCTTTTCTTGAGAGTGCATCTGCCACAACATTTTGCTTCCCTTTTTTGTAGATGATTTCAAAGTCATAGCCCAACATCTTTGTGACCCATTTTTGCTGCTCTTCTGAAGATAATCTTTGTTCTAAAAAGTATTTAAGACTATCATGATCCGTTTTTACCTTGAAGTGTCTTCCCATTAGGTAGGGTTGCCATTTTTTAAGTGCATGTAGTATTGCCAACATTTCCTTCTCAGAAATAGCTTTGTGTAAATAGTTTCCTTTGATTGGCCGACTTTCGAAAGCAAAGGGTCTTTCTTCTTGCATTAAAACCACACCAATTCCATTTCCTGAGGCATCACATTCCATAATAAAGGTTTTGTGAAGTCCGATGTAGCTAAGACTAGTGCTTGGAACATTGCCTCTTTAAGATGTTCAAAGGCCTTTGTTGCTTCTAGAGTCCATGAGAATGCATCTTTCTTCAATAATGTTGTTAGAGGTGCTGCTATTCTCTCATAATTCTTAACAAACTTGCGATAATACCCTATCAACTCGAGAAATCCTCGTAGATGCTTTATGGATGTGGGGATTTTCCATTCCTTATTGGTTTTAATTTTGCTAGGGTCTACCTTAACACCTTCACGAGATACAATAGGACCCATATATTCCACCTCTTGTACTCCAAAGAAACATTTAGAGATTTTTGCATATAATTGTTTCTCCTCCAAGAGTTTGAGCACCATGTCAACATGTTGGACATGACCCTTCCAAGACTTGTTGTAGATTAGTATATCATCAAAAAATACTAACACAAATTTTCTAAAGAAGGATTTGAAAATGGAATTCATCAAACCTTGAAACGTAGAAGGTGCATTAGTAAGGCCAAAAGGCATGACCAAAAATTCATAATGACCCTCATGAGTTCTAAATGTTGTTTTTGGAATGTCTTCAGTCTTCATTCTGATTTGATGATATCCTGAATGAAGATCCAACTTGGTGAAGTAAATTGATCCATGCAATTCATCAAATAATTCATCAATGACATGAATGGGAAATTTATCTTTAATAGTGAGCCTGTTGAGCTCCCTATAATCTGGAAACATGCATCATGATCCAACCTTCTTGTGAACCAATACTACTGGAGTAGAGAAAGAACTTTGACTAGGTTGAATTATACCAGCCTATAGCATTTCTGCAACCATACATTCAATTTAACTCTTTTGGACATAGGGATATCTGTAAGGCCTGATGTTTGGAGGAACACTTCTTGGAGTCAAATTGATAGCATGATCATGATTAGGAATAGGTGGGAGGCATTTGAGAGTCTCAAATACCTTGGAATGGTTGTCCAAGAATTTTTGGAGATCTGGAGACATGGATGATTTTGATGTGGGAACCTCTAGTGAACATAATTGTGCAATTATGCTTCGTTGTTGTTTCTTTAGAAGCTTTGTCATTTTGTTAGAGCTAATTAGCTTTCCTGGTTTCCCTGCGATACCCCTTAATTCAACTTCCTTTCCTTCTGAAGAGAATTCCATGAAACGTTCTTGAAAATTAAAAGCTATTGTACCCAAGGATTGTAGCCATTGGACTCCTAGTACAACATCAGCACCACCCATTGCAATGGAAAGCATTGGGCTATTTAATACATATTCTCATGTGGATAGCTTGATATTATGGCACTTTCCTGAGCAATTTATGGTTCCTCCACTTGGAACCATCACTTGACACTCTAGTGCTGGATATATGAAGCAATTCAATTCCTTGGATATCTTACAATGAATAAAATTATGGGTACTTCCCGAATCAATCAACACTATTACCTTTTTCTTCTTGATATGCCCTTCTATATTAATAGTTTGACGAGTGGTAATTCTAGCCAATGCATTACAAGATATGGTCGGATTCATTTCTTCTTTTTGTAGGGTTTGTTCCCGGTGTATATCCTCTTCTTTTGACATTTCTTGTTCCTTTTCTTCCTCCTCTTCACAATCTATGTAAAACAATTTCTTCAAGGCACACTTATGACCTTAAGTGTATTTGCTATCACAACTGTAACAAAGCCCTTTTTCTCTTTTTTCTTCCAATTATTGTGGTGTCAACCTTGTAGGTTGTGGATGGCTAAGGACAGCAACACTTCCATCTTTATGATTGTGAGTGATAGGATTCCTTGTTGCCATAATTTTACTTTCCATTTTTCTTGCCAACCTGAATGCCTTCTCCAATGAATCTGGTTCCCCAACGTGAACCTCATGTTGGATGTTATCTTTTAAAGTCCCTATGAACACATCAATCCTATGCTCCTCTAGAATATCTTTTACCCTTATATTCAATTTTTGGAAGTCCTCAATGTGCTCCATCATTGAACCCTTTTGTTTGATATTTATCAATTGGCTAAAAAAAGTGTTGCTTTTTGTATCCTCATAATGTGCTATCATTTCATCCATAAAAATAGCCCAAGTTACAATTTTTTTACGAGTGAAAAGCCATCGATACCATACAAACTGATTTGGTTCGAAATATAAAGATGCAATGTGTACCTTTTGTGTGTTTTGCACATTATGGAGATTGAAAAATTGCTCCATCTGTAGTATCCATGTCTCGGGATCCTTGCCATCGAACTTCCTCATATCGATCTTTGGAACATGGTGGTTCTTCGATCCAACATTAGAGTCTATGAAATCATGATTAACATTTATTTTGTTCTCATCGTGAGTTTCCTTTACTACCCTTTCGCCATTACTAAGAATTTCTTGTAGAAACTTTGTCAAATCTATCTTCAAATATTCCATGCATGTCTTCAAATCTGTCTTCAAATCTATCTTCAAATCATCCATCTTAGCTTCCACATCGTCCATCTTAGCTTCTACGCCTTTCTTTAAACCATCCATCTTAGCTTCCATGCATTTCTTTAAACCATCCATCTTAGCTTCCACGTCATACATCTTAGCTTCTACGTATTTCTTTAAACCGTCCATCTTAGATTATGATACTTTTTGTGCAAGTGACATTTGTTGCACTTGGTCTTGTAATTTTTATATATCATGTTGCATTTCTTCCTCTTCTTCATGAGTCATGCTAGAGCTTTCAGGTTGCTTACTAGGTGTTTCCATTTTCTTTCTTTGGGGCATCAATTACTGATAATAATTCTTCACTATGCCCTTTGAATTCCTTCAAACTAATTTTTCAAACCAAGCTTATGCAAAAATTTAAAAAAAACTACACACCTTTTTTTTTTCCACTTTGTAGGAGCTTGATGTTGAATATGATGTATTTCGGTAATTTTGGATCTCCATGGTCTAAAATTTCTTCTTGCAGTAACCCTCTAAGTAATATTTCTAACTCTACAAGTATGATCAAGATTGGATTCTCCAAGGAAGAGTTATGCCAAACCTCCCACGATGATCTGAGTATAGACATTTTCAGTAGAGGGAACTTGTATGACGTGCCACAGGTCCCTGTTTCAACCTTAGGTTCTGAAAATGGTACCCAAACAACTGCAGTCCGTCCTCTTTCTGCAACTTCTTACGACAATTCAATCTGATGCTCTAAGAGAAAGTTATGATGCTTTTCCCAAGGTAACCTATTTGGCATGTAATTCGAGGGTTTGCAAAAACCCTAACTTTCGCAGATTATATCTCCTAAAATATACGAGACAAGATCTGAAATTTGGAGCCGATGTTCATAATGATTTCTTCTTAAATGGTTTTTTTTTTTAGCTTCTAAAACTTCATAGCGAAAGAGTTATAGTGAAAATCCCACGATGACTTGTTTTAGATGAAATTCTGGAGCTTGCAAAAACCCTAACTTCCTCATATCATATCCCCGAAAATATAGCAAGATAAGATATGAAATTTGGAACCGAGGTTCAACAAGATTTCCTCTCAAATGGGTTCTTTTTTTCTCTTATGAAACGTCGCAGAAAAAAGTTATAGCAAAAATTCCATGATGGCCTATTTGGAGCAGCCAAACCCTAGAATCCAAGGCTCTGATACCAAATGTTATAAAACCAACTCACAAAAAGATAGAAAAGATAGATGAATGCCTTAGAAATAAGCGTCTTCGAGGGGGCAACCTCCTTTACATTACACAAATGAACAATTCTTCGATGATTCAAATGACAAAACCTCCTTTCTATATATAGGAGTATAAGGGGTCACAATATAAACAAGTTGACCTAACAATAATAATATAAAGGAACAAAAATAACAATAGTGGGATTCTATGGGGCACAATAATAACAATATGGGGACAATAGGGACACAACAATAATAATAAGGGATACAATGACAATAGTAATGGCGGAATCACTAGCATTATAAGGCCCTAACAGTCAATATCCAATGCCCTGGAAAACATGGTTCCCTCAATCTGGTCCAACTCCTTCATGGTCCTAGAATTGGCATGGACCTCCTCCTCCTTCGGGATAGTTGTCCCAGCCTATGCCACAACAACAGTTACAACTTCCCTATAATGCCTCCACCAGTAATTGATGAGCCTCATAAATGGGTAATTATATGGGCTCATTTTACCTCCTAACCGAGTCAAATCAACCATTCTCTTAGCTTATTGTATGATTTTCTGATTATATTTATGCTTATGGAGTGAGTTGAGTTAGTTATGATGCCATGTGGTCTAACATGTGTTTAATGCAGATTATTGATGAATTTTGAAGTCAAAGTCAAGGATCCGGTGGAAAAATGGCAGCAATAACTTGAAGTGGACAAAGGAGAGGACTTATAGGAGGGAATCCCCCTCATTTATTACTCCTCACTTCGAATTCCCCTTGATTCAGCTCAGAGTACAAGCAGCCAAGTCATGCACTAGAAGGCAGTCGAGCAAGTGGAGGATGACTAATGATTATCTCGAGTTTTGGGATCCAAGCCTCCCAGATTTTAAGGAATTTGTTGGTAGCTTCATTTGTATAAGTAGAGAGGCCTAGGGCCTCACTAGGGTTGGATTTTTGTCGGATTTTTGTTGTATTTTTTCTTATGTAAACTCTGCTCCAACTTCAAGCTTATTATTTTGGGACAGTTTCATGTAATCTTGTTATTGTTTTGGAAATAAAGATGGAATCATTTTTGAGCTAGCACTGAGTTACCTCAAAGGGCTAAAGCTCTTGGGTTAGGGCCCAATCCAAGTAGCCAAGCTCCTCTTTACTTGTATTTGTATGTTTTATTTCAGTTTGTAGATTAGGTTGCTGTTAGATGTATTTCTTTTATGGTTAAGAATAGGTTGCTTTTGATGATTCAGTAGTTTGCTTCCATTTGTGCTTTTTATAGAAAGTTAAGCAGTGATAAAGAGAAGATTCAAAAGGCTAGAAATAGTTCCTTGGCCTCTCTTCCTCCCTTTGGGACCATGATTTTAGGCAAAGACCCTCTTGCTGCCCCAAAAACACAGAGTTTCCTCATTCATAGGACTTCTAGTGTTTCCAGCTTTTTAGTGGTTAATAGTCTAGTTTTGATTTGGTTCAGAACTTCTTCATGATGCTCACTTCTTTATTTACAATAGTATTCTTTCATGCTTTCCTTTCTTGCAGCAGTTATTAGCATTTCCTTCCATAGATCATAGTTTAGACTATTTTGATGCAAAACTTTGTTTTCCTAGATGCACTCATTTCATTGCTTGCTTGATTTCCTTGGTTGACTGTCAGTTTTGTTATGCAACAGATCTCTTCTAGCAGTAGGCCAGCCTATCAACCATCCCATCCTCCATCTGATCCATGCCCTACAGGTCGCCCAAGTCTCCCCTCAATTCTGCCTTAGTTTCCTACATTTTCCATAGAACTTCTTCCTCTCTCCTTGAGCAAATCCAATCATATTTCTCTCTCCTGATGATTCTTGGTAGACCCTAGGCACCCTAACACCTCATTCCAACCTTCATCCACCTTTTCCACCCACTCTCACACCCTCAAAATAGTGAAAACTGCTCTCGGCCTCCTCCTGTAGGCCTCCTGTAGAACGTTGTTTTTCCTCCTGTAGATTTCTTGTGTCCTCCTGTAGATTTTCCTGTAGGCTTTCTTTTGAAGGCTGAGTGTCGAAAAAGCCTTCATAAGGCCACCTGAGACCTCCTAGTACCCATCCAACCCATCCTACATCCTCTCAAGTCCCAAAACCACCCTCCAATGCCACCTATTCGCTGCCACATTCACAAACAATAAATTACATGCATGTCAAATTCACATAAAAATCCAAAAAGATGTTTTTTGCTCATTTACTTCCAGAAATAGCTTAGTTAGATGTTGTTTACTTCCTTGAGTAGGTAATGGAATTCTTTTCATGGCTTTCATAGTGCTTTCTGCAAAAGTTGGATTAGTTGGTTAATTTGGGTTTACTAGTTTTGCTTTACATTTCAAATTTTCTCCTTTCTACAACTAGAGTAGCATCCGTAGAGTAATTTTTCTCTCCTTTCATCACATATAGAGCTTCTTCTAGAATCCATAGAAGTTGGCTTGAGCTCCTAGTGATCTTGCGCTGGCTGACCAAGTGACAACCTGCAATAAGAACTAGTACTTTTGCATACAGTGTCGTCGCTTCCAAGTTTGTTACGAACTACCGGGTTGATAAGAGTAAAGTAGGCAACCCAGTAGTTGCAACATTATTGTTGCAATACTGGTGCTCACCATCTTTTTGGCACCGTTGCCGAGGAAGCATCAGAGTATTCTAGGATTACTACTTTCTTCTATTTTCTATTGCAACATTCTGCTTATAGTTTATTTCAATAAAAGTAGACTAGTCATTTCCTTTCCTTTCAAGTTCTGCATTTCCTTGGTTTCCTTTTCAATTCTGAAAATTTCGTTTCAGCAAGTTCATTTCAGTTAGTTGCAATTTGTTTTGTTCAATCAATTTTAGTTTTGGAATTACTATTAGTGTGGGGAAAAAGAAACTAAGACCAACAAAAATATTTCCTTTCATGCCTCGTAGGAATATATATAACTCAGGAAAATTTTTGCCCAACACCCCCACTACTTCACACAGCCAACCTTCTCTCTTCTTCGGTGGCAGGAATCAAGAAGAACCCTTAGGTGGATAGCCAGACATATTTGAAGAACATATAGGGGAAGAAGAAGAATAAAACATTCCTTTGAAGCCAATGGCTGAACACAGAAATGCTAGGGGGAATGGAGAGAGAATAGAGGGTACCTTTCCCATTCGAGAGACCAATGGGGACACCAAAAGGAAGAATATAAGGCCTTCCACCCTACCTCATTTCCATGGTCTGACTACAGAAGATCCTGACGCCTTTTTGTTTGAGTTTGTTGTTATCTGTCGAACATATGACTATGTAGAGGATGAGCAAAAGTTGAAGTTGTTCCCTTCTACTCTCAAGGATGCAACACTACACTGGTTCATGGGATTACCTGGCAATAGCATCACAACTTGGGCTCAGATGTAGCAAGCCTTTAACAATAAGTATCGAGACTATTGTAGGTCAAAAGATACTAATGAAGAAATTTTCCAAATGACTATAGGAAGCGATGAGTCCCTAGAAGATTATGAAGAGAGGTTCCAACTCAGTTATAAAAGGGTCGGGTGTACACTTGACCCTGAGTCTCTGAAGCTGGTCCTACTTAGGGGAATTCGGGAAGATCTTTTAGACACCCTCCATCTACCGACCATGGGAGACATCTACCAACTGTCCTATGAGGACATAAATACTGTTTTTAGAAACTATTCTAGAGCAACCAGAAAGAAAGGTAGGGGGAGTCAACCCATAGCTAGTACCTCTTCCTCTAACTCATCCATTAAAGGAGAAATTGGAAACATGCTGGAAGACTTCAAGAGTGAGATGCTGCAGACTCTTGCCATGAAAATGGATACCTTACATATCAAAAGTAAATAAGAGGAAGCAGAGAGGGCTTTGGCCATTTTTTTCCCTAGATGCACCAAGAGGCATCCTAGGAATGAACACCCATTGAACTCTATAGAGGTTTGTTCACTCTGTGAAGAGAATCATTCTATAGATAAGTGCCCTTCCTTGCCGAGACTTAAAGCTGTATATCAAGGGGCTGAGGGAGTCACTGAACAACTCTATTACATAAACCGAAGGAGGCCGCATGGACCTAGACCATATCAGCAGGGGATGCAAGGGACATCTTAGGCATACTACAACCCCAACCAAGTCACTTCCATACCTTCTTGGGGCCCCCCTGCTCATCCTTCCTAGTCCACACCTCCTCCTTGGTACTTCACAGCTCAATATCATGCCCAACCAGCCAACCATTCATTTCAATCCTATGCTCAACCACCACCTCAATGGAATGCACCTCATCAGGGATGGAGGCCCCAATACAACTCTTCTCCCGCTCTTTTGCCTCCACCACCTACCCAACCACAACTCTTACCTCCTGCTCCACCAAAGCAACCCCAAATGTCTGCCCAGCCAAATCCGAACCTGAACAACAGACAGGCTCAACAAGTGCATAGTGGGGAACCATCATGCCCAACTTATGCTATGAAGATTTAGGAAATTAACTTGTGATCTGGGAAAGTTCTCTCATATAGCTAGCCTCCACCCAGGGAGGTTGAGGAAGATAAAGAGGAAAGCAAACCTAAATCAAATCCACCCTTTCCTGAGAGACTATCTGCGACAGTCCAGCCTACCCTAGAAGAAACTAAACTCCTGGGAGAATTGAAACATTTATGTGTGAAGATACCACTTCTCCAAGCCATAAAAGATGTGCCTATCTACAATAGGTTGATCAAAGAGAAGTGCTTTAGGCATTCAGGAAGGCACAAGAGAGATTCCCTAACCATTAATGTGATAGGGAATTGCCCGACCTGATGTTAGGGCAGGAAATCTGTCCAAAATATATGGACCCTAGAAGCCCAATAGTTGATGTCCACATCAATGACACCATGATCCCACACACCTTGATTGATTTGGGAGCTGCCATTAATGTGATGAAAAAGGACACAATGCTCAAACTCAACCTCCAGGGCTCCTTGAGGAAGATCACAACTATGCTACAGCTTGCAGACTGCTCCACCATGACCCCTGAGGGGATTGTGGAAGATGTGATGGTCTCCATTGCTTCTTGGGAGTACCCTACTGATTTCTTAGTTCTCCAGCCATAGGCAAAGCTCACTGGGTATCCTCTCATTCTGGAAAGACTTTGGTTGGCTATTGCCGATGCCTACATTAGCTGTCGAGCTGGGAACATGACCATAAAGAACAGGCATATGTCGAAGCAATTAATCCTATATCCACTTGCCCAACCCTTGCTAGAACATGATCTACCTCTCTGGTTGGATAAGGAAGATGAGGATGAAGTTTATTCTACACCGCTTTGTGCATTAGAAATCGCCATGGGGGGGAAACCGCAAGATGAGGATGATATGATTGAAAATCTGATTCAGAATCCACATCCCAGTGTATCACCATTAGAGGACATAGTAAGAGAAACTCAAAACAACCCCTCAGCTGCTCTCTGTGCGACCAACTCCACTCCTCTCCGTGTTAATAATATAGAGTTCGGCCCAGAAAGAACCTTGAAAATCAATCCATCCCTATCCACTTTCCAGGAGAAGCAACTGTGTAGCCTGCTAAGAAAACACCTAGATGCCTTCGCCTGGAGTTATAAGGAGATGAAGGGAGTGCACCCTTCAGTATGCCCTCATCTTATATACATCAAGGAGGATTGCAAGCTAGTTAGGCAACCTCAAATGAGGATGAATCCAGCACTTGAAGATATTGTTAAGGAAGAACTGCAGAAATTGCTTGATGCAGGATTCATCTATCCCATCTCTAACAGTGAATGGGTCTCTCCTTTGGTGCTAGAGAAAAATGGTGTGTCTACTATCAGGAATTGAACAAAGCCACTAAAAAGGACCATTTTCCTTTACCTTTCATATATCAAGCGTTAGACGGTTTGGCAAGGAAAAAGTTTTTCTCTTCCCTAGATGGGTTTAGTGGGTACAATCAGATTCAAATCAGCCCGAAGACCAAGATAAGACCACTTTCACTTGTCCTTGGGGTACCTTTGCATAACGAGTCCTTCCTTTGGTTTTTGTAATGCTCCAGCCACTTTCCAAAGAGCGGTACTGAGTATATTTTCGAAATTAGTTCATGATGCAGTAGAGATATACATGGATGACTTTACTACTTATGGTTCTGACTTTCAGGAAGCTTTATCTAATCTAGGAAAAGTTCTAGACAAGTGTATTGAGATGAACCTGTCCCTCAGTCCGGAAAAATGTGAATTTTTGATGACTGAAGGGACCGTGATAGGTCGTGCAATATCTCAACAAGGACTGCAGGTGGACCCCAACAAAATTGCCATCATCCAAAGGGTCCCACCTCCTCAAAAAGTGAGAGATGTCAAAAGTTTCCTAGGCTTAGCTGGATATTACCAGAGATTCATTAAATATTTCAGCAAGCTAGCCTCTCATTTGTTTGGCCTCTTAGGTAAAGATGTCGAATTCATATGGTCGGAAAACTGTCAAGAAGCCCTAGATACCTTGAAGAGAAAGCTTGTGATTGCCCCAATTCTGAGAGGCCCAAACTGGGCCCTACCTTTCCACATTCAAACAGATGCCTCGAATAAAGCAATAGGGGTAGCCTTAGGACAAATTGATGAAAAGTTATCATATGCCATATACTTTATAAGCAAAAACTTGTCAAAGGCAGAGTTAAACTATACGGTGACCGAGAAGGAACTCCTAGCTGTCGTGCATCCCTTAAACAAATTCATACATTATATCACAGGCTATCAAATTTTTGTGTACATTGATCATGCTGCAATTAGATATTTAATGAACAAACTGGATGTAAATGCTCACATTATTAGATGGGTGCTTTTACTGCAGCAGTTTGATTTGACCATTATTGATAAGCCTGGTAAAGAAAATGTTGCCGCTGACTTTTTGTCTAGAGTAAATTTGCCTGCAGGTGAAGAAGGAATGGTGGATGACCAAATGCCAGATGAACATCTGTTTGCTATCTTAGTACTCTCTCCATGGTTTGCCGATATAGCAAACTACTTGGTTTCACCACAGTTCCCACCACACCTGTCCTCAAAAGAGAAGAGCAAGATAGTACGGAAAAGCACCCCTTTCACCTGGATTGGGGGCAATCTCTTAAAACTTGGCTTAGATCAGATCTTGAGAAGATGTGTCAGGGAGGAGGAAGTCTTTGACATCCTCTTGACCTGTCATGATGGGCCTTGTGGAGGTCATTTCGTAGCAAAAAGAATTGCCTTCAAGATATTGCAAGCAAGCCACTACTGGCCCACTCTTCATCAGGATGTGAGGAGATATACCAACTAGTGTGATCGGCGTCAGAGGATGGGGAAACCTACTCCAAAGAATGAGATGTCCATGCAAACTCAAGTGACCTTTGAGCCATTTGAGAAGTGGGGCATGGACTTTGTGGGGCCTATCATCCCTCCTTCAAAGCAGAAATAATACATCATTGTGTGCACCGATAACCTGACAAAGTGGGCAGAGACAAAAGAAATCAAAGCAGCGACAGAGGAAAAAGTAGCTAAATTTTTGAGAGAGAACATATTCTACAAGTTTGGGTATCCAAGAGAGTTGGTCACAGATCAAGGTAGTCAGTTCACTTCCAATTTGATTGAAGACCTGCTCACACATCATAGAATCAAGCATAGGACTTCGACCCCTTACCATCCACAAGCCAATGGGCAGGTGGAGGTCACTAACAGAGCATTGGAAGGGATCTTGACAAAGGTAGTGAGCAGTAGCAGAAAAGACTGGGCAGACAGATTAGTTGAGGCCACTTGGGCCTACAACACAACATGGAAGACCACCACAGGGTTCACACCCTATGAGCTGGTCTATGGGAAGAAGGCTTTGCTGTCAATAGAATTTGAATTCAATACCCTAAGGATGGTAGCTCAGCTGGACCTAGACCTCAGCCATGCACAGAAAGAAAGATTACTTCAGCTCAATGGATTGGATGAACATAGAATGCAGGCCCTTCTCCATAGAGAGGTAGTTCAGCTTCAAAGAAAGATATGGCATGACAAAAAAATCAAGCAGAAGCAATTCCAAGAGGGAGATTGGGCACTACTCTATGATTCAAGATACAAAGATTTCAAGGGCAAGCTAAAGACAAGATGGTTTGGATCCTACACTATGGAGAAATGCAATGACAATGGTTCAGTTCTTATCAGAACCATTGATGATGAAAGCATCCCCATGCTTGTCAATGGACACTGGTTGAAATTCTACAAGAAACCCCTCTCCAAGCGAGAGTTCATTGAAGATTTGAATAAGATAGTGATAGTAGTGGAGCATGTCTTAGCCTCCACTTCACCTACTTACTTAAGAATAATAAAAAATAAAAAAAATAAGGACTCATGTGAAAACCTCCATGAGGTGCTTGAGTCCCATCATTGGGTTGAAAACCTCTTCTGAGGCGGCCCAGATGTAAAAAAAAGAGAGAGAAAAATAAGATCCCTTGGAGGTGCCGAGGGCAGGCAATTAGGGTGAAAACCTCCCTAAGGTGCCCTAGTTGTTTAAAAAAAAAAAGAGAAGAAGAAGAATGAATTTTCATTTGCATTGTAGGTTTGCAGGAGGACTACAGGAAGCTACAGAAGGTGCTAACGGAGCCCTGAAACCAACACTAGCACCTATCCTACCTTCCCACACCTTTCTCCATCATTCTTGGAATTTATTTCACCTCACTGTGCTTCTTTTTCAAAAACTGTGTTTTCTACAGGAGACTTTGTGTTTTCTACAGGAGGCTCTTGTAGGAAATATAGAGAGCCAGAAATGGGTATAAAAGGCAGTTTGAGAGAAAGGGAAGCTTCATAAAAAACCTATACCCCTCCTACAATCTTCAAACCTCCTTGCCATCATTTCTGAGCTTGCATCACACCCCAAGCATCATTCTTCTTCCTATCCAAGAAAAACACAGAAAAAAACAGTTTTTCAGGAAAAGAAAAAAACAAAAAATAAGAAAGGAAACAACACCATCCACCTCACCTGAATCCTACCTATTACCTCTCCATCTCTATCTACATCTCTGGCATCATCCTCATAGCTCCAGGCATAGAAAGAAGGTGAAGTTTCAAGGGGAGAAGCAGCTACAGGAGCTCCTGTAGGAATTCGTGTAGCAACCGATCCCATTAAAATCCAGCATCACCAGCAAGAGAGTGCAAACATGAAGGTTGAAGAAGACACCTGAAGCTTAGCCAGAGAAGAACCTGCACAAGGCAAAACCACACATTAGCAAGCAGACAGTATGCATCAAAAGAAACAAATGCATACAATAGAGAGAGAGAGAGCCACAACACCTCACAACAAATACATTCGGATCTCAGGTAAGTAACTAACCCGCTCCTCTGTTTACATTTATGTAATTAGAAGGCATGAAAAAGTAACGAGATGGTTGAGGTTGAATGAGGGATAGGTGGCTAGTTAACTTGGCCACCTTCATCTAATTGACTCCACTCATCCAAAGATGTCACCCACACATGCACACAGTCAACTCAAGAAAGATGTCAAGGACAGGTAGTGGAGGAAGTGTGAACTCTGATGCAATCATAAGGGATGATTACGAGGAGGGGCCATGATGACAAGGAAGGTGGGGATCAATGGTCCAAATATAGCCAACGTATACTCTGCCATCTCACCCTCCATCACCGAAAATATCCATAAAGGGCAATAAGTACTCCTCTCCGAGCACTCTCACCACCTTTTCCTTCATTCTCTCCTCGAAACTCAGCTACAATAGTTTCTTTGTGCCCCCACAGCCTCGTAACCATCGTTCTCCATTGATCTCTCCCATATTCCTACTCTCGGTGTTTTCTACAGGAGCACTTACAGGTTCTATAGGAGCACCTACAGGAATTCTACAGGAGGGACAACAGGCTTCTACAGGAGGGGCAGTGAGTTGTTTGAAGGGAGAAAACACAGGTTTTAGCACGATTTTCAATCTGAGGAGGTAGGTTCCATGCATGCCCCCATTGAATATCAATATATGCAAGTAGTGGTTTCAATTTGAGGAGAAGATAAACCCTTTAGGAGGAGAAAATACATAAAGGAATTTCTACTTATTTAAAAAAAAAAAAAAGTCTCCTTTGTTTCTCTTTTTTTCTCAAAAATTGTTGTCTCCATTTCCACATTTGGTTTCCCAAAAGAATATAAACAAAATGATAAGAAGATTTATGAGGAAGGAGCCTACCAACTCCTCCAGCCTCCATGCACATTCCCAAGTAGTGGACATCTTCACAAGGGAAAATTGGATGAACGTTTTTGAGAAATTGTGAGGGTTTGATGAGGATATTGCCCAAGAATTTGCCCAATTTTTGGTCCCTCACTCAAGGACACATGCCACTGTCACCTTTAGAGGTCTTTCCATGGAGATAACCCCTGAATTAATCAGTAGGGTCACTACCCTTCCTCTTGGGCTACCTTGGAGTAAGGATGAGAAACCAATTGGTTAGGCTACTAAGAAATACTTTTTCCAAAACAATGAAACCCCTGTAGAGGATAAAAATGGCATTAGAAGGGCTAGCATACCATATCCTTGGAATGAGGTTAGCTACCAAATAATCAAATATATTTCCTGTGAGGTGAGGTACAACATTGTCTATGGTTACCACTTTAGAATCCTTCATGAATTAAGGTATGGCATGGACACTCCAGCCCCTCAGAAGCTCAGCATACCGTACTTTGTCCTGCAGTCCCTCATTGAATCCAGCACTAAGGTTCAAGCAGGAAATTCAAAGCCTCTAGATCACCATGGGTTAATTAAAACTTTAGTGGAATAAGATCTCCATACATTTACACTCCCTATAGCATGGGAAATCTTCCGAAACATGACACCTGAGGATGACATAAAGACCCTAACCTATGATATTTGTCCTACTAGCAGTGAGGAGCAAGAAGGTGAAGCAACTGGTGACTTATCAAAACAAGAATGGAAGGAGGGAGAAACTAAGATAGAGGAGGAGAAAGCTGAAGAAACAGAGTAGGAAGGAACAAAGACAGAAGGAGGAGAGAGAGGCAGAAAAGACAGAACAAGGAGAAGTGTCCCCTGAGACTCTAGAAAGAGAGGTAACAACTACTCTCACTGCCCTCAGTACACTAATAAAGCCAAAATAAAAGAGGAAAAGGCATGCCTCCATGTATTTCAGGGCTAGGAAGAGCACAAGAATCAAAATAGGGAAACCTCAACCCTCTTCAAAAGTACCAATTACAATTGAAGATTCACCCTTTTCCCAAGTAAAGAATCCCCTTCCAAGGCACCTATCACATATGAAAGGGGGACTCCTAGATCTCCCACATGGAAAGAAAAGTTATAACTACAGGACCCAAAAATAGTCCTACAAGAGGCTCAAATAGTTCTACAAGAGACACTATCAAAACTACAGGAGACCCAAGAGCTTGAGAAAGAAATGGAAGGACAGCCACAGGTAAAGGAGGAAGAAACAAAGATACAAGAACCTGATCCCCAGCCCAGTCTTGCCTCCTACTACAACCTTTTGGAGGGAGGAAGAATAATTCCACAAAAAATTGTAATTCCACTATTCTTTGAATTAGAGAAAGAGAGAATAAGAACACAGGTGGATGCAAATAGCCAAATCCAAAGGAGTTGTAGATATTGGCCATATGGAGAACAAACTCAGAGAAATGGGTAGAGAGTTGAGTGCTATCAGAGACAGGGAAGAAATTACAAGAAGCCACCTTGAAACTGAAAATGAATTGCTAAGGAGGCAGTTGCAAGAGAAAGAGACCCAACTGGCATGCATGGCCAGCTTATCCATGGAGGCATTGCAATGTAGAACACCAACAAAATCCTATGGCCTATATCTCAAGGACCAATGGTTGCAATTTCAGATAAAGACTTTGGCACAAAGAGGCACAATGCCTTTCCAAGATTACAGACAGTTTATGGACCTGTGTGACCAAAGCACATCAGAAGATAAGGCAAAGATGGCAGAATTATACCTACGTAACATGGCTCTAATAGACATGAATGTGTGGGATCCCAATTCCATGCTAGGGGGCTTGCAACTAATGGCCATGGCCTAATGGATGAACCATGAAGAGTTGAAGGAAGCATAAATAAGAAGGTTGATGATAAAAGAGCAGAATGAGCCATTAATGATCAGAGTTGAGCCATCAGATTCCATGGCACTCATCAACACACATAACCTGCTTGCCAATAATCCTCATATTTCCCCTAGATATATAAGTGATCAGGCACAAGCCATTGCACACTTTGAGGATATGCAAAGGCTACTTAGGGATGATTGTGTGCATGCATGCATGAGGAGATGGAACACCTTACCACACAGTCTGCAGATCAGGGAATATCATTCCCCCATGAGGATGAAGGAGGCATTAAGAAGAGTGCCACTGTACAAGAGCTCCCATAAGAGGCTTGGGATGCTAGGGAGGCCACCAAGGCCATAAAATATGAGGAGATGGACTAAGTTGCTTAGAGGATGAGCAACACTTTTAGTAGGGGGTGATGATGAGCCTCATAAATGGGTAATTATATGGGCTCATTTTACCTCCTAACCGAGTCAAATCAACCATTCTCTTAGCTTATTGTATGATTTTCTAATTATATTTATGCTTATGGAGTGAGTTGAGTTAGTTATGATGCCACATGGTCTAACATGTGTTTAATGCAAATTATTGATGAATTTTTAGGTCAAAGTCAAGGATCTAGTGGAAAAATGGTAGCAATAACTCGAAGTGGAAAAAGGAGAGGAATTATAGGAGGGAATCCCTTTCATTTATTACTCCTCACTTTTAATTCCCCTTCATTCAACTTGGAGTACAAGCAGCCAAGTCATGCACTAGAAGGCAGTCGAGCAAGTGGAGGATGACTGATGATTATCTCGAGTTTTGGGAGACAAGACTCCCTGATTTTAAGGAAGTTGTTGGTAGCTTCATTTGTATAAGTAGAGAGGCCAAGGCCTCACTAGGGTTGGATTTTTGTCAGATTTTTGTTGTATTTTTGCTTATGTAAACTCTGCTCCAACTTCAAGCTTATTATTTTGTGACAGTTTCATCTAATCTTGTTATTGTTTTGGAAATAAAGATGGAATACATTTTGAGCTAGCACTGAGTTACCTCAAAGGGCTGAAGCTCTTGGGTTAGGGCCCAATCTAAGCAGCCAAGCTCCTCTTTAATTGTATTTGTACGTTTTATTATATTTTTTAGATTAGGTTACTGTTAGATGTATTTCTTTTATGGTTAAGAATAGGTTGATTTTGATGATTCAGTAGTTTGCTTCCATTTGTGCTTTCTATAGAAGGTTAAGCAGTGACAAAGAGAAGATTAAAAAGGCTAGAAATAGTGCCTTGGCCTCTCTTCCTCCCTTTGGGACCATGATTTGAGGAAAATACCCTCTTGCTGCCCCAAAAACACAGATTTTCCTCATTCATATGACTTCTAGTGTTTGCAGCTTTTTAGTGGCTAATAGTCTAGTTTTGCTTTGCTCTAGAACTTCTTCATCATGCTCACTTCTTTATTTACAATAGTCTTCTTTCATGCTTTCCTTTCTTGCAGCAGTTATCAGCATTTCCTTCCATAGATCATAGTTTAGACTATTTTGATGCAAAACTATGTTTTCCTAGATGCACTCATTTCATTGCTTGCTTGATTTCCTTGGTTGACTGTCAGTTTTGTTATGTAGCAAATATCTTCTAGCAGTAGGCCAGCCTATCAGCCATCCCATCCTCCATCTAATCCATGCCCTACAGGTCACCCAAGTCTCTCCTCAATTCTACCTTAGTTTCTTACATTTTCCATAGAACTTCTTCCTCTCTCCTTGAGAAAATCCAATCATATTTCTCTCTCCTGATGATTCTTGGTAGAACCTAGGTGCCCTAACACCTAATTACAACCTTCATCCACCTTTTCCACCCACTCTTACACCCTCAAAATAGTGAAAACTGCTCTCGGCCTCCTCCTGTAGGCCTCCTGTAGAACGTATTTTTTCCTCCTATAGATTTCCTGTGTCCTCCTATAGATTTTCCTGTAGGCTTTCTTTTGAAGGCCGAGTGTGGGAAAAGCCTCCAAAAGGCCACCTGAGACTTCCTAGGATCCATCCACACCATCCTACATCTTCTCAAGTCCAAAACCACCCTCCAACACCACTTATTCGCTGCCACATTCACAAACAATAAATTACATGCATGCCAAATTCACATAAAAATCCAAAAAGATGTTTTTTTCTCATTTACTTCCAGAAATAGCTTAGTTATATGTTGTTTACTTCCTTGAGTAGGTAATGGCATTCTTTTCATGGCTTTCATAGTGTTTTATGCAAAAGTTGGATTAGTTGGTTAATTTGGGTTTACTAGTTTTGCTTTACATTTCAAATTTTCTCCTTTCTGCAACTAGAGTAGCATCTGTAGAGTAATCTTTCTCTCCTTTCATCACATATAGAGATTCTTTTGGAATCCATAGAAGTTGGCTTGAGCTCCTAGTGATCTTGCGCCGGCTGACCAAGTGACAACCTACAGTAAGAACTAGTACTTGTGCATACAACGTCGTCGCTTCCAAGTTTGTTACGAACTACCAGGTTGATAAGAGTAAAGTGGAAGCCCAGGAGTTGCAGCAATATTGTTGCAATACTATTGCTCACCAGCAATCCTCCTCTTTGTCCACAACTGCCCTATAATTCCTCCACCAGTAATCCTCCTCTTCATCCACAACTGCCTATTCAATCCAACTCAAATCTAAACAATAGGGGGGCTCAACAGGTTGAGACACTCAACCTTCATGCATACAGTATTGCCACTGCGAAATGTAATGAATTAAATCTCTGATCTAGTTGGGTGGTAAATGCTCAGACTTTACCAATAATTGTTGAACATACTGATGATGAAGTCTCAGAACCAAAACCTAGGAATTCTGCTAGAACAACTGGGGATGAATCAATGCAAACTCCTATGGAACAACAACCCCCTTCTCAAACAATTATTACTAGAGGATGTGAGACTGGTCCACCTTATCCTTAGAGACTATCCTTGAGAAAACAAAGTCCTCGTCTTGAATTTGACTTTTTAGGAGAATTGAAAATTTTATTTGTCAAAATCCCATTACTTCAATCTACGAGAGACGTACCGATTTATGCCAAAACGATCAAAGAATATTGCTCGAAGGAACTTGGAATAAAACCAAAGGATCCACTCACTATTCATGTTATGGGAAAAATATCAGACATAATGTTGGGGAAGTCTACACCTGTTAAGTACGAGGATCTAGGGAACTTGATTATTATAGTACAGATTAATGGGGTTTATATTCCAAATGTGTTAGTAGACTTGGGGGTAGCAATTAATGTCATAAATTATGTAACTGTGATTACCTTGGGCCTGCGAAACCTTAAACCAACTCCCATCATCCTATAATTTCTGGATCAGTCTACTATAAGATTGGTAGGGAAGTTTGAAGAGATAATCATTTCAGTAGACTCATGGCAATACCATGCTTATCTTTTGGTATTACACACCCAATCCCCAGTCAGTGGGCATCCTTTGATTTTAGGAAATATGGTAATATCCAATGGGGAAATTAAAGAATCTTATCCTTTATGCCCCTATAGAACCGAGTTCACCAGATAAACCAGGATTTACCTTAATACAAAAATCTCTACCTGCGGAAGGGCTTGAACCTGAAAATGAAGAAGATAGACCGATTCTTACTATTGGTGAGGCCCTCATTTTTAAGGATGAAACATAATATCATGCCATTAGTACCTTTATCAGCAGCCCCAACTATGTTTCTAATTCAACCCGCTAGTTAGTAGAATCTGTTCTGAGTTGCAATGTTCAGGAAGCTATTGAACAAGAGACTGGAGTTGAAAATGTTCCTGTAATTATACCCCATAATAGTGTTCCTGTAGAAATTGAACCAGGGAAGACATTGAATGTTAATGATGACCTTTCACCTTCCCAGATTGAATGGTTACTGAAATTCCTTTGGGAACATAAAGAAGCCTTCACTTGGGAATATACAGATATGAAAGGAATCCCTACTGATTTATGTACTGATCAAATATATATTAAAGAAGAATGTCGACCTGTTAGGCAACCACAGAGAAGAATAAATCTTGCTTTAAATAACATTGTCAAAGACAAATTACATAAACTATTAGATGTGGGATTCATTTAGCCAATCTCAAACGGTTAATGGATATTTGCACTAGGCATTGTTCCGAAGAAGGATGGAAAGTGACTGATTTTTGTTGATTACAGGGAATTAAATAAAGAAACTAAAAAATGTCATTTTCCCTTACTCTTTATTAACCTGGTCCTTGATACATTAGTCAGGAAGAAGTTGTTCTCCTTTCTGGACGGATTTAGTGGGTACAACCAAATCCAATCATCTCCTGAAGATAAATATAAAACTACCTTCACAATGCCCTTGGGGAACCTTTGCATATCGATTCCTCCCAATCGGTATGTGTAATGCACTCGCTACCTTTCAACAGGAAATATTAGGAATATTTCCTGATCTAGTCAATTATAGTGCTGAAACATACATGGATGACTTCACCCCATATGGGGATTCTTTTGAAGAAGGTATGTAAAAGTTAGAGAAAGTACTTAAAATATGTAAGCGAACACACATTTATCTTAGTACAGTGAAATTCCATATGATGATGAAAGAAGGAATATTGTTGGGATGCCTGCTTTTAGTTGCAGGAATTTGGGTTGATCCTGCCAAGGTAGAGGTAATATTAAATTTTCCTACACCTAAGACACCAACACAGGTGCGTAGTTTAATCAGTTATGCTGGCTATTATAGACGTTTTATAGAAAAAAAATTCTAAGATAGCATTTCCACTTTTTCAATTGTTACCTAAGGATGTAGAGTTTGTGTGGATAGATGAATGTGAAACAACCTTTGTGAAAATCAAAGAACTAGTTTGCAAAGCTTTGATATTACATGGTCTTGACTGGAAGCTCCCGTTTCATATCTCTACAGATGCTTCTCACATAGTAGTAGGGGTAGTCTTGGGACAACAGGAGGACAAGAAACCGTACGTGATCTATTACATCAGCAAGAATCTGACTCATGTTGAATTGAACTATACGGTAATTGAAAAAGAGTTTTTGGATGTTATTTATGCTATTAATAAGTTTTTCCATTACATTACAGGGTATCCTACTTTCGTGCACACTAATCATACAACCATTAGGTATCTTATGAATAAACCAATAACTCCTGGTCGTATTACAAGATGGTTATTAGTAATTCAAGAATTTGATATCACCATTGTAGATAAGCCAGGGAAAGATAATCTAGTTGCATATTTCTTGTCTAGGTTGGATACTAGTAATGAAGGTACACCTGTAGAGGATAGTTTTCTAGATGAACATCTTTTTGCAATTTCTACTCACACTCTGTGGTATGCAGATATTGTTAACTATCTTTCTACAGGAAAAGTACCTCAACACTTGCCATACAAAGAGCAGTGAAAGATTATCCATCATAGTGCCTGCTATTCATGGATAGAGGAGTACCTCTTTTATACATTACCTGATCAACAAATCCAGTGCTGCATAGGTGAAGATGACATCTATGATGTCCTGAAAGTTGTTAATGATGGCCCTTGTGGAGAGCATTTTGCAGATAAGAGGAAAGGTCATAAGGTGTTACAGATGGGGTACTATTGGCCCTCTATTTTTTGTGATGCAAGGAAATATTTTCGAGGGTGCGATAGATTCCAATGGATGGGACAACCTAGTCAGTCATATGAGATGCCATTATAGCCTCAACTAGCTCTTGAGCCCTTTAAGAAACGGGTTATCAATTTCGTTGGGCCATTTGGGCCATTTAATAGACATTCACATTACAAAGTCCACATTCTAGTCTGCACGGATTATGTGACAAAGTGGGTAGAGGCCAAGGCTGTTGCGAAAGCAATAGAACAGGTTGTCTCAGACTACTTAGTCGAAGAAATTTTCACTCAGTACAGAGCTCTTAGAGAGATAGTTTCAGATGGAGGAGAGCAGTTCACATCACATATGATAGCATGACTTATGAAGAAGTATGGAATCAGGCATAGGGTGACATATGCATATCATCCTCAGGCGAATGGTCAAGTCGAGAATACAAATAAAGTGCTGGATAATATCCTTATGAAGATTGTAGAAAACCATCGCCGAAATTGGGCTGAAAGGCTTCTTGAGGCACTTTGGGCATATAGAACAACATGGCATAACACAATAGGATTTCCACCATATGAACTTGTCTATGAGAAATTCCCTTTATTCTTTGTGGAATTCGAAATTAAGACGCTTAGGACAGCCCTTGAAGTAGGTTTGGATCTTTCAGAGGCCCAGAAACATTGACTGGAACAGTTAAATGAGCTGGATCAAATTCGTTTGATAGTTGTCCAGAACAATGTTGCAATTCAACAACAACGAACTAAATGGCATGATAAATTTATGAAGAAAAAGGTGTTTCAAAGAGGAGATTGGACCTTTCTCTATGACTCCCAGTTCAAATATTTTAAAGGAAAACTCTGCTCTAGATGGATGGGACCATATGAGGTTGAAACGATGGTTGATAATGGGACTGTTAGACTCGTAACAATCGATGAGGCACATACTCCCTTGATTGTAAATGGACATTGCCTTAGACATTATTAGCATCTAGTTTCTAAAGAACCTTTATTAAACATCTCTCTGATAATTCTGGTTTTGAAATTATTAGTGTAGGGAACTCTTCCTCTGCACCTCTTACTTAATTCAAAGAATAAAATAAAATAAATACACACATATATATATACATATAAATTTTGTTACTACTCTATCATTATTTTTCTTGCAGGTACTTTGTTGGTGCTCTTATTCCACTGGTGTTGTTACTTATTCAATGTTGTTACTCCTTTCATCGTGATTGTCTAAGTACATTGTGTTGTTACTCCTCAGGTGTTGTTACTCCGTTTATCACAATTTTTTAACTCCTCTGGTGTTGTTACTCCTCTGGCGTTGTTACTCCTCCAGTGTTGTTACTCCATTCATAGCAACTCATTCTACGTACTCATCTAGTGTTGTTACTCCGTCAAGGTAAGTTGCCAGGTCTGTCCCCAACTGACTTCGCGGATTTGATTGATATTTCACCTATGACATGACTAGACATGACCGTGGAAGATCATCCCTTAGTTGGGGGGAGGTATCATATTTAATGTTAAATATGTCGTATTTAATAGCAATGATGATCCATAATTATCACTATTAAACCTCGCGCCAACTCATACGTTCCACGTCATTATTATGATCCCTACAATACCTTGCACATTTATCCGTACGCATTGGAACTTGAACTATGTACAATTACATTGAATTATGGTCCTTCCCAATGTGTTGTAATAATTGTTGTTATTACCACAATCCACCATGGATTTTCCCCATAACATCTGCTCAGATTTTCCTATCACCGCAATCCATGTCATTGCAACTTTACTAGCTAACACTCTCCTCAACGGTTTTGTTGATACTTCGAGTGCTGCTATAGAGAAACTGGAAAAATGGGTGGGAAAGTTGTTAGGCATGGACAAGAAGACACACCGCAGGTCTGATGCCATCCAGATGTATGATAGGTTTTTCAAAATGCAGAATGGCACACCTATTTTGGGAGGTTGCAGGGATTTGATGAAGCTGTTATAATGGAATTTGCATTGAATTTAGACGGGAATTATTCCAGATTCCATGGGTTGGACTTTCCTGTCACTGAAGAAATTATATCAACTATCGGCAGGTTTCCACAAGGAGGGAAGAAATGGTTTGCCCAGAAATCGCCCTTACCAGAATTTTTGGAATTATTCTTGTAGGCAGGAGAAACCATGGTTCAGAAGGGAAGGGGATACGATCAAAAATCCTTGCCACATCCATGGGCTGAGGTCGCATAATTCATTGTGTGATACATTACTTGCAAAGGTTGGCTCTCTACCTTGTTCAAATACCATTTTAAACTTCTTGCATGCCTTCAATTATGTCATGTGCATTCTCTAGATATGCAATATTTCTTATGGAATAACCTTCAATTAATGGCACGGTCTACTCATCGGTCCTGTCAACCGTTGGTGGTCCTCAAAAACCATGGGCTTGTCAGGCTGCTAGTGGTGCATGCCTTGTCACAAACTTCCATGGCTTGGCCACAATTCATTGAATGAGCATAAGAAGAGAAATAATAATTAGTGGCGGATGAAGAAGTCGTAGATGATGTTGCTAAACAAGAACCAGCATCGACTGCTGAACAACTGGAAGAATTGGTGATGGAACAGGCTGTAGTAGAATTTCCAGTAGAGCAAGGGGCCACAGACAATGTTGTTACACCAGAACTAACATTGGCTGCTGATCTGGAAGCAAGAGCAATGGAAGTAGAAGGAAGCACGGGTGATGTTGTTACACAAGAACCAGCGTCAACTACTAAACTAATGGAAGAATTGTTGGGAGTGGAAGAAACTACAGGCAACGTTGTTACATAAGAACCAGTGTCGCCTGTCAAAGTGGTGGATAAACCGATGGAAGAAAAGGAAGTCGCAGTCGACGTTGTTACACAAGAACCAACGTTGACTGCCAAGCAAGCAGCCGAAATGGAGAAACATGTGGCACAAGAAGAAAATGAAAAGAAGAGTGCAGAACAACCAATAGAAAAAGGGGAAGGAGAAAGAATTGAAACAACAGGCGTTGAAAGGATGGAAATCGAGGGGGATATCCCTCATTATCCACTTTTTGCTTCCTTGCCAAGAGAGGTAAGAAAATTCCGCTCCCTTAGACGCTCGATGAAAGAAAATATCTCTCCCCCGATACTAATATTTGTAGGGACAATTATGGACACCATCCTCGACACTGTCACACAAGAACTAGTGTCGACTGATGGAAAAATTGGGAAAATTAAAGAACTGGTGGTTAACTTTGTTACAAAGGAATCAGTGTCAACCGAGGGGAAAGTTGAAGAAACTATGGCTGATTCTATTTGCATAGAGCCATTGGAAGAAATTGTTGTTGTTGGTACCAACCCGCAAGGGCCAGAACCAATCTCTGAGCAAATGGAAGAAGATGACTGGGCAACAAAGCAGCCACAGGAAAAGGGTGTTGAAAATACTACTCTGCAAGGGCTTGCAGTGGCTTCAGAGTCATTCAGGGAAGATATGGAGGTTCCAAGACCTGTAGAAGAAGATGTTGGGGTCATCCCCCGCGTTGTGGAGCAGAGAGAAGAGATAAGGGTGAAACAGGAGCCAGTTGATGAGATTGCTAATGTCAATCTGCCAAATCCAACATCGACCACGAGACCAATGGATGAGGTCGTTATCAAATAGGATTTCATTGAACAGTGTGCAAAGAGAAGGGACCCCATCCAAGAAAGGTACCAATCTCAATTTAACGAGAATATGCAATTAAAAATGGAAATTATTAAGCTAAGGAAGCAGGTGTTACACTTACGGAGATATGTGAGGAAGCATAAGAGGAATGTCAGTTGGGCTACTGTAAATCTTGGAGCCGAAACCACTTCAGTAGCAATACAGACTGAAGACATGCCTACCACTTCAATAGTCACATAGACCGAGTCATTTTTTCACTTGTTTGAGTCACGCGAATTCTTGTTCACCGCAGAAATTCAGAAATGGAAGGCTACTGCATCTTGCTTTCAACGGGGGTTTATCTCTTTGGAAGCCCTCTAGGAAGGATGGAGAGGAATTCAAGAACAAGTTTCAAAATTAGTGACTGATTACATGACCTAGATCGAGAAAGCAAAGAAGAAATAGGAAAAGCAACAAAAACAATTGAGGAATTAGAAGAGAAAGTGCAACTACTAAAGGATGACAAAGACAAAATGTTTGCTATGGAGCAGTAGGCGATGGCATTCCAACCTCCTGCTCATAGTTATGCTTTATTCCTCCATGGAAAATACTTTTCCTTTTGTTTGGAGAGCATACATCAGGAGATAAGCCCTGAAATCCATGATCTGATATAGTTTTTGCGGATCCTGAGGGGTCACAATATCCTAAACCACCACTTAATGTGCAAACTCTACATGCACGATTATTTTCTGGGGACCGGCCAACCATTCAATCCAGTGCCATATGTGGTGGACATTTAGTTGAGAGCCTTCACCTCTTTCACAATTAACCAGGTTAAATGGAAGAAAGCCTTCGACACATTTGAAGAGAACAAAGCGAATAGGCCACTTGTAGTTTAAGCAGAGAATTGTGAGGCTGTGAATATTTTTAACAAACATCGTACCTTCTTGGGAATAGAAGGACGAAAGGGTAATATGCTGGAAACATAGAAGTGGTGCGCTAACATGTGTACAGAGAAAATTTTTACTTCTCAGGAGGAGGCCCGGGCTACTAGTCAGAAATGATGGGTGTTGTCGTCATCCGCAATAAGGATACACGAACCTTTTGGGGCCCCTAATTTTTTTTTGGGCTTTGCACAAAATACCACGATATATCACATGTATTCAAACTTGTGGGACCCGATGGATGGGTTTGAGATTTTAGTTTCCCATTGTTTGGTTGCCAGCTGAGAAATACACACTAGGTTATGTGGTACACAAGGGTTGGTGGAAGGAATTCCTTCGCACATATGGATATATGTTTCTTGAAATAGAAATGGCCTCGAAATATGACCTCACACAACTCCATGCTAACCATAGTAGATCTAAACTAGATCTGTGCAGAAGACGAGTTGCATGAGGGAATGCATAAAGGCTAGTTCAGGGGATATGTTGGTTGCTAAATTTGCCCACTTTTTACCCGCCTTTTTATCCCTTTCATGTACTCATTTCATGTCCTTTTTGGTTGATTTGTATTCTAAACAACAAAGGTATACCTATTGTAATGTCTTTGTGAATTGTTAATCGATGAAGTGTGGTCGTAGGGGATTATTGCCTAAAGAGGCTTGCTAACTTAAGTTTTCTTGCATATTTGAAGGAATGATGATTAAGACCATGATTAAGCATATGATCACTATCGATTTGTGTTAAAATTGGAAACTAGGGCCAAACTCCATGTGGTTCATCTTATTTATGGCAACTGATATTTTTCTTGGATTCCTCTTGTCGAGCGGTGTAGGATTGATATAACGATCATCCGATTCTGACATGTATTCATGGAGATATGAATTTATTTGTATTTCTTGACAATATGTCAAGGTCGGCCAGCAAGATAAAGTGTGTGGCACACCCCCAGCTAAACCTCAATGTTGCATATAAAGGAAGGAGACATTGTGCCTCATTTCACCATCACTCATCTCTTCAGCTTCTCTCTCCTAATCTTATTGGGCAAGTGTAGGAGCAACTGATCTCTCACACCTGCTAGAAGGAGGACGGATTTCTGTTTTTAGGACTGCATTGACTTTTGATGGTTGCGTTGACCAAGGTGAGGGTTGTTGACCGTTGACTAAGTTGGTGGGGGAATGCATTGACCTAGCGTTGACCAAATCTGATCTATGCATTTCTATTTTGGGTGCCATGTTGACCGGCGTTGACGAAACGTTGACTCGTTAAGGTTGACCGTAGGCTGTTGTTCATTGACTGTTGTTTGAATGTTGACCGAGGGTTGTTTTGAGTTGCCTACCTTTGTTGTTGAAGACCAAGTTCTTCAAGGTTGACTTGAGGTCAAATTGGAGCTCTTGACCAGCTTTGACTTTGCTGGTTGGTGTTGTATCGCTGCTGATATAAAATCACAGATTTGTGGTATTATACTATCTCTCTCTCTGCTAAATTATTGAATAATATAGAAGAATTGATGAAAGGGTTTCCCTGCATTGGGGTTTGTCCCTAGCTAGCTGCCTCATCTTATGTCTCTTGCCTTGGCTTGTCTTCTGTCGATTTTATTTATGTTCTATTAGCATTTTACTTATATGTTAATGTAATTGTTATACTGAGAATTCACATTGGGCTAATAAGAAGAAATTGAAGTAAATTTATCTAATCATGGAACATACCATAATTTAACATGGTATCGGAGTTGAGGTGAAGACAAAGCCAAATGTTAATGGGAAAAGTGTCTACTCAGAACGCCCCTATCCCACTAAGGTGTGACAGTACCTTAGAAACAAATAGAGGAAACTACTTTCGTATTCTTCTTTATGAATTATAAACGAAGAGGAATAGGATGAACCAACCTGTGTCTTGCGCTAGTCCTTTGATCCAATCTCTCTCCTCTTTGACAGCTTCCAGCTACCTGCTCCCTTACTTGCCCAGCTTCACCAAGTTCCTGCAAGATCACAGAAGGAGAAAACTACACAAAGACATGGATTTATATTCATAAATAGCTTAGGATCATATTTAAGCTAAACATGCAAATATAACAAAACATCATTGATACACAAGAATGTAGGAGAAACTCAAATAGTTTTATTGATGTAACAAGAAGGTCCAGGAGGAGTTACAACCAATGATTCCTGATCTAGCATCAACCCCCCGGCAAAGGAATCCCCTCTTCACCTCCAACAAAGCATAAATCACCCAATACTCTGATCTCTATCTCAAAACCAACAGCAATTCTCTGCAATGTACAAAATTCCAGCCTCTGGATCTCTGGGATGAGGGATCCATATATAGATGTATGCAAAGAGGATGAGTCAGCTTATGATTTGACTAGTGGCTTCTCTCTGTCAGTTCTTGCTTCCACTTGGAGACTGAGAGCCTCTTACTCATCCTTGGTCGAACTCAGTGAGGCAAGTGTCATTGGGGAAGATTCTGGAAGCTTCCATTGTCTGTCCACCTCACGGAATGACACTGCCATTTGTCATTTCCTTCTCAATGCACCCTGGTAGTTCATTTAGGTGCATTGCAACGCACCTAGCTAGTGTACTTGGGTGCTATGCAACGCAGCTAGCTAGTGGAGCAGTTGAAATGATCCTGATTTGACTGATTCTGAGCAGTTTCTGGTGGAGAACTTCTTGGAAATCTGTAATTTGTTGACCTTGTTCCTTTAGGGGCTGGAACAACACTTTTAGGTACTTAGGATCCCTTGGTTTATGGACATTTCATGCTTAGAGATGTAAGGCACAAAAATGTCTATAACAGTTGCCCCCTAAAGTATGAGGCCGTTTATCGGGTGAAATGCTTTATTAGGAGGATCCGAAGTTCTTTCAATGCTGGGAGGAGACCTGTAATAAGATACAATACAATACATATACTGTTTTCATGATCTAGCTGAGGCGGGCATTCCCATGCTCAGCTTTATAAATTCATTTTCGTGTACATAGGACAGACAATCGTCTGATGGTAGACTGATGATTCTGATAGAGCCATCATCCTTTTGGTAGGATGATTATCTGTGCTGCAACGTTGTACATTTCAATGTCTTTATTCTCCTGAATATATATCGCAGCCCGGATGGATGAAACTAGATCCGGGGTCTTCAATCTCGTCCGATCTTCACTCGAAGTACAAGTCGATCCATGTGAGAAATGTTTTGAAGTCGAACATGGAAAGACATCGCTTGATTACCAGTCAATGATGTAAACTGTTAACAAGTGCGAGAGGAATCACCGATAACGATGATGACCCTCAAGGTACTGCAGTACAATTCACGTGGTGTGAATAAAGGACTTGGTGTCGAACACCATGCAAAATCTTTCAGTCGAAGGTCATTGATGTATACCTGTCGCCGGAAGTGAGAAACTTGCCATTGAGGCATGCAAGCTTCAAAGTACTGAATGGGGTGTTCCTAGATCAACTTCTTGGATAATGAGCTGATGTCGACAAGAAGCGATCTGTCAAAGGAGGGCCTTAATGAATCCCACATCAATGACACGGAACGGAGCAAATGATTTTGATGGAGGTGAAAACGATCTGATGATATATGGTTCAGGATGGCGGTCATGAAAGAATGAAGTATAATGTATGGTAGTGGATGGGACACGGATGACTTCTCTGGATGACTTCTCTTGAACATGTCGGCGACACTTATGTGATGGATTGGTAGCATTTAGCCCATATGTGGATGGTATGGCGTGACCATGGTGATGTGACCGGTGAATGAAACAACCCAACCCGACTCAGGCACGGAGTGGAAGTGTCATGTTCAAGAGCGACTTGCTACCAATAAAGATTCTTTGAGTTTCTTCCCAATTTTTCCCCAGTCATTGCTAACCAGTACCTCTTTATTTTTGTCAAGCTTGAGGAGGATAACATATGCTTGTTATATAATTTGCCCTTCGGGCAAACCCATCGCTATGTTTTAACGAGCCTAGCGATAGTGAAACTCGTTCTCGTCTAAAGACAAGTTTGTCGCTATTAATCTTTTTAACGAGTTTAACGACAATGATAACTCGGTCCTTTTCATTTTTAGAGAGTCTGAAAAGGTACGTAAAGGTAACTCCAAAATTCCTTTTTCGTCATCTAATCCCTTAAGTCCGAAAAAGTATAAAACAATACAGAAGGGATGAATTTTCTATAGTTTTAACGAGCCGAACAAAAAAAGCGCTCGATCTTTTTGTGTAATAATTCCTCAGGTCCAAAAAGATTAAAATCTAGAGGAGGGATAGCGCTTCCGGTCGCTTTAACGAGATGGAAGGCCAAAACTCGGCAATCTTTTCATATTTTACGAGTCAGTTGAAAAGAGCTTAAAGAAGACTCGTCTTTCGAGGAACGAGTGATAAAATGGGTAGCAGCTGATTCCAGGTAAGGTTTGGAATTTTTCAATCACGGCAGTGTCACAAGGATGGCTAGTGAAATCACTCTTCGCAGCTGTTCCTCAAAATGGGTAAACAATGAAATGGAGGTGAATGATCGGCCAATGGAAAAGTGTAGGTGACGGTGCAAACACAACCAAGGCTTTAATGGCTGAAATGCTTCATTCACGGTGGTTATTTACCAGGGAATAGTTCATTTTTTAACGAGCTTAAACGCGGGTGGAAACATTTGCTCATGTCTTATGTTTATTTTTTAACGAGCTTGAACTATGTGCTAAAACTGCTCGATTAGATGGTCTTGTTTTGATTTTTACCATAAATAGCTTCGTCTTTCCAAAGATAGTACTGTATTTTCAACTGCTTCATCAAACTAGTTAGAAATGAACAATATTTGCTTGAAAATGAGATTAAAACGCTAATATTTTACTTTGAACTACGTAAAAGCAATCAAAAAGTGTTTTTTACCTCTCATTTTACCATTTCATTTGAACTTGGTTTGTTGGAGCTTTGGAGGTGCCTTTTCCCCCTCGATTTTCATCAGCTGATTTCGGGAGATTCTGTGGACGATTCTCGGCGCCATCTGGACCAGGTAGGAGCTAAACCCGAGCTCTTTCATTTCATGGTTTCCTTTTTGCATTCTGTGCTTCATTCCCTGCTTTTCTGAGCCCCTGGGATTTGAGGGGTTCGTTCTGCCATCAACGCACCCTTAGTATATCGAAAACTGCGCTGAATGTTGGCCTGTATGAAGGCAGTTTGACATTCAACGCAGCTGGAACACTGCTGCAGGTGCGTTGGGCGCAGAAAGGGAATTTGTTGCACAGTTTTTTATGGAATTTTTGCCTGTTTCTCATCAGAATCAGGATCTAACTCCTCTCTTGTTTGTTTTACAGAGATCTCAGAGCAAGATGACCCTTACATGGCGAGAACGAGAACATGAAGAAGAGGACATGATTTCCCTACATGATCCAGTTACAGTGAACGTGCTGCGGAATTGTGGCTTGCTGAAGTTCTTCCACACCTCTAGCATGAGACAGCAGATCAACTTACTGCAATATTTGCTCGATGCTTGGGATCCTATCAATCAAGTTTTCCAGATTAGGGGAAAATCTATCCCCTTGACTGCAGTAGACATCTACTTCTTGACTGGCTTGTCGAGGAGGGGTGCCCCCATCTCTTTGTTAGGTTCGGCCCGAGGAGGTGACTCTGTGAGAGATTATGTTCACCAGTATTGCAGGGAAGGATCTCAGCCGAGTAAAGACGGCAATATCATCATCCGTGATGTCATTGACAGGTCCCTTAGGACTATCCTGTTTACTTTTGGTAGGATGGTCGGTAGTGCGTCTCTTCATGTAGCCAACAGATCGTATATGCAGCATGCCTTGGAATGCCTCCAACCGAAGGTATTCAACTAGTGCGACGCAGTACTTCTTGTGATGAAAGATCAGTTGACCAAGATAAAGAACGGGAGGTTGAAGAACTTTGGGTTCAATTCTATTTTGACCGCCTTTGCCTTGGAGAAGATACCACTGATGCAGCCGCAGTACATTGCACTCGACTTACCTTCTCCTACTGAACCACGTATGCAGAGATGGGTTGACCATATGTCTAGGCATGCTGGCCAGTCTCAGATTTCATTTTCTGATACCTTCTTCAGGTGGTTTGATCATCAAGAGATGGTTTATGCCGAGTATCCATATGCTGGCATGGACTTCCGGGGTGATCCAGATTTAGTACTGCCAGATGGCGAGCAGTGGGGTGCTATTGGTAAAATCTTTGACCATATCGTTGTTTACTGTTTTTGTTTATAATGTCCTTGTGCTTTATTCTATCAAGACTTTAATCAAACTCATGTGTACATGCAGATGTTGGTCCTGTTCGTCCCGTAGTTCGCCTGAGAATACCAGCTGTTGCCCCAGCAGGAGAGGCCGCCGAGAGAGTTATTCTTCGTGACCTCGATGTGGCCGAGACTCTCACAGCTGTGCAGGAGCAGGTTGAGAGCCTTACTCTCGGTATTCCAGATGTGAGGATCGACGAGCTACCTTTGCAGTTACAGCGGCATACTACTGGTGTGCCTAGACGATGGACTCGTCTCTTACGCATGATCGCACAGGCTGTGACTTGCTATCACGAGCATCATTAGACTAGGGTGCCCCCTAGCATTTTGATTTTTTGGGTCATGTGACCAATTTTGTCTTGGTTACAGAACATTATATGTAAACCATAAACAGCTATATATATTTTGATTTTCGGGGTTTTATTTTGGTTGAGCTATATGATCCACATGTAAAACATTGATGATGCGTTTCTTTTTATAAATGTTGCAAATGTCTATCTAACACATAGTTTGCTAATGAGTCGGTTGATGTGTTTAAGTTTCTGGAAATATGTTAGTATTGAATAAGATCAAATTGTCTTTCCAAAATCTTAACCCTTAGGAACATGCGATAAATAGCTGGCTTTCGGACGGAATATATACCATTGAGTTGTAGTATTACGAGTTGTGAGTCTAGCCTAATAATTAGTCGGCGTATACCATGGGTGATGGAATCAGAGAGAAGTTCTATCAACGCGCTATACTCAGCGATGTTATTCGTTGATTGACCAATACATACACCTCTGAAACTTACTAACTCGCCACTTGGATCAAAAATGGCCCAGGCTGCGGAGGACAGGTTCCGCGAACTACGACTCGCTCCATCGGCATATCCAACACATGGCTCAAAAAGGTTTGACATCTGCAATAAATGTAAAAAGGTGGATTACTCGACCAAAACAAACACTTTAGTGAAAACAAAAATATAACAAAAGCATATTGGCTACTATTTAAGCATAGTAACGCTTGAGGTACAACCCATTACGAGGTTGCGCCAGTGGAACTCCGTCATAATCCATTAACTCGTAGGCTCCTTTTGCTAACACTCGTTTAACAATATAGGGGCCCATCCATAAAGACTTAAATTTACCTACTCCCAATTTATCGGATTCTTGGTCGTAAAGCAAGACCAAGTCACCTTCTGAGAAGACACAGGGTTTGACATTTTTGTCGAACTACGCCTTGACTCGTTTCTTATGGGCTTCGTTAGCCAAAGCGGCGTCATGACGGGTTTCATCCAATTGGATTAATTCCAAGAAACGAGCCTCTTCCTCTGAAGTTCCAGGGAGGAGATCAATTGCGAGTTTGAGAGACGAGATTTCACACTGGACTGGTAAGACTGCTTCCAGGCCGTATACCAGTTGGAAGGGTGTGAACCCGGTTGCATTCCTTACCGATGTTCGGTAAGCCCACAAGGCTAAGTACAGGATTAGGTGCCACCTTCTTTTGTGAACTCTAATCATCCTTTGCAACATGCGCTTCAGGACCTTGTTGATCGCTTCAACTTGTCCGTTGGCTTGCGGATAGTACGGAGTAGAGCTGTCGTGAGACAACCCTAGTTTGGCAGCTAATTCGACCATCATGTGATTGCGAAAATGCGATCCATGATCTATGACTATAGCCTGTGGTATGCCGAATCTGGCGACTACATGATTGAAAAAGAAAAGGGCAGCTCTTTCACCAGTATTATCTAATGTAGGCATCGCCTCGGCCCATTTGGTAAAATAGTCAACTGCGACTATGATATACCCATGCCCCCCGGTCGAGGTGGGGTTACATGTCATGAAATCGATGCCCCATTTGGCGAACGGCCCAACATCAACTATTGGCTGTAGAGGTGCGGGTGGTCTTCTGGTTTTGCTATCAAAAATTTGACAAGCATGGCAACTTCTGACTGCGGTTATGCAATCTTTGAACATTGTTGGCCAGAAGTATCCTGCTCGTAAGATTTTTTGTGTTGTAGCATATCCAGATTGATGCCCCCCACAGGCGCCTGAATGACACTCATTCAGGGCTTTTTCGGCCTCCTCATGGGTGAGGCACCTTCTCAGAACTGTATCGATACCACGACGGTAAAGTGTATCACCGACGATCATGTAGTCTTTTGCTTGGTATCGAATACGTTTTTGTTCAGAGTGTGAGGTGTTTGGCCTAAATCTTTGGGTTTGGAGATAAATTATTATATCTCCATACCACTCATTGCTTGTTGATATCAGAAAAAAATTCTCATCCACGATTGATTCTTTGGATGTTTCATCGTTGGACGACGATGGGAGATCGCATAATAGTTCTACAAAAACTAGAGCTTTCTTTGACTTGGATTTTACAAATTCCAGATCAAACTCTTGAAGGATCGCTATCCATTTTGAATATTTGCCCCCAAGCAACTGTCGCGACAATATATAAGTCATGGGGTTGCAATCTGACAGAATGGTAGTTTTCCGAAAGAGGACATAGTGTCGAAATCTTTGTATAGCTTGAACAGCTGCAAGCGCTAGTTTTTCAACATAAGAATATTTGCTTTCTGTATTTAAGTTTTTGCTTAAATAATATATAGGATGTTCAATTCCATCGACTTCTTGAACTAAAACCATTGCGATGGTTGTATCCGCTGCAGCGAGATACAGGTTAAAATCTCTTTGATAATCGGGGGCGTACATTAAAGATGCTTTCATTAGGGAATCTTTCAAAGCATCAAAGGAAGCTTGCGCGACCTGATCCCAGACAAAGGGTACCTCCTTTTTCAAAAGACATGTATAACCTTTAGCAAGTTCGGCGTAATTTGGAATGAACCTCCTCAGAAAGTTTGCTTTCCCTTGGAGTTTCTGAATCTGAAGCAAATTTGAAGGTGGAGGCAAATTTATGATTGCCTGGACCTTGCACGGGTCGAGACGAATCCCATCCTTGGAGACTACAAAGCCAAGTAAACGACCAGAACTGACGCAAAATACACATTTGTGTGGATTGAGTCGTATCTTGTAGTGTCGGTAACGTAGAAATATCGCTCTTAAATGCTGCGGATGATCAGTCCGCTTTCGCGAATGAGCCGGAAGGTCGTCGAGGTATGGTTGAACGATGTTTTTGATGTCATGGAAGGCATAATTCATTGCCCTCTGAAACGTCGCCCCTGCGTTCTTTAAACCAAAGGGTAATTTTCGATACGCGAATGTGCCCCACGAACAAATGAATGCAGTCTTTGACTAGTCCTGTGGGCGGATATTTATTTGATTATACCCCGAAAATCCATCCATGAATGAAAAGATTTCGCATCCGGCGCATTCATCAATTATCTGGTCGATGAAGGGTGTAGGGTAGTTGTCTTTTGGACAAGCTTGATTTACATCCCTATAATCGACACACACTCTAATTGTCCCATGTTTCTTCATAACAGGGACAATATTCGATACCCAATCGGTTAGAGGAACCGGGTAGATGAAGCCAGCATGGAGAAGTTTTTCAACTTCTGCCTTAATGGCAGCGACTTTCTTGGGGTGCACCTGCCTTAGACGTTGTCGTACCGGTTTGACATCTGGATACATCTTAATTTCGTGTTCAACGATACTCGAGTTGATGCCTGGCATTTCACTGTATGACCAAGCAAAGACATCTCTGAATTCGCGAAAAAGAGCGTTATATATTTCCAGTTCTGAAGGAGAACAACATTTGCCAACATAAATTCTCTACAACATCTGTTTTAGTTGAGATATTTATGGCTATAGTCTCTTCAATGTTGGATAAGTTTCACTTGGAATCCACCGTATTTACAGTATTTGAAAGAAAATCAAAGACTGAGGGATGATAAAGGTCATTTTGAGTCTCTTCTTCACAATCGGGAAAAAGGGAACGATGGTGGGAATCATTCCATGGTGCTCCTTCAATTACCATAGATTGGAGAATTCCTTCGTCGGTGACATGCACTTGCGACCAAGGATCTGAAGGAGTACCATATTCTCTAGACCTATCTATCCAAATGCTTGATGAGCGTTGATTTGGGTTTGCCTCCCATGCTAGAAACATTGATTGCTATAATATTTCTATTGGGATTGGGGGCACAACCATTGCATGATCCATGTTGATATCGTTTTCTGAGATCTTTGTGGAAGATATCATATTGCAGGTTCATATCGACGCTACTTCCGCCAGATTGATTGGAGGTGGGAAAGCAAAAGTTCCCATTAGTATAGGATCTTTTAGTAGGCCTACTCTGATATTCTAAAGCGAATGGGGGCTTCCATGGATCATGGGAATGCTTCCTGTAACTTGAGAACCATTGGGGAGGAATTTTTGTTGATCGACGATTGTAATCCCTCCTTGAAAGGGAAATGCAATCTTTCTAAAATAGGTCGACACAACAGCTGCCATGGCATATATCCATGGTCTTCCTAGTAGGATGTTGTAATCAAGATTCCCATCAATGACTTCAACATCTATTTCTACCATTTTTCCCCCTATTTCAACTTTTAAGTTATTTAGGATACCATATGGGGTATATGTCCTTCCGTCGAATGCTTTTAACGTCATCGCAGATCGCGACAAGGTTGGAGATCCTAAAGTTTTCCAGCAACTCATCGACATAATACATGTAGATGCCCCCTCATCAATAATTGTTCGATGAACAGTTTTGTTGAGGGCTTTCACTTGAACAAGGAAAGCTAGGTGAGGCGGCAACTCAGGATCGTATCCTTTGTGGTCGAAGGATACAAGATTGGAATCCTTAGGATCAATCCCACCAATGGCTGATAACAAAGCTTGCCTTTGGGATGGGAAATTTTGTAGTACTTCAAGAGTCGACATAGCGGATGGGGATTGGGCCAAATCTTCCACTATGTTATAATGTTGTGCCGCTCTAGCGTGGGGATTAAATGTCGACTTGTGTACTACTCCCTTCGGCGGTTTTATTGTCAATTCAGGAATGGTGGGTGGTACAACTTCTGTCGAAGTTGTTGTCGAACTACTTGGTTGATCTTTATCCTTGTCGTTCGACAGCTGCGGATTCCCGTAATCTTTGTTCCTTGTCAAAATCAAAGCATCATTCTACTGTTTTGAAATCGACAACATTAGCACTTGAGACGGGGAAGCATTTCCACTTTCAACCAGATTTGCTCCTGGATTTGGAAACGGATCAGTTAACACAGCTGAGGTTTTCGAACTTTTAAAGAATTTCTTAAGCTCAGCTCTGTGTGGACAATCTGCGGTCCAATGATCCTCATCGCATATATAGCATGGATTTTTTGGTTTCCTATTTCCAGGAGGGTTTGAAGAAGATTTTTCAGGTGATGATTCATCCTGTTTCTTCTTCTTCCCTTTGCCTTTCTTCTTGCTTCCTGGTTGTTTGGTTTCTTTGCCCTTATCTGTCGATACGGCATTTACTTCCGAAGCAAGAAGTTCGTCTTTTGCATTTTGATCTGAAATCTTACGGGCCTTCTTGGATGTAGCCTTTGTCGATTTCGTGTCTGTTGTGCCAATCATGCCATCGCCGGCGTGAGAGTCATTGTTCGATTTAGGAGGAGGAGGAATCGAGAATTCTGGTCTAGGGGCGTCAGGTATTTTGTCGTAGAGCGTGCCGGACTGAGTATAAATCAAGTCTAGATATTGTGCACGAGCGATAACTTGCTCTTCCGTTACGACTCCCCCCTTTGCCACATCTTCCGTGATGGAAGGTAATAATGACTTGATAAACCATTCAGCTAATAGCTGATCGGGAACGTACGTTTTTACCATCCTACGACGACGTCGCCACTCATGTATATGATCAGATATGTGAGTGGCCATTGTCTGTTTGAAGTTGGTAAGGAGTTCTGTTCCCGTTTCATACCTTATCGGTAATTGAAAATGGGTTAAAAAGGTTGTGGCTAAGGTACTGAAGTTTTCGAACGAAGCTCTAGGCAATTCAATGTACCATTTTGTCGCTGGGCCCGTTAACGTCCTCTGAAAGAGGCGAAGCCTTATCGAATCATCATTTAGGGTGTTTGATGAACACCATAGATGAAATGTCATCACGTGATTCGATGGATCTTCACCCGGATTTCCATTAAATTTAGGAATATCTTATGGAAGTTTATGTGGAATTGCTGGCCACCAAGGGGCGTAAGCAATTGGATCGTTTGTTAACCGGTTTAAATCAGGTAACTCTAAAGTTGCCACGAATGGTAACTGTTGATTCAGATTAGGTGAAGCATACCCAGGGTAAGATGGGATTACCTGAGCAGTTGGTCTTTGCATGCCAGCATAATGCATTTGATGCTGGTATGACTGATAAGGTTGGTGGACATGACCATTGTAAAATGGTTGATTTTGACCGTTTTGAATGTACGGCTGTCCACTGTTCGCAAAGATTTGCTGCTCAGAACCTTGGTATACTTGTTGGAATTGTGGTTGTTGGTATTGCACCAGCCATGGTTGAGAAGCCATGTGCTGTTGCGCTATACCAACTGTTGGACCAAGGTGTGGGGTAATTGTACCCGTCTGGACCTATGTCACCCCACTAGTTGGCGATTGTGGTTGAGTCACAGGGTCAAGGGGCTGTTGCATTACAACATGAGAAATCTGAGGTTGGCATACAACAGGCAATGTTTGAACTTGTGACACCGTCACAATAGCTGGGGTAGTCGGGATATTCGACACAGGTACACATTGTTGCATCGAATACACAACCCTTGGTTGTTGAGGTAGTATAGGTACCCAACCACTTGAGGTAATTCCAGTATAACCTGAATATTGCTGTGAACTCCCGTATGGATATCCTCCCAGAGGGGATAATGAAAGGGCATACTGCCCCCCTTACGGTGGTAATCCATAACTCAAGGGGATTGTTTTCCCTTGGGGACCAGACTGCCCAAATTGACCTCTGAATGGATCAATTTGTTGAGACTCAACACAAGAGTTTCTAGATATTATTCCGGATGAACAAACAGGAATGGACCAGACTGTCGAAATAGCCCCTGAGTGGGATCCTTCTAGCGGTTGAGAGCTAGTTGGGACAGATGCTATGCCGGCAAACATTGTCGGAGTGACGGCAGGGAGTTCTGCTGTCGCTGTGTCAGACGACACAGTCTTAGATGTTGACGGTTTTTCAGACATTTGGAGTCTATCCAAAAGATTACCTAGCGATTCTACAGGAACTTCCGCTGGTGGTAGACTAACTTCTGATGAAGAAGGATATAGAGTGATCCCGACTCCAAAGTGCGTTGGAGTACTCGTTTGAGGATCTTCTACAATTTCTTCAATTGCAATCAAACCAGGTGGAAGGGGAAGACCGTCAGGTCCGTAAAATATTTCTGGTGCCGAAGAAGGGGTGGAATCGACAGCGACAGATGTTTGAAGAGCAAGACTCTCCGAACCGGTTGTAAATGGAACTGGTTCGGTAACACAAGTGTTTACTCTCAGACTAGGATCAGTATCACTGTCCCTCTATGGCTGTTGAGCTTCTTCTGTAGAGGCAGGGATTCCAGAAATGTTTGGAGTAACCGGAATCTCGGATGTTGTTGGAACACTTGTTCTAACTTTAATAGGAGATTTTGAACCGGTTAAACGAGTTCGCTTTGTCCGTACTGGTTTCGATTCCGGAGACAAAGACGGTTGACTCGTAAGTCTCCGCGAACGACGGGGTTTCAATTGACTTTCTTCCACGATTGCAGATTACTCGATCAACTAAAATAAAAAGGGGAAGTATGTTTCCGAATTAAATGAATTTTAGATGCTTTTGACACAACTTGTTTTTTCAGTTTTAAAGAGTCGAGAAAAAACAAAAGATGACTCTAGTCTCCTTCGATTTTTAATGAGCCTGAAGTGACAAGTGCTCAGATGGACCTTTTCCGTTAAGGAGTCTGAAAAGGAACGAAAGGGACTGCTCTGGAGATCTAGGGAGAGGGAGTACCAAACCAATCGCAAAACTGCAGAATACCTTTTACGGTACGGCAGTCAATCTTCCCGAATGTTGTGTTCGGTGCATTGAGATCAGTAGGGCGGCCGACACGGCTTCCTATGGATAAAAGGTTTTAAGCCTATAGGGGTCTCCCAATATATACTCGACGGTACGTGGGAGCACAAATCCGTATTGGCACTTATCGTCTCAAAGTGGAGGAATCACCCAACCATCAGTGAGGACAACAGTTACCAGGCTTTACGACGTCGGAATACGTCTCTAGCCTAGACCTCTAACTGTTGTGCGTTAAGTTCCAAAGCGTTGTTAGATTCATTCAATTTATTCTAAGTTGATCTTTCTTAGAAGTTTGCCTTTTGGGATCACCACGAGATGTAGATGTAATTCCTAAAATGAAATCTAAAGATGATAAGCAAACTTTTATCTCTTTTCAGCAATGAAAATCCTAGCTACAAGGGGAAAAGAAAGACACAATCTTTTCTCAAAGAGCAAAGAGCACACTGTAAATGCACTTTTCCTAAATCAAGCCAAGCAGACTATCAATATGCAAATGCACATATGCATGTATTTGTTTTCACTTTCTTAATATTGATGCCTAAAAAGAAAGTTGATGTACAAATCTGAATTTGCTTTCAAGTGACAAACACAAACAAGCTTCTTTTCGAAATCAAAAGGTAGAGAAGATTACGACACTTTATGATTTTGAAATAAATAATCGTTTCGACACTAGAAAGTCACAAATTCAAACCAAAGGCAAAAGTAAAAGCATAATCGACTATCAACAATAAATAAACTTTCTCCTAAGATCAAAATCGACACTTACGACAGATCTAAATCAAAGGATGACAGTATGACTATTCTACTCTTTCAATGGAAAACTGTAAATGATGTAACAAACACACAAAGAACATCTACAGTCTTTTTGTACAAAGGAGGCAAAATTAAGGCAAAGAAAAGGGGTTTTTAAACAGACACACACTGATTATAGGCTGCAAAAAACAGAGACAAAACTGAAAAATGAAGCAAAGAACCTCAGTTGCACAGGGCTAGGCTGATCAGCGCACCTGTTACACAGAGAAAATGGATTGCAGCGCAGGTAGCCCTCTCGGGAACTGCGTTGAAATGCAGAATCTCTTCACAGAGCCTGCGCTAGGGCAGAAATGAGAATTCTATCTGGGTTCTGGGTCACGGTTTGCAGTTTAATCTATGGTTTTTTGGCTGAGTAAAAGCAATCAGTAATGCACAATCAGAGGGTGGATTTAAAGGAGGTCTAAGAGCTATCACAAAGGGTAATCAGATCATTTGTGAATCAGCTGTTCAAATCATAAACAAATCCAGTGAATGGATTGAAGTAGCAGATGTCTACTTTGCATTTGATAATGGCAAATGCAGTTCGATTGCTACTTCTGTGTTTATGAAACAAACAACAAGAGAAACACAAACAAACTAACTAGACACGATCCCCAGTGGAGTCGCCATTTTGTTAACGGGAAAAGTGTCTACTCAGAACGCCCCTATCCCACTAAGGTGTGACAGTACCTTAGAAACAAACAGAGGAAACTACTTTCGTATTCTTCTTGATGAACTATAAACGAAGAGGAATAGGATGAACCAACCTGTGTCTTGCGCTAGTCCTTTGATCCAATCTCTCTCCTCTTTGACAGCTTCCAGCTACCTGCTCCCTTACTTGCCCAGCTTCACCAAGTTCCTGCAAGATCACAGAAGGAGAAAACTACACAAAGATATGGATTTATATTCATAAATAGCTTAGGATCAAATTTAAGCTAAACATGCAAATATAACAAAACAACATTGATACACAAGCATGTAGGAGAAACTCAAATAGTTTTATTGATGTAACAAGAAGGTCCAGGAGGAGTTACAACCGATGATTCCTGATCCGGCATCAACCCCCTGACAAAGGAATCCCCTCTTCACCTCCAACAAAGCATAAATCACCCAATACTCTGATCTCTATCTCAAAACCAACAGCAATTCTCTGAAATGTACAAAATTCCAGCCTCTGGATCTCTGGGATGAGGGATCCATATATAGATGTATGCAAAGAGGATGAGTCAGCTTATGGTTTGACTAGTGGCTTCTCTCTGTCAGTTCTTTCTTCCACTTGGAGACTGAGAGCCTCTTACTCATCCTTGGTCGAACTCAGTGAGGCAAGTGTCATTGGGGAAGATTCTGGAAGCTTCCATTGTCTGTCCACCTCGTGGAATGACACTGCCATTTGTCATTTCCCACTCAACGCACCCTGGTAGTGCATTTAGGTGCGTTGCAACGCACCTACCTAGTGTACTTGGGTGCTATGCAACGCAGCTAGCTAGTGGAGCAGCTGAAATGATCCTGATTTGACTGATTCTGAGCAGTTTCTGGTGGAGAACTTCTGGGAGAAGCTGTAATTTGTTGACCTTGTTCCTTTAGGGGCCAGAACAACACTTTTAGGGACTTAGGATCCCTTGGTTTAGGGACATTTCATGCTTAGAGCTGTAAGGCACAAAAATGTCTATAACACCAAAGAAAGAGCAAGAGCAAGAGCAATCACAAAATACTGTTGGAAAAAGTCAAAAGACTTCACAGGTTCCTCATCACACTTCCCCGTTGAAGACAAGCTCCGTGAGAAGTCTGACTATCACGGATGGAAGATGTATCTTGATCTAACATTGGAAGAGAAGGAAGTGTTGGACTATGTGAGAGGAAAAATTATGAAGCCTCCATCAAATGAATCGGCTACTACAAGGAACAAGTACACTAAGGGTGAAGTAAAAGTGAAGAAGATCATCCATAACTCTATTGACAAGCGCCTGGTGGCCTACGTTTCCATGCTGAACACCTCTAAGGAGATCTACAATAGACTGCTAAGCTTGTTTAAAGTTATTGATGCAAATCAAGTTTTGTTCCTCAAGAATAAGTTGAAGAATATTAAGAAGGGAAAATATGACGATATTCAATCCTACTTCTTAAGGATAACTCAGATCGAGAATGATCTCCTATCGATCGGAGAATTCATTACTGACAGGGAACTGACTATCACTACTCTTGGAGGACTCCCATCTGAATGGTATGTATTCAGAACCACTCTTATCAACAATGATCGAATTCTGGGATTTGAGGAATTGATCGAGAGATTCATTCAAGAAGAGACAAGGATGGCAGAGCAAGAAATGCCTTCATTCAAAGGCAACCCCGCTTCTTTCTCCTCTCATACTAAAAGGAGAAATTATTCTGGGTCTAAATTCAAAGGAGAGGTCAGATCAAAGGGTGGAAGAAAGGGAAGATGCTTCGCTTGCAATAAATTTGGCCACTATTTGAGGGGGTGTCCAAATAGGAAGGACACATATCATGATGATGATCAAAATCACTCCAGGGGCAACTCCAACCACAATCAAAGGAATGGCAGGTTCAATGGAAAAGGAAAGAGGAATGCCAAAAATCAAGGAAGTGGTCAACCCTCTAAGAAAGCAAGGAACTCCAGGTATAAATCAAATGTTGTTAACAATAATAAAGACAAATATTATCTGATATCATCCCTCTCTACTACCTCTCCTCCAGACTCTTTGGGAAGTTGGCTTATTGATAGTGGTGCCTCAAGGCACTTCACTGGTTACAAGGAGGTTCTCTCTAATCTAATAGAGAAGGAGACAAATTTGGAGATTATTCTTGGAGATAACTCCACCTATCTCGCAAGGGGTGTAGGGAATTTTACTCTTCAATTAAACCAGGGTAACACAATTCATTTTTAAGAAGTCCTATATGTACTTGATCTTAAGAAGAACCTGGTGTCCATTTCAATAATGGAAGACAAAGGCTACAAGGTGGACTTCATCGATGGCAAGGTATGTGTATGGAAAAAGAATTTTAAATATGCTTTCACTCTTGGGTTTCGAGTTGAATCTTCATATCAAGTTGGAGAAATTCTGTTGGGAGTCATGTCTTGCGAGACATCTCTCCAGTCTGAACTATGGCACCAGAGGTTTTCCCACCTTCATTATAAGGTTCTACTCGATGTGAGACAAATGGTGACAGGGATGCCTAAGTTCAAAATAGAGCATGAAGGTGTATTTCCGGGATGTGCCGAAGGAAAGCTCAAAAGGGGACCATTCCCCTCAAGCCATAACAAGACCTCCGACATTTTGCAATTGGTTCACTCTGACATATCTGGTATGATGCCCGTGAACTCTCTGGGATAATATTTATATTATCTCACTTTTACAGATGACTATTCTCGTGAGACTTGGATATACTTCTTGAAAAATAAGGATGAAGTGTTCTCCTGGTTCCGTCACTTCAAAGCCTTGATAGAGAATCAAACCGAGAAGAAGATCAAGATCTTGAGGACTGATAATGGGACTGAGTATGAATCCAATGAGTTCCATGACTTTTGCAAAGAGGCTAGCATTAAGAGTGAGATCACAACACCATACACTCTTGAGCAGAATGGTGTGGCGTAAAGGAAGAATCATATGATTGTGGAATCTTTTCATTCCATGCTCCATGATCAAAGGCTTTTGAAGTTTCTATGGGCCGAAGCTACGAATACCGCCGTATATGTTCAAAACCAATGTCCTCATCAACATTGGATTCCAAGACTCCCTAAAAAATGATGACTGGTAAGAAACCTGATGTCTCTCATTTTAGAATCTTTCGGAGTCCCGCATATTTTCATGTGCCGAAACAGAAAAGGACTAAATTGGGTGCATCTGGAAAGAAGGGAATCTTCGTGGGCTATAGCGAAAATTCTAAGGGTTATATAATTGATGTGGTTGGTCAAAGGGAATTCGAGATTAGTCATGATGTCACCTTTGACGAAGATATGGCTCTTAGAAAGGTTGAAAATCTTCCTATTCTAAGGAAATCTAAAGAAGCTGACACTAGGAAGTCGGATGAGAAGGAAGATGAGACGATGCTCGATGTGGAAGAATCTATGGATCCCATTGATCCCCCTCTACAAGAGCCTTCCTCTTCTAGGAAGAGGCCCGCATGTCTTAGAGGGACAGTTGATGATGTTGAAGAACACATTGCACCCAGAGGCAATTTCCATGAAAGTAAGAAGCCAACCAGGTATCAGGGATACTTGACCATTATGAGCACCATCATTCAAAATGAGCCTTCATTGTTCGAGGAAGTTGTGAAGCATCAAGTATGGAAGGATTCTATGAATGAGGAATATGAGTCCATCATGAAGAATGATGTCTAGGATGTTGTCCCTAGACCCCAAGACAAAATAGTTGTCACTTAGAAGTGGCTTTACAAAATAAAGCATGGCGTTGATGGGAGTGCTGAAATGCTGAAAAGTATAAGGCCAACTTTTTCGCTTGTGATTTCTGTCAAAAGGAAGGTATATACTATGAAGAGATATTTGCACCTTTTGCTCGATACACCACCATCCGCTTGATCATGGCCCTTGTGGCTTTGCAAGGATGGAACCTACATCAAATGGATGTCAAGACTACTTTCTTGCATGGTTCGATTAAAGAGGAAGTCTATTTGGAACAACCTAAGGGATTTGGGATTCATAATCGGGAATCTCACGTATCCAGGTTGAAGAAAGTGCTCTAAGGGTTAAAGTAAGCACTCTGACCCTGGTATGAGAGGATCGATATATACTTGATGAAGCTGGGATTCACTAGGAGTGAAGCCGATCAAAACCTATACTTTAAGGTTTAGGATGATAAGCCTCTCATACTAGTGTTGTACGTTGACGACCTCTTTCTAACAGGTGCAGACCCTCTCATTCACAAATCTAAGAGGGAGTTGGCTTCTGAATTTGAGATGAAGGACCTAAGACTGATGAACTATTTCCTAGGGCTGAAGGTCTGGCAGAAGCCAGGATTTCCTATCTCAAGGAAAATACGTGCTGAAGATATTAGAGAGATTCAGTATGGGGGGCTGCAAGCCCATGACTACCTTGATGAAACTTAACTTCAAGAAGTTATGTAGTAGTGCTGCTGGATCTGCTTTGGGAAATGCTACTGAGTATTGTCAACTCATAGGAGCATTGATGTTCTTGGTGAACTCCCGCCCGGATATATGTTTTGCAATCAAAACGTTGAGCCAATATAAGGTTGCGCCTCATCACTCACATTGGATTGGTGCCAAGAATCTTTTGAGATATCTTCGAGGCACAATCACTCATGGGTTGAGATACACTAGCAGAGATGTGAGGCTACATGGATATTCTGATGCTAATTGGGTAGGCAGTGTAGTGGACCGAAAGAGCACTTTCGGGTGTTGTTTCTCTTTAGGTTCTGCCTTAATCTCCTAGATGAGCAGGAAGCAGACGTCGGTGGCTTTGAGCATTGTTGAGACAGAGTACATTGCTGTGAGTATGGCCTCCTGTGAAGTTGTCTGGTTGAGGAAGCTCTTCAGTGAGCTGTTTGTACATACATTGGATATTATCGTGATCCTTTGCAACAACCAAAGTGGGATTCGTTTATCCGAGAATCACATATTTCATGATTGCTCCAAGCACATTGATATCAGGTACCACTTTATTTAGGATATGGTACAGTGAGGAGCAATAAAGCTCCATCATATAGGTACAGATGAGCAAGTCGCGGACATTCTAACGAAGCCCCTCGGAAAGGTAAAATTCTTGAATTTCCGAGAACAACTAGGAGTCATTGAGAGACCCTCTTATGAGGGTCCTGTATGATGCATACATTGAGCTTTGGGAGCTCCAGGGGGCTTGGGGTAATTCTTGGAGCGACGAGAGACCATAGGGTGACTCACCCTCCCCTAGTGGTACGTTGTGTACAGGGTGAATGGTTCAGCCTTCCTTTGTGATGCCCCGTGGTGACATGTAGGCGGGATGAGTGGTTCATCCTTCTCCTGTCAAGACATCCTACCCATGTAGTCTGGGACTCATGGGAAGTACCACTCATCTGGCCAATGAGTAGGGAAATGAGGATAGGGACCATAGTAGTACTGATGGACGCATCGTGTATCTAGCGTACTCCCTATGCTAGGATGACATTGATCTGGGATCAATTGGAACTGACTTCGGGTAAGTAAGAGTGATATAAATCACTCTCTTTTGGAACTGATCTGGGATCAATAAGAGTGGTATGCCACACTCTCTTCATTGGGACTGACTTTGGGTCAGTAAGAGTGCTATTGAGCAGTCTCTTTTATCTAGGAAAAACTTCAGGTCAGTAGAGTATGGTATGAAAAATACTCGATCATTTATTCTTCTTCATAGTTCAGCAGAGCAGAGTCAAGCTGTGCAGGGTAGTGCATTTGATGGCAGAGATAGTACCGACAGACATATGGATTAGCAGATGGAGTTCTCCCTAGTTGAGAGGGAGTGTTAAAATTGGCAACTAGGGCCAAACTCCATGTGGGCCATCTTATTTATGGAAGCTCATATTTTTCTTGGATCCCTCTCGTCGATAGGTGTAGTATTGATCTAACGATCATCCGATTCTGACATGTATTCATGGAGATATGAATTTATTTGTATTTCTTGACAATCTATCAAGGTCGACCAACAAGATAAGTGTGTGGCACACCTCAAGCTAAACCCCAACGTTGCATATAAAGGAGACATTGTGCCTCATTTCACCATCACTCATCTCTTCATCTTCTCTCTCCTAATCTTATTAGGCAAGCGTAGGAGCAACTGATATCTCACATGTGCTAGAAGGAGGACGGACTTCTATTTTTAGAGTTGCGTTGATTTTTCAGAGCTGCATTGACTTTTAGGGCTGCATTGACCAAGGTGCAGGGCTGTTGACAATTGACCGAGTTGTTTGGGAATGCGTTGACCAAATATGATCTGCACATTTCTGTTTTGGGTGCCACATTGACCAGCGTTGACTGGTTAGGGTTGACCGCAAGCTGTTGTTCATTGAATGTTGTTTGACTGTTGATCGAGGGCTATTTTGAGCTACCTATCTTTGTTGTTGAAGACCGAGTTCTTCAAGGTTGACTTGAGGTCAAATTGGAGTAGTTTGACCAGCTTTGACTTTGTTGGTTGGTGTTGTATTGTTGCTGATATAAAATCACAGATTTGCGATATTGTACTCTCTCTCTCTCTCTCTGCTGAATTACTGAACAATATAGAAAAATTGATCAAAGGGTTACCCCACATTGGGGTTTGTCACTGGCTATCCGCTACATCTTGCGTCTCTTGTCTTGGCTTGTCTTTTGCCGATTTTATTTAAGTTCTATAAACATTTTACTTATATGTTAATGTGATTGTTATACTAAGAATTGACATTGGGCTAATAAGAAGAAATTGAAGTAAATTGCTCTAAGCATAGAACATACCATAATTTAACAATCTGGCATCGCTATGTTTGGATATCAACTGCAACGATGGTTCAACTTATCGACCAGCACAATTGTTATCTTTATATTTTGTTATATCTCAAGAATCGTTATGCATTTGTAGGTAGACAACTATCGTAATCTTAGGCAATATTAGTTGTTAAATGAAATGTATAAGTAGTGATTATTGGGTAGGGAAAGCCACCGCTAAGAGATACACGAGAATTATGAGATGCAACAACATACCTTGTAATGTTATTTTGATTAATACAAAGTCTAATCTTCTTACCATTTTATATTTCTTGATCTGGCCACAGGCCTGATCAGGGAGTTGGGCCCACTCTCCTGACCAAGCGCTATTGGATTAGTTGTGTGTGTAGGTTTATTTTTTTGTGTTATTTCCTTGTTGTGCAATGATTTCAATTTGTTCTTGTGAGTTTTAACTTGTTGTTACTCTAATTATTGTTACAGTTATTACTTGTTGTTACACATTGTTATCTTATGATTGAATGTTCAATACTGGGTAGGGAAAATGTGGCCTGTATATACCTTACATGACAGCCTTGAAATAACTAGTCGAGCCCTGGGTTTACAATTAATGTGGAATTGGGTGAATTGTATGATTCATATCTAAATGCGAATAGGGTCTACAAACCTAGTTCAAGTTAATTTTTTTTATTTGAATGAAGAGATAAATTTCCTAAAAGAAAGGATAATAGATTTAAAGGTGTGTATTCAACATGTGAAACTGGAATTGGAAGAAGTTGTAGCTGCAAAATGTGGCAAGAGGGTTGAAAGGGAAGCATATAGAACAATAGTGAATGAGGATTTTATAACTCATATGCAAGAGGAAGTGATGCAGCAACAAATGAGAGATGGAAACAATAAATTCCAGTTGAGGATAGAGGTGGATGATGAGATTAATAGGATGTGGATGACAATGAAAAGGATGTCCAAGAAAAGATACAACAAGAAGAGAAGGGAAACTAGTAATATAATACAATTGACTATACGATTTTATATGGGGTACTACAAAATCAAGTCTAAGATCTTGGAAGAGTGAGTTCAATAGTGAAGCCACAATACAGATAGGCATGTGGAAAAAAATAACATTATATATGCGACCCAAGAGGAATGAAAAAATTGAAGACCTATGGCCAGGAGATCATAAAATTGCTACCCCGAGAGTTAGATGCAAGAGCATCAACCATATGCAATCAATTTTTGATTTGAACCAAGGGGGTTATGAAAATTCGAAAGGGAAATAAATTCCATCAAATTTAATTTGTATAAATTAGGGTTTTAGTGTGATTACATGTATCCTGACTCTAGAAAGAATCTAGGTTGTTAGGATGTTTCGGTGAGCTGGTATTATGGCCAAGTGGGCCTTTGTAAAGATGAAAAGTGTTAGGTTGAGGTGTTAGTAGTGTTGGGACAAATATATGAATAGTTTGGTTCCATTAGGATATCTTTTGGCCTATATGAAGTATACATGTGCAATAGCAATAAGAGAGCAGGAGGGTAGAATGAAAGGTTTTAGAGAACAGAGCTAAAGGAGCTCGAGAGAGGCAACTCGAGAAGAGAGGTTGCGCATTTGGGGGGTTTTGAGGTAAAAAATGGGAATTAACACAAAAAATATGCTAAAAAAATTAACTTTAAAAGAACCAGTAGGATTTAAAATGATTATTTCATCCCTAGGGGAGAATATTTTGGAGGGAAAAGAAAGGAACTACTTTTTTTAATTGTAGTTTTGGCTTATCTGTTAAACACACATGGACAGATACAAGGTGAGATGATGGAGAAAACTCAGCTGCAAGACTATTCAATACTCTGGAACAAGTTCTAACATGTGTTTGGAATATCTTCTTGGCTGTTGATGCCCATTGCCAAGAAGCGATCCATCCAAGATGAATCTTTGTTCTTGCAGGACGTTTGTTTTTTAAGCATCTGTGTGAAGAATGGATAGTTTTATGACAGTGCTTACATGGATGAAGATCAAAACAATGATCTTTCAGATGGCCAACTCGGTCACAGTGTTGGCATTTTACGATCTGTTGTTGTTGTTGTTGTTGTTGCTGTTGCTGTGGAAGAGGGGCAGGATAATTTTAGGGGCGAATGTTCGCCCTTTGGCGAAATGAAGGGGTTTTAAATTTTTAGTGGGCGAATATTTTGTATCATATTACATTTTTACAAATCACCTCAAATAGCCCACCTTATTTTAAGGGAGAGGGTAAAAAAGGTAAATTTAGCCCTTGAAATTAGGACTTACAACCTTCCATTCGCCCATTTTCAAGAATAGGTTTTATTTAAGTGAATCCTATGGGCCAAATACCATATTTATAAAAGAGGTATGGTAAATTAATAAAAATATAAATAAATGAGACGTATGGTAAATAAATAAAACATTTTTTATGTTTACTCCATAAGTCCCCTTATATACATGTAAGGGTGTAAACAAATAAAAATATAAGTAAAGTTGAGGTATGGTAAATAAATAAAACGTCTTTTTATACTTACTCAAAAGGTATGGTAAATAAATAAAAATATAAATAAACTAGACGTATCGTAAATAAATAAAACCTCTTTTTATATTTAGTCCATAACCCTCGTTCTATTTATGAAGGCTCAAGAAAGAGGTTTTATTTAAGTGAATCCTATGGGCCAAATACCATATTTGTAAAAGAGGTATGGTAAATTAATAAAAATATAAATAAACGAGAGGTATGGTAAACAAATAAAACAATTTTTTATATTTACTCCATAAGTCACCTTATATTTACGAACACTCAAAAAATGGGTTATATTTAGGTGAAACCTATGGCCAAAATACTATGGGACAAATACCATGGACTAGATTGTTATTAATACCATGCAAAAAACCATTATTAACCCTAATATTAGAATTAATAAAAATAAAAATGACACATGGTAATGACCATGGTTTTCACCAAAATGGCACATGGTATTGACCCAACAATTTTTTATATTTACTCCATAAGTCACCTTATATTTACGAACACTCAAAAAATGGGTTATATTTAGGTGAAACCTATGGCCAAAATACTATGGGACAAATACCATGGACTAGATTGTTATTAATACCATGCAAAAAACCATTATTAACCCTAATATTAGAATTAATAAAAATAAAAATGACACATGGTAATGACCATGGTTTTCACCAAAATGGCACATGGTATTGACCCATGGTATTCACCTGGAATGTAGCCTATTTAAATGGGGGAATTAAACCAGCATGTAGCCTATGCTAAGATTCACTAGGACATTACAAAGTTTTATTATTTAGTGAAAGACTCGCCAAGATCTTACAAGATTTTATAATTGAGTAAAATATTCGCCATGCCTGGTGAGAGATTCGCCAAAAAATTATATATACATATTATATTATTGATAAAATCGCCTTCCATTTTTCCTATATACCATGGAGATTCGCCCATTTATTATATTTATAAAGTTAGGGGGGGTTCTTAAAATTTTCCCTGCATGTGGACTAGAACTGCTTCTTCTTTTCCTCCAATTGTCTCGCTTGACCTAATTTGTCTTTTGGATCTAGAATGGGACTTTGTTGGCCCTTCCTTCAGCCCTTCTTCATCAGATCGAACCCTCACAAGGAAACCCTAGTGAAAAGCTGCATAATTTCAACCCTCTTCTTCACACGTGTGGAGAGAAAGAGAGAGAGAGAGGAACCCAAAACAATTATTCTTCTTCTTCTGCCTTCTTCATTGCCCTTTTTTGCTTCTTCCTTCGCATGAGAGAGAAAGAGGAATGAATGTGTCCAAATGACATCGAACTGTGTCCTATATCTAGGTCTTTCAGGGGTGTGAATTCTAGCTTCTAGGCTGACTTGACAGGCTAGTAGGGAGACTTGGTCTTGGAAGACTCGGTAAAATACAAAAATAATTCCTTTTACAATTTACAAGATACCCGATGGGGTCTTCATATTATGGCAATGTCCCTATTTGACTTATTGACCTAGGACAACCCTAGAAGCACTTTCAATTAGTGCTTGACCTATAAAACAAATTTCTTGGGTAAGAAACCCAAGCTCAATAATAATAATAATAATTTGTCTTTCTTTTACAAAATACAAGACTCAAAAGTAGATTTCATATTTATGAAGACCGAACCTAGTTACATTTTCTTCAACATATTTCATAGAAGTGTTGATTGTAGTATGTACCGTCTAAAAACACCAAGATGCCACTAAAGGAAGAGACATGTGGTGAACGTAAACCATTTGGGTTGAAATGGAAGACACTTTTGTTACAAGGCATATAAATTATAGGAAGTCTTATTTTTTTTCCCTTCAATTCTTCAATCATGCAATATGAATTATTGTTATTACATTTTCATGTGGATAGGTATGATTATTTTAAAATTGACCATTCTGAATTTTAATTTAATTATCAATAATTATTAAGTGGATGGTAGAGATTTAACTTTCATCGGATATTATAGAATATTCATAGTAATATACACAAATGGAAGGCTAAGATTTATTTCCAAAATAGTTATGCATTTTGTATCCTTTTAATTTAATTTATTAATTAAAAATAATATGATATCAACAAGTGTCATATGAATTGAGTTACATTTTTTTGGTCATGTGATATTGATAAGTCATGGTATTGTTAGATGTCTTTTTAAAATGTATATATTTTTAATTTATATATTAATTCTTTTCTAATTTATAATAACTAAATAAAAAATTCAAGGTGGTTCATGAACACTGAGTGGTCGCTACATCCAAGGGAAAATCTAGGTAGATCAACTTGAAGGGATCTACCCGCCGGTGACACTAGCAAGGCCTAACACCAAGGGTGTCCAGGAGATTTCTCCCCATGACCTCCCAATAGGCGAGGCACTTAGAAACACGAAATCGACCAACTAAGCTATCCCTTGGGGCTTATAATATGTTTTTTTAATATTAGCAACTTGGAATGTATGATTAAGTAAGCGTTTTGAAGATTATTATGAATTAATGTCTATATATATATTTATCAGCCATTTAATTTATATGGCCCCGCTCTTATCATGAATTTGGATTTTCACAAATAATATTATTATTTTCATTTTATTTTTTTATTTAAAAAAATTATAAATACAAAATTAAAAACAATATTCCAATATTATTGTAATTTTGACATTAATAATATAACTAATAAACTAAACATGTATAACATATTCATTTTTATTTTTTATTACCGCTGTCATTGCTCTTCTATTAGAGGATATTTTATTTTTATTTTAAGAGGGACACGTGTTAGCTTGAGGTTGAGCACGGACAAAATTACACATCTTCCTAGTACTAGCCTGTAGAACTAGTGTAAATCCATCTTCAACATGGATCTAAGATGAGCTAAGGGGGATCAAACGTTTTTAGTTGCAAACTTCTTTTAGAGTGCAAACTTTGAAAAAAAATTTCATCTAGGTTTTGTGTTTGGATGCTATATAAAGTACATAACTTAAAGTTGTAAGTTCAAAAAATCTTTGTTGGATTTCCAAAAAATATACATATATAACTAGAAAAAGACCAAATTGTAAAATATTGAGAATACTTCAAACATTTTAACCATAAAAAAATATTTTTTTCAATTATTTTATATGATGTATGCATAATATTTTAAATATATATATATATATATATATATATATATACATAATTTACATTAAAATATTTAATATAACATTATAACATTTTATATTTTATTTGAGTACATTAAAATTGTTTTTTTTTATTAATATATTTTTATGTATACATCAATGTTATTTCGTATTAAAATATTGTATTGATAACCCACATTGATTTTTTTTGTTATTATGAATATTTTCAAATGTCACATGTTAATTTTATATTAAGATATGAATGCATTTCACATATCCCTCTTATTAGGAAGTAATTGATATTTTTGGTTTCATTTCTTAACTTTCAATTACTTTACTTCTAATTATTTAAAAGGGAATTATATTACTTCACATGGAAAACTAACTAAACATGCATATCATATTCATTTATATTTTTTTATTATAGTCAACATTGTTTTTCTATTAGAGACTATTTTTATTTTTAAAGTAACACTTGTCAACTCCACATTGAGCACAAACGAAATTATACATTACCCATTGAGCACAGACAAAATTATACATTGCCCTCGCCCCCTCATACTGGGTGGTAGAATGTGCCTCTTGGCTCAATTTTAGATATTTCAACAAATTTGTTTTACATATTTTCCTTGTTGGTTATAAAGTGTAAGAGATAAAAGTAAAATAAAATGAAATGGTTGATGTATTGATAGTGTTACTTTAAGTTTATGTTATATAATAGAATTGATTAACTATATAAAGACACTTTGTTTCTTTAGATTTATTGATTATGGTAGAGATTGTTGCTTCTCAAATAGATATTCTAAAAAAAATTGTATAAATAATTTAATATGTAAGTATGCATGATGCTCCCATATTGATTTTGAATTAAATAAATTTAAGTGAAAATCATTAAATTGGATAATGTAGATATCTCTAAAGATACTAGTAACTCAATCAACAACTTTCTAAACATAAAGAAAAAAATACCAAGGATGGATTAGAGAAAATGTTGCAACACATATTGACCCACACAAATATAGCATCGAAACAAATATAGCATCGAAAGCTAGTTAGGTAACATTTTCCTTTTTTATTCTTCTGTTGTTGCTTCGATAGACTTTTATAAGACAGGGGAGACACCTCTAAAAAATTGATCTAAAGTTTTGTAAACCCAAAAAAATAGATTTTATTGATTCATTGATTTGTTTATTTGACAAAAATAATATAGTATAATGAAAAAAAATAAAACTGGGACTTGTTGCAGTAAATAAGAGATGAGGGGAAATTTTTTGAAAATTTTCGTAAGTATGGAGGTAGAACACAGAAAGGTATTGACACCATGCAAATGTGTGACAAAGCCTTAAGATTACTAAGCAGTAAGTGAAATATTCCTCATCCGACAGGGTGTCTACCAACGATGCACGTTAGTTGGATATGGGCTAAGGTGGTGAGTCGACTAGGTATGGTGCAATGAATGGTCGAGTCTTTGCAAATATGAGGATAGATTACCGAGGTGGGTTGGCAGGGTGAGATTGCAGAAGATTCCCTAGGCTAAATAGGGAACACCAACACTATACAAATGATTGCTACTCATGATCAACGGTTTCATTGTTGGATGATTCACGTGGGTAGATGTTATTCAATTGGTTGCTGAGTGGTCAAGTACTTTATTTTATTCCCCTTTATTTTTTTTATATGGTCACTATTACCTAATATTACCCTTGTTCTATTGATGGTTTCTATGGAGTTAAGTTCTTTTAAGGTTCGACATGTTGCCATTCTGTCAATATTATATACTTTGTATTGTTTGACGTTGGCCAATACTATGATTTGAATGACCACCTTCCTAATTCTTTGTGGTGAGGCACCTCGAACTGATGTATATTTGTTTGTTTACTAGTTAATATGATATGAGCTCTCGAGGAGTTTTGTCCTAGATCTATGATCTTGAAGTTTAAATGTTATGTGTCGATGGTGGATTTTATGAATGGAATGGACTCTATAAAAAACTCTTAGTTACTATATGTGTAATTATTGAATCTGCATCAAATAATTGTGTTACTACATAATAAATAAACCATGTCCCTTTGTTACTGTTATGTTGTAGTTAGTTTTTTTCCTATACAATGAAGGTCTATCAAGTAATATTTTTTTTTGCCTAAACCATATATCATGTGCAACCCATGTTTGTTATAATTCTGGGGAGTCATGTACATAGTAAGATTTATAAATGTATTTTTTCTATGGAAATGTCTACGATGCATGGTAACTATGCTAAGTTGGGTCGGGATTCTTTGATATATAGAAATATCATATTCCATTTCTCCTTGCATACCCTTTTATGGTTCTACAAATCGATTAACATACCTTGGGTGAGACCTCATCTACCTGTAGGTTTTGACAATGCCAGTATCTATGGGGGTTTTGTTGGAAAACATCTAAACCCTCGGTAATTTCCCCCTCACGCCAACAAGACCTACCAAACATAATGACACCACCAACAAAAGCGACCTACAAAGATAAAATCCATGGAAGATGTCTATTAGTGAACATCAGAATTAGATCCAAAGATCCTCTAATTCTAGTCTATGCTTTAATTGTGTTTCCTCATTTTTTTAATCTAAATACACCTAGAGATACTAATATGCCAATGGATAAAATGATATCATCACCAAAAAATAGGCACTCCAATACATTTTCTCACTTGAATTTTCTCAAAATATGGTATCGACGTAGATTAAATTTAGCCAAAACCCAATACCATTTCAAGTGAGAAAGTAGGACATGACAAGGAATAAAGGGATTATAAATACAATTCCAATAGATGCAAACATTGGGTAGCTAGGAACTTGTGGGCTGAGGTATTGCTAATGCAATCATCAACTCAATGAGAACATCAAAATCGTTAGACAATTAATATCTATTTTTTACAACCCAAATGCTTTGAATATAAAAACATCCTTCAAGATAAACCATTGGATATTTTTGTGATATTTAAGAGATTCCGAAATATCATCACACAAATCCCTACAATCTATAACATTAAGTGACTTAAGCCTCTTGTAAACCCTAGACACGGCATCAATTGTAGAATCCAACCAATTGTTTATCAACGATAAGGTTTCCTATTCAAGCTATGTATAATTATCCACAAATCCTATGAACCCTAAAATTTGAAATTCATTATTGGGGTTGATTGGGGTTCCTTCATGTTTCATAATAAAAATTTGGGTGATGTTTAACATGTTTCAAATGGGAAAGGAGTGAAGGAAGGATTGTATGTGAATTGATTGTGAGCTTCTAGATAGACAATGAGAACATGTTGTTGAAGCTTTTCCATGTATTCCCATGAACTATCAGAGGTGGTGTTCACTCTTCTTTTTAGTGCATGGTTAAAGGTATTTATGGCATTTTTATTTTTTCAAGAAGGTAAGGAGGAGCGCCTATCTTTAATGGTGGTGGAGGCAATCCTAAAAATGGTTGTGGACAGATACATATGGAGATATTGGAGCTAGAGATGCCTCCTTTTTACCTTGAATCCTATTGTACATAGTACATACCATAAAAGACATGTGGAGAGAGAGCCTCTTAAGAAAATTCCTTCAGTGTAGTCAAGTCTCCTCTGTGACAAGCATCATGTCCACAGATTCTCTTGATAAAATCATATATATATATATATATATATATATATATATATATATATGAGCCCCAAGGGTTAGCTCAGTTGGTCAAAATTAGTGCCTCGCTATTCGGGAGGTCACAGGGTCCATTCTGCCCGAAGCCCTTGGGGTTAGGCCTTGCTAGTGGGCCGTGGGGCTAGATTCCCTTCGAGGTCGATCAACCCAGATTTTTCCGTGGACGTAGCGCCCCCCTGTTGACCAAGGTGTCCGTGAACCACAGCCAATATATATATATATGTGTGTGTGTGTGTGTGTATGAATGATAATATTAATACCAAAAGTTATAAAAAAAAGGTAATACATACAATAATGGAAGATAAACATGGAAGTTTGTAAACATATTTTTTTTTTTAATAATTACTTATGAAAATAAATTTTATATAATCTTTTAATGTTAATATTAGTTATCATTTCATATTTAAATTACAAATATTGCAACATAATTTCAAATCTTAAGAATGAAAATAATGACAAATCCTCATTTATAAAATGAAAATAACTAAAAACAAATTTAAGCACAACCAGTCATTAAATAGTGACAACAAAAAAATATTCTTTATTATTAAATCTTAAATAAATAGTAGCAACGAAAAAAATATTATTAAATCTAAAACATACGCATAATATTTATAATAAAAAACTTTAAAAACACAAATAACCTTTATATAATATTATAATTATAAAATATTCAAATATATATATATATTCCAAAAAATCTTACAACAATATATTTATATAATTAATATTATAAATTTATATCAAGTACTACTTCGGAGAAAATTTAAAAGCATAATTTATATGTACGGGAAAAAGTTATTCTAATATTCATACAACAAAAGTTATAAAAACCTAATTTGTAAGTAATGATCATAATTGTTTTATGTTTATTTCGAAGATAAAAATCATTTTTCCTAAATATCCAAAATAAATCTATTAAAAAATGATATGAATGATAATTATATATATGAAATATAGAATCAATAATAACTTAAACGATATTTATATTTCATTACCCTATTATAATAAAAAATATGACTAAATAAATCATAATAAAAATATGTAAATATAAAATTGAGCAATCATATTTATATTTCATTAATATATAAAAATAAAAAATATGACTAAATAAATCATAATAAAAATATGTAAATATAAAATTATAAATTAAAATGTTGAATAAACTTTTTATATATATTTCGTTAATATAATTTAAGTTCACAAGATAGCCATAATATCTGAAACAATGAAGTACCACCATTTATATGTCAGATTTCAACTCTGCATATTGCTAATCTGACAACATTAATGTGATAGTCTTCTACAGAGAGCAATAAAATGGATGATTGCTATGGAATAAAAGAGACTACAAAATTAAAGCTATGATGGACAAAGGAAGCCCTCACCTATCCGTGCGGAACAAGTTTTATGGGCAGTCCATTGACAGGGGCAGGAACAGGGTCCACAATTACCTTCTCACCAGAATTCACTAGATTCCACTTGAAATTCTTCACAATATTATGGAGAAAAACAAGTATTTCCATTCGAGCAAACTCATTACCAGGGCACATTCGCGGCCCACCTCCAAATGGGACAAACGTGTACGGAGGAGGCCCTGCTCCCTCGAATCTTGATGGATCGAATTTCTCTGGGTTGCTGAAATACTCGGAATTCTTGTGGGTCGAGTTGACAGTCCAATACATCTGCACATGACACTCAATAATTGTGTTATGTTGTAATCTCAGTAAAAATCTGAAACAAGTATTTCAGGCAGAGGCTCACCTTCCATCCTTTAGGGATTGTGAATCCCTCATATTTGAAGTCTTTGATAGCCTTGCGAAAACTTCCTTGAAAAGCAGGGCACAGTCTAAGCGTTTCCTGAGCAACTCTCCACGAGTACTTCATCCTTTGGAGGTCCTCCCATTCTAGAACTTGCCCTGCCTCCTTTGAACCTGCTATATCCAGTTGCTCTGCAAATATCAAATTAAACTTATTAGTTTAAGAAAAGTGCATCTCCTAAACGGTCTGTAAATTGGCTACCAAATGATGTAACTGCTTTTAAAAACGGAAAAAAACTTAATTTTGCACCCAGAGAAGCTAATTTCCCTTCATCGTGCCGGGTACCCGAATTCGGACATTATCAGAGATACCCATCTAGTTTTTCAACATAACAAGGGTTCGTCGATAAATATCCCAAGAATCCCCCCCTACTTATTCCCTAACATAACTCCCCTAAATAAGCACTTCACACCCAGATTAGAGAGGTCTCCTGCCAGAAAACAGAATAGATGCTACAATATATCGATCTCGAATTCTAATACTAGAGGATAATTGAATGATTGGGCGTACCTCTTAGCACTTCATCATAGCACTGAGGGTTCTCCGCCAAAAATTTAAGCAGCGCTGTCAATGTAGAACTGCTGGTGTCATGAGCTGCATATAATAGATCGAGGATACTGTCCTTAATCTCGTTGTCCGTGAGAGACTCACCGTGCTCGTCAACATTAGAGATCAGGAACGACAACAGATCTTGCTCTGGAGAAGCCTTTCCCACCTCTAATGCAATTCTCCTCTCATTAAGAATGCAATTGAGTTGTTGGCGAATGGCATTAGCTGCGTGCTTGGCTTTGTTATATCGCGTACCGGGTAGATCTATGGGAATCTGCAGTACTCCTTTCACAAGAACCCTAAAATGTTGCCAAAGCTTGGCTTGTTCGTCAGGATTGTTTATGGTGGCAAACAAATCACAAGCGAGAGAGAAAGTGTAACGTTTGAATAAAGGTAAAGCTGTCACCTCATCTTTACCGATCCAGTACTCGGCCAGGTGATCTTTGGTCATTGAATCCACTCGCCCTACAAATTTCTGAAGGGCTTCCGGCCTCAGGAACGTCATCAGGATTCTCCTCAATCTCTTTGCATCGTCTCCAACTGCTGTAATTAAAGAATCGCGGAAGAGATTTCCCACAGAGGTGGGCCATGAATTGACCACCAGTTTGTTCTCGTTGGAGAACAAGAAGCGGTTGCCTTTGGGGCTGCAAAGTACCACAGTTGGGTGGCCAATAAGGGAAGTGGTGAACACGTTTCCATACTTCTGTGTTCGACTTTTAAAGAAATCCTGGGGACTTCCCGTCCTCTGGCATCCTAGAAATTCTAATGTCTCGCCAATCACAGGCCATCCAAAGGTGCCGGGCGGGATTCCTTGTAAAGCCCTAGTTCTACGGTTATTGATGAAATAAAAGAAAGCGGCGAGACCTATAAAAGATGCGAGAAATACAGTAAATCTGGAACTGGAAAACAGATAAGCTCAAGGCCTGCAGATCAGATACAAACTATGGCGGTTAGGCGTGAAGGCCCGTACAAATACATATCAGTGGATCAGGCAGATACAGAGTATCTATTTCAGTAGGGCCTTTTTTGGGATAATGGCTTGCCCTGCCACCACTCACATCCTATTGACTTTTGGTATTCGAATCCATGTGTTTCATGAGAGAAGATTTCCCTGTTTCATGAGCATAGACTTCACTAATATTACGTCATTCATCTTTAACCTATGCGAAAAATACCATTAAGTTTGTCTAAAATTTCAATAAGTTCTTCGTGTATCATTATGAAACTTTTTCTATTTGTAATTCTTCCTTTAAACACACACAAATTATATGCGTAAATCTTCAATACTTAGACCTCCCTTAATGACAATATTATCCCTAAGTGTGGGTCTGGGATCCAGCCCTAAAAGATGAGTTTTTTGGAATATTATTAACATACATAAATTTAGAATTGTGTTACTACAAGAAACTATGACTTGCAGGGAGAAAACTTGGGCATATCTGTCAAAAAATTGCCCCAAATGGCACATCTGCACTTCTCACACCACTGGTTTATTTAGCAGACTAGCGACTATGTGGAATCCAGACATCTACAATTTCAAAGCATACAACTCCTCGGCGGGACTTATTATCATTGGAGGTAGACGTGGCAACAAAGATCAAATCCACATCATCAATATTTATGCACCATATGATTGCCGCAAAGATTTCTGGAATAAGGTAGAACAAAGTGGTCTTCTCGACCTCAGTTCTATTATACTGGCAGGGGACCTTAATTTCACCACATGTCCAACAGAACGATGGGGTCACAATTGTCGTCCTAATCCATTAGAGAACCATTTGCAAATCTTTTTTGAGGACAAACGTCTCAGGGACATCATCCCCCATCCTCTTGGACCGACTTGGCAAAATGGTCGCTCCAGTACTGAGGGCATTGAAAAATGACTGCATCGTTTCATTGTCCACGAATACACTGCCAGTAGACTGAAGGATCTAACATCCTCCATTATTACTTCAAAGGTATCAGGTCATTTTCCCATTTTGTTGCAGTGGACGAGATCACACATGGACAAGGCTCCACCATTCAAATTCAACCATTTTTGGCTTAAAGAGACGAATTATACTGACCTGGTTAAAATTGTCTGGAACATGACTGATCTGGACCCCAATTCTAGACATATGGACATAATTATACATAAACTCAGTAAGCTTAAAGCAGCCACTAAAATATGGGCACTGAAAAAAATGATAAAAGAAAAAAAGGGGATTCGCTATAGGAACTCATTGATATTGAAGAAAAAATGAAAGTGCTCAAGGTTCCTAACGACCCAGAATACTTCTCTACTACTCGGAAAACATAAATTTTACAGTTGGAAGGCCGCAAATCAAAATTACTGCTTTGACAGACTGAAGCATTGCAAAAGAAAAGCCCCATCATGTGGATCTAGTATGGAGATAAAAATAACAAATTCTTTCATAATCAGGTTACATGCAGGCGATAACAAAAAAAAAAACATATTTGGAGCATCAAATTAGACTATGGCAACCTCCTTATAGATCATAAACACATTGAAGGGGAGGCATTCAGGCATTTCAACGAAATCTACCAGGTTAGGGCCGAGATGTCTTTCAACAAACAACTTGAACAATGTGATTTTTACCCCATTATGACAAACAAGGAAGCCCTTGAACAGATGGAACACTTGGTCGCTAAGGAGGGAGTTATCTCGATTTTGAAGGAATTGGGAAGAGGAAAAAGCCTCGGCCCAGATGGATGGACCTCAGAGCTATTCCTACACTTCCAACATATTATGATCGATGAGCTTATTGACATGGTGGAAGAATCCAGAATCCATGGTTGTGTTTATGGGGCCACCAATGCCACCTTCATCTCATTGATCTCGAAGCATGACAAGGCTGAATCTTTCTCATATTTCTGCCCTATTTCTTTGCGCAACTCAACCTACAAACTTGTATCCAAAACCTTAGCCAATCAGCTCAAACCCTTCATATCCATGTATATCACAGCGGAACAGTTTGGTTTCTTAAAACAATGCTAGATACATGATGTTGTTTCTATTGCCTAAGAATGTCTCCATTCTATAAAATCCCGATATTTGGATGTTTTCACATAAAAGACGATCTTTTCATAATATTATTTACATACATAAACCTGGAATTGTGCTACTACAAGAAACTATGACATGCAGGGAGAGAATTTGGGCATATCTGTAAAAAAATTGCCCCAAATGGGACATCTGCACTTCTAATGCCACCGGTTTATCTGGAAAACTAGTGACTATGTGGAATCCAAACATCTACAATTTCAAAGCATACAACTCCTCGTTGGGACTCCTTATCATTGGAGGTAGACGTGGCAACAAAGATCAAATCTGCATCATCAATATTTATGAACAATATGACCACTGCAAAGATTTCTAGAATAAGGCAAAACAGAGTGGTACTCTCGACCCCAGTTCCATTATATTGGCAGGGGACCTTAATTTCACCACAAGTCCAAAAAAATGATGGGGTCACAACTGTCATCGTGGTCCATTGGAGGACCATTTCCAAATATTTTTTAAGGACAAACGTCTCAGAGACATCATCCCCCATTCTCTTGGACTGACTTGGAAAAATGGCCACTCTGGTACTGAGGGAATTGCAAAACGACTGGATTGTTTCATCGTCCACAAATACACTGCCAGCACACTGAAGGATCTAACATCCTCCATTATTCCTTCAAATATATCAGATCAATTTCCCATTTTTTTGCAATGGACGAGATCACAATTGGACAAGGGTCCACCATTCAAATTCAAAAGACAGATTATACCGACTAGGTTAAAACTTTCTGGAACATGACTGATATGGATCCCAATTCTAGACATATGGACATAATTATCCATAAACTTAGTAAGCTTAAAGCAAACACTAAAATATGGACATGAAAAAAAAAAACAGGGATTTAGTGTAGGAACTCATTGATATTGAAGAAAAAATTAAAGTGTTGGAGGTTCCTAACAACCCAGAATACTCTTATGCTACTTGGAAAATAGAAATTTTACAGTTGGAAGGTTGCATATCATAATTACTGCTCTGAAAGGCTGAAGCATTGCAACAGAAAAGCCACATCATGTGGATCCAGGATGGACATAAAAATAACAAATTATTTCATAATCAGATTACATGCAGGAGGAAAAAAAACCATATTTGGAGCATCAAATCAAACTCTAGCAACCTGCTTATAGATCAGAAAGACATTGAAGGGGAGGCATTCAGACATTTCAATGAAATCTACCAGGCTAGGACGGAGATATATTTCAAAAAACAATTGGAACAATGTAATTTTTACCCCACTGCGACAGACAAGGAAGCCCTTGAACACATGGAACACTCGATCAGTAAGGAGGAAGTTATATCGGTTCTGAAGGAATTGAGAAGAGAAAAAAGATCTGACCCAGATGGATGGACCTTATAGCTATTCCTACACTTCCAAGACATTATGATCGATGAGCTTACTAACATGGTGGAAGAATCCAAAATCCATGGTTAGGTTTTTGGACCACCAATTCCACCTTCATCTCACTGATCCCGAAGCACGACAAGCTTGAACCTTTCTCAAATTTCCTCCCTATTTCTTTGTGAAACACCACCTACAAACTCTTATCTAAAACCTTAGCCAATCGGCTCAAACCCTTCCTATCCATGTATATCATAGAAGACCATTTTGGTTTCTTAAAACAACGCGAGATACATGACATTGTTCTTATTGCCCAAGAATGTCTCCATTCTATCAAATCCCAATATTTCGATGTTTGCCTCATGAAAATCGATTTGCCCAAAGCCTTTGACTACATTGACTGGAAACTCCTCTAGATGACATTGCAAAAGATTAGCTTTGGCTCCATCATGATCGGTTGGATACAAACCTGTATCAAATCATCCTCATTTGCCATTATTATTAATGACCTTCCCACTGATATTTTTATGGCATCTCGTGACCTCCGACAGGGCTACCCCTTATCTCCTCTTTTATTTATCACCATCATGGACGACCTCAACAAAATATTCTAGTCTACCATGGGGAAATCAAATCCAAATAAATGGCTCCACATTGTTGTGATTTTACATGATTTCGGGTCTGGATCTAGGCTTCCTATGAATAAGGCCAAATCTCGACTCATATCTCACGCTCCGGAGGCAGGGCCAATTTTATGCATTGCAAATCGTTTTGGAGTTGTTGTCAATCACTTGGACAGGGGATTCACATATCTTGGCTTCAAATTGGAGCCTTTGGGTTATAATATCAAATATTGGGGTTGACTCCTCATCAAAATTTAAACAAAACTTTCCCATTGGTCACATAAGTGGATAATATTGGGTGGACGCTTAATCCTCATTAAATATTTCCTCATGATTATACTGATTTACTCGATGCACATCTACAAAATTCCAAAAGGAGTTATTAGGAAAATCAACTCCATTATGACCAAGTTTCTTTAGGGAGGTTTGAAATCTGCTAGAAAATTACACTTGGCCAAACTAGATTTGATTTCACCACTTGTCAAACTCGGTGGTTGGAACATTAAATACCCTGCCTCTTTCAACTCATCTCTTCCACTTAAGACTTTATGGAGGGTTGTGTGACATGAGGGACTTTGGAAACACGTCATCACTGCAAAATACCTACAAAATTTATGTTGCTATGACTGGCTTCGAAATGGTGCTTCCATTCCCTCACAAATATATGTTTCTTGACACAACCTGCTCAGTTCTAAGCATTGGTATTTTTCTTAGCTTTTGTTGGTCCATTGGCTCAAGATCTTCCACCAAGATCGAACTTGACTCACTTATTGGGATGACTGGTACACACCTTTTATCGCTGGACCTAATCACATATTTACATCATTATGGTTATCACATGATCAAGGATATTTAAGCCATTGAACTCTCCTCTCCTTTCTACACTCAATGGAAAGACGTTGTAGAAATCTCTCTTCCTGCCCACCTTTGTATGGAACGGACAATTTACATTACTACATTGAAACTTTCAGGGATCATTCTTTCTAATGTTGAAGACAGTCTTATTTGGGTTGGTGGAACACAATTAGATAAGATCATTGTAAAAGAAGCTTACAGCCTCATCACTCTTCATGCTTGCCCAAATCTGATTCATCCTTGGTTCGCTAGTGTATGGAAATGGAATTTCCCCTTAAGCTTAAATGTTTTTCTTGGTTGGTAGTTCACAATCATATCATCATTGGGGAAAACCTCATCAAGAGGGGTTTCTACGGTCTGGGACAATGTTGCCTTTGCAACTCACACGGAGAGGACATTAACCACCTTTTCATCCACTACTCATTTGCTTCTTCAGTTTGGATCGAGATTCTACACTCGTTAGAAGATCCACCTCCTTGGGAACGATCTAACATAGTCTCTTGTCTCCATAGCTAGACAATGGACTATATTTCCCGCAAATCATTTGTCTTCTTCATCATCTGGTGTATTTGGTGGTCTCGGAATGCTCTTATATTTGAGAATGAGCAGCCTAATATTTGGCAGACCTACTGCAAGATTATTAACTACCACCATGAATTTTTCTCTTCCCCATCTCACAACGCCTTGCTTATCCCTCCACCTTGTAATATTTGGGAGTCTTTCCCAGTTGGATTCTTTGATGGGGCCTCTTGATGCAGGAGCATGAGGCTTAAAGACAAAAGGCTTTGTATTATTCCAAAAATACAAAAAAGTTTACAAGCAAAGGAGTGGGGTCCTTTAGCTGTCAATTTACAAAGCTTTCTAGATAGGATTTAAACTAGAATCTATGATTTAGATTATCATGTAATAAATTCAAGTAGTTAGATCTAGAGGAGATTCTTGAGGAGAATATCATGCAGATTAGATAGGATTAGTTAGTTCGATCCTTTGATTTAGGATCTGGTTGTTAAATGAACTAGTATTTATGTAACTTCTGAATCATAATAAGGAATTTTGACTAATTCGGCTTGTTTTGCCATATAAGATATAGTTGCAGGAAATATATCTCTGTGTCTTTTTGTGTATATTGGTCAATCCCGGAGGTGTTGCATCCCTTCGTAATATCACTGTGTATTATTGAAATTCTAGTTTAGCCCTGAAAAATTAGAGTATTGTGTGATCGCATTTAATCACTTTTCGCCAGGTATTAGCAACTGCAGTGTTTGAAAGTGTACGGGTTCCTTGATTGGGCTTGAAGGGTCGCACTCATCCTTAGCCATTGATTTTATTTTCAATGCTTTACGGATCAGTCAACAGCAGGGGTTGGCCTAGTGTTAACTCGTGTGTTAATAAAAGTCTCGCGAGCCGGAGGATCTAATGGCCACTGTTATCCGATGGATATCGGGCTTAAAAATGAGCGGACGTTAATCTAAGTACCAGACCCGAAATTTTATAAATTGAGGACTTATAAACCTCATTGGGTCTATGAGGTCGGATAATCATCACGCAGATCTCTGAGCGATATCACAGTGACTATTGGATAACTGGACATCATCACGCAGATCTTCGAGCGATGTCACAGTGACTGTTGGATCACTGAAGACCGTTGACAGTTAGATCAATCTCACATCACATAGGTCATAAGTAAATGAACCTTGCCCTAAGGAACTTGTGATTGTGATTTGCGATGTTTTAAGGACTTGTAAGGCAATTGTTGTTGGGGGAAATTAAGCAGTTCTGCTAATTTAGAAGAATAGATAACTTTAGAGGTAGATGACTGATACTCCACAGGAAATTCAAGAAGAGATTCAGCTTGAACTAGAAGAAATTGTTTCCGGTTTTGAACGTTTGTCATTAACACCTGCACCCTGACCACCATTTGTGGTATCAAAGCAGCTTAAAGACACTGAACAAGATCTCAAGGATCAGAGAAAGAAATCCACCATGGCTTTCAGAGTTGGAAGAGGATGTGGTAGAAGAGGAAGACCTATTACAAATGATGAAGTGATGGAAGCTATGCAACAGATGCAAGCTAGATTAGAAGCAATGGAAACAGGGAGAGATGCAGATGCTGGAGATGTTAGTGATCCTGAAGCTGAAGCTACAGAAGAGGAGGAACCTGTAGAAGTTACTCCTGAGATGAGATTCTTTAAGTCAGTGTTGAGATCCACATCTAGACCCAGAACTGAGGTTTCAATTTATGCAGGAGGATTAAATCCTGAGGAGCTGATAGACTAGATTAATGACATGGAGAAATTCTTCAATTATGAAGAAACAGAGGATGAAAAGAAGGTGAAGTTTGTTGTCACAAAGTTGAAAGGATATGCAGCACTTTGGTGGGATGGAGTGCAGGCAGAAAGAAGAAGACTTGGCAAACAACCAATTAATAATTGGAACAGGATGGTGACAAAACTAAAAAGTAAGTTTCTGCCAAGTGACTATCAACAAACATTATTTAGACAGATGCAGAATCTTAGATAGAGGTCTATGACAGTAAAGGAATACACAGAGGAATTCTACAAAGTGAGTATAAGAGCAGGACAAATCCAAGATACAGATGAGAAGGTTGCCAGATATGTGAATGGTCTTAGAATGGACATTCAAGATGAGATAAGTGTATTGTCTCCTAAAACAGTAGAAGAGGCTTATCAGATGGTACTGAAGGCTAAAGAAAAACTCATGAGGAAGCAGTCTGCCAGAAATAGAGGTACTTTTCGAGGAAGGGGAAGACAAGGTGGTAGAGGAAGATCTATAGAACCTGGAGATGGAGCTAGCAACAACTCAAGTTAGCATACACCGATAGGAGGTGATGCAAGTGGAAGAGGGAGTTTTTCCAGAGGAAGAGGAGGCAGAGGCAAAGGAAGAGAAGTTAGATGTTACAGATGTAACAAGTTGGGACACCGAGCTTATGAGTGCCCAGAAAATGTAGAAACACCTCATAGAAATGTAATTGTTGCACATAATGAAGAGGAAGAAGAAACAATGACAGAAGAAGAAAATGTACCAAAGAGAGGAGAATCTTTGGTAGTTAACAAAGTATTGCTAAAGCCAGCAAAGGAAGTTGTTGAACTAACACAAAGAAAGACTTTCTTCAGGATTGTGTGCAAGGTTCAAGGAAAATGTTGTCAGATGATAATTGATAGTGGCAGCACTGATAATTTGGTCTCTACAGAAGTGGTGGAGAAGTTGAAATTGAAGACAAAGAAACATCCAACACCTCACAAGGTGTGATGGCTACAAAAGGGACATCAGTTGTTAGTAAATGAACAATGTGAAGTGGATTTGCAGTTGGGCAAGTATATAGATAATATTTTGTGTGATGTGATGCCTATCGATGTGTGTCATATATTGTTGGGTAGACCATGGCAGTATGACAAAGGAGCTATGCTTGATGGAAAGAAGAACACCTACAAATTTAGCAAAGATGGTGTCAATCATACATTGCTGCCAATAGAAGAAGAAGATACATCGAAGAAACATGAAGCAAAGACCCTTTTACTAAGTGGAAAGGAGTACTTATAGCAGATGGAGGAAGATGTGGTAAGTTTTGTGTTGGTTTGCAAACCCAAGGTAATAATTACTTGCACAAAAGTTTATGATTTACCAATTGAAATTCAAGAGATGCTGGACAGTTATTGTGATATCATTGTAGATGACTTGCGTAATGAGTTACCACCCACTAGAAAAATCAGTCATCATATAGATTTGATTCCAGGAGAAAATCTACCAAATAAAGCAGCTTACAGGATGACTCCCACAGAGAATGAAGAAATCAGAAAACAGGTTCAGGAACTATTAGATAAAGGACTGATTAGAGAGAGCTTGAGTCCCTGTACAATGCCAACAGTGTTGAGCCCAAAGAAAGATGGAGGTTGGAGAATGTGCATTGGTTCAAGAGCAATCAATAAAATAACCATCAGGTACAGATTTCCTTTACCTAGAATTGAAGATTTGATGGATTGTTTGAGTGGAGCAAGATATTTTACAAAGCTAGATTTAAAGAATGGGTATCTTCAAATAAGGATTAGAGAAGGGGATGAATGGAAAACTTCTTTTAAAACAAATGAAGGATTGTATGAATGGATGGTAATGCCTTTTGAGTTGTCAAATGAACCTAGTACGTTCATGAGGCTTATGAATGAAGTTTTGAAGGAATTTATTGGTAAATTTGTAATAGTATATCTAGACGATATATTAGTTTATAGTAGGTCTAAGGAGGAACACATGAGACATCTGAATTATGTCTTACAAAGGTTGCAACAAGAGAAGTTACTACTAAATTTAAAGAAGTGTTCATTCATGAAGGACGAATTGGTGTATTTGGGTTTTTTCGTTTTTGTTGATGGACTAAAGATGGATCCAGAGAAGATCAAGGCAATCATAGAGTGGCCTTTGCCAAAAAGTGTTTTTGAGGTAAGAAGTTTTCATGGTCTTGCTAGTTTTTATAGAAATTTCATAAGGAGCTTTAGTAAGGTCAATGCTTCTATTATCGACACTATAAAGAAAGATAGACAATCATTTAAATGGATTGCTGAAGCAAAAAGGAACTTTCAGCTATTGAAAAGGAAGATCACTCAAAAACCTATTTTGATTTTGCCTGATTTTAATAAACCTTTCCAAGTGAAATGTGATGCTAGTGGAGAAGCCATTGGAGGTGTTTTAAGTTAGGAGGACAGACATGTAGCTTATTTTAGTGAGAAATTGAATGAATCAAAGAAGAAATATTCTTCTTATGACAAGGAATTTTATGCAGTTGTGCAGTCATTGAAGAAGTGGAGACATTACCTGCTGTCTAAAGAGTTTATACTTTATTCAGACAACCATGCATTGCAGTACATTATGCAATAGACAAAGCTTAATCAGAAACATGCCAAATGGGTAGAGTATCTTCAAGTTTTTAATTTTGTCTTGAAGCATTTAAATGTCCAATCAAATAAAGTAACATATGCCTTAAGTAGAAGAAACATACTACTTCAAGAAAGTCAAATTCGAGTGTTGGGTTTTTATTTTCTTAAGGAATTGTATGAAAAAGACTTAGATTTTAAAGAGGCATTTGAAGCATGTAAAAATCTTGTTTTGTTAGACAGAAGTAAGTGGCTTGATTATTTCTTGCAAGATGGGTTATTTTTTAAAAGAAATCAATTGTGCATACCATATTGTTCTATGAGGGAAAATTTAATTAGGGAAAAACATAGTGGTGGACTTGCAGGACATTTTGGTGTAGACAAGACTTATGAGCAGTTGAACAAGTTTTATTTTTGGCTGGAGATGAGGAATGAAGTGGAAAAGTATGTGAAAAATTGTAAAGTATGTCAGTATGCAAAAGGAAGAAGCCAAAACACAAGGTTGTATGTTCCATTACCTATCCCAGATAGACCTTGGGATATGGTAAGTATGGTTTTTGTTTTGGGCTTACCAAAGACTCAAAGAGGAAATGATTCGATTTATGTTGTAGTTGACAGATTTTCAAAAATGGCACATTTTATTCCATGTTATAAAACCAGTGATGCTACTGACATTGCTAATCTGTTTTTTAAAGAGATTGTAAGATTGCATGGGTTACCTAAGAGTATTTTTTCTGACAGAGACTCCAAATTTGTTGGACATTTTTGGAGGACATTGTGGAAGAAGCTTGGAACTAAATTGAGTTTCATTTCTGCTTATCATCCTCAAACGGATGGACAGACTGAAGTTGTAAATAGAAGCTTGGGTAATCTTCTGAGAAGTCTTACAGGTAAACATCCAAAACAATGGGATCAAGTATTAGCACAAGTTGAATATCCATATAATGAATCTCCTATCAGGAGTTCAGGGTAGAGTCCATTCCATATAGTTTATGGAATGCACCCAAGAGGAGTGTTTGAATTAAGAAATCTGGGAAAAGTTGAGATGAGAAGTGTTGAAGGGGAAGATTTTGCTTCAGAGATGCAAACAATACATGAACAGGTAAAACAACAGTTATAGGACAACAACATAAAGTACAAGAGCAGAGCAGACTTGAGAAGGAGAGAAATTAACTTTGAAGTTAGAGATTTGGTTTAGCACACCTGAGGAAGGAAATATTTCCAAAAAGAGAGTATAACAAGTTAAAGTTCAAGAAAATTGGACCATGCAGAGTATTGAGGAAATTTTCTGCAAATGCATATGAAATTGAATTACCCCCTGATATTGGAATATCTCCAATTTTCAATGTTGCTGATTTGTACAGGTATGAAGGTGAAAATGCAGATGACACAATAGAAGACCAAGAGAAACAAGAAATTGATTGGGTAAAACAGTTACCTACAACAAAGGAATTGCAGCTAGAGAGGATTTTGGACAAGAAATTGTTGAAGAAGACAAGGGGACAGGAGTATTTTCAGTATTTGGTCAAGTAGAAAGATCAACCAATTGCTGAAGCTACCTGGGTGATAGATGCCATGCTCAATGATTACAGATCCATTTCTCTGTGCAATTGTCTCTATAAGATAATCTCCAAGATCATTGCAAATCGCCTACACCCTATCCTGTCCCGTCACATTGCCCCTCAACAATTTGCCTTCCTAGAACACCGTCAGATTCATGAAGCTATCGGCTCAGCCCAAGAAGCCTTACATACTATCTGGACCAGACACCAAAAGGCCATCACCCTAAAGATCAATTTGGCAAAGGCTTTTGATCATGTCAGTTGGCTTTACATTAAGATGCTCCTTATCCATCTGGGCTTCCCCCTCAATTTCATCACCTGGATCATGGCCTGCATCACCACCCCTACTTTCAGTGTTCTTATAAATGGGTCTGCATCTCATTTTTTCCACTCTGAAAGAGGTCTTAGACAGGGATGCCCCCTGTCTCCTCTTCTATTTTTGATTGTCATGGATGGTCTCAGTCGATTGATTGCTTCAGCTAAGAGAGATGGTGATTTTTGTGGTCTCAAGATATCTGATGACTGTTTTCTTACCCATCTACTATTTGTGGATGATGTCATTATTTTTCTTGATGGAAGTATCAGGGATTCCCGCTCCTTCTCAAAGATCCTCTCCCTTTTCTCTTCTGCTACTAGGATGTTAGCAAACCACTCAAAATCGACCATCACTTTCACTCAAACCTCCATCCATGAGTCTCAATATGCTCTCCGTCTGTTTCCATATGGTATCAATCCACTAGATCGGGGTCTAAAATACCTGGGGTTCTGGATAAAACCTGTCAGCCAGAAAATTGCTGACTGGATTTGGCTCGTCACAAAATTGGAGAAAAGGCTTAACTTATGGAGTCACCGATACTTGTCCAGAGCTGGTAGACTTGTACTGGTAAAATCTGTTCTTGAGGCTACGCCTGTCTATTGGATGGCTCTCGCTTGGATTCCTAGAAGCATCTTGGCCAGGCTACACCAAATCTGTAACAGATACCTATGGAATGGGAACCAGGACAAGCGAATTTTTGCATGGGTGGGCTGGAACAAGATAGCGCTGCCCAAAAAATGGGGAGGCTGGGGACTAAAAGACCTGCCTTCATTCGCACAGGCTCTAGCAGCTAAAATGGGGTGGACTTTGCTCACGGGACAGAACCTATGGACCAGCATCTCATATTACAAATACATTTGGCCTCTGAATATCATGGAATGGATTCGGCTTCCCAATTGGCCCAAAACTAGCATTTCATCTGTCTGGAAGGCACTTCTTCACTCACTGCCTCTCATTAGGGAAAATTTGGTTTGGCGAATAAACGATGGCTCATTGGCTCGCATCGGATTAGACCCATGGAATGGGAGTGGTGGCAGACATCTGTTATCCAGGAACCTCATACAGCATCTACACTCCCTTGAGATTAAGGTCCTAGCTAACATTGCGGATCCTCATAATTCTACCATCTTTGCACAACGATGGAAATCCGCTCATCAGATTAATCTGCCACAATGCTGGCACCAAGAATGGAATGATTATATTACTGCGCTTTCAGAATCGCACATTAGAATCAAAGAGGGACCAGATGAACTCATATGGCACCAATCTGACAGCGGTTTGTACACTCCAAAATCGGGCTATCTAGCGCTGATATCACACAAAGTCCCGGATTTGATTACTTTTTGGTGGAAGGCAATTTGGAAACTCACTGCGCCTCCTCGGATCAAACTTTTCTTTTGGTGCATACTAAAAGACAAAGTCCCCACTGGTGAAAATCTCATGCACCGAGCTATCCATGGACCTACCTGGTGTACACTATGCAAAAATGCAGCAGAATCGACTTCACACCTGTTTCTGAAGTGTACAGCCCTGATGGACCTGTGGCATAACATCTCCATTACTATTCGCTTCACGGGCTCATGGGATGGCAAGGATTTAAACAGAGCTTGGGAAAGTTGGTATAACCAGCATAAAGGATCAAAATTACAGAGCCTCCCATTAATCATCAGTTGGTATCTCTGGTTGGCACGTAACCGGAACATTTTTGATTGCAAACCTGTGAGCTGGCCGCATACTACAACACTAATTATATCGGCTTACAACGAGATGCCTGAGCCTCCCCAACCTCGAAACCGAAGGCCTCACGACCCTCCGCATATCAATAAAAATACCCCTTGGGCATATTTTGATGGCGCTGCTCAACAGCAGGGATGTGGAGGGGGTTTCATCCTATTCATTAATGAACATCATTACTATAAAGTCCGGATGGGTCTGGGGATGGGCTCAAACAATTTTGCTGAACTCATTTCACTTCGTCATCTCATGCACTTTTCATTGGGACATAACTGCATGAGCATTCATATATATGGAGATTCGAAGATCATTATAGACTAGTTCAATAATATTACTGTTTGCCACACGCACACACTTAGTAATATTTTGGATGAAATAAATATCTTTAAGGCTCAATTTAATGATATCACTTGCAATCATATCTACAGTGAACATAACAGCGGTGCTGACGAACTATCCAAGGCGGCCACGTCTCTTCCCCGAGGAAAGTGGTTGATCTAGGGGCAGCGTGGGTCAAATGCATACCAATACTACCATCGACCTTACATAGACCCACATTACTACAAGGCGGATAGCCCTTGAACTGAATATTCTGACATTTTTTGAATTTTTGTACAACTTTATGTATATATTGGACAGAAAATATTTACATGGCCCTGCATGGCAAATATGTGCATAAAATAGAAGGACTGAATGAACACCCTGTGTGATGTTTCTGGTATTTAGGCTGTTATTTTTTGATCTTCTATCGAGCCCTCAGAGGCTGCCAAACACATAGTATATGCATCGTGCATCTACAATATGTAATTTTTCAAGTTTAATGAAAGATGACGATTTTTCCAGTGGAAAAAAGATAGATGCCATGTTACAGAAATTGGGCAGTTTTGTAGAAGAGCTCATGGACAGGATCCCATGAAGAATTTTTTCCTCAGGATTCAGATGCAGGAGCATGAGGCTTGAAGACAAAAGGCTTCGTATTATTCCAAAAATACAAGAAAAGTTTACAAGCAAAGGAGTGGGGTCCTTTAGTTGTCAATTTACAAAACTTTCTAGATACGATTAAAACTAGAATCTAGGATTTAGATTATCATGTAATAAATTCAAGTAGTTAGATGTAGTGAAGATTCTCGAGGAGAATATCATGCAGATTAGATAGGATTAGTTAGTTCGATCCTTTTATTTAGGTTCTGATTGTTAAATAAACCAATAATTATGTAAGTTCTGAATCATAATAAGGGATTTTGACTGATTTGGCTTGTTTTGCCATATAAGATTTAGTTGTAGGAAATATATCTCTGTGTCTTTTTGTGTATATTGGTCAATCCCGGAGGTTTTGCATCCCTCCGTAATATCACTGTGTATTATTGAAATTCCAATTTAGCCCTGAAAACTTAGAGTACTATGTGATCGCATTTAATCACTTTTCGTTGGGTATTAGCAATTGCGGGGTTTGAAAGTGTACAGATTCCTTGATCAGGCTTGAAGGGCTGCACTCATTCTTAGCCATTGATTTTATTTTCAACACTTTACGGATCAGTCAACAATGGGGGTTGGCCTTGTGTTAACTCGTGTGTTAATAGAAGTCCTGAGAGTTGGAGGATCTAATGGCCATTGTTATCCGATGGATATTGGGCTTAAAAATGACCAGACGTTAATCTAAGTACCGGACCCGAACTTTTATAAATTTAGGACTTATAAACCTCATCGAGTCCGTGAGGCTGGATAATTATCGCACAGATCTCCAAGTGATATCACAGTGACCATTGGATTACTGGAGATCATTGTGCAGATCTCCGAGCGATGTGATAGTGAACGTTGGATCACTGAATACCGCTGACTGTTAGATCATTCTTGCATCACATCAGTCATAAGTAAATGAACCTTGCCCTAAGGAACTTGCGATTGCAATTTGCGATGTTTTAAGGACTTGTAAGGCAATTGTTATTGGGGGGAATTAAGCAGTTCTGCTAATTTAGCAGAATAGATAACTTTAAAGGTAAATGACGGATACTTCGTAGGAAATTCAAGAAGAGATTCAGCCTGAACTAGAAGAAATTGTTTCCGTTTTGAACGTTTGTCATTAACACCTGCACCCCGACCACCACCTCTTCTTTCAACATGTGCAGATGCGGAATGGTTATTCACATCAATGCTAAACTCTCATACCAATTTCACTAGCATGGTGTGTCTGGTACCAACACACGAGCTAAGCTCCTTGCTCTATGGGGCATTCTACACTGTGCTAACTGGCTCGGACTTCGGGTGATAACCATCTTTGGAGACTCCAAAGTTGTCACTAATTGACCGAATGGACTTGGCTCGCTACACTCTCTGTCCCTTGATAACTAGAAAGGCAACATTAAAGCATTGATACTAGGTTTTCATTTCATCTCCATTGCCCACATATAACAATGAAAATATGGGGTTGCTGATAGACTTTCTAAGACCGGTTGTTCAACAGATCCCAATAGAATATTCTACCAATATTTCCTAAATAATAGTTTGCAACAGTCACGACATATCATCATCTAATATGCTCCTCATATGTTCTTGTAGACTCTTCAGCTTCATTAGAATAAAGACACTCTATTTTGCACAAAGGATGCAGTCTTTACCAGGGTAGGGCCTCAATCTTTCATTTGAATCTTCTTACAAGAGCAGGGTGGTTGTTTGACTCACTGTATTACTCAAACAATACCCCATTGTCTGGAATGCCAAGGGACTGCAAATGATGCTACAAAAGATACAAAAGCCTTCAGTTCACAGGCATAGAGATACCTGGTTTAGTTACAAGTTGATACATAAAACTTCAATTCGTGGACACATTCTTTATTTTGGATCTCCTTTCAAAAGGAAGGTATCTGGGCACTGCAGGTTTCCAATCCATTATTAATGATTCTTGTGGAGCATATTTTTAAAATTTTATACTGCAACAGATTAATCCTGGATCCTCCTGATCCAATGACATGGATCCAACCACAATGTATTTCTTTTACATCTAGTAATAGAAAAGATTTTTCTATTTGAAAAAAAAATGATTAAACATTAAGATGGTGTTATTTTTTTATAAAATTAAATATAATTATTTAAAAAAAATAAATGTTAAATAAATAATTTTCGAAATAAGTCGATGTCGGTATGGTGAGTTTATGCATAATATTAATAATAATTGATTTTTAAATCATTAATTTGATATAAATAAATATTATATAAATAGTAAAATTAAGAAATATTATGTAAATTGTAATCATTAATTTTATTTTGCAAATTTTTTATTTCAATTTTTTAAGTTATAATTGTATTCAAATTTAATAATTAATGTAAAAATGTGAATGGTAAATAGCCAATATCACCACAATATCCAAATATGTTTATAATAAAAATATAAAATATTAAAATAAATAATATAAAATTCTAAGAAAAATTAAAATTTACAAATTATAATTATTAGGTAAAGTTAAAAACTTTCTAATTAAATAAAAAAATAAAAATTAATAACTTTTATTAAAAGTATATGATAGAGGGTTTAACAAAGAATTTATAAACATAAAATATTAAAATAAATAATATAAAATTCTAAGAAAAATTAAAATGTACAATTATTAGGTAAAGTTAAAAACTTTCTAATTAAATAAAAAAATAAAAACTAATAACTTTTAATAAAAGTATATAATAGAGGGTTTAACAAAGAAGTATAAGATTAAAAAAATTATGAATAAAATAGAGAAGCTAATAACTTTTAATGAAAGTATATGATAGAGGATTTAACAAAGAAGTATAAGATAAAAAAAAAAATTATGAATAAAATATAGTTAACACAATTAAAAAAAAATTAAAAAAATGGACAAGATTATGGTTTCTTGAAATATGAGTAAAGGACAAAAACTACGATCCTAAAAAAGATGAATATATTAAATAGTTTTGTTAATAAAAATAATAAAATTAAAATGTTATATTATTAAAAAAATTATGAATAAAATATAGTTAACACAATTAAAAAAATGGACAAGATTATGGTTTCTTGAAATATGAGTAAAGGACAAAAACTACGATCCTAAAAAAGATAAATATATTAAATAGTTTTGTTGATAAAAAGTAATAAAATTAAAATGTTATATTATTTTGAAGATAGCGAAACAAAAAATTATATTTTAAAAGAAGATTTTTGTCTAACATTTATAAGATAGACATAATAAATAGAAAATTATCTCAAAATGTATGTAATTAAATATATAAAGTTATAAATAAATAAAACCTAGATAAATATATATAAATATATATATATTTTTAGACTATTTTTTTTAATGGATTATAGAAATTATTATTATTTTTGGTTAATTAATAAGATAAACATACTATTTAATTTTTCCAATTGAGCATAATATCATGCCATTTGAATTTAAAAAGATAATAATAAAGGATGAAATTGTTTAGTTTTCAATGAAAGGGAGAAAAAAATTATTAAAGTGCTTGATCTCTTCTTTGATTATGTGGTTTTGACTTTCTCATTTGATGATGTGGTTTTGCTTTTCTTATTCATGAAAATGACATGAATGTATTTGTTATGAAGTTAATGTTGTTTAGCGGAATATCATGTACTATTGAGTAAAGTGGGGTGTATAGTGATGCAGGTGTCAATGTAAAACATGTATTTACCATGTAAAATGAAATCTAATTTTGTGAAATTAAAAAAAAATTAACTTTGATTTTATGTAACATTGTTATGTTCCTAGTAATCATTTCTTTTTTTTACTTAAAAAAAAAGAGAAATGAAAAGAATTTAATATGTGTATTAAAAATGAAAAATAAAAATGAAGATAAGAAAGAAAAAAACGTTTAAAATATATAAAAAATAAAAAAGGAAATGAAAGAAAAAAATGTTTAAAATAAATAAAAAATAAAAAGGAAATGTAAAATGAAAAAGGGTATATTTCTACATTTATTTAATTTAAAAAGAAAGATATGTATGCTTTTTTAACTAAAAGTGATTGCATATTAAAAATACATATATTTTATATTAATTTTTTTTTTTATTATTATTAGTAGGTTTTTTTTGTATTGCTATATAAGCTATTTTTATCAGTTTAATAAAATTATACTTTTTGTTCTGCTACTATGAATAGCAAACAAAAAAATAGTAAATTAGAGAGTTTAGCACTTGCAAAATTAGAGGAAAGTGCAATAATCCTGTTGCTACTAGATTATGTCACCTTGAAATTTCCTCCAGGGAACTTTCATAAGGCTAAAAGGGCACTAACAAGCTTGAATTGCAGAAGACTAGGGTTGAAGGTTTCAATAAAAAAATGTGTCAAAGGCAAGGGCCCTGTTCGACGACTATGGATGGACAAGCTCCGACACAAAGTCCTTAGCAAGCATCGGGATAGGCACCGAGTGGCACGAGTCTAGAGTGCTGAAGCGCGGACTTGATCGACACACCAGATCAGGTGATGGACATGTCAAGTGATCCAATATACCATGTTCCCTCACATCACCAAACCACATGTTGTTTAACCCAACAAAGGGGTGCGAGGGGAGACACGTGGGATCCCCTCATGCCATTCGCACTACTCATAAACTGCACTGGTGGGTTGTGAAATGACGCAAAGACCATCATGCATTTCATCACGTCACCTTTTGTCATTCCATGCTAGCTCTGTCCACCATGTGTGACTTCCCTGCCAGATCCGTCCTGTTGTCCACATAGCCTACAACTTAGTCTTGCCATGCCTCGTTATCTTACCATGTGTCTTGACACACATCACGCTGATGTCATCCAAGTTTTTATATAAAAGGGAAAATGGGGCCATTTCTTTGTCATTTTCTACACCTCACTCTCTGATAGCTTGTGCGTGATAGTGAACCTTGTTGCCCTGATTCCGCACATTTAGGCATAAACCTATGAATTAAAACCATAACCGCATTCTCTATCCAAAAATTTGAACTTTTAAAACCCAACTTTCATTGAATTTTCTGAGAATTAAGCTACAATTTCAAACCCTAGACATATTTCAAGAAAGAACACATGTGGGGGGGATAAATTCCTAATTATAGTAGGGAAATTTGGTCTTTTAGTTCAATTGAGCTTTTAAACCTTTAAACAAGACAAAATTTCTTTTAATTCTACCAATTTTGAATCCAATTTGTTTTAAAAACCCCAAATCCAACCTTCTTATGTGCACACTTGTCATTCCCACCATTCAATTTAAAATATTCTCTTTCAGGTGTTGTCTAATCCCATTTTTACATGTGACACACCTTCAAGATTCCATTTTTCCTATTATCCTTCTTCAGTTATTTAACTATTCTCAGCAAGCTCACCTTTTCCAATGGCTTCCTCATCAGCTAAGAGTTCCACTAATGTCTAGACAAAAGGGAAAGCCAAAGAACCAAATTTTATTGATGGACAGTTAGATGTTTGAGACTCAATGTTAATTGCATACAATATGAAGATAGTCATTTAGATCATGCTAAACACCAGTGAAGTGATATGAGATCACAATAAAATGCCTGCATAAAATATTGCCTTCGTCATTGTCTTGCAGTTGTTCTATTCTCTAGAGATAGTTACCTAGTGTGCATGTGAATACCTATGAGACAATAGAGTGATTTTATAGTCCCAAGATGGTAGGGAAATAATTAGAATAACTCCAGAGACAATTGCATACATGTTGTAATTCCCCGTTAGTACAAACATACAAAGGCTAAATAAGGAAGAAATTGAAGACAAACGGATCGTCCTTGCACGAGAGGTCGAACAAAGGATGATTGTCAGTTTCATCAAAGTAACGGTTCCTCCTTCTAGTCACCCTCCTTATCATATCACATATTTTGATTCCGTGTCAAAGCTATCCTTCTCCATGGTTTCCCAAGTTCTCGGTTTAGATACTAATGTTTATATAGCTAAGTAAATCCTAGGTCTTTTGGTATCTTTGTGTTATCTGGCCACCAAGGCCTGCATCAGATTCAATTTCCGATAGTTCCTGTCAAATGAAATTCATTATCAAATGGTAGATTTTGGAGAAGGAAAGTCCCTCCACTACCAACATACCTAGTCCACTTATGCATCCATCATCAATACTCCCACCCAGAGTAGCTGAAACCCTGAATGGTTGATGAGCACAATGCCTTATTACTAGTTTATGAGTGGCTACCCATTTTCCAAAAGATATAAAACAATGAGGATTTTTTTATTATATTTCCTCTTGTATGTTAGTTGTGTATAACATTTTGTATGGTTAACCAATGCCCAAATTTCATTCTTTCCTTAAGGAAAAGTTACAATTAACCTTAGATACTAGAGTCGATGACTTGTACCTTTTCAAGAACTACACAATCATCCAAATTTATTGGTTTGAGGGCCAACCATACCTGTTGCCAGCATTCTTGACTCCTCACAAAGAAGATCGAAATCTCTAAGAGGAGCACTAGCAGTTGCAACAATAGCCAAGAGTCATAATTTCAGATCTACAGTGGGAGGTCGAAGTTCTTGCAGTAGGAGGCCGAGTTGATCTTGATCTTGGAGGGTATTTGTTTGAGTCACTAGGTCATGGTATTCGTCAATTGAAGGATCTATAAGAAGAGAATATATTTAAGGGTTTTTCCCTCAAGAGGAACGGTTTTGGCCCTAGCTTGTAGCCTATATAACGTGTCACTATTTTTATTGTTTTCGTATTGTTTAATGTATTTCACACTGTAATAATAAGGAACAAAGCTAATAAGGTAAAAATATAACACAAACAATTATCAAGTTAAAGAGAATTAACATAATTATTTCCCTATTGAATTCTCAGTAAGACATAAGTACACTATTTGGGACACGTTGTTTCCAAGAATTACATAACAGTAGATCCAGAGAAGATAAAAGCTATCATGGAGTCAGCAACTCCTAGAAATGTGGAGGAAGTCAGATCATTCATGGGCTTAGCAGGTTACTACAAGAGGTTCATCAGGAACTCATCATGCATTACATATCCTCTTACATCATTGCAGAGGAAACGTAAGAATTTTGAATGGATAGAGGAATGTGAAACTAATTTTGAGTAGATGAAGAAGTTGTTGACAAATTCTCCAGTGTTAAAGATTGCAGATCTTGAAAAAGAGTTTGAAGTGTGTACAAATGCTTGCAAGAGAGGACCTGGTGGAGTCTTGATGCAGGAGGGACAAGTGATATGCTATGAGTCCAGGAAACTAAATGAGCACGAGAAGAACCACGTGACTCATGATCTTGAGTTGGAAGCTATTATCCATGCCTTGAAGATGTGGAGACATTATCTTCTTGCCATGAGGTTTGTGTTGATGAGCTATCACAGCAGGTTGAGATATTTATTTGACCAACCGAATTTGAACGCCAGGAAAGCTAAATGGTTGGCTACTCTTAGTGAGTTTGACTTTGAGATTAGGTACATGAAGGGAAAGGGGAACTTGGTTCTAGTTTCTCTTAGCAGGAAAGTGTTGTTGAACCATGTTGTAGTAGTAAGCTCATATGGGACAAATTTACATGATTAGATCTTATGGGTAGGATAGCAAGATGACAGGTATAAGGAGCTTATGCATAAGTTACAATAGTGTACAAGTGATTAAGATATGGATTATCATCTTACAACAGATGGCTTGGTGAGATTTAGGGACAAGATCTATGTGTCAAATGAGAGTAAACTCAAGAAGCTTATCTTGAGGGAGTTTCATGTAAAACCATATTCATGTAACCCAGGATATTAGAAGACGTTGATAGCAGTTAATAAGTTCTACTACTGGTCGAATCTAATGAAGGAAGTGTTGGAAATAATACTGAGAGGGGGAGGGGGTGAATCAGTATTCGCAAATCACTAACTTTTTCATTTCCATAATCAGATTCATATACACTACTTGAGTTAAGGGAACTCGCGTGTACATGCAACTGTGTTTAATGCAACTAGCATATATCTAGTAAACTTATGATTCAGTTAATCCATTATATGTTGATCTTTAATCAATGCATGAGAACTTCATTAACCATATAAACAGTAAACAAGTGCAGTAAAATAGAACAGATCATCGCACATAAGAAACACACATAAACACCATGATATAAGGTGGAAACCCAATGCGGGACAAAAACCACCTGCTGTTGTTTTCTTTAAGATAAGAAAAACCTGTTTACAATCTTGTACTGGCGCAGACTCATACCAGTACGTAGGCACCCACCTGCAGAAGGCTACAATGTTCTCTCGTTCTCCAGCTTCTACTGGAAGGGAGCTACAACTCCCTAGCTCTTGTACTAGCCGATATATTTACTAGTACGTAGGTGCCGACCTACAGAAGGCTACGACCTTCTCTTTTCTTCCAGGGACCACGTTTCATAAATTTTTAGACTAGATCCATCAATACAAAACAATCACCACTGCAATACAACCATCAACTATATCTGCATCATCAATCTCTAAATCACCCAACAACTAAATCACTGAAACCCTGTCATCAAAACACAGTCACCAGAACACAGAGTAGAACCCAAAACTTTGCAACAACCACTAGAACCAACAACAACCTCAAATATAAAATCTCATAATGTATACGCTACTTGGCTGTGTCGAACCAGCATGTATACGCCCTTTCACCAAAGGGAACCAACGTACAGATCTGAAAATAATTACTTATACCTTCGTTGCAATTTTCTACTTCAGATATACCCAGATCATCAAATATAAAGGATAAGACATGCGTCAGTATTCAGATCTGAACTATTCATGATCATACCATATAATGATAATGCATTTTAGTCTTCATGATCCTGGTCCATCAACCTTCATTCGCCACATAGGTGCATCCTTAGCAAAGCATCACATACCCATAACCTGCATACTAGATCTCACATTTCATTAGATATTCATGACTTGCACACTTGCACCTTGGCCTAATGATCTTCTTCTCCTTATATAGGTTTAGGCCTCTCTCAATACCATGGTCCAAAACCACGTAGGATCGATACATTGGACCCAATACCTGAGGTTAATACGTTGGACCAAATACCATGGACCAATACCAAAATTCCATGGTCCAAATATCATGGACCAAATCTTAGTTTTCCAACATGTACACACCTTTCCTTCTGTGAAAGTGTGTGTGTACATTATACGCACCTTTGTATATAGTGAACTTGCGTGTATACGTGACTTGGTATATAGTGAACTTGTGTATACCTTTTCTTTCTTCATTCTTGTTGTTTACCTGATATATTATGATCTTTCATCATAGAGAGTTGCCCATCAAGGACAACACTTGTGTCATACCTGTATCATAATGCCAACAATATCCCCCTTTGGACTTGATGGAAACAACCACACCAAGTCAGTCTCCCCCTTTGACATCAAGGGCAAATGGTGGACCAACATATTCTCTCCCTTTGATATACATTATGCTATCCATACTCCCCCTGAGTACATGTTGAAATTTCTAATTGAGCTCCCCCTTAGTACATGTTAAGATGTACCAATCCATCCATGCTCCCCCTGAGCACCTGCAGAGTTTGAAAAAATATTTTTCAAAAGAATAACATGACTCTACAGCTCAACTAAGTGAGTATGACCTTCCTATCACCAATGACTCATACATACATCAATCTCCCAACCAAGTGGGGATACACCATTTTTGACTCATCCATCCAATCAAGTGGGGATATACCAAATGTTTATACATGACAGAAATAGACATTATTACATCATCCTTCCCATGCAAAGTGGGGTTACAAATTAGGTCTTTTCATGACCTTTTATAACAATGACCAGCAATCTAAACAAAACCATGATAGTCATCAGCAACTATCATACACCATATATGATTTGCACCATAAGCATCTGTCACCAACATCCAAACTTGTAACCTGCAATACCATTCTCTTGGCCAACCAATATTAAGTAACAAGATGTATCATTTAGCCACATAAGCATCATCAACAAAGACTTCTAGCCATAATGCCAACAATTCGAAGCATATGCTCCCCCTGAACCTGTGCCAACCAACACATACCATGACCAAACCATATCATAATTCTTTTCCTAAGTTTGTCTTGCTGCTTTTTCTTCAGAGCACCATATACGTGACTGTGCAGCCTCTAACTCGCGTATATACGCGACTTCTCTTCATAATAGCCGTGTATGAAAATTGGAATATTGAAGGTTTACACTTTCGCGTTCCCCTAGGTCTGTTATGTCTGCAAACTGAGTTATGCCACATCTTTCTGACAATAATTTTGTCTTCTTCAATACCTGGGATTGAGATGATGTATGCTCCTTTTGCTTTGGTCTCTGAATTTTGCTCCTACATTCCTTTACTTTATGTCCAAACTTGTTACATCCATAACATCTTACATGTTTCATATTCCTTTTATTGCAATCAATAGCTTTGTGACCAAACATATTGCAAGCAAAACAATATCCCTTAAAGTACCTAGAACATGATGTGTGATGGTCTTGAACCATTCTACTTCTGCATCTGGCTGCAACATGTCCAAGATTATGACATTCATAACATTCAACATTATTCATCGGAGGAAATAACCGTCTATCACTTCCATAGTTAGGAGCAAAAGATTTTCTTTGAAGAATTTCTTTCCTTGGTTGTTGCTGGGGTTGACCTCTTATCTCCTTGTTGAGCATTTCAGGTTTTGCATTAGAGTTCCTTGCCTCACCCTGTGAGCTAGATTCACCTTCAATAGTTTCATAAAAGCCAAGACCAGTTTTGATAGCAGGGGATCTTTGACTACTAAGAATATCATCCAACATCTTAGTACTGTATTGAAATCTAACAATTTATCCTTTTCTTCTAATTTACCTTTTAAGATATTTACCTCAACCTGATGTTGTTCTTCCTTTTCCAGATATTGCTTCTTTATGTTTTCTTCAACTTTTCTTCCTTTTTCCACTTGTTGCCTTAATTCGAGCACTTCATGTTCTTGTTCTTCAAGAGCTTCTTCATTCTGCTTCTTTGATTCTTCAAGATCTTCTTTTAGAGAGAGGATATTAGATTCAAGTCTCTGGATTGTTATGCTCTGATCTTTTACTACATCCTGCAGCTGCTCCCTTACTTTGGTTATTGCCTCCATCTGAACTTTTAATCTGGTAACTTCTTCTTTTTCTACGTCATTATTTTCATATGCCATGAGAATTTTAATTTCTTGATTATCTTGATCACTATTGGATAAGTCATCACTATTATCATGAGTATAATAACTTCTCTTACCTTCTTCAGACATATTTCCTTTGTTATGAGGGCATATACTAGTGTAATGACCAACTCCACCACAAGAAAAACATTTGAAAGGTAGCTTACCTTTGAACCTTCCAGATCCCCGTTGAAGCTTCTTGACAAAATTTACCTCATATTCTTCTTTTGAAATGTATCCTGATTCATTGAGTTTTTCTTTTCCCTTTGTTGATATTTTAAATGTGGCTTCTCTCATATCTGATGGTCCTCCTTTTCTCATTTCAAAAGCAGTTAAGATTTTGTGAAGCTACGTCATAGTGATATTCTGCAGATCCTGCTTTTCTTCTATGGCAGACACTTTGGGTTCAAATTTAGTAGACAAGGATCTCAAAAATATCTCAACTAAGACAACTTCCTTAATTTCTTCACCTAGATTCTTCATGCAATTGACAACCTCGTCTATACGTAGGAAGTAACTAGCCATGCTTTCATCACTATGCATCTTAAGAGTTTCATACTGTATTATGAGAGTTTGAAGCTTAGCACGTTTTACCTGAGAGTCTCCTTCGTAGCTCAAAATGATTTTGTCCCATATTTCTTTGGCTGATTTGAGCTGCATGACCTTGACAAACTCTGATTTTGACAAACTTCCCAATAAGATAGTGACAACTTTGGCATTGATTTCATATTTCTTTCTACCTACCGCATCTATAGGAATTTCTGATGAAATGTATATCCTCCTTCCATGATTCCCCAACTATCCGTTCCAAGCGATTGTAGATAGGTTGTGGTTCTTATCTTCTAGTAAACAAAATTTCTCCCAACGAAGATTGGTGGTCTGATGGATCCCTCTCTTTCTTGATTACTTGTGATGATGGATCTTCCTTCAAGCGATCAAGCTTCTTCTGAAGGACCTGCTTTGATACCAATTGTTGGAAATAATACTGAGAGGGAGGGGGGGATGAATCAGTATTAGCAAATCACTAACTTTTTCATTTCCATAATCAGATTCATATACACTACTTCAGTTAAGGGAACCCGCTTGTACACAGAATTGTGTTTAATGCAACTAGCGTATATCCAGTAAACTTATGATTCAGTTAATCCATTATATGTTGATCTTTAATCAGTGCATCAGAACTTCATTAACCATATAAATAGTAAACAGGTACAATAAAATAGAATAGATAATCGCACATAAGAAACACACATGAACACATGATATAAGGTGGAAACCTAATGCAGGACAAAAACCACCTGCTGCTGTTTTCTTTAAGATAAGAAAAACCTGTTTACAATCTTGTACTAGCACAGACTCATACCAGTACGGAGGCACCCACCTGCAGAAGGCTACAACCTTCTCTTGTTCTCCAGCTTCTACTAGAAGGGAGCTACAACCCCCTAGCTCTTGTACTAGCCGATATATTTACTAGTACATAAGCGCCGACCTATAGAAGGCTACGGCCTTCTCTTTTCTTCCAGGGACCACGTTTCATAAATTTCTAGACTAGATCCATCAATACAAAATAATCACCACTGCAATACAACCATCAACTATATCTACATCATCAATCTCTGAATCACCCAACAACTGAATCACTGAAACCCTGTCATCAAAACACAGTCTCCAGAACCAGAGCAAAACCCAGAACTCTACAACAACCACTAGAACTAACAACAACCTCAAATATCAAATCTCATAATGTATACGCTACTTGGCTGTGTCAAACCAGCGTGTATACGCCCTTTCACCAAAGGGAACCAGCGTATAGATCTGAAAATAATTACTTATACCTTCGCTGCAATTTTCTACTTCAAATATACCCAGATCATCAGATATAAAGGATAAGACATGTGTTAGTATTCAGATTTGAACTATTCATGATCATACCATATAATGATAATGCATTTTAGTCTTCATGATCTCGGTCCATCAACCTTCATTCGCCACATAGGTGCATCCTTAGCAAAGCATCACATACCCATAACCTGCATACTAGATCTCACACTTCATCAGATATTCATCACTTGCACACTTGCACTTTGGCCTAATGATCTTCTTCTCCTTATATAGGTTTAGGCCTCTCTCAATACCATGGTCCAAAACCACATAGGACCGATACCTTGGACCCAATACTAGAGGTCAATACGTTGGACCAAATACCATGGACCAATACCAAAATACCATGGTCCAAATACCACGGAGCAAACCTTAGTTTTCCAACATGTACACGCCTTTCCTTCTGTGAAAGTGCGTGTGTACGTTATACGCGCCTTTGTGTTATGCTCTTAACCTACAAAAATATACCCAAATACAGAATATGCGAAGAAAGATACCCAGAACATAGAATAATGAGAGACAAAAGCAAATATTTTATTATTCAGAAAGCAATGTTCACTGGCCTCTTCGAGGGGGCAACCTCCACTAGAGCAGAGCTCGATTCAAAAATAAGACACGATGCTCCTCACAGGGAGTCTCTATCCTTTATATATGGCTCATACATGCAATACCATGGATCAATACCATGGGTTTTATTAATACCATCCATCTAATACTACGACCCATTTGCAACTAACTGTGGTCCCGTCCTTAATTGCAGGTTAACCACTTACAATTATTAATATGGGCTTTATTGACTCTTGAATATGACTCGATCCCATTACATAAATAAGGGGGTTAGGGTGGGACCCAAACATTCCCTTCGCCTTAAGACTATCCTTGTCTTCACGGCTGAAGCTGTGGAAACTGCTGAAGAATAGTGGCTGGTTCCCAAGTTGCATCTTCCGGAGAGGTGTCTTTCCACTTGACGAGGACTTCCCTAATCATGCGGCCCCGCAGGTGCCTGTCTCGTGTGTCTAGGACCTGTTCAGGTTGGAGCCAGATTGACCCTTCTTCATCCAATTCAGGTAGACTCGTTTGAATTTTGCAATTGTTCCCAATCACTTTCTTGAGGCATGAGACATGGAAAACTGGATGGATTTTTGCAGTAGGTGGCAAAGCCAACTTGTAAGCCACTTCTCCAATGCGCTGAAGTACTTGATATGGTCTGTAGAATTTTGGAGATAGTTTCTAACAACCCTTGTCTTTGAGTGATGTTTTCTTATATGGTTGCAACCTCAAAAAGACCTGATCCCCTTCTTGAAATTGGCGCTCTGAGCGATGCTGGTCTACCTGTTGCTTCATGCGGTTTTGAGCTTGATGAAGATTCTCTCTAATATGGGCGAGCATGGTTGTGTGGTGTTGTAGGAGTTGATCCACTGCTTGTACCTTTGAGCACCGCTTGATATAAGAAGTAGGGGAAGGAGGGAGTTGACCATATACTGCTTCATAGGGAGTCATTTTGGTGGTGGCATGATAGTTGGTGTTATACCACCATTCAGCCAGAGGTAACCACTGTACCCAAAGATGTTGCTTTTCTGAAGTGAAACACCTAAGGTAGGTTTCCAGACATTTGTTGACGACTTCAGTTTGACCATCCATTTGTGGATGATAGGAAGTATTGAGTTTTAGTTGAGTGCCTTGTAGCCTGAAGAGTTCCTGCCAAAAATTACTGGTGAAGATCGAGTCGCGATTGGACACAATAGAAGTGGGAATGCCATGCAATTTGAAGATCTGATCCATGAAAGATTGAGCGACCAAAGTGGGTGTAAACAGTTGGGGTAGGGAGCAGAAATGAGCATACTTCGAAAGTCTGTCCACAACCACCATGATGACTGATTTGTTTCCTAACTTTGGAAGACCTGTAATGAAATCCATAGAAACCTCCGTCCATATTGATGCCGGGATGGGCAATGGTTGTAATGTGCCTGGTGTGTTGACAATCTCCCCTTTGTGTCGTTGACAGACATCGCATTTTGCTACGAAAGTAAGGATGTCCTTTTTCATGCCTGTCCAAAAAAATGATCTTCTGGTGCGAGCATACGTCTTCTGAAAGCCTGAATGTCCTGCAATGGGGGATGAGTGCAATTCGGCCAAAATGCGATTTTTGAGGGTGGATGTTGGTGATATTACGACTCTGTCCCTGTAGTGAAGAATCTCATCCTGCCACGAGTAGCCCTTGGTGGAATTTGGATCCGCCTGCAATTGAGAAATGAGTTGGGAGAGCCCGGGATGTGAAAACCATTCCCTGTGAGCCTCTTCAATCCATTCTGGAATGGGAATGGAAATTGCTAGCAGGGTACTTTCCTCCTCAAATTGGCGTGATAATGCATCTGCTACACTATTGTCTTGGCCTTTCTTGTAAATGATCTCATAATCATATACCAGCATTTTGGCGAGCCATTTATTTTGTTGTGGGGAGGATAGGCATTACTCCAAAAAATATTTAAGACTGTGATGGTCTGTGCGGATTTGGAAATGTCGCCCCAATAAGTAAGGTCGCCAGGTCTCTACTGCATGTAAGATGGCCATCATTTCCTTCTCGTAGGTAGATTGGCCCAGATTCTTCCCACTTAGTTGTTGGCTTGTGAAGGCCAAAGGTCATCCTTCCTGCATTAAGACCGCCCCAATACCCGTACCCGAAGCATCACATTCAATGACAAAAGATTTGGTGAAATCAGGTAGTGCTAAGACTGGAGTGGAACACATGGCATTTTTTAGAGCTGTAAAGGCCTGTTGTGCGTCCTAATTCCAGAAGAATGAATTTTTCTTCAGGAGTTGAGTGAGGGGCTTCGCTATGTGACCATAATTGCGGACAAATTTGCGATAATAGCGTGTGAGACCCAAAAATCCTCTCAGGCTCTTCAAGGTCCTAGGTTGAGGCCAATCCTGCATTTCTTGGATCTTTTTGGGGTCCACCTTGACACCTTCACGCCCCACAATGTGGCCCAAATACTCAACTTCTTCCATGCTAAATGAACACTTGGACATCTTAACAAATAATTTATGCTTGCGGAGCAGTTGCAAGAGTAGATCTACATGCTAAAGATGTGCGGCCCAAGTGCAACTATAGATGAGGATGTCATCGAAGAAGACAAGGACAAATTTCCTGAGATATGGTTTGAGAAGGTGGTTCATAAGGCTCTGAAAAGTAGATGGGGCATTACAAAGACCGAATGGCATGACCAGGAACTCATAATGGCCTTCATGAGTTCGGAAAGCAGTCTTTGGAATGTCGACTTCCTTCATGCGAATTTGGTGGTAGCTTGAGCGAAGATCCAGCTTAGTGAAGAATTGAGCCCCATTGAGTTCATCCAGCAAATCATCAACCACCGGGATGGGAAATTAATCTTTGACTGTCAACTTATTGAGGGCCCTGAAGTCTGGACACATCCGCCACTCCCCATCTTTCTTGAGCACCATGACCACCAGTGATGAATAAGGACTAATGTTGGGACGAATGACACCTGCTTCCAAAAGTTCCTTGATTATTTTTTCTATTTCATTATTTTGGGTGAACGGATATCTATATGGGCGCACATTTGGGGGTTGGGCCCCTGGAACCAAGGTGATGCTATGATCATGTTCCCCTCTCGAGGGTGGAAGCTCATGAGGCTTGTCAAAGACCGGCAGATGGTTATTTAAAATCTGTTGCATCTCAGGATGAATCGGTAGAGACTTGGTTGCGACTACCTGGGTGGCATTAAATTGAGCTATAACTCCATTATGGCCCTTTTTTAGCAATTTTTCCATCCTATGCAAGCTGATGATAGAGGGAGCTCCCGCCTGGAGTCCACGGAGGGTATGTGTGGAGTTGTTCTGCTTAAAACTCATATATAACTCCTGGAAATCCATTGTGATTGGCCCACGAGTACGGAGCCATTCAGCGCCGAGGACAATGTCGCACCCTCCCATGTGTATGGCAAACATGTGGGTCTTCAACTGATAATCCCCCATTTGAAGTTTGATATTTTCACAGCAGCCTTCACATTTCATTGTGCCCCCATCCGCAATTTGGACTTGGAAGTTAGAAATTGCTCATACAAAACAATGCACTGCTTCCGCGACTTTTTGATGGATGAAATTATGTGTACTTCCACTATCAATCAAGACTACTACTGGGCGATGTTTAATAAAACCTCTGATTTTGAGAGTTTGAGGTGAAGAAATCCCTGCCAAAGCATGCAACGAAATAATTGGTTCGTCAGGGACATTGTCCTTTTGGTTGTCCTCTTCTATCGCCTCATGTTCCTCAAGTGGTGGATCTTCCTTCGATGGGTTGTAGTCAGTGGCAACAATTTGAAAAAATTTAGGCTCCTTGCATTTATGACCTGGGGAGTATTTTTCATCACAGTAGTAACATAATCCTTGCTTTCTTCTTTCGGCCATTTTTGCAGGTGACACCTTTTGGACCTTAAGTGTTTGAGTCGTGTTGTGAGCCTGTGGGGGGTGACCCTTAGCGGAGAAATTTGGGCGACTATACTGGGCTGCTAATGCACGTTCCACGTTACGAGCTACCTTGCAAGCCTCCGTCCATGTGGGAGGGTGGTGCAGTAGGACTTGGGCTTTTATGGCTTCTTTAAGACCGCTGATAAAACATTCTGTGTATAACACATCTGAGAGACCTAGTGTGGAAGGCTAAGGCTTCAAAGGCTGTAATATATTCATCCACTGCGCCAGTCTGTCGGAGCTTAGTAAGACGACCCAAAAAAGAAGATTCCTGATCAAAGCGGTCTGTAAGAGCTTTTTTGAAGTTGGTCCAAGCTAGAAAAGGTCCATTGCAACGTTGATGCCATTCCCACCATTGCCACCTTTCATTGTCCAAGTACATGCTCCCCACCATAAGCTGAGTCTCATTATCTAAGATGTTATTCAGATTGAAATATTGCTCCATTTGTGCTATCCATGCTGCCGGGTGAGAACCGTCAAATTTATGCATATCCAACTTGGGAGGTCGGTGACGGGATTGTTGGTGGGTGCCCCAGATGTGAGGAGAGTGGCTAGACTCACCCTCACTATGTCCATTGCCATTATACGCCTCCTCGTGGGCTTCCTCCTTGCCCTTCGAGATTAGGCTAGATAGTCTGTCAAGTTGACTTTTGATGGATTGCAAGGTTAGTTCAAGTTTGTCAATCCTCTCATTGGCCATAGCTTGAGCTCTAGTTTCTACCATGCATCGATCTGATGTTCTTGAGATTTGGGATCGCCCAAAAAAAAATTTTAGTAAGAATTGAATGGTACCACCGTGCTCATCTCGTCGTCCTGATTCTGATGGGCTAGATCACCAATAAGCACCCCGGGAGATATCAGACTTCAAAATGTCAATGCTGCCAAAAATCCTACGAAAATTATGCCTCGGTATAGGAACCCCACACAACTACTCAGATCTGGTGGATCTAAGAGATCTGAATAGCGGATCGGATAGCTCTGGGCGGCTGAACAGATTGCTGCTGCGGATCTGATGGATCTAATAGATTGGAATGGCTGGTCTGCTAACTCGGAACTGTTGGACTTATGTCTGCTGCTGCTGCACCCCTTTGCACGAGCGGATCTGGCAGCGATGATGCGTGATCCCAAGATAGAAAAGGGAACTATGGTCTTGAGGAGTGTCAGTGCTACAGATCGCAATATACATAAGGGTCTGACAGTAGTACTCGGCCCAATGTTTCAGGGCTCTAACTAAGGAGGATCAACCGTACCTTTAGCCGTACAACCCAACTACCCTATCGTACGGGTGAGTAATCTCTCTGAGTGCTGTTCTCGGTGTACTGTCGTAGCAAGACGACCGACGGTTTATCTATGGCGAGGTTGCAGAGGAGCTAAGGGGCTTCCGATATACCTAGAAGGTACTTGGAAGACAATCCGTACGCGGTTCTGTCTAATGCACTACTACTCAAAGGGGTACCCACAGGGGTTACAAGGGAGTCCAACAAGCGTGACCACCTCTTGTATTTCTTGCATGCATGACTCCCCAAATCTGCAGGTTTATGCGCTCAATGACAGATCCCGTGGTTTAAAGACGCTGGAACATGTCTCTAGCCAATTTTTTTTTTTTGCTAAGAAATGGAGATCCCACTGGCCCTGGAAAGTGCTCTGATACCACTTGTTATGCTCTTAACCTGCAAAAAGATACCCAAATACAGAATATGCGAAGAAAGATACCCAGAACATAGAATAGTGAGAGACAAAAGCAAATATTTTATTATTCAGAAAGCAATGTTCACTGGCCTCTTCAAGGGGGCAACCTCCAATAGAGCAGAGCTCGATTCAAAAATAAGACACGATGCTCTTCGCAGGGAGTCTCTATCCTTTATATATGACTTATACATGCAATACCATGGATTTTATTAATACCATCCATCTAATACTACGACCCATTTGCAACTAACTGTGGTCCCATCATTAATGGTGGGTTAACCACTTACAATTATTAATATAGGCTTTATTGACTCTTGAATATGACTCGATCCCATTACATAAATAAGGGGGTTAGGGTGGGACCTTAACACTTTGTATATAGTGAACCTGCGTGTATACGCGACTTGGTATATAGTGAACCTGTGTATACCTTTTCTTTCTTCATTATTGTTGTTTACCTACTACATTGTGATCTTTCATCTTAGAGAGTTGCCATCAAGGACAAAACTTGTGTCATACTTGTATCATAATGCCAACAAGAAGTGGCAAAGTTCATGGTGCGATGTTTGTATTGTCAGTAGGTCAAAGGAGAGTGTAAGCATCCAAGTGGATTTCTTCAGCCTATTCTGATTCAAAATTGGAAATGGGTGGTCATTTCCATGGATTTCATTACAGGTCTTTCGAGGACATTGAGGTAGCATGATTCTGTCATGGTTGTGGTAGACAAGTTGATCAAGGTAGCTCACTTCATTCCAGTGAAGACTACTTATTAAGCTAGTGAGGTAGCACAGGTCTTAATCGTGGAGATCGTGAGATTTGATGGTGTTCTGAAGAAGATTGTGTCAGATAGCGATGCCAAGTTCACTTCCAAGTTTTGGAAGGAGTTGTTTGTAGGATTGGGGACAGGGTTGGCCTTCATCACAAATTATCATCAACAGATAGATGGACAGAGAGAAAGGGTCAACACGATACTGGAGGATATGTTGAGGATGTATGTTGTAACACCCTCTTCCCACATCCACCCAAGTAACCATGCCAATCGGGGTAAACATGAGACAAGAGACTACTATAATTATATTTGACCTCGTAGGTGACCTTAAGGAAGTGGAATCGACAGAAACATCACACACAGTCATCCCACATCATCAACAAAACCCTCGGGAGACAAGTCAGCCGCTTAGACAGCTTGTCCCTAGGTCCCACTGTTGTTCTGGATCTCTTAGACCATAGTCAATCTCATGCTATGGGCAAGGGAGAGACCAAGAACCTAAATTCTCTCTCACAGGCTTTCCTCACAATGGACAGGGACCAAAATTTCTGGTTCTTTGCCAGCGACCCCGGGATTTAAGCCATTTTTTTCAGGGTGAGACGTCAGGCCATTACCCATAATGGAGTGATAGCTTGAAATCATTAAAAATATAAGGAAACAATGATACAAAAGAAATAATATGAATAAGACCATAACGAGACCCCTACTAGCCATGCCAGGCATTTCGTCAAACATATCATCAACATGTAACCTACAAGTGTAAACAACATAATTAAGTGTAGGGATCTCATACTTATCTGAGAATCACTATGAACCATTGTTCCCTCATGTCATTTTCTGCATTATAATCTATTAGGCCATAGATACACTATCCATTCATTTATAAGTAAAAATATGTTTAGAGCCATACATAGTAGTTGTCATAAAATATACATATAACCAGCATAATAGGAACAAAAATACCATAAACATGTGAGCCATCAAAATCCACATATACATCTATACATTTTCACATAGAAATCAAGGGAATGAATTTCTCATTAATGAATGTAATGAACCAACTGGAGATGGGACTGCCACGTTCCACTTGACCATAGAATGACTGAGCCAAATATCTCTTCATCCATTCACCCCCATGCCATATTCCAAGCATGAATGTGGGAATCAAACCAAGAGAACCACCCAGGGAACACCGAGGCCAAATCACCTCACCCTCATCAACAGAAACCAGGCTTTACGGTAATCCATCCCAGATCACTAGGCCAACACAATGTACACATCATAATAGGCTTTACCGTGATCTCCACTCGATCACTAGGCCAAACAAGCATGGATGCCACCATATTTCTCCACCTACACCGTGAGGAATTTTCTTGCCTCCTAGTCTCTTATGATTTACCGCAATCCAAACCAGGATCACTAGGCCCTAAACCAAGACCCACTCTCCAAGCTTTACCACATATCCCAAACCCGGGATTACTAGACCCAATGGAGAGAAAACCACCTCTTGGCTTTATTTTATATCCTTCCACTCACCGGCAATGATTCCTAGGCCCATTGAGCCAACAAAATCCTAGCTTTACTGCAACCCACAGTCTTGCTCAGGGGTAACTAGGCCAATGGATTTACCATGATCCATAGTCCAGTCCAAGGACCACTAGGCCATGTGCTCTATCATTCAAATATCCACCCCACTTAGCTTTGAATCCATTGGGCAATCTAGCTCAACCAAAACATGAGAACCCCATCACAACATGGCTATCAGGAAATGGAAAGGCTATGCTAGAAACATTGTCACACATGGAAAAACTCATGCCATGATAGAAAATAACCACATGCAATACCATGCATGCCAAATCTAGCAAGGAAAATACACATGCAAGTCAATACCTGCAATAAAGCCTATTGTAGCTCCTTGATCTTGCCTTTCCCTGCTCGATCTTTGCTTCCTATTCCCTTCTTTTCCTTTCTTGCTCCAATGCCAAAATTTCTGTAAGAAACTCTAAGTATCCAAGAGTATGAGAGAGAGAGAGAGAGAGAGAGTAATGAGAGAGCTCCAAAACTCAACTGACAAAAGCTTACCAATTGGTCCTCATAAACCTTTTCGTGAACGAGGCCTCTATTTTCTTCATTTTCCATTATTTTCCTTCATTTTACTTCTCACATGCAACCTGTGACCTTTCACCTCCCTTTTCTCCTAATTTCCATTATTTTCATAAATAAATGTGCAAAAAATGTCATTTTTCCTTTCCAAAGTCTTAGCCATTTCCTTAGCCATAATCAATCAAATAAACATCCCCCATGATATCTTGCCCAACATTCAACTTGGAATAAGTGTCCCATCAACCACGGTTATTGCTTTTAACTTTTATTACATGGAATTTTCACTAGGGTTGTTACAAAACCCTCCCCCTTGGGGGACACCGTCCTCGGTGTTCAATCACACATATACCTTAGCAACCCGCTGAAAAAAGACATACTACTCATGGAGCTTTATAACATAGCTTGTTGCAGTATTTACAATGAAATAATTGCTCAAAAGATAAACATCATGACAAAATGGAAACATACCGCATAATGGAGTTTTATAACACAACTCATTACAACATTTACAATGATCATCCGGTTGAGTTCCAATCCACATGACATCATAACCACATGATAGCATAGTAACATGATAACATAATCATAATAACATGACACCCATATCACATAGTGTGTTAGGATATTCCAACACATAGGAAATAGTTAAGTATAACTTGGTCTAGCGTAGAGTTAGGTAAAGTGTGTTTCCTTACTTTGTACTTTTGTAACTTACAATCCGACGGTCACAATATGTTCTAGACATGAAGTGATCCGACGGTTCATTCTCTCCTCGGTATTACCGACACTTGATCTGTGGCTTAACAACTGAATGGTCAATGATCTTTATTTAAAGAGCATGGAGAGTCATTTGTAAGGTGACCGTTCATGAGAGAATATTATGTAATTTTTTTTCTTTTACATTAATAAATTGCATGAAGTGGTCATGTTGGCTCAGGTCATGGACTGTTTCCCTCTTTGAGGGTTTTAACCATGTCAAGAATACTAGTGTATTGATCTGTGATCTGTTTGTGAGCGGTGTATTTTGATGTTCTATCTCAAGAACTTACCCTTTAAATTCCTAAATGGTATCAAAGCTATTTGAGGGTCGCATCCATTGGTGATCCAGATTCAAAGCCGGTACAACAACATCCGACTATCGTTTCCTAGATCTACTATTTCTAACCACTTTTGAACTGAGAGGACTACTCTATTGTGTCAGGATCATCTGTTCCAGTGAATAAACCCTTTAGTTTCACGCGAAAAGGTTTCTGGAAGCCCTAACTACGTCCTTTTTAAGATCTGGAGGTATACAATCTTTATTTGTAGTTTTAGTTATTTATTTCTGTTGTTTTATTACCGGATCTATACCTTTCATTTCTACATATGATCTTTTGTCCTCGACTCTATGCAATCTTGACAAATCATAAACATAAATGAATGATTTTTCTCATGTGTATGATCTTTTTTGTTGCGCCTTAGTGTGATATTGGAAAATCAGAAACATTGCGGAAAATATTTAGTTTCCGATGAAATCTAACTTTAAGCCGTAAGGCTTGTTTTTTTGCATGTTTTCTTTGAGTTGTGTGTGTTTTTTTGTTTTGTAGACAAAAATGCGTTTTTCAAGTAAGCACACACCCCAAAGCTTAAGTGATTTAAAAAAAAAAATAACCTTTTAAAGTAGCTCACTTGGTCCAAAGTTTCTTTATGAGAATATATGTATTGGGTTCAAGGCTTTCTTTTTGTTGAGTTACTTTTTCAAAAGCACATGTAACTTATGTTTTAAAGTTACCTTATCTAAAAATGTTCTCACCCATTTTAAAAAGTGAGTCACTTATAATTCTAAAGTCACTTTATCTTTTATGTAAGCTAAAATTTAGTGGGTAGCTCATAAAGTACCATTGTAAAAGTGACTTTCACTTATTTATAAAAGTGGGTCACATAGAGTAATCTTTTTTTAGAAGTGAGCTAATTAGATTAAGTTTGGAGGTGGGGGGGTGAGGGATTTTTTTAAATATAACATTATCATTCACTTCCGCACATTCACATACTTCGTCGGCATTTTCAATAACTTTTCTTCAAAAAGTCATAACTTCTTCATCCGGAATCCGTTTTTTTTTAATCAGCCTAATTTTTTGAGATTTTTCCACTAGAACACTTAGTTTCAGCATCTATAATTTCAGTTTTTGTTAAAATGGAAAGTCCACACCAAGTTATTCTTGACAGCATCAACTACTTCCAATGGTTGTCCTACATTGTGGATTTACTCAGAAGTAAAGATCTTTATAGAATAGCCTCAATCCAAGGATCTAAACGTAAAGATGAAGATAAGGCAACCAAATGGGAAAATAAGCAAGATCAAGCACGTGGGTTGATAGGGATGTCTATTTCTCTAGACCTTAGATTCCATATCACAGAACTTGATACTCGTGATGAAGCAATGAAACAACTCAACAAAGTTTTTGGAATTAAAAATGAAATTAGAGCCCATCACTCGAAAATGAGTTTCTTACATTGGACCCCAATACTTTTTCTTCCATTGAATATTTTTTGTCCAAGTTCAAGACCATTAGACTTCTCTAGGAAGGTGTTAAGGTTAAGAAACAAGATGGTATACTTATCTATTCAATTCTTACTAAGTTAGGACCAACCTACTCTGTGTTTGTTTCCACCTTCCATTCTACTAGAGAATCCTTTATTTCTGAAGGACAAACCTACAAGTCTCCCTCTTTAGATGCCTTTTGTGATTCTTTAATAAGAAAACAAGAATTTTTTTTACATCTTGGTCTTCTTAATACTGGAAACTCTTCTAAGAAAGCCTTAGCAGTGCAACAACAACCAAATTCAAAGAATCCCAAGAATTAGTATCATAAATAGAATGGTCCTAAACCAAACAAGGGTCCTAAGAAATTTCAATCTCAAAATGAAAAATCAATCGAACAAAATGGTAAGGAAAATAAAAACAAGGGGAAAAAGACTGATAGACATTACAAATTTTGTAGTCGAGATGGCCACTTAGAATCCAAATGCTTTAAGAAGATGGAAGCCTTGGAAGCAACAATGAAGAAGCATAACATCCATTTGGAGCATTCTTCAACTTCAACTTCATCTTCAGGAAAAACACTTTCTACATGCGGTTATCAATCATCTCAGTCTATTTATGCACTAAATGTGTCTACTTCTTCTCATTCTCATGAGTGGCTCATTGATTCTCGAGCTTCTTATCACATAACCAAAACCAAAGCCATGTTTTCTTCTTTAAATGATTGTAACACGAAAAATATATATGTTGGTGATGACAAATCTCTTAGTGTTGTAGGTATTGAAACTATTCATCTAGAAAATGGTCAAATTAATGATGTATTATGTGTTCCTATATTATCCTGCAACCTTCTATATGTATATCAGATAATTCATTGAGGTGAAGGTAAAATCGTTGAATTTTCACCTCATGATGTTGTAATTAAGGACCTAAGAGAACCTATACAGATTTTAGCTACTCACATTATTGATGATTCTACAAGGTTGTATAAGTTTAACAACTTTGGGTCATCAACTCTTCCCTCAGTATTTGTTGCTCATAATGATGAAGTGAGCAAACTTTGGCATGAGCGATTTAGTCACTTACACTATTGCTCCCTTCAAAATATATGTAAAGAAAATATGGTGATAGGTTTTCCTATGGTATCTTGCAGAGATGGTGCTTTTTCTGGATGTGTACTCGAAAAACATCATTGGGATAGTTTTGAAAAACATTCCACTTGGCATGCCTCAACCCCTTTACAACTTGTGCATATTGATTTATGTGGTCCACTTCCAGTTGTTTCATTCCCTGGCTACAAGTATTTCTTAACTTTCATTGATGATTTCTCTAGACGCGCTTGGGTATACTTCTTAAAACTCAACAGTGAAGTCCTTAACATGTTCTTGGCCTTTAAGGCCTTTGTTGAGAAACAATTTGGACATCAAATTCTTAAGCTAAAATCTAATAATGGCAAAGAATATGTTAACAAAAAATTCATCAACTTTTTCACTGAGCATGGAATTCAATTGCAACATACTGTTCCATATACTCCACAGCAAAATGGTGTAGCTGAAAGGAAGAATCGCACCTTAAAGGAAATGGCTAATTGTATGCTTCAATCTAAAGGACTTAGTCTTAATTTTTGGGCAGAAGAAATTAATTGTGCAAATAACATAGTAAATCGCACTTCTACTAAGGTTTTAAAGAATGTCACTCCAAAAGAAGCATGAAGCTCAATTAAGCCAGATGTAAGTCATTTTCATGTTTTTGGAAGTGAAGCATGTGCCAATATTCTAGATGAGAAACATAAAGCCTTAGAACCTAAGAGTGAAAAATGTATTTTTGTTGGATATTATGAAGATGTTAAAGGATATAGACATATTCTACCTAAATCCAAAAATGTTATCATTAGAAGAGATGTAAATACTGAAGTTTGCTAAAAATATATCGGCCTACGAGCCTAGTTCGGTGTATATGTGACCTCTCTCTTCAACTTATGAAAATATTTATTCTTCAGTTGATGAAAGCGAGGATGAAAATCCTCCCCCACCTTCTTGGGATCCTCATTCAACTCCTTAGCCTCCAAAGTGTGTCTGTTCTACTCTGGATACAATAGGTGCTCTTATAGGTGATCCTACAGATCAGTGTCGCACACGTTCTCAGTTTGATAGAGCCTCTTCTTTACTATCTCAAGCTTCAACGAATTATGATCCTGACACCTTTGAAGAAGCTTCAGGCCATCCACATTGGGACGCAACTATGAATGAAGAATATCATTCACTATTGGAAAATGATACATGGGACCTTGTTCCTCTTCCAAAGGGACACAAATTTGTTAAATGTAAATGGGTTTATAGAACTAAGTTTTGACCAGATGGAAAAGTTGATAAACATAAAACTTGTCTTGTTGCTAAGGGTTTTTCACAAGTTGAAGTCATTGACTATACTGAAACATTCTCATCTGTTTCCAAAATGAACTCTATTGGCCTTGTTCTTTCCCTTGTTGTCTCTTTCAAATGGGAAGTCCATCAGATGGATGTTAAATCCACCTTCTTGCATGGGGACTTGCATGAAGAAATATATATGGAACTACATCTTCGCTTTATACATATAGACTCCAACCTTGTATGTCAGCTTAAGAAATCCCTTTATGGTCTCAAGCAAGCTCCTCGGGCTTGGTATGCCAAAATGGATATATTTCTTTTAGACACTAGCTTTTCTAGGTGTCATTCTGACAATAGTGTCTACACCAAGAAAGTGGGTAAGTCTCTTATCATTCTTGTTCTTTATGTTGATGATCTTGTTGTTACTGGTAGTGATCCCAAAGTTATAAACCATGTGAAGTCTAGCCTTAAAAGGAAGTTTGAAATGACGGACTTAGGACACTTGCATTATTTTCTTGGTCTTCAAGTCTTACAATCCAAAGAAGGTATTTCCCTTTCCTAGTCCAAGTATGACTGTGATATTCTACGCCATTTTCACATGGAAGACTGTATGCCAACCCCTTCTCCCTTTTAGTTTGGAGCCAAACTTTCAGTCACTTGTACTTCCCCTGAAGTTGATGTTACCTTATATCGTCAGCTTGTAGGAAAACTTTTGTATCTGACCCATAACGTACTGACCTTTCCTTTATTGTTGGCATTATTTCTCGATTTGTGCAAAACCCACATGAAAGTCATTGGAAAGAAGCTAAAATAATACTTCATTATGTTCAAGGTATAGTTCAGTTTGGGAGTTGTTATCACTCAGGTTGTTCCCTACCTCCTGAAGGGAATACGGCCAAGGTAACCACTAACCAATCTTGTAGCTGCAGGTCCTAGCCTACCCGCAACCAGAGAGGGCTCTCTCTTTGTAATTTAGCTTTGTTTAGGAGTATTTTAGGCTAGTTATTATGCACAGGTTTTTTGTTTTGAGTTTGTTGGAAGGTAATTTCAAGTGGAACAGGGATGCAAGTAGGAAACAGTTACTTCCATTGGGTAGATGGAGTCAGAGTGAGTGAAGTGTTGAAGTGTTCATTCGGTAAAAGGAGTTTGCTACAGAGCAGGGTAATCGATTTAGGAGCAATTTTGATATCTGAAATGGTGAAATGAAGTCAGTGAATGAAAGGCAACCAAGAATCTTTCATTATGCTGGCAGAGGGGAAAGCGCATGAAAATTACTAAGGAGCAATGAAGAATTCCTAAGCAACATTCAGAGTGAAAGAACTAGTGCAAATAGGAGCAATTAAGAATTCCTATTTATGACTAATTCTAAAGAAAACATATACGATAGCTGAGATTGAACACAGAGTGTTTTTTTTTTTTAGGCAAATTCTGTGCTATTCTTCTTCTCTGCTACCAAGTTTATGGAACATACATGAAATTGCATACATAGAGAACATAAAAAACACGGAGAAAAAGAGACTTATTGATCCATAAACGACGCAAGAATCCTGTAGCATTTCCCAGAGCATCAATTCCAAATTTAGATGGTTCAACACAGTGAAATTCCAACAGCCTTTGTATTATACAACCTCAATAACTTACAGCGCGGTTCAGAAATGAAATTACCAACCCCAAATACATTCTATGGGGAGGTATATATACAAAAATAAGATAGAAAATATCTTATGGATGAGTCTTCATGCAATAAGTTCCCTCACAAACTCTTTAAAGAAGAAAATGAAAGAATTAAATGCGGCAGTAACTGTTGGTGCACTAGTTGTCTTTTTTGTCAGAGAAATTTGACTTTTTTGGACCAACAAAGTCGGCTATGGCTGCGTCTTTGCTGTGTCACCACTTTGCTGTCCTGCTCTTGGCATGCATACTTGGCCTTTTTATAAAATTGTTGTAGTCATATTTAGACTCATTTTTCTTGATGTCTTCATGCTTTAACCGGTGGTCTGTGCACCCAATTTCGCTGACCTGCAGTTGACCAAAATCTGAAGCTGATCAAAAAAGAGAAAGGACCGATATTACTTTGGCAAAATCCCTAGCATTTCTTGCCACCAATCTTCTTTAGGCAGTCGATGTCTTTGTATCTTTATTAATGTCTCATCTGCCTTGGTATATCTGTAAAAATTGGGCGGGACCTCAAACAAGTGATTGATCTCATGCTCAATGTAAAATAAGTTTTCCAGCTTGTCATAAAGGCTCTGTCCAGATGGAGGTCCTGTTTCCTCTGAGGTACTTGTGGATACTGTAATCTGATTTGAAATATAATTATTCATCCTGGTAGCATACTGTTCATGGGTCAGCAGTCTTCCAGTGCTGGTCAATAGGCTGGGCAATCCTCTGCTCTGCAATGCTGCAAGCTTTAGCTTGAAATCATCTACTTCTGCCTGCATTTCCTGACACTTTTTTTCTAGACTTTGGACAAAATTTCTTAGGGTCAACACCTTTTTTGTTGTCAGAATAGTATCTGTCCTGTTACTGATGTCTAATGCTGCCAACTCTTCTTTGGTATGAGTGTTCAGGAAATGAATCATTTTACTTGGATCGATTTCCATTGGTGACTGATTGATTGGCCAATTTTAGCCCACAATATCTTCTTTATTTCAGCTAGAGTCTTGTCCAAAGTCAACTCCTTCTCTAAGGCTTTTATTTTGTCATTCAAGGCCTTAATTTCCCTTGTTTTTTCAACTACTGTCATCTTGGACTTATCGTAGCTTACTTCCAGTTTGGCCAACTTTTCCTTGGCCTCTTTCACCTCTGACACCTGACCTTCTAGCTCTTTGACAGCTTTCATCATTTCTTCCATGCTCATGCTAGATTCAGGTGTTGTTGTTGTTGCTACTGTAGCATCTGTAGTTGTTGTAGTTGTTGGGATAATAGGAGGGGTCACCGCTGCTTGTGTAGGAGGAATAGTAGCAACAGTTGGAGTTGTTTGAGGTGGCTGGGAGGTCGACTCTCCCTGCTTGCCTTGCAGCGCTCTCTCCAACTCTCCCTCCATCTGAATTATTCTCTAGTTCATTTGCATCAGCAGATCCATTGTATCCTCAACTTCTTTCTCTTGCATAGTTGAGGACAACCTCAATTGCTTTTTCAGTGCAACAATATCATCCTCTTTTTTCTTCATAAGGGCCTTGATGGCTTTGGCATCCTTCTTAGGATCATGCCCTAGATCCACAATGATTTCCTCCAATGTCTTTATCCTATTATCTTTGGCAGAGGAAGACATTCTTTCCAAATCCAACTGAGTGTTTGTGTTTTTCAATGATTCCTTCAGTTGATGAGCCAGTGTGTCCTTGTCTGCTAGTGTGGCATAGACCATTTCACCTGTTTTCTTGTGCAGCTCTATTTGGTCCATCGGGTGTATGTCCTTGGAGAGGACCTCTAAGCTTGTCTTTACATAATCTGCAGCTGTCTGGGGCTGTGGTATCTTGGGCTTAAAATGACTCAGAATCATCTTTTCCTCCTTGAGGTCATAAGCTACCATTAATCTCTGCTGTTTGGAGGGTGTTGCCTTAAGAAACTGATCATATAACTGTACTCTTAACAGTTCATTCTGAGCCTTGATCTCCATAAAAGTTGATTTGATGCTAGGTGGTTGTTTGGTTTGCTGCCTTGAAGAAGAGACCTCCATACCATGCTGCCTCTCTTGTTCTTGCTGGAATGAGATGGTAGCTGTTTGCTAGCTTGTTTCTCTTCTCGGGCTTTCTATGACATCTTCAGTGATTTCCTCCTCAACTTGAGGATCAACTCTTTGTCTTTTGGCTTCCGGTAGTTGTGTTGAGCCACTAGTTGGTGTAGTTTCTTCCCTATCTCGCTTCTTGCCTCTTTCTTCATTGGCAGGAGTTTGCAATACTGGAATTTGTGGAGGCTCAGTCTGCTGTAGAGGGGCTTGCCCTTGACTTTGATTCTTTGAGGTAGCAGGTTGTTCTGTCACTGTTTCCTGTTCTGCATCCATTGCCTCCTTGCCTTTTGTTGTACCTGTTGCTGGTGTAGACCTTTGTTGGGCAGCTTGTGAAGCTGCAGCTGTAGATGGGCCTTCTCCGACTTGTTGTGGCAGTTTGAAAGTCACCTGGTCAAAAGAATCCAAGTCAAGAGTTTTTTCTAGATCTTTGACATTTCGCTCCATAATTTCTTCTTGGGTAAATTCCTCAACTAGTGTCCCTACCACCCACTCATCTTGGTTGGCATATTGTTCAATTTGTGGGATTTTACAATGCTCATAGGCTGTCAGCCTATATTTTACTTTTCTGGCACTGATAAAGCCATCTGGGTCATAAGGAACCCACCAGAAACTCCTTTTCAACTTGAGCTTTTGCCCCAATATTTGATCAGCATCTTGCCAACCTTCTTTCTTGTTCATAATAAAGGGGCCTAGATGGTCTTTAAATTTAAGGCGAGCTTTCCTCTTATCACTATGAAAATGAGTGAGATCTGAATTAATGAGTTGCCTATAGTATTCCAAGGAAAACAGTCTCATTGGTACATATTTTGGGAGCCTGTAAGGACAGAGATCATAGCCATAGATTCTAATGACAGTGTGATTTTGGTAGAGATACCAATCACCTATTTTGTAATTGTTGGATAGCTGCAATATTTTCTGCATGTCATAGGATAACCTAGGAGGAGGAGTTCTCATTAGGAGACAAGAGACTGGATAAACAAATTGGTCAATGAACTCACAGTAGGAATATGGGGAGTTTTGAACCTCATGAAAAACTGATGACCAAAAGATAACAGACCTTCTTTCACCCTTTGAATCCAACTTTTTGATGGGGCATTGGAAGCAGTCTGGCTGATAATACATGAACAAATGATATATATAGGATGAATATTTAAAGACTCCCTCCCTATCCAGTTTCACTAGCTGGTCATGTATTTTGTTGGAGATGAATTTGGCATAATTATACTTGACAGCAGGGGGCTGTCCTGGATTATATGCAGACAATAAGACCAGAATGGTTTCATCAATGTGCTCACTTGTTTTGAAACCTAGTACATAGGAGATCATATCAACTAGCAACTTGCCCACTTCATTGAAGCACACATACAGAAAAGGAGGTGGCCCTGTAGGCTGGCGATCTGCTCTCATGAATATTTTGGCAATTCTAGCTATCTCAGAGCTGGAGAGCTTGGAGCCTTCAGCCAATAGGTATTTCATAGAAAAAGGGACTAGAAGCTGAGTCTGCTTGAAATTTAGCATTTGGTTAATGGAATCAGGAGTGATATGGAAGAGTATGCTCCCAAATGGAGACTTGATAGCTCTTTGGGTTGGATCATAGTTCTCAGCACATAGATGTATTATCTCAGGAAAGATGTTAACAGAAGGGAGGAAGTAAAAAGGAAAATTAGACTCCCATATGCCATACATGTCACAGTTGCTTAAAAAACTGTGTGTCAACTGGCAGAAGGTCTGTAAGTGATTTTTGTCCCCAACCAAATCCTGAATGAGGTAGTCCTTATCAGCTAGAGGCATTGCTTCAAGCTCTTTGTTGGGTGGATTGATAGGAGTAATGTTTAAAGTTGCTTGAGTGGCCATCTTGAAGTCTTTCTATGCTTATATTTGGAATGAAGATTAGGGAAACAACAGACTGATAAAACTTGCTTGTGAGGATTTACAAAGGAGCTGGAAAATGAGTTGAAATGAGGCAGTAGTCTTCACTGTCTGTAGCTTATGACAAAAGATGCAAATTTATAGGGTTCAGACAGGCTTTTCTTCTGTTTGATGAATTCACTGGGTTAATAAGCTTGGGGGAAAATTGCAGAGGGAATGAGAAAGTCCTTTTTGAGCCAAATAGGAGGAATTTTGCAGAGGAATTTAGGCAAAAGGGGACAATGCACGACAGTATGAAAATTCTGCCGGCAACACGAACTTTAAAAACGATTTTTAATTGTGAAATTGCAAGTGGGCGCGGGTTCACAGGATTTTCTTCGAACAGGGGGTTAATCAGTGAATTTTAGGCAGCATTTAGGTGTATGAGTGCCTTTAGTTTGGGAATTTGTAGAGTTTCAAGCAAGTGAAATGGAGAAAACGGTGAAAACAGGGGTAAACAGGTGAAATTTGGGCAAATACCTGGTTTTTATGGCGTCGAGGGTGTTGAGCTGGTTCAATGGTGAACAATGGAGTCGAAATTGCAGGCGACAGCGGCTCGGATGATTAAATTTGAACTTGGGCGGAAGAACGACGTAAAACAGCGAACTCAAGCTCCCAAACTGACTAATGAAAATGAACAAAAACGGTCGACTTGGCATATTTGATGAAAATTCGGGACTTTTGGCGCTTTTTCGGGATGATGTCAGCATGGTGTCATTTGGTAGGTAGCGGGTATGGCACGGTGATGTGGCTACTGACTCAGGCGATGACATGGCAGAGGACACACTGGCAGCGGCGGGCTGACGCGGACATGACGTCACAGATGACGTGGTGCTGACGTTAGAGGCGGAGAGCGGTTTTGTGGTTTTCTCCCGCACCACCTTTGGCCCTGGGCGGTATTTGGGTGGGGGCTTCCGATCACGCCGGGAGAGCGACGTGTGGTGGGGGTACGGTAGCAAAACCGCCCATCCCCCGGACGCTAACCTCCGACAGATCGGGATTTGAGATCGACCGCCCACCGTTAGATCTGCGGCATGGAACATCGGACGGCAGACGAGGCAAGTGGAGCAATGGACGGTTAGGCGCGGGACCCGCCCGGACATAATATTTAAATATAAGCAGGGGGAGGGTTGAAAACTTTGGTTAGTGAGGGTTAATGTGGTTATGCACGGGGATATCATTTAATATTTAACTTAAACATTTGGACAAAACCTTAGGAATATGAACGCGAAGGGTATTTTGAAGGTAAGTTATGAGTGAAAAGGGGCGCGATGGTTATTAATTTAACCAAAGGTTAAATTAACTCCAAGGTTAGGACGCGGAAGGGTTAAAATTAGTCCCAAATGGACTAATATTTCCCAAAACTGTATTATATAGCTATAGTCCTATAGGGTAGGATATTTAATATTTTTTGGGGTTTGTATATGATTTTTTTGTAGAAATAGGGGTGGGAAAGTAACTTAGGGAGCTATACAATAAGTCAAAGTGTTAATATGGCTTTGTGGAGTGAAACTGTAAGGAGAGATGCTAAGTTTATTAGGTGAAACTTAGACATAAGAAACGAATGGAGTTTGGAATGAGGATTTTTACACAAGAAATGTGGCTTCTTTCCCTAAGTGGAGTCAAGACTCAACTCAGCATTTAGCATGAAACAAAGTGAAACAGGACCCTTGGGTAGATCCCAAGCTCCTTGAGGGGATGTTAGTAAATGATTTATGGGGGAATGAAGGGGAATTAGACATGCTTCCATTGTTATGCAACCAAACAACTGCTATGGTACCAATGTCATTGATGAGATGAATCTTTCTTTGACAAGACAAAAACTGATCATGACCTTGCTTCTGCAACCTCAAGCTACCTACCCAGCCTAATACACCTAGCATTTTTTCTTCGTTTGATTGGGTGCACTTGAACTGGCAAACCCTGATTGTCCTCTTTTCTTTTGACTGCCCTCCTATCTAAATTTACCCTTATCTCTTCCAAGGGCCCAGATTAAGCAGTTGGGCTCCTTAATTTCTCTACCTAGCTACTCATCTGCCAAGCTTAAGCTGTTTGGACAGACATTCTTTCTCTATTCTACAATAGCAATTTAAACATGGCATGGTCCAGATTGAACTGTTAGGCCACCCATCAAGTGATAAACAAGAATACTTACACATCTATCTGTATACCAAATATGGAACCTTTGCAGCATCAAAGATGAACATATTTAGCACTTCCACTGTCAATCATGAAAAATGAAACCTATTGGTATAGGAACCTAACAGTGGCTCCACTTGGGGATGGCTTTTCCTGGTGAAAAGCCAAGAACAGCAGGTCAGATTGTCTTATTTTTCAACTCTTGCTGTAGCCTGAAATTTCCTTCTCTTGGAGACCAATAATCTGAACCTTTGTATCCTGTATGCAGTCCTTATGAGCTGATCTGTGCAAAATTACAGCTCTATCTCTTGCCGGTTTCTCTGAGTGCTTATCATCATTTATGTAGTTCCCAAGTCTTCTTTTGATCTTCTTCTGGTAAATTCTAAATATACACCAAAAGTGGTGTAATTCCTTGAATTTTTCCTCAAAATCTGTTGCATGTTGTTTCTTATCTAATTGCTGTAAATGGAAACTGCTGGAAATACAAATATTTATGTACAATATACAGCTATGTTGTGTCAATCAAAGGGAATCAAAATAGTGTTTGAGCATTCGCCCATTGACTGGACCTTCCTCAGTGTTTGTGCCATCCAAACTCTTCAAAAAATAAGTGTTGTTACCTTGTACAACAAGAATAACATAAGGTCCCTTCCATAGGAAATCGAATTTGCCATGCTTCCCTTTATCTTCCCTCCTAGAGTCCCATCTCAGCACTTTGTTTCCTATGAAGAAATCTTCAGCTTTTGTTCTTTTATCAAAGATATTTTTGAGCTTATCTTGTAGAACCTGGGTTCTCTGATATACTTCTTCTCTTGTTTGCTGCAAGTGGATAGTTTGATTGATCCTTCTTTGAATATCATTAGGTTCTGCTTGTATTTCTTGCAGCAACTTTATCACAGGGATTCCTAAGGATGAGGGGAAAACAGCCTCTAGACCATACACCAATTCATATGGACTTGTTCCAATGGATCTTTTGGTGGTCAATCTGTCTGCCCACAGTGCATTTACAAGTTTCTTATGCCAATTCTTTTTGTTCTCCTCCAAGACTTTTTTGATGATGTTGATGAGGCTTTTGTTGGAGGACTCAGCTAGGCCATTGCCTTGAGGGTAATAGGCTGTGGAATGGCCCAAGGTCATGTGGTATTTGTGGCAAAAGTTGATCATTCTTTTGGATTTGAAAGCAGCAGCGTTATCTGTAATAATTTTTTCTGGACAGCCAAACCTTGACAAGATGTTGGTTTCTAAGAATTGGCCTCCATGGTCCATTTAACTTTAGAATCTTTCTTCAGCATATTGTTTAACAGTCTTAAAAGTTCAGCCAAATTGGGAATGAACCTTCTCAAAAAATTAATCTTCCCTAGAAAGGCTTGTAGTTCTTTGATGTTTCTTGGATGCGGCACTTGAAGAATGGCTTGAATTCTGTCCGGGTCAATCCTAATACCATCTTTTGAAATAATATGACCTAGAAGCTTGCCTTCCTCTAGGCCAAACAGAGATTTCTTTGGGTTCAAAGATATGCCATATTTTCTGCAAGTTAAGAACACTTGCCTTAGATGTTCTAAATGTTCTTGGTCTGATTTTGAAAAGGCAGTGAGGTCATCGAGGTATATGACTAAGAAATCATGGATCTCTTTGGCGAAAGCTATGTCCATTGCTCTTTGAAAAGTGGCCCCTGCATTTTTGAGCCCAAAAGGCATTTTGACATATTTAAAGGTTCCCCAAGGTGTTGTAAAGGCAGTTTTGTCTTGATCATCTGGGTGCACTAAGATCTGATTGAATCCTGAGAATCCATCTAACAATGAAATCCTAGAGGCTCCCACTACCCTTTGTAGGATATGATCCATTTTTGGTAAAGGGTAATGATCTTTGAGAGAGACTTTGTTCAAATTTCTCAAATCAACACACAGTCTTATCTCTCCCGTTTTCTTCCTAGTAGGCACTAGATTTGAAATCCACTCTGAGAACCTAATTGGAGCAATGATTCCTGCCTCATACATTCGTTTAACTTCTTTTTCAATCAGGGGAAGGAGGACGGGATTCACCCTTCTAAGCTTCTGTTTAAAAGGCTTTTGATTCTCTTTCAAAGGTATAGTATGTTGGATGACTGAGGTATCATAGGACTTGAGGTCTTCATAACTCCAGGCAAAGACATCTTGGAACTCCTTAAACAACTCAATGTATTTCAACTTCTGATCAGCAGGCAATGATTTTGACAGTTTTACCATTTTGGGATTTTCTGTGGTTCCAAGGTTACAGTCCTCAATTTCAACATTCAGTGGTTGCATTTTTTGCTTCCTTGAAATGTCATTTGAATCGAATAAATCCTCCAAAGGAGTTAAGCCTGTGGGCAGAAAATTGTCTTTTAGTTCAATTACTTCAGCTTCTGCCTCAGCTAATTCATCAAGGTGTGTTTTCTTTAGCTCTTATAAATTCTTGTGCTCAAAAGTAGTTGGTTGCAACAGCATATTTGTTGTTTCAGCTGATACGTTTTGCTCAATTCTGTCTATCTGTTGTTGATCATCCACAGTGCTAGTATCAATGTTCATACTGGAGAATTCCTCTTTCAAAATCAGGAAATTATTTATTTGTGTGTCACTCTCAAAGACTTGCCAATTTTTGACATTATTTGGGACAGCAGGCCTATGTTTAATTTCAGCAGTGAAATGGTGGTTAGGCTCAAATGGTAGCTTGCAAGTGCTAGCAAAGGTTGCCAAGCTATGTGCATGTAAATTATGCTTTCTAGGAATTTTGGTGAGTTGAGATTCTGAGAAGGTGTCAAGTATTGAAATGGCTGCCCCTCTGTAAGCCCTCAACCTAAGATCATTTGTGACAAAATTTCCCTTCATTTGCTGTATGATCAGCTTGAGTCCTAGCAAAAGGGATTCATACTCAGCCATATTGTTTGTGCATCTGAAATTTAACCTATATGCATGACCTTCAGCATGGTCATTTTGCATGTTGTGTATCCAAACCCCTGCCCCTGCTCCTAATTTGTTTACTGATCCATCAAAATCTAAGTACCATGAGATTTCTTGGTCATGACTAGCCTTTTCAGAAGCTTGTACAATGGGCAGATTGGGTTCTTGTAAATCATGTGCTATGTCATTTTCATTTGTTGTATCAATTATATCAAGGACTTTTTGATCTTGGGTACAAGATTGTTCATCTATGCCTTGTGTTGTTTTCAGAAGTTTGACATCAATTTTGGAACACATATCAGCGTTATATAAAATGAATGAATCCAAATCAGAATGGATAGAATAGATGGGAAAGTTTTGGGGCTTTTCTTGACTACTAACCACATATTTCATTAATGTTTCGCGGTATAATCTCTTTGGTTGCCCAAAGACTGAAATAGTGGCATAGGACATGTCTAGTTGCAAAGATCCTTGGAGTTTGGCCCCCCAAGATCTTGATAAAAGCATACCATACTTAGGTGGAATGTCAGCTACCACCACATCCATCAAGATTGTCTTAGCTGGATATTGGACTAAGGATACACAAAGGTCTTTGATTAGGCCTAGACACCTGACCTGGCTGGAATCAAATGAGAATAAGTCTTTGTAGGGCCTTGTGATATCTAGGTCTAATCTTTCCATTACCAACTTAGGCATTAGGTTATGGGAAGCTCCCGAATCAAACATTGCATTATGCAGCACTTTGTCATGAATGTTTAAGCTCACATAAAATGGAGGAACCCCTCCGTCTACTGTTTTACCATTGACTTCAGGACCAAAAATCAATTCTGGTTGATCATCAAGAACATTGACTGCATCCCTGTTCTCTGGTATTTGCAGTGACCTATTGATTTGATGTCTGTACACTTCATGTTTGGCAAGTTCAGAGAGAGGAATGGCTATTTTCAGCTTACCTATTTCTATTTCTAAGTTAAAGGGTTTTTGTACCTGAACTTTTGCATTATGGGCAGCAGACTTTTCCTTTTCAACTGAATTTTCATTGACCTTTTCTTGATTAGTAGTGCTGTTACGAATTAAAACTGTTTTGAAATTGTTTTCAGGAGGGCCGGTTACATTTTCTTTTGGAGGAGAGGGTATGTATGGCTGGTTTTTAGAGGGCTGTACATCTGATATATCTTCCACAGTGACTTCCTTTGGGTCTGGGTCTGTTTTATCAGAGGATTCTGTCAGGGCAGCTTTATCTTTTACTTTCTTTGGCTGCTTGGTATCCTTCAGCTTGGTAGGTTCAGGCACATCTATGGTTCTACTTCTTAATTTGTACTGTTTATGAACCTCATAGACTGCTGCATCATAGCCTTCCCTAAAATCAAATGACTCTCCTGATTTGGTTTGAAATTGATTGAAATTATGGGCCTCTTGGTCTTCTTGAGTTAAAAAGATTTGTTGCTCACTGTTCAAGCCCATCAAGTTGATGTGAGGGTCCTCTGTTGGTTCACTAGATGTTGAGGCCTCGACATAATTCTCTTGAAATGGAGGTCTGATGTTCTGGTCAGGGCCAGCCCTTCCAACATTTGGATTCTGGTTTTTTCTAAAGTTTGGGTTTCTTACAGTGTTACTTGGCTGACCTTCCCATGATGATTTTCTTTCGATGGTTTCCACCCTATCCCCAAGCCTGTCCATACCTTTGATTATTGCATCAAGTTTTTTCTCAAAAGCTGAAGGTTCTTCTTTAAAAGTAGTTCTTCTTTCAGCTCTTGCCCTATTTCTTTTAGCAATTAGGTTTGCCTCCACACTAACAACTATATTTTGCATGTCTACTAAGCTTGGAGGGGCTCTTTCCCTCAATTGGTATGCCATGTCAGAATCAAATCCATCAGGGAATTTGATCAAAGCTAAATCAGGTGGAGGTCTAAGGTTTTGAGGAATGGCATTATAAACATTGTTGAATCTAGTACAATAGTCTAGGACAGTTTCTTGTGGACCTCTTTTTATACTGTCATACTCTGATAGGATATGCAGTGGATCTTTCTTCTTTTCCCATCTGTTGAGGAAGGTTTGGTAAAGGGCATTAAGATTGGCTATGGAATTTGCAGCCAGTGCTCTAAACCAAGTTCTTACTTCACCTGTTAGACTTTGAACAAAGATTTTCATTCTCACATCATCATCATCTATTTCATAATTCTCAAAGTAATCTTGCATTTTCTTAGTGTGTTGCTGGGCTGTATAAGAGCCAGTTCCATCAAAATATGTGATTTTACTTTGATAATCCTGAGGCATAGCCCCTGGATTTGCAGGCAACTGTAAAGGAGCATAACGATTCGCCATGTTTGCCGGGATAAATGGGACGACAGGAAGAAATGGGACAACTGGAACAACAGGAACGGTGGTAGAAATATGTGTAGTAGATGGGGGTGTGGAGAAGATTCTTTGAGAGGTGGATGAAGAACTAGGAGAAGTAGGGGTAATGTGAGGACGGAGTGAAGCTTTAGCAGGGGTTGGAATATAGTTTTGTTGAACTTTTTTAGGGCTTGAATCAGCAAAATCTTCTTGTTCCTCTTGTTTCCTAAGGATCTTTGGCATTAAGTTGGGATTTTCAAAAACAACTGGAGGATCTGGGTCAGGATTTGACCTGGTGTAGCGAGTTTTCTTCTTTGGAGCCAACTTCTAAACTTGTTTTTTGGTATTTTCTGGGAATGTTTTATAATCACAGTTTTTATCAATGTTTTACAAGGGTTCCTTTTAGAAATAGGGAGGCTTTGGATTTTCTTTGAATATGTTCAAAATAGGGAAACTGATCAAATATTTGGAACAACTGCCTAAATCCTAAAACTTAGAAAATGGACAACAGTGACAACTAGGCATTCAGTTCCCCAGTGGAGTCACCAATGATGTTATCACTCAGGTTGTTCCCTGCCTCCTGAAGGGAATACGGCCGAGGTAACCACTAACCAATCTTGTAGCTGCAGGTCCTAGCCTACCCGCAACCAGAGAGGGCTCTCTCTTTGTAATTTAACTTTGTTTAGGAGTATTTTAGGCTAGTTATTATGCACAGGTTTTTTGTTTTGAGTTTGTTGGAAGGTAATTTCAAGTGGAACAGGGATGCAAGTAGGAAACAATTACTTCCATTCGGTAGATGGAGTCAGAGTGAGTGAAGTGTTGAAATGTTCATTCAGTAAAAGGAGTTTGCTACAGAGCAGGGTAATCGATTTAGGAGAAATTTTGATATCTGAAATGGTGAAATGAAGTCAGTGAATGAAAGGCAACCAAGAATCTTTCATTATGCTGGCAGAGGGGAAAGTGCATGAAGATTACTAAGGAGCAATGAAGAATTCCTAAGCAACATTCAGAGTGAAAGAACTAGTGAAAATAGGAGCAATTAAGAATTCCTATTTATGACTAATTCTGAAGAAAACATATACGATAGCTGAGATTGAACACAGAGTGTTTTTTTTTTAGGAAAATTCTGTGCTATTCTTCTTCTCTGCTACCAAGTTTATGGAACATACATGAAATTGCATACATAGAGAACATAAAAAACACAGAGAAAAAGAGACTTATTGATCCATAAACGACGCAAGAATCCTGTAGCATTTCCCAGAGCATCAATTCCACATTCAGATGGTTCAGCACAGTGAAATTCCAGCAGCCTTTGTATTATACAGCCTCAATAACTTACAGCGCGGTTCAGAAATGAAATTACCAACCCCAAATGCATTCTATGGGGAGGTATATATACAAAAATAAGATAGAAAATATCTTATGGATGAGTCTTCATGCAATAAGTTCCCTCACCAACTCTTTAAAGAAGAAAATGAAAGAATTAAATGCGGCAGTAACTGTTGGTGCACTAGCTGTCTTTTTTGTCAGAGAAATTTGACTTTTTTGGACCAACAAATTCGGCTGTGGCTGCATCTTTGTTGTATCACCACTTTGCTGTCCTGCTCTTGGCATGCATACTTGGCCTTTTTATAAAATTGCTGTAGTCATATTTAGACTCCTTTTGCTTGCTATCTTCATGCTTTAACCAGTAATCTGTGCACCCAATTTCGCTGACCTGCAGTTGACTAAAATCTGAAGCTGATCAAAAAAGAGAAAGGACCGAGATTACTTTGGCAAAATCTCTAGCATTGCTTGCCACCAATCTTCTTTACGCAGTTGATGTCTTTGTATCTTTATTAATGTCACATCTGCCTCAGTATATTTGTAAAAATTGGGCAGGACCTCAAACAAGTGATTGATCTCATGCTCAATGTAAAATAAGTTTTCCAGCTTGTCATAAAGGCTCTGTCCAGATGGAGGTCCTGTTTCCTCTGAGGTACTTGTGGATGCTGTAATATGATTTGAAATATAATTATTCATCCTGGTAGCATACTGTTCACGGGTCAGCAGTCTTCCAGCGCTGGTCAATAGGCTGGGCAATCCTCTGCTCTACAATGCTGCAAGCTTTAGCTTGAAATCATCTACTTCTGCCTGCATTTCCTGACACTTTCTTTCTAGACTTTGGACAAAATTTCTTAGGGTCAGCACCTTTTTTGCTGTCAGAACAGTATCTGTCTTGTTACTGATGTCTAATGCTGCCAACTCTTCTTTGGTATGAGTGTTCAGGAAATGAATCATTTTACTAGCCTGTCCAGGCATATTTCCCAATGCTGCCCTAGCCCTTTGATTCTCAAATTGAGGTAGGCCTATCAATTCTATCTGTTCATGCATGGCTTGGATCGATTTCCATTGGTCACTGATTGATTGGCCAATTTTGGCCCACAAAATCTTCTTTATTTCAGCTAGAGTCTTGTCCAAAGTTAGCTCCTTTTCCAAGGCTTTTATTTTGTCATTCAAGGCCTTAATTTCCCTTGTTTTTTCAGCTACTGTCATCTTGGACTTATCATAGCTTACTTCCAGTTTGGCCAACTTTTCCTTGGCCTCTTTCACCTCTGACACCTGACCTTCTAGCTCTTTGACAGCTTTCATCATTTCTTCCATGCTCATGCTAGATTCAAGTGCTGTTGTTGTTGCTGTTGTAGCATCTGTAGTTGTTGTAGTTGCTGGGATAATAGGAGGGGTCACCGCTGCTTGTGTAGGAGGAATAGTAGCAACAGTTGGAGTTGTTTGAGGTGGCTGGGAGGTCGACTCTCCCTGCTTGCCTTGCAGTGCTCTCTCCAACTCTCCCTCCATCTGAATTATTCTCTGGTTCATTTGCATCAGCAGATCCATTGTATCCTCAGCTTCTTTCTCTTGCACAAGTTCTGCTGTTTGTGGGTGCATAGTTGAGGACAACCTCAATTGTTTTTTCAGTGCAACAATATCATCCTCTTTTTTCTTCATAAGGGCCTTGATGGCTTTGGCATCCTTCTTAGGATCATGCCCTAGATCCACAATGATTTCCTCCAATGTCTTTATCCTATTATCTTTGGCAGAGGAAGACATTCTTTCCAAATCCAACTGAGTGTTTGTGTTTTTCAATGATTCCTTCAGTTGATGAGCCAGTGTGGCCTTGTCTGGTAGTGTGGCATAGACCATTTCACCCATTTGCTTGTGCAGCTCTATTTGGTCCATCGGGTGTATGTCCTTGGAGAGGACCTCTAAGCTTGTATTTACATAATCTGCAGTTGTCTGGGGCTGTGGTATATTGGGCTTAAAATGACTCAGAATCATCTTTTCCTCCTTGAGGTCATAAGTTGCCATTAATCTCTGCTATTTGGAGGGGGTTGCCTTAAGAAACTGATCATATAATTGTACTCTTAACAGTTCATTCTGAGCCTTGATCTCCATAAAAGTTGATTTGATGCTAGGTGGTTGTTTGGTTTGCTACCTTGAAGAAGAGACCTCCATACCATGCTGCCTCTCTTGTTCTTGCTGGAATGAGCTGGTAGCTGTTTGCTGGCTTGTTTCTCTTCTCAGGCTTTCTATGACATCTTCAGTGATTTCCTCCTCAACTTGAGGATCAACTCTTTGTCTTTTGGCTTCGGATTGTTGTGTTGAGCCACTAGCTGGTGTAGTTTCTTCCCTATCTCGCTTCTTGCCTCTTTCTTCATTGGCAAGAGTTTGCAATGCTAGAATTTGTGGAGGCTCAGTCTGCTATGGAGGGGCTTGCCCTTGACTCTGATTCTTTGAGGTAGCAGGCTGTTCTGTCACTATTTCCTGTTCTGCATCCATTGGCTCCTTGCCTTTTGTTGTACCTGTTGCTAGTGTAGACCTTTGTTGGGCAGCTTGTGAAGCTGCAGCTGTAGATGGGCCTTCTTTGACTTGTTGTGGCAGTTTGAAAGTCACCTGGTCAAAAGAATCCAAGTCAAGAGTTTTTTCTAGATCTTTGACATTTCGCTCCATAATTTCTTCTTGGGTAAATTCCTCAACTAGTGTCCCTGCCACCCACTCATCTTGGTTGGCATATTGTTCAATTTGTGGGATTTTACAATGCTCATAGGCTGTCAGCCTATATTTTACTTTTCTGGCACTGATAAAGCCATCTGGGTCATAAGGAACCCACTAGAAACTCCTTTTCAACTTGATCTTTTGCCCCAATATTTGATCAACATCTTGCCAACCTTCTTTCTTGTTCATAATAAAGGGGCCTAGATGGTCTTTAAATTTCAGGCGAGCTTTCTTCTTGGCACTATGAAAATGAGTGAGATCTGAATTAATGAGTTGCCTATAGTATTCCAAGGCAAACAATCTCATTGGTACATATTTTGGGAGTCTGTAAGGACAGAGCTCACAGCCATAGATTCTAATGACAGTGTGATTTTGGTAGAGATACCAATCACCTATTTTGTAATTCTTGGATAGCTTCAAAATTTTATGCATGTCATAGGATAGCCTAGGAGGAGGAGTTCTCATTAGGAGACAAGAGACTGGATAAACAAATTGGTCATTGAACTCACAGTAGGAATATGGGGAGTTTTGAACCTCATGAAAAACTGATGACCAAAAGATAACTGACCTTCTTTCACCCTTTGAATCCAACTTTTTGATGGGGAATTGGAAGCAGTCTGGCTGATAATACATGAACAAATGATATATATAGGATGAATATTTAAAGACTCCCTCCCTATCCAGTTTCAGTAGCTGGTCATGTATTTTTTTGGAGATGAATTTGGCATAATTATACTTGACAGCAGGGGGCTGTCCTGGATTATATGCAGACAATAAGACCAGAATGGTTTCATCAATGTGCTCACTTGTTTTGAAGCCTAGTACATAGGAGATCATATCAACTAGCAACTTGCCCACTTCATTGAAGCACACATACAGAAAAGGAGGTGGCCCTGTAGGCTGGCGATCTGCTCTCATGAATATTTTGGCAATTCTAGCTATCTCAAAGCTGAAGAGCTTGGAGCCTTCATCCAATAGGTATTTCATAGAGAAAGGGACTAGAAGCTGAGTCTGCTTGAAATTTAGCATTTGGTTAATGGAATCAGGAGTGATATGGAAGAGTATGCTCCCAGATGGAGACTTGATAGCTCTTTGGGTTGGATCATAATTCTCAGCACATAGATGTATTATCTCAGGAAAGATGTTAACAGAAGGGAGGAAGTAAAAAGGCAAATTAGACTCCCATATGCCATACATGTCACAGTTGCTTAAAAAACTGTTTCTCAACTGGCAGAAGGTCTGCAAGTGATTTCTGTCCCCAACCAAATCCTGAATGAGGTAGTCCTTATCAGCTAGAGGCATTGCTTCAAGCTCTTTGTTGGGTGGATTGATAGGAGTAATGTTTAAAGCTGCTGGAGTGGCCATCTTGAAGTCTTTCTGTGCTTATATTTGGAATGAAGATTAGAGCAACAATAGACTGATAAAGCTTGCTTGTGAGGATTTACAAAGGAGCTGGAAAATGAGTTGAAATGAGGCAGTAGTCTTCACTGTCTGTAGCTTATGACAAAAGATGCAAATTTACAGGGTTCAGACAGGCTTTTCTTCTGTTTGATGAATTCACTGGGTTAATAAGCTTGGGGGCAAATTGCAGAGGGAATGAGAAAGTCCTTTTTGAGCCAAATAGGAGGAATTTTGCAGAGGAATTTAGGCAAAAGGGGACAATGCATGACAGTATGAAAATTCTGCCGGCAACACAAACTTTAAAAATGATTTTTAATTGTGAAATTGCAAGTGGGCACGGGTTCACAGGATTTTCTTCGAACAGGGGGTTAATCAGTGAATTTTAGGCAGCATTTAGGTGTATGAGTGCCTTTAGTTTGGGAATTTTCAGAGTTTCAAGCAATTGAAATGGAGAAAATGGCGAAAACAAGGGTAAACAGGTGAAATTTGGGCAAATACCTGGTTTTTATGGTGCCGAGGGTGTTGAGCTGGTTCAATGGCGAACAATGGAGTCGAAATTGCAGGTGGCAGTGGCTCGGATGATTAAATTTCAACTTGGGCAGAAGAACGACGTAAAACAACGAACTCGGAGCTCCCAAACTGACCAATGAAAATGAACAAAAACAATCGACTTGGCATATTTGATGAAAATTCGAGACTTTTGGCGCTTTTGGTGCTTTTTCGGGATGACGTCAGCATGGCGTCATTTGGCAGGTAGCGGGTACGGCACGGTGGCGTGGCTGCTGACTCAGGTGATGATGTGGCAGAGGACACGCTGACAGCGGCGGGCCGACGCAGACATGACGTCACAGATGACGTGGTGCTGACGTCAGGGGCAGAGAGCGGTTTGTGGTTTTCTCCTGCACCACCTTTGGCCCTGGGCGGTATTGGGGAGGGGGCCTCCGATCATGCCGGGAGAGCGATGCGTGGCGGGGGTATGGCAGCAAAACCGCCCATCCCCCGGACGCTAACCTCCGGCGGATCGGGATTTGAAATCGACCGCCCACCGTTAGATCTGCGGCATGGAACATCGGACGGCGGACGGGGCAAGTGGAGCAATGGACGGTTAGGCGCGGGACCCGCCCGGACATAATATTTAAATATAAGCAGGGGGAGGGTTGAAAACTTTGGTTAGTGAGGGTTAATGTGGTTATGCGTGGGGATATCGTTTAATATTTAATTTAAACATTTGGACAAAACCTTAAGAATATGAACGCGGAGGGTATTTTGAAGGTAAGTTATGAGTGAAAAGGGGCGGGATGGTTATTAATTTAACCAGAGGTTAAATTAACTCCAGGGTTAGGACGCGGAAGGGTTAAAATTAGTCCCAAATGGACTAATATTTCCCAAAACTGTATTATATAGCTATAGTGCTATAGGGTAGGATATTTAATATTTTTTGGGGTTTTTATATGGTTTTTTTGTAGAAATAGGGGTGGGAAAGTAACTTAGGGAGCTATACAATAAGTCAGAGTGTTAATATGGCTTTGTGGAGTGAAACTATAAGGAGAGATGCTAAGTTTATTAAGTGAAACTTAGACATAAGAAATGAATGGAGTTTGGAATGAGGATTTTTACACAAGAAATGTGGCTTCTTTCCCTAAGTGGAGTCAAGACTCAACTCAGCATTTAGCATGAAACGAAGTGAAACAGGAGGCTTGGGTAGATCCCAAGCTCCTTGAGGGGATGTTAGTAAATGATTTATGAGGGAATGAAGGGGAATTAGACATGCTTCCATTGTTATGCAACCAAACAACTGCTATGGTACCAATGTCATTGATGAGATGAATCTTTCTTTGACAAGACAAAAACTGATCATGACCTTGCTTCTGCAACCTCAAGCTACCTACCCAGCCTAATACACATAGCATTTTTTCTTCGTTTGATTGGGTGCACTTGAACTGGCAAACCCTGATTGTCCTCTTTTCTTTTGACTGCCCTCCTATCTAAATTTACCCTTATCTCTTCCAAGGGCCCAGATGTTATAGACATTTTTGTGCCTTGCAGCATGAAGCATGAAATGTCCATAATCTAAGGGATCCAAAGTCCCTAAACATGTTGTTCCTACCCCTAGAGGAACAAGGTCAGCAAACCACAGCACTGAAAATTAGTTCTCCACCTGAAAACACTCAAAAACAAGCAATTTCTGGATCATGTCAACTGCTCCACTGAGCATCTGCGCTGAATGTCAACTGCCCCTCTCTGTACCTGCGTTGAATGTCAAATCCAACAAAGGCTACCTGCGCTGAGCGAGATTGGACAAGTGGCACAGTCATTCCTCAAGGTGTCAATGCCCAGGAAGCTTCCAAAATGACACTTGGATCAGGGAATTCGCCTAGTGATGAGTAAGAGGTTCTTAAACTCCAAGTGGAAGCAAGAATCTCCAAGTGGACTCAAGAACTGAAGTATAACTGAAGTGAGAGAGGACACTAGTTAGCTTGAAGCCAGCCTCAAGCTGACTCATCCTTTCTCCAAAACTCCTATATATAGAGCTCTCTCATGAGGTCTAGGGGGGCTGGAATTTTGTGAATTTAAGGAAGTGCTGTTGGTTTGAGTTTAGAGCTATTGGGTGATTGCTTTGAAGGAGGTGAAGAGGAGATTTCTTTCTGCTGGGAGGTGTTACTGGATTGGGCCTCTTATGGTTGTAACACTCCTTGAACTTTACTTCTTCCATTAATAAAGCATTTGAGGTTCTTCTATATGCATGTGTCTCAATGGTGTATTGTTATACTTGTGTATTTGATTTATTCTAATCCTTGAATCAATTATGAATGTATGCTTCTTGTAGTTTCCCTCTCTTGCCTTTTTGCAGGATCTTTGTGTAGCTGGGCCAGTGAAAGAGCAAGGAGCTGGGAGCAAGTAGCAAGGAGAGAAGATTGGATCAATCATTAGCGAAAGACATCGGTTAGTGGATCCCTTTCTCCCCTGTTCTACTTTCATAAAGAAGAAATCTTAGATAGCTTTGCTTCGGTTGTTGCTGAGGTACTATCACCCTTAGAGTGGGATAGGGTCATTCCGTATTGGATAATTTTCCCTACAACACCAGATTAAGCAGTTGGGCTCCTTAATTTCTCTACCTAGCTACTCATCTGCCAAGCTTAAGTTGTTTGGACAGACATTCTTTCTCTATTCTACAACAACAATTTAAACATGGCATGGTCCAGATTGAACTGTTAGGCCACCCATCAAGTGATAAACAAGAATACTTACACATCTATATGTATACCAAATATGGAACCTTTGCAGCATCAAAGATGAACATATTTAGCACTTCCACTGTCAATCATGAAAATGAAACCTATTGGTATAGGAACCTAATAGGAGTCATTATAGTTCAGAAGCATCTCCTCTATTGGTTGATTTCACTTATTCTGATTCAGCTCATGACCCTGATGATCAGAAGTCTACTGCAGGTTATGTATTCACTCTTAGTTATAGACCTATTACATTGTCTTGCAAGAAACAAAGTGCCATTTCTGTTTCTTCAGTAGAAGTAGAGTATCGTGGCACCGTAGAAGCTAGTAAGGAAGCCATGTTGCTTCGTTAGATCCTATCAGAGTTTGGCTTTCAGCAACAGCATCCGACTACACTTTGGTGTGATAATCAAAGTGCCATTCAACTATGCAAAGATCCAGTCCAACATCAGCGTAACAAACACATTGAACTACACATGCACTTCATTAGAAAGCTCATTCATGACCATGTTCTTGAAGTGCTATATTGTTCAACTGATGATCAAGTTGCATACATCTTTACAAAGGCTATCATAGAGGCGAAGTTTACTAAACTTCGATTTATGGTTGGAGTTCAGGAAGTTGTCACTAAGGGGGGATAGGCTCTAATGCCTTATTCCTACTAATATTGTGTCATATTTTTACAATCTTCAATTCTATCTCAAGTTGTTCTTAAGGGGGGATGTTAGGATATTATGACACATAGGAAATAGTTAAGTATAACTTGGTCTAGTGTAGAGTTAGGTAAAGTGTGTTTCTTCACTTTGTACTTTTGTAACTTACAATCCAATGGTCACGATATTTTCTAGACATGAAGTGATATGATGGTTCATTCTCTCCTTGGTATTACCGACACTTGATCCGTGTCTTAACACCCGATTGGTCCATGATATCTATTTAAAGAGTATGACAGTTCATGAGAGAATCTTATGTAAATTTTCTTTCTTTTACATTAATAAATTGCCTGAAGTGGCCATGTTGGCTCAGGTCATGGACTGTTTCCCTCTTTGAGGGTTTTAACCACGGCAAGAATATTGGTGTATTGATCTGTGGTCTGTCTGTGAGCGATGTCCTTTGGTGTTCTATCTGAGGAACTTACCTTGTAAATTCCTACATAGTGGAGCTTTATAACATAGCTCATGGCAATATTGACATCCATATACATGTGTATATATAGCAACATTACCAAAATATATACCAAAAACATATACCAAATCATATACTGAAAGCATATTTCAAAATATATACTAAATACCATATCTAAGCATATATCAAAACATCATATAGCATATACCAAACCATCATAAAGCATATATCAACCACCATAAAGCATATATCAATCCACCATAAAGCAAATACACAACCACCATAAAGCATATACCACACCACCATATCAAAGGTGCTTTGCCTCAAATGGTAAAAATGGAAGGATACATAGCCCACATCTGATCTGTCATCTCTCATGTAGCTTTATTGGGTCCAAAGTGCAAAGTACTTCCATTTCACTTTAACTTACTCGATTTCTTGGTTCTAGAGCATGAGCACCTTTTTCTACAATATACATTGAGGCTCTGGTTGTAATTTTGCATCTGGTTCCACCTACAATACAGACTAGTCAATCACATGATCAACATCCTTAACATACTTCTTAAGTAAAGAGACATGGAAAACATCACGGACTTTCACTGTCAAAGGCAGTGCAAGTCGATAGGCTACTGGCCCAATCCTCTCAATGATACTGAAGGGTCCACAAAATCGTGGTGCCATCATAGCACAAGATCCAATCCGCACATAGCTCTTCTTCCGTTTGATGCACAGGTACACTTGTTCCCCAACCTGGAACTCTTTAAAAAACCTGTTTCGATCTACATACATTTTCTGCCTATCCTGTGATGCCTTTAGATTTTTCTTGATCACCTACATTTCCCTTTCCATGTCTGGAAATATTTATGGTCTAATCAATGCCCTGTTAACTGGATCACTCCAACTAATAAGAGTGTTACAACTCCACCCATACAATGACTCAAAAGGACTCATCCTCAATGACTCCTGATAATCATTGTTGTATGCAAACTCTACCAAAGGGAGATACTCTTCCCACTTCCTCTGCTGAAGCATCACATACCTCCTCAACATGTTCGGCAATAACCTGTTTACCGTCTCTGTATGTCCATCTATTTGTGGATGATAAGTTGTGCTAAAGGCAAACTTTGTGCCCAAACTTGCAAATAAATCCTTCCAAAAATTGGAAGTGAACTTCACATCCCTGTCTGACACAATCTTCTTTGTAACACTATGCAGTCTAACTACATCTCTGATGAATTCCTATGCCACATCGCTAGCTAAGAATGTAGGGTTTACTGGATTGAAGTGTGCAATCTTTTTTAACTTGTCCACAATGACCATGATGGAATCACGATCAGCTGTAGCAGTCCACCTGGATGTTTACACTCTTCTTTCACTCAGTCATAGTCGAAACACCTCACCACAAACTCTACTACATTCCTCCTCAAATTCGGCCAATAGTAAAATCTCTTCATCGTTGTCAGTATCTTTTGATAACCTGGGTAACCTGAATAAGGCTTCAAATGAAACTCCCTCAAGATCACCTTCTTGAGCTCACTATTATCCGGTACACATATCGTGTCTCGAAACTTGACCACTCCATTTGCTGTAAGACAATAGTCCATATCCTGTGCACCTGCACTTGTACCCTGTTACAACATGTGCACAATCTCCATATACCTAACACCTTACTGACCTTCCTACATGATCCTATCCTATAAATCTGTCCCATAGGAGCTCATAGCTTCCAAGTGATGTACCTGTACCCATCTTCTTGGAGCATCTGCCACCCTGTTCTCTTTACCTTTGATGTACCTGATCTCAAAATCAAACTCGTTGATTGTGGCCAACCATTTAGCCTTCATAGCATTCAAATTCAGCTAGTCAAACAAATCCCTCCACCCAATGTGATCACTCATAAGTACAAACCTCCTATCAAGAAGATAATGTCTCCATATCTTCAATGCATGTATGATCGATGCCAACTCAAGATCATGTATTGGGTAGTTATACTCGTTCTCGTTTAGTTTCTGAGACTCATAACATACCACCTATCCATTCTACATAAGGGCTCCACTAAGTCCTCTCTTGCAAGAATTTATGCATACTACAAACTCTTTGTCTAGATCTGTAATTTGTAGCATTGATGCATGTGTCAATAACTGCTTAAGCCACTCAATGTTATCCCGACACTCCTTTGTCCATTTGAACTTCTTACATTCCCTTGGCAATGATGTGATAGGATAAGTAATCTGTGAGAAGTTCCTAATAAATCTCCTATAATATCCTGCCATACCCATGAAAGATCTCACCTCATCCACATTCTTAGGAGCTACCCACTCCATGATGGCTCTTATATTCTTTCTAGAACTACTGCAATTCCCTCCTTGGAGACAACATGTCCCAATTAATATACCTCAGTATGAGAGAAACTATACTTGTTGAGCTTAGCATACAACTGATGCTCCCTCAACAACCTCAACATTGCTGCTAAGTGCTCGGCATGCTCTTCCTCATTTTCAAACTATACCAGTATATCATTAATGAACAGAATAGCAAACTTATCCAAATATGGACACAACATGCTATTCATCAAACACATGAATGTAGCTGGAGCATTAGCTATACCAAATGGAACAACAAAAAACTCATAATGCCCATACCTAGTCCTGAACGCAGTCTTGTAAATGTACTCTTCTTTGATGCATACCTGATGTTATTTAGATCTCAGATCAATATTTGAGAACACTGTTGCTCCCTTCAACTAATCAAACAAGTCAAGAATCCTCAACAAAGGGTACCTATTCTTGATAGTCACTTTGTTCAACTTCCTGTAATCACTGTGCAATCTAAGAGTACCATCTTTCTTCTTCACAAACAAGACCGGTGCGCTTCAAGGTGATACACTTGGGCTAATGTATCCCTCGTCCAACATTTTCTTCAATTGTAGCTTTAACTCGACTAACTCAGGTGTGCTCATCCTGTAAGGTTTTTTTGATGTTGAAGCTTCCCCTAACACTAGCTCAATAGAAAAGTCTACTCCCTGTGAGGTGGTAACTCTGTAATGTCTTCAGGAAATACATCCTGAAACTGTTGTAAAACTAGTTATCTACTCAACACATCTGCATCCTCAACTTCCTTACCCTTATCACTAGAAATGTGCACTGTGAATAACACACACCCTTTCCTGTGGCTATGCCTTGCTTGCATAGCTGTCACCATCCTAACTGATGTGGCTTTCTTCTTACCCTGTAAGACTCATGGTTTTGCATTGTCATCAACACACCCAATAACTTTTTCATAGCAGTCTACCTTAATTCTATGAAGATACAACAAGTCCATGCCCAACAACATATTGTATGAACCCAACGGTAATACATTCAAATGTGATGCAGTAGACATACCATTCAAGTCAAATGCATAAGATCTTACCCAATGATGAACTCATTTCTTCGTACCTATAACAAACTGTACTAATAAATACTTTACATGCAATTCCTTACTCAAACCACTCTTATCCACCAAGTCAGGACTAACATAGCTATAATTATATCTAGGGTCAATCAAAATAGAAATAACTTGATCACAAAGCTTACCATCCACTCAATGATAGATGCTCGGTGTTCTTCCAGCTTGTTGTCCACTACTGCATAGATACGTGGAATGCTCTGACCAACATCACCAATAGTCTTCGCCTCCTGCGCACTGTATCTCTGAGGCCTTCCACCCTGATTCTATGGAAAATCTCTCTTAAGGTGCTCCTTACCACATGTCTAACACTCCAACCGACCAGTGCCCTCACCTCTATGTTGTTGCTGCTGATGTGACCCATGTCCCTGTCTAGCTGCATTAAATCTCTTTTTCAGTGCCACATTCTCTTTCTCATCTGCATGCAAAGGCCTTGTCCTCTTAGGCTGCCATTTACCTTTACCTTTGTCCTTTCCTTTCCATCCATTTTGAGATGCATTCTTACGCTTTAATTGTTCATAGCAATTCTTCAGTTTCCTAATAACTTCCTCAAGTGATTGAGGCTCATCATACTCAATCCGATCTCTAAATGCTAATGGAAAACCACTGAAAAATATATGAACTTTAGCCTTCTCATTAGTAAGACATGGTGCATACCTCAGTATGTCGAGAAACTTGGTCGTGTACTCTTTATCTGTCATTGATCCCATTCTTAGCTCATAGAACTCTTTAGCCTTACTTTCATAGTACCTCTTTGACAAGTACTTCTTCCTAAAAATCCTCTTGAACTCCTGCCAGCTCAAGTCATCTGCCCTAATGTCTGTAACCCACTTAACATCTTCCCACCAGATGTCTTATTTACCTGTCAAGCTGAAGATCGCTACTATGACCTTCATGTTATTAGTGTAATCATGCAACTCAAAGAATTTGTTCATGCCAAGTATCCAAGCCTCTGCATCTTCTGTCTTCTTCACATCTCCATCAAAAGTAGGTGGTTTTACTTTCTTGAATCCATCCAGAAAGTATCCCCTATCATTCCTCCCGTAAGGATGATAGCAATCATGATCATGATGTCTATCAAAACCAGAACTAGAATAGTACATGTACTCATTGCCCACGGGGGATTCACTCAATGAACCTCTGACATATCATGTGCGTTCGTGGCATATTAAACAATACCCTTAATATGTAAACTACATATTGGAATAACCCCTACCAATATGAACCCAATAGAAATTCCCAATTTAAAAACCCCTACTTTCACTAGATACTGTAGGTATCCATTTTTTCATTAACATTTTTTATATCCCTTTATATTTTTTCATTAACTTTAAGCTCCATTTTTTTATATTTGCCAATATAAAAACCCTTTAACTCCTATATATCCCCCAATATATTATGTCATTGTTTCCTCAATATATATCCCCTAATATGAACCCACGTGATATGATATTTCGCTCAGTGAAGCCCTCATGTCATCGCCCCTCCTATCCGGAGTATCCATCAACCTGCCATCTCAAACTGTGTCAAATCTATCCAACCTGTCTCTACCATTAGAACCATCCCCATGTCCATGGTTGATTTGAAGTGGCCCTTCTCGCTGCAAGTCTAACAAACTCTGAAGAAGTATAACATTAACCTCTGCTTGTTTCTCTTGCGCATGTATGATCCAGTCATTATTTGCCTTACAAATCCTTATCTCTTCCTTCAAACATCTCAATGTAACTGCCAAATTAGAAGAGTTACCAACACCATGCTGCTCTTCGGATTCATAGGGAGAGTCTTTGTAGTCAACCATTTTGCTAGCCATTGGATCTCTCTTCCTGCAATGCATAATATGTCAGATAAAGCAAATTACAATAAATCGGCGTGCCTTAGTATAGCTTAGGAAGGATACCTTGTCTGCAATATCACAAAATCAATGTGATACATGTATAAAATAATCATAACAACATATATACATACACAATTAAATGTATCAACACATAAACATCACTCTAGCTAGGGTCTAGTCATCGATGAAAAACAATGCCTGTTATGAACTCATGCATGACATCAACCATTACTCCATTATACACATTTACACATGCAACCAAAAACATGCATAAGCAATGCCTAATCAACTAAACATATGCATAAATTCATGTAGTCGAACAAAAGCGGTCAATTCTTGTAATCAACCTACAAGGTTGATACATGTAATCAAAATATTCAAGAATGTAACCTAACGTACAAGGATGTAAGTAGGCGGCATAAAATTAACATGTAAGTGAAATATTATCCATACGAAACCAGTCACATACTCATAACAAATACATTCTGAAATATCAATATCAAATTCTCCATATCAACCATACTACAACCATGATCAATCATCAAGCCAGTGCAACAAGAACATGAAATGCAAGTGTAAGAGACACACATGAAACTAACATGCATGCATGACCAACATACACCACCCATCCAGTCTGAGAGTTGAACCATTCTCTTATACCACTCCGTAACACCCTCCTCCCACATCCACCCAAGTAACCCTGCAAACTATGATAAACATGAGACAAGAGGCTACTATGATCATATTCAACCTTCTAGGTGACCTTGAGGAAGTGGAATCAACGGAAACATCACACACAATCATCCAACATCATCAACAAAACCCTTAAGAGACAAGTCAGCTACTCAGACAACCTGTCCCTGGGTCCCACTACTGTTATGGATCTCTTAGGCCATAGTCGTTCTCATGCTATGGTAAGGGAGCGACCAACAACCTAAATTCGCTCTCATAGGCTTGTCTACCAGTGACCAGGGACAAAAATTACCAGTTCTGTGTCAGGGACTCCAGGATTTAAGCCACTTGTTCAGGCCACTGCCCAAAATAGAGTGATAGCTTGAAATCATTAAAAATACAAATAAACAATGATGCAAAAGCAATAAGCTAAATAAGACCATAACTAGACCCCTATTAGTCATGCCAGGCATTTTGTAAAACATATCATCAACATGTCACCTATAGGTGTAAACAACATAATTAAGTGTAGGGATCTCATACTTATTTGAGAATCGCTATGAAAGATTGTTCCGTCGTTTCATTTGTTGCATTATCATCTATTAGGCCATAGATACACTATCCATTCATTTATAAGTAAAAATATGTTGAGATCCATACATAGTTATTATCATAAACTATAGTTATAACCAACATAATAGGAACACAAATACCATAAACATGTCAGCCATAAAAATCCACATATACATCAATACATTTGAACATAGAAATCAAGGGAATGAATTTCTCATTAATGAGTACAATGAATCAAACAGAGATGAGACTACCATGTCCCACCCGACCATAGAATGGTTGAGCCAAATCTCTCTTCATCCATTCACCTCATGCCATATTCCAAGCATGAATGTGGGACTCAAACCAAGAGAACCAACCAGGGCATACCGAAGCTAAACCACCCCACCTTCATCAACAGAACCCAGGCTTTATTGTAACCCATCCCGGATTAGTAGGCCAACACAATGAACACATCATAGCAGGATTTACCATGATCTCCACCCAATCACTAGGCCAAACAAGCAGGGATGCCACCGGATTTCTCCACCTACACCATGAGGAATTTTCCTATCACCTAGTCTCTCAATCTTTACCACAATCCAAACCCGAATAACTAGGCCCTAAATCGAGACCCACTCTCTGGGATTTACCGCATATCCCAAACTCGGGATTACTAGTCCTAGTGAAGAGAAAGCCACCTCTTGGCTTTATTGTATATCCTGCCATTCCCCTGTAAGGATTCCTAGGCCCACCGAGGCAACACAATCTTAGCTTTACCGCAACCCATAATTTGGCTTAGGGGTCACTAGGCCAGTGGCTTTACTGTGATCCACAATCCAGTTCAGGGATGACTAGGCCATGTGCTCTATCATTCGAAGATCCACCCCATTCAACTTTGAATCCATCGGACAATCCAGCCCAACCAAAACATGAGAACCCCATCACATCATGACTATTTGGAAATGGCAAGGCTACGCTGAAAACATTGTCACACCTCGCAAAACCCATGTCATGATAGAAAAGAACCACATGCAATACCATGATTGCCAAATCTAGCAAGGAAAATACACATGCAAGTCAATACCTGCAATGAAGCTTGTTATAGTTGCTTTATCTTGCCTTTCCCTACTTGATCTTTGCTTCCTCTTGCCTTCTTTTCCTTTCTTGCTCCAATGCAAAAATTGCTCTAAGAAACTCTGTCCAAGAGTATGAGAGAGAGAGAGAGAATAATGAGAGAGCTCCAAAAGTCAACTGAAAAAAGGTTACTAACTGATCCTTAGAATCCCTTTTATGAATGAGAGCTCTATTTTCTTCATTTTCCATTATTTTCCTTCATTTTCCTCCTCACATGAAACCTGTGACCTTTCACCTCCCTTTTCTCCTAATTTCCATTATTTTCATAAATAAATGTGCCAAAAATTCCATTTTGTCTTTCAAAAGCCTTAGCCATTTCCTTTGCTAATCTCCTTAGCCATAAACAATCAAATGAACACTCCTTTGGATGTCTTGCCCAACATTCAGCTTAGAATAAGTGTCCCATCAACCGTGGTTATTGTTTTTAACTTTTATTACATGGAATTTTCAACAGGGTTGTTACATATGTCATGCATCAATAGAGGAGATGGGAGGATTACCTTCCATTGGTTGAGTTTGCATACAACAACGATTATCAGGAGTCACTAAGAATGAGTCCATTTGAGTTAGTGTATGGGCGGAGTTGTAAAACTCCCATCAACTGGTGTGATCTAGTGAACAGGGTATTTATTGGACTAGACATGTTGGTAGACATGGAATAAGAAATGCAGGTTATAAAGAAGAATCTAAAGGCACCACATGACAAGCAAAAAAGTTATGCAGACCAACATAGGGAATTTAAGGAGTTTCCGGTTGGGGATCATGTCTTTTTGTGCATCAAGCCCAATCAGAGATCCTTGAGAATTAGATCATGTTCCAAGTTGGCCCCACATTATTGTGAGCCTTTTGAGATCCTTGAGAGGATTGGACTAGTGGCCTACACACTTGCACTGCCTCTGACGGTGAAAACCCATGATGTTTTTCATGTTTCATTGCTTAAAAGATATGTAAAGGATGTTTATCATGTTATTAATTGGCCTTTATTGCAGGTGAAGCAAGAAGGAGAATTCTAGCCGAAACTCCAATGCATATTGCAGTGGAAAAATCTCATGCTCCAGAACAGAGCACTCAAGCAGGTTAAAGTGCAGTGGAAGCACTTTGGGCGTGATGAAGCTACATGGGAGATGGCTTATCAAATGCAAGCTATGTATCCTTCATTGTTTGTCGGTGAAGAAAAATGAGTCTTGGTATTTGTACATATTTACGTATGGTTGTTATTGTAAATACTGTAATGAGCTAAGTTATAAAGCTCCAATAAGCGGTATGGTTGTCATGTTTTCATGTTTTACATGATGGTTTTTCTTTTGAGCATGATGTTATTGTAAATACTGCAACAAGTTGGGTTATAAAGCTCCATAGGTAGTATGTTTTTTCTCTTTAGTGGTTTTGTTGGGTCTAGGTGTGATTTAACACTGAGGATGGTGTTCCCCTAAGGGGGAGGGGTCTCTAATAGCCCCAAGTTAACAATTCATGTAATAAAAGTTAATAAAGGTAAAATAAGACAACGATCAAGGGACACTTATTCCAAGCTGAATATTGGGCAAAATATATTAGTGGGCATCACTTGTTGTGTTTTATGGCTAAGGGAAATTGACAAAGGAAATGGTTAAGGCTTTGGAAAGGCAAAGAGACATTATTTGGCATTTTATTTATGAAAATAATGGAAATTAAGAGAAGAGGAAGGTGAAAGGTCATAGGTTGCATGTGAGGAGGTAAATGAAGGAAAATAATGGAAAATTGAAGAAAATAGAGGCCTAATTAATAAAAAGGCTTATGAGGATCATTGGGTACCTTTTTGTCAGTTCGGTTTTCGAATTAGCTTCAGAGAGGAGAAGAGAACCAAGAGGAAGAAATAAATTAAGCAAGCAATAATAGGAAGGGAGAAGAAAGGGAAAGAAAAGAAAAGAAAAAAAGGACAAGGAAAGCAAATGAAGGCAAGGATCAAGCAACTTTAACGAGAATGCTTGTAGGTAATAGATTCCATGTGTGATTTCCTAGATGGGTTTGACATGCATGGTAGGTGCATGTTGGTATATGGTTCTTTTGCTATCGTTGGCATGGATTTTGTCGGGATTGACAGTGGATTTTAGCCTAGCCTTTCCATTTCCAGATAGCCATGATGTCATGGGATTCTTCTCGGTTTGAGCTTTGGATTTCCGGATGGTTTTGGAATATGGAGTGAGGTGGTATTAAGAAAATTCCCAAAGGTGTAGGAATCCCTTGACAGGTAATGGTGGGATACACGGTAAAGCTTGAGGGTGGAGATAGGAAAATTCCTCAAGGATGGTGAAGAAATTATGAGGCATCCAAGCTCAGTTCAGTTTTGTGATCTTGACACTAGTTTAGGAGTGATCAGGGTGTGGAGAGGATGGAGGTGGTTTAACGTCTGCATTCCCTTGGTTTCTTTTGGATTGGTTTATCCCATGAGATCCCACATTCATGCTTGGAATATGGCATGGGAGTGATTGGCTGATAGAAAGATATGGTTCAGCTAATCTATGGTCGAGTGGAATGTGGGACTCCCGAACCTGGTTGATAATTTCCTATCGTTAGTAAAAGCTAAGTTATCTTTCTTTTGGTAAGGAAATGTATTGATTATTATGTGGCTTTAATGGTTTTTCTCGTATGATTATTTATCTAATTGTATGTTGGTTATAAGCCTAGTTATATGATAGTTCTCAGTCATGGCTCTATTCACGTTTTCATTCATAACTAAATAAATAATGAATGAAAGACCTAATTGATGATATGACAACTAATGTAAGAAGGTAGAGACCCTTCTTGTTAAACTTCAGTTAAGTTTTACGTCCCTTATGTTCAGACTTGCATTCATGACCTGTAAGTTGCATATCTAGCGAGTGTTTAAAAAAATGCGAGTCTCGATTGGGAATGGTCAGGTCAAGTCCTAGTTCCAATTTTGGTTTGTAAGCATTGTCTTCATGTCTTTTATGAGTTTTGGAAGTTTCATGGATTTCTGGGCAGAGGCTTAGCCCCAGCCCTAGAAAGTAGACTTAATTCTCGCAGTCGCTAGGACAACACTAGAAAAAAATGGCCACAGTTGTAATGATGTAGGCCTATGGGAGTGATTGGGAACCCATAGCCGCATGGAAGCTTTGGAAAGGGAGCGACTGGTGCTCAAGGTCAAGGTAAAAGTGAGTTGTCGTAGGGGTTGGAGACCTGGAGTGGTTGGGTTACTCTTGGAGGTCCTGTGGCACCTAAGGGAAGTCAGTAAGGTCTTTAGTTGTCAACTCCATTTCCTTAAGGTCACATAGGAGGTTTAGTCATATCATAGTGACCCTTAACTCATGTTTACCCTGGGCAAGTCAGTGAAAGTGGGTAAATGTGGGAGGATGCATTACACTTTTAGTGCATATAGGAAGATTTATAAATATATGTTTGTTCTATGGGAATGTCTACGAGGCATGATAACTATCCTAAGTTGGTTTGGACTTCTTTGAGATATAATTATATCATATTTCCTCTCTCCTTGCATACCCTTTAATGGTTCTACAAACCGATTAACATACCTTGAGTGAGACCTCATCTACTTGTAGGATTTGACAATGCCGATATCTATGGGGGTTTTGTTGGAAAACATCTGAAACCTTGGTCATTTCCCCCTCACGCCAACAGGACCTACCAAACATAATGACACCACCAATGAAAGTGACCTGCAAAGATAAAATCCATGGAAGATGTCTACTAGTGAACATCAGAATTAGAGCCAAATATCCTCTATTCTAGTATATGGTTCTATTGTTTTTCCACATTTTTTTAATTATCTAAATACATCTGGAGATACCAATATGCCAATGGATAAAATGATATCATCACCACAAAATAGGCAATCCAATACATTTTCTCACACGAATTTTCCCAAAATATGGTATCGAGTGACATTAAATTTAGCCAAAACCCAATACCATTTCAAGTGAGCAAGTAGGACATGACAAGGAATAAGCGGATTATAGAGATAATTTCAACAGATGCAAACATTTGGTAGCTAGGAGCTTTTGGGGCTGTGGTAATGCCAATGCAATCATAAGCTCAATGAGAACATCACAAGTATTAGGCAATTCATATCTATCTTTTACAACCCAAAGACATTGAATGCAAAAACACCTTCAAGATAAATCATTGGATAATTTTATGATATTTAAGAGATTCCAAAATATCATCAGACAAATCCCTACAATCTACAACATTAAGTGACTTAAGCCTCTTGTAAACCCTAGACATGGCATCAATTGTAAAATCCAACCAATTGTTTATCAACGATAAGGTTGCATATTCAAGCTAAGTAGAACATGAAACCATAAGCTCCCAAGCAGTGGGAGGAAAATTAGATCTCTGACCGCGTGCCTGTTGAAGAATGAGCCGGCGACTTATAGGCAGTGGCTTGGTTAAGGGAACCCACCGGAGCCGTAGTGAGAGCGAGTCTTCATGGGGCAATTGTCACTGCTTATGGACTCGAACCTGGGTGATCTATCCATGACCAGGATGAAGCTTGGGTGAAACTAAGTGGAGGTCCGAACCGACTGATGTTGAAAAATCAGCGGATGAGTTGTGGTTAGGGGTGAAATGCCACTCGAACCCAGAGCTAGCTGGTTCTCCCCGAAATGCGTTATCCACAAACCCTGTGAACTCTGAATTCGAAATTCATTATTGGGGTTGATTAGGGTTCCTTCATGTTTCACAATAAAAATTGGGGTGATGTTTAACATGTTTGAAATGGGAAAGGAGTGAAGGAAGGAGTCTATGTGAATTGATTGTGAGCTTCTAGATAGCCAATGAGAGCAAGATGTTGAACCTTTTCCATGTCATGGATGCTAATAGCAGATATCACTTCTTCGACTACTAGGTAAACTTTTGAACAATAGCTTGTGTTTTTAACGATAATCTTCATGTTTCTCTCATTAATTCATGTTGCTAGAAAACAAATTTATAAACCATGGCACTCGTTAGTTTTTTCCCATGAACTATGAGAGGTGGTGTTCAATCTTCTTTTCAGTGCATGATTAAAGGTATTTATGGCTATTTTTATTTTTCCAAATACACAAGGAGGAGCACCTATCTTTAATAGTAGTGGAGGTAATACTAAAAAATAGTTGTGGTCATTTACATATGTAGATATTAGAGCTAGAGGTGCCTCATTTTTACATTGAATCCTACTGTACATAGTACATACCACAAAAGACATGTGGAGGGAGAGCCGCTTAAAAAAATTCCTTCAATGTAGCCAAGTCTCCTGGGTGACAAGCATCCGGTGCATTTATTCTCTTGATAAAATCTTATATATCTATAAAATATATATAGATATATATTTTATGACAATATTAATACAAAAAGTAAAAAAGGAAAGTTAATACATACAATAATGGAAGATAAATATGGTACTTTTGTAAACATAATTTTTTTATAAATACTCGTGAAAATAGATTTTATATAATCTTTTAATGATAATATTAGTTATCATTTTATGTTTAAACTACAAATATTGTAACATAATTGGAAAGCATTCAAGTCTTAGAATTAGAAGTCAATTTCGTGATAAAAATTTTTAATAATAAAAATAATAACAAATCCTCATTTATAAAATACAAATAACTTAATAAATTTTATCACGAAATTTTATTTAAAAAAAATAAAAATATTTTTTATTATTAAATCTTGAACATACACATAATATTTATAATAAAAACACTAAAAATATAACATTCATATATATATATATATATATAATTTCTACTTTTGGAGAAAATTAAAAAACATAATTTATATGGACTGAAAAATAGTATTCTAACATTTATACACCAAAAGACTGAAAAATAGTATTCCAATATTTATACACCAAAATACCTTTGTAGAGACTTAATTTCCAAGTATTAATAATAATTTATGTTTGTATGCTTATTTACGAGGGTGAATGGCATGGGAAAGAAAACTCATATCCAAAATAAATCAATTGAAAAATGATACATATATGAATGATTCTATATATATAGAATGAATAATATCTTAACATGGGTAATGATATCTATTATTTTATTAATATATTTATTATATAATAATAATAAATATGGATTAGTTTGATAATGACTAAATAAATCTTAATAAAAATATGTAAACATAAAATTGTAAATTAAAATATGAATAAACTTAAAATATATATTTCTTAATCTTATTTAAGTTCACAAGATAGCCATAATATCTGAGACAATAAATAAACTACAACCATTCGACTCTGCATATTGCTAATCTGACGCCATTAATATGATAGTCATCTACATAGAGCAATACAATGGATGATCAATATGGAATAAAAAGACTATGAAATTAAAGCTACGATGGACATGTATCTTGACACTAAAGGGAAGCCCTCACTTATTGGTGTGGGACGAGTCTGATGGGCAGTCCATTGACCGGGTCAGGCATAGGGTCCACAATCACTTTCTCACCCGGATTCACCACACTCCACTTGAAAGTCTTCACAATATTATGGATAAAAACCAGTATTTCCATCCGTGCAAACTCATTTCCTGCGCACATTAGCGGGCCACCTCCAAACGGGACAAACGTGTAGGGAGGAGGGCCGTCTCCTTCAAATCTCGATGGATCGAATTTTTCAGGGTCGCTGAAATACTCGGATTTCTTGTGGGTCGAATTGACGGTCCAATACAACTGTTCATTATAACCAATAATAGTAGTAAGATAGTTAATCTCAGTCAAACTGTGAAACAAGGGTTTGAGGAAGGGACTCACCTTCCATCCTTTAGGGACTGTAAATCCCTCGTATTTGAAGTCTTTGATAGCCTTGCGAAAACTCCCTTGAACGGCAGGGCACAGTCTAAGCGTTTCCTGAGCAACTCTCCACGAGTACTTCATCCTTTGGAGGTCCTCCCATTCCAGAAGTTGCCCTGCCTCCTTTGAACCTGCTATATCCAGTTGCTCTGGAAATATCAAATGAAACTTATTAGTTTAAGAAATATGCATCTCCAAAACGGTCTGTAATTTGGATACCAAATTATAGAACTGCTTTTAAAAGACAAAAAAAAACTTAATTTGCACCCAAATCAGAAGGTAAGTCCTCTCGATCCTGCGGGGTACCCGAATTGGGACATTATTAGAGATACCCATCTAGTTTTTCGTCAATACCATCGAACATAACAAGGGTTCGTCGATAAATATCCCAAGAATCCCCCCCTACTTATTCCCTAACATGACTCCCCTAAATAAGTACTTCACTCCCAGATTAGGGAGGTTCTCCTGCCAGAAACAGAATAGATGCTACAATAAATCGATCTCGAATTCTAATACTAGAGGATAATTGAATGATTGGGCGTACCTCTTAGTACTTCATCGATCTCGAATCCTAATACTAGAGGATAATTGAATGATTGGGCGTACCTCTTAGTACTTCATCATAGCACTTAGGGTTCTCCGCCAAATATTTAAGCAGCACTGTCAAAGTAGAACTGCTAGTGTCATGACCTGCATATAATAGAACAAGGATATTGTCCAGAATCTCGCTGTCCGTGAGAGACTCACCATGCTCGTCAACATTAGAGATCAGGAACGACAACAGATCTTGCTCTGGAGAAGCCTTTCCCACCTCTAATGCAATTTTCCTCTTATTAAGAATGCGGTTGAGTTGTTGGCGAATGTAAGATTTTTGAGAAACACAGATAGATCTAGATCTGCAAAACAATAACAAGCTTGCAAGAGAAGGAAGAAAGCGAGCAAGAATTGAGAAAAGAATGAAAGTTGAATTGATTCTACAATATGAGTTTTAGAATAAATACATAAAAGCAACTAAGTTAAGCTTAGTTGTACATGCAATAACTAAAGCTAACTAAAGCTAAGTGTGTTTTATCTTATGTTAATGTGTACATGTGCCACATGCAAGCAATAAGTTAACTGGAGCTAATCTAGGTGCATGTACACCAACACAGCTAGTCTACAGCTAGTCTAAGTGCATGTACACCAACACCCCCCCTTAAGCATAACTTAGGTGAGTGTGATGCAAAATGAATGAGTCCCGGCAACACGGCCATTTTAGGTACCCATATACAATGCATAAAAAGGAGGAAAGAGGGAAAACCCAGTGGGAAGAAAACCCCCCCCTCAAAATATAATGCAAAAGTAGAGAAAAGAAACCACTGCCCGTTCGACGGAGTACTGCAACATTGTATCGTCTGCACGACTTCATGAGGCATCCCATGATTTTGCTGGCGATGGACTAACGTCTATTCGAATAGATGTAAAATTTGGTTTCTTTTCCAATTTTCGGTATTTCCAGCTGAAAGCTACTCTGGGAGAATCGTGAGACCCTTGAGGGCACGGATGATTACTGGTATAGCACAGAAACGAAAGGCCTTCCATGAGGATCACGTCATCTTTCGGCCATTTTATGCTGCAAACATCCGAGCTGTCATCATCGATGGACCAAAAAGATAAAGAAATAATGAGAATCCCAGGTCCTCGGCCAACACGATAGACAGCTAAGTCTAAGCCACCATGCCAATGAGGAGGAGCAAGCGGCCCACCTAGAGATTTCATGATTACCTCGGCGTCTTCCACCGATATGGGCAGAGAAGGAATTGAGGGCAGCAACGCCTTCAAATCATTGGCGGACAGCTTTTCTGAATCCCGGGTGCTGTTGCCACTGGGCCAGCCAGGCGACTGAGGATCTCCAGGTTTCTGAAACACCGTGCCTCTTTGGACACCACTGCGAGGCAGCCACTGGGTGAGGGGATAACTTCCTTCGCTACCCGTACCGGCAAAATCAAAAGGGTCCGAGTAAATCACGACGGTCGAGGCTCCTGCCCGGGCAGAATTCTTGACAATGTCACCTCTGAAAATCTTGCCGTGCCGAGCAATCACAATGGCGCCTGTGACATTAACGCCCATGCGTTTCAATGCCCTGAAATCCTCGACACGCCCATAGTTAACATACACCACCTCTGCAACTGAAGTTCCCGAGGGCGAATAGGCGTGAAAGCTGGGAATGGCCTTCGAGCTCCGGCTACTGTAAGGATCGCCCTTAACTTCTTTTTCTCTCAGCTCGAAGCACCTCAGAGTCTCCACACCGGGCGACCTCAATGTGAGAGACCTGCTGAGAGGATAACTCAACAGGACATTGTAATCCTTATAATGAGCATCACTCAAGCCGTACTTCTTGAAGGTTGACAACACGTACTCTGCGGTAGCGAAATTTTCTGCTGTGCCGGCGACGTGGGGCTCAACAGTGAGCCGCCGAAGGTGCATTGCAATCGTTTCATTGCAGCCCATCTTCAAGTAATCCCGATGGTATTCATTTCTGGTTCTCTGGTTAGACTTAAAAACGGGCACCATTTTCGTGGCCACAGGAGGTTCTTCGGCCAGCTTGGGCTCATCTTCCTTGACAGGTATTTCATCACTTTTGGGCTCCTCGGGAGCCTTTGCAGCTTCATCTTCAGGCTTCTTATCCTCCACAGCTTCAGCCTCTGCTGCTGGTTTTTCTGCCTCAGCAAGTATGATCCATTCTTGTGGTGCAGAATGAAGAGGTTCGTCGTCATCGTACACGGCCGGTTCTAAGCTAAAGCTTTCACGACGATTTCTATAGGTTGCGATCGAATCGTCTATCATTCTAAGCATTTCATCCTGTTTTCCAAACAATTCTTCCAAAATTTTCCATACTTCATTTGGATTTGAACATGATTCAACATGAAATAGCAGTTCCGAAGAAATAGATAAACATAGGATGCCGAAGGCCTCGTCCATGCGATTGAAATATCTTGTTTTCTCCATTGCCGATGTTGGTTCAACTTCCATTTCCATGGTTATTCGAAATAAGCCTTTACTTCTGAGATGAAGTTGAATCTTTGGCTTCCATTCGAAATAATTATATGGAGTGAGAATTGCCGATTGTGGAAACTCCAATTTAGACTCCATTCTTTGTTGTTGCTTCAATCTTCTGAACCTGCAAATAAAATTGCTTGTGCACTGATTACAAATCCTTGTGCTCTGATACCATGTAAGATTTTTGAGAAACACAAATAGATCTAGATCTGCAAAACAATAACAAGCTTGCAAGAGAAGGAAGAAAGCGAGCAAGAATTGAGAAAAGAATGAAAGTTGAATTGATTCTACAATATGAGTTTTAGAATAAATACATAAAAGCAACTAAGTTAAGCTTAGTTGTACATGCAATAACTAAAGCTAACTAAAGCTAAGTGTGCTTTATCTTATGTTAATGTGTACATGTGCCACATGCAAGCAATAAGTTAACTGGAGCTAATCTAGGTGCATGTACACCAACACAGCTAGTCTACAGGTAGTTTATGTGCATGTACACCAAATGGCATTAGCTGTGTGCTTGGCTTTGTTATATCGCGTACCGGGTAGATCTATGGGAATCTGCAGTACTCATTTCACAAAAACCCTAAAATGTTGCCAAAGCTTGACTTGTTCGTCAGGATTGTTTATGGTGGCAAACAAATCACAAGCGAGAGAGAAAGTGTAACGTTTGAATAAAGGTAAAGCTGTCACCTCATCTTTACCCATCCAGTACTCAGCCAGGTGATCTTTGGTCATTGAATCCACTCACCCTACAAATTTCTGAAGGGCTTTCGGCCTCAGGAACGTCATTAGGGTTCTCCTCAACCTCTTTGCATCGTCTCCGACTGCTGTAATTAAAGAATCTGGGAAGAGATTTCCCACGGAGGTAGGCCATGAATTGACCACCAGTTTGTTCTCGTTAGAGAACAAGAAGCGGTTGCCTTCAGGGCTGCAAAGCACCACAGTTGGGTGGCCAACAAGGGAAGTGGTGAACACGTTACCATACTTCTGTGTTCGATTTTTAAAGAAATCTTGGGGACTTCCCTTCCTCTGGCATCCTAGAAATTCTAATGTCTCGCCAATCACAGGCCATCCAAAGGTGCCGGGTGGGATTCCTTGTAAAGCCCTAGTTCTACAGTTATTGATGAAATAAAAGAAGGCGGCGAGACCTATAAAAGATGCGAGAAATACAGTAAAGATGAACGGTGGCTTCTCAAGCTGTTGGGCCTTGTGCAGCAGAGTCGCATATTCGTTCCAAACCATGGTAAGTATAATATGACGGGCTCCAAATCTGGAACTAGAAAACAGATAAGCTCAAGGCCTACAGATCAGATACAAACTATGGCTGTTAGGCGTGAAGGCCCGTACAAATATATATCAATGGATCAGGCAGATACAGAGTATCTATTTCAGTACGGATTTTTTTGGGATAATGGCTTGCCCTGCCACCAGTCACATCCTATTGACGTTTGGTGTTCGAATCCATGTGTTTCATGAGAGAAGATTTCCCTGTTTCATGAGCATAGACTTCCCTAATATTTCGTCATTCATCTTTAACCTATGTGAAAAATAGCATTAAGTTTGTCTACAATGTCAATAAGTTTTTCGTGTATCATTATGAAACTTTTTCTATTTGTAATTCTTCCTTTAAACACACCAACTATATGCGTAAATCTTCAATACTTAGACCTCCCTTAATGACAATATTATCCCTAAATGTGGGTCTGGATCGACCCCTAAAAGATGATTTTTTCGGAATATTATTAACATACATAAATTTGGAATTGTGTTACTACAAGAAACTATGACCTGTAGGGAGAAAACTTGGGCACATCTATCAAAAAATTGCCCCAAATGGCACATCTGCACTTCTGACACCACTAGTTTATTTGGTAGACTAGCGACTATGTGGAATCTGGACATCTACAATTTCAAAGCATACAACTCCTCGGCGAGGCTTATTATCATTGGAGGTAGACGTGGCAACAAAGATCAAATCCTCATCATCAATATTTATGCGCCATATGATTGCCGCAAAGATTTCTGGAATAAGGCAAAACAAAGTGGTCTTCTCGACCTCAGTTCTATTATACTGGCAAGGGACCTTAATTTCACCACATGTCCAATAGAACGATGGGGTCGCAATTGTCGTCCTAATCCATTAGAGAAACATTTGCAAATCTTTTTTGAGGACAAACGTCTTAGGGACATCATCCCCCATCCTCTTGGACCGAATTTGCAAAATGGTCGCTCCGGTACTGAGGGCATTGAAAAATGGCTGTTTCATTGTCCACGAATACACTGCCAGTAGACTGAAGGATCTAACATCCTCCATTATTACTTCAAAGGTATCAGATCATTTTCCCATTTTGTTGCAGTGGACGAGATCACACATGGACGAGGCTCCACCATTCAAATTCAACCATTTTTGGCTTAAAGAGACAGATTATACTGACATCGTTAAAATTTTCTGGAACATGACTGATATGGACCCCAATTCTAGACATATGGACATAATTATACATAAACTCAGTAAGCTTAAAGTAGCCACTAAAATATGGGCACAGAAAAAAAGAAAAAAGGGATTCGCTATAGGAACTCATTGATATTTAAGAAAAAATGAAAGTGCTCGAGGTTCCTAACGACCCATAATACTTCTCTACTACTCGGAAAACATAAATTTTACAATTGGAAGGTCGCAAATCAGAATTACTGCTCTGACAGACTGAAGCATTGCAAAAGAAAAGCCGCATCATGTGGATCTAGTATGGAGATAAAAATAACAAATTCTTTCATAATCAGATTACATGCAGGCGATTAAAAAAAAAAAAAAACATATTTGGAGCATCAAATCAGACTATGGCAATCTCCTTATAGATCATAAACACATTGAAGGGGAGGCATTCAGACATTTCAACGAAATCTACCAGGCTAGGGCCGAGATCTCTTTCAACAAACAACTTGAACAATGTGATTTTTACCCCATTACGACAAACAAGGAAGCCCTTGAACAGATGGAACGCCTGGTCACTAAGGAGGAAGTTATCTCGATTTTGAAGGAATTGGGAAGAGGAAAAAGCCTCGGCCCAGATGGATGGACCTCGGAGCTATTCCTACACTTCCAACATATTATGATCGATGAGATTATTGACATGGTGGAAGAATCCAGAATCCATGGTTGTGTTTATGGGGCCACCAATGCCACCTTCATCTCACTGATCTCGAAGCATGACAAGGTTGAATGTTTCTCATATTTCCGCCCTATTTCTTTGCGTAACTCAACCTACAAACTTGTATCCAAAACCTTAGCCAATTGGCTCAAACCCTTCATATCCATGTATATCACAATGGAGCAGTTTGGTTTCTTAAAACAATGCTAGATACATGATGTTGTTTCTATTGCCCAAGAATGTCTCCATTCTATAAAATCCCGATATTTGGATGTTTTCACCTAAAAGACGATCTTTTCATAATATTATTTACATAAATAAACCTGGAATTGTGCTACTACAAGAAACTATGACATGCAGAGAGAGAATTTGGGAACATCTGTAAAAAAAATTGCCCCAAATGAGACATTTGCATTTCTAATGCCACTCGTTTATCTGGCAAACTAGTGACTATGTGGAATACAAACATCTACGAATTAAAAGCATACAACTCCTCGGTGGGACTCCTTATCACCAGAGGTAAATGTGGAAACAGATATCAAATTTGCATCATCAATATTTATGCACCATATGACCGTCGCAAAGATTTCTAGAATAAGGCAGAACAAAGCAGTGATCTCAACCTCAGTTCCATTATACTAGCAGGGGACCTTAAATTCACCACAAGTCCAACAATATGATGGGGTCACAACTGTCATCTTGGTCCATTGGAGGACCATTTCCAAATATTTTTTAAGGACAAACGTCTCACAGACATCATCCCCCATACTCTTGGACTAACTTGGAAAAATGGCCGCTCTGGTACTGAGGGAATTGCAAAATGACCGGATTGTTTCATCGTCCACAAATACACTGCCAGCACACTAAAGGATCTAAATATATCACATCATTTTCCCATTTTTTTGGGGTGGACGGGATCACAATTGGACAAGGGTCCACCATTCAAATCCAAAAGATAGATTATACCAACTAGGTTAAAACTTTCTGGAACATGACTGATATGGATCCTAATTCTAGACATATGGACATAATTATCCATAAACTTAGTAAGCTTAAAGCAAACACTAAAATATGGGCATGAAAAAGAAAAAAGAAAAAATGGGGATTCATTGCAGGAACTCATTGATATTGAAGAAAAAATTAAAGTGTTGGAGGTTCCTAACAACCCAGAATACTTTTATGCTACTTGGAAAATAGAAATTTTACAGTTGGAAGGTTGCATATCATAATTACTACTCCGAAAGGCTGAAGCATTGCAATAGAAAAACCACATCATGTGGATCCAGGATGGAGATAAAAATAGCAAATTATTTCATAATTAGATTACATGTAAGAGGAAAAAAAAACCATGTTTGGAGCATCAAATCAAACTCTAGAAACCTGATTATAGATCGGAAAGACATTGAAGGGGAGGAATTCAAACATTTCAATGAAATCTACCAAGCTAGGGCAGAGATATATTTCAAAAAACAACTGGAACAATGTAATTTTTACCCCACTACAACAGACAAGGAAGCCCTTGAACACATGGAACGCTCGATCAGTAAGGAGGAAGTTATATCGGTTCTGAAGGAATTGAGAAGAGAAAAAAGTCCAGACCCAGATGGATGGACCTCAAAGCTATTCCTACACTTCCAAGACATTATGATCGATGAGCTTACTAACATGGTGGAAGAATCCAAAATCCATGGTTGGGCTTTTGGACCACCAATTCCACCTTCATCTCATTGATCCTGAAGCACGACAAGCCTGAAGCTTCCTCAGATTTCCTCCCTATTTCTTTGTGAAACTCCACCTACAAACTCTTATCTGAAACCTTAGCCAATCGGCTCAAACCCTTCCTATCCATGTATATCAAAGCAGACCATTTTGGTTTCTTAAAACAACGCGAGATATATGACATTGTTCTTATTACCCAAGAATGTCTCCATTCTATCAAATCCCAATATTTCGATGTTTGCCTCATGAAAATCGATTTGCCTGAAGCCTTTGACTACATTTACTGGAAACTCCTCTAGATGACATTGCGAAAGATTAGCTTTGGCTCCATCTTGATTTGTTGGATACAAACCTGTATCAAATCATCCTCCTTTGCCATTATTATTAATGACCTTCCCACTTATATTTCTATGGCATCCCGTGACCTCCGATAGGGCTGCCCCTTATCTCCTCTTTTATTTATCACCATCATGGATGACGTCAGCAAAAGACTCTAGTTTACCATGGGGAAATCAAATCCAAATAAATGGCTCCACATTGCTGTGATTTTACATGATTTTGGGTCTCCATCTAGGCTTCCCATGAATAAGGCCAAATCTCGACTCATATCTCACGCTCGAGAGGCAGGGCCAATTTTATACATTGCAAATCGTTTTGGATTTGTTGTCAATCACTTGGACAAGGGATTCACATATCTTGGCTTCAAATTGGAGCGGTTGGGTTATAAGATCAAATATTGGGGCTGACTCCTCATCAAAATCGAAACAAAACTTTCCCACTGGTCACATAAGTGGATAATATTGGGTGGACGCTTAATCCTCATTAAATATTTCCTCATGATTATACCGATTTACTCGATGCACATCTACAAAATTCCAAAAGGATTTATTAGGAAAATCAACTCCATTATGACCAAGTTTCTTTGGGGAGGTCTAAAATATGCTAGAAAATTACACCTGGCCAAACTAGATTTGATTTCACCACCTGTCAAACTCGGTGGTTGGAACATTAAAAACCCTGCCTCTTTCAACTCGTCTCTTCTACTTAAGACTTTATGGAGGGTTGTGTGACATGAGGGACTTTGGAAGCACATCATCACTGCAAAATACCTACAAAATTTATGCTTCTATGACTGGCTTCGAAATGGTGATTCCATTCCCTCACAAATATATGTTTCTTGACACAACCTGCTCACTTCTAAGCATTGGTATTTTTCTTAGCTTTTGTTGCTCCGTTGGCTCAAGATCTTCCCCCAAAATCGAACTTGACTCACTTATTGGGATGACTAGTACACACCTTTTATTGCTGGACCTAATCACATATTTAAATCATTATGGTTATCAGATGATCAAGGATATTTAAGTTGTTGAACTCTCCTCTCCTTTCTACACTCATTGGAAAGACGTTGTAGAAATCTCTCTTCCTGCCCACCTTTGTCTGGAACGGACAATTTACATTACTACATTGAAACTTTCAGGGATCATTCTTTCTAATGTTGAAGACAATCTTATTTCGGTCGGTGGAACACAATTAGACAAGATCATTGTATAAGAAGCTTATAGCCTCATCACTCTTCATGCTTGCCCAACTCTGATTCATCCTTGGTTCGCTAGGGTATGGAAATGGAATTTTCACCTTAAGCTTAAATGTTTTTCTTGGTTGGTAGTTCACAATCGTATCCTCACTTGGGAAAACCTCATCAAGAGGGGTTTCTAGGGTCTGGGACAATGTTGCCTTTGCAACTCACACGGAGAGGACATTAACCACCTTTTCATCCGCTGCTCATTTGCTTCTTCATTTTGGATCGAGATTCTACACTCGTTAGAAGATCCACCTCCTTGGGAATGCTTTGACATAGTCTCTTGTCTCTATAGCTAGACAATGGACTATATTTCCCACAAATCACTAGTCTTCTTCATCATTTGGTGCATTTGGTGGTCTCGGAATGCTCTTATCTTTGAGAATGAGCAGCCTAATATCTGGCGGACCTATTGCAAGATTATTAACTACCACCATGAATTTTTCTCTTCCCCATCTCACAACGCATTGCTTACTCCCTCCACCTTGTAATATTTGGGAGTCTTTCCCAGTTGGATTCTTTGATGGGGCCTCTTGATGCAGGAGCATGAGGCTTAAAGACAAAAGGCTTTGTATTATTCCAAAAATACAAAAAAAGTTTACAAGCAAGGGAGTGGGGTCCTTTAGCTGTCAATTTACAAAGCTTTCTAGATAGGATTTAAACTAGAATTTAGGATTTAGATTATCATGTAATAAATTCAAGTAGTTAGATGTAGTGGAGATTCTCGAGGAGAATATCATGCAGATTAGATAGGATTAGTTAGTTCGATCCTTTGATTTAGGATCTGGTTGCTAAATGAACTAGTATTTATGTAAGTTATGAATCATAATAAGGGATTTTGACTGATTCAGCTTGTTTTTCCATATAAGATATAGCTGCAGGAAATATATCTTTGTGTCTTTCCGTGTATATTGGTCAATCCCGGAGGTTTTGCATCCCTCCGTAATATCACTGTGTATTATTGAAATTCTAGTTTAGCCCTAAAAACTTAGAGTACTGTGTGATCGCATTTAATCAATTTTCGCCAGGTATTAGCAACTGCAGGGTTTGAAAGTGTACGGGTTCCTTGATCGGGCTTGAAGGGCCGCACTCATCCTTATCCGTTGATTTCATTTTCAATGCTTTACGGATCAGTCAACAGTGGGGGTTGGCCTAGTGTTAACTTGTGTGTTAATAAAAGTTCTGCGAGCCGAAGGATCTAATGGCCACTGTTATCCGATGGATATCGGGCTTAAAAATGAGCGGACGCTAATCTAAGTACCAGACCTAAACTTTTATAAATTGATGACTTATAAACCTCATTGGGTCTATGAGGTCAGATAATCATCGCGCAGATCTTCGAGCGATATCATAGTGACTGTTGGATCACTGGACATCATCGCGCAGATCTTCGAGCGATGTCACAGTGACCGTTGAATCATTGAAGAGCGTTGACCATTAGATCAATCTCGCATCACATAGGTCATAATTAAATGAACCTTGTGGTGGGCTCCAGTATTGTAGCAATAATTCTACAACTCTTGGGACTCCCTTCTTTAATTTTATCAACCCGGTAGTTTGTAACAAACTTGGAAGCGACGGTGCTGTATGCACAAGTACTAGCTCTTGCCGCAGTTCTCACTTGGTCAGCTGGCACAAGTCCGCTAGGGGCTCAAGCCAACTTCTATGAGCTCTTAGAAGAAGCTTCTTAATTGATAGATGAAAGCTAAATCAAAGGAAGCTAATCTACTTGCGGAAAGAAACTGAAAGCCAAAAAGAACCACAAACCCTATCAAACCCTAATTCTACTAGCTAGTCCTACTGATGCAAAGAGGAGAATGAAAACTACAGAGAGATGCCATTACTTTCTATGAAGGTAAGATACATGTGTCTAGACTACCTCTACCTGAAGAAAACCTCTTTTTGTATTTTTGAATAAGTTATTAGAATTATCATGCTTGTGCTTTTAACTGGCTTTTTACTGTGCAGAGGTGGATCAAGGAGGAGAAATGCTTGGAAGAGGTCGGGAAGGTTCAGAGAGGGTCTAAGGAGTCCCTAACACCCTTCCAGAGAGTTTCACAAAGTTTGGATATCAAAAAACCTCATTTGTGAGCTTCTACAGGAAGTCTGCAGGGGTTCTACAGGATGTTTCAGAATTTCTACAGGATGTTCAGAAATTTCTACAGGATGTTCTGCAATTGGATTTTGGATGATGGGTGAGTGAAAGAGGATGCATGAATGGATAGGGAGGTAGGATAGGGGTCTGTAATGACTTAGTGACAGAGAGTTGAAGTGACGAGAGGGTGTGGAAAGATAGCTTGTCTTAAAGAGGGCAGAGGAAATGGAAGGCCAAGAAGGTAGGGTGACGTGGGCAAAAGAGTAGTTGTGAGACAAGGGATCTAACTTGGAGATGAGCAGTTGGCCTGGACGAAGCTTAGATGGACGAGAGAGTGATGGAGATGTACCGCACAGTGTATACTTAACTGAATCAACCACGTCCTGCACACAATCAAAATATTAACTAATCAATCCTAACTGTTAATGAAACCAATGAACAACAACGTTATTTCTAAAGAGAACCATGTACAGTACTGAAGCAAAGAAACATTCTAAGAGGTTTGAATGCATGAATAACTCCTACAAATGAAAACACTTCACCGAAGATTGCATGGGTAAGCAAACTAGTGTTTTTGTTGGGCAGCACTGTCTGCAATTCCAGCCCCTAGGAAGAGGTGAAAATGAGAGTGCAAGCAACCCTTTTCTGGAGCTTTTATCACTTCTTATCTCATTACTCTATTATAGACATCTGAAACAACTCTATTCTTCAACAATGACCTACTTAACCACACAACGAAATCTAACTCAACAAACTGCGTTTCAAATGCATACAAAGAAAATCATAATGCTGAAAGGAAAGATATCAATACAAAGAAGGAGGCCCTAGGCTCTCAGGTTGGGCCCAATCTCGAGAGCTATGGCTCCTCTAGAAACTCAGAGCTGAGGTCAAATCTGACTGCTTCTCATTAAAAAATAATAATCATAAGTCAAGAGTTATGCCAATAATGGCTACAAAAGAACAAAACAGAGTTGGCAGCTCGTAGTGCAGAATGTGCAAAAGTTTTTCCAAAAGTCCTTTTCGAAGGCTAAAGCCTTATCATTTATACATCACGAGGCCCAAGCTGGCCTCCTAAATCTATGGGACTTGGCTGACCAAACTGGGAGTGAATAGCTGCTTCCACAAAATCTGTTTAGTTGCCTTCTAGATCTAGTTTTGGTGGCTTTTGGAGCTCGGAGTTGGGGGTGAAGATCCCGAGGAAGGCTATTTAATGCCGTGGACAACCCCCCTACGAATCCTCAACCCCACCTTGGCTGTCTCCTAGCCCTTGTCTGCTCGATTTTGCTCCAACATGTGTCAAAAATTCCTGAAATGAGCACGTGTTAGCCACCTAGAAATAGTGACTACCCTTATTCGTACAAATGACATAAACATACTAAAAAATGATGCATAAGTTATGAAAAATGAAGGATTGAGCAAGGGTAGTTAGGCCCAATGAGCCCAAAATGTTACCAAATTTGGGGCTCATCACCTTGCCCTAAGGAACTTGTGATTGTGATGTTTTAAGGACTTGTAAGGCAATTGTTGTTGGGGGAAATTAAGCAGTTCTGCTAATTTAGAAGAATAGATAACTTTAGAGGTAGATGACTGATACTTTGTAGGAAATTCAAGAAGAGATTCAACTTGAACTAGAAGAAAATTGTTTCCGGTTTTGAATGTTTGTCATTAACACCTACACCCTGGCCACCATTTGTGGTATCAGAGCAGCTTAAATACACTAAACAGGATCTCAAGGATTGGAGAAAGAAATCCACCATGGCTTTCAGAGTTGGAAGAGGACAAGGTAGAAGAGGAAGACTTGTTGCAAATGATGAAGTGATGGAATCTATGCAACAGATGCAAGCTAGATTAGAAGCAATGGAAACAGGGAAAGATGCAAATGCTAGAGATGTCAGTGATCCTGAAGCTGAAGCTGCAGAAGAGGAGGAACCTGTAGAAGTTACTTCTGAGATGAGATTCTTTAAGTTAGTGTTGAGATCCACATCTAGACCTAGAACTGAGGTTTCAATTTATGCAGGAGGATTAAATCCTGAGGAGCTGATAGACTGGATTAATGACATAGAGAAATTCTTCGATTATGAAGAAACAGAGGATGAAAAGAAGGTGAAGTTTGCTGTCACAAAGTTGAAAGGATATGCAGCGCTTTGGTGGGATGGAGTGTAGGCAGAAACAAGAAGACTTGGCAAACAATCAATTAAGAATTGGAATAGGATGGTGACAAAACTGAAAAGTAAGTTTCTACCAAGTAACTATCAACAAACATTATTTAGACAAATGCTGAATCTTAGACAGAGGTCTATGATAGTAAAGGAATACATAGATGAATTCTACAAAGTGAGTATAAGAGCAGGACAAATCCAAGATACAGATGAGAAGGTTGCCAAATATGTGAATGGTCTTAGAATGGACATTCAAGATGAGATAAGTGTATTGTCTCCTAAAACAGTAGAAGAGGCTTATCAGATGGTATTGAAGGCTAAAGAAAAACTCATGAGGAAGTAGTTTGCCAGAAATAGAGGTACTTTCCAAAAAAGGGGAAGACAAGGTGGTAGAGGAAGATCTACAGCACCTGGAGATGGAGCTCGCAGCAACTCAAGTTAGCATACACCCACAGGAGGTGATGCAAGTGGTAGAGAGAGTTTCTTTAGAGGAAGAGGAGGTAGAGGCAAAGATAGAGAAGTTAGATGTTACAGATGTAACAAGTTGGGACACCGAGCTTATGAGTGCCAAGAAAATGCAGAAACACCTCATAGAAATGTAATTGTTGCAAAGACTGAAGAGGAAGAAGAAATGATGATAGAAGAAGAAAATGTATCAAAGAGAGGAGAATCTTTGGTAGTTAACAAAGTATTGCTAAAGCCAACAAAGGAAGTTGTTGAACTAACACAAAGAAAGACTTTCTTTAGGACTGTGTGTAAGGTTCAAGGAAAATGTTGTCAGATGATAATTGATAGTGGTAGCACTGATAATTTGGTCTCTACAGAAGTGGTGGAGAAGTTGAAATTGAAGACAAAGAAACATCCAACACCTTACAAGGTGTGACGGCTACAAAAGGGACATCAGTTGTTAGTAAATGAACAATGTGAAGTGGATTTGCAGTTGGGCAAGTATAAAGATAAGATTTTGTGTGATGTGATGCCTATGGATGTGTGTCATATATTGTTGGGTAGACCATGGCAGTATGACAGAGGAGCTATGCTTGATGGAAAGAAGAACACCTACAAATTTAGCAAAGATTGTGTCAATCATACATTGTTGCCAATAGAAGAAGAAGATACATCGAAGAAACTTGAAGCAAATACCCTTTTACTGAGTGGAAAGGAGTACTTACAGTAGATGGAGGAAGATGTGGTAAGTTTTGTGTTGGTTTGCAAATGCAAGGTAATAATTAATTGCACAAAAGTTTCTGATTTACCAATTGAAATTCAAGAGATGCTGGACGGTTATTGTGATATCATTGTAGATGACTTGCCTAATGAGTTACCATCCACTAGAAAAATCAGTCATCATATAGATTTGATTCCAGGAGAAAATCTACCAAATAAAGCAGCTTACAAGATGACTCCCACAGAGAATGAATAAATCAGAAAACAGGTTCAGGAACTGTTAGATAAAGGACTGATTAGAGAGAGCTTGAGTCCTTGTGCAGTGCCAATAGTGTTGAGCCCAAAGAAAGATGGAGCTTGGAGAATGTGCACTGGTTCAAGAGAAATCAATAAAATAACCATCAGGTACTGTTGGGTCCCTATAATACTAGTGATTACCCCATTACTATTGTAGTTGTATCGCTTATTAATATTTTTATGCCCCTATTGTCCCCATACTGTGCCCCATAGAATCCCTCTATTATTATTTTTGTGGCTTTATATTATTATTTTTAGGTCGGCTGGGTTATATTGTGACTCCTTAGACTCCTATATATAGAAAGGAGGTTTTGTCATTTGAATCATCCAAGAATTGTTCATTTGTGTAATGTAAAAGAGGTTGCCCCCTCGAAGAGGCTGAATTCTAAGGCGTTGATCTCTCTTTTCTATCTTTTTGTGAGCTAGTTTCATAACATTTGGTATCAGAGCTTTGGATTCTAGGGTTTCGCTGCTCCAAACAGGTCATCGTGGCATTTTCACTATAACTTTTTTTCTACGACGTTTCAGAAGCTAAAAAAAAAAAACCATTTGAGAAGAAATCGCGCTGAATCTCGGGTCTGAATTTCAGAGCTTTTCGCACTATATTTGCGGAGATATGATCTGATGAAGTTGGTCTTTTTGCAGACTCCTGAATTACATTCCAAACAGGTGACCTGGGGAAAATCGTCATAACTTTCTCTCTTAGCATCGGATTGAAATTTCGTAAGAAGGTACAGAAAGAGGAGGAACTATTGTTTCTTGTATATATTTTTCAAAGCCAAAGGTCGAAACAGTGACCTGTGGCATGTCGTACAAGTTCGCTCTACTGAACTAGTCTATAATCAAGTCATCTTGGGAGATTGTGCATAACTCTTCCTTGGAGAATCCAATTTGGATCAGACTAGTGGCATTGGAAAGAGGACACAGAGGGCTACTACAAATCGCAATTTCAGAACTAGATGATCTGAAATTGTAGAGATACATCAGATTCAATATCAAGCTTCTACAAAGTGAAAAAATGTGTGTAGTTTTTTTTTTAATTTTTGCATAAGCTTAGTTTGAAAAATTAGTTTGAATCGGTAATTGATGCCCCGAGGAATGAAAATGCAAACACCTAGTAAGCAACCTGAAAGCTCTAGCATAACTCATGAAGAAGAGGAAGAAATGCAACATGATATATCAAAATTATGAGACCAAGTGCAACAAGTGTCACTTGCACAAAAAGCAACAGAATCTAAGATGGATGGTTTAAGGAAAGATGTAGAAGCTAAGATGGATGTTTTACTGAAAGGTGTAGAAGCTAAGATGGATTGTTTAAAGAAAGGTGTAGAAGCTAAGATGGATGGCATGGAAGCTAAGATGAATGGCATGGATGCTAAAATTGATGGCATGGATGATATGATGGAAGAATTGAAGATAAATATGAATAAGTTGCTACAAGAAATGGTCACTAATGGTGAATGGGTACTAAAGGAAACTCATGATGAGAATAAAAGAAATGTTAATCATGATTCCATAGACTCTAATGTTGGATAGAAGACCCACCATATTCCAAAAATCGATATGAATAAGTTTGATGGCAAGGATCCCGCAACATGGATATTATAGATGGAGCAATTTTTCGATCTCAATAATGTGAAAAACACACAAAAGGTACGTATTGCAACTTTATATTTGGAACCAAATCAGTTTGTATGGTATCAATGGCTTTGCTCTCGTAAACAAATTATCACTTGGGCAATTTTTACGGAAGAATTGACAGCACATTATGAGGATACAAAAAGCAACACTTTTTTTAGCCAATTGATAAGTCTCAAACAAAAGGGTTCAATAATGGAGCACATTGAGGGGTTCCAAAAATTGAACATAAGGGTAAAAAATATTCCAGAGGAGCATAGGATTGATGTGCTCATAAGGACTTTAAAGGATAATATCCAACATGATGTTCGCCTTTGGGAACCTGATTCATTAGAGAAGGCATTCAGGTTAGCAAGAAAAATGGAAAGCAAAATTATGGCAACCAGGAAGCATACCACTCACAACTATAAAGATGGAAGTGTTGTTGCCCCTAGTCTTCCACAACCTATAAGGTTGACACCACAACAATTGGAAAAAAAGAGAGCAAAAGGGCTTTGTTACAGTTGTGATAGCAAATACACTAAAGGTCGTAAGTTTGCTGAGAAGAAATTATTCTACATAGATTGTGAAGAGGAAGAAGAAAAGGAGAAAGAAAGGTCAAAAGAAGAGGATATACTCCAGGAACAAAGCCTAGATAAAGAAGAAATGAATCCGACCATATCTTGTAATGCATTGGTGGGAATTACCACTACTCAAACCATCAAGATAGAAGGACAAATCAAGAAGAAAAAGGTAACAGTGTTGATTGATTCACGAAGTACCCACAATTTTATTCTTTGTAAGGTAGCAAAAGAATTGAATTGCTTCTTATATCCAGCACCAGAGTGTCAAGTGATGGTTGCAAATGGATGAACAATAAATTGCTCTGGAAAGTGCCATAATATCAAGCTATCCATGGGAGAATATGTATTGACTAGCCCAATGCTTTCCATTCCAATGGGAGGTGCTGATGTTGTACTAGGAGTCCAATGGCTACAATCCTTGGGTACAATAGCTTTTAATTTTCAAGAACTTTTCATGAAATTTTCTGTGGAAGGAAAGGAAGTTGAATTAAGGGGTATTATAGGGAAACCAGGAAATATAATCAGCTTTAACGGTAGGACAAAGCTTCTAAAAAAGGAACAAAGAGGTGTAATTGCACAATTATGTTCGCTAGATGTTTCCACGTTGGAATCATCCATTTCTCCAGATCTCCAAAAAGTCTTGGACAGTCATTCCAAGGTATTTGAGACTCCCAAATGTCTCCCACCTATTCGTGATCATGATCATGCTATTCATTCGATTCCAGGAAGTGTTCCTCCAAACATTAGGTCGTACAGATATCCCTATGCCCAAAATAGTGAAATTGAATGTATGGTTGCAGAAATGCTAGAGGCTGGTATACTTCAACTGAGTCAAAGTTCTTTCTCTGCTCCAGTAGTATTGGTGCACAAGAAGGATGGATCATGGCGCATGTGTACGGATTATAGGGAGCTCAACAAGCTCACTATTAAAGATAAGTTTACCATTCCTGTCTTTGATGAATTACTGGATGAATTGCATGGATCAATTTACTTCACCAAGTTGGATCTTCGTTCAGGATATCATCAAATCAGAATGAAGACTGAAGACATTCCGAAAACAACATTTAGAACTCATGAGGGTTATTATGAATTTTTGGTCATGCCTTTTGGCCTTACCAATGCATCTTCAACATTTCAAGGTTTGATGAATTCCATTTTCAAACCATTCCTTAGAAAATTTGTGTTAGTATTTTTTGATGATATACTAATCTATAGCAAGTCTTGGAAGGATCATGTTGAACATGTTGACAGGGTGCTACAACTATTGGAGGAGAAACAATTATATGCAAAAAGATCCAAATGTTTCTTTGGAGTACAAGAGGTGGAATATCTGGGTCATATTGTATCTCATGAAGGATTTAAGGTAGACCCTAGCAAAATTAAAGCCATTAAGGAATGGAAAATCCCCACATCCATAAAGCATCTGCGAGGATTTCTCGGGTTGACAGGGTATTATTGCAAGTTTCTTAAGAATTATGGGAGAATAGTAGCACCTCTAACAACATTATTGAATAAAGATGCATTTTCATGGACTCCAGAAGCAACAACGCCTTCGAGCATCTTAAAGAGGCAATGTGCCAAGCACCAGTCTTTACTACACCAGACTTCACAAAAACCTTTATTGTGGAATGTGATGCTTCAGGAAATGGAATTGGTGCTGTTTTAATGCAAGATGAAAGACCCATTGCTTTTGAAAGTCGGCCAATCAAGGGAATGTTCTTACACAAAGCTATTTATGATAAGGAAATGTTGGCAATACTCCATGCACTTAAGAAATGGAAACCCTACCTAATGGGAAGACACTTCAAGGTAAAAACGGATCATGATAGCCTTAATACTTTTTAGAATAAAGATTGCCCTCTGGAGAGCAACAAAAGTGGGTCACAAAGATGTTAGGTTATGACTTTGAAATAATCTACAAAAAAGGGAAGAAAAATGTGGTGGCAGATGCACTCTCAAGAAAGGATGAGGATGTGGAAGCATTGTTGTGCGCCATTTCTATTATCCAACCAGATTGGATAAACGAAGCAAGGGAGGAATGGAAGAACAACGAAGAAGTGTGGGAACTTATTCCAAAGTTACAACAAGACTCGAGTACGTCTAATACATTTAGCTGGAAAAATGATTCGTTATGGTACAAAGATCGCTTATACCTCTATAAGAATTCCCAGCTAAAACAAAAGATTCTTATGGAATTGCACACTTCTCCCTTAGGAGGGCACTCCGGATTTTTAAAAACTTACCATAGGGTTAAGAAGGAATTTTTTTGGGAGGGCCTTAAATCAAATATTCAAAATTTTGTGGCGGAATGTTTGGTTTGCTAACAAAATAAAGTTGAAACAATTAAGACACTGGGTCTATTACAACCTTTATCCATTCCAAGCCAACGTTGGGAGGAGGTTTCAATGGATTTTATCACAGGTTTACCCAAGTCTGAGGGAAATAGTGTCATCATGGTGGTAGTTGACAAACTTACCAAGTATGCACACTTTTGTGCATTATCACATCCATTTAAAGCCAGTACAATTTCTACTGCATTTATGGAAACAATTCAAAAGCTACATGGAAACCCAAAGATTATTGTAAGTGACATAGATCCCATTTTCACTGGACATTTTTGGACAGAATTATTTTCTTGTCTTGGTACTCAGTTTGCTCATAGCTCATCTTATCATCCTCAATTTGATGGGTAAAATGAGATAGTAAACAAATATTTGGAAGGATATCTTCATTGCTTTGTATCTGATAAATAGACACAATGGGTCAAATGGTTGCCTCTGGCTGAATGGTGGTATAACACTTCCTTCCATACAGCAACAAAAATGACCCCATTTATGGCACTTTGTGGATATCAGCCACCATCCATCACATCATATTTAAGAGAAAATTCTAAGGTTCAAGCAGTGGAACATCACATTGAACATCAACAACAAGTCCTCCAACTCTTAAAGGATAACCTCGTGTTTGCACAAAATAGAATGAAACAACAGGCATATCAACATCGTAGCGAAAGAAGTTTTGATGTAGGTGATTGGGTATTCCTATGGCTACAACCATATAAGCAAATGTCCCTCAAGCAAGTTAAGAAGGATAATAAATTATCACCAAAGTATTATGGTCCGTACAAGGTGTTGCAAAAGATTGGTAATATGGCATACAAATTGGAGCTTCTTGTAGCTTCTCGATTGCTCCCAGTTCAAACAATATTGCCAGAACTTGACGAGGAAGGAAAAATTATATTGGAACCAGAAGTAGTCATAGAAACAAGAACTCGACAATTATGAAATCGATCAATTTTGGAGTAACTTATCAAGTGGAAGAACTTATCTGCTGAAGATTCCACATGGGAGGATGAGAATTTTATACAGAAGCATCCAAAACTACTCAAGCGTACACTTTTTTGAAGGAGAGGGGCATGTTGGGTCCCTATAATACTAGTGATTACCCCATTACTATTGTAGTTGTATCCCTTATTAATATTGTTGTGCCCCTATTGTCCCCATATTGTTATCACTGTGCCCCATAGAATCCCTCTATTGTTATTTTTGTGGCTTTATATTATTATTTTTAGGTCGGCTGGGTTATATTGTGACTCCTTAGACTCCTATATATAGAAAGGAGGTTTTGTCATTTGAATCATCCAGGAATTGTTCATTTGTGTAATGTAAAGGAGGTTGCCCCCTCGAAGAGGCTGAATTCTAAGGCGTTGATCTCTCTTTTCTATCTTTTTGTGAGGTGGTTTCATAACAGGTATAGATTTCCTTTACCTAGAATTGAAGATTTGATGGATTGTTTGAGTGGAGCAAGATATTTTACAAAGCTATATTTAAAGAGTGGGTATCATCAAATAAGGATTAGAGAAGGGGATGAATGGAAAACTGCTTTTAAAACAAATGAAGGATTGTATGAATGGATGGTAATGCCTTTTGGGTTGTCAAATGAACCTAGTACATTCATGAAGCTTATGAATGAAGTTTTGAAGGAATTTATTGGTAAATTTGTAATAGTATATCTAGACGATATATTAGTTTACAGTAGGTCTAAGGAGGAACACATGAGACATTTGAATTATGTCTTATAAAGGTTGCAGCAAGAGAAGTTACTGCTAAATTTAAAGAAGTGTTCATTCATGAAGGACGAATTGGTGTGTTTGGGTTTTTTTGTTTTTGCTGATGGATTAAAGATGGATCTAGAGAAGATCAAGGCAATCATAGAGTGGCCTTTGCCAAAAAGTGTTTTTGAGGTAAGAAGTTTTCATGGTCTTACTAGTTTTTGTTGACACCTAATCTTCATGATTGGGGGAATTTTGTGTAAATAAATAAATTAGGAATGTGAACAGTCATCGGGAGATGAACTAAACAATCACTCCTATTGTATATAATAGTGACCTACCTATGGAATAACAGACAAATCAGTTATTTGTTTTGTGGAGTTACTGCCTGGCCTGACATGGTATCAGAGCCACCTTCTTTTTAGATCTTGTTCTTTGTAACTCTCTCCTGCATAGTTTGCTCATACTCTGCCCATGTTCTGCAGGCTAACATGTCTGTCATATCCCTACGAAATCTCAGTCACTGTTTATTAATTTCGTTGTGTGTGAGTTCCATTTTGCTATGCGTTATACACATGGATTCATTGTGAGTCACAACCCAAGCCTGCGCCTGCCTGTTCTTCTGAATACATTAATCGCTCTCTGCCTGTTCTTCTGAATACATAAACGTTTCATAATGTTTTACCGCTGTCCTTCATGGTACTGCATCTGCTCCAGGTTCTGAGAAGTGTAAATGCGCAATCTTTGCCTGCTTGGGGGTGACCCATGTGATTTTTCCAGAGCCTGCTCATTCTTTTTCCGACCCACTGCCAACATCTTTACATCTCTGTTCAAACAATTATATCCAAAATGGTTGCTGCCCAAAACTCAAAACACACAGAACTGTAGTAACGCACTCCTGGCCTGACAAATAGAACTGGTTTCCGTTTGGAGTCTGGTCGAGTAGAGATGCATGGTATCGTGGAGATGCTGTGAGCTTGGAGTCCGTAAATCCCAAACCTGGTCACGTTACTCTATCGCTGGTCAAATGGAGATGTGAACCCGAGATGTCGGGCCTTCTTTGAGCGGATCGAGGGGATGAGCATGTTCTTGGAGAGTCGTAATTGAACCTCTCTTCTTCCCAGCTGAACACCAACAATTTTTTACTAACCAGCGGCCAAGTTCCAAGAAAATTTTGCTACCACAGTATCAAGGGATCAGCGGAAACCGAAATTATTGTTATACACAGGAGTAAAGAAATTCTTTGGTGAGTGAGTTTATTTGAGTTGTCAAAAGGGAGAAATTATGCTAGCTATCCTCAAATTTCATTATGCCTAACACGCTGTGACCGCACTACTTTTGACCGCATTACATGGTTGTTGGGTACACGCTGAAGTCTGTGGGTTTATACATATGCCTGTACATGTGCAATTGTTTATTGAATGCATATTAACACTGTGGTTTATATGATATTAAAGCTGTGCGCTGTGGGTTTATATGTGCGTTGTTGGTTTATGCATAGCATGGTATATATTGACCAGCATATATATTGAATGATATATATTGACCAACATATATATATTGAATAGTTTGTAGATATTTGAATGCGTTGAATAGAATATGAACTAAGTTTGTAGAATGGAATATGGTGGATGTATTATATGAGGATCCTTTTATAAACATTGGAGGGATTTGAAGAAACATAGTACATAAAATTATTTGAAATATTTTTGCCCTTTTGAGTACAATTTCACTGTATATCAGCAGAAGTATTTTTTCTATCGGCAGAAGTTTTTTTTTACAGAATGCATTCAATCATCTCTATGGTAGGAATAGTTCTCACTGGCAAGGAGAACTATCCTGAATGGTCCCGGATGATAAAACACACCCTCATCTTCAATGAGTTGTGGAAAGGAGTGTGTGTCGGAGAAGGAGACAATGACCCAGTACAACCTACCTCAGACAAAGAGCTCGTCATTTGGGAAAAAAAGAACAGCAAAGCCTATGCATTAATCGCTGCATCTGTAAATGAAGAGGTGAGTTGCCATATTTCATCATATTCAACTGCCTTTGAAGCTTTACAAAAGCTGAAAGAACTCTATGACTCACATTCTGCACTTGAAGTTGTTCAGCTCATGATTAAACTCTTCACTCTTGAACTGAAAAATAATGATCCTCTTGCTCTTGTATCTGAAGTAAAATCTATAATGCATGATATCAAATCCAATAAGGTTGAGCTGGATATCCCTCTTATTGCTTTTCTCAAGGCACTCTATCCTACTTACTCAAATTATCTTGAATCTTTACAAGCAAATGGAAATCTTAAAGATATAACCTTTGACTCTCTTGTGAAAAAAGTTTGTTGAAAGAGAGAAAGCCTTTGGAAAGAAGACAGCCCCTGAATCTTCTGAAGAGACCGTGTGCCTTACTCATAAATAAAAGCATCCTCCTCAAGATTCTACAAGAGGAAGAGGTGGACGAAGAGAAAGAGGAAGATATTTCAGAGGCAGGGGGGTCAGATATTCTCAAGGAGAAAAGGCAGACTTACATTGCATTCGCTGCAAAAGAAATGGATCACATGATGCCTCTACATGCAAGCTACCATGGGACAAAATTGAGCAGAAAAGAAACCAACAGAAAGGTAAAACTGATGATACAGACAAAGGTAAAGCACCTGAATCTGCTCACTATATTGAGGCACAATGTAACATTGGAGTAAATGAAGATTTGTTTAATGCTTCACTTGCTTCTTCGAAAAATGATTGGTTGCTTGATTCAGGAGCAACCTGTCATATGACTCATAGAAAAGATTTTTTTGAAGATTTCACTGATAATGTTGATGGAGCAGTATATTTTGTAGATCAGTCAAAAATCAAGCCATCAGGGCTTGGCACAATCAGGCTTAAACTGCCTGGTCTTCCAGACTTTCTTCTAGATCATGTTCTATATCTCCCACAGCTCAAAAGAAACTTGTTGTCCTTGGTCCACATCCGCCAGCAAGGTCACTCCATTCATATGTTTGATGGCAAGCTTGAGGTAAGAAAAGCTTCTGACCACTCACTTGTCATGAGGGGAATAGAAGAAGAAAGGCTTCTCAAACTGCAAGGAACCTCTGCTCATGCACAATAGTTCTCATATATTTCTCCTCATGAAGAAGGTACACTTCCATCAAGTTTATTATGGCATGCTAGATTTGGACATTAAACTATGACAGTCTCTGCTTATTGAAGAAAAATGGTGTTGCTGGTTTGCCTACAATTCCTAGGAAACATAAGCAATGTGATGCTTGCATTCTAGGAAAGCATAGCAAACAGTCTTTTCATGATTCACATTCAAGAGCACATAGGAAGCTTGAACTCATTCATTCAGATTTATGTGGTCCAATTCTTGTTCCTTCTGCAAATGGAAATAAATATATCATGACACTTATTGATGATTACACTAGAATGTGTTGGGTTTATTTATTGAAGAACAAATCTGATGCCTTTCAAACATTCAAGAATTTTCATAAATGGATTGAAAATGATGCACAATCTCATATTGGGTCTATTCGCACTGATAATGGAAAAGAATATACATCAAATGAATTTGAAAACTATCTTCGCCAACATGGGATCAAACATCAAACAACTGTGCCTTATAATCCCCAACGAAATGGTGTAGCTGAAAGAATGAATAGAACAATCTTGAATATGGTACGATCCATGCTTTTCTTCAAAAATGTAAAGATAATGTTTTGGGCTGATGCTGTTTTGTGTGCTGCATATATAAAGAATAGATGTCCATCTAATGCTATAAGAAACAAGACTCCTTATGGATTATGGTATGGACATGTTCCTTCGGTAAAACATCTCAGGATCTTTGGTTCCACCTGTTATGCTTTGATACCAAAGGTACATAGAAACAAACTTGGTGCTAGAAGTCGTAAGTGTATCTTCCTGGGGTATTCAAACACCTCCAAAGCATACCGCCTCTATGATGAAGTAAATAAAAAGTTTGTTGTATCTAGAGATGTAATTTTTCTTGAATCATCCAAATCTGACAATGTTGTTGAGCGGAAACTTGATCGCTTGGATAGATTCGCAAAAACGAAATCATTTCAAGAGTTTGATAATCAGATTCCACATCTTGAAGGGGGGATTCCTATACTATATCAACATGTGGAATCTTCTTCTGAAGAACAATCTCCCCTGCATGAAACTCCAACAACGGATGATGCTTTAAGTGATGTAATTGATAGAATTGGGAGACTCAATCTTGATTCAGTCCCAACTCAATCAACATAGCAGCTTGGACCATCTCAGAAAGGTCCCCCAAAGTGGCTGACAAAGACACTTGAAAGTGTTCATCCTGATGAAATTGGAAAAACAGGAACCAGAAACTCAAACCAACAAAATGGAGGTGATGTAGATGACTCTAATTCACTTGTTGATATGGACGTAACTTATGATTGTGAATTGAACTTGTCTACAGATTTTGAACCAACTTCCTTCAAAGAAGCTGCTTCTCATGATGAATGGAAAGAAGCGATGCAAAAGGAGTATGATGCCCTCATAAAAAATGGCACTTGGAAGCTGGTTGATCCTCCATTTGGAACCAAAGCAATTGGCTGCAAGTGGGTCTACAAGAACAAGTACAAAGCTGATGGCTCACTTGACAAGCATAAAGCTAGGCTTGTGGCAAAAGGTTTTGCACAGAAGGAAGGGGTCCATTATGAGGAAACTTTTGCCCCCACAACAAAATGGGCCACCATCCGGACACTCTTTGCACTAGCAGCTCAGAACGGTTGGAAAGTCCATCAAATGGATGTAAAAACTGCCTTCTTGAATGGAGATCTAAAAGAGAATTTTTTTATGTCCCAACCTGAAGGATTTGCTGCGAAACGACATGAACATAAACTTGTGAAGTCCTTGTATGGCCTCAAACAAGCACCGCGAGCCTGGTATGAAAAACTAACTGAGCATCTTCTGAAACTCAACTTCAATCATTTTGATCTTGATGATGCAACTTTATTTGTCAAGAAAGTTGGCAAAACAGTTGTATATCTCGTGGTATATGTAGATGATCTTTTAATGACAGGGAACAATGAAAGCTACATTGCATCCATAAAGAAGGAATTGGGGAAAAGTTTTGAAATGACTGATTTGGGCTATGTTCATTACTATCTTGGCATTGAAGTAACCCAACATCCAAAATCCATATTTCTTTCTCAAAAGAAATACATTGGAGATTTGTTAAACAGATTTGGCATGACAGAGTGCAATCCTCTTTCTACTCCAATGGAACAAAACTTAAAGCTCACATCTATTGAAGGAAAGGAATTTGAGGATGCAACAAAGTATAGACAGCTTGTAGGAAGTCTCATCTATCTCACTACTACCAGACCAGACATTTCATTTGTTGTTGGAATCCTCTCCAGGTTTATGCAAAAGCCTTGTGAGGGACATTGGTCTGCTGCAAAAAGTGTTCTAAGGTACTTGAAGGGAACTCAAGACCTTGGAATCAAGTATACACAGGTGGACGACTTCAGCTTGATTGGATACTATGATTCAGACTTCGGTGGAGACAAAGAAACTGGGGTATCTACTTTAGGATATGCTTTGAGTCTTGGATTAGGAGGTGTCTCCTGGAGATCACGCAAACAATTAGTTCCAGCAAATTCCACAACAGAAGCAGAATACGTGGCAGCAGCTGAAGCAACGAAAGAAATTGTGTGGCTCAAGAAAATTCTTGAAGATTTGCAGGTAAAACAAGTACAATCAACTCCACTCATGATTGACAACACCTCTGCAATAAAGTTGGACAAGAACCCAAAGTTCCATGATCGAAAAAAGCATATCAATACTAAATATCATCTGATTTGACATCATGTTGAGGCCAAAACAATCCATCTCCGTCATTGTTCCACAAATGAGCAAATTGCAGACATCTTCACTAAAGCACTTGGAAGGGAAAAGCTTGAACGATTCAGAATGATGCTTGGACTCACCAACACCCCTTCAGATTAAGGGGGGGAATTTTGACACCTAATCTTCATGATTGGGGGAATTTTGTGTAAATAAATAAATTAGGAATGTGAACAATCATTGGGAGATGAACTGAACAATCACTCCTATTGTATATAACAATGACCTACCTATGGAATAATAGACGAATCAGCTATTTGTTTTGTGGAGTTACTACCTGGCCTGACATTTTTTATAGAAAATTCATAAGGAGCTTTAGTAAGATCAATGCTTCTATTATCGACACTATAAAGAAAGATAGATAGCCATTTAAATGGATTGCTAAAGCAGAAAGGAACTTTCAGCTGTTGAAAAGGAAGATCACTAAAAAACCTATTTTGATTTTCCCTGATTTTAATAAACCTTTCCAAGTGAAATGTGACGCTAGTGGAGAAGCCATTGGAGGTGTTTTAAGTTAGGAGGACAGACTTGTAGCTTATTTCAATGAGAAACTGAATGAATCAAAGAAGAAATATTCTTCTTATGATAAGGAATTTTATGCAGTTGTGCAGTCATTGAAGAAGTGAAGACATCACCTGATGTCTAAAGAGTTTATAATTTATTCAGACAACCATGCATTGCAGTACATTATGCAACAGACAAAGCTTAATCAGAAACATGCCAAAGGGGTAGAGTATATTCAAGGTTTCAATTTTGTCTTGAAGCATATAAATGTCCAATCAAATAAAGTAGCAGAGGCCTTAAGTAGAAGAAACATACTACTTCAAGAAAGTCAAATTCAAATGTTGGATTTTGATTTTCTTAAGGAATTGTATGAAAAAGACTTAGATTTTAAAGAGGCATTTGAAGCATGTAAAAATCTTGTTTTGTTAGACAGAAGTAAGTGGCTTGATTATTTCTTGCAAGATGGGTTGTTTTTTAAAAGAAATCAGTTGTGCATACCATATTGTTCTATGAGGGAAAATTTAATCAGGGAAAAACATAGTGGTGGACTTGCAGGACATTTTGGTGCAGACAAGACTCATGAGTAGTTGAACAAGTTTTATTTTTGGCCGAAGATGAGGACTGAAGTGGAAAAGTATGTGAAAAATTGTAAAGTATGTCAGTATGCAAAAGGAAGAAGCCAAAACACAAGGTTGTATGTTCCATTACCTATCCCAGATGTTGGGATATGGTAAGCATGGTTTTTGTTTTGGGCTTACCAAAGACTCAAAGAGGAAATGATTCGATTTATGTTGTAGTTGACAGATTTTAAAAAATGGCACATTTTATTCGATGTTATAAAACCAGTGATGCTACTCACATTGCTAATCTGTTTTTTAAAGAGATTGTAAGATTGCATGGGTTACCTAAGAGTATTGTTTCAGACAGAGACTCCAAATTTGTTGGACATTTTTGGAGGACATTGTGGAAGAAGCTTGGAACTAAACTGAGTTTTAGTTCTGCTTATCATCCTCAGACGGATGGACAGACTGAAGTTGTAAACAGAAGCTTGGGTAATCTTCTGAGAAGTCTTACAGGTGAACATCCAAAACAATGGGATCAAGTATTAGCACAGGCTGAATATGCATATAATGACTCTCCTAACAGGAGTACAGGGAAGAGTCCATTCCATATAGTTTATGGAATGCACCCAAGAGGAGTGTTTGAATTAAGAAATCTGGGTAAATTTGAGATGAGAGGTGCTGAAGGGGAAGATTTTGCTTCAGAGATGCAAACAATACATGAACAGGTAAAACAACAGTTACAGGACAGCAACATAAAGTACCAGAGCAGAGCAGACTTGATAAGGAGAGAAATTAACTTTGAAGTTGGAGATTTGGTTTTAGCACACCTGAGGAAGGAAATATTTCCAAAAAGAGAGTATAACAAGTTAAAGTTCAAGAAAATTGGACCATGCAGAGTATTGAGGAAATTTTCTGCAAATGCATATGAAATTGAATTACCCCCTGATATTGGAATATCTCCAATTTTCAATGCTGCTGATTTGTACAGGTATGAAGGTGAAAATGCAGATGACACAACAAAAGACCAAGAGAAACAAGAAATTGAATGGGTAAAACAGTTACCTACAACAAAGGAATTGCAGCTAGAGAGGATTTTGGACAAGAAATTGTTGAAGAAGATAAGGGGACAGGAGTATTTTCAGTATTTGGTAGAGTAGAAAGATCAACCAATTGCTGAAGCTACCTGGGTGATAGATGCCACGCTACAGAAATTGGGCAGTTCTGTAGAAGAACTCATGGACAGGATCCCATGAAGAATTTTTTCCTTAGGAGTCAGATGCAGGAGCATGATGCTTAAAGACAAAAGGCTTCGTATTATTCCAAAAATACAAGAAAAGTTTACAAGCAAAGGAGTGGGGTCCTTTAGCTGTCAATTACAAAACTTTCTAGATACGATTTAAACTAGAATCTAGGATTTAGATTATCATGTAATAAATTCAAGCAGTTAGATGTAGTGAAGATTCTCGAGGAGAATATCATGCAGATTAGATAGGATTAGTTAGGTCGATCCTTTGATTTAGGTTCTGGTTGTTAAATGAACTAATACTTATGTAAGTTATGAATCATAATAAGGGATTTTAACTGATTCAGTTTGCTTTGACATATAATATTTAGTTGCAGGAAATATATCTCTGTGTCTTTCTATGTATATTGGTCAATCCTGGAGGTGTTGCATCCCTCCGTAATATCACTGTGTATTATTGAAATTCCAATTTAGCCCTGAAAACTTAGAGTACTATGTGATCGCATTTAATCACTTTTCGCCGGGTATTAGCAATTGCGGGGTTTGAAAGTGTACGGATTCCTTGATTAGGCTTGAAGAGCCGCACTCATCCTTAGCCGTTGATTTTATTTTCAACAGTTTACAGATCAGTCAACAGCGGGGGTTGGCCTAGTGTTAACTCGTGTGTTAATAGAAGTCCTGAGAGCCGAAGGATCTAATGGCCATTGTTATCCGATGGATATTGGGCTTAAAAATGAGCAGACATTAATCTAAGTACCAGACCTGAACTTTTATAAATTTAGGACTTATAAACGTCATCGGGTCCATGAGGCCGGATAATTATCTCGTAGATCTCCAAGTGATATCACAGTGACCGTTGGATTACTGGAGATCATCACGCAGATCTACGAGTGATGTCACACTGACCGTTGGATAACTGAAGACCACTGACCGTTAGATCAATCTCACATCACATCGGTCATAAGTAAAGGAACCTTGCCCTAAGGAACTTGCCATTACAATTTGCGATGTTTTAAGGACTTGTAAGGTAATTGTTTTTGGGGGGAATTAAGCAGTTTTGCTAATTTAGCAGAATAGATAACTTTAGAGGTAGATGGCTGATGCTTCGCAGGAAATTCAAGAAGAGATTCAGCTTGAACTAGAAGAAATTGTTTCCGTTTTGAACGTTTTTCATTAACACCTGCACACCGACCACCACCTCTTCTTTCAACAAGTGTAGATGCAGAATGGCTATTTACATCAATGCTAAACTCTCATACCGATTTCACTAGCATGGTGTGTCTGGTACCAAAAAATGAGTTGAGCTCCTTTCTCTATGGGGCATTCTACACTGTGCTAACTGGCTCGGACTTCAGGTGATAACCATCTTTGGAGACTCCAAAGTTGTCACTGATTGAGCGAATGGACTTGGCTCGCTACACTCTCTGTCCCTTGATAACTGGAAAGCCAACATTAAAGCGTTGATACTAGGTTTTCATTTTATCTCCATTGCCCACATATAACGATGAAAAAATGGGGTTGCTGATAGACTTTCTAAGACCGGTTGTTCAACAGATCCCAATAGAATATTCTACCAATATTTCCTAAATAATAGTTTGCAACAGTCAGGACATATCATCATCTAATATGCTCCTCATATGTTCTTGTAGACTCTTTGGCTTCGTTAGAACAAAGACACTCTATTTTGAACGAAAGGATGCAGTCTTTACCAGGGCAGGGCGTCAATCTTTCATTTGAATCTTCTTACAAGAGGAGGGTGGTTGTTTGACTCACTGTATTACTCAAACAATACCCCATTGTCTGGAATGCCAAGGGACTACAAATGATGCTACAAAAAGATACAAAAACCTTCAGTTCACGGGCATAGAGATACCTGGTTTAGTTACAAGTTGATACATAAAACTTCAATTCGTGGACACATTCTTTATTTTGGATCTCCTTTCAAAAGGACGGTATCTGGGCATTGTAGGTTTCCAATCCATTATTATTGATTCTTGTGGAGCATATTTTTAAAAATTGTATACCGCAACAGATTAATCCTGGATCCTCGTGATCCAATGACATTGATCCAACCACAATGTATTTATTTTACATCTAGTAATGGAAAAGATTTTTCTATTTGAAAAAAAAATGATTAAACATTAAGATGGTGTTATTTTTTTATAAAATTAAATATAATTATTTTAAAAAAATAAATTTAAATAAATAATTTTCAAAATAAGTGGATGTCGGTATGGTGAGTTTATGTATAATTAATATTTAATAATAATTGATAATTTAATCAAAATCAAGTGTCGATGTCGGTAATGGTGAATAAATAGTTTATGCTATAATAACTTAATTAATCTAAAATAAATAGATAATATTATTATTAATCAAATTAATTATGCAAGTATAATATTTAAATAAGATTCATTATAAACATATATTAATAAAATATAATTAATTATAAATTACTAGTAAATAATTAGTTAGAATTTATGTTATAATTGTGTAATAATCTAATTAAAATATAAGTATTAATCACAATTTCAAGTATTCATATAAAATAATATAAATCATTAATTTGATATAAATAAATATTATATAAATAGTGTGATCAAATTTTGCAAATTTTTCAATTAAAATTATAATTGTATTCAATGTTAAAAAAATGTGAATGGTAAATAGCCAATATCACCTCAATATCCAAATATGTTTATAATAAAAATGTAAATTATTAAAATAAATAATATAAAATTCTAAGAAAAATTAAAATGTAAAAATTATAATTATTAGGTAAAGTTAAAAACTTTCTAATTAAATAAAAAAAATAAAAATTAATAACTTTTAGTAAAAGTATATGATAGAGGGTTAACAAAGAAGTTATAAACATAAAATATTAAAATAAATAATATAAAATTCTAAGAAAAAATAAAATGTGCAAATTATAATTATTAGGTAAAGTTAAAAAATAAAAACTAATAACTTTTAATAAAAGTATATGATAGAGGGTTTAACAAAGAAGTATAAGATATAAAAAATTATGAATAAAATATAGTTAACACAATTAAAAAAAAATGGACAAGATTATGCTTTCTTGAAATATGACTAAAGGACAAAAACTAGGATTCTAAAAAATGAATATATTAAATAGTTTTGTTGATAAAAAGTAATAAAATGTTATATTATTAAAAAAATTATGAATAAAATATAGTTAACACAATTAAAAAAAATGGACAAGATTATGGTTTCTTGAAATATGACTAAAGGACAAAAACTACGATCCTAAAAAAGATGAAAATATTAAATCGTTTTGTTGATAAAAAGTAATAAAATTAAAATGTTATATTATTTTGAAAATAGTGAAACAAAAAATTATATTTTAAAAGAAGATTTTTGTCTAACGTTTATAAGATAGACATAATAAATAGAAAATTATCTCAAAATGTATGTAATTAAATATATAATGTTATAAATAAATAAAACCAGTTAATATATATATATATATATATATATATATATATAGATATATAGATATGTGTATATATATATATTAATTGGTTTTATTTATTTATAACATTATATATATATATATATATATATATATATATATATATATATATATATATTTAATTTAATGGATTATAGAAATTATAATTTTTTTGGTTAATTAATAAGATAAACATACTATTTAATTTTTCCAATTGAGCTTAATATAATGTCATTTGAATTTAAAAACATAATAATAAAGGATGAAATTGTTTACTTTTCAATGAAAGGGAGAAAAAAGTTATTAAAGTGCTTCATCTCTTCTTTGATTATGTGGTTTTGGCTTTCTCATTTGATGATGTGGTTTTGCTTTTCTTATTCATGAAAATGACACGAATGTATTTGTTATGAAGTTAATGTTGTTTAGCGGAATATCATGTAATATTGAGTAAAGTGGGGTGTAGAGTGATGTAGGTGTCAATGTAAAACATGTATTTACCATGTAAAATGAAATCTAATTTTGTGAAATTCAAAAGAAAAATTAACTTTGATTATGTAACATTGTTGTGTTCATAGTAATCATTTATTTTTTTAAATAGCCTTTTTCATTAAAAAAAAAGAGAAATGAAAAGAATTTAATATGTGTATTAAAAAGTGAAAAATAAAAATGAAGATAAGAAAGAAAAAAATGTTTAAAATAGAAAAAAAAATAAAAAAGGAAATGAAAGAAAAAAATGTTTAAAATAGATAAAAAATAAAAAGGAAATGTAAAATGAAAAAGGGTATATTTCTACATCTATTTAATTTAAAAAGAAAGATATGTATATTTTTTTAAAATAAAAATGATTGCATATTAAAAATACTATATTTTATATTAAAAAATATTTTTTTATTATTAGTAGTTTTTTTTGTATTTCTATATAATCTATTTATATCAGTTTAATAAAATTATACTTTATGTTCTGCTACTATGAATACCAAACAAAAAACAGTAAATTAGAGAGTTTAGCACTTGCAAAATTAGAGGAAAGTGCAATAGTCCTATTGCTACCAGATCATGTCACCTTGAAATTTCCTCTAGGGAACTTTCATAAGGCTAAAAGGGCACTAACAAGCTTGAATTGCAGAAGACCAGGGTTAAAGGTTTCAATAAAAAAATGTGTCAAAGGCAAGGGCCCTGTTCGACGACCGTCGATGGACAATCTCCGACACAAAGTCCTTAGCAGGTGTTGGGATAGGCACAGAGTGGCACGAGTCTAGAGCACTGAAGCGCGGACTTGATCAACACACCAGATCAGGTGGTGGACATGTCAAGTGATCCAATAGACCATGTGCCCTCACATCACCAAACCGCATGTTGTTTAACCCAACAAAGGGGTGCGAGGGGAGACACGTGGGATCCCCTCATGCCATTCGCACTGCTCATAAACGGCACCGGTGGGTTGTGAAATGACGCAAAGAACATCATGCATTTCATCACGTCACCTTTTTTCATTCCATGCCAGCTATGTCCACCATGTGTGACTTCCCTGCCAGATCCGTCCTGTTGTCCACATAACCTACAACTTAGTCTTGCCATGCCTCGTTATCTTACAAAGTGTCTTGACACACATCATGTTGATGTCATCCAAGTTTTTATATAAAAGGGAAAATGGGGCCGTTTCTTTGTCATTTTCTACACCTCACTCTCTGACAGCTTGTGCATGATAGTGAACCTTGTTGCCCTAATTCCACACGTTTAGGCATAAACCTATGAATTAAAACCATAACCGCATTCTCTATCCAAAAATTTGAACTTTTAAAACCCAACTTTCATTGAATTTTCTGAGAATTAAGCTACAATTTCAAACCCTAGACATATTTCAAGAAAGAACACATGTGGGGGGATAAATTCCTAATTATAGTAGGGAAATTTAGTCTTTTAGTTCAATTGAGCTTTTAAACCTTTAAACAAGACGAAATTTCTTTTAATTCTACCAATTTTGAATCCAATTTGTTTTAAAAACCCCAAATCCAACCTTCTTATGTGCGCACTTGTCATTCCCACCATTCAATTTAAAATATTCTCTTTCAGGTGTTGTCTAATCCCGTTTTTACATGTGACACACCTTCAAGATTCCATTTTCCTATTATCCCTCTTCAGTTATTTAACTATCTCACCAATTTCACCTTTTCCAATGGCTTCCTCATCAGCTAAGAGTTCCACTAATGTCTAGACAAAAGGGAAAGCCAAAGAACCAAATTTTATTGATGGACAGGTAGATGTTTGAGACCCAATGTTAATTGCATACAATATGAATATAGTCATTTAGATCATGCTAAACACCAGTGAAGTGATATGAGATCACAATAAAATGTGTGCATAAAATATTGCCTTTGTCACTGTCTTGCAGTTGTTCTATTCTCTAGAGATAGTTATCTAGTGTGCATGTGAATACCTGTGAGACAATAGAGTGATTTTATAGTCCCAAGATGGCAGGGAAATAATTAGAATAACTCCAGAGACAATTGCATACATGATGTAATTCCCCGTTAGTACAAACATACAAAGGCTAAATAAGGAAGAAATTGAAGAGAAATGGATCATCCTTGCACGAGAGGTCGAACAAAGGATGATTGCCAGTTTCGTCAAAGTAACGGTTCCTCCTTCTAGTCACCCTCCTTATCATATCACATATTTTGATTCCGTGTCAAATCTATCCTTCTCCATGGTTTCCCAAGTTCTCGATTTACATTCTAATGTTTATATAACTAAGTAAATCCTAGGTCTTTTCGTATCTTTGTGTTATATGGCCACCAAGGCCTACATCAGATTCAATTTCCCATAGTTCTTGTCAAATGAAATTCATTATCAAATGGTAGATTTTGGAGAAGGAAAGTCCCTCCACTACCAACATACCTAGTCCACTTATGCATCCATCATCAATACTCCCACCCAGAGCAGCTGAAACCTTGAATGGTTGATGAGCACAATGCCTTATTACTAGTTTATGAGTGGCTACCCATTTTCCTAAAGACATAAAACAATGAGGATTTTTTTATTATATTTCCTCTTGTATGTCAGTTGTGTATAACATTTTGTATGGTTAACCAATGCCCAAATTCCACTCTTTCCTTAAGGAAAAGTTACAACTAACCTTAGATACTAGAGTCGATGACTTGTACCTTTTCAAGGACTACACAATCATCCAAATTTATTGGTTTGAGGGCCAACCATACCGTTGCTAGCATTCTTGACTCCTCACAAAGAAGATTGAAGTCTCTAAGAGGAGCACTAGTAGTTGCAACAATAACCAAGAGTTAGAATTTCAGATCTACAATGGGGGGTCGAAGTTCTTGCAGTAGGAGGCCAAGTTGATCTTGATCTTGGAGGGTATTTGTTTGAGTCACTAGGTCATGGTATTCGTCAATTGAAGGATCTATAAGAAGAGAAGATATTTAAGAGTTTTCCCCTCAAGAGGAACGTTTTTGGCCCTGGCTTGTAGCCTATATAACATGTCACTATTTTTATTGTTTTGGTGTTGTTTAATGTATTTCACACTGTAATAATAAGGAACAAAGATAATAAGGTAAAAATATAACACAAACAATTATCAAGTTAAAGAGAATTAACATAATTATTTCCATATTGAATTCTCAATAAGACATAAGTACACTATTTGGGACATGTTGTTTCCAAGAATGACATAACAGTAGATCTAGAGAAGATAAAAGCTATCATGGAGTCGGCAACTCCTAGAAGTGTGGAGGAAGTCAGATCATTCATGGGCTTAGTAGGTTACTACAAGAGGTTCATTAGGAACTCATCATGCATTGCATATCCTCTTACATCATTGCAGAGGAAACGTAAGAATTTTGAATGGACAGAGGAATGTGCAACTAGTTTTGAGTAGTTGAAGAAGTTGTTGACAAATGCTCCAGTGTTAAAGATTGCAGATCTAGAAAAAGAGTTTGAAGTGTGTACAAATGCTTGCAAGAGAGGGCTTGGTGGAGTCTTGATGCAGGAGGGACAAGTGATATGCTATGAGTCCAGGAAACTGAATGAGCATGAGAAGAACCACGTGACTCATGATCTTGAGTTGGAAGCTATTATCCATGCCTTGAAGATGTGGAGACATTATCTTCTTGCCATGAGGTTTGTGTTGATGAGCTATCACAGCGGGTTGAGATATTTATTTGACCAACCGAATCTGAACGCCAGGAAATCTAAATAGTTGGCTACTCTTAGTGAGTTTGACTTTGAGATCAGGTACATGAAGGGAAAGGAGAATATGGTTCCATATTCTCTTAGTAGGAAAGTGTTGTTGAACCATGTTGTAGTAGTGAGCTCATATGGGACAAATTTACATGATTAGATCTTACGGGTAGGATAGCAAGATGACAGGTATAGGGAGCTTATGCATAAGTTACAATAGTGTACAAGTGATTAAGATATGGATTATCATCTTACAACAGATGGCTTGGTGAGATTTAGGGACAAGATCTATGTGTCAAATGACAGTAAACTCAAGAAGCTTATCTTGAGGGAGTTTCATGTAAAACCATATTCATGTAACCCAGGATATTAGAAGACGTTGACAGTAGTTAATAAGTTCTACTACTGGTTGAATCTAATGAAGGAAGTGTTGGAAATAATACTGAGAAGGGGGGGGGGGGAATCAGTATTAGCAAATCACTAAATTTTTCATTTCCATAATCAGATTCATATACGCTATTTCAGTTAATGGAACCCGCGTGTACACGCAAGTGTGTTTAATGCAACTAGCGTATATCCAATAAACTTATGATTTAGTTAATCGATTATATGTTGATCTTTAATCAGTGCATCATAACTTCATTAACCATATAAACAGTAAACAGTTACAGTAAAACAGAACAGATCATCGCACATAAGAAACACACATGAACACCATGATATAAGGTGGAAACCCGATGCAAGACAAAAACCACCTGCTGTTGTTTTCTTTAAGATAAGAAAAACCTATTTACAATCTTGTACTGGTGCAGACTCATACCAGTACGTAGGCACCCACCTGCAGAAGGCTATCACCTTCTCTCGTTCTCTAGCTTCTACTGGAAGGGCGCTACAACCCCCTAGCTCTTGTACTAGCTGATATATTTACTAGTACATAGGCGTTGACCTACAGAAGGCTACGACCTTCTCTTTTCTTCCAGGGACCACGTTTCATAAATTTTCAGACTGGATCCATCAATACAAAACAATCACCACTGCAATACAACCATCAACTATATCTGCATCATCAATCTCTGAATCACCCAACAACTGAATCACTGAAACCCTGTCATCAAAACACAGTCACCAGAACACAGAGCAGAACCCAGAACTCTGCAACAACCACTAGAACCAACAACAACCTCAAATATCAAATCTCATAATGTATATGCTACTTGGCTGTGTCGAACCAGCATGTATACACCCTTTCACCAAAGGGAACCAGTGTACAGATCTAAAAATAATTACTTATACCTTCGCTGCAATTTTCTACTTCAGATATACCCAGATCATCAGATATAAAGGATAAGACATGCATCAGTATTCAGATCTGAACTATTCATGATCATACCATATAATGATAATTCATTTTAGTCTTCATGATCTCGGTCCATCAACCTTCATTCACCACATAGGTGCATCCTTAGCAAAGCATCACATACCCATAACGTGCATACTAGATCTCACGTTTCATCAGAGATTCATCACTTGCACACTTGCACCTTGGCCTAATGATCTTCTTCTCCTTATATAGGTATAGGCCTCTTTCAATACAATGCTCCAAAACCACGTAGGATCGATACCTTGGACCCAATACCTGAGGTCAATACGTCTGACTAAATACCATGGACCAATACCAAAATACCATGGTCCAAATACCATGGACCAAATCTTATTCCAACATGTACACGCCTTTCCTTCTGTGAAAGTGCGTGTGTACATTATACACACCTTTGTATATAGTGAACTTGCGTGTATACGTGACTTGGTATACAGTGAACCTGTGTATACCTTTTCTTTCTTCATTCTTGTTGTTTACCTGCTATACTATGATCTTTCATCATAGAGAGTTGCCATCAAGAACAACACTTGTGTCATACCTGTATCATAATGCCAACAATCTCCCCCTTTGGACTTGATGGCAAAAACCACACCAAGTCACTCTCCCCCTTTGACATCAAGGGCAAAGGGTGGACCAAGATATTCTCTCCCTTTGATAGACATTATGCTATCCATACTCCCCCTGAGTACATGCTGAAATTTCTGATTGAGCTCCCCCTTTGTACATGTTAAGATGTACCAATCCATCCATGCTCCCCCTGAGCACCTGCAGAGTCTGCAAAAATATTTTTCAAAAGAATAACATGACTCTATAACTCAACTAAGTGAGTATGACCTTCCTATCAACAATGACACATACATACATCAATCTCCCAACCAAGTGGGGATACACCATTTTTGACTCATCCACCCAATCAAGTGGGGATATACCAAATGTTTATACATGATTGAAATAGACATTATTACATCATCCTTCCCATGCAAAGTGGGGTTACAAATTAGGTCTTTTCATGACCTTTACATCAAATGACCTTTTATAACAATGACCAACAATCTAAACAAAACCATGATAGTCATCAGAAACTATCGTACACCATATATGATCTGCACCATAAGCATCTATCACCAGCGTCCAGACTTGTAACCTGCAATACCATTCTCTTTCCCAACCAATAATAAGTAACAAGATGTATCATTTAGCCACATAAGCATCATCACCAAAGACTTCTAACCATAATGCCAACAATTCGAAGCATATGCTCCCCCTAAACCTGTGCCAACCAACACATACCATGACCAAACCATATCAGACTTATTTTCCTGAGTTTGTCCTGCTACTTTTTCTTCAGAGCACCATATACGCGACTGTGCAGCCTCTAACTCACGTATATACGTGACTTCTCTTCTTAATAGCTGCGTATGCAAATTGGAATACTAAAGGTTTACACTTTCAGCTTCCCCTGGGTCTGTTATGTCTGCTAACTGAGTTATGCCACATCTTTCTAACAATAATTTTGTCTTCTTCAATACCTAGGATTGAGATGATGTATGCTCCTTTTGCTTTGGTGTCCGAATTTTTCTCTTACATTCCTTTACTTTATGTCCAAAGTTGTTACATGCATAACATCTTACATGTTTCATATTCCTTTTATTGCAATCAATAGTTTTGTGACCAAACATATTGCATGGAATGTGATGTGTGATGGTCTTGAACCATTCTACTTTTGCATCTAGCTACAACATGTCCAAGATTATGACATTCATAACATTCAACATTATTCATCGGAGGAAATAAATGTCTATCACTTCCATAGTTAGGAGCAAAAGATTTTCTTTGAAGAATTTATTTCCTTGGTTGTTATTGGGGTTGACCTCTTATCTCCTTGTTGAGCATTTCAGGTTTTGCATTAGAGTTCCTTGCCTCACCCTGTGAGCTAGATTCACCTTCAACGTTTCATAAAAACAAAGACCAGTATTGATAGCAGGGGATCTTTGACTACTAAGAATATCATCCAACATCTTAGTACTATCTTGAAATCGTAACAGTTTATCCTTTTCTTCTAATTTACCTTTTAAGATATTTACCTCAACCTGATGTTGTTCTTCCTTTTCCAGATATTACTTCTTTATGTTTTCTTCAGTTTTTCTTCCTTTTTCCACTTGTTGCCTTAATTCGAGCACTTCATGTTCTTGTTCTTCAAGAGCTTCTTCATTCTGCTTCTTTGATTCTTCAAGATCTTCTTTTAGAGAGAGGATATTAGATTCAAGTCTCTGGATTGTTATGCTCTGATCTTTTACCACATCCTATAGCTGCTCCCTTACTTTGGTTACTGCCTCCAGCTGAACTTTTAATCTGGTAACTTCTTCTTTTTCTACGTCATTATTTTCATATGCCATGAGAATTTTAATTTCTTGATTATCTTCATCACTATTGGATAAGTCATCACTATTATCATGAGTATAATAACTTCTATTACCTTCTTCAGACATCTTTCCTTTGTTATGAGGGCATCTACCAGTGTAATTACCAACTCTACCACAAGAAAAACATTTGAAAGGTAGCTTACCTTTGAACCTTCCAGATCCCCGTTGAAGCTTCTTGACAATATTTACCTCATATTCTTCTTCTAAAATGTATCCTGATTCATTGAGTTTTTTTTTTCCCTTTGTTGATATTTTAAGTGCAGCTTCTCTCATATCTGATGGTCCTCCTTTTCTCATTTCGAAGCAGTTAAGATTCCGTGAAGCTGCGTCATAGTGATATTCTGCAGATCCTGCTTTTCTTCTATGGCAAACACTTTGGGTTCAAATTTAGCAGACAAGGATCTCAAAAATTTCTTAACTAAGACAACTTAATTTCTTCACCTAGATTCTTCATGCAATTGACAACCTCATCTATACGTAGGAAGTAACTAGCTATGCTTTCATCACTATGCATCGTAAGAGTTTCATACTGTATTATGAGAGTTTGAAACTTAGCACGTTTTACCTGAGAGTCTCCTTCGTAGCTCAAAATGATTTTGTCCCATATTTCTTTGGCTGATTTGAGATGCATGACCTTGACAAACTCTGATTTTGACAAACTTCCCAATAAGATAGTAACAACTTTGGCATTGATTTCATATTTCTTTCTACCTACCGTATCTGTAGGAATTGCTGATGAAATGTATATCCTCCTTTTATGATTTCCCAAATATCTGTTGCAAGCGATTGTAGATAGGTTGTGGTTCTCATCTTCTAGTAAACAAAATTGCTCCCATCAAAGATTGGTGGTCTGATGGATCCCTCTCTTTCTTGATTACTCATGATGATGGATCTTGCTGCAAGCTGTTATCACAAAATCAGTACTAAGGGCTGCAGCCAAGCAAGATTTCATGTAACTCTTTCAACCAGACTTTAGACCAAGGATTAGCCTCCTTGATCAGAGAGGGCTCTCTCACAGACTTTTGATAAAAATCAATCACAACAACAGATGGCTAACTCTTTACAAATTCATGAAAACAAAGCTGGTTGAACACATGTCAAATTGGTCTTCATTGGGCTATGGAGTCTTACACATTTAATAAACAAAAGCAGAGTCATTTCATGGAAGTCAAGGCTCTTTGCATTAGATGTTCAAACATATCTCACACAAACCACAGCTTGCCAAACATACAGGAAGTCAGAGCATTGGAAATGAATTCTGAGTGATTATGTTATAACAAGGCTGTAAAAGAACATATAAGAGAAAACACTACCATCATATTTGAACAAAATAATCCATTGAGAATCTTGAGAAGAAATAACCACTGTTTTACTATTACTGTAACAAGTCTTTACATTGGCCCAAATAACTCTGTTTTTGTATAAAATGTCCAACCTTTTTTACATCAGAGTCATTTCTATATATAGGAAAACCAAAATACAACTACTTGAGACTCCTCAACAAGCATGAAGGGAGCTCGAAATCCTATCATTAATTGCCTTATCCATATCTAAACAAACTAATTAATTACAAAGGTATTGCGCTGTGAAAACATAGAGTCCCATTCCCATTGAAACTCTAAGTCTATCTCCTCGTGTGCATTGATGCTTTCTTGAAATTTGACACCTGTATCACTTCAGTAATAGCCAAGACATGCTGGAGGGACATTCACTGAATGAGCAGCTTCGGATACTTGATATGTGGATGACTCACCAACTGATGAGGATCTGTGTCCTATGTTCACGGTCTCTGCCTCCCATTAGTCTTCATGCATTAAAAAAGTATGCTCCAAGCCATTTACTTCTTCTAATAACCACGCATAATCCAATATGTCTTATGATCTGGACACTTTGTGAACTAAACAGGTGTACCACTCAAAATTTCGGTAACCCTACCAGAACCCTAATATTTCGGCTATAAAGTAACTTTAAGAAGACTTTAACCAAAGACAAAAATTTCACCTTTTCGTTACATACTCACACCTGTCACCTTTTGAATGCTTAGATAGCCTTGTATAATCTCCATGCTGGCCTCGAGTCATCCCTTTTAAGATTTGCTGACCTCAGCATCAATTTCATTTTTTTTTTACATAAACAGTCATCTACAGCAGTTTCGTAGCGCGCTACGAAACTGCTGTAGGTAATCAAAACAAAACATATGACCTTTAAAGCACTGATGACTTAACTCCGTGATTTCTTCAGCTATTTTGTACAGGTGTAAGGGCTCCAAAAAAGTTTCGAAATGATGACAGCCAAAATTTATCAAAACTTGAAAAGCAAATTTCCCCTTGGATCAATTAGCTAGTTTACCTAGCTTCTTCTTCAAAATGCTAATTTCCTCCTTCAAAACCTTGTTTTCTGCTCTTAAGCTTGTATTCATCTGTTTCATGATTTTTGCCTGCTTCAGAGCTGGCACCGTCCACACATATGCATCAGACACTGAGTCAGTTTGGCTCATTAAACTTGTTCTGCCTTTTATCACAGCCCTTTTATAATTTGCATATCTCACTGCCCTTTCCTTAGAAACATTTTTAATCTGAGGCACTTCTTCTTGTGTTGTTCCTGCTTGTTGCTTGATAGCAATGACATTTCCACCTTGGCTGATGATGACCCTACTACCCTTATTTTTACTTTTGGCTGCTTGAACTGTTCTGGTCAAAACCTCAAGTACATATGTACTAGGCACTTTTAAAGGTGCCTTCTCTTTCTGCGCTTTCTCCACTTCTTTCATTTGTCTTCTTGTGACTGGTCTACGTGGCTTGAAAGCATATTCTTTACTAGGCTCTTCAAATTTCAATCTTTTTGAAGCTCTTGGTTTTTTAGAACTTTCGGGTGAAGATTGAGTGAGGTCAATATGCATTGGCTGCACTGGGTGATCTTGCTCAAACTCTATTGGTTCAATCTGTATTGGCTGATCTTGCTCAAGTTCAATAGCTTCAAGTAAGTCATTTAAACTAGCTTTTGAAATAGGGCTTTCTTCCACAGTAATTGACTTACCTTTCTCTTTGTTTAGTTGACCTCTGGTTTTCACCCTTGAAATCTTTTCAACTTCACTTGATTTAGCTTCATCCTTCTTTTTCTGGGTCTTCTGCTTTGATGACTGAGGTGTCTCCTTAGATGATGACTTAGGAGTTTCCTTTGCTGATGATTTAGGTGTCTCTTTAGATGATGGCTTAGGAGTTTCCTGCGCTGATGATTTAGGTGTCTCTTTTGCTGCCACAGACTTCTCTGATTTCCTTAACTTGGTTTTAGGCTTCTTTTGGTCAGTCACCTCTTTCCTAAGCTCAGCCAGAGTGGGTTCTTCACTCCTTTCTTCCCTATCCCTCACAGGCAATGGAGTGAGGCCTGTTTTTCTTGGGAAGCCGGCCATAAACACAAATGAATCCCAATCTCTGCCAATCTTTTGTAAAGCATCCAACACCAGCAACTTTACTAAACCATGATGAAACAGGGATGTTTCACAACCATCTTTCTTTAACTGGATTTTATCACACATTTTACTAATGCTTCTGAACAAATAGAAAGGTATGTCTATTGAAACCTTACCTGTGAAATGCAACAAAAGTTTGAAGTGGTAGGAGTAAACTTTGTTGTACCTTCCCTCGCATGTCAGGTATTTCTGGATGCATGTGAGGAGCGTAGCATAATGTTCCTTTATGTAACTCCTTGGCACCGCTTTGGTGAGGTCCTCATTTACATAAGGTTCCTTCAAAAACTCTTTACAGGGACTCATGTCAAACTTAAAGTTTTTGAACCATTCATGACCACCCCTCGGAATTTCAGTGACAGTGGAAATAGCTTCAGGAGACACAGGAAACTCTAACATTGACACCTTTGAATTCAGTCCAGTAAAATTCAATGCGAAAGCCTTCGTTACCTCTGCATGTCCCCCCTTCAATTTCTCGCAGAACCTCCAACAACCGGCATTTCGAAAGGCTCTTGCTACACCTTCATCCCCGAGAGTAACATCTAACCCCTCCGGCTCTGTCCTCAAACACTTACCGGATCGATGTTCCCTCTTTTCCATCTTGCTTCGGATATTTTCGCACAGGAAACTAATGGCAGCTACAGCGCGAAAACAATCTCGACTTTGGAGTGCAGGCTCACTTGCAATGATCCCTTTAAATGAGAACTTGGGCTTCTCATACAGCAAACATGTTTACACATTATGAAAACACATTATGACATAACCATACCTCATTAAAATCCCTTAAGCTGACATTCATATGCATGACTCTGGACCTTATGGCGGAATGATGATTTATCATGACCTGGAGAGGACATCAACTGAAAAACATGACCGGACCTATGACTCACCCCTCCCCGATTTGACATTGCAAGAGAAAACGCTACAAAAACCCTGAAACCCCGATTTCGTAGCGCGGACAGTTCAAATTTAACAAAACACGCTGCGAAATGGCTGCTAAACAGTACGCTGCGAAAAGACGGAATCATCATTGCGCAGCTAAATGGACCAAACAAACATGCGCTGCGAAACTGCGCAAAGTACTAATGACATGACATGTCTTAACTGACAATGATGGAGGGTATCTAACGATTTTTTCTTACACGAACTTACATCAATACCTTTTGAAATTCACATTTCAAAGTGACACACACATATAAACCTATTCACAAAACTGAAAACCTTTATATGAACCTTGTGGACAACATTACATACATGAACTATGGTTCTAAGTGATAACAGTGGCTCCACTTGGGATAGTGTGCTCCTGTAGTACACTAAGAACGCGTAGTACCAGTGCCTTTATCCATTTTATTTCACTCACATATGGCTGACAAGCATCCCTTTCAAACCTTGTGGGCCTTCTCCTCGGGCTAAAGTCTTCCTGTTCAGCTTGTCATTTATTTCTAACATGAAACATTCAGAAAGCGATTATTTACAATGATCATGGACTACTTGGCAGATTTTCACTGATAATAATGCTTTAAGAACCTGCCATTAACAGGTCCTCCAGCATATGGTGATCCATCAATTTCTTGCAGAATATAAGTGTTGTTTCCATGGAAAGCAGAAATCAAATATGGCCCCTTCCATAAATTCTCAAATTTGCCATGTTTACCTTTTTCCTCAATCTTAGCTTCCCACTTCAAAACCTTGTCATCAATCTGAAATGTAACATCTTTAATCTTCTTTTCAAAAGCCCTCTTAACCCTATTCTGATTTTGTTGATGATCTTCAACCACTTCATTCCTTTTCTCTTGTAATGCTATCAATTGATTAATCCTCCGTTGTATGGCATTAGGCTCCTCCTCTAGTCCTTGAATTAGCTTCATAACTGGTACCCCAAGAGATGTTGGAAAAATAGCCTCTGCTCCATACACAAGCTCATAAGGTGAGGTTCCAATAGACCTTTTAGTGCAGATGCGATCAGCCCACAATGCATACTTCAGTTTTAAGTGCCAAGTCTTTTTGTTTTCTTGCAGCAGTTTTTTAATAATCCTTACAAGACTTTTGTTTGAACTTTCAGCTAGACCATTACCCTGTGGATAATAGGCTGTTGAGTGACCAAGAGAAATATGGTATTGATGGAAAAAATTTATCATTCTCTTAGACTTAAAAGCCTGAGCATTGTCTGTGATAAGCTTGAGTGGACATCCAAACCTTGATAAGATGTTGTTCTCTAAAAAGGAAATAATGACTGCATCATTAGCTTGCCTAGTTGGTACCGCCTCTATCCACTTTGTAAAATAATCAGTGGCTGTGAGTATCCACCGATGTTGTCCTGATGAAGAGGGATGTATCTCACCTATAAAATCTAGCCCCCACTGTTGAAAGGGTGCTTCTACATAAATAGGAACTAATGGCATAGGCATAAGCTTCCTTTTACCTTCAAACATCTGACATTCATGGCAGGCTGCTATTTTTTTGTAAATGTCCTTGAACATAGTGGGCCAAAAATACCCAGCTCTCAATATTTTATTTGCAGTAGCCTTCCAATAATGGTGGCCTCCACAATCTCCCTTATGAAATTCATCAATCACCCTATCAACCTCTTCTTCAATCAGACAACTCAATAGAATTCCTCCAGCATCCTTCCAAAATAAATTCTGCTCATAAACAAAATATCTAAGGGATTTTAGCTTGGTGAACCTAGCTTTAGACTTGGAAAGGTTATCAGGAGCTCTGTTGTGCTGTAAAACAAATGACACATCCTTATACCATTCAGATATCAGAAATTTTTCATTGATCTGAACCAACTCTTCCTCTTCTTCAAAAATTTCTGATATTTCTGCATTGAAATTGATGTCACTGCTGTCTAGATTTGAGTGAGTTAACAACTCTGCCAACCCTTGACCCTTCACCAATTTTGTTGGCCTAATTTCAATGTCATATTCTAACAATTTGGCTATCCATTTTCCTCTTTATCCATCCGGGTCTGCTTGTGTAAGAATGTCTTTAATAACAGCACTTGGCACATATGCAACAATATGAGAGTGTAACACATAGATTCTAAAATCCTTAATTGCCTTTACCAATGCATATGCTTGCTTCTCTAAAATGTTATACTTTAATTCAGCATTAGCCAATGTCTTACTAAAGAATGAAATAGGCTGTTCAGTACCTTGATTTCCTTTTTGCAATAGGACTCCAGCAATTGTATCCTCAGAGGCATATGTGAAGATTAGAAATTCCTTGGTGAAATCAGGGCTGATAAGGACTGGTGCTTGAGTGAGTGCTTTCTTAATTTCTTCAAATGACTTCCTTGCCTCAGCTGTCCACTTGAAGTCTGCTCCTTTCTTTAGCATTTTTGTGATGTGTTTAACGACTTCAGCAAAGTTGGGGATGAACCTTCTAACAAAATTAACTTTACCAAGAAAAGATTGAACTTCTTTCTTGCTCCTTGGCAAATCCAACTTTGAGATAGCACTGACTCTATTAGGATCAATCCTAATTCCTTCTTCAGAAATGATATGCCCAAGCAATTTACCAGAAGTCAAAGCAAAGATACTTTTGGTTGGGTTTAAAGAAATACCAAACCTCCTACACTTCAATAGTATCTTTTCAAGATGCTTTAAATGATCTTCCTCTCTCCTTGAAAAGACTGTGATATCATCAAGATATACCACCACTGATTTATCTTTTTCCTCTGCAAAAGCAATGTCCATAGCCCTTTGGAAAGTCGCCCCTGCATTCATGAGGCCAAAAGGCATCTTTGCATACATAAATGTGCCCCATGGTGTGGTAAAGGCTGTCTTCTCCTGATCCTCCGGATGAACAAGGATCTGATTGTATCCTGAGAAACCATCTAACATTGACATTCTTTGAGAGCCAACAATATTCTACAAAATAAGATCCATTTTAGGAAGAGGATAATTGTCCTTTAGTGAGGCCTTGTTCAAATTCCTGAAGTCTATGCAAATCCTTATCTCTCCATTCTTTTTCCTAACTGGTACCAAGTTAGCAAGCCAATTTGAAAATCTGATAGGAACAATGATCTTTGCATCAAAAAGCTTCTTCACTTCTTTTTCAATCAATGGCATTAGCAGAGGATTAATTCTTCTTAATTTTTGCTTAAAAGGTTTCTCATTTGGCTTGATTGGGATTGTATGCTGTATAATTGAGGAATCATATTGCTTCAGATCAGCATAGTTCCATGCAAAAACATCAATGAACTTTTTCATTAACTCAACATATTTAACTTTTAGATCAGCTGATAAAAATTTTGAAATTTTGACCAATTTAGGCGCTACTGAATCACCTAAATTACAGCTCTCTACTTCCTCTTCATCTGCTTGCAACCTTGGTGCTTTAAACACATCATTCTAATCAAAAAGTTTCTCAAGTGGAATCAGACCTTTAGGAATCAGATTATTTTGCAGCTGTAACACTTCAGACTTTTCTTTTCTTTCCACTAACATGTTTTTCTGATCAATTTGACTATGTTCAAATTCTCCTTTCAACTCTAGGAAACTTTTCACCTGCTGGTCATCTTCAAAGACTTGCCAATTTAGGATATTATCCGGGATAACTAGCCTATGGCGGACTTTCACTTCATAGCTGTCAGAAGCATGTTTGGGGATGACAAAAAGACTAGCTGCTACAGCAAGAGAATCTGCCATAGAATTCTGATCTCTGGTTTTGATATTGAAAGTATATGACTGAAATTTCTCCAACAATTCCAATACCAAGTTTCTATAAGCTCTCATCCTTGCATCTTTTGTTTGATAAGCACCTTGAACTTGCTTTATGACTAGCTCAGAATCTCCATACACAGCAATGTTCTTTGCCTTAAACTCAATCAAATTTTCTAAGCCTAAACCCAGGGACTCATATTCTGCCATGTTATTTGTGCAATCAAAATTAAGTTTATATGACAAAAACTTACTTTCCTCAGTTGGACTCATGATCCAAATTCCAGCTCTTGCACCATCTTTCCCTGCTGCTCCATCAAAGTACAAAGACCAGCAACCAGAAGCATCTTCTTCATCACTTTGCTGCAACTCTTCACACTGATTTTCTGCCTTTTCTTCCTGTGATTCTTTTCCCACTGATTCATTAAATAGAATAGCTGATCCAAGGCCTGTATCACAAGAATAAATGGGAAAATTCTGTGTTTTGTCCTTGCTGCTCACCATATATGCCATCCTTGTCTCACGGTATAACCTTCTTTGCTCCCCAAATACTGGAATAGTAGCATAAGTCAAATCCATCTGCATGGTACCTTTAATCTTAGCTGCCCATGACCTTGAGAGTAACATTCCAAATTTAGGTGGAACATCTGCCACAACAATATCCATGACAGTGGTTTTAGCTGGGATTTGTGTGAGTGCCACAACCACATCCTTTATCAACCCAATACAATGAACCCTCTTTGAATCAAAAGAAAATAAGTCCTTATAAGGCCTGGTCACTTCTAATCCTAACCTTTCCATAATGACTTTAGGCATAAGGTTATGAGATGCCCCTGAATCCAACATGGCATTATGAAGAGTCATCTCATGTATATTGATGCTTATATAAAAAGGAGGAAACTCATCATTTTGCTCATCTTCAAGTCTTGGACCTAAACAAATAACAGGATTATCCTCTTGCAAATTCAAAATATCAGCCCCTCCTGATGGAGAATTAAGCATTTCCACAATCTTACTTCTATACTTGTTTACTTTCAAAATTTCATTAAATGGGACTGATATTTTAATTTTAGCAATCTCATTTTCTATATTGAACACAGAAGTAGACCTTTCAATTTCCTTAGGAGGAGCAGGGGTTTGATTATCCTTTTTCTCAAGAGGAGAATCACTTTTTCCATCAGCTTGTTTTGGCTTTTCTTTTTTGTCTTCCACTGCTTTTGAAACATTCTTCTTGGGCTGAGCCTTATTTGCTGTAATAGGGACATCTCTGTTTCTGAGGTTGTATTGCTTTTGGATTTCAAATATGGCATGCTGATAACCCTTTAAGAAATCTGAGGGTTCCTCCTCGGCTTTTAGTTGGCTGGACTCATCATGTTCCTCCTTTGTTAGAAAGATCTCTGAATCATCTTCACCAAGACAATGAATAGATTCCTCAGGTTCTTCTTCTTCATCCACCATATTTTGCTGAAAAGGAGGTCTTACAGGAGGATCAGCTTGCTGATTTCTATTTTCCCTTGGCCTTTGCTGATTTTGAGGCCTTCTAAACTGAGGATTTCTGAACCGAGGTTCTTGTTGTGCTTGGGGAGCAGCAGTGTTCCCAAGTGCTAATTGGTCCATCAATTTCTCCATAGTCTTCATCATGGTTTCAAATTTCTCTTCTTGAACAGAGGTAGAAGGCCTCTCCTCTTCCTTTATCTTAGTCTTAGCCATCTTGGACTTTTTAGCAGCAAGTATATTCACCTCCACTTTGATAGCATCATTTTGCATGTCAGCCAGTGTAGCAGACTCTCTTTCTCTAAGTAAGAGAGAGAAATCAGAATCAAAGGACTCAGCATATCTTAACTGTGCCAAAGCTCCAGGAGGTTTCAAGTGAGCTGGGATGGAATTATAAATTTTATTAAACCTCTTAGAAAAGTTTTGAACAGTCTCATCTTGAGCTCTTCTTAAATTATTATATTCAGTGAGGGCCTGAACAGGATTAGTTCTATTTCCCCATTTCCTCAGAAAACTATCTTCAAACTCAGCCGAACTGTGAATGCTACCAGCTCCCAAGGCTTTAAACCATTTCCTGACTTCCCCAATGAAAGACTGAGCAAACAATCTCAGTTTGACATCTTCATCATCCACTTCATACCTATCAATAAAATCATTGAATCTATCCACATGCTCTTCAGCTGTAATGTCTTCATCTCCTCCCCATGTTGGAATCCTAGCAGCATATTTATTAGGGAGATCATGCAGAACAGCAGGGAGAGCTAGAGGAGCATACCTAGCAGGCACAGCCATAATGAAAGGAGGAACAGTGACAATAGGTATTGTATGACCAGAAGGACCAGAACTAGTATGGGATGTTGTTTGAGGGCTATTTGGACTAGCAGAGGCAGAAGACAAATTATGAGTACGAAAAGGACTATTGGGACTTTGTAAACCACTAACAAAAGAACTCCAATCTGGGAGAGGTAAACCAATCTTTGAGTTAAGCAAAATTTCAAAAGGGTCAAGCTCCTTGAGCTGTTTCAAATCCTCTTTTTCTAATAGTAACTCAGAAGAAACAATTTCCCAAAACTCCTCTTTATGTTTTTGTGATACTAAAGAAGAAGTATCAGTACCTCTCCTTTGTAGATCCAAAATAATACCAATTAATTCTTCTTCATTCTCAGACCTTAATATAACCTCTTGAACTTTATCATCAACAAGTTTATTCTCAGGACTTCTAGAAAACTCAGGAAATAAGGATTTTGAAATACTTGAAGTACCTGGTATATCAGAGAATCTTTGTTTACCCCTTGAGATGATATTAGGATTCTCCACAGGACTAGGTGGGTTTGGGTCAGGATTACTCCTTGTGTATCTTCCTCTCGAAGCCACCTTTAAACTTTAAAAAACAATGGAGTCACCAAGGTAGAATGCAACCTCGAAAATCATTTGAACTCCTGCTACCTTCAGAAATTCACTCTTCAAATTTCGGGAATAAGTAATCATCAGGCTCCCGGCAGACGCACCAAAATGTTATCACAAAATCAGTACTAAGGGCTGCAGCCAAGCAAGATTTCATGTAACTCTTTCAACCAGACTTTAGACCAAGGATTAGCCTCCTTGATCAGAGAGGGCTCTCTCACAGACTTTTGATAAAAATCAATCACAACAACAGATGGATAACTCTTTACAAATTCATGAAAACAAAGCTGGTTGAACACATGTCAAATTGGTCTTCATTGGGCTATGGAGTCTTACACATTTAATAAACAAAAGCACAGTCATTTCATGGAAGTCAAGGCTCTTTGCATTAGATGTTCAAACATATCTCACACAAACCACAGCTTGCCAAACATACAGGAAGTCAGAGCATTGGAAATGAATTCTGAGTGATTATGTTATAACAAGGCTGTAAAAGAACATATAAGAGAAAACACTACCATCATATTTGAACAAAATAATCCATTGAGAATCTTGAGAAGAAATAACCACTGTTTTACTATTACTGTAACAAGTCTTTACATTGTCCCAAATAACTCTGTTTTTGTATAAAATGTCCAACCTTTTTTACATCAGAGTCATTTCTATATATAGGAAAACCAAAATACAACTACTTGAGACTCCTCAACAAGCATGAAGGGAGCTCGAAATCCTATCATTAATTGCCTTATCCATATCTAAACAAACTAATTAATTACAAAGGTATTGCGCTGTGAAAACATAGAGTCCCATTCCCATTGAAACTCTAAGTCTATCTCCTCGTGTGCATTGATGCTTTCTTGAAATTTGACACCTGTATCACTTCAGTAATAGCCAAGACATGCTGGAGGGACATTCACTGAATGAGCAGCTTCGGATACTTGATATGTGGATGACTCACCAACTGATGAGGATCTGTGTCCTATGTTCACGGTCTCTGCCTCCCATTAGTCTTCATGCATTAAAAAAGTATGATCCAAGCCATTTACTTCTTCTAATAACCACGCATAATCCAATATGCCTTATGATCTGGACACTTTGTGAACTAAACAGGTGTACCACTCAAAATTTCGGTAACCCTACCAGAACCCTAATATTTCAGCTATAAAGTAACTTTAAGAAGACTTTAACCAAAGACAAAAATTTCACCTTTTCCTTACATACTCACACCTGTCACATTTTGAATGCTTAGATAGCCTTGTATAATCTCCATGCTGGCCTCAAGTCATCCCTTTTAAGATTTGCTGACCTCAGCATCAATTTCATTTTTTTTTTACATAAACAGTCATCTACAGCAGTTTCGTAGCGTGCTACGAAACTGCTGTAGGTAATCAAAACAAAACATATGACCTTTAAAGCACTGATGACTTAACTCCGTGATTTCTTCAGCTATTTTGTACAGGTGTAAGGGCTCCAAAAAAGTTTCGAAATGATGACAGCCAAAATTTATCAAAACTTGAAAAGCAAATTTCCCCTTGGATCAATTAGCTAGTTTACCTAGCTTCTTCTTCAAAATGCTAATTTCCTCCTTCAAAACCTTGTTTTCTGCTCTTAAGCTTGTATTCATCTGTTTCATGATTTTTGCCTGCTTCAGAGCTGGCACCGTCCACACATATGCATCAGACACTGAGTCAGTTTGGCTCATTAAACTTGTTCTGCCTTTTATCACAACCCTTTTATAATTTGCATATCTCACTGCCCTTTCCTTAGAAACATTTTTAATCTGAGGCACTTCTTCTTGTGTTGTTCCTGCTTGTTGCTTGATAGCAATGACATTTCCACCTTGGCTAATGATGACCCTACTACCCTTATTTTTACTTTTGGCTGCTTGAACTGTTCTGGTCAAAACCTCAAGTACATCTGTACTAGGCACTTTTAAAGGTGCCTTCTCTTTCTGCGCTTTCTCCACTTCTTTCATTTGTCTTCTTGTGACTGGTCTACGTGGCTTGAAAGCATATTCTTTACTAGGCTCTTCAAATTTCAATCTTTTTGAAGCTCTTGGTTTTTTAGAACTTTCGGGTGAAGATTGAGTGAGGTCAATATGCATTGGCTGCACTGGGTGATCTTGCTCAAACTCTATTGGTTCAATCTGTATTGGCTGATCTTGCTCAAGTTCAATAGCTTCAAGTAAGTCATTTAAACTGGCTTTTGAAATAGGGCTTTCTTCCACAGTAATTGACTTACCTTTCTCTTTGTTTAGTTGACCTCTGGTTTTCACCCTTGAAATCTTTTCAACTTCACTTGATTTAGCTTCATCCTTCTTTTTCTGGATCTTCTGCTTTGATGACTGAGGTGTCTCCTTAGATGATGACTTAGGAGTTTCCTTTGCTGATGATTTAGGTGTCTCTTTAGATGATGGCTTAGGAGTTTCCTGCGCTGATGATTTAGGTGTCTCTTTTGCTGCCACAGACTTCTCTGATTTCCTTAACTTGGTTTTAGGCTTCTTTTGGTCAGTCACCTCTTTCCTAAGCTCAGCCAGAGTGGGTTCTTCACTCCTTTCTTCCCTTTCCCTCACAGGCAATGGAGTGAGGCCTGTTTCGCTTGGGAAGCCGGCCATAAACACAAATGAATCCCAATCTCTGCCAATCTTTTGTAAAGCATCCAACACCAGCAACTTTACTAAACCATGATGAAACAGGGATGTTTCACAACCATCTTTCTTTAACTGGATTTTATCACACATTTTACTAATGCTTCTGAACAAATAGAAAGGCATGTCTATTGAAACCTTACCTATGAAATGCAACAAAAGTTTGAAGTGGTAGGAGTAAACTTTGTTGTACCTTCCCTCGCATGTCAGGTATTTCTGGATGCATGTGAGGAGCGTAGCATAATGTTCCTTTATGTAACTCCTTGGCACCGCTTTGGTGAGGTCCTCATTTACATAAGGTTCCTTCAAAAACTCTTTACAGGGACTCATGTCGAACTTAAAGTTTTTGAACCATTCATGACCACCCCTCGGAATTTCAGTGACAGTGGAAATAGCTTCAGGAGACACAGGAAACTCTAACATTGACACCTTTGAATTCAGTCCAGTAAAATTCAATGCGAAAGCCTTCGTTACTTCTGCATGTCCCCCCTTCAATTTCTCGCAGAACCTCCAGCAACCGGCATTTCGAAAGGCTCTTGCTACACCTTCATCCCCGAGAGTAACATCTAACCCCTCCGGCTTTGTCCTCAAACACTTACCGGATCGATGTTCCCTCTTTTCCATCTTGCTTCGGATATTTTCGCACAGGAAACTAATGGCAGCTACAGCGCGAAAACAATCTCGACTTTGGAGTGCAGGCTCGCTTGCAATGATCCCTTTAAATGAGAACTTGGGCTTCTCATACAGCAAACATGTTTACACATTATGAAAACACATTATGACATAACCATACCTCATTAAAATCCCTTAAGCTGACATTCATATGCATGACTCTGGACCTTATGGCGGAATGATGATTTATCATGACCTGGAGAGGACATCAACTGACAAACATGACCGGACCTATGACTCACCCCTCCCCGATTTGACATTGCAAGAGAAAATGCTACAAAAACCCCGAAACCCTGATTTCGTAGCACGGACAGTTCAAATTTAACAAAACGCGCTACGAAATGGCTGCTAAACAGTATGCTGCGAAAAGACGGAATCATCATTGCGCAGCTAAATGGACCAAAGAAACATGCGCTGCGAAACTGCGTAAAGTACTAATGACATGACATGTCTTAACTGACAATGATGGAGGGTATCTAACGATTTTTTCTTACACGAACTTACATCAATACCTTTTGAAATTCACATCTCAAAGTGACACACACATATAAACCTATTCACAAAACTGAAAACCTTTATATGAACCTTGTGGACAACATTACATACATGAACTATGGTTCTAGGTGATAACACGAGCGATCAAGCTTCTTCTTAAAGACCTACTCTGATACCAATTGTTAGAAATAATACTGAGAGTGGGGGGTGAATCAGTATTAGCAAATCACTAACTTTTTCATTTCCATAATCAGATTCATATATGCTACTTCAGTTAAGGGAACCCGCGTGTACACGCAACTGTGTTTAATGTAACTAGCGTATATCCAGTAAACTTATGATTTAGTTAATCCATTATATGTTGATCTTTAATCAGTGCATCAGAACTTCATTAACCATATAAACAGTAAATAGGTGCAGTAAAATAGAATAGATCATCACACATTAGAAACACACATGAACAAATGATATAAGGTGGAAACCTAATGCGGGACAAAAACCACCTGCTGCTGTTTTCTTTAAGATAAGAAAAACTTGTTTACAATCTTGTACTAGCGCAGACTCATACCAATATGCAGGCACCCACCTGCAGAAGGCTACAACCTTCTCTCGTTCTCCAGCTTCTACTGGAAGGGAGCTACAACCCCCTAGCTCTTGTACTAGCTGATATATTTACTAGTACGTAGGCGCCGACCTACAGAAGGACCTCCTCTTTTCTTCCAAGGACCACGTTTCATGAATTTTTAGATTGGATCCATCAATACAAAACAATCACAACTGCAATACAACCATCAACTATATCTACATCATTAATCTCTGAATCACCCAACAATTGAATCACTAAAACTCTGTCATCAGAACACAGTCACCAGAACACAGAGCAGAACCCAGAACTCTGCAACAACCACTAGAACTAACAACAACCTCAAATATCAAATCTCATAATGTATACGCTACTTGGCTGTGTCGAACCACGGTGTATATGCCCTTTCACCAAATGGAACCAACGTACAGATCTGAAAATAATTACTTATACCTTCGCTGCAATTTTCTACTTCAAATATACCCAGATCATCAGATATAAAGGATAAGACATGCGTCAGTATTCATATCTGAACTATTCATGATCATACCATATAATGATAATTCATCTTAGTCTTCATGATCCCGGTCCATCAACCTTCATTCGCCACATAGGTGCATCCTTAGCAAAGCATCACATACCCATAACCTGCATACTAGATCTCACACTTCATCAGATATTCCTCACTTGCACACTTGCACTTTGGCCTAATGATCTTCTTCTCCTTATATAGCTTGAGGCCTCTCTCAATACCATGGTCCAAAACCACGTAGGACCGATACCTTGGACCCAATACCGGAGGTCAATATTTCAGACCAAATACCATGGACCAATACCAAAATACCATGGTCCAAATACGACGGAGCAAACCTTAGTTTTCCAACATGTACACGCCTTTCCTTTTGTGAAAGTGAGTGTGTATGTTATACGTGCCTTTGTATATAGTGAACCTGCGTGTATACGCGACTTGGTATATAGTGAACCTATGTATACCTTTTCTTTCTTCATTATTTTTGTTTACCTACTATACTGTGATCTTTCATCTTAGAGAGTTGCCATCAAGGACAACACTTGTGTCATACTTGTATCATAATGCCAACAGGAAGTGGCAGAGTTCATGGTGCGATTTTTGTATTGTCAGTAGGTCAAAGGAGAGTGTAAGCATCCAAGTGGATTTCTTCAGCCTATTCTTATTCAAAAGTGGAAATGGGTGGTCATTTCCATGGATTTCATTACAAGTCTTCCGAGGACATCGAGGTAGCATGATTCTATCAAGGTTGTGGTAGACAGGTTGATCAAGGTAGCTCACTTCATTCCAATGAAGACTACTCATTAAGCTAGTGAGGTAGCACAGGTCTTCATCATGGAGATCGTGAGATTTGATGGTGTTCTAAAGAAGACTGTGTCAAATAGTGATGCCAAGTTCACTTCCATGTTTTGGAAGGAGTTTTTTGCAGGATTGGGGACAGGGTTGGCCTTCATCACAACTTATCATCAACAGATAGATGGACAGAGAGAAAGGTTCAACACGATACTGGAGGATATGTTGAGGATGTATGTTGTAACACCCTCTTCCCACATCCACCCAAGTAACCATGCCAACTGGGGAAACATGAGACAAGAGACTACTATAATTAGATTTGACCTCGTAGGTGACCTTAAGGAAGTGGAATCGACAGAAGCATCACACACAGTCATCCCACATCATCAAAAAAACCATCGGGAGACAAGTCAGCTACTTATACAACCTATCCCTAGGTCCCACTGTTGTTCTAGATCTCTTAGACCATAGTCGCTCTCATTCTATGGGCAAGGGAGAGACCAACAACCTAAATTCTCTCTCACAAGCTTGCCTCGCAATGGACAGGGACCAAAATTTCCAGTTATGTGCCAGCGACCCCGGGATTTAAGCCATTTTTTTTCAGGGCGAGATGTCAAGCCATTACCTAGAATGGAGTGATAGATTGAAATCATTAAAAATATAAGGAAACAATGATACAAAAGAAATAATATGAATAAGACCATAACGAGACCCCTACTAGCCATGCCAGGCATTTCGTCAAACATATCATCAACATGTAACCTACAGGTGTAAACAACATAATTAAGTGTAGGGATCTCATACTTATCTGAGAATCACTATGAACCATTGTTCCCTCATGTCATTTTCTACATTATAATCTATTAGGCCATCGATACACTATTCATTCGTATATAAGTAAAAATATGTTTAGAGCCATACATAGTAGTTGTCATACAATATACATATAACCAGCATAATAGGAACAAAAATACCATAAACATGTGAGCCATCAAAATCCACATATACATCTATACATTTGCACATACAAATCAAGGGAATGAATTTCTAATTAATGAATGTAATGAACCAACTGGAGATGGGACTACCACGTTCCACCCGACCATAGAATGACTGAGCCAAATATCTCTTCATCCATTCACCCCCATGCCATATTCCAAGCATGAATGTGGGAATCAAACCAAGAGAACCAACCAGGGCATACTGAGGCCAAATCACCTCACCCTCATCAACAGAAACCAGGCTTTATGGTAATCCATCCCAGATCACTAGGCCAAAACAATGTACACATCATAATAGGCTTTACCATGATCTCCACTCGATCACTAGGCCAAAAAAGCATGGATGCCACCATATTTCTCCACCTACACCATGAGGAATTTTCTTGCCTCCTAGTCTCTTAGGATTTACCGCAATCCAAACTCGGATCACTAGGCCCTAAACTGAGACCCACTCTCGAGGCTTTATCACATATCCCAAACCCGGGATTACTAGGCCCAATGGAGAGCAAACCACCTCTTGGCTTCACTGTATATCCTTCCACTCACTGGAAATGATTCCTAGGCCCATAGAGCCAACAAAATCCTAGCTCTACCGCAACCCACAATCTTACTCAGGGGTAACTAGGCCAATGGATTTACCATGATCCATAGTCCAGTCTAAGGACCACTAGGCCATGTACTCTATCATTTAGATATCCACCCCACTCAGATTTGAATCCATTGGGCAATCTAGCTCAATCAAAACATGAGAACCCCATCATAGCATGGCTATCAAGAAATGGCAAGGCTAGGCTAGAAAAATTGTCACACATGGAAAAACTCATGCCATGATAGAAAATAACCACATGCAAAACCATGCATGCCAAATCTAGCAAGGAAAATACACATGCAAGTCAATACATGCAATGAACCCTATTGTAGTTGCTTGATCTTTCCTTTCCCTGCTCGATCTTTGCTTCCTCTTCCCTTCTTTTCCCTTCTTGCTCCAATGCCAAAATTTCTCTAAGAAACTCTAAGTATCCAAGAGTATGAGAGAGAGAGAGAGAATAATGAGAGAGCTCCAAAAATCAACTAACAAAATCTTACCAACTGGTCCTCATAAACCTTTTCGTGAACGAGATCTCTATTTTCTTCATTTTCCATTATTTTCCTTCATTTTACTTCTCACATGCAACCTGTGACCTTTCACCTCCCTTTTCTCCTAATTTCCATTATTTTCATAAATAAATGTGCAAAAAATTCCATTTCCTTTTCTAATTTCCTTAGCCATAATCAATCAAATAAACACCCCCCATGATATCTTGTCCAACATTCAACTTGGAATAAGTGTCCCATCAACCATGGTTAATGTTTTTAACTTTTATTACATGGAATTTTCACCAAGGTTGTTACAAAACCCTCCCCCTTGGGGGACATCGTCCTCAGTGTTCAATCACACATATACCTCAGCAACCTGTTGAAAAAAGACATACTACTCATGGAGCTTTATAACATAGCTTGTTGCAGTATTTACAATGAAATAATTGCTCAAAAGAAAAACATCATGACAACATGGAAACATACTGCATAATGGAGTTTTATTAGACAACTCACTACAACATTTACAATTATCATCCCGTTGAGTTCCAATCCACATGACATCATAACCACATGATCATATAATCAAAATAACATGACACCCATATCACATAGTCTGTTAGGATATTCCAACACATAGGAAATAGTTAAGTATAACTTGGTCTAGTGTAGAGTTAGGTAAAGTGTGTATCTTGACTTTGTACTTTTGTAACTTACAATTCGATGGTCACAATATGTTCTAGACATGAAGTGATCTGACAGTTCATTCTCTCCTCGGTATTACAGACACTTGATATGTGGCTTAACAGCTGATTGGTCAATGATATTTATTTAAAGAGCATGGAGGGTCATTTGTAAGGTGACCATTCATGAGAGAATATTATGTAATTTTTTTTTTGTTTACATTAATAAATTGCATGAAGTGGTCGTGTTGGCTTAGGTCGTGGACTATTTCCCTCTTTTAGGGTTTTAACCATGTCAAGAATACTAGTGTATTGATCTGTGATCTGTTTGTGAGCGGTGTCTTTTGATGTTCTATTTGAGGAACTTACCTTGTAAATTGCTAAATGGTATCAGAACTATTTGAGGTCGCATCCGTTGGTGATCCAGATCTGAAGCCGATACAACTGCATCTAACTATAGTTTCCTAGATCTACTATTTCTAACCACTTTTGAACTGAGAGGACTGCTCTATTGTGTCAGGATCATCTGTTCCAGTGAATAACCACTTTCGTTTCACGCGAAAATGTTTTTGGTTGCCCTAGCTACGTTGTTTTTAAGATCTGGAGGTATACAATCTTTACTTGCAGTTTTAGTTATTTATTTATCTTTTTTTATTACTGGATCTATACCTTTCATTTCTGCGTATGCTCTTTGCTCCTCAACTCTATGCGATCTTGACAAATCATAAACATAAATGAATGATTTTTCTTATGCATATGCTCTTTTCTGTCACCCCTTAGTGTGATATCGGAAAATCAGAAACATTGCGGAAAATATTTAGTTTCCGACGAAATCTAACTTTAAGCCGTAAGGCTTTTTTTTTTGCATGTTTGCTTTGAGTTGTGCGTGTTTTTTGTTTTATAGACAAAAATGCATTTTTCAAGTAAGCACACACCCAAAAGCTTAAGTGAGTTTAAAAAAAAATAACCTTTTAAAGTAGCTCACTTGGTCCAAAGTTTCTTTATGAGAATATATGTATTGGGTTCAAGTCTTTCTTTTTGTTGAGTTACTTTTTCAAAAGCACATGTAACTTATGTTTTAAAGTTACCTATCTAAAAATGTTCTCACCCATTTTAAAAAGTGAGTCACTTATAATTCTAAAGTCACTTTATCTTTTATGTAAGTTAAAATTTAGTGGGTAGCTCATAAAGTACCATTGTAAAAGTGGTTTTCACTTATTTATAAAAGTGGGTCACATAGAGTAATTTTTTTAGAAGTGAGCTAATTAGATTAAGTTTGGAGGTGGGGGGGCAAGGGATTTTTTTAAATATAACATTAGCATTCACTTCCGCACATTCACATACTTCGTCGGCATTTTCAATAAATTTTCTTCAAAATGTCATAACTTCTTCATCCGGAAGCCGTTTTTGTTAATCAGCCTAATTTTTTGAGATTTTTCCACTGGAACACTTAGTTTCAACATCTATTATTTCAGTGTCTATTAAAATGGAAAGTCCACACCAAGTTATTCTTGACAAAATCAACTACTTCCAATGGTTGTCCTACATTGTGGATTTACTTAGAAGTAAAGATCTTTATAGAATAGCCTCAAGCCATGAATCTAAACCAAGAGATGAAGATAAGGCAACCAAATGGGAAAATAAGAAAGATCAAGCACGTGGGTTGATAGGGATGTCTATTTCTCTAGACCTTAGATTCCATATCGCATAACTTGATACTCGTGATGAAGCAATGAAACAACTCAACAAAATTTTTGGAATTAAAAATGAAATTAGATCCCATCACTTGAAAATGAGTTTCTTACGTTGGACCCCAATACTTTTTCTTCCATTGAAGATTTTTTGTCCAAGTTCAAGACCATTAGACTTCTCTTGGAAGGTGTTAAGGTTAAGAAACAAGATGGTATACTTATCTATTCAATTCTTACTAAGTTAGGACCAAACTACTCTGTGTTTGTTTCCACCTTCCATTCTACTAGAGAAGCCTTTATTTCTCAAGGACAAGCCTACAAGTCCCCCTCTTTTGATTCCTTTTGTGATTCTTTAATAAGAAAACAAGAAATTTTTTACATCTTGGTCTTCTTAATACTGGAAACTCTTCTAAGAAAGCCTTAACAGTGCAACTACAACCAAATTCAAAGAATCCCAAGAATCAATATCATAAATAGAATGGTCCTAAACCAAACAAGGGTCCTAAGCAATTTCAATCTCAAAATGAAAAATCAATCGAACAAAATGGTAAGGAAAATAAAAACAATGGGAAAAAGACTGATAGACATTACAAATTTTGTAATCGAGATGGCCACTTAGAATCCAAATGCTTTAAGAAGATGGAAACCTTGGAAGCAACAATGAAGAAGCATAACATCCATTTGGAGCACTCTTCAACTTCAACTTCATCTTCAGGAATAACACTTTCTACATGTGGTTGTCAAGCATCTCAGTCTGTTTATGCACTAAATGTGTCTACTTCTTCTCATTCTCATGAGTGGCTCATTGATTCTGGAGCTTCTTAGAACATGACCAAAAGCAAAGCCATGCTTTATTCTTTAAATGATTGTAACATGAAAAATATATATGTTGGTGATGACAGATCTCTTAGTGTTGTAGGGACTGAAACTATTCATCTAGAAAATGGTCAATTTAATGATGTATTATGTGTTCCTATATTATCTTGCAACCTTCTATATGTATATCAGATAATTCATTGAGGTGAAGGTAAAATCGTTGAATTTTCACCTCATGATGTTGTAATTAAGGACCTAAGAGAACCTATACAGATTTTAGGTACTCACATTATTGATGATTCTACAAGGTTGTATAAGTTTAACAACTGTGGGTCATCAACTCTTCCCTCGGTATTTGTTGCTCATAATGATGAAGTGAGCAAACTTTGGCATGAGCAATTTAGTCACTTAAACTATCACTCCCTTCAAAATCTATGTGAAGAAAATATGGTGATAGGTTTTCCTATGGTATCTTGCAGAGATGGTGTTTTTTCTGGACATGTACTCGAAAAACATCATCGGGATAGTTTTGAAAAAAATTCCACTTGGCATGCCTTAGCCCCTTTACAACTTGTGCATATTGATTTATGTGGTCCACTTCCAGTTGTTTCATTCTATGGCTATAAGTATTTCTTAACTTTCATTGATGATTTCTCTAGACGTGCTTGGGTATACTTCTTAAAACTCAATAGTGAAGTCTTTAACATGTTCTTGGCCTTTAAGGCCTTTGTTGAGAAACAATGTGGACATCAAATTCTTAAGCTAAAATCTGATAATGGCGAAGAATATGTTAACAAAAAATTCATCAATTTTTTCACTGAGCATGGAATTCAATTGCAACATATTGTTCCATATACTCCACAACAAAATGGTGTAGCTGAAAGGAAGCATCACACCTTAAAGGAAATGGTTAATTGTATGCTTCAATCTAAATGACTTAGTCTTAATTTTTAGGCAGAAGAAATTAATTGTGCAAATTACATAGTAAATCGCACTCCTACTAAGGTTTTAAAGAATACCACTCCAAAATAAGCATGAAGCTCAATTCAACCAGATGTAAGCCACTTTCATGTTTTTGGAAGTGAAGCATGGGCCCATATTCCAGATGAGAAACATAAAGCCTTAGAACCTAACAGTGAAAAGTGTATTTTTGTTGGATATTATGAAGATGTCAAAGGATATAGACATATTCCACCTAAATCTAAAAAATGTTATCATTAGAAGAGATGTAAACACTAAAGTTCGCTGAAAATATATCGGCCTATGAGCCTATTTCAGCAGATGTGCAACCTCTATCTTCTAATTATGAAAATATTTATTCTTCAGATGATGAAAGCGAGGATGAAAATCCTCCCCCACCTTCTCAGGATCCTCATTCAACTCCTTAGCTTTCAAAATGTGTCTGTGCTACTCTGGATACAATAGGTGCTCTTATAGGTGATCCTACAGATCAGTGTCGCACATGTTCTCAGTTTGATAGAGCCTCTTCTTTACTGTCTCAAGCTTCAACGAATTATGATCCTGACACCTTTGAAGAAGCTTCAGGCCATCCAAATTGGGACGCAACTATGAATGAAGAATATCGTTCACTATTGGAAAATGATACATGGGACCTTGTTCCTCTTCCAAAGGGACAAAAAATTGTTAGATGTAAATGGGTTTATAGAACCAATTTTTGACCAGATGGAAAAGTTGATAAACATAAAACTCGTCTTGTTGCTAAGGTTTTTTCACAAGTTGAAGGCATTGACAATACTGAAACATTCTCCCCTGTTTCCAAATTGAACTCTATTCGCCTTGTTCTTTCCCTTGCTGTCTCTTTCAAATGGGAAGTCCATCATATGGATGTCAAATCCACCTTCTTGCATGAAGAAATATACATGGAACAACCTCTTCGCTTTATACATATAGACTCCAACCTTGTATGTCAGCTTAAGAAATCCCTTTATGGTCTCAAGCAAGCTCCTCGGGCTTGGTAAGCCAAAATGGATATATTTCTTTTAGACACTGGCTTTTCTAGGTGTCGTTCTGACAATATTGTCTACACCAAGAAAGCAGGTAAGTCTCTTATCATTCTTGTCCTTTATGTTGATTATCATATTCTTAATGGTAGTGATCCCAAAGTTATAAACCATGTGAAGTCTAGCCTTAAAAAGAAGTTTGAAATGACAGACTTAGGACACTTGCATTATTTTCTTGGTCTTCAAGTCTTACAATCCAAAGACGGTGTTTCCCTTTCCCAGTCCAAGTATGACTATGATATTCTACACCATTTTCACATGGAAGACTGTAAGCCAACTCCTTATCCCTTTCAGTTTGGATCCAAACATTCAGTCACTTGTACTTCCCCTGAAGTTGATGTTACCTTATATTGTCAGCTTGTAGGAAAAATTTTGTATTTGACCCATACTGTCCTGACCTTTCCTTTATTGTTGGCATTATTTCTCGATTTATGCAAAACCCACATGAAAGTCATTGGAAACAAGCTAAAATAATACTTCATTATGTTCAAGGTACAGTTCAGTTTGGGAGTCATTATAGTTCAGAAGCATCTCCTTTATTGGTTGATTTCAGTTATTCCGATTGGGCTCATGACCCTGATGATCAGAAGTCTGCTGCAGGTTATGTATTCACTCTTAGTTATAGACCTATTAAATTGTCTTACAAGAAAAAAAGTGCCATTTCTGTTTCTTCAGTAGAAGTAGAGTATCGTGGCACCGTAGAAGCTAGTAAGGAAGCCATGTTGCTTCGTCAGATCCTATCAGATTTTGGCTTTCAGCAACAGCATCCGACTACACTTTGGTGTGATAATCAAAGTGCCGTTCAACTATGCAAAGATCCAGTCCAATAGCAGTGCAACAAACACATTGAACTACAGATGCACTTCATCAGAAAGCTCATTCACGACCATGTTCTTGAAGTGCTATATTGTTCAACTGATGATCAAGTTGCATACATCTTTACAAAGGCTATCACAGAGGCGAAGCTTACTAAACTTCGATTTATGGTTGGAGTTCAGGAAGTCGTCACTAAGGGGGGATATGCTCTAATGCCTTGTTCCTACTAATATTGTGTCATATTTTTACATCCTTCAATTCTATCTCAAGTTGTTCTTAAGGGGGGATGTTAGGATATTCTGACACATAGGAAATAGTTAAGTATAACTTGGTCTAGTGTAGAGTTAAGTAAAGTGTGTTTCTTTACTTTGTACTTTTGTAACTTACAATCCGATGGTGACGATATAGTCTAGACATGAAGTGATATGATGGTTCATTCTCTCCTTGGTATTATTGAGACTTGATTTGTGTCTTAACACCTGATTGGTCCATGATATCTATTTAAAGAGTATGACCGTTCATGAGAGAATCTTATGTAAATTTTCTTTCTTTTACATTAACAAATTGCCTGAAGTGGCCGTGTTGGCTCAGGTCGTGGACTGTTTCCCTCTTTGAGGATTTTAACCATGTCAAGAATATTGGTGTATTGATCTGTGGTTTGTCTGTGAGCGATGTCCTTTGGTGTTCTATCTAAGGAACTTACCTTGTAAAGTCCTACATAGTGGAGCTTTATAACATAGCTCATGGCAGTATTGACATCCATATACAAGTGTATATATAGCAACATTACCAAAATATATACCAAAAACATATACCAAATCATATACTGAAAGCATATTTCAAAATATATACTAAATACCATATCTAAGCATATATCAAAACATCATATAGCATATACCAAACCATCATAAAGAATATATCAACCACCATAAAGCATATATTAATCCACCATAAAGCAAATACACAACTACCATAAAGCATATACCACACCACCATATCAAAGGTGCTTTGCCTCAACTGGTAAAAAAGGAAGGATACATAGCCCACATCTGATCTGTCATCTCTCATGTAGCTTTATCGGGCCCAAAGTGCAAAGTACTTCCATTGCACTTTAACTTACTCGATTTCTCGATTCTGGAGCATGAGCACCTTTTTCTACAATATATGCTGAGGCTCTGGCTATAATTCTACATCTGGTTCCACCTACAATACAGACTAGTCAATCACATGATCAACATCCTTAACATACTTCTTAAGCAAAGAGACATGGTAAACATCATGGACTTTCACTGTCGAAGGCAATGCAAGTCGATAGGCTACTGGCCAAATCCTCTCAATGATACTGAAGGGTCCACAAAATCGTGGTGCCATCTTAGCACAAGATCCAATCCACACATAGCTCTTCTTCCGTTTGATGCACAGGTACATTTCCCCAACCTGGAACTCTTTCAAAAACCTGTTTCGATATGCATACATTTTTTGCCTATCCTGTGATGCCTTTAGATTTTTCTTGATCACCTACATTTCCCTTTCCATGTCTGGAAATATTTATGGTCTAATCAATACCCTGCTAACTGGATCACTCCAACTAATAGGAGTGTTACAGCTCCACCCATACAATGCCTCAAAAGGACTCATCCTCAATGACTCCTGATAATCATTGTTGTATGCAAACTCTACCAAAGGGAGATACTCTTCCCACTTCCTCTGCTGATGCATCACATACATCCTCAACATGTCCGGCAATAACCTGTTGACCCTCTCTGTATGTCCATCTATTTATGGATGATAAGTTGTGCTAAAGGCCAACTCTGTGCCCAAACCCGCAAATAAATCGTTCCAAAACTTGGAAGTGAACTTCACATCCTTGTCTGACACAATCTTATTTGTAACACTGTGTAGTCTAACTACATCTCTGATGAATGCCTATGCCACATCGCTAGCTAAGAATGTAGGCTTTACTAGATTGAAGTGTGCAATCTTTTTAACTTGTCCACAATGACCATGATGGAATCATGTTGCTTCACTGTTTTAGGAAACCCTGAGATGAAATCCATGGAAATGACCTCCCATTTCCATTATGGAATCACGATCGGCTGTAGCAGTCCACCTGGATGTTTACACTCTTCTTTCACTCAGTTACAGTCGAAACACCTCACCACAAACTCTGCTACATTCCTCCTCAAATTTGGCCAATAGTAAAATATCTTCATCGTTGTTAGTATCTTTTGATAACCTGGGTAACCTAAATAAGGTTTCACATGAAACTCCCCCAAGATCACCTTCTTGAGCTCACTATTATCTAGTACACATATCGTGTCTCGGAACTTGACCACTCCATCTGCTGTAAGACAATAGTCCATACCCTGTGCACCTGCACCTGTACCCTGTTGCAACATGTGCACAATCTCCATATACCTAACATCTTACTGACCTTCCTACATGATCCTATCCTGTAAGTCTGTCCCATAGGAGCTCATAGCTTCCAAGTGATGTACCTGTACCCATCTTCTTGGAGCATCTGCCACCCTGTTCTCTTTACCTTCTATGTACCTGATCTCAAAATAAAACTCATTGATTGTGGCCAACCATTTAGCCTTCATAGCATAAATTCAGCTAGTCAAACAAATCCCTCCACCCAATGTGATCACTCATAAGTACAAACCTCCTATCAAGAAGATAATGTCTCCATATCTTCAATGCATGTATGATCGATACCAACTCAAGATCATGTATTGGGTAGTTATACTCGTTCTCGTTTAGTTTCCGAAACTCATAACATACCACCTATCCATTCTACTTAAGGAATCCACCAAGTCCTCTCTTGCAAGAATTTATGCATACTACAAACCCTTTGTCTGGATCTGTAATCTGTAGCATTGATGCATGTGTCAATAACTGCTTAAGCTGCTCAATGTTATCCTGACACTCCTTTGTCCATTCGAACTTCTTACATTCCCTTGGCAATGATGTGATAGGATAAGCAATCTGTGAGAAGTTCCTGATAAATCTCTTATAATAGCATGCCATACCCATGAAATATCTCACCTCATCCACATTCTTAGGAGCTACCCACTCCATGATGGCTCTTATCTTCTCTGGATCTACTGCAATTCCTTCTTTGGAGACAACATGTCCCAATTAAGATACCTCAATATGAAAGAAACTATACTTGTTGAGCTTAGCATACAACTGATGCCCCCTCAACAACCTCAACATTGTTGCTAAGTGCTCGGCATGCTCTTCCTCATTTTTAGACTATACCAGTATATCATTAATGAACACAATAACAAAATTATCCAAATATGGACGCAATATGCTATTCATCAAACACATGAATGTAGCTGGAGCATTAGCTAAACCAAATGGAACAACAAAAAACTCATAATGCCCATACCTGGTCCTGAACGCAGTCTTGTAAATGTCCTCTTCTTTGATGTATACCTGATGGTATCTGGATCTTAGATCAATATTTGAGAACACTGTTGCTCCCTTCAGCAAATCAAACAAGTCAACAATCCTTGACAAAGAGTACCTATTCTTGATAGTCACTTTGTTCAACTTCCTGTAATCACTGTACAATCTAAGAGTACCATCTTTCTTCTTCACAAACAAGACCGGTGCGCTCCAAGGTGATACACTTGGGCTAATGTATCCCTTGTCCAACATTTTCTTCACCTGTAGCTTTAACTCAACTAACTCAGGTGTGCTCATCCTGTAAGGTTTTTTTGATGTTGAAGCTTCCCCTAACACTAACTCAATAGAAAAGTATACTCCTTGTGAGGTGGTAACTCTGTAATGTCTTCAGGAAATACATCCTGAAACTGTTGTAAAACTGGTTATCTACTCAACACATCTACGTCCTCAACTTCCTTACCCTTATCACTAGAAATGTGCACTGTGAATAACACACACCCTTTCCTACAGCTATGCCTTGCTTGCATCATTATCACCATCCTAACTGATGTGGCTTTCTTCTTACCCTGTAAGACTCGTGGTTCTGCATTGTCATCAACACACTCAATAACTTTTTCATAGCAATCTACCATAATTCTATGAAGATACAACAAGTCCATTCCCAACAACATATTGTATGAACCCAATGGTAATACATTCAAATGTGATGCGGTAGACATACCATTCAAGTCAAGTGCATAAGATCTTACCCAATGATGAACTTGTTTCTTCGTACCTATAACAAACTGTACTAACAAATACTTTACATGCAATTCCTTACTCAAACCACTCTTATCCACCAAGTCAGGACTAACATAGCTATAATTATATCCAGGGTCAATCAAAATAGAAATAACTTGATCACAAAGCTTATCGTCCACTTAATGATAGATGCCCGGTGTTCTTCCTGCTTGTTGTCCACTACTGCATAGATACGTGGAATGCTCTGACCAACATCACCAATAGTCTTCGCCTCCTGTGCACTGTATCTCTGAGGCCTTCCACCCTGATTCTGTGGAAAATCTCTCTTAAGGTGCTCCTTACCACATGTCTAACACTCCAACCGACTAGTGCCCTCACCTCTATGTTGTTGTTGCTGATGTGACCCATGTCCCTGTCTAGCTGCATTAAATCTCTTTTGTAGTGCCACATTCTCTTTCTCATCTACATGCGAAGGCCTTGTCCTCTTAGGCTACCATTTACCTTTACCTTTGTCCTTTCTTTTCCATCCATGCTGAGATGCATTCTTATGCTTTAATTGTTCATAGAAATGCTTCAGTTTCCTAATAACTTCCTCAATTGACTGAGGCTCATCATACTCAATCCGATCTCTAAATGCTAATGGAAAACCACTGAAAAATATATGAACTTTAGCCTTCTCATCAGTAAGATATGGTGCATACCTTAGTATGTCGAGAAACTTGGTTGTGTACTCTTTATCTGTCATTGATCCTATCCTTAGCTCATAGAACTCTTTAGTCTTATTGTCGTAGTACCTCTTTGACAAGTACTTCTTCCTGGAAAGCCTCTTGAGCTCCTGCCAGCTCAAGTCATCTGCCCTAATGTCTGTGACCCACTTAACATCTTCCCACCAGATGTCTTCTTTACCTTTCACGTTGAAGGTCGCTACTATGGCCTTCATGTTATTAGTGTAATCATGCAACTCAAATAATTTGTTCATGCCAAGTATCAAAGCCTCTGCATCTTCTGTCTTCTTCACATCTCCATTAAAAGTAGGTGGTTTTTCTTTCTTGAATCCATCTAGAAAGTATCCCCTATCATTCCTCCTATAAGGATGATAGCAATCATGATCATGATGTCTATCAGAACTAGAACTAGAATACTACATGTACTCATTGCCCATGGGGGATTCACTCAGTGAACCTCTGACATATCATGTGCGTTTGTGGCATATTAAACAATACCATTAATATGTCAACTGCATATTGAAAAATCCCTCTAAAAATGAAATTATTTAACCCCTACCAATATGAACCCAACACAAATTCCCGGTTTAAAAACCCCTACTTTCACTAGATACTATAGGTATCCATTTTTTCATTAACATTTTTTATATCCCTTTATATTTTTTCATTAACTTTAAGCTCCATTTTTTATATTTGCCAATATAAAAACCCTTTAACCCCTATATATCCCCCAATATATTATGTCATTTTTTCCTCAATATATATCCCCTAATATGAACCCACGTGATATGATATTTCTCCCCCAGTGAAGCCCTCATGTCAGCGCCCCTCCTATCCAGAGTATCCATCAACCTGCCATCTCTCACTGTGTCAAATCTATCCAACCTGTGTCTACCATTAGCAACATCCCCATGTCCATGGTTGATTTGAAGCGCACTTGTTGCTTCAAGTCTAACAAACTTTGAAGAAGTATAGCATTAACCTACGCTTGTTTCTCTTGTGCATGTATGATCTGGTCATTATCTGCCTTACAACTCCTTATCTCTTCCTTCAAACATCTCAATGTAATTGCCAAATCAGAAGAGTTCCCAACGCCATGCTGCTCTTCAGATTCATAGGGAGAGTCTTTGTAGTCAACCATCTTGCTAGCCATTGGATCTATCTTCCTGCAATGCATAATATGTTAGATAAACCAAATCACAATAAATCAGTGTGCCTTAATGTAGCTTGGGAAGGATACCTTGTATGCAATATCACAAAATCAATGTGATACATGTATAACATAATCATAACAACATATATACATACACAATTAAATGTATCAACACATAAACATCACTCTAGCTAGGGTCTAGTCATCGATGAAAAGCCATATTAACAATGCATGTTATGAACTCATGCATGACATCAACCATTACTCCATTATACACATTTACACATGCAACCAACAACATGCATAAGCAATGTCTAATCAACTACACATATGCATAAATTCATGTAGTCGAACAAAAGCAATCAATTCTTGTAATCAACCTACAAGGTTAATACATGTAATCAAAATATTCAAGAATGTAACCTAACATACAAGGATGTAAGTAGGCGGCATAAAATGAACAGGTAAGTGAAATATTATACATACGAAACCAGTCACATACTCATAACAAATACATTCTGAAATATCAATATCAAATTCTCCATATCAACCATACTACAACCTTGATCAATCATCAAGCTAGTGCAACAAGAACATGAAATGCAAGTGTAAAAGACACACATGAAACTGACATGCATGCATGACCAACATACACCACCCATCCAATCCGAGAGTTGAACCATTCTCTTATACCACTCTGTAACACCCTCCTCCCACATCCCACCCAAGTAACCATACAAACTAGGATAAACATGATATGATAGGCTACTATGATCATATTCAACCTCCTAGGTGACCTTCATGAAGTGGAATCGACGAAAAAATCACACACAATCATCCAACATCATCAACAAAACCCTTAAGAGACAAGTGAGCCACTCAGACAACTTGTCCCTGGGTCCCACTACTGTTATGGATCTCTTAGGCCATAGTCGCTCTCATGCTATGGGTAAGGGAGCGATCGACAACCTAAAGTCGCTCTCATAGGCTTGTCTACCAGCGACCAGGGACCAAAATTACCAGTTCTATGTCAGGGACCCCGAGATTTAAGCCACTTTTTTAGGCCCAGAGCCCAAGCCACTGCCCAGAATGGAGTGATAGCTTGAAATCATTGAAAATACAAAGAAACAATGATGCAAAAGCAATAAGCTGAATAAGACCATAACTAGACCCCTACTAGTCATGCCAGGAATTTTGTAAAACATATCATCAACATGTCACCTATAGGTGTAAACAACATAATTAAGTGTAGGGATCTCATACTTATTTGTGAATCTCTATGAAAGATTGTTCCATCGTTTCATTTGTTGCATTATCATCTATTAGGCCATAGATACATTATCCATTCATTTATAAGTAAAAATATCTTGAGATCCATACATAGTTATTGTCATAAAATATAGTTATAAGCAACATAATAGGAACACAAATACCATAAACATGTCAGCTATAAAAATCCACATATACATCAATACATTTGAACATAGAAATCAAGGGAATGAATTTCTCATTAATGAATACAATGAATCAACCAGAGATGAGACTACCATGTCCCACCTGACCATAGAATTGTTGAGCCAAATCTCTCTTCATCCATTCACCCCCGTGCCATATTCCAAGCATGAATGTGGGACTCAAACCAAGAGAACTAACCAGGGCATACCGAGGCTAAACCACCCCACCCTTATCAACAGAAACCAGGTTTTATCGTAACCCATCCCCGATCACTAGGCCAACACAATGAACACATCATAACAGGATTTACCATGATCTCCACCCAATCACTAGGCCAAACAAGCAGGATGCCACCGGATTTCTCCACCTACACCATGAGGAATTTTCCTATCTCCTAGTCTCTTAAGCTTTAACGCAATCCAAACCCGAATAACTAGGCCCTAAATTGAGACCCACTCTCTAAGATTTACCGCATATCCAAAACTCTGGATTACTAGTCCCAATGAAGAGAAAACCACCTCTTGGCTTTACTTTATATCCCGCCATTCCCCTGTAAGGATTCCTAGGCCCACCTAAGCAACACAATACTAGCTTTACCACAACCCATAATTTGGCTTAGGGGTCACTAGGCCAGTGGCTTTACTGTGATCCACAATCCAGTTCAGGGATGACTAGGCCATGTGCTCTATCATTCGAAGATCCACCCCATTCAGCTTTGAATCCATTGGACAATCCAGCTCAACCAAAACATGAGAACCCCATCACATCACGACTATCTGGAAATGGCAAGGCTACACTGAAAACATTGTCACACCTGGCAAAACCCATGTCATGATAGAAAAGAACCACATGCAATACCATGAATGCCAAATCTAGCAAGGAAAATACACATGCAAGTCAATACCTGCAATGAAGCTTGTTGTAGTTGTTTGATCTTGCCTTTCCCTACTTGATCTTTGCTTCCTCTTGCCTTCTTTTCCTTTCTCGCTTCAATGCAAAAATTGCTCTGAGAAACTCTGTCCAAGAGTATGAGAGAGAGAGAGAATAATGAGAGAGCTCCAAAACTCAACTGACAAAAGGTTACTAACTGATCCTCAGAATCTTTTTTATGAATAAGACCTCTATTTTCTTCATTTTCCATTATTTTCCTCCTCACATGAAACCTGTGACCTTCACCTCCCTTTTCTCATAATTTACATTATTTTCATAAATAAATGTGCCAAAAATGCCATTTTGTCTTTCCAAAGCCTTATCCATTTCCTTTTCCAATTTCCTTAGCCATAAACAATCAAATGAACACCCCTTAGGATGTCTTGCCCAACATTCAGCTTAGAATAAGTGTCCCATCAACTATGGTTATTGTTTTTAACTTTTATTACATGGAATTTTCACCACGGTTGTTACATATGTCATGCATCAGTAGAGGAGATGGGAGGATTACCTTCCATTGGTTGAGTTTACATACAACAACGATTATCAAGAGTCACTGAGAATGAGTCCATTTGAGGCAGTGTATGGGCGGAGTTGCAAAACTCCCATCAACTGGTGTGATCTAGTGAATAGGGTATTTATTGGACTAGTCATGTTGGCAAACATGGAACAAGAAATGCAGGTTATAAGGAAGAATCTAAAGGCATCACATGACAAACAAAAATGTTATGCAGACCAACATAGGGAATTTAAGGAGTTTCCGGTTGGGGATCATGTCTATTTGTGCATCAAGCCCAATAAGAGCTCCTTGACGATTAGATCATGTGCCAAGTTGGCCCCACATTATTGCGAGCCTTTTGAGATCCTTGAGAGGATTGGACCAGTGGCCTACACACTTGCACTGCCTACGACGGTGAAAACCCATGATTTTTTTCATGTTTCATTGCTTAAAATATATGTAAACGATGTTGATCATGTTATTAATTGGCCTTTATTGTAGGTGGAGCAAGAAGGAGAATTCCAGCTGAAACCCCAATGCATATTGTAGAGCCTCTAACTTGCACCTAATCATCCATTATTACCTACAGTTTTTCCTCACTTATCTCTCTCTTTTGCCTTATTTTCCTTGTAAACCTACCCAGATCATTACATTAGATGTCTTTAAGCATGATCAAGTGAACTTTGCTAATGTGTGACTGTTTTGTTTAGATTTTGACATATTTACAGAGATTCCGCAGCTGTCTGGCAATTCCGCAGCCATTCAGCGATTCCGCAGCCATCTGGTGATCCCGCAGCCTTTTTGTTAATCTCAAGGTTCCACGTGTCATTTTGCAAAACGAACCATATGGGCACGTGGGAATAAAGGTGCTCAAGGTTCTTGTGCTATTGGTTCGGTCAGCCACATCATCTACACCTCTGGTCAACGAGGGTCAAGCCACGGTCAACAAAGGCAGCTTAAACGGTGTTGCGTAAGCTGTTGGGTCACGTCAATGCAAATGGTGATTTGTCCGTGTTACGCAGGTTGTGGGAGACATAATCCAACTCTGGATTCAATTCCCATGACGACCAAAACCTCCAGCTCATCCACGAGGCTCATTACGTGTTGCTGAACCTTTAATACGCATGACAGATTAGTTAAATTTCTGTTTTTAGCTTTACGCATTAGGTAATCTTTCAGATGCCTATAAAAACTAGCGTCTGCGTACGCTTAATGTTACTTTTTAGTTGCTGTGTTTTATGTACTCGTTATAATTTTAGTGCATTTCAAAACTCTGTTTTAATAGTGCTGTTCTAGCACTCTTGACTGTACTTTTCTGCATATGGAGTAATAGAAGACAGTGTTGTTCTGAAGTTTTCAAACACTTGAGTCTTCTTTGGGTTTTATGGATGGAGGGCCCCCGTTCATGACAGCCCTTGTATAGTATTTTATGTTCATAATCTTGCTATTTCCTTATTTTCCATTCAGCACTTTCCTTTTATTTGAAACATGTACAGCTTGATTTACCTTCATTGTCATTTCATTTGCAGCCTTTACTTTGACTGATCAGATTTGTTTTTCTGCAGGTTTTTAACCCGGGATTGTGTGTGTGTTTGTGTATTTGCTTTATATCTAGTGGTAGTTTCAGTTGTCATATTCATAGTGCTGCCTTTTACTCTGTTTTCTAGTTTAGCTTTTAGTTTAGTTTCTCAAGTTGTATGCTAACTGATTAATGGTCTCTTTATCATAAACTGTTTATCTTTAAGAGAGCAGAATACTAATGAATTACAGCTTGTTTTGAAGTAGTCTTGGCTTATATCACTAACTCTTTTTCCACTTGTTACACATAACAATGTATGTTGGAAGCAGAATGATGGAGAAAGGCACAGTGGTGTTATAATTTGTCATTTAGAGCTTTATCATTTCTTAGACTTATCTTTAGCTACTTCCTAATCGTGTTTTACACAGTGCTATGTGTTAGAAGCAGAGAGTTAGGAAGAGATAAACATTATCATTGGTCTTTGAAGTGATTTTCTTATTTTTTTATTTGCAGCAACATGAGTAGTGACTAATGCCATTAGAAAGTGGTTCTTTGCTTTCAGTTCATTTCAAGTTATTTATTTCCTTTAAAGTTTTTCCTTTGCAAATTTAGCAGATAGTTAGAAACCACCAATCACACACCCTCACTCATCTAGAATTCACCTTACACACACCATCACTCATCTGTTTATAAAATCATCACTCCATCTTAGGAAGATAAATTAACCACAAACAACACCCCAAACGACAAAAAGACTCTAAGAGGGTGCTTAAGTACATATAGTACACCTTCACTTCATCAGCTTACGAGCCCCGGGTTGACAATTAATGACATCAATTTAGGAACACTAAATTGACTAAACATTTTGGCGCCGTTGCCGGGGAAGTGAAATTAAGTAGCCATATTCTTAGAGAAAAAAAAACATAAAAATTTCAAGGAAAGAAGTTGATAACCTATCAAAGTATGCTCTCCTCTTGCACTTCAAAGTGATCTGGAGGATCAGAAAAGAGAAAGTTATTGATTTAGTAGTTTCTTGAGTATGCTCTCTTCTTGCACCTAGAGTGACCTGGAAGATCAGAAAAAGAACTATTAACTTGACATGAAGAAAAATAATAAAAAAAATGACATGCATAGAGCTAGAAATTCTAGGGGAAGGTTTTTAGCTAGAGCTCGAAGTTCAATTTTTACAAGTCCATCTGTTTCAAGGGATAGACAAGAGACACCTCCCTTATCTCCAACCGACACTCCTAGTCCTAGAATTCCTGGAATTCAAGAGCCAAGAATTGATTCTCCTACACCTTCTATTGAATTTGAACCAGGAAGAGACTCTTCTCTTTCTCCTACAGGAAGACCAATTGTAATTGAGGAAGTAGAGTCACCTGAAGAAGAAGGAGAAATCTCTTCTCATTCACCCTTTGTAGAGGAACCAGAAGATTTTGAAATCCCTAGGAGAACCATCATGGCAGAGGAAGAAGGAGGTGGTAGAGGTAGAGGTAGAGGAGAGAGGAGGAGGAAATAACAATAATAATGGAGGAGGTAGAGGTCCCCTTGGAGGAGGAAATAGAGATGGGGATAATTCATTTGGGTTTCCCATTGTTAATGAGGATTCCCGAGCCACTATGAAAAACATATCACCATCTGTCCTCCCAAACTTCCATGGGTTAAGAACTGAGGACCCTGAAACATTTTTATTTGAATTTGAAGTTGTGTGTCGAACTTATGACTATCTGGATGATACTCAGAAACTCAAATTGTTCCCCTCAACATTAAAAGATCAAGCTTTGAAATGGTTCATGGGGTTACTCACTCAATCCATTAGGTCTTGGGATGAAATGAAACAAACCTTTTTGGATAGGTATTTGGACTATTGTATGCCTACTAATCACAAGGACGAGGTATTTAAAATGATGCAAAGAGAAGATGAGAGCTTAGAAGATTTACTTGAAAGATTTCAATATAACTTGAAAAGAGCAAAAATGAGTAGCTTGGATGAAGAGACCTTAAAAGCCCTCTTATTAAAAGCCATTAGGGATGAATGGATAGATATCTTAAACATGATGGGGAAAGGGGATATTTCTCAACTTTCACTCAATGATATAGCAGAACTCTGTATCCATCTCTCAAGGGGCAAATCAAAAACTCAAAAAGGGCCTAGAGATCCCTCTCTCCTTAGAGCAAATAAATCTGCAACAGGATCAGTAAGTAGGGCTGAAATTGGCAATATTCTTGATGAATTCAAAACTGACATCTTAGGGAGTCTTAGTGAACAACTAGATACCGTTAAGATTCACAATAAACAAAAAGCAGAAGCTGAGGCTTTGGCCATCTTTTGCCCGAAATGTGGAAAGAAACATGCTTTAAGGGAATGTCCCTTGGATGCACACGTTGTAGAATCATGCGTAATTTGCTCAGAAACTCATGAGACCAAGGATTGTCCTTCAATTCCTGGCCTCAAAGCAATCTTTCAAGAGGATCCAAACACACTTGAATCTCTTTGTTTTGTTGCAAGGAGACCTTGGCAAGGGCAACAAAATCAAGGGTTTAACAACTCTATGAATTTTCAACCCCAACCAAATTGGAATCCTTGGCAACAACCTTGGCCTCAACCTCAAAACGCTTTTCAAGCATGGATACAAAGCATGCAAAATCCTTATGGGAGACTTGCTCAATTCTATCAATATCCTCCATCATTTCAGAATCAACAAGCTCCACAACTTCCAAATCAAGGTCAACAATTATCATTTCCATACCCTCAACAAAAACAACCTCCTCCACAAAATCAAAATTCTCAACTCTCGCTTCAATCCCAGCAGAAGTCAAACCAACTTCCCTCTCAGCCATTACCAAATCCAAATAATAGGAACCCTCAAAATGCTTACATGATGGAAGGTCAACCATTCCCTACCTATATGGTTGTTCCTCTCAATGAAGTACAACTCAGATCAGGTAGAATCCTAGATCAACCTTCTACAAGTGTTCAACAACCAAGCATTTCTGAGGAAGAATCTCTCAAAGTCAATAAGGGTTCTGAAGTATCACTTCAAGACCAAAATATCCAAAAAGAAAAAGAAAAAGAATCAACCTCTACAACTCCCATAGTTGAGCAACCTACATCTTTAGCTACACCTCCTTTTCCTGAAAGATTACAAATTGACAAAGGAGTGGAAAAGCAAATTTGGTTGCCTGACTATAGTTTTCTAGATGAATTGAAGAATGTCTGTATTAAGATCCCCTTGTTACAAGCCATTAAGGAAATTCCCATTCTAGCAAAGACAATAAAGGAGTTGAGTTTGAAGAAAACAGTAAAAAGAACCAGAGATACCAAAAGGATACATCTAGTTGGAAAAATTGCAGACATTATGATGGGTAAGATTACCATGCAAAAGTATGTGGATCCCGGTAGCCCTATTGTCAAAACTCATATTAATGGGGTTGAAATCCCAAATACTTTGATTGACTTAGGAGCCGCTATCAACATCATGAGTAGATAGACCATGGATCAGTTAAAGCTTCCTAACCTTCTCTTTACACCTACTTTACTGCAACTTGCAGATAGATCAATCATTAAACCTGATGGTGTATTGGAAGACATTCCAGTCTCTCTAGATTCTTGGGAATATCCAGTTGATTTTATGATTTTAACTCCCAAGAACAATCTAGGAGGACATCCTCTTATCTTAGGAAGACCTTGGCTAGCAACAGCTGATGCCTTCATCAGTTGTAGGTCTGGGGACATGTATATATCAGATGGTAATTCTACCAAGAAATTCAACTTGTATCCTCCAGCAAAGGCAATAACAGAAATAGGAGAAGATGAGTGGGTCGATGATGAGGATACTATTCAACCTGTTCTAACCATCTCTGAGATTAGTGAAGACAGTCAAATTCTAAATACATTAGAAAATTTTGAAATACCTTTAGAATATGACTCTAAACAGTTTCAGTTAGAAGCAGACATTGAATATCTCTCCTCTAGACAGATGTCTCTCTTCTCAATGGAAGAGTTTGGTAGTTCTACAGTTGAAATCCTTCCAGGAAAAACATTGAACATTAACAGAAACTTGGAAAGACCACAACAAGAAGAATTAACCAAACTTTTGCAAAAACATTCCACTGCATTTGCATGGGAATACACTGACATGAAAGGAATCGATCCTAAGACTTGTATTCATCACATCTATATTGAAGAAAACAACAGACCTATTAGGCAACCACAAAGAAGGATGAATCCAAACCTTAGGGAAATCGTGAAAGAAGAACTTCAGAAATTGCTCAAGGTAAACTTCATTTACCCCATTTCAGATAGCCAATGGGTTTCTCCCTTGGTTATAGTGCCCAAAAAGAATGGTAAATGGAGAGTTTGCATTGATTATAGAGAATTGAACAAGGCAACCTTAAAGGATCATTTTCCTCTACCTTTTATTGATCAGGTACTAGACACTTTAGCAGGTAAAAAGTATTTCTCATTCTTGGATGGTTTTAGTGGGTATAATCAGATTCAGGTAGCACCTGAAGATCAAGACAAAACCACATTTACTTGTCCTTGGGGAACTTTTGCCTACCGAGTCCTCCCTTTTGGATTGGTCTTTGAAGTGATTTTCTTATCTTTTTATTTGCAGCAACATGAGTAGTGACTAATGCCATTAGAAAGTGGTTCTTTGCTTTCAGTTCATTTCAAGTTATTTATTTCCTTTAAAGTTTTTCCTTTCCAAATTTAGCAGATAGTTAGAAACCACCAATCACACACCCTCACTCATCTAGAATTCACCTTACACACACCATCACTCATCTGTTTATAAAATCATCACTCCATCTTAGGAAGATAAATTAACCACAAACAACACCCCAAATGACAAAAATACTCTAAGAGGGTGCTTAAGTACATATAGTACACCTTCACTTCATCAGCTTACGAGCCCCGGGTTGACAATTAATGACATCAATTTAGGAACACTAAATTGACTAAACACATATTGCAGTGGAAAAATCTCATGCTCCAGAATAGAGCACTCAAGCAGGTTAAAGTGCAGTGGAAGCACTTTGGCCCTAATGAAGCTACATGGGAGATGGCCCTAATGAAGCTACATGGGAGATGGCTTATCAAATGCAAGCTATGTATCCTTCATTGTTTTTCGGTGAAGAAAAATGAGTCTTGGTATTTGTACATATTTATGTATGGTTGTTATTGTAAATACTGTAATGAGCTAAGTTATAAAGCTCCAATAAGCGATATGGTTTTCATGTTTTCATGTTTTCATGTTTTACATTATGGGTTTTCTTTTGAGCAAGATGTTATTGTAAATACTGCAACAAGTTGGGTTATAAAGCTCCATAGGCAGTCTGTTTTTTCTCATTAGTGGTTTTGTTGGGTCTAGGTGTGATTTAACACTGAGGATGGTGTTCCCCTAAGGGGGAGGGGTCTGTAACAGCCCCAGGTTAATAGTTCATGTAATAAAAGTTAATAAAGGTAAAATAAGACAACAGGCAAGGGACACTTATTCCAAGCTGAATATTGGGCAAAATATATTAGTGGGCATCACTTGTTGTGTTTTATGGCTAAGGGAAATTGACAAAGGAAATGGTTAAGGCTTTGGAAAGGCAAAGAGACATTATTTGGCATTTTATTTATGAAAATAATGGAAATTAGGAGAAGAGGAAGGTGAAAGGTCACAGGTTGCATGTGAAGAGGTAAATGAAGGAAAATAATGGAAAATTGAAGAAAATAGAGGACTAATTAAAAAAAAAGGCTTATGAGGATCATTGGGTACCTTTTTGTTAGTTCAGTTTTAGAAATAGCTTCAAAGAGGAGAAGAGAACCAAGAGGAAGAAATAAATTAACCAAGCAATAAAAGGAAGGGAGAAGAAAGGGAAAGAAAAGAAAAGAAAAAAAGGACAAGGAAAGAAAATGAAGGCAAGGATCAAGCAACTTTAACGAGAATGCTTGTAGGTAATAGATTCCATGTGTGATTTCCTAGCTGGGTTTGACATGCATGGTAGGTGCATGTTGGTATATGGTTCTTTTGCTATCGTTGGCATGGATTTTGTCGGGATTGACAATGGATTTTAGCCTAGCTTTTCCATTTCCAGATAGCCATGATGTCATGGGATTCTTCTCGGTTTGAGCTTTGGATTGCCGGATGGTTTTGGAATCCGGAGTGAGGTGGTATTAGGAAAATTCCCAAAGGTGTAGGAATCCCTTGACAGGTAATGGCGGGATACACGGTAAAGCTTGAGGGTGGAGATGGGAAAATTCCTCAAGGATGGTGAAGAAATTATGAGGCATCCAAGCTCAGTTCAGTTTTGTGATCTTGACACTAGTTTAGGTGTGATCAGGGTGTGGAGAGGGTGGAGGTGGTTTAACCTCTGTATTCCCTTGGTTTCCTTTGGATTGGTTTATCCCGTGAGATCCCACATTCATGCTTGGAATATGGCATGGGGGTGATTGGCTGATAGAAAGATATGGTTCAGCTAATCTATGGTCGGGTGGCATGTGGGACTCCCGAACCTGGTTGATAATTGCCTATGGTTAGTAAAAGCTAAGTTATCTTTCTTTTGGTAAGGAAATGTATTGATTATTATGTGGCTTTAATGGTTTTTCTCGTATGGTTATTTATCTAGTTATATGTTGGTTATAATCCTAGTTATATGACAGTTCTCAGTCATGGCTCTATTAATGTTTCACTCATAACTAAATAAACAATGAATGAAAGACCAAATTGATGATATGACAACTAATGTAAGAAGGTAGGACCCTTCTTGTTAAAATTCAATTAAGTTTTACGTCCCTTATGTTCAGACTTGCATTCGTGACCTATAGGTTGCATATCTACCAAGTGTTTAGAAAAATGCGAGTCTCGGTTGGGGATGGTCAGGTTAAGTCTTGGTTCCAATTTTGGTTTGTAAGCATTGTCTTCATGTCTTTTATGAGTTCTGGAAGTTTCATGGATTTCTGGGCAGAGGCTTAGCCCCAGCCCTAGAAAGTAGACTTAATTCTTGCAGTCGCTAGGACAAAACTAGAAAAAAATGGCCACAGTTGTAATGATGCAGGCCTATGGGAGTGATCCGGATTTAAGCAGGAACGCAATAAATTACAGAGATAACCATAAATACAGAGATGCGATAACCATAAAAACAGAGATGCAGCGGAAATAATACTTCATTTCATTAATGGAGAATACTAAAATATGCTTACAAATAGAAATAACCTAGCTAGGGCGATGGTAGCTTATCTCTGAGAAGAGATGTGTCGGCTACATGCCTCTGAACTATTTCGAACTGTGTTACAATGAGGCTCGAAGGCCTATTTACTGTTGAGAAACAATGGAAAACCCTTCACATCCCGAAACCTAACCCTAGAAGATGAAACGCCAAATTGTGGGCCCCGTTTGGGTAAATTGGTACATCAATTTCCCGGGGTCGTAACTTTGGCATACGATCTCCGTTTGACACGTACGATAGCTCGTTAGAAAGATCTATCCGAGTACTACCACTTTGGGAGGCATGGACCCATGTTGCCCCAGAATCCCAAAAAACGTCGTTTAGGGCCTCAAAATGGCTCCGGAAGTTTAGGACCCGAAAAACTGCTAAAAATAGTAAACTGTGCTACAATTAAGGAAACTGAAAATGCTGAGAAAGACAATGGTGGGGGTCCAGGTGGACCTGGCAGGTGGCCACCAATATCCACCTGGATCATTCCTCCCCCCTTAGGAAGCAATGGTCCCCATTGCGTTGAGCTCCTCCATGAGATGAGGAAACTTCTGCTGAACTTGTTCCCTGGTGAGCCACTTGCCCTGCTGAAGGAGTTGGCCTGCTTTGACAACTCGATACAGTTGGATATGCTGTTGGCGAGTGTTCTTGATCTGTGTGTCCATGATCCGATCAGTTGCAGCTTGTTCCATGCAATCTGGATTTAATTCTATGGGTTTGAGCTGTTCTGCAATATCGGATGTGTCTAGCAATGGTGGAAAGTATGGCCGAAGGCGGTCCACATTGAACACTGGGTGCAGGCCAAGGAATGGGGGAATGCTGAGCTCAAATGCATTGTCTCCCATAGCCTTAGTAATGGTGTAAGGACCATATCGGAGTGGTCTCAATTTCCGATAGGCTCCAGTAAGGCGTTCCTTTTGCAAATGCAACCAGACTTTGTCGCCCACCTGAAACTTGTGTGGCACCCGGTGTTGATCATGTCGCTGCTTGTACTTGGCATTTGATTTCTCAAGAATGTCATGGACCTGCTGGCGAATATGTTGGATGCGCTCAATGAAGCTGGTGGCCTTATCTGTTTCGGACTGGACATGAGCTGAATTCATGTGAGTAGCTGTAAGGGGCATGGCCACATCAATGGGGCATAGTGGCTGGAATCCCAAACCCACCTGAAAAGGGCTATGGCCAGTGGAGCTGTGAAGAGCTCGGTTGTAGCTGTGCTGAACATAGGGGAGGCTCTCGTCCCATGTGCGTGGATGCTTTGAGTTATACATGCGCAGAATGTGCACAATCATCCTGTTGACAACCTCTGTCTGGCCATCAGTTTGAGGATGGAAGGCTGTGGACTTCGTGAGTTTGGTGTCCAGCATTGACCAGAGACTGGACCAAAATGTGCTGAGAAACCGACTGTCCCGATCTGAGATGATAGACTGTGGGATCCCAAAGTGCACCCACACTCGTTCAAAGAAGAGTTTAGCAGTGGCTTCTGCTGTGATATTCTTCTTGCAGGCCATCATAATGGCCATCTTCGAGAACCTGTCGACTACCACAAAAACACAGTCATTTCCATGCTTAGTGGAAGGAAGGCCTGACATGTAATCCATGGATATGGATTCCCAAGGTCGACTAGGGGTAGGCAACGGGGTATAGAGGCCGTGCTTTTTAATGGTCGGTTTGGCAATGGCACAGGCAGTACATGATCGGATGTACTTCCCGACATCCTGTCGAAGATTCGGCCAATAGAAATAATTTTGCAGTACTGCCACTGTTTTCTCGACCCCGAAATGCCCAGCAGCCCGACTGTAGTGTGCTTCCCAAATCATCTTGGCACGCTCGCTTGAAGGAACACAAAGGTGACCGAGGTGGCATAATAGGGCGTCCTGGAGGTGAAAATCTGCAACATGCCGACCCTCCAAGAGTGTCTGGTATGTGTGGCCGAATTCTGGGTCGCTTTTGTAGAGAAGTGGCCAATCAGCAGTCTCGTGCCCACAAGAGTTGAGCACGGTGGTTAGTGCCATGATTGGTGGCCGACTGAGGCAATCTGCAACATTATTGGTGCTGCCCTTTTTATACTTGATATTCAAGTGAAACTGTTGCAGGTATGTAGACCACTTCTGATGGCGATCATTCTGCAATTTCCCTTGGGTCTGTATGAACTGCAGAGGTCGGTGGTCTGTGTGGATGACCGTTTCCTTCCCCAAAATGTAATGCTTCCATTGTCGGCAGGCCTGTACAATGGAATACATCTCTTTATCATAAGTGGGGTACTTCCGGACTGTGTCTGAAAGTGTTTCACTGTGATATGCCACTGGATGTCCATGTTGAGTAAGGACTGCCCCAATAGCATAGTCAGAGGCATCTGTCTCGACCTCAAATGGTTGTTGTAAATTTGGTAACGCGAGCACTGGTGCCGTGCAGAGGCGATCCTTCAATTCCCTGAATGCCTTCTGTTGAGATTCAGACCAAAAGAATTTTTCTTTCACCCCGCCCTTGGTGACTTGACTCAAGGGCCAAGAAATATGAGAAAACCCCAACACAAACCTGCGGTAGAAGTTGGCAAGACCTAGAAAGCTGCGGAGCTCTGTTAGAGTGGTTGGAGAGGGCCAATCCCGCATGACTTGGATCTTTGCCGGATCGACATGCACCCCTTGTTCATCAATGATGTATCCCAGATACTGAACCTGGGTCATGCCAAAAGTGCATTTCTCCAAATTGGCACATAGCTTGTGTTTCCGCAGTGTTTGGAGAACCTGTCGGATGTGGTGGAGGTGCTCTTCCCAACTCTGGCTGAAGATCAGAATGTCATCCAAGTATACTACTACAAAGGAGTTGGTGAATGGCCGCAAGATGTCATCCATTAGCCTCATAAAGGTTGCAGGAGCATTCGTCAATCCGAAAGGCATGACCAACCATTCGAAGAGGCCCTCCTTGGATTTGAAGGCAGTCTTCCACACATCGGAGGGTTCGATTAGTACCTGGTGATATCCTGACTTCAGATCGATCTTGCTGAAATATTTCGCCCCCTTTAGTTGGTCTAGGAGGTCATCAATCCGCGGGATCGGGTACCTATTACGGACAGTGATCTTGTTCAACGCCCGATAGTCAATACAGAGTCTCCACGTCCCATCCTTCTTCTGTACCAACACGATCGGGCTCCCACAGGGCGATGAACTCGGACGGATGTGACCTTTCTGCAGGAGCTCCTGAATCTGCCTCTTGATTTCATTGTTCTCCAGAACGGAGCGCCGATAAATTGGTCCATTGGGTAGCGGCGCACCTGGGGTCAGATCGATGGAGTGCTTGACCTGACAGTGCAGAGGAACCCCTGCCGGGGAGGTGAAGATGTCCTCGTACTCCTCCACAACCTTGTCCATCTGTAGTTGTCGTGCAGAGGGACCCCGTTTGGAGGCCGCGGCCACTGTCTTCTTCTTTCCTTGAGGGCGTATCATCAGGAAAACAAATTTCCTGGTTTTGGAAATGATCTTGCTGCATTGTTTTGCAGTAATCAAAGAGATGGCAGCAGGTGGTGCTACCTCTGGTATCCTGAACAACTTATTTCCCAATGTAATAATAACAGCACGGGGCCTTGATTCATACACAGCATGTCGCTTCCACAAGTATGGTTGTCCTAGTAATACATCACAAACTTCAAGGGGAGCAATGTCACACAGTACCTCATCCGTGAAGGGCTTGATGTTGTATGGAAGGCGACACTGCTGGCTCACGCGAAGATCTCGTCCTTGGTGAAGCCACCCAATGGTGTATGGTTGTGGATGTGCTGTGGTCGGTAAGCCCAACCGCTTCACGACCTCTGCCGAAATGAGGTTCTTTTGACTCCCGCTATCAACAATGAACTGTATCGGGGAGCCCTTTACCCACATCTGGGAGTGGAAGAGACGCTCCTCCTCCTCTGGATCTTCGGGTTCATTTTTCTGGATCTTTGCGGTAGCAACAGTGGCACTGGGATCCGCATCAATGATCTGCTTCCCTTTTTCATACCCCTTATCGGGTTCTGACTCAGAGTCGGAACATGCATCTGATTCTGAAACCTTTAGCTCAGCCACCAGTGACTACTTGGCCCGACACTCACTTGTGTTGTGAGTGGAGCTCTTATGGAACTCGCACCATTTTCCAGTGTCCTTTCTCGGCTTCGCGGCGCTGTTCTTTGCTTGCGGCTTCGGCTGGTTGTCTTGGGCTGTCCCGCCTTGTCTTTTTCCTTTGTTCTGTGGTTTAGGGGCACCTTTCCCTGCTTTGGATTCGCAGATCCAAAGTCTCGCTTCTTTTGTTTAAACTTCTGCTCGACCTTGACGGCATATCGGTATGCTGCGCCGAGCGAGGGGATGTTTAGGAATTGTATTTCTTCCTGGATGTACTTGTGCAGGCAGCCACGGTATTTGAGTATCAAATGTTGCTCCGAATCCTTGATACCCAACTTTGTGCGAAGGGTATGGAAAAGATTGGTGAACTCCGGCACGTCTTGGTCCCTTCCCTGCCGCAGCGTGGTCCACTTTATGTATTCATCCTCATAGCTTCCGACAGGGTAGTACTGCTCCTTGATGGCATCCTGGAACGAATCCCAGGTGGGTGCGGCTGAAAATAGTGAGCCAGTACTTTCATCCTTCTGCTCGCAGTAGGTTTCCCACCAGTCCTTGACGTGGGGGGCTGCTTTGAGAAGAGCAAAAACAATCTTTTCCCGACTCGAAAATTCATGAACAGAAAAATAACCCTCTAGCAAATTTAACCATTTATCTACGGCATCTGCGTCTATCTGACCCTCGAATATGGGGATTTCAAAATTAACTTGTACCTTAAAGGGTGTGGCGTTTCCAGAGTAGCTGCTGGAAGCCGATGCGTTGCTTCTGGGTAGCCGCTGAAGGATCTGGGCAAAGCTGTCCATCATCGCGTTCCGTTGTCGCTCGAGGGCTTCTTCGAGCAAGATTTTGATGGGATCTCCTGCCCCCTCGTCTTTCTTCTCGTCCGCCATGGGAGGCCGTCGGGATTTGCGAGGCTGGTCTTGCAAAGGTTCAACCAGTTCAAGCCCTAACTCCTTATATCCCGACCTTGTTGGGGACATGCAAAGAAAAACAGAGAAAAAGCAGACCGCTCTGATACCACTGATCCGGATTTAAGCAGGAACGCAATAGATTACAGAGATAACCATAAATACAGAGATGCGATAACCATAAAAACAGAGATGCAGCGGAAATAATACTTCATTTCATTAATGGAGAATACTGAAATATGCTTACAAATAGAAATAACCCAGCTAGGGCGATGGTAGCTTATCTCTGAGAAGAGATGTGTCGGCTACATGCCTCTGAACTGTTTCGAACTGTGTTACAATGAGGCTCGAAGGCCTATTTATTGTTGAGAAACAATGGAAAACCCTTCACATCCCGAAACCTAATCCTAGAAGATGAAACGCCAAATTGTGGGCCCCGTTTGGGTAAATTGGTACATCAATTTCCCGGGGTCGTAACTTTGGCATACGATCTCCGTTTGACGCGTACGATAGCTCGTTAGAAAGATCTATCCGAGTACTACCACTTTGGGAGGCAACATGGGTCCATGGACCCATGTTGCCCCAGAATCCCAAAAAACGTCGTTTAGGGCCTCAAAATGGCTCCAGAAGTTCAGGACCCGAAAAACTGCTAAAAATAGTAAACTGTGCTACAATTAAGGAAACTGAAAATGCTGAGAAAGACAATGGTGGGGGTCCAGGGGGACCTGGCAGGTGGCCACCAATATCCACCTGGATCAGGGAGTGATTGGGAACCCATAGCCGCATGGAGGCTTTGGAAAGGGAGCGACTGGTGCTCAAGGTCAAGGTAAAAGTGAGTTGTCGTAGGGGTTGGAGACCTGGAGTGGTTGGGTTACTCCTGGAGGTCATGTGGCACCTAAGGGAAGTCAGTAAGGTCTTTAGTTGTCAACTCCATTTCCTTAAGGTCACATAGGAGGTTCAGTCATATCATAGTGACCCTCAACTCATGTTTACCCTGGGCAAGTTAGTGAAAGTGGGTAAATGTGGGAGGATGCATTACACTTTTAGTGCATATAGTAAGATTTATAAATGTATGTTTGTTCTATGGGAATTTCTACGATGCATGATAACTATGCTAAGTTGGGTTGGACTTCTTTGAGATATAATTATATCCTATTCCCTCTCTCCTTGCATACCCTTTAATGGTTCTACAAACCGATTAACGTACCTTGAGTGAGACCTCATCTACTTGTAGGTTTTGACAATGTCGATATCTATGGGGGTTTCGTTGGAAAACATCTGAAACCTCGGTCATTTCCCCCTCACGCCAACAGGACCTACCAAGCATAATGACACCACCAACGAAAGTGACCTGCAAAGATAAAATCCATGGAAGATGTGTACTAGCAAACATCAGAATTAGAGCCAAATATCCTCTATTCTAGTCTATGGTTCTATTGTTTTTCCTCATTTTTTTATTATCTAAATACATCTAGAGATACCAATATGCCAATGGATAAAATGATATCATCACCACAAAATAGGCAATCCAATACATTTTCTCACATGAATTTTCCCAAAATATGGTATCGAGTGACATTAAATTTAGCCAAAACCCAATACCATTTCAAGTGAGCAAGTAGGACATGACAAGGAATAAGCGGATTATAGAGATAATTTCAACAGATGCAAACATTGGGTAGCTAGGAGATTTTGGGGCTGAGGTAATGCCAATGCAATCATAAGCTCAATGAGAACATCACAAGTGTTAGGAAATTCATATCTATCTTTTACAACCCAAAGACATTGAATGCAAAAACACCTTCAAGATAAATCATTGGATAATTTTATGATATTTAAGAGATTCCAAAATATCATTAGACAAATCCCTACAATCTACAACATTAAGTGACCTAAGCCTCTTGTAAACCCTATACATGGCATCAATTGTAGAATCCAACCAATTGTTTATCAACGATAAGGTTGCATATTCAAGCTAAGTATAATTATCCACAAACCCCGTGAACCCTAAATTCAAAATTCATTATTGGGGTTGATTAGGGTTCCTTCATGTTTCAAAATAAAAATTGGGGTGATGTTTAACATGTTTGAAATGGGAAAGGAGTGAAGGAAGGAGTCTATGTGAATTGATTGTGAGCTTCTAGATAGCCAATGAGAGCAAGTTGTTGAAACTTTTCCATGTCATGGATGCTAATAGCAGATATTTCTTCTTCGACTACTAAGTAAACTTTTGAACAATAGCTTGTGTTTTTAACGATAATATTCATGTTTCTCTCGTTAATTCATGTTGCTAGAAAACAAATTTATAAACCATGGCACTCGTTAGTTTTCTCTCATGAACTATGAAAGGTGGTGTTCATTCTTCTTTTTAGTGCATGGTTAAAGGTATTTATGGCTATTTTTATTTTTCCAAATACGTAAGGAGGAGCACCTATCTTTAGTAGTAGTGGAGGTAATGCTAAAAAATAGTTGTGGTCATTTACATATGTAGATATTAGAGCTAGAGGTGCCTCATTTTTACATTGAATCCTACTGTACATAGTACAAACCACAAAAGACATGTGGAGGGAGAGCCGCTTAAAAAAATTCCTTCAATGTAGCCTTGTCTCCTGGGTGACAAGCATCAGGTGCATTTATTCTCTTGATAAAATCTTATATATATATATATATACACAGAAGGTAAAAAAGGAAAGTTAATACATACAATAATGGAAGATAAATATGGTACTTTTGTAAACATAATCTTTTTATAAATACTCATGACAATAGATTTTATATAATTTTTTAATGTTAATATTAGTTATCATTTTATGTTTAAACTACAAATATTGTAACATACTTGGAAAGCATTCAAGTCTTAGAATTAGAAGTCAATTTCGTGATAAAAAAATTTAATAATGAAAATAATAACAAATCCTCATTTATAAAATACAAATAACTTAATAAATTTTATCACAAAATTTTATTAAAGAAAAAAAAAAAAAAAAATTGTTAAATCTTGAACATACACATAGTATTTATAATAAAAACACTAAAAAAATATAACACTCAAATATATATATATATAGATATATATAATTTCTATTTTTCGAGAAAATTTAAAAACAAAATTTATATGGACTGAAAAATAGTATTCTAACATTTATACACCAAAAGACTGAAAAATAGTATTCCAATATTTATATACCAAAATAACTTTGTAGAGACTTAATTTCCAAAGTATTAATAATAATTTATGTTTGTATGCTTATTTACGAGGGTGAATGGCATGGGAAAGAAAACAAATATCCAAAATAAATCAATTGAAAAATGATACATATATGAATGATGATTATATATAGAATGAATAATAACTTACATTGGTAATGATATTTATTATTTTATTAATATATTTATTATATAATAATAATAAATATGGATTAGCTTGATAATGACTAAATAAATCATAATAAAAATATGTAAATATAAAATTATAAATTAACATATGAATCAACTTAAAATATATATTTCTTAATCTTATTTAAGTTCACAAGATAGCTATAATATGAGACAATAAATAAACTACAACCATTTATATGTCAGATTTCGAGTCTGCATATTGCTAATCTGACGACATTAATATGACAGTCATCTATATAGAGCAATACAATGGATGATCAATATGGAATAAAAAAGACTACGAAATTAAAGCTACGATGGAGAGGGATCTTGACACTAAAGGGAAACCCTCACTTACTGGTGTGGGACGAGTCTGATGGGCAGTCCATTGACAGGGCCAGGCATAGGGTCCACAATCACTTTCTCACCCGGATTCACCAAACTCCACTTGAAAGTCTTCACAATATTATGGATAAAAACCAGTATTTCCATCCGTGCAAACTCATTTCCTGGGCACATTCGCGGGCCACCTCCAAACGGGACAAACGTGTAGGGAGGAGGGCCGTCTCCTTCAAATCTCGATGGATCGAATTTTTCAGGGTCGCTGAAATACTCGGATTTCTTGTGGGTCGAATTGACGGTCCAATACAACTGTTCATTATAACCAATAATAGTAGTAAGATAGTTAATCTCAGTCAAACTGTGAAACAAGAGTTTGAGGAAGGGACTCACCTTCCATTCTTTAGGGACTGTAAATCCCTCGTATTTGAAGTCTTTGATAGCCTTGCGAAAACTCCCTTGAACGGCAGGGCACAGTCTAAGCGTTTCCTGAGCAACTCTCCACGAGTACTTCATCCTTTGGAGGTCCTCCCATTCCAGAAGTTGCCCTGCCTCCTTTGAACCTGCTATATCCAGTTGCTCTGGAAATATCAAATGAAACTTATTAGTTTAAGAAATGTGCATCTCCAAAACGGTCTGTAATTTGGATACCAAATTATAGAACTGCTTTTAAAAGACAAAAAAAACCTTAATTTGCACCCAGATCAGAAGGTAAGTCCTCTCGATCCTGCGGGGTACCCGAATTTGGACATTATTAGAGATACCCATCTAGTTTTTCGTCAATACCATCGAACATAACAAGGGTTCGTCGATAAATATCCCAAGAATCGCTCCCTACTTATTCCCTAACATGACTCCCCTAAATAAGTACTTCACTCCCAGATTAGGGAGGTTCTCCTGCCAGAAACAGAATAGATGCTACAATAAATCGATCTCGAATTCTAATACTAGAGGATAATTGAATGATTGGGCGTACCTCTTAGTACTTCATCATAGCACTTAGGGTTCTCCGCCAAATATTTAAGCAGCACTGTCAAAGTAGAACTGCTGGTGTCATGACCTCCATATAATAGAACAAGGATATTGTCCAGAATCTCGCTGTCCGTGAGAGACTCACCGTGCTCGTCAACATTAGAGATCAGGAACGACAACAGATCTTGCTCTGGAGAAGCCTTTCCCACCTCTAATGCAATTTTCCTCTCATTAAGAATGCGGTTGAGTTGTTGGCGAATGGCATTAGCTGCGTGCTTGGCTTTGTTATATCGCGTACCGGGTAGATCTATGGGAATCTGCAGTATTCCTTTCACAAAAACCCTAAAATGTTGCCAAAGCTTGACTTGTTCGTCAGGATTGTTTATGGTGGCAAACAAATCACAAGCGAGAGAGAAAGTGTAACGTTTGAATAAAGGTAAAGCTGTCACCTCATCTTTACCGATCCAGTACTCTGCCAGGTGATCTTTGGTCATTGAATCCACTCGCCCTACGAATTTCTGAAGGGCTTCCGGCCTCAGGAACGTCATTAGGGTTCTCCTCAACCTCTTTGCATCGTCTCCGACTGCTGTAATTAAAGAATCTGGGAAGAGATTTCCCACGGAGGTAGGCCATGAATTGACCACCAGTTTGTCCTCGTTGGAGAACAAGAAGCGGTTGCCTTCAGGGCTGCAAAGCACCACAGTTGGGTGGCCAACAAGGGAAGTGGTGAACACGTTACCATACTTCTGTGTTCGAGTTTTAAAGAAATCCTGGGGACTTCCCTTCCTCTGGCATCCTAGAAATTCTAATGTCTCGCCAATCACAGGCCATCCAAAGGTGCCGGGCGGGATTCCTTGTAAAGCCCTAGTTCTACGGTTATTGATGAAATAAAAGAAGGCGGCGAGACCTATAAAAGATGCGAGAAATACAGTAAAGATGAACGGTGGCTTCTCGAGGTGTTGGGCCTTGTGCAGCAGAGTCGCATATTCGTTCCAAACCATGGTAAGTATAATATGACGGGCTCCAAATCTGGAACTGGAAAACAGATAAGCTCAAGGCCTGCAGATCAGATACAAACTATGGCTGTTAGGCGTGAAGGCCCGTACAAATATATATCAATGGATCAGGCAGATACAGAGTATCTATTTCAGTACGGCTTTTTTTGGGATAATGGCTTGCCCTGCCACCAGTCACATCCTATTGACTTTTGGTGTTCGAATCCATGTGTTTCATGAGAGAAGATTTCCCTGTTTCATGAGCATAGACTTCCCTAATATTTCGTCATTCATCTTTAACCTATGTGAAAAATAGCATTAAGTTTGTCTAAAATGTCAATAAGTTTTTCGTGTATCATTATGAAACTTTTTCTATTTGTAATTCTTCCTTTAAACACACAAACTATATGCGTAAATCTTCAATACTTAGACCTCCCTTAATGACAATATTATCCCTAAATGTGGGTCTGGATCGACCCCTAAAAGATGATTTTTTCAGAATATTATTAACATACATAAATTTGGAATTGTGTTACTACAAGAAACTATGACCTGTAGGGAGAAAACTTGGGCATATCTATCAAAAAATTGCCCCAAATGGCACATCTGCACTTCTGACACCACTAGTTTATTTGGCAGACTAGCGACTATGTGGAATCTGGACATCTACAATTTCAAAGCATACAACTCCTCGGCGAGGCTTATTATCATTGGAGGTAGACGTGGCAACAAAGATCAAATCCTCATCATCAATATTTATGCGCCATATGATTGCCGCAAAGATTTCTAGAATAAGGCAAAACAAAGTGGTCTTCTCGACCTCAGTTCTATTATACTGGCAAGGGACCTTAATTTCACCACATGTCCAATAGAACGATGGGGTCGCAATTGTCGTCCTAATCCATTAGAGAACCATTTGCAAATCATTTTTGAGGACACACGTCTTAGGGACATCATCCCCCATCCTCTTGGACCGAATTGGCAAAATGATCGCTCCAGTACTGAGGGCATTGAAAAATGGCTGTTTCATTGTCCACGAATACACTGCCAGTAGACTGAAGGATCTAACATCCTCCATTATTACTTCAAACGTATCAGATCATTTTCCCATTTTGTTGCAATGGACGAGATCACACATGGACGAGGCTCCACCATTCAAATTCAACCATTTTTGGCTTAAAGAGACAGATTATACTGACATCGTTAAAATTTTCTGGAACATGACTGATATGGACCCCAATTCTAGACATATGGACATAATTATACATAAACTCAGTAAGCTTAAAGTAGCCACTAAAATATGGGCACAGAAAAAAAAAGGGATTCGCTATAGGAACTCATTGATATTTAAGAAAAAATGAAAGTGCTCGAGGTTCCTAACGACCCATAATACTTCTCTACTACTCGGAAAACATAAATTTTACAATTGGAAGGTCGCAAATCAGAATTACTGCTCTGACAGATTGAAGCATTGCAAAAGAAAAGCCGCATCATGTGGATCTAGTATGGAGATAAAAATAACAAATTCTTTCATAATCAGATTACATGCAGGCGATTAAAAAAAAAAAAAAAAAAACATATTTGGAGCATCAAATCAGATTATGGCAATCTCCTTATAGATCATAAACACATTGAAGGGGAGGCATTCAGACATTTCAACGAAATCTACCAGGCTAGGGCCGAGATCTCTTTCAACAAACAACTTGAACAATGTGATTTTTACCCCATTACGACAAACAAGGAAGCCCTTGAATAGATGGAACGCCTGGTCGCTAAGGAGGAAGTTATCTCGATTTTGAAGGAATTGGGAAGAGGAAAAAGCCTCGGCCCAGATGGATGGACCTCGGAGCTATTCCTACACTTCCAACATATTATGATCGATGAGATTATTGACATGGTGGAAGAATCCAGAATCCATGGTTGTGTTTATGGGGCCACCAATGCCACCTTCATCTCACTGATCTCGAAGCATGACAAGGCTGAATCTTTCTCATATTTCCGCCCTATTTCTTTGCGTAACTCAACCTACAAACTTGTATCCAAAACCTTAGCCAATTGGCTCAAACCCTTCATATCCATGTATATCACAACGTAACAGTTTGGTTTCTTAAAACAATGCTAGATACATGATGTTGTTTCTATTGCCCAAGAATGTCTCCATTCTATAAAATCCCGATATTTGGATGTTTTCACCTAAAAGACGATCTTTTCATAATATTATTTACATAAATAAATCTGGAATTGTGCTACTACAAGAAACTATGACATGCAGAGAGAGAATTTGGGCATATCTGTAAAAAAATTGCCCCAAATGAGACATCTGCATTTCTAATGCCACTCGTTTATCTGGCAAACTAGTGACTATGTGGAATCCAAACATCTACAATTTCAAAGCATACAACTCCTCGGTGGGACTCCTTATCATTGGAGGTAGATGTGGCAATAGAGATCAAATCTGCATCATCAATATTTATGAATAATATGACCGCCGCAAAGATTTCTAGAATAAGGCAAAACAGAGTGGTATTCTCGACCCCAGTTCCATTATATTGGCAGGGGACCTTAATTTCACCACAAGTCCAACAATATGATGGGGTCACAACTGTCATCTTGGTCCATTGGAGGACCATTTCCAAATATTTTTTAAGGACAAACGTCTCAGAGACATCATCCCCCATTCTCTTGGACTAACTTGGAAAAATGGTCGCTCTGGTACTGAGGGAATTGCAAAACGACTGGATTGTTTCATCGTCAACAAATACACTGCCAGGACACTAAAGGATCTAACATCCTCCATTATTCCTTCAAATATATCAGATCATTTTCCCATTTTTTTGCGGTGGACGGATCACAATTGGACAAGGGTCCACCATTCAAATCCAAAAGATAGATTATACCGACTAGGTTAAAACTTTTTGGAACATGACTGATATGGATCCTAATTCTAGACATATGGACATAATTATCCATAAACTTAGTAAGCTTAAAGCAAACACTAAAATATGGGCATGAAAAAGAAAAAAGAAAAAATGGGGATTCATTGCAGGAACTCATTGATATTGAAGAAAAAATTAAAGTGTTGGAGGTTCCTAACAACCCAGAATACTTTTATGCTACTTGGAAAATAGAAATTTTACAGTTGGAAGGTTGCATATCATAATTACTACTCCGAAAGGCTGAAGCATTGCAATAGAAAAACCACATCATGTGGATCCAGGATGGAGATAAAAATAGCAAATTATTTCATAATTAGATTACATGTAAGAGGAAAAAAAAACCATGTTTGGAGCATCAAATAAAAGTCTAGAAACCTGATTATAGATCAGAAAGACATTGAAGGGGAGGAATTCAAACATTTCAATGAAATCTACCAGGCTAGGGCAGAGAAATATTTCAAAAAACAACTGGAACAATGTAATTTTTACCCCACTACGACAGACAAGGAAGCCCTTGAACACATGGAACGCTCGATCAGTAAGGAGGAAGTTATATCGGTTCTGAAGGAATTGAGAAGAGAAAAAAGTCCAGACCCAGATGGATGGACCTCAAAGCTATTCCTACACTTCCAAGACATTATGATCGATGAGCTTACTAACATGGTGGAAGAATCCAAAATCCATGGTTGGGCTTTTGGACCACCAATTCCACCTTCATCTCACTGATCCCGAAGCACGACAAGCCTGAAGCTTTCTCAGATTTCCTCCCTATTTCTTTGTGAAACTCCACCTACAAACTCTTATCTGAAACCTTAGCCAATCGGCTCAAACCCTTCCTATCCATGTATATCATAGCAGACCATTTTGGTTTCTTAAAACAACGCGAGATATATGACATTGTTCTTATTACCCAAGAATGTCTCCATTCTATCAAATCCCAATATTTCGATGTTTGCCTCATGAAAATCGATTTTCCCGAAGCCTTTGACTACATTGACTGGAAACTCCTCTAGATGACATTGCAAAAGATTAGCTTTGGCTCCATCTTGATTTGTTGGATACAAACTTGTATCAAATCATCCTCCTTTGCCATTATTATTAATGACCTTCCCACTTATATTTCTATGGAATCCCGTGACCTCCGATAGGGTTGCGCCTTATCTCCTCTTTTATTTATCACCATCATGGGTGACCTCAGCAAAAGACTCTAGTTTACCATGGGGAAATCAAATCCAAATAAATGGCTCCACATCGCTGTGATTTTACATGATTTTGGGTCTGCATCTAGGCTTCCCATGAATAAGGCCAAATCTCGACTCATATCTCACGCTCGAGAGGCAGGGCCAATTTTATACATTGCAAATCGTTTTGGATTTGTTGTCAATCACTTGGACAGGGGATTCACATATCTTGGCTTCAAATTGGAGCGATTGGGTTATAAGATCAAATATTGGGGCTGACTCCTCATCAAAATTGAAACAAAACTTTCCCACTGGTCACATAAGTGGATAATATTGGGTGGACGCTTAATCCTCATTAAATATTTCCTCATGATTATACCGATTTACTCGATGCACATCTACAAAATTCCAAAAGGAGTTATTAGGAAAATCAACTCCATTATGACCAAGTTTCTTTGGGGAGGTCTAAAATCTGTTAGAAAATTACACCTGGCCAAACTAGATTTGATTTCACCCCCTGTCAAACTCGGTGGTTGGAATATTAAAGACCCTGCCTCTTTCAACTCGTCTCTTCTACTTAAGACTTTATGGAGGGTTGTGTGACATGAGGGACTTTGGAAGCACGTCATCACTGCAAAATACCTACAAAATTTATGCTTCTATGACTGGCTTCGAAATTGTGCTTCCATTCCCTCACAAATATATGTTTCTTGACACAACCTGCTCACTTCTAAGCATTGGTATTTTTCTTAGCTTTTGTTGCTCTGTTGGCTCAGGATCTTCCCCCAAGATCGAACTTGACTCACTTATTGGGATGACTGGTACACACCTTTTATTGCTGGACCTAATCACATATTTAAATCATTATGGTTATCACATGATCAAGGATATTTAAGCTGTTGAACTCTCCTCTCCTTTCTACACTCATTGGAAAGACGTTGTAGAAATCTCTCTTCCTGCCCACCTTTGTCTGGAACGGACAATTTACATTACTACATTGAAAATTTCAGGGATCATTCTTTCTAATGTTGAAGACAATCTTATTTGGGTCGGTGGAACACAATTAGACAAGATCATTGTATAAGAAGCTTACAGCCTCATCACTCTTCATGCTTGCCCAAATCTGATTCATCCTTGGTTCGCTAGGGTATGGAAATGGAATTTTCACCTTAAGCTTAAATGTTTTTCTTGGTTGGTTGTTGACAATCGTATCCTCACTTGGGAAGACCTCATCAAGAGGGGTTTCTAGGGTCTTGGACAATGTTGCCTTTGCAACTCACATGGAGAGGACATTAACCACCTTTTCATCCACTGCTCATTTGCTTCTTCAGTTTGGATCGAGATTCTACACTCGTTAGAAGATCCACCTCCTTGGGAACGCTCTGACATAGTCTCTTGTCTCTATAGCTAGACAATGGACTATATTTCCCACAAATCACTAGTCTTCTTCATCATTTGGTGCATTTGGTGGTCTCGGAATGCTCTTATCTTTGAGAATGAGCAGCCTAATATCTGGCGGACCTACTGCAAGATTATTAACTACCACCATGAATTTTTCTCTTCCCCATCTCACAACGCATTGCTTATCCCTCCACCTTGTAATATTTGGGAGTCTTTCCCAGTTGGATTCTTTGATGGGGCCTCTTGATGCAGGAGCATGAGGCTTAAAGACAAAAGGCTTTGTATTATTCCAAAAATACAAAAAAAGTTTACAAGCAAAGGAGTGGGGTCCTTTAGCTGTCAATTTACAAAGCTTTCTAGATAGGATTTAAACTAGAATCTAGGATTTAGATTATCATGTAATAAATTCAAGTAGTTAGATGTAGTGGAGATTCTCGAGGAGAATATCATGCAGATTAGATAGGATTAGTTAGTTTGATCCTTTGATTTAGGATCTGGTTGTTAAATGAACTAGTATTTATGTAAGTTATGAATCATAATAAGGGATTTTGACTGATTCGGCTTGTTTTTCCATATAAGATATAGTTGCAGGAAATATATCTTTGTGTCTTTTCGTGTATATTGGTCAATCCCGGAGGTGTTGCATCCCTTCGTAATATCACTGTGTATTATTGAATTTCTAGTTTAACCCTAAAAACTTAGAGTATTGTGTGATCGCATTTAATCACTTTTCGCCAGGTATTAGCAACTGCAGGGTTTGAAAGTGTACGGGTTCCTTGATCGGGCTTGAAGGGCCGCACTCATCCTTATCCGTTGATTTCATTTTCAATGTTTTACGGATCAGTCAACAGTGGGGGTTGGCCTAGTGTTATCTCATGTGTTAATAAAAGTTTAGCGAGCCAGAGGATCTAATGGCCACTGTTATCCGATGGATATCGGGCTTAAAAATGAGCGGATGCTAATCTAAGTACCAGACCTGAACTTTTATAAATTGATGACTTATAAACTTCATTGGGTCTATGAGGTCGTATAATCATCGCACAGATCTTCGAGCGATATCATAGTGACCGTTGGATCACTGGACATCATCGCGCAGATCTTCGAGCGATGTCACAGTGACCGTTGAATCATTGAAGACCGCTGACCATTAGATCAATCTCGCATCAAATAGGTCATAAGTAAATGAACCTTGCCCTAAGGAACTTGTGATTGCGATGTTTTAAGGACTTGTAAGGCAATTGTTGTTGGGGGAAATTAAGCAGTTCTACTAATTTAGAAGAATAGATAACTTTAGAGGTAGATGACTGATACTTTGTAGGAAATTCAAGAAGAGATTCAGCTTGAACTAGAAGAAAATTGTTTCCGGTTTTGAATGTTTGTCATTAACACCTACACCCTGGCCACCATTTGTGGTATCAGAGCAGCTTAAATACACTAAACAGGATCTCAAGGATTAGAGAAAGAAATCCACCATGGCTTTCAGAGTTGGAAGAGGACGAGGTAGAAGAGGAAGACTTGTTGCAAATGATGAAGTGATGGAATCTATGCAACAGATGCAAGCTAGATTAGAAGCAATGGAAACAGGGAAAGATGCAAATGCTAGAGATGTCAGTGATCCTGAAGCTGAAGCTGCAGAAGAGGAGGAACATGTAGAAGTTACTTCTGAGATGAGATACTTTAAGTTAGTGTTGAGATCCACATCTAGACCTAGAACTGAGGTTTCAATTTATGCAGGAGGATTAAATCCTGAGGAGCTGATAGACTGGATTAATGACATGGAGAAATTCTTCGATTATGAAGAAACAGAGGATGAAAAGAAGGTGAAGTTTTCTGTCACAAAGTTGAAAGGATATGCAGCGCTTTGGTGGGATGGAGTGTAGGCAGAAACAAGAAGACTTGGAAAACAACCAATTAAGAATTGGAACAGGATGGTGACAAAACTGAAAAGTAATTTTCTACCAAGTAACTATCAACAAACATTATTTAGACAAATGCTGAATCTTAGACAGAGGTCTATGATAGTAAAGGAATACATAGATGAATTCTACAAAGTGAGTATAAGAGCAGGACAAATCCAAGATACAGATGAGAAGGTTGCCAAATATGTGAATGGTCTTAGAATGGACATTCAAGATGAGATAAGTGTATTGCCTCCTAAAACAGTAGAAGAGGCTTATCAGATGGTATTGAAGGCTAAAGAAAAACTCATGAGGAAGTAGTTTGCCAGAAATAGAGGTACTTTCCAAAGAAGGGGAAGACAAGGTGGTAGAGGAAGATCTACAGCACCTGGAGATGGAGCTAGCAGCAACTCAAGTTAGCATACACCCACAGGAGGTGATGCAAGTGGTAGAGAGAGTTTCTTTAGAGGAAGAGGAGGTAGAGGCAAAGGAAGAGAAGTTAGATGTTACAGATGTAACAAGTTGGGACACCGAGCTTATGAGTGCCAACAAAATGCAGAAACACCTCATAGAAATGTAATTGTTGCAAAGACTGAAGAGGAAGAAGAAATGATGATAGAAGAAGAAAATGTATCAAAGAGAGGATAACCTTTGGTAGTTAACAAAGTATTGCTAAAGCCAACAAAGGAAGTTGTTGAACTAACACAAAGAAAGAATTTCTTTAGGACTGTGTGTAAGGTTCAAGGAAAATGTTGTCAGATGATAATTGATAGTGGTAGCACTGATAATTTGGTCTCTACAGAAGTGGTGGAGAAGTTGAAATTGAAGACAAAGAAACATCCAACACCTTACAAGGTGTGACGGCTACAAAAGGGACATCAGTTGTTAGTAAATGAACAATGTGAAGTGGATTTGCAGTTGGGCAAGTATAAAGATAAGATTTTGTGTGATGTGATGCCTATGGATGTGTGTCATATATTGTTGGGTAGACCATGGCAGTATGACAGAGGAGCTATGCTTGATGGAAAGAAGAACACCTACAATTTTAGCAAAGATTGTGTCAATCATACATTGTTGCCAATAGAAGAAGAAGATACATCGAAGAAACTTGAAGCAAATACCCTTTTACTGAGTGGAAAGGAGTACTTACAGTAGATGGAGGAAGATGTGGTAAGTTTTGTGTTGGTTTGCAAACGCAAGGTAATAATTAATTGCACAAAAGTTTCTGATTTACCAATTGAAATTCAAGAGATGCTGGACAGTTATTGTGATATCATTGTAGATGACTTGCCTAATGAGTTACCACCCACTAGAAAAATCAGTCATCATATAGATTTGATTCCAGGAGAAAATCTACCAAATAAAGCAACTTACAAGATGACTCCCACAGAGAATGAAGAAATCAGAAAACAGGTTCAGGAACTGTTAGATAAAGGACTGATTAGAGAGAGCTTGAGTCCTTGTGCAGTGCCAACAGTGTTGAGCCCAAAGAAAGATGGAGCTTGGAGAATGTGCACTGGTTTAAGAGCAATCAATAAAATAACCATCAGGTACTGTTGGGTCCCTATAATACTAGTGATTACCCCATTACTATTGTATTTGTATCCCTTATTAATATTTTTATGCCCCTATTGTCCCCATACTGTGCCCCATAGAATCCCTCTATTATTATTTTTGTGGCTTTATATTATTATTTTTAGGTCGGCTGGGTTATATTGTGACTCCTTAGACTCCTATATATAGAAAGGAGGTTTTGTCATTTGAATCATCCAAGAATTGTTCATTTGTGTAATGTAAAGGAGGTTGCCCCCTCGAAGAGGCTGAATTCTAAGGCGTTGATCTCTCTTTTCTATCTTTTTGTGAGCTGGTTTCATAACATTTGGTATCAGAGCTTTGGATTCTAGGGTTTCACTGCTCCAAACAAGTCATCGTGGCATTTTCACTATAACTTTTTTTCTACGACGTTTCAGAAGATAAAAAAAAAAAAAACCATTTGAGAAGAAATCGCGCTGAATCTCCGGTCTGAATTTCAGAGTTTTTCGCACTATATTCGCGGAGATATGATCTGATGAAGTTGGTCTTTTTGCAGACTCCTGAATTACATTCCAAACAGGTGACCTGGGGAAAATCGTCATAACTTTCTCTCTTAGCATCGGATTGAAATTTCGTAAGAAGGTACAGAAAGAGGAGGAACTGTAGTTTCTTGTATATATTTTTCAAAGCCAAAGGTCGAAATAATGACCTGTGGCATGTCGTACAAGTTCGCTCTACTGAACTAGTCTATAATCAAGTCATCTTGGGAGATTGTGCATAACTCTTCCTTGGAGAATCCAATTTGGATCAGACTAGTGGCATTGGAAAGAGGACACAGAGGGTTACTACAAATCGCAATTTCAGAACTAGATGATCTGAAATTGTAGAGATACATCAGATTCAATATCAATCTTCTACAAAGTGAAAAAAGGTGTGTAGTTTTTATTTTTATTTTTGCATAAGCTTGGTTTGAAAAATTAGTTTGAATCGGTAATTGATGCCCCGAGGAAGGAAAATGCAAACACCTAGTAAGCAACCTGAAAGCTTTAGCATAACTCATGAAGAAGAGGAAGAAATGCAACATGATATATCAAAATTATGAGACCAAGTGCAACAAGTGTCACTTGCACAAAAAGCAACAGAATCTAAGATGGATGGTTTAAGGAAAGATGTAGAAGCTAAGATGGATGGTTTACTGAAAGGTGTAGAAGCTAAGATGGATTGTTTAATGAAAGGTGTAGAAGCTAAGATGGATGGCATGGAAGCTAAGATGAATGGCATGGATGCTAAAATTTATGGCATGGATGATAAGATGGAAGAATTGAAGATAAATATGAATAAGTTGCTACAAGAAATGGTCACTAATGGTGAATGGGTAGTAAAGGAAACTCATGATGAGAACAAAAGAAATGTTAATCATGATTCCATAGACTCTAATGTTGGATAGAAGACCCACCATATTCCAAAAATCGATATGAAGAAGTTTGATGGCAAGGATCCCACAACATGGATATTATAGATGGAGCAATTTTTCGATCTCAATAATGTGCAAAACACACAAAAGGTACGTATTGCAACTTTATATTTGGAACCAAATCAGTTTGTATGGTATCAATGGCTTTGCTCTCGTAAACAAATTATCATTTGGGCAATTTTTACGGAAGAATTGACAGCACATTATGAGGATACAAAAAGCAACACTTTTTTTAGCCAATTGATAAGTCTCAAACAAAAGGGTTCAATAATGGAGCACATTGAGGGGTTCCAAAAATTGAACATAAGGGTAAAAAATATTCCAGAGGAGCATAGGATTGATGTGCTCATAGGGACTTTAAAGGATAATATCCAACATGATGTTCGCCTTTGGGAACCTGATTCATTAGAGAAGGCATTCAGGTTAGCAAGAAAAATGGAAAGCAAAATTATGGCAACCAGGAAACATACCACTCACAACTATAAAGATGGAAGTGTTGTTGCCCCTAGTCTTCCACAACCTATAAGGTTGACACCACAACAATTGGAAGAAAAAAGAGCAAAAGGGCTTTGTTACAGTTGTGATAGCAAATACACTAAAGGTCGTAAGTTTGCTGAGAAGAAATTATTCTACATAGATTGTGAAGAGGAAGAAGAAAGGAGCAAGAAAGGTCAAAAGAAGAGGATATACTCCAGCAACAAAGCCTAGATAAAGAAGAAATGAATCCGACCATATCTTGTAATGTATTGGTGGGAATTACCACTCCTCAAACCATCAAGATAGAAGGACAAATCAAGGATAAAAAGGTAATAGTGTTGATTGATTCAGGAAGTACCCACAATTTTATTCTTTGTAAGGTAGCAAAAGAATTGAATTGCTTCTTATATCCAGCACCAGAGTGTCAAGTGATGGTTGCAAATGGATGAACAATAAATTGCTCTAGAAAGTGCCATAATATCAAGCTATCCATGGGAGAATATGTATTGACTAGCCCAATGCTTTCCATTCCAATGGGAGGTGCTGATGTTGTACTAGGAGTCTAATGGCTACAATCCTTGGGTACAATAGCTTTTAATTTTAAAGAACTTTTCATGAAATTTTCTATGGAAGGAAAGGAAGTTGAATTAAGGGGTATTACAGGGAAACCAGGAAATATAATCAGCTTTAACGGTAGGACAAAGCTTCTAAAAAAGGAACAAAGAGGTGTAATTGCACAATTATGTTCGCTAGATGTTTCCACGTTGGAATCATCCATTTCTCCAGATCTCCAAAAAGTCTTGGACAGTCATTCCAAGGTATTTGAGACTCCCAAAGGTCTCCCACCTATTCGTGATCATGATCATGCTATTCATTTGATTCCAGGAAGTGTTCCTCCAAACATCAGGTTGTACAGATATCCTTATGCCCAAAATAGTGAAATTGAACGTATGGTTGCAGAAATGCTAGAGGCTGGTATAATTCAACCGAGTCAAAGTTCTTTCTCTGCTCCAGTAGTATTGGTGCACAAGAAGGATGGATCATGGCGCATGTGTCCGAATTATAGGGAGCTCAACAAGCTCACTATTAAAGATAAGTTTACCATTCCTGTCTTTGATGAATTACTGGATGAATTGCATGGATCAATTTACTTCACCAAGTTGGATCTTTGTTCAGGATATCATCAAATTAGAATGAAGACTGAAGACATTCCGAAAACAACATTTAGAACTCATGAGGGTTATTATGAATTTTTGGTCATGCCTTTTGGCCTTACCAATGCATCTTCAACATTTCAAGGTTTGATGAATTCCATTTTCAAACCATTCCTTAGAAAATTTGTGTTAGTATTTTTTGATGATATACTAATCTATAGCAAGTCTTGGAAGGATCATGTTGAACATGTTGACAGGGTGCTACAACTATTGGAGGAGAAACAATTATATGCAAAAAGATCCAAATGTTTCTTTGGAGTACAAGAGGTGGAATATCTGGGTCATATTGTATCTCATGAAGGATTTAAGGTAGACCCTAGCAAAATTAAAGCCATTAAGGAATGGAAAATCCCCACATCCATAAACCTTCTGCGAGGATTTCTCGGGTTGACAGGGTATTATTGCAAGTTTCTTAAGAATTATGGGAGAATAGTAGCACCTCTAACAACATTATTGAAGAAAGATGCATTTTCATGGACTCCAGAAGCAACAAACGCCTTCGAGCATCTTAAAGAGGCAATGTGCCAAGCACCAGTCTTTACTACACCAGACTTCACAAAAACCTTTATTGTGGAATGTGATGCTTCAGTAAATGGAATTGGTGCTGTTTTAATGCAAGATGAAAGACCCATTGCTTTTGAAAGTCGTCCAATCAAGGGAATGTTTTTACACAAAGCGATTTATGATAAGGAAATGTTGGAAATACTCCATGCACTTAAGAAATGGAAACCCTACCTAATGGGAAGACACTTCAAGGTAAAAACGGATCATGATAGCCTTAATACTTTTTAGAATAAAGATTGTCCTCTGAAGAGCAACAACAGTGGGTCACAAAGATGTTGGATTATGACTTTGAAATAATCTACAAAAAAGGGAAGCAAAATGTGGTGGCAGATGCACTCTCAAGAAAGGATGAGGATGTGGAAGCATTGTTGTGTGCCATTTCTATTATCCAACCAGATTGGATAAACGAAGCAAGGGAGGAATGGAAGAACAACGAAGAAGTGTGGGAACTTATTCCAAAGTTACAACAAGACTCGAGTACGTCTGATACTTTTAGCTGGCAAAATGATTCGTTATGGTACAAAGATCGCTTATACCTCTATAAGAATTCCCAGCTAAAACAAAAGATTCTTATGGAATTGCACACTTCTCCCTTAGGAGGGCACTCCGGATTTTTAAAAACTTACCATAGGGTTAAGAAGGAATTTTTTTGGGAGGGCCTTAAATCAAATATTTAGAATTTTGTGGCGGAATGTTTGGTTTGCTAACAAAATAAAGTTGAAACAATTAAGACACCGGGTCTATTACAACCTTTATCCATTCCAAGCCAACGTTGGGAGGAGGTTTCAATGGATTTTATCACAGGTTTACCCAAGTCTGAGGGAAATAGTGTCATCATGGTGGTAGTTGACAAACTTACCAAGTATGCACACTTTTGTGCATTATCACATCCATTTAAAGCCAATACAATTTCTACTGCATTTATGGAAACAATTCAAAAACTACATGGAAACCCAAAGATTATTGTAAGTGACATAGATCCCATTTTCACTGGACATTTTTGGACAGAATTATTTTCTTGTCTGGGTACTCAGTTAGCTCATAGCTCATCTTATCATCCTCAATTTGATGGGTAAACTGAGATAGTAAACAAATATTTGGAAGGATATCTTCATTGCTTTGTATCTGATAAATAGACACAATGGGCCAAATGGTTGCCTCTGGCTGAATGGTGGTATAACACTTCCTTCCATACAGCAACAAAAATGACCCCATTTATGGCACTTTATGGATATCAGCCACCATCCATCACATCATATTTAAGAGAAAATTCTAAGGTTCAAGCAGTGGAACATCACATCGAACATCAACAACAAGTCCTCCAACTCTTAAAGGATAACCTCGTGTTTGCACATAATAGAATGAAACAACAGGCATATCAACATCGTAGCGAAAGAAGTTTTGATGTAGGTGATTGGGTATTCCTATGGCTACAACCATATAAGCAAATGTCCCTCAAGCAAGTTAAGAAGGATAACAAATTATCACCAAAGTATTTTGGTCCGTACAAGGTGTTGCAAAAGATTGGTACTATGGCATACAAATTAGAGCTTCTTGTAGCTTCTTGATTGCACCCAGTTTTCCATGTTTCATGTTTAAATAAGGTTATAGGCGACAAGCTCCCAGTTCAAACAATATTGCCAGAACTTGACGAGGAAGGAAAAATTATATTGGAACCAGAAGTAGTCATAGAAACAAGAACTCGACAGTTACGAAATCGATCAATTTTGGAGTATCTTTTCAAGTGGAAGAACTTATCTGCTGAATATTCCACATGGGAGGATGAGAATTTTATACAGAAGCATCCAAAACTACTCAAGCGTTGAGGACAACCCTTTTTTGAAGGAGAGGGGCATGTTGGGTCCCTATAATACTAGTGATTACCCCATTACTATTGTAGTTGTATCCCTTATTAATATTGTTGTGCCCCTATTGTCCCCATATTGTTATTACTGTGCCCCATAGAATCCCTCTATTGTTATTTTTGTGGCTTTATATTATTATTTTTAGGTCGACTGGGTTATATTGTGACTCCTTAGACTCCTATATATAGAAAGGAGGTTTTGTCATTTGAATCATCCAAGAATTGTTCATTTGTGTAATGTAAAGGAGGTTGCCCCCTCGAAGAGGCTGAATTCTAAGGCGTTGATCTCTCTTTTCTATCTTTTTGTGAGATGGTTTCATAAGAGGTATAGATTTCCTTTACCTAGAATTGAAGATTTGATGGATTGTTTGAGTGGAGCAAGATATTTTACAAAGCTATATTTAAAGAGTGGGTATCATCAAATTAGGATTAGAGAAGGGGATGAATGGAAAATTGCTTTTAAAACAAATGAAGGATTGTATGAATGGATGGTAATGCCTTTTGGGTTGTCAAATGAACCTAGTACGTTCATGAAGGTTATGAATGAAGTTTTGAAGGAATTTATTGGTAAATTTGTAATAGTATATCTAGACGATATATTAGTTTACAATAGGTCTAAGGAGGAACACATGAGACATTTGAATTATGTCTTACAAAGGTTGCAGCAAGAGAAGTTACTGCTAAATTTAAAGAAGTGTTCATTCATGAAGGACGAATTGGTGTATTTGGGTTTTTTTGTTTTTTCTGATGGATTAAAGATGGATGTAGAGAAGATCAAGGCAATCATAGAGTGGCCTTTGCCAAAAATTGTTTTTGAGGTAAGAAGTTTTCATGGTCTTACTAGTTTTTGTTGACACCTAATCTTCATGATTGGGGGAATTTTGTGTAAATAAATAAATTAGGAATGTGAACAGTCATCGGGAGATGAATTGAACAATCACTCCTATTGTATATAACAGTGACCTACCTATGGAATAATAGACGAATCAGTTATTTGTTTTGTGGAGTTACTGCCTGGCCTAACATGGTATCAGAGCCACCTTCTTTTTAGCTCTTGTTCTTTGTAACTCCCTCCTGCATAGTCTGCTCATACTCTGCCCATGTTCTGCAGGCTAACATGTCTGTCATATCCCTACGAAATCTTAGTCACTGTTTAATAATTTCGTTGTGTGTGAGTTCCATTTTGCTATGCGTTATACACATGGATTCGTTGTGAGTCACAACCCAAGCCTGCGCCTGCCTGTTCTTCTGAATACATTAATCGCTCTCTGCCTGTTCTTCTGAATACATAAATGTTTCATAATGTTTTAGCATTGTCCTTCATGGTACTGCATCTGCTCCAGGTTCTGAGAAGTGTAAATGCACAATCTTTGCCTGCTTGGGGGTGACCCATGTGATTTTTCCAAAGCCTGCTCATTCTTTTTTCGACCCACTGCCAACATCTTTACATTTCTGTTCAAACAATTATATCCAAAATGGTTGCTGCCCAAAATTCAGAACACACAGAACTGTAGTAACGCACTCCTGGCCTGACAAATAGAATTGGTTTCCGTTTGGAGTCTGGTTGAGTAGAGATGCATGGTATCGTGGAGATGCTGTGTGCTTGGAGTCCGTAAATCCCAAACCTGGTCACGTTACTCTATCGCTGGTCGAACGGAGATGTGAACCCGAGATGTTGGGCCTTCTTTGAGCGGATCGAGGGGATGAGCATGTTCTTGGAGAGTCATAATTGAACCTCTCTTCTTCCCAGCTGAACACCGACAATTTTTTACTGACCAGCGGCCAAGTTCCAAGAAAATTTTGCTACCACAGTATCAAGGGATCAGCGGAAACCGAAATTATTGTTATACACAGGAGTAAAGAAATTCTTTGGTGAGTGAGTTTATTTGAGCTATCAAAAGGGAGAAATTATGCTAGCTATCCTCAAATTTCATTATGCCTGACACGCTGTGACCACACTACTGTTGACCGCATTACTTGCTTGTTGGGTACACGCTGAAGTTTGTGGGTTTATACATATGCCTGTACATGTGCAATTGTTTATTGAATGCGTATTAACTCTGTGGTTTATATGATATTAAAGCTGTGCGCTGTGGGTTTATATGTGCGTTGTGGGTTTATGCATAGAATGGTATATATTGACCAGCATATATATATTGAATAGTTTGTAGATATTTGAATGCGTTGAATGTAATATGAACTGAGTTTGTAGAATGGAATATGGTGGATGTATTATATGAGGATCCTTTTATAAACATTGGAGGGATTTGAAGAAACATAGTACATAAAAGTATTTGAAATCTTTTTGCCCTTTTGAGTACAATTTCACTGTATATCAGTAGAAGTATTTTTTCTATCAGCAGAAGTTTTTTTTTACAGAATGCATTCAATCATCTCTATGGTAGGAATAGTTCTCACTGGCAAGGAGAACTATCCTGAATGGTCCCGGATGATAAAGCACACCCTCATCTTCAATGAGTTGTGGAAAGGAGTGTGTGTCGGAGAAGGAGACAATGACCCAGTACAACCTACCTCAGACAAAGAGCTCGTCATTTGGGAAAACAAGAACAGCAAAGCCTATGCATTAATCGCAGCATCTGTAAATGAAGAGGTGAGTTGCCATATTTCATCATATTCAACTGCCTTTGAAGCTTTACAAAAGCTGAAAGAACTCTATGACTCACATTCTGCACTTGAAGTTGTTCAGCTCATGATTAAACTCTTCACTCTTGAATTGAAAAATAATGATCCTCTTGCTCTTACATCTGAAGTAAAATCTATAATGCATGATATCAAATCCACTAAGGTTGAGCTGGATATCCCTCTTATTGCTTTTCTCAAGGCACTCTATCCTACTTACTCCAATTATCTTGAATCTTTACAAGCAAATGGAAATCTTAAAGATATAACCTTTGACTCTCTTGTGAAAAAAGTTTGTTGAAAGAGCAAAAGCCTTTGGAAAGAAGACAGCCCCTGAATCTTCTGAAGAGACTGTGTGCCTTGCTCATAAATAAAAGCATCCTGCTCAAGATTCTACAAGAGGAAGAGGTGGACGAAGACAAAGAGGAAGAAATTTCAGAGGCAGGGGGGTCAGATATTCTCAAGGAGAAAAGGAAGACTTACATTGCATTTGTTGCAAAAGAAATGGATCACATGATGCCTCTACATGCAAGCTACCATGGAACAAAATTGAGCAGAAAAGAAACCAACAGAAAGGTAAAACTGATGATACAGACAAAGGTAAAGCACCTGAATCTGCTCACTATATTGAGGCACAATGTAACATTGGAGTAAATGAAGATTTGTTTAATGCTTCACTTGCTTCTTCGAAAAATGATTGATTGCTTGATTCAGGAGCAACCTATCATATGACTCATAGAAAAGATTCTTTTGAAGATTTCACTGATAATGTTGATGGAGCAGTATACTTTGCAGATCAGTCAAAAATCAAGCCATCAGGGCTTGGCACAATCAGGCTTAAACTGCCTGGTCTTCCAGACTTTCTTCTGGATCATGTTCTATATCTCCCACAGCTCAAGAGAAACTTGTTGTCCTTGGTCCACATCCGCCAGCAAGGTCACTCCATTCATATGTTTGATGGCAAGCTTGAGGTAAGAAAAGCTTCTGACCACTCTTTTCATGAGGGGAATAGAAGAAGAAAGGCTTCTCAAACTGCAAGGAACCTCTGCTCATGCACAACAATTCTCATATATTTCTCATCATGAAGAAGGTACACTTCCATCAAGTTTATTATGGCATGCTAGATTTAGACATTTAAACTATGACAGTCTCTGCTTATTGAAGAAAAATGGTGTTGCTGGTTTGCCTACAATTCCTAGGAAACATAAGCAATGTGATGCTTGCATTCTAGGAAAGCATAGCAAACAGTCTTTTCATGATTCACATTCAAGAGCACATCGCAAGCTTGAACTCATTCATTCAGATTTATGTGGTCCAATGCCTGTTCCTTCTGCAAATGGAAATAAATATATCATGACACTTATTGATGATTACACTAGAATGTGTTGGGTTTATTTATTGAAGAACAAATCTGATGCCTTTCAAACATTCAAGAATTTTCATAAATGGATTGAAAATGATGCACAATCTCATATTGGGTCTATTCGCACTGATAATGGAAAAGAATATACATCAAATGAATTTGAAAACTATCTTCGCCAACATGGGATCAAACATCAAACAACTGTGCCTTATAATCCCCAACGGAATGGTGTAGCTGAAAGAATGAATAGAACAATCTTGAATATGGTACGATCCATGCTTTTCTTCAAAAATGTAAAGATAATGTTTTGGGCTGATGCTGTTCTGTGTGCTGCATATATAAAGAATAGATGTCCATCTAATGCTGTAAGAAACAAGACTCCTTATGAATTATGGTATGGACATGTTCCTTTGGTAAAACATCTCAGGATCTTTGGTTCCACCTGTTATGCTTTGATACCAAAGGTACATAGAAACAAACTTGGTGCTAGAAGTTGTAAGTGTATCTTCCTGGGGTATTCAAACACCTCCAAAGCATACCGCCTCTATGATGAAGTAAATAAAAAGTTTGTTGTATCTAGAGATGTAATTTTTCTTGAATCATCCAAACCTGACAATGTTGTTGAGCGGCAACTTGATCGCTTGGATAGATTCGCAAAAACGAAATCATTCCAAGAATTTGATAATCAGATTCCACATCTTGAAGGGGGGATTCCTATACTAGATCAACATGTGGAATCTTCTTCTGAAGAACAATATCCCCTGCATGAAACTCCAACAATGGATGATGCTTTAAGTGATGTAATTGATAGAATTGGGAGACTCAATCTTGATTCAGTCCCAACTCAATCAACAGAGCAGCTTGGACCATCTCAGAAAGGTCCCCCAAAGTGGATGACAAAGACACTTGAAAGTGTTCATCCTGATGAACTTGGAAAAACAGGAACCAGAAACTCAAACCAACAAAATGGAGGTGATGTAGATGACTCTAATTCACTTGTTGATATGGACGTTACTTATGATTGTGAATTGAACTTGTCTACAGATTTTGAACCAACTTCCTTCAAAGAAGCTGCTTCTCATGACGAATGGAAAGAAGCGATGCAAAAGGAGTATGATTCCCTCATAAAAAGCGGCACTTGGAAGCTGGTTGATCCTCCATTTGGAACCAAACCAATTGGCTGCAAGTGGGTCTATAAGAACAAGTACAAAGCTGATGGCTCACTTGACAAGCATAAAGCTAGGCTTGTGGCAAAAGGTTTTGCACAGAAGGAAGGGGTCGATTATGAGGAAACTTCTGCCCCCACAACAAAATGGGCCACCATCCGGACACTCTTTGCACTAGCAGCTCAGAACGGTTGGAAAGTCCATCAAATGGATGTAAAAATTGCCTTCTTGAATGGAGATCTAAAAGAGAATTTTTTATGTCCCAACCTGAAGGATTTGCTGTGAAACGACATGAACATAAACTTGTGAAGTCCTTGTATGGCCTTAAACAAGCACCGCGAGCCTGGTATGAAAAACTAACTAAGCATCTTCTGAAACTCAACTTCAATCATTTTGATCTTGATGATGCAACTTTATTTGTCAAGAAAGTTGGAAAAACAGTTGTATATCTCGTGGTATATGTGGATGATCTTTTAATGACAGGGAACAATGAAAGCTACATTGCATCCATAAAGAAGGAATTGGGGAAAAGTTTTGAAATGACTGATTTGGGCTATGTTCATTACTATCTTGGCATTGAAGTAACCCAACATCCAAAATCCATATTTCTTTCTCAAAAGAAATACATTGGAGATTTGTTAAAAAGATTTGGCATGACAGAGTGCAATCCTCTTTCTACTCCAATGGAACAAAACTTAAAGCTCACATCTATTGAAGGAAAGGAATTTGAGGATGCAAAAAAGTATAGACAGCTTGTAGGAAGTCTCATCTATCTCACTACTACCAGACTAGACATTTCATTTGTTGTTGGAATCCTCTCCAGGTTTATGCAAAAGCCTTGTGAGGGACATTGGTCTGCTGCAAAAAGTGTTCTAAGGTACTTGAAGGGAACTCAAGACCTTGGAATCAAGTATACACAGGTGGACGACTTCAGCTTGATTGGATACTCTGATTCAGACTTCGGTGGAGACAAAGAAACTGGGGTATCTACTTCAGGATATGCTTTGAGTCTTGGATCAGGAGCTGTCTCCTGGAGATCACAGAAACAATCAGTTCCAGCAAATTCCACAATAGAAGCAGAATAGTGGCAACAGCTGAAGCAACGAAAGAAATTGTGTGGCTCAGGAAAATTCTTGAAGATTTACAGTTAAAACAAGTACAATCAACTCCACTCATGATTGACAACACCTCTGCAATAAAGTTGGCCAAGAACCCAAAGTTCCATGATCGAAAAAAGCATATCAATACTAAATATCATCTGATTTGACATCATGTTGAGGCCAAAACAATTCATCTCTGTCATTGTTCCACAAATGAGCAAATTGCAGACATCTTCACTAAAGCACTTGGAAGGGAAAAGCTTGAGCGATTCAGAATGATGCTTGGACTCACCAACACCCCTTCAGATTAAGGGGGGGAATGTTGACACCTAATCTTCATGATTGGGGGAATTTTGTGTAAATAAATAAATTAGGAATTTGAACAGTCATCGGGAGATGAACTGAACAATCACTCCTATTGTATATAACAATGACCTACCTATGGAATAATAGACGAATCAGCTATTTGTTTTGTGGAGTTACTGCCTGGCCTGACAGTTTTTATAGAAAATTCATAAGGAGCTTTAGTAAGATCAATGCTTCTATTATCGACACTATAAAGAAAGATAGATAGCCATTTAAATGGATTGCTAAAGCAGAAAGGAACTTTCAGCTGTTGAAAAGGAAGATCACTAAAAAACCTATTTTGATTTTGCCTGATTTTAATAAACCTTTCCAAGTGAAATGTGATGCTAGTGGAGAAGCCATTGGAGGTGTTTTAAGTTAGGAGGACAGACCTGTAGCTTATTTCAGTGAGAAACTGAATGAATCAAAGAAGAAATATTCTTCTTATGATAAGGAATTTTATGCAGTTGTGCAGTCATTGAAGAAGTGGAGACATTACCTGATGTCTAAAGAGTTTATACTTTATTCAGACAACCATGCATTGCAGTACATTATGCAACAGCCAAAGCTTAATCAGAAACATGCCAAATGGGTAGAGTATCTTCAAGGTTTTAATTTTGTCTTGAAGCATATAAATGTCCAATCAAATAAAGTAGCAGAGGCCTTAAGTAGAAGAAACATACTACTTCAAGAAAGTCAAATTCAAATGTTGGATTTTGATTTTCTTAAGGAATTGTATGAAAAAGACTTAGATTTTAAAGAGGCATTTGAAGCATGTAAAAATCCTGTTTTGTTAGACAGAAGTAAGTGGCTTGATTATTTCTTGCAAGATGGGTTGTTTTTTAAAAGAAATCAGTTGTGCATACCATATTGTTCTATGAGGGAAAATTTAATCAGGGAAAAACATAGTGGTGGACTTGCAGGACATTTTGGTGTAGACAAGACTCATGAGTAGTTGAACAAGTTTTATTTTTGGCCGAAGATGAGGACTGAAGTGGAAAAGTATGTGAAAAATTGTAAAGTATGTCAGTATGCAAAAGGAAGAAGCCAAAACACAAGGTTGTATGTTCCATTACCTATCCCAGATAGATGTTGGGATATGGTAAGCATGGTTTTTGTTTTGGGCTTACCAAAGACTCAAAGAGGAAATGATTCGATTTATGTTGTAGTTGACAGATTTTAAAAAATGGCACATTTTATTCCATGTTATAAAACCAGTGATGCTACTCACATTGCTAATCTGTTTTTTAAAGATATTGTAAGATTGCATGGGTTACCTAAGAGTATTGTTTCAGACAGAGACTCCAAATTTGTTGGACATTTTTGGAGGACATTGTGGAAGAAGCTTGGAACTAAACTGAGTTTTAGTTCTACTTATCATCCTCAGACGGATGGACAGACTGAAGTTGTAAACAGAAGCTTGGGTAATCTTCTGAGAAGTCTTACAGGTGAACATCCAAAACAATGGGATCAAGTATTAGCACAGGCTGAATATGCATATAATGACTCTCCTAACAGGAGTACAGGGAAGAGTCCATTCCATATAGTTTATGGAATGCACCCAAGAGGAGTGTTTGAATTAAGAAATCTAGGAAAAGTTGAGATGAGAAGTGCTGAAGGGGAAGATTTTGCTTCAGAGATGCAAACAATACATGAACAGGTAAAACAACAGTTACAGGACAGCAACATAAAGTACCAGAGAAGAGCAGACTTGATAAGGAGAGAAATTAACTTTGAAGTTGGAGATTTGGTTTTAGCACACCTGAGGAAGGAAATATTTCCAAAAAGAGAGTATAACAAGTTAAAGTTCAAGAAAATTGGACCATGCAGAGTATTGAGGAAATTTTCTGCAAATGCATATGAAATTGAATTACCCCCTGATATTGGAATATCTCCAATTTTCAATGTTGCTGATTTGTACAGGTATGAAGGTGAAAATGCAGATGACACAGCAAAAGACCAAGAGAAACAAGAAATTGAATGGGTAAAACAGTTACCTACAACAAAGGAATTGCAGCTAGAGAGGATTTTGGACAAGAAATTGTTGAAGAAGATAAGGGGACAGGAGTATTTTGAGTGTTTGGTAGAGTAGAAAGATCAACCAATTGCTGAAGCTACCTGGGTGATAGATTCCACGCTACAAAAATTGGGCAGTTTTGTAGAAGAACTCATGGACAGGATCCCATGAAGAATTTTTTCCTTAGGAGTCAGATGCAGGAGCATGATGCTTAAAGACAAAAGGCTTCGTATTATTCCAAAAATACAAGAAAAGTTTACAAGCAAAGGAGTGGGGTCCTTTAGCTGTCAATTTACAAAACTTTCTAGATACGATTTAAACTAGAATCTAGGATTTAGATTATCATGTAATAAATTCAAGCAGTTAGATGTAGTGAAGATTCTCGAGGAGAATATCATGCAGATTAGATAGGATTAGTTAGGTCGATCCTTTGATTTAGGTTCTGGTTGTTAAATGAACCAATACTTATGTAAGTTATGAATCATAATAAGGGATTTTAACTGATTCAGTTTGTTTTGACATATAATATTTAGTTGCGGGAAATATATCTCTGTGTCTTTCTGTGTATATTGGTCAATCCTGGAGGTGTTGCATCCCTCCGTAATATCACTGTGTATTATTGAAATTCCAATTTAGCCCTGAAAGCTTAGAGTACTATGTGATCGAATTTAATCACTTTTCGCCAGGTATTAGCAATTGCGGGGTTTGAAAGTGTATGGATTCCTTGATTAGGCTTGAAGGGCCGCACTCATCCTTAGCCGTTGATTTTATTTTCAACACTTTACGGATCAGTCAACAGCGGGGGTTGGCCTAGTGTTAACTCGTGTGTTAATAGAAGTCCTGAGAGCCGGAGGATCTAATGGCCATTGTTATCCGATGGATATTGGGCTTAAAAATGAGCACACATTAATCTAAGTACCAGACCCGAACTTTTATAAATTTAGGACTTATAAACCTCATCGGGTCCATGAGGCCGGATAATTATCTCGTAGATCTCCAAGTGATATCACAGTGACCGTTGGATTACTGGAGATCATCACGCAGATCTACAAGTGATGTCACACTGACCGTTGGATAACTGAAGACCACTAACCGTTAGATCAATCTCACATCACATCGGTCATAAGTAAATGAACCTTGCCCTAAGGAACTTGCAATTACAATTTGCGATGTTTTAAGGACTTGTAAGGTAATTGTTTTTGGGGGGAATTAAGCAGTTTTGCTGATTTAGCAGAATAGATAACTTTAGAGGTAGATGACTGATACTCCGCAAGAAATTCAAGAAGAGATTTAGCTTGAACTAGAAGAAATTGTTTCCGTTTTGAACGTTTGTCATTAACACCTGCACACCGACCACCACCTCTTCTTTCAACAAGTGTAGATGCGGAATGGCTATTTACATCAATGCTAAACTCTCATACCGATTTCACTAGCATGGTGTGTCTGGTACCAAAAAATGAGTTGAGCTCCTTGCTCTATGGGGCATTCTACACTGTGCTAACTGGCTCGGACTTCAGGTGATAACCATCTTTGGAGACTCCAAAGTTGTCACTGATTGGGCTAATGGACTTGGCTCGCTACACTCTCTGTCCCTTGATAACTGGAAAGCCAACATTAAAGCATTGATACTAGGTTTTCATTTAATCTCCATTGCCCACATATAACGATGAAAAAATGGGGTTGCTGATAGACTTTCTAAGACCGGTTGTTCAACAGATCCCAATAGAATATTCTACCAATATTTCCTAAATAATAGTTTGCAACAGTCAGGACATATCATCATCTAATATGCTCCTCATATGTTCTTGTAGACTCTTTGGCTTTGTTAGAACAAAGACACTCTATTTTGCACGAAAGGATGCAGTCTTTACCAGGGTAGGGCCTCAATCTTTCATTTGAATCTTCTTACAAGAGGAGGGTGGTTGTTTGACTCACTATATTACTCAAACAATACCCCATTGTCTGGAATGCCAAGGGACTGCAAATGATGCTACAAAAAGATACAAAAACCTTCAGTTCACGGGCATAGAGATACCTGGTTTAGTTACAAGTTGATACATAAAACTTCAATTCATGGACACATTCTTTATTTTGGATCTCCTTTCAAAAGGAAGGTATCTCGGCACTGCAGGTTTCCAATCCATTATTATTGATTCTTGTGGAGCATATTTTTAAAAATTGTATACCGCAATAGATTAATCCTGGATCCTCGTGATCCAATGACATTGATCCAACCACAATGTATTTATTTTACATCTAGTAATGGAAAAGATTTTTCTATTTGAAAAAAAAATGATTAAACATTAAGATGGTGTTATTTTTTTATAAAATTAAATATAATTATTAAAAAAAAATAAAATTAAATGAATAATTTTCAAAATAAGTCGATGTGGTATGGTGAGTTTATGCATAATATTAATAATAATTGATTTTTAAATCATTAATTTGATATCAATAAATATTATATAAATAGTAAAATTAAGAAATATTATGTAAATTGTAATCACTAATTTTATTTTGCAAATTTTTTATTTCAATTTTTTAAATTATAATTATATTCAAATTTAATAGTTAATGTAAAAATGTGAATGGTAAATAGCCAATATCACCTCAATATCCAAATATGTTTATAATAAAAATGTAAACTATTAAAATAAATAATATAAAATTCTAAGAAAAATTAAAATGTACAAATTATAATTATTAGGTAAAGTTAAAAACTTTCTAATTAAATAAAAAAAATAAAAATTAATAACTTTTAGTAAAAGTATATGATAGAGGGTTAACAAAGAAGTTATAAACATAAAATATTAAAATAAATAATATAAAATTCTAAGAAAAAATAAAATGTACAAATTATAATTATTAGGTAAAGTTAAAAAATAAAAACTAATAACTTTTAATAAAAGTATATGATAGAGGGTTTAACAAAGAAGTATAAGATATAAAAAATTATGAATAAAATATAGTTAACACAAATAAAAAAAAAATGGACAAGATTATGGTTTCTTGAAATATGACTAAAGTACAAAAACTACGATTCTAAAAAATGAATATATTAAATAGTTTTGTTGATAAAAAGTAATAAAATGTTATATTATTAAAAAAATTATGAATAAAATATAGTTAACACAATTAAAAAAAAAATGGACAAGATTATGGTTTCTTGAAATATGACTAAAGGACAAAAACTACGATCCTAAAAAAGATGAAAATATTAAATAGTTTTGTTGATAAAAAGTAATAAAATTAAAATGTTATATTATTTTGAAAATAGTGAAACAAAAAATTATATTTTAAAAGAAGATTTTTGTCTAACGTTTATAAGATAGACATAATAAATAGAAAATTATCTCAAAATGTATGTAATTAAATATATAATGTTATAAATAAATAAAACCAGTTAATATATATATATATATATATATATATATATATATATATATATACTGGTTTTATTTATTTATAACATTATATATTTTATATATATATATATATTTTTAATGGATTATAGAAATTATATTTTTTTTGGTTAATTAATAAGATAAACATACTATTTAATTTTTCCAATTGAGCTTAATATCATGCCATTTGAATTTAAAAATATAATAATAAAGGATGAAATTGTTTAGTTTTCAATGAAAGGGAGAAAAACGTTATTAAAGTGCTTGATCTCTTCTTTGATTATGTGGTTTTGGCTTTCTCATTTGATGATGTGGTTTTGCTTTTCTTATTCATGAAAATGACATGAATGTATTTGTTATGAAGTTAATGTTGTTTAGCGGAATATCATGTAATATTGAGTAAAGTGGGGTCTATAGTGATGTAGGTGTCAATGTAAAACATGTATTTACCATGTAAAATGAAATCTAATTTTGTGAAATTCAAAAGAAAAATTAACTTTGATTATGTAACATTGTTGTGTTTATAGTAATCATTTATTTTTTTAAATAGTCTTTTTCATTAAAAAAAAGAGAAATGAAAAGAATTTAATATGTGTATTAAAAAGTGAAAAATAAAAATGAAGATAAGAAAGAAAAAAATGTTTAAAATAGATAAAAAATAAAAAGGAAATGTAAAATGAAAAAGGGTATATTTCTACATCTATTTAATTTAAAAAGAAAGATATGTATATTTTTTAAAATAAAAATGATTGCATATTAAAAATACTTATATTTTATATTAAAAAATATTTTTTTATTATTAGTAGGTTTTTTTTGTATTGCTATATAATCTATTTATATCAGTTTAATAAAATTATACTTTCTGTTCTGCTACTATGAATACCAAACAAAAAAGTAGTAAATTAGAGAGTTTAGCACTTGCAAAATTAGAGGAAAGTGCAATAGTCCTATTGCTACCAGATCATGTCACCTTGAAATTTCCTCTAGGGAACTTTCATAAGGCTAAAAGGGCACTAACAAGCTTGAATTGCAGAAGACCAGGGTTAAAGGTTTCAATAAAAAAATGTGTCAAAGGCAAGGGCCTTGTTCGACGACCGTCGATGGACAAGCTCCGACACAAAGTCCTTAGCAGGCGTTGGGATAGGCACAGAGTGGCACGAGTCTAGAGCATTGAAGCGCGGACTTGATCAACACACCAGATCAGGTGGTGGACATGTCAAGTGATCCAATAGACCATGTGCCCTCGCATCACCAAACCGCATGTTGTTTAACCCAACAAAGGGGTGCGAGGGGAGACACGTGGGATCCCCTCATGCCATTCGCACTGCTCATAAACGGCACCGGTGGGTTGTGAAATGACGCAAAGGACATCATGCATTTCATCACGTCACCTTTTTTCATTCCATGCCAGCTCTGTCCACCATGTGTGACTTCCCTGCCAGATCCGTCCTGTTGTCCACATAACCTACAACTTAGTCTTGCCATGCCTCGTTATCTTACCATGTGTCTTGACACACATCATGTCGATGTCATCCAAGTTTTTATATAAAAGGGAAAATGGGGCCGTTTCTTTGTCATTTTCTACACCTCACTCTCTGACAGCTTGTGCATGATAGTGAACCTTGTTGCCCTGATTCCACACGTTTAGGCATAAACCTATGAATTAAAACCATAACCGCATTCTCTATCCAAAAATTTGAACTTTTAAAACCCAACTTTCATTGAATTTTCTGAGAATTAAGCTACAATTTCAAACCCTAGACATATTTCAAGAAAGAACACATGCGGGGGGATAAATTCCTAATTATAGTAGGGAAATTTAGTCTTTTAGTTCAATTGAGCTTTTAAACCTTTAAACAAGACGAAATTTCTTTTAATTCTACCAATTTTGAATCCAATTTGTTTTAAAAACCCCAAATCCAACCTTCTTATGTGCGCACTTGTCATTCCCACCATTCAATTTAAAATATTCTCTTTCAGGTGTTGTCTAATCCCGTTTTTACATGTGACACACCTTCAAGATTCCATTTTCCTATTATCCTTCTTCAGTTATTTAACTATCTCACCAATTTCACCTTTTCCAATGGCTTCCTCATCAACTAAGAGTTCCACTAATATCTAGACAAAAGGGAAAGCCAAAGAACCAAATTTTATTGATGGACAGGTAGATGTTTGAGACCCAATGTTAATTGCATACAATATGAAGATAGTCATTTAGATCATGCTAAACACCAGTGAAGTGATATGAGATCACAATAAAATGCGTGCATAAAATATTGCCTTTGTCACTGTCTTGCAGTTGTTCTATTCTCTAGAGATAGTTACCTAGTGTGCATGTGAATACCTGTGAGACAATAGAGTGATTTTATAGTCCCAAGATGGCAGGGAAATAATTAGAATAACTCCAAAGACAATTGCATACATGATGTAATTCCCCGTTAGTACAAACATACAAAGGCTAAATAAGGAAGAAATTGAAGAGAAATGGATCATCCTTGCACGAGAGGTCGAACAAAGGATGATTGCCAGTTTCGTCAAAGTAACGGTTCCTCCTTCTAGTCACCCTCCTTATCATATCACATATTTTGATTCCGTGTCAAATCTATCCTTCTCCATGGTTTCTCAAGTTCTCGGTTTACATTCTAATGTTTATATAGCTAAGTAAATCCTAGGTCTTTTCGTATCTTTGTGTTATATGGCCACCAAGGCCTACATCAGATTCAATTTCCCATAGTTCCTGTCAAATGAAATTCATTATCAAATGGTAGATTTTGGAGAAGGAAAGTCCCTCCACTACCAACATACCTAGTCCACTTATGCATCCATCATCAATACTCCCACCCAGAGCAGCTGAAACCTTGAATGGTTGATGAGCAGAATGCCTTATTACTAGTTTATGAGTGGCTACCCATTTTCCTAAAGACATAAAACAATGAGGATTTTTTTATTATATTTCCTCTTGTATGTCAGTTGTGTATAACATTTTGTATGGTTAACCAATGCCCAAATTCCATTCTTTCCTTAAGGAAAAGTTACAATTAACCTTAGATACTAGAGTCGATGACTTGTACCTTTTCAAGGACTACACAATCATCCAAATTTATTGGTTTGAGGGCCAACCATACCAGTTGCTAGCATTCTTGACTGCTCACAAAGAAGATCGAAGTCTCTAAGAGGAGCACTAGTAGTTGCAACAATAGCCAAGAGTTAGAATTTCAGATCTACAGTGGGGGGTCGAAGTTCTTGCAGTAGGAGGCCGAGTTGATCTTGATCTTGGAGGGTATTTGTTTGAGTCACTAGGTCATGGTATTCGTCAATTGAAGGATCTATAAGAAGAGAAGATATTTAAGAGTTTTCCCCTCAAGAGGATCGTTTTTGGCCCTGGCTTGTAGCCTATATAACATGTCACTATTTTTATTGTTTTGGTGTTGTTTAATGTATTTCACACTGTAATAATAAGGAACAAAGATAATAAGGTAAAAATATAACACAAACAATTATCAAGTTAAAGAGAATTAACATAATTATTTCCATATTGAATTCTCAATAAGACATAAGTACACTATTTGGGACATGTTGTTTCCAAGAATGACATAACAGTAGATCTTGAGAAGATAAAAGCTATCATGGACTCGGCAACTCCTAGAAGTGTGGAGGAAGTCAGATCATTCATGGGCTTAGTAGGTTACTACAAGAGGTTCATTAGGAACTCATCATGCATTGCATATCCTCTTACATCATTGCAGAGGAAACGTAAGAATTTTGAATGGACAGAGGAATGTGCAACTAGTTTTGAGTAGTTGAAGAAGTTGTTGACAAATGCTCCAGTGTTAAAGATTGCAGATCTTGAAAAAGAGTTTGAAGTGTGTACAAATGCTTGCAAGAGAGGGCTTGGTGGAGTCTTGATGCAGGAGGGACAAGTGATATGTTATGAGTCCAGGAAACTGAATGAGCACGAGAAGAACCACGTGACTCATGATCTTGAGTTGGAAGCTATTATCCATGCCTTGAAGATGTGGAGACATTATCTTCTTGCCATGAGGTTTGTGTTGATGAGCTATCACAGCGGGTTGAGATATTTATTTGACCAACCGAATCTGAACGCCAGGAAATCTAAATAGTTGGCTACTCTTAGTGAGTTTGACTTTGAGATCAGGTACATGAAGGGAAAGGAGAACATGGTTCCAGATTCTCTTAGCAGGAAAGTGTTGTTGAACCATGTTGTAGTAGTGAGCTCATATGGGACAAATTTACATGATTAGATCTTACGGGTAGGATAGCAAGATGACAGGTATAGGGAGCTTATGCATAAGTTACAATAGTGTACAAGTGATTAAGATATGGATTATCATCTTACAACAGATGGCTTGGTGAGATTTATGGACAAGATCTATGTGTCAAATGACAGTAAACTCAAGAAGCTTATCTTGAGGGAGTTTCATGTAAAACCATATTCATGTAACCCAGGATATTAGAAGACGTTGACAGTAGTTAATAAGTTCTACTACTGGTTAACTCTAATGAAGGAAGTGTTGGAAATAATACTGAGAAGGGGGGGGGGGGGGGGGGGGGTGAATCAGTATTAGCAGATCACTAAATTTCTCATTTCCATAATCAGATTCATATACGCTATTTCAGTTAATGGAACTCGCGTGTACACGCAAGTGTGTTTAATGCAACTATGTATATCCAATAAACTTATGATTCAGTTAATCCATTATATGTTCATCTTTAATCAGTGCATCAGAACTTCATTAACCATATAAACAGTAAACAGTTACAGTAAAACATAACAGATCATCGCACATAAGAAACACACATGAACACCATGATATAAGGTGGAAACCTGATGCGAGACAAAAACCACCTGTTGTTGTTTTCTTTAGGATAAGAAAAACCTGTTTACAATCTTGTACTGGCGCAGACTCATACCAGTACGTAGGCACCACCTGCAGAAGGCTATCACCTTCTCTCGTTCTCCAGCTTCTACTGGAAGGGCGCTACAACCCCCTAGCTCTTGTACTAGCTGATATATTTACTAGTACATAGGCGTTGACCTACAGAAGGCTACGACCTTCTCTTTTCTTCCAGGGACCACGTTTCATAAATTTTCAGACAGGATCCATCAATACAAAACAATCACCACTACAATACAACCATCAACTATAGCTGTATCATCAATTTCTAAATCACCCAACAACTGAATCACTAAAACCCTGTCATCAAAACACAGTCACCAGAACACAGAGCAGAACCCAGAACTCTGCAACAACCACTAGAACCAACAACAACCTCAAATATCAAATCTCATAATGTATATGCTACTTGGCTGTGTCGAACCAGCATGTATACACCCTTTCACCAAAGGGAACCAGTGTACAGATCTAAAAATAATTACTTATACCTTCGCTGCAATTTTCTACTTCAGATATACCCAGATCATCAAATATAAAGGATAAGACATGCATCAGTATTCAGATCTGAACTATTCATGATCATACCATATAATGATAATTCATTTTAGTCTTCATGATCTTGGTCCATCAACCTTCATTCACCACATAGGTGCATCCTTAGCAAAGCATCACATACCCATAACCTGCATACTAGATCTCACATTTCATCAGATATTCATCACTTGCACACTTGCAACTTGGCCTAATGATCTTCTTCTCCTTATATAGGTATAGGCCTCTTTCAATACCATGGTCCAAAACCACGTAGGATCGATACCTTGGACCCAATACCTGAGGTCAATACGTCGGACTAAATACCATGGACCAATACCAAAATACCATGGTCCAAATACCATGGACCAAATCTTATTCCAACATGTACAGGCCTTTCCTTCTGTGAAAGTGCGTGTGTACATTATACACACCTTTGTATATAGTGAACTTGCGTGTATACGTGACTTGGTATACAATGAACCTGCGTATACCTTTTCTTTCTTCATTCTTGTTGTTTACCTGCTATACTATGATCTTTCATCATAGAGATTTGCCATCAAGGACGACACTTGTATCATACCTGTATCATAATGCCAACAATCTCCCCCTTTGGACTTGATGGCAACAACCACACCAAGTCACTCTCCCCCTTTGACATCAAGGGCAAAGGGTGGACCAAGATATTCTCTCCCTTTGATATACATTATGCTATCCATACTCCCCCTGAGTACATGCTGAAATTTCTGATTGAGCTCCCCCTTTGTACATGTTAAGATGTACCAATCCATCCATGCTCCCCCTGAGCACATGCAGAGTCTGCAAAAATATTTTTCAAAAGAATAACATGACTCTATAACTCAACTAAGTGAGTATGACCTTCCTATCACCAATGACTCATACATACATCAATCTCCCAACCAAGTGGGGATACACCATTTTTGACTCATCCACCCAACCAAGTGGGGATATACCAAATGTTTATACATGATTGAAATAGACATTATTACATCATCCTTCCCATGCAAAGTGGGGTTACAAATTAGGTCTTTTCATGACCTTTACATCAAATGACCTTTTATAACAATGACCAGCAATCTAAACAAAACCATGATAGTCATCAGAAACTATCGTACACCATATATGATCTGCACCATAAGCATCTATCACCAACGTCCAGACTTGTAACTTGCAATACCATTCTCTTTCCCAACCAATAATAAGTAACAAGATGTATCATTTAGCCACATAAGCATCATCACCAAAGACTTCTAACCATAATGCCAACAATTCGAAGCATATGCTCCCCCTAAACCTGTGCCAACCAACACATACCATGACCAAACCATATCAGACTTATTTTCCTGAGTTTGTCTTGCTGCTTTTTCTTCAGAGCACCATATACGCGACTGTGTAGCCTCTAACTCACGTATATATGTGACTTCTCTTCTTAATAGCTGCGTATGCAAATTGGAATACTAAAGGTTTACACTTTCAGCTTCCCCTGGGTCTGTTATGTCTGCTAACTGAGTTATGCCACATCTTTCTAACAATAATTTTGTCTTCTTCAATACCTGGGATTGAGATGATGTATGCTCATTTTGCTTTGGTGTCCGAATTTTTCTCTTACATTCCTTTACTTTATCTCCAAATTTGTTACATGCATAACATCTTACATGTTTCATATTCCTTTTATTGCAATCAATAGCTTTGTGACCAAACATATTGCATGGAACGTGATGTGTGATGGTCTTGAACCATTCTACTTTTGCATCTAGCTACAACATGTCCAAGATTATGACATTCATAAAATTCAACATTATTCATCGGAGGAAATAAATGTCTATCACTTCCATAGTTAGGAGCAAAAGATTTTCTTTGAAGAATTTATTTCCTTGGTTGTTATTGGGGTTGACCTCTTATCTCCTGGTTGAGCATTTCAGGTTTTGCATTACAATTCCTCGCCTCACCCTGTGAGCTAGATTCACCTTCAACGTTTCATAAAAACAAAGACCAGTATTGATAGCAGGGGATCTTTGACTACTAAGAATATCATCCAACATCTTAGTACTATCTTGAAATCGTAACAGTTTATCCTTTTCTTCTAATTTACCTTTTAAGATATTTACCTCAACCTGATGTTGTTCTTCCTTTTCCAGATATTACTTCTTTATGTTTTCTTCAGTTTTTCTTCCTTTTTCCACTTGTTGCCTTAATTCGAGAACTTCATGTTCTTGTTCTTCAAGAGCTTCTTCATTCTGCTTCTTTGATTCTTCAAGATCTTCTTTTAGAGAGAGGATATTAGATTCAAGTCTCTGGATTGTTATGCTCTGATCTTTTACCACATCCTGTAGCTGCTCCCTTACTCTGGTTACTACCTCCAGCTGAACTTTTAATCTGGTAACTTCTTCTTTTTCTACGTCATTATTTTCATATGCCATGAGAATTTTAATTTCTTGATTATCTTCATCACTATTGGATAAGTCATCACTATTATCATGAGTATAATAACTTCTCTTACCTTCTTCAGACATCTTTCCTTTGTTATGAGGGCATCTACCAGTGTAATTACCAACTCTACCACAAGAAAAACATTTGAAAGGTAGCTTACCTTTGAACCTTCCAGATCCCCGTTGAAGCTTCTTGACAAAATTTACCTCATATTCTTCTTCTAGAATGTATCCTGATTCATTGAGTTTTTTTTTCCCTTTGTTGATATTTTAAGTGCAGCTTCTCTCATATCTGATGGTCCTCCTTTTCTCATTTCAAAGCAGTTAAGATTCCGTGAAGCTGCGTCATAGTGATATTCTGCAGATCCTGCTTTTCTTCTATGGCAAACACTTTGGGTTCAAATTTAGCAGACAAGGATCTCAAAAATTTCTCAACTAAGACAACTTAATTTCTTCACCTAGATTCTTCATGCAATTGACAACCTCATCTATACGTAGGAAGTAACTAGCTATGCTTTCATCACTATGCATCGTAAGAGTTTCATACTGTATTATGAGAGTTTGAAACTTAGCACGTTTTACCTGAGAGTCTCCTTCGTAGCTCAAAATGATTTTGTCCCATATTTCTTTGGCTGATTTGAGATGCATGACCTTGACAAACTCTGATTTTGACAAACTTCCCAATAAGATAGTAACAACTTTGGCATTGATTTCATATTTCTTTCTACCTACCGTATCTGTAGGAATTGCTGATGAAATGTATATCCTCCTTCCATGATTTCCCAAATATCTGTTGCAAGCGATTGTAGATAGGTTGTGGTTCTCATCTTCTAGTAGACAAAATTGCTCCCATCAAAGATTGATGGTCTGATGGATCCCTCTCTTTCTTGATTACTCATGATGATGGATCTTGCTTCAAGCGATCAAGCTTCTTCTGAAAGACCTACTCTGATACCAATTGTTAGAAATAATACTGAGAGTGGGGGGTGAATCAGTATTAGCAAATCACTAACTTTTTCATTTCCATAATCAGATTCATATATGCTACTTCAGTTAAGGGAACCCGCGTGTACACGCAACTGTGTTTAATGCAACTAGCGTATATCCAGTAAACTTATGATTTAGTTAATCCATTATATGTTGATCTTTAATCAGTGCATCAGAACTTCATTAACCATATAAACAGTAAATAGGTGTAGTAAAATAGAATAGATCATCGCACTTTAGAAACACACATGAAAAAATGATATAAGGTGGAAACCTAATGCGGGACAAAAACCACCTGCTGCTGTTTTCTTTAAGATAAGAAAAACCTGTTTACAATCTTGTACTAGAGCAGACTCATACCAATACGCAGGCACCCACCTGCAGAAGGCTACAACCTTCTCTCATTCTCCAGCTTCTACTGGAAGGGAGCTACAACCCCCTAGGTCTTGTACTAGCTGATATATTTACTAGTACGTTGGCGCCGACCTATAGAAGGCTACGACCTTCTCTTTTCTTCCAAGGACCACGTTTCATGAATTTTCATATTGGATCCATCAATACAAAACAATCACAACTGCAATACAACCATAAACTATATCTACATCATTAATCTCCGAATCACCCAACAATTGAATCACTAAAACCCTGTCATCAAAACACAGTCACCAGAACACAGAGCAGAACCCAGAACTCTGCAACAACCACTAGAACTAACAACAACCTCAAATATCAAATCTCATAATGTATACGCTACTTGGCTGTGTCGAAGCACCGTGTATATGCCCTTTCACCAAAGGGAACCAACGTACAGATCTGAAAATAATTACTTATACCTTCGCTGCAATTTTCTACTTCAAATATACCCAGATCATCAGATATAAAGGATAAGACATGCGTCAGTATTCAGATCTGAACTATTCATGATCATACCATATAATGATAATGCATTTTAGTCTTCATGATCCCGGTCCATCAACCTTCATTCGCCACATAGGTGCATCCTTAGCAAAGCATCAGATACCCATAACTTGCATACTAGATCTCACACTTCATCAAATATTCCTCACTTGCACACTTGCACTTTGGCCTAATGATCTTCTTCTCCTTATATAGCTTGAGGCCTCTCTCAATACCATGGTCCAAAACCATGTAGGACCGATACCTTGGACCCAATACCCGAGGTCAATATTTCAGACCAAATACCATGGACCAATACCAAAATACCATGGTCCAAATACGACGGATCAAACCTTAGTTTTCCAACATGTACACGCCTTTCCTTCTGTGAAAGTGAGTGTGTATGTTATACGTGCCTTTGTATATAGTGAACCTGCGTGTATACGCGACTTGGTATATAGTGAACCTATGTATACCTTTTCTTTCTTCATTATTGTTGTTTACCTACTATACTGTGATCTTTCATCTTAGAGAGTTGCCATCAAGGACAACACTTGTGTCATACTTGTATCATAATGCCAATAGGAAGTGGCAGAGTTCATGGCGCGATTTTTGTATTGTCAGTAGGTCAAAGGAGAGTGTAAGCATCCAAGTGGATTTCTTCAGCCTATTCTTATTCAAAAGTGGAAATGGGTAGTCATTTCCATGGATTTCATTACAAGTCTTCCGAGGACATCGAGGTAGCATGATTCTATCAAGGTTGTGGTAGACAGGTTGATCAAGGTAGCTCACTTCATTCCAATGAAGACTACTCATTAAGCTAGTGAGGTAGCATAGGTCTTCATCATGGAGATCGTGAGATTTGATGGTGTTCTAAAGAAGATTGTGTCAGATAGGGATGCCAAGTTCACTTCCAAGTTTTGGAAGGAGTTGTTTGCAGGATTGGGGACAGGGTTGGCCTTCATCACAACTTATCATCAACAGATAGATGGACAGAGAGAAAGGGTCAACACGATACTGGAGGATATGTTGTAACACCCTCTTCCCACATCCACCCAAGTAACCATGCCAACCGGGGTAAACATGAGACAAGAGACTACTATAATTAGATTTGACCTCATAGGTGACCTTAAGGAAGTGGAATCGACGGAAGCATCACACACAGTCATCCCACATCATCAAAAAAACCATCGGGAGACAAGTCAGCCACTTAGACAACCTATCCCTAGGTCCCACTGTTGTTCTAGATCTCTTAGACCATAGTCGCTCTCATGCTATGGGCAAGGGAGAGACCAACAACCTAAATTCTCTCTCACAGGCTTGCCTCGCAATGGACAGGGACAAAAATTTCCAGTTCTGTGGCAGCGACCCCGGGATTTAAGCCATTTTTTTCAGGGCGAGATGTCAAGCCATTACCCAGAATGGAGTGATAGATTGAAATCATTAAAAATATAAGGAAACAATGATACAAAAGAAATAATATGAATAAGACCATAACGAGACCCCTACTAGCCATGCCAGGCATTTCGTCAAACATATCATCAACATGTAACCTACAGGTGTAAACAACATAATTAAGTGTAGGGATCTCATACTTATCTGAGAATCACTATGAACCATTGTTCCCTCATGTCATTTTCTACATTATAATCTATTAGGCCATAGATACACTATTCATTTATTTATAAGTAAAAATATGTTTAGAGCGATACATAGTAGTTGTCATGAAATATACATATAACCAGCATAATAGGAACAAAAATACCATAAACATGTGAGCCATCAAAATCCACATATACATCTATACATTTGCACATAGAAATCAAGGGAATGAATTTCTAATTAATGAATGTAATGAACCAACTGGAGATGGGACTACCACGTTCCACCCGACCATAGAATGACTGAGCCAAATATCTCTTCATCCATTCACCCCCATGCCATATTCCAAGCATGAATGTGGGAATCAAACCAAGAGAACCAACCAGGGCATACCGAGGCCAAATCACCTCACTCTCATCAACAGAAACCAGGCTTTATGGTAATCCATCCCAGATCACTAGGCCAAAACAATGTACACATCATAATAGGCTTTACCATGATCTCCAAACTAGGCCAAAAAAGCATGGTTGCCACCATATTTCTCCACCTACACCATGAGGAATTTTCTTGCCTCCTAGTCTCTTAGGATTTACCGCAATCCAAACCCGGATCACTAGGCCCTAAACCGAGACCCACTCTCGAGGCTTTATCGCATATCCCAAACCCAGGATTACTAGGCCCAATGGAGAGCAAACCACCTCTTGGCTTTATTGTATATCCTTCCACTCACTGGAAATGATTCCTAGGCCCATAGAGCCAACAAAATCCTAGCTTTACCGCAACCCACAATCTTACTCAGGGGTAACTAGGCCAATGGATTTACCATGATCCATAGTCCAGTCTAAGGACCACTAGGGCATGTACTCTATCATTTAGATATCCACCCCACTCAGCTTTGAATCCATTGGGCAATCTAGCTCAACCAAAACATGAGAACCCCATCATAGCATGGCTATCAGGAAATGGCAAGGCTAGGCTAGAAAAATTGTCACACATGGAAAAACTCATGCCATGATAGAAAATAACCACATGCAAAACCATGCATGCTAAATCTAGCAAGGAAAATACACATGCAAGTCAATACATGCAATGAACCCTATTGTAGCTGCTTGATCTTTCCTTTCCCTGCTCGATCTTTGCTTCCTCTTCCCTTCTTTTCCCTTCTTGCTCCAATGCCAAAATTTCTCTAAGAAACTCTAAGTATCCAAGAGTATGAGAGAGAGAGAGAATAATGAGAGAGCTCCAAAAATCAACGAACAAAAGCTTACCAACTAGTCCTCATAAACCTTTTCGTGAACGAGATCTCTATTTTCTTCATTTTCCATTATTTTCCTTCATTTTACTTCTCACATGCAACCTGTGACCTTTCACCTCCATTTTCTCCTAATTTCCAATATTTTCATAAATAAATGTGCAAAAAATGCCATTTTTCCTTTCCAAAGTCTTATCCATTTCCTTTTCTAATTTCCTTAGCCATAATCAATCAAATAAACACCCCCCATGATATCTTGTCCAACATTCAACTTGGAATAAGTGTCCCATCAACCATGGTTATTGTTTTTAACTTTTATTACATGGAATTTTCACCAGGGTTGTTACAAAACCCTCCCCCTTGGGGGACATCGTCCTCGGTGTTTAATCACACATATACCTCAGCAACCTGTTGAAAAAAGACATACTACTCATGGAGCTTTATAACATAGCTTGTTGCAGTATTTACAATGAAATAATTGCTCAAAAGAAAAACATCATGACAACATGGAAACATACTGCATAATGGAGTTTTATTAGACAACTCACTACAACATTTACAATGATCATCCCGTTGAGTTCCAATCCACATGACATCATAACCACATGATAATATAATCAAAATAACATGACACCCATATCACATAATGTGTTAGGATATTCCAACATATAGGAAATAGTTAAGTATAACTTGGTCTAGTGTAGAGTTAGGTAAAGTGTGTTTCTTTACTTTGTACTTTTGTAACTTACAATTTGATGGTCACAATATGTTCTAGACATGAAGTGATCTGACAGTTCATTCTCTCCTCGGTATTACAGACACTTGATCTGTGGCTTAACAGTTGATTGGTCAATGATATTTATTTAAAGAGCATGGAGGGTCATTTGTAAGGTGACCATTCATGAGAGAATATTATGTAATTTTTTTTTTGTTTACATTAATAAATTGCATGAAGTGGTCGTGTTGGCTTAGGTCGTGGACTGTTTCCCTCTTTTAGGGTTTTAACCATGTCAAGAATACTAGTGTATTGATCTGTGATCTATTTGTGAGCGGTGTCTTTTGATGTTCTATCTGAGGAACTTACCCTGTAAATTCCTAAATGGTATCAGAGCTATTTGAGGTCACATTCGTTGGTGATCCAGATCTGAAGCCGATACAACTGCATCTGACTATCGTTTCCTAGATCTACTATTTCTGACCACTTTTAAACTGAGAGGACTGCTCTATTGTGTCAGGATCATCTGTTCCAGTGAATAACCCCTTTCATTTCACGCGAAAATGTTTTTGGTTGCCCTAGCTACGTTGCTTTTAAGATCTGGAGGTATACAATCTTTATTTGCAGTTTTAGTTATTTATTTATCTATTTTTATTACTGGATCTATACCTTTCATTTCTGCGTATGCTCTTTGCTCCTCGACTCTATGCGATCTTGACAAATCATAAACATAAATGAATGATTTTTCTTATGCATATGCTCTTTTCTGTCACCCCTTAGTGTGATATCGGAAAATCAGAAACATTGCGGAAAATATTTAGTTTCCGACGAAATCTAACTTTAAGCCGTAAGGCTTTTTTTTTTGCATGTTTGCTTTGAGTTGTGTGTGTTTTTTTGTTTTATAGACAAAAATGCGTTTTTCAAGTAAGCACATACCCCAAAGCTTAAGTGAGTTTAAAAAAAAATAACCTTTTAAAGTAGCTCACTTGGTCCAAAGTTTCTTTATGAGAATATATGTATTGGGTTCAAGTCTTTCTTTTTGTTGAGTTACTTTTTCAAAAGCACATGTAACTTATGTTTTAAAGTTACCTATCTAAAAATGTTCTCACCCATTTTAAAAAGTGAGTCACTTATAATTCTAAAGTCACTTTATCTTTTATGTAAATTAAAATTTAGTGGGTAGCTCATAAAGTACCATTGTAAAAGTGGTTTTCACTTATTTATAAAAGTGGGTCACATAGAGTAATCTTTTTTAGAAGTGAGCTAATTAGATTAAGTTTGGAGGTGGGGGGGCAAGGGATCTTTTTAAATATAACATTAGCATTCACTTCCGCACATTCACATACTTCGTCGGCATTTTCAATAACTTTTCTTCAAAATGTCATAACTTCTTCATCCGGAAGCCGTTTTTGTTAATCAGCCTAATTTTTTGAGATTTTTCCACTGGAACACTTAGTTTCAACATCTATTATTTCAGTGTCTGTTAAAATGGAAAGTCCACACCAAGTTATTCTTGACAACATCAACTACTTCCAATGGTTGTCCTACATTGTGGATTTACTTAGAAGTAAAGATCTTTATAGAATAGCCTCAAGCCATGAATCTAAACCAAGAGATGAAGATAAGGCAACCAAATGGGAAAATAAGAAAGATCAAGCACGTGGGTTGATAGGGATGTCTATTTCTCTAGACCTTAGATTCCATATCGCATAACTTGATACTCGTGATGAAGCAATGAAACAACTCAACAAAATTTTTGGAATTAAAAATGAAATTAGATCCCATCACTTGAAAATGAGTTTCTTACGTTGGACCCCAATACTTTTTCTTCCATTGAAGATTTTTTGTCCAAGTTCAAGACCATTAGACTTCTCTTGGAAGGTGTTAAGGTTAAGAAACAAGATGGTATACTTATCTATTCAATTCTTACTAAGTTAGGACCAACCTACTCTGTGTTTGTTTCCACCTTCCATTCTACTAGAGAAGCCTTTATTTCTCAAGGAAAAGCCTACAAGTCCCCCTCTTTTGATTCCTTTTGTGATTCTTTAATAAGAAAACAAGAAATTTTTTACATCTTGGTCTTCTTAATACTGGAAACTCTTCTAAGAAAGCCTTAACAATGCAACAAAAACCAAATTCAAAGAATCCCAAGAATCAATATCATAAATAGAATGGTCCTAAACCAAACAAGGGTCCTAAGCAATTTCAATCTCAAAATGAAAAATCAATCGAACAAAATGGTAAGGAAAATAAAAACAAGGGGAAAAAGACTGATAGACATTACAAATTTTGTAATCGAGATGGCCACTTAGAATCCAAATGCTTTAAGAAGATGGAAGCCTTGGAAGCAACAATGAAGAAGCATAACATCCATTTGGAGCACTCTTCAACTTCAACTTCATCTTCAGGAATAACACTTTCTACATGTGGTTGTCAAGCATCTCAGTCTGTTTATGCACTAAATGTGTCTACTTCTTCTCATTCTCATGAGTGGCTCATTGATTCTGGAGCTTCTTAGCACATGACCAAAAGCAAAGCCATGTTTTATTCTTTAAATGATTGTAACATGAAAAATATATATGTTGGTGATGACAGATCTCTTAGTGTTGTAGGGACTGAAACTATTCATCTAGAAAATGGTCAATTTAATGATGTATTATGTGTTCCTATATTATCTTGCAACCTTCTATATGTATATCAGATAATTCATTGAGGTGAAGGTAAAATCATTGAATTTTCACCTCATGATGTTGTAATTAAGGAGCTAAGAGAACCTATACAGATTTTAGGTACTCACATTATTGATGATTGTACAAGGTTGTATAAGTTTAACAACTTTGGGTCATCAACTCTTCCCTCGGTATTTGTTGCTCATAATGATGAAGTGAGCAAACTTTGGCATGAGCAATTTAGTCACTTAAACTATCACTCCCTTCAAAATCTATGTGAAGAAAATATGGTGATAGGTTTTCCTATGGTATCTTGCAGAGATGGTGTTTTTTCTGGACGTGTACTCGAAAAACATCATCGGGATAGTTTTGAAAAACATTCCACTTGGCATGCCTTAGCCCCTTTACAACTTGTGCATATTGATTTATGTGGTCCACTTCCAGTTGTTTCATTCTATGGCTATAAGTATTTCTTAACTTTCATTGATGATTTCTCTAGACGTGCTTGGGTATACTTCTTAAAACTCAATAGTGAAGTCTTTAACATGTTCTTGGCCTTTAAGGCCTTTGTTGAGAAACAATGTGGACATCAAATTCTTAAGCTAAAATCTGATAATGGTGAAGAATATGTTAACAAAAAATTCAACAATTTTTTCACTGAGCATGGAATTCAATTGCAACATATTGTTCCATATACTCCACAAAAAAATGGTGTAGCTGAAAGGAAGCATCACACCTTAAAGGAAATGGCTAATTGTATGCTTCAATCTAAAGGACTTAGTCTTAATTTTTAGGCAGAAGAAATTAATTGTGCAAATTACATAGTAAATCGCACTCCTACTAAGGTTTTAAAGAATACCACTCCAAAAGAAGCATGAAGCTCAATTCAACTAGATGTAAGCCACTTTCATGTTTTTGGAAGTGAAGCATGGGCCCATATTCTAGATGAGAAACATAAAGCCTTAGAACCTAAGAGTGAAAAGTGTATTTTTGTTGGATATTATGAAGATGTCAAAGGATATAGACATATTCCACCTAAATCTAAAAAATGTTATCATTAGAAGAGATGTAAACACTAAAGTTTGCTGAAAATATATCGGCCTATGAGCCTATTTCGGCAGATGTGCAACCTCTCTCTTCTAATTATGAAAATATTTATTCTTCAGATGATGAAAGCGAGGATGAAAATCCTCCCCCACCTTCTCGGGATCCTCATTCAACTCCTTAGCTTCCAAAATGTGTCTGTGCTACTCTGGATACAATAGGTGCTCTTATAGGTGATCCTACAGATCAGTGTCGCACATGTTCTCAGTTTGATAGAGCCTCTTCTTTACTGTCTCAAGCTTCAACGAATTATGATCCTGACACCTTTGAAGAAGCTTCAGGCCATCCAAATTGGGACGTAACTATGAATGAAGAATATCATTCACTATTGGAAAATGATACATGGGACCTTGTTCCTCTTCCAAAGGGACAAAAAATTGTTAGATGTAAATGGGTTTACAGAACCAATTTTTGACCAGATGGAAAAGTTGATAAACATAAAACTCGTCTTGTTGCTAAGGTTTTTCCACAAGTTGAAGGCATTGACTATACTGAAACATTCTCCCCTGTTTCCAAATTGAACTCTATTGGCCTTGTTCTTTCCCTTGTTGTCTCTTTCAAATGGGAAGTCCATCAGATGGATGTTAAATCCACCTTCTTGCATAAAGAAATATACATGGAACAACCTCTTTGCTTTATACATATAGACTCCAACCTTGTATGTCAGCTTAAGAAATCCCTTTATGGTCTCAAGCAAGCTCCTTGGGCTTGGTAAGCCAAAATGGATATATTTCTTTTAGACACTGGCTTTTCTAGGTGTCGTTCTGACAATATTGTCTACACCAAGAAAGTGGGTAAGTCTCTTATCATTCTTGTTCTTTATGTTGATTATCTTATTCTTAATGGTAGTGATCCCAAAGTTATAAACCATGTGAAGTCTAGCCTTAAAAAGAAGTTTGAAATGACGGACTTAGGACACTTGCATTATTTTCTTGGTCTTCAAGTCTTACAATCCAAAGACGGTGTTTCCCTTTCCCATTCCAAGTATGACTATGATATTCTACACCATTTTCACATGGAAGACTGTAAGCCAACCCCTTCTCCCTTTCAGTTTGGAGCCAAACATTCAGTCACTTGTACTTCCCCTGAAGTTGATGTTACCTTATACTGTCAGCTTGTAGGAAAAATTTTGTATTTGACCCATACTGTCCTGACCTTTCCTTTATTGTTGGCATTATTTCTCGATTTATGCAAAACCCACATGAAAGTCATTGGAAAGAAGCTAAAATAATACTTCATTATGTTCAAGGTACAGTTCAGGTTGGGAGTCATTATAGTTCAGAAGCATCTCCTCTATTGGTTGATTTCACTTATTCCGATTGGGCTCATGACCCTGATGATCAGAAGTCTGTTGCAGGTTATGTATTCGCTCTTAGTTATAGACCTATTACATTGTCTTACAAGAAAAAAAGTGCCATTTCTGTTTCTTCAGTAGAAGTAGAGTATCGTGGCACCGTAGAAGCTAGTAAGGAAGCCATGTTGCTTCGTCAGATCCTATCAGAGTTTGGCTTTCAGCAACAGCATCCGACTATACTTTGGTGTGATAATCAAAGTGCCGTTCAACTATGCAAAGATCCAGTCCAACATCAGTGCAACAAACACATTGAACTACAGATGCACTTCATCAGAAAGCTCATTCATGACCATGTTCTTGAAGTGCTATATTGTTCAACTGATGATCAAGTTGCATACATCTTTACAAAGGCTATCACAAAGGCGAAGCTTACTAAACTTCGATTTATGGTTGGAGTTCAGGAAGTCGTCACTAAGGGGGGATAGGCTCTAATGCCTTGTTCCTACTAATATTGTGTCATATTTTTACATCCTTCAATTCTATCCCAAGTTGTTCTTAAGGGGGGATGTTAGGATATTCTGACGCATAGGAAATAGTTAAGTATAACTTGGTCTAGTGTAGAGTTAAGTAAAGTGTGTTTCTTTACTTTGTACTTTTGTAACTTACAATCCGATGGTGACGATATAGTCTAGACATGAAGTGATATGATGGTTCATTCTCTCCTTGGTATTATTGACACTTGATTTGTGTCTTAACACCTGATTGGTCCATGATATCTATTTAAAGAGTATGACCGTTCATGAGAGAATCTTATGTAAATTTTCTTTCTTTTACATTAATAAATTGCCTGAAGTGGCCGTGTTGGCTCAGGTCGTGGACTGTTTCCCTCTTTGAGGGTTTTAACCACGTCAAGGATATTGGTGTATTGATCTGTGGTTTGTCTGTGAGCGATGTCCTTTGGTGTTCTATCTAACGAACTTACCTTGTAAATTCCTACATAGTGGAGCTTTATAACATAGCTCCTGGCAGTATTGACATCCATATACAAGTGTATATATAGCAACATTACCAAAATATATACCAAAAACATATACCAAATCATATACTGAAAGCATATTTCAAAATATATACTAAATACCATATCTAAGCATATATCAAAACATCATATAGCATATACCAAACCATCATAAAGCATATATCAACCACCATAAAACATATATTAATCCACCATAAAGCAAATACACAACCACCATAAAGCATATACCACACCACCATATCAAAGGTGCTTTGCCTCAACTGGTAAAAAAGGAAGGATACATAGCCCACATCTGATCTGTCATCTCTCATGTAGCTTTATCGGGCCCAAAGTGCAAAGTACTTCCATTGCACTTTAACTTACTCGATTTCTCGGTTCCGGAGCATGAGCACCTTTTTCTACAATATACACTGAGGCTTTGGCTGTAATTCTACATCTGGTTCCACCTACAATACAGACTACTCAATCACATGATCAACATCCTTAACATACTTCTTAAGCAAAGAGACATGGTAAACATCATGGGCTTTCACTGTCGAAGGCAATGCAAGTCGATAGGCTACTGGCCAAATCCTCTCAATGATACTGAAGGGTCCACAAAATTGTGGTGCCATCTTAGCACAAGATCCAATCTGCACATAGCTCTTCTTCCGTTTGATACACATGTACATTTCCCCAACCCGGAACTCTTTCAAAAACCTGTTTCGATATGCATACATTTTCTGCCTATCCTGTGATGCCTTTAGATTTTTCTTGATCACCTACATTTCCCTTTCCATGTCTGGAAATATTTATGGTCTAATCAATACCCTGCTAACTGGATCACTCTAACTAATAGGAGTGTTACAACACCACCCATACAATGCCTCAAATGACTCCTGATAATCATTGTTGTATGCAAACTCTACCAAAGGGAGATACTCTTCCCACTTCCTCTGCTGATGCATCACATACATCCTCAACATGTCTGGCAATAACCTGTTGACCCTCTCTATATGTCCATCTATTTATGGATGATAAGTTGTGCTAAAGGCCAACTCTGTGCCCAAACCCACAAATAAATCGTTCCAAAACTTGGAAGTGAACTTCACATCCCTGTCTGACACAATCTTATTTGTAACACTGTGTAGTCTAACTACATCTGTGATGAATGCCTATGCCACATCGCTAGCTAATAATGTAGGCTTTACTAGATTGAAGTGTGCAATCTTTTTAACTTGTCCACAATGACCATGATGGAATCATGCTGCTTCACTGTTTTAGGAAACCCTGAGATGAAATCCATGGAAATGACCTCCCATTTCCATTATGGAATCACGATCGGCTGTAGCAGTCCACCTGGATGTTTACACTCTTCTTTCGCTCAGTTACAGTCGAAACACCTCACCACAAAGTCTGCTACATTCCTCCTCAAATTTGGCCAATAGTAAAATCTCTTCATCATTGTTAGTATCTTTTGATAACCTGGGTAACCTAAATAAGGTTTCACATGAAACTCCCCCAAGATCACCTTCTTGAGCTCACTATTATCTGGTACACATATCGTGTCTCGGAACTTGACCACTCCATCTGCTGTAAGACAATAGTCCATACCCTGTGCACCTGCACCTGTACCCTGTTGCAACATGTGCACAATCTCCATATACCTAACATCTTACTGACCTTCCTACATGATCCTATCCTGTAAGTCTGTCCCATAGGAGCTCATAGCTTCCAAGTGATGTACCTGTACCCATCTTCTTGGAGCATCTGCCACCCTGTTCTCTTTACCTTCTATGTACCTAATCTCAAAATAAAACTCATTGATCGTGGCCAACCATTTAGCCTTCATAGCATAAATTCAGCTAGTCAAACAAATCCCTCCACCCAATGTGATCACTCATAAGTACAAACCTCCTATCAAGAAGATAATGTCTCCATATCTTCAATGCATGTATGATCGATACCAACTCAAGATCATGTATTGGGTAGTTATACTCGTTCTCGTTTAGTTTCCGAGACTCATAACATAACACCTATCCATTCTACTTAAGGAATCCACCAAGTCCTCTCTTGCAAGAATTTATGCATACTACAAACCCTTTGTCTGGATCTGTAATCTGTAGCATTGATGCATGTGTCAATAATTGCTTAAGCTGCTCAATATTATCCTGATACTCCTTTGTCCATTCGAACTTCTTACATTCCCTTGGCAATGATGTGATAGGATAAGCAATCTGTGAGAAGTTCCTGATAAATCTCTTATAATAGCATGCCATACCCATGAAATATCTCACCTCATCCACATTCTTAGGAGCTACCCACTCCATGATGGCTCTTATCTTCTCTGGATCTACTACAATTCCTTCCCTGGAGACAACATGTCCCAATTAAGATACCTCAATATGAAAGAAACTATACTTGTTGAGCTTAGCATACAACTGATGCCCCCTCAACAACCTCAACATTGTTGCTAAGTGCTCGGCATGCTCTTCCTCATTTTTAGACTATACCAGTATATCATTAATGAACACAATAACAAACTTATCCAAATATGGATGCAATATGCTATTCATCAAACACATGGATGTAGCTGGAGCATTAGCTAAACCAAATGGAACAACAAAAAACTCATAATGCCCATACCTGGTCCTGAACGCAGTCTTGTAAATGTCCTCTTCTTTGATGCATACCTGATGGTATCTAGATCTTAGAACAATATTTGAGAACACTGTTGCTCCCTTCAGCTAATCAAACGAGTCAACAATCCTTGACAAAGAGTACCTGTTCTTGATAGTCACTTTGTTCAACTTCCTGTAATCACTGTACAATCTAAGAGTACCATCTTTCTTCTTCACAAACAAGACCGGTGCGCTCCAAGGTGATACACTTGGGCTAATGTATCCCTTGTCCAACATTTTCTTCACCTGTAGCTTTAACTCAACTAACTCAGGTGTGCTCATCCTGTAAGGTTTTTTTGATGTTGAAGCTTCCCCTAACACTAACTCAATAGAAAAGTATACTCCTTGTGAGGTGGTAACTCTGTAATGTCTTCAGGAAATACATCCTGAAACTATTGTAAAACTAGTTATCTACTCAACACATCTACGTCCTCAACTTCCTACACACACACCCTTTCCTACAGCTATGCCTTGCTTGCATCATTGTCACCATCCTAACTGATGTGGCTTTCTTCTTACCCTGTAAGACTCGTGGTTCTGCATTGTCATCAACACACTCAATAACTTTTTCATAACAGTCTACCATAATTCTATGAAGATACAACAAGTCCATGCCCAACAACATATTGTATGAACCCAATGGTAATACATTCAAATGTGATGCAGTAGACATACCATTCAAGTCAAATGCATAAGATCTTACCCAATGATGAACTTGTTTCTTCGTACCTATAACAAACTGTACTAACAAATACTTTACATGCAATTCCTTACTCAAACCACTCTTATCCACCAAGTCAGGACTAACATAGCTATAACTATATCCAGGGTCAATCAAAATAGAAATAACTTGATCACAAAGCTTATCGTCCACTTAATGATAGATGCCCGGTGTTCTTCCTGCTTGTTGTCCACTACTGCATAGATACGTGGAATGCTCTGACCAACATCACCAATAGTCTGCGCCTCCTGTGCACTATATATCTGAGGCCTTCCACCCTGATTCTGTGGAAAATCTCTCTTAAGGTGCTCCTTACCACATGTCCAACACTCCAACCGACCAGTGCCCTCACCTCTATGCTGTTGCTGCTGATGTGACCCATGTCCCTGTCTAGCTGCATTAAATCTCTTTTGTAGTGCCACATTCTCTTTCTCATCTACATGCGAAGGCCTTGTCCTCTTAGGCTACCATTTACCTTTACCTTTGTCCTTTCCTTTCCATCCATGCTGAGATTCATTCTTATGCTTTGATTGTTCATAGAAATGCTTCAGTTTCCCAATAACTTCCTCAAGTGACTGAGGCTCATCATACTCAATCCGATCTCTAAATGCTAATGGAAAACCACTGAAAAATATCTGAACTTTAGCCTTCTCATCAGTAAGATATGGTGCATACCTTAGTATGTCGAGAAACTTGGTTGTGTACTCTTTATCTGTCATTGATCCTATCCTTAGCTCATAGAACTCTTTAGCCTTATTGTCGTAGTACCTCTTTGACAAATACTTCCTGAAAAGCCTCTTGAGCTCCTGCCAGCTCAAGTCATCTGCCCTAATGTCTCTGACCCACTTAACATCTTCCCACCAGATGTCTTCTTTACCTTTCAAGCAGAAGGTCGCTACTATGGCCTTCATGTTATTAGTGTAATCATGCAACTCAAATAATTTGTTCATGCCAAGTATCCAAGCCTCTGCATCTTCTGTCTTCTTCACATCTCCATTAAAAGTAGGTGGTTTTTCTTTCTTGAATCCATCTGGAAAGTATCCCCTATCATTCCTCCTATAAGGATGATAGCAATCATGATCATGATGTCTATCAGAACCAGAACTAGAATACTACATGTACTCATTGCCCATGGGGGATTCACTCAGTGAACCTCTAACATATCATGTGCGTTTGTGGCATATTAAACAATACCCTTAATATGTCAACTACATATTGAAAAATCCAGGCTCTAAAAATGACATTATTTAACCCCTACCAATATGAACCCAACACAAATTCCCGATTTAAAAACCCCTACTTTCACTAGATACTGTAGGTATCCATTTTTTCATTAACATTTTTTATATCCCTTTATATTTTTTCATTAACTTTAAGCTCCATTTTTTATATTTGCCAATATAAAAACCCTTTAACCCCTATATATCCCCCAATATATTATGTCATTTTTTCCTCAATATATATCCCCTAATATGAACCCACGTGATATGATATTTCTCCCCCAGTGAAGCCCTCATGTCATCGCCCCTCCTATCCAGAGTATCCATCAACCTGCCATCTCTCATTGTGTCAAATCAATCCAACCTGTGTCTACCATTAGCAACATCCCCATGTCCATGGTTGATTTGAAGCGCACTTGTTGCTGCAAGTCTAACAAACTTTGAAGAAGTATAGCATTAACCTACGCTTGTTTCTCTTGTGCATGTATGATCTGGTCATTATCTGCCTTACAACTCCTTATCTCTTCCTTCAAACATCTCAATGTAATTGCCAAATCAGAAGAGTTCCCAACGCCATGCTGCTCTTCAGATTCATAGGGAGAGTCTTCGTAGTCAACCATCTTGCTAGCCATTAGATCTATCTTCCTGCAATGCATAATATGTCAGATAAACCAAATCACAATAAATCAGCATGCCTTAATGTAGCTTGGGAAGGATACCTTGTATGCAATATCACAAAATCAATGTGATACATGTATAACATAATCATAACGACATATATACATACACAATTAAATGTATCAACACATAAACATCACTCTAGCTAGGGTCTAGTCATCGATGAAAAGCCATATTAACAATGCATGTTATGAACTCATGCATGACATCAACCATTACTCCATTATACACATTTACACATGCAACCAACAACATGCATAAGCAATGTCTAATCAACTACACATATGCATAAATTCATGTAGTCGAACAAAAGCGATCAATTCTTGTAATCAACCTACAAGGTTAATACATGTAATCAAAATATTCAAGAATGTAACCTAACATACAAGGATGTAAGTAGGCGGCATAAAATGAACATGTAAGTGAAATATTATCCATACGAAACCAGTCACATACTCATAACAAATACATTCTGAAAGATCAATATCAAATTCTCCATATCAACCATACTAAAACCTTGATCAATCATCAAGCTAGTGCAACAAGAACATGAAATGCAAGTGTAAAAGACACACATGAAACTGACATGCATGCATGACCAACATACACCACCCATCCAATCCGAGAGTTGAACCATTCTCTTATACCACTCTGTAACACCCTCCTCCCACATCCACCCAAGTAACCATACAAACTAGGATAAACATGAGATGATAGGCTACTATGATCATATTCGACCTCCTAGGTGACCTTCATGAAGTGGAATCGACGGAAACATCACACACAATCATCCAACATCATCAACAAAACCCTTAAGAGACAAGTGAGGCACTCAGACAACTTGTCCCTGGGTCCCACTACTATTATGGATCTCTTAGGCCATAGTCGCTCTCATGCTATGGGTAAGGGAGCGACCGACAACCTAAAGTCACTCTCATAGGCTTGTCTACCAGCGACCAGGGACCAAAATTACCAGTTCTATGTCAGGGACCCCGAGATTTAAGCCACTTGTTCAGGCCCAGAGCCCAGGCCACTGCCCAGAATGGAGTGATAGCTTGAAATCATTGAAAATACAAAGAAACAATGATGCAAAAGCAATAAGCTGAATAAGACCATAACTAGTCCCCTACTATTCATGCCAGGAATTTTGTAAAACATATCATCAACATGTCACCTATAGGTGTAAACAACATAATTAAGTGTAGGGATCTCATACTTATTTGTGAATCTCTATGAAAGATTGTTCCATCATTTCATTTGTTGCATTATCATCTATTAGGCCATAGATACATTATCCATTCATTTATAAGTAAAAATATCTTGAGATCCATACATAGTTATTGTCATAAAATATAGTTATAAGAAACATAATAGGAACACAAATACCATAAACATGTCAGCTATAAAAATCCACATATACATCAATACATTTGAACATAGAAATCAAGGGAATTAATTTCTCATTAATGAATACAATGAATCAACCAGAGATGAGACTACCATGTCCCACCCGACCATAGAATTGTTGAGCCAAATCTCTCCTCATCCATTCACCCCCGTGCCATATTCCAAGCATGAATGTGGGACTCAAACCAAGAGAACTAACCAGGGCATGCCGAGGCTAAACCACCCCACCCTTATCAACAGAAACCAGGTTTTATCGTAACCCATCCCCGATCACTAGGCCAACACAATGAACACATCATAACAGGATTTACCATGATCTCCACCCAATCACTAGGCCAAACAAGTAGGATGCCACCGGATTTCTCCACCTACACCATGAGGAATTTTCCTATCTCCTAGTCTCTTAAGCTTTAACACAATCCAAACCCGAATAACTAGGCCCTAAATTGAGACCCACTCTCTAGGATTTACCGCATATCCAAAACTCGGGATTACTAGTCCCAATGAAGAGAAAACCACCTCTTGGCTTTACTTTATATCCTGCCATTCCCCTGTAAGGATTCCTAGGCCCACCGAAGCAACACAATACTAGCTTTACCGCAACCCATAATTTGGCTTAGGGGCCACTAGGCCAGTGGCTTTACTGTGATCCACAATCGAGTTCAAGGACGACTAGGCCATGTGCTCTATCATTCGAAGATCCACCCCATTCAGCTTTGAATCCATCGGACAATCCAGCTCAACCAAAACATGAGAACCCCATCACATCATGACTATCTGGAAATGCAAGGCTACACTGAAAACATTGTCACACCTGGCAAAACCCATGTCATGATAGAAAAGAACCACATGCAATACCATGAATGCCAAATCTAGCAAGGAAAATACACATGCAAGTCAATACCTGCAATGAAGCTTGTTGTAGTTGTTTGATCTTGCCTTTCCCTACTTGATCTTTGCTTCCTCTTGCCTTCTTTTCCTTTCTCGCTTCAATGCAAAAATTGCTCTGAGAAACTCTGTCCAAGAGTATGAGAGAGAGAGAGAATAATGAGAGAGCTCCAAAACTCAACTGACAAAAGGTTGCTAACTGATCCTCAGAATCTTTTTTATGAATAAGACCTCTATTTTCTTCATTTTCCATTATTTTCCTCCTCACATGAAACCTGTGACCTTCACCTCCCTTTTCTCATAATTTACATTATTTTCATAAATAAATGTGCCAAAATTGCCATTTTGTCTTTCCAAAGCCTTAGCCATTTCCTTTTCCAATTTCCTTAGCCATAAACAATCAAATGAATACCCTTAGGATGTCTTGCCCAACATTCAGCTTAGAATAAGTGTCCCATCAACTGTGGTTATTGTTTTTAACTTTTATTACATGGAATTTTCACCAGGGTTGTTACATATGTCATGCATCAGTAGAGGAGATGGGAGGATTACCTTCCATTGGTTGAGTTTACATACAACAACGATTATCAAGAGTCACTGAGAATGAGTCCATTTGAGCCAGTGTATGGGCGGAGTTGTAAAACTCCCATCAACTGGTGTGATCTAGTGAACAGGGTATTTATTGGACTAGACATGTTGGCAGACATGGAACAAGAAATGCAGGTTATAAAGAAGAATCTAAAGGCATCACATGACAAACAAAAATGTTATGCAGACCAACATAGGGAATTTAAGGAGTTTCCAGTTGGGGATCATGTCTATTTGTGCATCAAGCCCTATAAGAGCTCCTTGAGGATTAGATCATGTGCCAAGCTGGCCCCACATTATTGCGAGCCTTTTGAGATCCTTGAGAGGATTGGAGCAGTGGCCTACACACTTGCACTGCCTACGACGGTGAAAACCCATGATGTTTTTCATGTTTCATTGCTTAAAATATATGTAAAGGATGTTGATCATGTTATTAATTGGCCTTTATTGTTGGTGGAGCAAGAAGGAGAATTCCAGCTGAAACCCCAATGCATATTGCAGTGGAAAAATCTCATGCTCCAGAATAGAGCACTCAAGCAGGTTAAAGTGCAGTGGAAGCACTTTGGCCCTAATGAAGCTACATGGGAGATGGCTTATCAAATGCAAGCTATGTATCCTTCATTGTTTGTCGGTGAAGAAAAATGAGTCTTGGTATTTGTACATATTTACGTATGGTTGTTATTGTAAATACTGTAATGAGCTAAGTTATAAAGCTCCAATAAGCGGTATGGTTTTCATGTTTTCATGTTTTACATTATGGGTTTTCTTTTGAGCAGGATGTTATTGTAAATACTGCAACAAGTTGGGTTATAAAGCTCCATAGGCAGTCTGTTTTTGCTCATTAGTGGTTTTGTTGGGTCTAGGTGTGATTTAACACTGAGGATGGTGTTCCCCTAAGGGGGAGGGGTCTGTAACAGCCCCAGGTTAATAGTTCATGTAATAAAAGTTAATAAAGGTAAAATAAGACAACAGGAAAGGGACACTTATTCCAAGCTGAATATTGGGCAAAATATATTAGTGGGCATCACTTGTTGTGTTTTATGGCTAAGGGAAATTGACAAAGGAAATGGTTAAGGCTTTGGAAAGGCAAAGAGACATTATTTGGCATTTTATTTATGAAAATAATGGAAATTAGGAGAAGAGGAAGGTGAAAGGTCACAGGTTGCATGTGAGGAGGTAAATGAAGGAAAATAATGGAAAATTGAAGAAAATAGAGGCCTAATTAAAAAAAAAAAAAAGGCTTATGAGGATCATTGGGTACCTTTTTGTTAGTTCAGTTTTAGAAATAGCTTCAAAGAGGAGAAGAGAACCAAGAGGAAGAAATAAATTAACCAAGCAATAAAAGGAAGGGAGAAGAAAGGGAAAGAAAAGAAAAGAAATAAAGGACAAGGAAAGCAAATGAAGGCAAGGATCAAGCAACTTTAACGAGAATGCTTGTAGGTAATAGATTCCATGTGTGATTTCCTAGTTGGGTTTGACATGCATGGTAGGGTGCATGTTGGTATATGGTTCTTTTGCTATCGTTGGCATGGATTTTGTCGGGATTGACAGTGGATTTTAGCCTAGCTTTTCCATTTCTAGATAGCCATGATGTCATGGGATTCTTCTCGGTTTGAGCTTTGGATTGCCGGATGGTTTTGGAATCCGGAGTGAGGTGGTATTAGGAAAATTCCCAAAGTTGTAGGAATCCCTTGACAGGTAATGGCGGGATACATGGTAAAGCTTGAGGGTGGAGATGGGAAAATTCCTCAAGGATGGTGAAGAAATTATGAGGCATCCAAGCTCAGTTCAGTTTTGTGATATTGACACTAGTTTAGGTGTGATCAGGGTGTGGAGAGGGTGGAGGTGGTTTAACCTCTGTATTCCCTTGGTTTCCTTTGGATTGGTTTATCCCGTGAGATCCCACATTCATGCTTGGAATATGGCATGGGGGTGACTGGCTGATAGAAAGATATGGTTCAGCTAATCTATGGTCGGGTGGAATGTGGGACTCCCGAACCTGGTTGATAATTGCCTATGGTTAGTAAAAGCTAAGTTATCTTTCTTTTGGTAAGGAAATGTATTGATTATTATGTGGCTTTAATGGTTTTTCTCGTATGGTTATTTATCTAGTTGTATGTTGGTTATAATCCTAGTTATATGACAGTTCTCAGTCATGGCTCTATTAATGTTTTCTCTCATAACTAAATAAATAATGAATGAATGACCAAATTGATGATATGACAACTAATGTAAGAAGGTAGAGACCCTTCTTGTTAAACTTCAGTTAAGTTTTGCGTCCCTTATGTTCAGACTTGCATTCATGACCTATAGGTTGCATATCTACCAAGTGTTTAAAAAATTGCGAGTCTCAGTTGGGGATGGTCAGGTTAAGTCCTGGTTCTAATTTTGGTTTGTAAGAATTGTCTTCTTGTCTTTTATGAGTTCTGGAAGTTTCATCGATTTTTGGATAGAGGTTTAGCCCCAGCCCTAGAAAGTAGACTTAATTCTCGCAGTCGCTAGGACAAAACTAGAAAAAAATGGCCACAGTTGTAATGATGCAGGCCTATGGGAGTGATTGGGAACCCATAGCCACATGGAGGCTTTGGAAAGGGAGCGACTGGTGGTCAAGGTCAAGGTAAAAGTGAGTTGTCGTAGGGGTTGGAGACCTGGAGTGGTTGGGTTACTCCTGGACGTCCTGTGGCACCTAAGGGAAGTCAGTAAGTTCTTTAGTTGTCAACTCCATTTCCTTAAGGTCACATAGGAGGTTCAGTCATATCATAGTGACCCTCAACTCATGTTTACCTTGGGCAAGTTAGTGAAAGTGGGTAAATGTGGGAGGATGCATTACACTTTTAGTGCATATAGTAAGATTTATAAATGTATGTTTTTTCTATGGGAATTTCTACGATGCATGATAACTATGCTACGTTGGGTTGGACTTCTTTGAGATATAATTATATCCTATTCCCTCTCTCCTTGCATACCCTTTAATGGTTCTACAAACCGATTAACGTACCTTGAGTGAGACCTCATCTACTTGTAGGTTTTGACAATGTCGATATCTATGGGGGTTTTATTGGAAAACATCTGAAACCTCGGTCATTTCCCCCTCACGCCAACAGGACCTACCAAGCATAATGACACCACCAACGAAAGTGACCTGCAAAGATAAAATCCATGAAGATGTCTACTAGCAAACATCAGAATTAGAGCCAAATATCCTCTATTCTAGTCTATGGTTCTATTGTTTTTCCTCATTTTTTTATTATCTAAATACATCTAGAGATACCAATATGGCAATGGATAAAATGATATCATCACCACAAAATAGGCAATCCAATACATTTTCTCACATGAATTTTCCCAAAATATGGTATCGAGTGACATTAAATTTAGCCAAAACCCAATACCATTTCAAGTGAGCAAGTAGGACATGACAAGGAATAAGCGTATTATAGAGATAATTTCAACAGATGCAAACATTGGGTAGCTAGGAGATTTTGGGGCTGAGGTAATGCCAATGCAATCATAAGCTCAATGAGAACATCACAAGTGTTAGGCAATTCATATCTATCTTTTACAACCCAAAGACATTGAATGCAAAAACACCTTCAAGATAAATCATTGGATAATTTTATGATATTTAAGAGATTCCAAAATATCATTAGACAAATCCCTACAATCTACAACATTAAGTGACCTAAGCCTCTTGTAAACCCTATACATGGCATCAATTGTAGAATCCAACCAATTGTTTATCAACGATAAGGTTGCATATTCAAGCAAAGTATAATTATCCACAAACCCCGTGAACCCTAAATTCGAAATTCATTATTGGGGTTGATTAGGGTTCCTTCATGTTTCAAAATAAAAATTGGGGTGATGTTTAACATGTTTGAAATGGGAAAGGAGTGAAGGAAGGAGTCTATGTGAATTGATTGTGAGCTTCTAGATAGCCAATGAGAGCAAGTTGTTGAAACTTTTCCATGTCATGGATGCTAATAGCAGATATTTCTTCTTCGACTACTAAGTAAACTTTTGAACAATAGCTTGTGTTTTTAACGATAATATTCATGTTTCTCTAGTTAATTCATGTTGCTAGAAAACAAATTTATAAACCATGGCACTCGTTAGTTTTTTCTCATGAACTATGAAAGGTGGTGTTCATTCTTCTTTTTAGTGCATGGTTAAAGGTATTTATGGCTATTTTTATTTTTCCAAATACGCAAGGAAGAGCACCTACCTTTAGTAGTAGTGGAGGTAATGCTAAAAAATAGTTGTGGTCATTTACATATGTAGATATTAGAGCTAGAGGTGCCTCATTTTTACATTGAATCCTATTGTACATAGTACATACCACAAAAGACATGTGGAGGGAGAGCCGCTTAAAAAAATTCCTTCAATGTAGCCTTGTCTCCTGGGTGACAAGCATCAGGTGCATTTATTCTCTTGATAAAATCTTATATATATATATATATATATATATATATATATATATATACACAAAAGGTAAAAAAGGAAAGTTAATACATACAATAATGGAAGATAAATATGGTACTTTTGTAAACATAATTTTTTTATAAATACTCATGACAATAGATTTTATATAATCTTTTAATGTCAATATTAGTTATCATTTTATGTTTAAACTACAAATATTGTAACATACTTGGAAAGCATTCAAGTCTTAGAATTAGAAGTCAATTTTGTGATAAAAAAATTTAATAATGAAAATAATAACAAATCTTCATTTATAAAATACAAATAACTTAATAAATTTTATCACAAAATTTTATTAAAAAAAAAATAAAAAAAAAAATATTTTTTATTGTTAAATCTTGAACATACACATAGTATTTATAATAAAAACACTAAAAAATATAACACTCAAATATATATATATATATATAAATATAATTGCTACTTTTGAACAAAATTTAAAAACATAATTTATATGGACTGAAAAATAGTATTCTAACATTTATACACCAAAAGACTGAAAAATAATATTCTAATATTTATACACCAAAATACCTTTGTAGGGACTTAATTTCCAAGTATTAATAATAATTTATGTTTGTATGCTTATTTACGAGGGTGAATGGCATGGGAAAGAAAACACATATCCAAAATAAATCAATTGAAAAATATATATAGAATGAATAATAACTGACATTGGTAATGATATTTATTATTTTATTAATATATTTATTATATAATAATAATAAATATGGATTAGCTTGATAATGACTAAATAAATCATAATAAAAATATGTAAATATAAAATTATAAATTAAAATATCAATCAACTTAAAATATATATTTCTTAATCTTATTTAAGTTCACAAGATAGCCATAATATCTGAGACAATAAATAAACTACAACCATTCGAATCCTAATACTAGAGGATAATTGAATGATTGGGCGTACCTCTTAGTACTTCATCATAGCACTTAGGGTTCTCCGCCAAATATTTAAGCAGCACTGTCAAAGTAGAACTGCTGGTGTCATGACCTGCATATAATAGATCAAGGATATTGTCCAGAATCTCGCTGTCCGTGAGAGACTCACCGTGCTCGTCAACATTAGAGATCAGGAACGACAACAGATCTTGCTGTGGAGAAGCCTTTCCCACCTCTAATGCAATTTTCCTCTCATTAAGAATGCCGTTGAGTTGTTGGCGAATGGCATTAGCTGCGTGCTTGGCTTTGTTATATCGCGTACCGGGTAGATCTATGGGAATCTGCAGTACTCCTTTCACAAAAACACTAAAATGTTGCCAAAGCTTGACTTGTTCGTCAGGATTGTTTATGGTGGCAAACAAATCACAAGCGAGAGAGAAAGTGTAACGTTTGAATAAAGGTAAAGCTGTCACCTCATCTTTACCGATCCAGTACTCGGCCAGGTGATCTTTGGTCATTGAATCCACTCGCCCTACAAATTTCTGAAGGGCTTCCGGCCTCAGGAACGTCATTAGGGTTCTCCTCAACCTCTTTGCATCGTCTCCGACTGCTGTAATTAAAGAATCTGGGAATAGATTTCCAACGGAGGAAGGCCATGAATTGACCACCAGTTTGTTCTCGTTGGAGAACAAGAAGCGGTTGCCTTCGGGGCTGCAAAGCACCACAGTTGGGTGGCCAACAAGGGAAGTGGTGAACACGTTTCCATACTTGTGTGTTCGACTTTTAAAGAAATCCTGGGGACTTCCCTTCCTCTGGCATCCTAGAAATTCTAATGTCTCGCCAATCACAGGCCATCCAAAGGTGCCGGGCGGGATTCCTCGTAAAGCCCTAGTTCTACGGTTATTGATGAAATAAAAGAAGGCGGCGAGACCTATCACAGATGCGACAAATACAGTAAAGATGAACGGCGGCTTCTCGAGTTGTTGGGCTTTGTGCAGCAGTGTCGCAGCTTCGTTCCAAACCATGGTAAGTATAATATGACGGGTTCCAAATCTGGAACTGGAAAACAGAGAAGCTCAAGGCCTGTAGATCAGATAGAAACTATGGCTGTTAGGCGTGAAGGCCCGTACAAATTTTTATCAACGGGGCAGGCAGATACAGAGCATCTTGGATGGGTGGCCTGTATTATATTATAAACATACTAGATATTCTTGCCAATTGGATGGGTGGCCTGTATTATTATTATAAGCATACTAGATATTCGTGGAAATTGGATGGGTGGCCAGTAAGAAGAGTTAATCCTATTAGAGTCGAAAAAGATAATAATAAAGGATAAGATTTTGTAGTTTTCAATAAAATGGAGAAAAAAAGTTATTAAAGGGTTTGATCTTTTCTTTGATGGTGTGGGTTTGTCTTCCTCATTTGATGGTGGGGTTTTGCTTTTCTCACTTGATGGTGGGGTTTTGTTTTTTTCTTATTCATGAAAATGATATAAAGGTTATTTGTTATAAAGTTAATAGTGTTTGGGGGAATATTGTGTAATTTTGAGTGAAGTGGAGTGTATAGTGATGTAGGTGTGGTAGAACATGTATTTACAAAGGAAAATGATATCCAATCCTTGTTCTTTTGTGGAATTTAAAGAATTTATAACATTTTTGTACCCATGATGATCATTTGCCTTTATTTAACTACTCTATTAAAATGAATATAAATGAATATAAGAAAGAATGAAATGTAAATGTAAATTAATTATTTATTAAATCAATATTTTAAATTAAATAATAAAGTACATGAAGTAATTCATTTATTTAAAATGAAGATTCATTTTTCCTTAAAAATTAATAGAAAATTATGGATAAAAAATTAAGTTTAAAATTTGAAAGAGGCAGTAGATTTGAACATTTATTTAATCTAAAAGGAAACATATATGTTTTTTTAATAAAAATGTCTACATATTAAAAGTTACATATACCTTATATTAAAAAGAATTATTATTATTATTATTATTATGTACTATTTGTATTGCAATAGAAAATATTTACATCACTTTTGTAAAATTATTATCTCTAGTCCGCTACCTTGAATACTAGATCAAAAATGGTAAAGTAGAGAGTTAAGAACTTGCAAAATTAGAGGAGAGTATAATAGACCCTCCCACCCCATTATGTTATACTCAGATGTGGAAGGTGATACTTTATAATTAACCTGATGTCCACAGTCTGTGGTGAAGATGGAGCTACAAAAGCCCTCAATTTCCAAACTCATTGAAACCCAGAAACATAGATCACCATCGTGTTCATATTATTGAGAAATTTCTAGCAATACAAATTTTATCTCAATTAAACTCTCAGATTGAAAGTTGTGCTGCTTTAAAGTTTCTTCCACTAACACTTGCCATGTCAACAAGAGGCTACCACATGGAACACTCATGTGCCTTCATGTCCCTACCACATCGGCAATGGTCGAATGTGTTACCCATATGGTGTTGTGGCGCCTACCAAATTATTTTTTACCAACGAGTCTTACAAGGCCCCCTCTTTCATGTATTTCCATTTTTCTCTGTTATATTTTGTTTAGGGGATATTTGGATGTATACCAAAAATGTACTAGAAGTGATATTTTGGGGACCAAAAGCTTCTAGTGGGGAAGAGTGATATGGAGCTCAAAATTTTCTCAAAATTAAAATTTGTCAGATCAGTGTGGAACTTAAACGACCGCGTAGTGCTAGTCATCATGAATTCGTTGCAACTCGTTTCGAGCGAAACTGTAGAAAATCTGTGATAGGTTAACCTGATAATGCAATATAAATCAAAGTAGAATACTATAACCTACTTCTACTATCAATTTGTTGAAGTTTAAAGATCGAGTTGAACAATATAACTAGAAGAAGAAGAATCAATGAACAATACACATGAAAATAATTTTGTGGAAAGCCTCAACTAAAAATCCCACACTATTCTATTATCATGCATGGTGGAAATACATAGGAATTATACAAAGCCTTAGCTCTCACAGCTAGCCATCTCTTAGTACAATCCTCACAGATACTCACAGGCAATCTTGGCTTCTCTCCAGCCTTCCTCTTTGCCATCCAAGCTCCTATTTCCTTGTGTTGTTCCTTGTGGTTGATTTGCCTATTACCAAGTGGAAAACCAAGCATTCAAAACTATGCAATCCTCAAGGATAAATCCTTGACTGCATGCATGAGTTTTCTCCATGAGAAAACACATGCAACTGATAGTACACTATCCTTGAACATTAATCTCAATTGGGTCTTTCTCAGAATAGACATGCATGAGTTTCTGAGGAGGGAATCTTCAGTTAACTGGAGTAGCACTAGTTGAGTGCATTAATGCATCAACTGACTGTTAACTCACTATTAGTTCCTCAAACATTTTGGAACTAATTTAATTGGACTTAACTCAGCAAACTGAGTTAACTAATTACAACTCAAATATAACTCAATCTTATCTCCTTAATTTAAGGGATAACTCTTGCATGACTTCAGGAAGACTTCTAACTTGAATTTCTCCAACTAATTAATTTAAAATAAATTAATTAATTATGTCCAAGTAGCTGTTAAGACTAAATTTGATTTTAATTCACAATTTAATTGAAGGACTAATTAAATTGGAATATTCTTATTGCCATATTTCAACACTCCCTCTCAACAAGAAACGGATTATCTGCCACCCCAATCCTGTCTCTATGGAACTCAAATTTACACTTTGACAATGCCTTTGTCAAAATGTCAGCATCTTGCTCCTCTGTCAAAATATACTGCAGCAACATGATCCTCCTCGCTACATAGTCTCTGAGATGATGATACCGGATGTCAATGTGCTTGGACCTATCATGAAATACTGGATTCTCAGAGAGTTTGATACAATTCTGATTATCACAATAGATCACAGTTGGATCCATCCTCTGATCAAACAAACCATCTAGGATTTTCCGCATCCAAATGGCCTCACATGTTGCCTAACTTGCAGTGATGTATTCTTCCTCTGCCAAGCTGAGCACAACTAACCTCTATTTCTTACTGTCCCAAGAAACTACTGATGACCCAAGGTTGAAAATCCCTCCTGATGTGCTCTTCTGATCCGATGGACTCCCTGCCCAATCTGCATTAGTGAAGCCCTGTAGCTTCACTCCCTCTGTCCGCCTGTACCATAATCCATATTGAGATGTGCCTCTAAGGTATCTCAATACATGCTTTGTCGCCTTCCAAAACATATTGGTAGGCTGAACCATCACTTGACTCAGCTGGTTCACAGCATAGCACAAATCTAGTTGTGTGTTCAATAAGTACGTCAGTGAACCCACAAGCTGCTTGTAAACAGTAGCCTCTACCACTTCTCTTGAAGTAGCAACCTCCTTCCTCGAGTTACCTGCTAGAGGAGTCTGTATGGGTTTGCACTTCTCCATGTGGAATATCCTGAGTATTTCGTTGGCATACTTTCCCTGAGACACAAACAACTTCCCATCCTTCTACCACACTTCCATGCCAAGGAAGTAATGCATGAGACCATGTCTTTCATCTCGAATTCTCTTGGAAGGTCCTCCTTGCAAGACACAATCAACTGATCATCACCAGTCAATATGAGATCATCAACATAAAGTACGATGATCAACAACTTACCTTTCACCACGATGTGGTACAGGTTCGCATCCGCTTCACTCTTTGTGAAGCCCAACCCAGTAAAGTAGTTGTCTATCCTGGTGTACCAAGCATGAGGTGCTTGCTTGAGCTCGTACAATGCTCTCTTGAGTCGGCACACATGCGACTCATGATCGAAGTTCTCAAAACCTTTCGGCTGCTCTATTTACAACTCTTCCTCAATCTAGCCATTGAGGAATGTAGTCTTCACATCTATCTGATGGGTCTTCCAACCCATCTGTGCTGATAGTGCCAACATAGATCTGATAGATGAGTACCTTGCGACAGGAGTAAAAGTCTCATCATAGTCAATCCCCTCGACCTGTGGAAAGCCACAGGCAACAAATCTTGCGTTATGCTTCTCCACGCTACCATCAGCAGCTTGCTTTACCTTGTAAAGCCAACGAGAACTCACAACTAACTTGTTCTCTGATCTTGGAACCACATCCCAAACACTGTTACGAGCTATGGAGTCATACTTCTCCACCATAGCATCAACCCAAATCGGCTACTTCATTTCTTCCTCAAAGGAAGATGGTTCGGTCTTAACACATTCCCCATCAAGGGCCATTTATCCAGTGTACCTCTCAGGTGACCTCATCTGTTTGTGCTGAGAAGATGGTGCTCCCACATTCTCTCTCACATCCTCCAACAATATATTAGCGTCTCTTGTTCACTTCCATCCATCTCTGGAAGACTCTGCTCGAGTGCATGTCTCCATTCCTAAAACCTCTACATGCGGCTGCTTTGCATCAGTCTGAGGCTCCTCCTCCTTAGGAACCAACAATTCCTCCACAGGCTATAGTTGGAGCTCCCTCTCGAGGGAAACTCACATGGCCTTCTACTCATCAAACTTGAGATCTCTGCAAACCATTGTCCTCTGACTGGTAGGCAAGTACACCCGATAGTTGTGAGGTGTATTAGTGTACCCCACAAATATCTCCAACTCTGTTGTCGACTCAAGCTTCTTCTGTGCATCCTTTGTCACATGGCAATACATCGATGAGCCAAAGATCCTGAAGTGACCCACATCTGGTCTCTTACCGGAGAAAGCTTCCTCTGGTGTATTCATCCCAAGTATGTGATGCGGGCTTCTATTATGCAAATAGACCATTGTGTTGCATGCCTCAGCCCACAAGTGAAGTGGTAGGCGTTGGTCATGCAGCATTTCCGTGCTGCCCCTATAATAGTTTTGTTCTTCCTCTCGGCCACCCCATTATATTGTGGGTTATGAGGTGCCGTCAACTCTCATTTAATTCCTTCCGCTGCACAGAAGTCCTTAAACCCTTGAGAGACATATTCTCCACCGCTGTCACTTCTCAAGGCCTTGATCTTCTTTCCTGACTCTTTCTCAACCAAAGCTTTGAACTCACAAAGCTTTGTGAATTTTTGGTTCTTCTTCTACTTGAAATAAATCCAGCATTTACGAGAATAATCATTAATGAAAATCACATAATACCTTTGCTTCGTTGTGGATGTCATCAAGAATGGTCCACACAAATCAGTATGAACTCGCTCTAAGATAGCCTCTGCTCGACTGTCTCGATCATGAAAGGAAGATTTGGTGTAATTTCCCAAGATACAACCTTTGCATGTGTCAACTTGCTCAAGTTTATCTTTGGGAAGTCCTGTAGATATCTGCTACATTATCTTTAAAGCCCCATGATGCAAATGGCCCAACCGCCTGTGCCACAACTCACCAATGTCTTGGATTTGCACCAATTCTACTTTTGTACTCAATGCTGCACAATTATCTACCACTAGTTCATAGAGATTCTTCACCTGAATCCCTATCCTCTTGGTCTGACCCGTGGCTATGTGTCTTAGGAACACCTTTCATTTACTAAAGACAACATCGTAGCCTTTTTCGTCCTACATCACTACCGATACCAAGTTCTTCTTTAGTCTAGGCACATACATCACATCTGTTAAGGTGAGAGGAGCTCCATGCTCCCTCCTAAAAGCAATCGTGCCCACTCCTAAAACACTATACCTTCCGTCATCACCCATCTCTATATGCATCTTGAGGTCTTTCTACTCCAAGGCACTGAATAAATTTTTATCATTGGTCATGTAGAATGAGGCTCCATTGTCAAGATACTAGACATAACCCATCGTCGATGAGGGTAAAGTCCATTTTGAACTGAGAGGCTAATGCCTTAGCTTCTGATCCTTCCGAGGATCCCTTCTTGGACTTCTTCAATGGGCAATTAGTCACATAATGTCCCATATTGTGACAATTAAAGCATCTTACTTTAGACATGTCACCCTTCTTCCCTCCATGAGAATAATTCAATTTGAAATGGGAAGCCTTCCCCTTCCCATTCCTTGCCGTACTTGCTAAGGCTAGATTTTCTACATCATCATTCTTGGATGAAGAACCATCTCATGTGCTCCTCCTGGTCTTCTCATGCATAAGATCCGACCACAGTCATTCCCAATCTGACAATTTATCCCTTCCATTCATAGAGTCTTGGTAGCTATTCCAACTCTTTGGAAGGCCAAGGATAGTGAGGCTCACCATATCATCATCGACAGTAGTTATTCCTACACTGCCAAGCTCATCTCTGCAAGTGGTGAGCTTGTTCAGATATGTCGAAATAGTATCACCCTTCTCCATCTTGATTCTTCGAAGCTTATCCTTGAACGCCAATTTCCTTTGGTCACTACTGTTCTGGTAGAGGTCCTTCAATGTCTTCCACATTGAAAATGGAGTATCCTTTCCATGGAGACTTGAGACAATATGGTCTCGAACTCCCTCAAGGATGATCCGTCTCGCCTTCGCCACACACTTCTTCCACTCAGCCAACTCTTGTGCATTAGTTGAAGTTGGCTTTGGGATTTCTTGATCAATGAATTCCTTCAAGCCATTGTCTTCTAATACAACCTCCATTCTATCTTTCCATGCTATGTAATTCGAGCTACCTTCCAAGGCATACTCGAGTCTCAAGCCATAGAATGCCATTGGCCAACCTTGAAGTATGATATGAATTCGATTTGCACCTGCAACCTCGAACTTCAAACTTCGAATTCTCTTCTCAGTATATTGTTCACAGCTCCGATACCATGTAGAAAATCTGTGATAGGTTAACCTGATAATGCAATATAAATCAAAGAAGAATACTATAACCTGCTTCTACTATCAATTTGTGGAAGCTTAAAGATCAAGCTAAACAATATAACCATAAGAAGAAGAATCAATGAACAATACACATGAAAATAATTTTGGGGAAAGCCTCAGTTAAAAACCCCACACTATTGTATTATCATACATCCTGGAAATACATAGGAATTATAAAAAGCCTTAGCTCTCACAGCTAGCTAGCTCTCAGTACAATCCTCACAGATGCTTATAGGAAATCTTGGCTTCTCTCCAGCCTTCCGCCCTTCCCTCCAAGCTCCTATTTCCTTGTGGATGATTTGGCTATTACCAAGTGGAAAACCAAGCCTTCAAAACTACGAAATCCTCAAGGATGAATCCTTGACTGCATGCATGAGTTTTCTCCATGAGAAAACACATGCAACTGCTAGTACACTATCCTTGAACATTAATCTCAAATTAGTGCAATTCGTGCAATTCGTGGCGGATTTGTAGGATTGGTGCTGAATTTGGTGGAATTTGTAGAGTGAATAGTGTAAGAGTTACAAAAGCTCATAACTTCTTCAGTTTTTATCCAAATTGAGCTCAAAAAGAGGCTTCTTAGGCATTTTGGGTGCTATGATCAACCAAGGGGTTGAATAAGTTTTTGAAGGATTTTGAGAATGGAGAGGACCTTGTAGGGGTTTTCCATCCTTCATATGTTTTCTACAATAGCTGAGACATCTATGGTGTAGCTCATGTTTCTCTTTTCTCATTGTGTCTTTGAGGAAAGCTCTCTTTTAGTATTTCAAGTGAATTGTTGTACTTGTTATGCTCAGTGCCAGATGGAGTATGGGGTCTTGGTTTGAGAACCCTTTTCTTGTTGATTCTTTCATGACTAAATGTAGGTTGTCATGTCTTTAGAGTGGGAGTTCTTCGTAGAAGAATGTTTCTTTGAAGAGGAAACTAGCCGCTCTTTTGGTCAGCACACTTTATGTATTCTTTATCACTAAAGTATTTTGAGCATAATGAGATTGGGCCAAGCCATTGGAGGCTGGACCAAGGAGATGTAGCCCAAGAGGGATGAACTCCTTCATCAATTGTTGAGTGTATTAATGTTATTTTGTTGCTCAATGTTTTACTTATATTAATTTTCTCATGAAATTTACATAAAACACACATTAAAAAAAACCTCATGTAAAACTTGGAATTTACCTCATAATCCTCAAGCACTTTGTTTACTATTATGAATTGGAATTTAGCACAACAAACACTAACTTTCTCATTCATATCAAGTTAGTATCAAAGAACTAGGTTTTCTTTGTGCAAGGAGGATTTAACTATTGGCAAGTGAATGTGAAGCTTACAAGTTTGAAGCTCAAGAGAGGAGAACATTTGGATAGCAGAGAAAAATTTCCTCAATCTCCACCACTAGTTCTATCTCAAATTGTAGTTGAAGATTTAGTACGCATGGGCATGAGTTCAAAGTATGATAGTCTCCAAGATTCGAAGGACATTATTAAATTTCTCCAACAAGAGAACATGGAGCTCAAAAGACTACGTGAAGCTGCTGAGGAAGAGAAGCAAAATATGCGCCTTATGTTGTAGAATGTTGTAGAAGAACAAACTGATGAAATTTGTTCTACCAAAGCAGCAAAGAGTCCCTCCAATACTAAGAAATCTTGTGTACATAACAAGAATGCAACCTATGGCTCTTATAAAATAAAGGACACCTCCTATGTACTAGGGACATAAGGAGGTTTCTTTGAAGCATCCTCCACTGCTTCATCTAGAGTAGAGAAGGAGGAATTGTTGGATGAGTGTCCACAAGAGGCTAATGCAGAAAGTCCCTCAAAGAAGGAAGATGGCCAAATCTGCACCTTTTGTCCACATGATGTCGAGGTTGAGGTTCTATTTGTGCCAAATTCCAAGGAGCTAAAAGAAGAAAGACCAAGAGTCCAAGAAGACACCTCAAGAATTAGGAAAGAGTTCAAGAGCATCTTTTTCCCTCAATAAAAAAGGTGAGGAAAATGGTAAGAATTTACACGTAGTTTCTTTACATGAAAATGTTGATTTAAGCTCTTTTGCAGCCTTTGAGAAGCATAGCAAAGGCATAGGAACAATGCTCTTGTCCAAGATGAGTTACAAGGGAGAAGGCCTTAGAGTGAACAATTAGGGCATTATCCATCCAATTGAGGCAAAGGAGAGACCTCAGTATGAAGGTTTGGGCTATGTTGAAAAGGAAGAATTGTCTTCCACTGATAGCTCTTGGGTATCTTATTATTTTTGTCATAAGAGACGACATGAGGAGGAAATTGTTGGGATTTGCATCTAGAATTGGTTCCAGCTTGGTTTCTAAAGCAAAAGGAGGACATGAAATGAAAGACTTCTCGAAAGAGAGATGAGCAAGTTGAAGAAGAGACTAAGACAAGTTCTTCTCGCCATTCAAGTTCTCCTCGCCAAGATCATAAGTGAAAGGACAACCATAGCAGGTATAAGTGCTCTGATTATTCAAAGGCTTTTGATGATTACAAACCACATGATGATTTGAATAACATGTTGTGGAATGTTTTTCCATGCACTTTTTGTCATGCACCTAACCATTGTGTAGTTAAGTGCCACAAAATGAAAGCATTGGTCAATAAGCTGAATATGTCAATTGGAATTGAGATGAAGAGGGGCAATTCTCATTCAAGTTTAAAGACATTTGTGCCATGAAAAACTCACAAAAAAATTTGTACTCATTGCAGCATAAGTGGGGATTGGATCGAAAAGTGTTGGAAGTTGCATCCACATCTTCATCCAAAGAAGGACAAACAGGTAATGGAATCACTTGAGAAGGAGAAGGTAGAGGAATGTGCAAGGAAATCCATAACCATTTCAGAAGTAGTTCCAGAAGGAACTGAAGTGCACAAAGAAAATTCCCTAGCACGTTGGGCATTTTATAAAAATGATGTTTGTATATGCAACAATGTTTTGTTTGGCATTGATATGCTATCTTGGCTTCATAATGAGTCAATTTGTATGGGAATTTGAGAGTCAAATTTATTCCATATTGTAAGATGCATCTCCATTTGTGGATATTTTAGTAAGCATCCTAAACTTTGGGATGAGTATTTGCAACACATTCAGTATGTTACAAATGTTTCAAGCACTCATGTTTGGGGTATTTACCAAAGCCTTTTTGGATGTTATCCTTGGTAAGGATTTTTCAGAAGATCGACATTGGATTTCATTCTTGGGAAGGATGTTGCTATTGATGGCCATAGCGACATAGACAAAGCCAAGAAGTTCATTGAGAAAATCCAATTGGTACATCAAGCAATTCAAGATCAACTTGAAAAGTTCCAAGGCCAAATGGATCAAGATTGGAAAGGTGAGGGAACTATAACCTCAACTGCTGAAAAACTGAAAATGAGCTTTTAGGGTCCAAAAGCTTCCAGTGGGGAAGAATGATTCAGAGCTCAAAAATTTCTCAAAATTCAAAGTTGTCAGATCAAGGTGGAACTTGAACGACCGCATATTGCTCTTCATCCAGAATCCAGCGCAACTCGTTTCACACGAAACAGACACCGAGCAACGAGTTTTGTTCGTTTTCCTTAACAAGTGAATTTTGCAAAAATGTGTAGCATCACACAGTCAATAGTTTGTACTGCTGACGTGGCAGACTGACTCGGTAGCTAACATGGAAGTTGTTTGGATCGATGACTGAGGTCCTCCGGTGAATGACAGGGTTCCAAGTGGCACGATTCTATTGGTCCGAGTTGGCAGCGGTTCACTAGTTTTTTGGTTTTTGGTGGTGGCCAATCACATGCTGCCATGTGGCACGGCTAGGTGCTGCCATGTGGTAGCCTAAGGGCCACCAATATTTATGGTAAGGTCTAAAGAATGGAAGGCAGGCTCGAACCCACGACCTCACAATAGACAACTAAATGACTTCACCAAACCCACTACGCAATGTTTCTTATTATACTATGGTTTTCACATGGTTTTGTTGTAATATGGTTTTGGCATTGAGGGTGGGGTTGAGCTCTAGCCTTAGCTCAAGTCACTTCACCCTAGGGGCTAGGGGCAGGATCGCGGGTAGGAGGCTAGCCACGCGTGCCCCCTCACTATCCTTAATCGCGATTACAACCCTTACCGAACATGTGACCACACTGGAATTAAGTTGCCTGCAAAGTTGTTACGTGGAGTTTATAAACCACCAACATTAAAATTTAAAGCGACTGCCTGATATTTCTGCATGTTACCACTCCAACGCCACCTAGTTAGTTGGTGATTAGCGGATTGGGCGGGGGCGGGAGTTAAGAGCCTGAATCAAAGTCCCATGCGCCCCAAAATAACCAAACTTTTCAGGTTTAAGGGCTTACTGGACGAATTAACGTGCTTACAAATTCGCCTGGAACCCCGCAAATTGGTGCCCAATTAGGACAACGCGGGGCGGATTTAGGGGAATTTGTAGAGCGAATAGTGCAAGAGTTAGGGGAGCTCATAAATTCCTCAATTTTTATCCAAATTGAGCTTAGAAAGAGGTTGCTTCAGCATTTTTGGGCATTTTGAAGCCAATGGAATAGGTTTTAGAGCCATTGGAGCAATTTTGAAGATAATTTTTGTAGGTTTAAGTCTATGAGTGCTAGGATCAACCAGGGGGTTGAATTAGGGGGTTGAAGCTTGCCACCTTATGGGCATAGGATTATGATGAGATGTATCATATGTCAAAGCCTGTGACTATCATGGAGACTCCTTTCATCTTACCCAGTAGCACTGCCAACTCCAGAGACATTCTAAAGAACTAGGTAAAGGAGCCAACTAAATTCAGGAGGACACCCAACCAGATCTACAAGACAAAGATAATGCGAAAGGCGTATAAATATTTGGTAATATTTTCATGCCGACTGTATGGCCAAGAGTTGGGTGATCACATTGGACCAATTGACCAGAGAGGGTAAACCATGTAACTAGTCTGGCATGTTGGCTCATCAGCTGAAGGAACAGGTAACGAAGGCTCGACAGTCACTCGGAGGTATGAAAACGGAGATCTACATGTCCACCTACATCTTAGATGCAATCTGTGACTGACAGGAGTTCCCGGGCTTGGAATGGGCATGGCCACTGGCGGAGATTGTTGTGAACACATATCGTAAGTTGTTGTCCAAATGCAGCTTCATAGGAGTAATCACACAACTGTCCGATCATTTTGTGACCCCAGTTTGCAAGATGATATTCGAATAGGATCCACCCTACATGTTGAAGGAAGCAATGGAGGCATTGATAGACATTGTTGATTGGTATGCCTCATCGTCTAACACCTTCATATGAATGTTCAGTGCGAAGAAGCCTACACATGTCCTACCGAAGCTTTCCTTGGACATACTCGTCATGCAAGAAGTAGCATATCACATCTCGATAGGATTAACTAGCTATACTACACGGAAGAAGAAGGCACCTTCGCCCGCTCTTTCGTTGTAGATTGGGTTATAAGTAGTAGCAGCAGAGGCAAGCATACCAGTGCATGACAAGGACAAGATGAAGATTGTCGATCGCATGGAGGAAGAGAAAAGCTGCAAGTTCTAACCTGATCCATTGGCAGAGAAAGCATTTATGGCTATAGAGGTGAAGAGGCAACAACGTGACAAGCGAATCACACAAATGCAGAAGGGAGAAGAGAAGGATGCATGAAGCAGAGAAGGAGTTGCATGAGATAAAGGAGCAAGTCTAGAAGGAATAAGAGTTGCGGAAGTACGAGAGGGAAGCACAACAATAACAAGTATAGTAGGGGGTGCAACATGTGAAAATAGATGAAACAATGCCCATACAGGTAGTGGATTCATCAGAACAACTAGCATCAGGTAGGTAGGATGAACCATCACAGGAGTAGGACATTGCTCATGAGATAGAGCAAGCACTTCAATAGTTGGATACGACTATGGAGAAACAGGAATCGGAATAGGACATTGACCTTATGCCTCATCACCAAGACGTCAACTTACCTGCTTCACCGCATCCAGATGATGAGCAAGTCTCAAGCGACCAAGGAGGCACTGAGATCCTCGGAGATCAACCAGAAGGAGAGATGCACAACATCTCATTTGATGAGTCTCAACATAGAGTTGTGTAGTCTCATAGAGTGTCGACTCTAGATGATCATACATCTCCTACGTAAGTTAATGAATGAGTGATCATGTCTAACATGCGCAAACATCCAAAAGCCTTGGTCGATGCAACTAGAGTGTATGCCAAAACCACTAGTTCAAGTGTTCTCTTTCTGATAGCTGAGAATGAGCGAATGGCTAAAGAACTTCAAACAACCAAGCAAGGAGGAGAGTTGGTGACAACGTCCACCCAAGTTGATCTGAAGAAGGAAATACTAGATGAAGTATTGTCCCTTGAAACAGTCATGTGAACGTTGTACTCCAAGTTTGGCAATCCATAAGGTAGTCATCCATCTTAATGGATGGTAGCAATGATGTTCTAGAAGAGGATGTATCTTGATGAACTTGCATGTTGTTGTTGATTACATGTAAACATGGACGATGAGATACAAGGGAGCCCCGCTTCACTTGCCGAAGATGATGAAGGCCAGCGCGGTCGAGCTGAATGCACATATCCGGAGTCAGATCTAGAACTATGAAGAGCTCCCACAACTCATCACTAATATACAGGCTTCCCATTCATGTGTGTTCAAGAGTATGGATGTTGTGGTGCGCGCACATGCGATCCCATCTATTAGGATTCTCACCCAGGCGAAGACAAAGGCATAGGTCCAAGTAGAGCTTGACTCGTACTTCGGTGAGTTGATGTGCATTTCCACCAGCATAGACTTGCCTATTAGTGGAAACATCATGCACAAGTATGTTGCTGGTCTATCCGCATTGAGGACAATGATGCGCATGCTTGCATACGAGTTGGACAAAGGAGCCTGAGCAGTGTGCCTGGATGCTATGGAGGCAAGAGTCAGGTTCTAGAAAGATGTCACCTTGGAGCACACGGACATCATCATGAACTACTGATCTTGGCATCAGTATGTTACTGAGGATCAGTGCAAGGATGTTGAGGATTTGGACTTCCATGGTTGTCTAAGTCACAGTGATGTCTGGCATGGCTTGCTTAAGTCATTTCTCTTACATGGGTACATGTGCATTATAATGTAACGTCATGTCAAGTGTAAGTCAAGTGTCGATAGTTGGATGTAATAGTTATAGCGTAGATGAAGAGTCATGAGGGTAGTTGAACTGTCACAAAGGGGAATGTCAAGGGTCACCCCACCCTTTGCTATAAATATTCCCACATAACTCATTGTATAGGCTTTTGGTCATCTAAGCTTCCGATAAGACTATCTTGGAGCGAGCTTGGATAGTATTGTAATGATCCATCGCTTCTCCACTGCGCAGAGCTTGTACATTCCTTTGGAGGAGCAGGTGGTTGTGGCTGTAACATTCCGCTATCGGAACTAGTGATTGGACATGGATGTATTATATGACTAGAACTTACACTTCTTAATATAACAAGAGCCAGCATTTTTCATGCATATATTGTATTGTATTCTATGCTACCTAGTTTACTCTAAATGATATATGTATTGGTTTGCTTACGCATGCATGTATAACTATCTGTGTATGTATATATGACTCTTTCTGAAACATGTTGTTGGTTTAACCATCACTTTGGATTTCTTGCTAACTTGCCTTCCATGTTGTGATGTATCTTTGCTCGTGTGTTCCCTTCTCAACTACGTGCTATCATAGGTTTCCAAGGGGCGAACTCATCTCAACCCTCGTGTGTTAGAACCTCTCATGCACCGCCCTTGGCTCGCTACAGTTATCGCACTCTTGCAACCAACAAAGTTATCTTACTTGCTTCTATGCGAAATCACAGTCAAGGCATTACCATACGACCCACTGCTGGGACTACTACACGAAACGGTTTGAAGTCTAATTGGGACTTCTTACCGGGGAGATCCCCTAACATGTTGGTGGGTCCGACACCATCAACAGGTAGCTAGGAGAATTTGGGGCTAAGGTAATGCCAATGCAATCATAAGCTCAATGAGAACATCACAAGTGTTAGACAATTCATATCTATTTTTTACAACCCAAAGGCATTGAATGCAAAAACACCTTCAAGATAAACCATTGGATAATTTTATGATATTTAAGAGATTCCAAAATATCATCAGACAAAACCCTACAATCTACAACATTAAGTGACTTAAGCCTTTTGTAAACCCTAGACATGGCATCAATTGTAGAATCCAACCAATTGTTTATTAATGATAAGGTTGCATATTCAAGCTAAGTATAACTATCCACAAACCTATGAACCCTAAATTTGAAATTCATTATTGGGGTTGATTAGAGTTCCTTCATGTTTCACAATAAAAAGTTGGGTGATGTTTAACATGTTTGAAATGGGAAAGGAGTGAAGGACGGAGTGTATGTGAATTGATTGTGAGCTTCTAGATAGCCAATGAGAGCATGTTGTTGAACCTTTTCCATGTCATTGATGCAAATAGTAAATATTGCTTCTTTGACTACTAAGTTAAATTTTGAACAATAGTTTGAGTTTTTAATGGTAATCTTCATGTTTCTCTCAATTTTTTTTGCTAGAAAACAAATTTATAAAAAATGGCACTTGTTAGTTTTTCCCCATGAACTATGAGAGGTGGTGTTCACTCTTCTTTTTAGTGCATGGTTAAAGGTATTTATGGCTATTTTTATTTTTCCAGATAGACAAGGAGGAGCACCTACCTTTAGTAGTGGTGGAGGAAATCCTAAAAATGGTTGTGGTCAGATATCTGGAAATATTGAAGATAGAGGTGCCTCCTTTTTACATTAAATCCTATTGTACATAGTACATACCACAAAAGACCTGTGGAGGGAGAGCCCCTTTAAAAAAATCCTTCAATGTAATCAAGTCTCCTATGTGACAAGCATCACCTCCATTGATTCTGGTGATAAAATCTTATATATATATTATGATTATATTAATCCAAAAAGTAAAAAGAGAAAGTTAATACATACAATAATGGAAGATATATATGGTATTTTTGTAAACATAGTTTTTTTAATAAATACTCAGGAAAATAAAATTTATATAATCTTTTAATGTTAATATTAGTTATCATTTCATATTTAAACTACAAATATTGCAACATAATTGGAAAGCATTCAAGTCTTAGAGTTAGAAATCAATTATGTGATTAAAAAAAATAATAATGAAAATAATGATAAATCTATATTTATAAAATGCAAATAACATAATAAATTTTATCACAAAGTTTTTATTAAAAATAAAAATAAAAATAAACATCTTTTTTGTTATTAAATCTTAAACATATATAAATATTTATAATAAAAACATTCTTAAAATATAACACTCATTTTGTAACTCTTTGATATAATAATGTGAAATATTTTATCTATATATATTCCATAAAATTCCTACAAATATATATTTATATAATTAAAATTATAAATGTATATAATACTACTTTTGGGGAAATTTAAAAGCATAATTTATATGGATGACTGAGTATTCTTAAAAAACACCTTTTTTCAGACTTAATTTCCAAGTAGTAATAATAATAATTTATGTTTGTATGTTTATTTGTGAGAATGAATGGCATGGGAAGATAAAACTCATATCCGGAAAAAAGATACAAATATATGAATGATGATTTTATATATAGAATGAATAATAACTTAATATTGACGAATGGAATTTTTTATTTCATTAATGTATAACAATAATAAATATAGATTAGTTAGAAAATGACTAAATAAATCATAATAAAAATATGTAAATATAAAATTATAAATTAAAATATGAATTAACTTAAAATATATATTTTGAAGGGCTTCCGGCCTCAGGAACGTCATTAGGATTCTCCAAAGGTGCCGGGCGGGATTCCTCGTAAAGCCCTAGTTCTACGGTTATTGATGAAATAAAAGAAGGCGGCGAGACCCATAAAAGATGGGACAAATACAGCAAAGATGAACGGTGGCTTCTCGAGCTGTTGGGCTTTGTGCAGCAGTGTCGCAGCTTCGTTCCAAACCATGGTAAGTATAATATGACGGTTTCCAAATCTGGAACTGGAAAACAGAGAAGCTTAAGGCCTGTAGATCAGATAGAAACTATGGCTGTTAGGCGTGAAGGCCCGTACAAATATTTATCAATGGGGCAGGCAGATACAGAGCATCTTGGATGGTGGCCTGTATTACATTTTATTAATTTAGAATGAAAATTACATATAGCACATGCTGATAAACATATCTAAAATTGTTGATCTCCCAATCGATTATGGTTGTCCATTAAAATAACTGAAATATCAGAAATATCTATTTTATGATGATGATGGTGGTGGTGGTTAAAGTCCGCTAAGACCAAACATTGGTCTATTGGACCTAAAGAAACAAATTATTTATTTTGATTTAAGATTTTATTCTTATGCTCAAAAAGCTTGGAGAGAAGCCTCTCGAGCTCATTATAATTTTGACATTGTAAAAGGCTAGGAAGGTCAGTATTGTAACAAAGATTGTGAAACTGAGATCTAATGTCGTCGTACGCGGGACACTCTAAGAGGAAGTGGTTTTCATCCTCGATGTTCCTATTCTCACATATATGGCAGATCCTTTCCATCCATGGCGTTTTAGGAACTCCCCAACGACCTGTTTCACTATGGAGCTCATGAGAATTCATTCTAATCTTTGCTATATTAATTTTCTTCTTTGAGCTAGTTAAAATAGAGAGATACTTTTGATCTTCTATGGTCGGGGTTGATGATCTTCTTATATACATACATCAAAATTTTATTAAATATTTATCAAAATAAGTCACAACAAATACTTCTGAAATTTTGGTGTTTAGGATCTATTTACAAGTAATTCCACTCTTGTTTTATAAAAATTACGGAATCCACGAGACACTGCCATCAAAATTGAAAATGCTCTGCTCCAATGTGTTCTATGATCTTCCCAATAGCATAATCCTACTGCGAGCCTTCTTTAGAAAGCTGATCAAATATTGTGCGATGTATAAAGGCTTGATTCCGGTGAAGATGGAGCTACAAAAGCCCTCAATTTCCAAACTCATTGAAACCCAAAAACATAGATCACCTCGTGTTCATATTATTGAGAAATTTCTAGCAATACAAATTTTATCTCAATTAAACTCTCGGATTGAAAGTTGTGCTCATTTAAAGTTTCTTCCATTAACACTTGCCATGTCAACAAGAGGCTACCACATGGAACACTCATGTGCCTTCATGTCCCTGCCACATTGTCAATTGTCCAATGTGGTACCCATATGGCGTCGTCGTGCCTACCAACTTATCTTTTACCAATGAGTCTTACAAGGCCCCCCCCCCCCCTTCCATGTATTTCCATTTTTTTCTATTATATTTTGTTTAGGGGATATTTGGATGTATACTAAAAGTGATATTTTGGGGACCAAAAGCTTCTAGTGGGGAAGAGTGATCTAGAGCTCAAAATTTGCTCAAAATTAAAATTTGTCAAATCAGTGTGGAACTTAAACGACCACGTATTGCTAGTCATTGTGAATTCGTTGCAACTCTTTTTGCACAAAACTATAGAAAATCTATGATAGGTTAACCCGATAATGCGATATAAATCAAAACAGAATACTATAACCTACTTCTACTATCAATTTGCGGAAGCTTAAAAATCGAGCTGAACAATATAACTAGAAGAAGAAGAATCAATGAACAATACACATGAAAATACTTTTGGGGAAAGCCTCACCTAAAAACTCCACATTTTGTATTATCATACATGGTGGAAATACATAGGAATTATACAAAGTCTTATCTCTCACAGCTAGCCAGCTCTCAGTACAATCCTCACAGATGCTGATAGGCAACCTTGGCTTCTCTCCAGCCTTCCTCTTTGCCCTTCAAGCTCGTATTTCCTTGCGCTTTTCCTTGTGGATGATTTGCCTATTACCAAGTGGAAAACCAAGCCTTCAAAACTACGCAATCCTCAAGGATAACTCCTTGACTGCATGCATAAGTTTTCTCTATGAAAAAACACATGCAACTGATAGTACACTATCCTTGAACATTAATCTCAACTGGGTCTTTCTCAGAATAGACATGAATGAGTTTCTGATTAGGGAATCTTCAGTGAACTGAAGTAGCACTAGTTGAGTGAATTAATGCATCAACTGGCTACTAACTCACTATTAGTTCCTCAAACAATTTAGAACTAATTTAACTCGAATTAATTCAGTAAATTGAGTTAACTAATTAAAACTCAAATATAATTCAACCTTATCTCCTTAATTTAATGGATAAGTCTTGCATGACTTCAGAAAGACTTCTAAATTGAATTTCTCCAACTAAATTAAT